>CM017772.1:7623911-10023911 GCA_008009225.1 Acer yangbiense | reverse complement strand
ACATACAAGGAAGCTATGGAGGATGTTGATAGTCGCCATTGGCAAAAGGCAATGCAATCTGAAATTGAATCTATGTTTGATAACAAAGTCTGGTCCCTTGTAGACTTGCCTAAAGGGATAAAACCCATTGGGTGCAAGTGGGTATACAAGAGGAAAAGAGGTATGGATGGAAAGGTGGAAACCTTTAAAGCTAGATTGGTAGCTAAAGGGTATACACAGAAAAAAGGTATCGATTACGAGGAAACCTTCTCTCCTGTGGCCATGCTTAAATCCATTAGGATACTCTTATCCATTGCAGCATCTTTAGATCTAGAGATTTGGCAAATGGACGTCAAGACAGCTTTCCTTAATGGAAGTCTTGACGAAAGCATCTACATGATGCAACCAGAGGGATTCATTGAAAAGGGCCAAATGGAAAAGGTATGCAAGTTGCAAAAATCCATATATGGATTAAAGCAAGCATCCAGATCCTGGAACATAAGGTTCGATCAAGCTGTAAAAGGTTTTGGATTTATTTAGAATCTTGACGAACCTTGTGTATACAAGAGGATTAAAGGCGACAAGTTGGTTTTCCTGATTCTTTATGTTGATGATAAACTACTCATTGGAAATGATGTAGGTGTATTGACATCAGTAAAAGAATGGTTAGCAAAACAATTTGATATGAAGGACTTAGGAGAAGCAAGTTTTATTCTAGGTATCCAAGTAATAAGGGATAGAAAGAATAAAACGATTGCATTATCCTAAGCTTCATACATAGACAAGATCTTGCCTAGGTTTTCCATGCAGGATTCCAAGAAAGGTATGTTACCTTTCAGACATGGAATCAAGCTTTCTAAGGAACAAGTTCCTAAGAATGAGCATGAAGAGCAATTCATGAGTAGAGTTCCATATGCCTCGGCGGTTGGAAGTCTCATGTATGCAATGCTCTGTACTAGACCAGATATTTGTTTTGATGTTGGCATAGTTAGTAGGTTTCAATCGAAACCTGGTCCTGATCACTGGACGGCAGTCAAGCATATTTTCAAGTATCTCAAGAGAACGAGAGATAATATGCTTGTATACTCTGGAGGGGATTTGATTCCCGTTGGGTATATAGATTCTGATTTCCAATCAGATTCTGACTCCAGAAAATCCACATCAGGGGCTGTGTTTACTATTGGAGGAGGAGCAGTCATATCGAGGAGTATCAAGCAATCTTCTGTTGCTGATTCCACCATGGAAGCTGAGTATGTTGCTGCATGCGAGGCTGCCAAAGAGGCTGTTTGGCTCCACCAATTCTTGATTGACTTGGAAGTGGTTCCTAGTGCGAATAAGCAGATCACTATCTACTGTGACAACAGTGGAGCAGTGGCTAATTCGAAAGAACCAAGAAGTCACAAGAGAGGTAAACACATTGAAAGAAAGTATCATCTTTTAAGGGAGATTGTTCAAAGAGGTGACGTGACGATTACCAAAATCGCGTCAGCAGAAAATCTAGCGGATTCCTTCACAAAGGCTCTACCTCAGAAGAGTTTCGATGGGCATCTAGAGAATATGGGCTTAAGAGATATGACACATTTGCTATAGTGCAAGTGGGAGATTGTTAGGATTATGCTCAATAGCAAGAGTGTAATGTTGTAATTAACAATCTTTTTCATATTAATAAAGTGATTTCTGGTTTAACAAATCTTATAGCATTTATAGTTTAATATTATAATTGTCAAAGTAAATAATCATAAGGTCTAAAGACTATGAGAAAAGAAGAATTGTTCGTACATCTGGATATGTATGTGGTAGACACAATTCTTTAGTTAGTCTTGAATATTGTTCACAACTTAAGTTAAAGGTTGGGCACCTTTATCTTGTTAAAGTTGTAGAATTCTTTTGCTAGCATTTGAGTGGGATCAAATGAGATATGATGAGTCTTAAATCATCGGAGTGTCTTCGAGCAAAAGAATCTAGTGCACTGGGTGCATTGAACTGGATCACAATAAAATACTTTATCTATAACCGTCAGTAGATAAAAGTCTTTTCATTATCAGGACAATCGGAGAGTCTATCTTAATCCTGAGATAAATGATGGACTTATGGTTGCAAGTGATATCATTTGAGTTATCAATGAGTACGATTATATCGCATAGTCTATCCTCGATAGTTTGGTGATATTCATTTGTTAATCGGTAGAGGACTTCATTTATAGATATGGACATCGTGGCTCCATTTATTAAATGAGAGTATAATATCATCATATGGATGTTTTGAGGTAATTGGATATTAAATCTCAACGTTGAGTTTTCGATAGTGTCTATTGAAAACATGGCTTCTGGACAAGTCAAAATATCCAAGTTCAAAACGTGGTCATATGAGTAAATATGGTAACTTGGAGAGTTATAGGCGGTCTATGAACTCTTGGCGATTACTGATATTAATCACGAGGATACACTATCTCCAACTTGATTGTCTAGGGTATGAATGAGGAACATCTTCCTTTTCTATCTTTATTTAAGAGTTCAATTTTAGCTCTTTAGTGGAATGAGTTAAAATTAATGGATCGGACCTAAGTGAATCATTTGTTGATTGTGATTAGGTTATGTCTATTGAAGCTTAAATTTAGATAGCCCGCCAAGATCCCCAATCCACACGGACTTGCATGGATGACTTGATATATTCTACCGGACCAATTTAAGGGTCCATCTAGAATTGCATTTAATATATTAAGAATATAATTTGCACATTATTTATGTAATGGGCTGCTCAATTATATTTATATATTAATGAATGGCATGTGGGCTTGTTTCTTTTAGTAAGAATGGGTCTGGTTCACATGTGGGCTTTTTATTTAAAGTCCAATGGATTAAATGAAATGAGAAAATAATATAAGGCCCTATTTTAGACAAGTGGGGCGGCAAGGGTTAATATATTAGCCTATATATTATTTTGTTTCATTGTTTAATTAAATAAGAATTAATTAATTTATTAATTAATTGTTTAATTAAGAAACAAATCTTTTCTGATTAGGAAATATGATTCCTAGAGTTATACTATTGGAAGTAGTATACTAAAATTAAAAGACTTGTTTGGTAAGAAAATAAATAAATAATTTTATTTATTTAATCAAATAAGAAGTCTTTTTATTTAGTCAAATAAAAGAATAAAAGATCTATGAGTTGGATTAGGGTTTGAAGTCTTAAACTAGATAGGAATTAGGGTGCAATACAAACTCATTTTTGGCTTAGGTATTGCGGCAACCCTAGTCCCTTTTAGTGTAGAGATTTCGGCCACCCTAATAAAAAGAGAAAAAGAAAATTTGGCCACCTATATAAGTGGACTTATAGAATTCGGCCACTCTAGGGTTTTGAGTGTGATTCATTGATACAATTTTCTTCTTCTTCTCAATTCATAGAAAGGTTTTTATTCTACTAAAACATAAAAAAGTGAATAGATTATTCTTTGATGGTACACTAATTGCTTGTTCATCAATAAGCTTGTGTGTACAACATCGATTGAGGTTCACGCGAGTTTCGATCATAAGATTGAGAACTCAAAAGTGACCGGAATAATCTTAGTCTTCTTTTGATTGTTTTTGTGACTAACAAAGAAAAAGAAAAGTTTGTTTGTCCATTCTCAGGTTTGCAATTCAAAGAAAAGGGAGACCACGCTCCTAGGTGATCCACGTTCGTGCTAGGATTGAAGATCTTGCGGATTACCATCGACGTAAGTCAATCGGATCACGCGACAAAAGGTATTCTTCTTTTGTTAGATAATATATATGTTTAATTGATTAAAGGGTTTAAGGTTCATAAAAAGGAAAAATTTTAAAAGTTACTAAATCTATTTTTAGTCTCGCTTCCGCTGCGTGTACTACGGTATTTTTCCCTACACTTAGGCCTAAGACCACTAATGTCATAGGCACTAAATGGATATTTAGGAACAAATCCGATGAGGATGGAAATATAGTACGGAACAAGGCTAGACTTGTAGCACAAGGGTACTCTCAAATTGAGGGTATCGACTTTGAGGAGACATTTGCTCCCGTTGCCCGTTTAGAGTCTATTAGGCTTCTCTTGTCCATTTCTTGTGTGCACAAGTTCAAATTGCACCAAATGGATGTCAAGAGTGCCTTCCTCAATGGCTTCTTGCAAGAGGAAGTGTTTGTTGAACAACCCAAGGGGTTTGTGGATGCTCACCACCCCAACCATGTCTATCGCCTCAAGAAGGCACTATATGGGTTGAAACAAGCACCGAGGGCTTGGTATGAGCGCCTCACTCAATTTCTTGTTGACAATAACTACACAAGAGGTAGTGTTGACAAGACACTATTCATCAAGAGAGACAATGATGAGCTTTTCATAGCTCAAATATATGTCGATGACATAGTGTTTGGCTCCACCAACAACACCAAGGTCCAATAATTTGTTGATGTTATGTCTCATGAATTTGAGATGAGTCTTGTTGGTGAGCTTAATTACTTCCTAGGTTTGCAAATTAGGCAACTAGATAATGGGATTTTCATAACCCAAGCCAAATATGCCAAAAACCTTGTGAAGAAGTTTGGTCTTGAAAAAGCCAAACATTGTGACACTCCTATAAGCACCACTTTGAAGCTAAGCAAGGATGCTAGCGGTAAAAGTGTGGACCAAACCTTATATCGTGGCATGATAGGGAGCTTGCTCTATTTGACCGCAAGTAGGCCCGATATATCATTTAGTGTAGGAGTTTGTGCTAGGTACCAATCTGATCCCAAGGAGTCCCATCTCTCTTCGGTTAAGAGAGTCATTCGCTTTGTGAATGGGACTTCCAACTATGGGATTTGGTACTCATTTGACACTAATCCTAGTCTTGTAGGATATAGTGATGTGGATTGGGCAGGAAATTGTGATGATAGGAAGAGCACATCGGGCGGTTGCTTCTTTCTAGGCAACAACTTGGTGTCTTGGTTTTGCAAGAAGCAAAACTCGATTTCCTTGTCCACGGCGGAAGCCGAGTACATAGCCGCGGGGAGTGGATGCACTCAACTTATATGGATGAAGCAAATGCTAGTAGATTACGGATTCAACCAAGGTACTCTCACTCTCTTTTGTGATAACATGAGTGCCATTAATATTTCCAAGAATCCAGTGCAACATTCTAGAACTAAGCATATTGACATCCGCCATCACTTCATTAGAGAGCTTGTTGAAAATAAATGCATAGTACTTGAACATATAGGTACTAATGATCAACTTGCGGACCTATTTACTAAATCCTTAGATGCTACTCGATTTAAAACTCTTAGTAGATCTATTGGGATATGTCTTTTGGAGTGATGTTCTATGATTGACCCCATATGGGGAACTCAAGCAAAGAGAGCTAGTTTGCATTCTTGTCACTTGTAAAAAATTTGAAATATCTTATGCCTTTTCTTTTAATTGCTTGAGTAAGCTTGGTTGCACATATGTATATATGTTTTTCAATTCAATAAGTGTGAACCTTGCTTGTTTACAATCCATGTCATATTTATGTTCAAACATGCATTTTTGGACTAGGAGATGTATATAGGAAGTATGATTTGAATGACCTATGATTATCTCCATGACATGATGATTCTTTAATAACATGCTAATGTCAAATGAAAAAGCATGAAATTCATATAACATGCTCACATGAAAAGCATGAATTGATGATTGCATATTCTTAAAAATGCAAAGCTTGTGTGAAAGCCTATGAGACTCAAAATGAATAAAGGATCTTGTATCCGTTCAAAGGAATTTATATTCCAAATGTCTCTCTTTCTTTATTGGTTGAACATGGCTACTATCATACGGATATCTTATCCGGAAAAATCAAAAAGGGTGCAAAGTTGCTCATGCCATGTTTCGCTTATAAAGTTGGATATAGTTGCTCTTATATTGAAATCAATATATTCTATATCCTTGCTTTACTCATGACATTGGTGAAATTGGTTTGAATTCCTATTAGAAACCTTTGTCATTTGCTTTGCCAAATACCATTGTATTTTGGACTTGAATGCTACATGTCTTGTATGCAAAGCATGTTTGATTCACACATTTTCTCTCAAATAAATCTCCTTGTTTCTCTCCGATTAAATTGAGATGCATAAAGTGACTTATATTAATTATGCAAATCTTGCATGCTACTATCTCTCGTTACTATGAGTGACCCGGTTGGGGACTACTCCTTTGCCTATATCATGACAAAAAGGGGGAGTAGTATATGGTAAGGGGAGATGCAAATTGGTGTTGCAATTGTGCACATTGGGGAGATAACACATTGAGGGGGAGTAACCCTTTGAGGGGGAGCATTGCATTTATCATACATTGCATATATTTTGTAATGTTGTGCTTAAATTCTAAAAATGCAAATGCTTGTTTTGATATCACTTGATTAATCTCACATTTCACTTGTATTGGAAAACATAGAAATCTTATTTACAGGGCTTGATTATTCTACAAGAGATTGAAGACTTGAAGTTTTATTTTCTTATCTCTTTGTGTTGTAGAATATCATAGTTGTCCCGTAGTTTCTATTTCTTTGTGAGGAATCAATGTGAGTGGTGGTTTTGTCATGAAATAGCCAAAGGGGGAGATTGTAAGGTTCCCATTTGTTGATTGGCTCATTTCGTGGACAAACCACATGTTGGGGTTCTTTGTAAGGGTAGCCTAAGTATCGGTCTTATTGTTCGAAGCCCTTTGAAGACCTCGTGTTGATAAGCACCGAAGGTAAATTTCTTTGTGCTTACTTTTCTTTGAAGAGATTAGTTGCACACACACACTTAACATTCATTGCATATGTGTGCATTCTCTTCATTTGTCACATTTCACACTTGCACTTATTTATTATATTTTGTTGTGTGTAATTGTGTCATGTTGTCGTGTAATTCGTTTCCCGATAACTTTCGAAAACGTCCGCGCATGCACTAGAATGTGCTTGGTTTAGCGCGAGGACCGCCTATGGAGAATGCCCTTGGCTTCTCCTTGGTTTTCACCTTTCTAGGTGATCGACGGTTATGATCGGTGGCCTGGCCGCCGAATGAAACCGCCGTTTCAGTCCAGATTGGTTTGAAGCATTTCTGTGGTTAAGATCGGCGGTCACGACCGCCGTTCGAAACCGCCGATTCAAGACCTGATTGATTTATCTCTCAGTCTAATTCGGTGGTTGAATCGACGGTCACGAAACCGCAGTTTGAAACCGCCGTTCATACCTGATTGATTTTAATCTCTCTGTTTTGATTCGGCGGTTGGGATCGGCGGTCACGAAACCGCCGAATTAACCGCCGAATTAACTGCCGTTTATGCTCTGTTCTTCACGAGCTCAATTCGGCGATCATGATCGGCGGCCTGGCCGCCGATTGAAACCGCCGATCGGCGCGTTTCTTTGAAACTTACTTAAACGACCACACTTTGATTTGGCCCCCTATATATATGCCATTTTGTCTTTAGGTCAATTAAGAGAGTTCATATTCAGAATTCATACTTAGGATATTTTTCAAAGAGAAGAAAAATTCCAAGAACTCATTTTTTATTACTCAAACACTTTTTCATGATCATCAATCATCATCTAGCATCATCCTTGATCTTCTAGATGTCATCTTGCATGGATTCTTCATCATACTTTGCTTGGTAAGCTTTTCACTAATATCTTACATATTTTGTGTTTCTCTTAGCTAGCAATCTCAATTAATTACTTGTATGTTATTTTATATACTTTGAATACAAGTTTGAGATTAGTATGATGTATGTTTGAGAAGTTGTTTTGTGATAGCTAATTAAGTTTTGTGCTTAATCTTGATTAGCTAAACTATTTGACATGTCATTTAGTTTTGATATCTAGGATTGTTCTAATTGCATATTAATCATCTTAGATAAGCATATAGGGTTTCCCTTGCTCTATGTTGCATTTGGATATTCATATATTCACTTAGGGTTGTATTCTCTTCATAGAGAAAGTAAGTCTTATGTGTAGCATCCAGGATTAGGTTGCTTAGAACGCAAGCAAATTGGACTAGGTTCACTCATACCGGGATTAGGTAGGTGTGTGATTACTTCCGGGATTAGGTTGTAATCGTTTTACACATTTAGTGGATTCGAGGTTTTTTACACATTTAGTGGATTCGAGGTTCGAGTGTGGCTTACTTACTAGCCCGTGGTTTTTCCCGTGAGGGTTTCCACGTAAAAATCAAGTATTATTTAATTTCCGCATATTATACTTGATTTATTGCTTTATCTATTTAGCGGTAATTTCGTAATTTTGACTTTCACGAAAAATTGGGTAAAAAGCTTAAAATCTATTCACCCCCCCCTCTAGATAGGTTTATACACACCGTGCTATAATTTGTTTCACACCTAACGAGAAAAAGGACCCGGTCCATCATATACCTCACCGCCCTGAAACACCTGATCCTATCGCGATCCATCGAGGACCCGATCTCCCAAGAATGCCTATCGAGAAAGGAAAGATAGTCCACCAAGGACCCCGCCTCCCCAGGCGCGATCCATTAAGGACCCGGCTCCCCTAAAGCGCCTAATGAGAGGAAGGACATGGTTCACCAGAAAACCCACTCCCCGCTCGCGGCATAGCCAGGAACCATCCTAAGTAGTGTCTACCTAGTCATGCATAACCCGCTCCTTCAACAAAAAACGACCCCCTCTTGAGAAAAATTCTTAGGAACACTCTGGGGACCACCCTTCCAAGGGCTGACGCCAGCCCTCACCCCAGCTCACATGGGAGAATGAGGGGACTGGAGGCAACCTGCAAAGCCCTAGCTCCAGCTTATTGATATGAAGCAGCACACATAAATGGGGAAAGATAAGCAACCTATGATTGAGATCATTTGTTGACCACAATACATCAATAGTTGAGCCTCCCTCCATCTCAGCCATAGTTGGAGGTCAACTATCTCACACATGAAAGGGGATACTGTATTTCCCCAACAAAACGGTCACAGGAACCCAGCAAGCATGAAGAAGGAAATGGTGGAGGAGGGGGCCTGACAGTGTGTAGCGGGACAGGCGTTGACACTGTCCCCCACCAAGCCAGATTTTGATAATGACCTCCCACTATTGCAATGACCCCATCCGATTAATCAAAACCTTTGAAAATACCACATGTTCGCCATATCAGCCCTACAGAAACGCCTATATAGACCTAAGGCCTAGGTGGAACGATCAAGGCCCTCTAAAGCGTGTGGCTAACACGGCCCTACTCAAAAGTAGGGGCTAGGATCACCCCCACCGATTTCGCCTTAAGGACTAGGGCTCCCACCTACTAAAACCAAGGCCCCAACAGGGGAGGAGTGATCGCGCTCCAAATGTTCACATTTAGCGCTCCTTTTTCCTATCTTTTTATGCTTGTTTCTCGGGTAAAACTGGGTATTTAACGGATTAAATAAGTGTTTCAGGTAAATAGGGAAGTTCAGGAGCATAATTGTCATTTTAGAGAATTCAGGGGCAAAAGTGCAAGATTCGGAGCATTAATGAAGATTCTATGAATACGGGCAAGCTTAGGGGTACAAGTTGATATTTGCCAGCCAAAGCGCATAGCAGCTGCCATATCACGAATCAGACGGCGCCGTTTTGGCCCTACACATGTTTTGGCCCAACATGCGTGATGCCGGACAACCCTAAACAATCTCCACTGTCGTCAAACACACTCACGGACAGCCCACACATAAGAGAAACAAACAAACCAGTCTGTCTCACACAAGAACAAATGAAGATAGATTAACTAATTTTCCAATTGTTCAGACATCACCACCCTTAGTAAACTAGTAGAAATGGCTCACCACCAAGACTAATCAAAAGGGATACATAAACACCACCCTTTTAACTAACCAAGGATACAAAACCAATGATAAACTCACCACTCTAAAGGAATCCACCCAAGAGATATAGAGTTGAAAGATAAAATCTCAAAGAGATAATATTCTGAAATGCAATATTCAATAACTTACTTTTTACAGGGATAAAGGCTCATTATATAGCCTAATCATGGAACAACCCTCCATGCATAGGAAAGGAATGAAAATAAAAGATAACAACACATTTCAAAGCATTTTAAACAAAGACATTAAAGATATTAAAGCTAGATTCTTCAAATCCCGCAATTGTTGACTACTGAACCTTGAAAGTAAAAAGAGTAATAACTTCTTCTAGGAAACCTCAAACGATGCAATTCAATAGTGGAAAATGTAGTTAAGATGCTGATCTTTCTAATGACATAAGGCACGTCAGCCAATTCTTCCGAAATCAAAAGTTATGAAGTCTCAAAACTGCCCCTCGGACATGATCTGTTGCTCAACAAATTAAACTAAGAATTTGGAACCTTTTTGTGTCTTGAACCGAGGTCATGCAATGGGACACTCCCATGTCAATCTCCTTTGGTTGAAAAAGAACTCGTCCTCAAGTTTCTAAGGATTTGTCTTTTTCATATCGGTTAAAAAACATCCCATGCAATGGAACTCGAAAAGGAGAACGATGCACCCTAAACTTTCCAACCTTTGTAATTATGTCCATCCAATCACATCACTAAGAGTAGATATATGAATCAATAATCAATTTCTGTAGAAGCATAAATGTTGGAGAGATCCTCTTGGAGAAATGGACATGAGATTCATAAAAACAATCTTCAAAAATCGAACCCTTTGGTTTTAGTTCTTCAAACTCAGCATCATCATCAAAGATTGGTGGTTTATCAAAATTTATTTGAGGTTGAATAAATCTAATTTCATCATGATAAACCAACTGATGTGATTTGTCAAAGTTGAAAATCATTTATGTTTTCAATCTCATCAAATGAATCACTCAAGCCACTGTATTTGTATTCATCCCAAATAGGCTCGAGTTTGTCAAATGGATCATGAAAGTTCATAAAAATACTCGAGGTGTGTTTATCAATATAAAGCTAGAGGGGGGGTGAATAGATTTTAGCTATTATTACCCAATTTTCGCATGCAAGTCAATTTTACGAAAATGCCCCTACTAGTCAAAAATACATACAAGTGTAATATAGTGCGGAATTTAAATAACACTTGATGTATACGTGGAAACCCAACCACTGGGAAAAACCACGGGCTGTATAGTGCGCCACACTCGGAACTCGAAATCACTAATTGAAATGAAGTTTACAACCTATGTAGACCTCGTCTAACATTCCGGTCTGTAACCCCTCACTTCTACCCAGCGGGCCTTTATTAGCAACCCTATTCCAATTTGCTTGAGGCCTAAGCACTCTTAGCCTCAAGACTTACTTCTCTAAGAAGAGAAACAACCTATGTGAATATATATATGAATATTCAAATAACAAACAAGGCTAGGTAACCTTAGATGCTTATCTAGGATGATGATATAATCAATTTAATCAACCCTAGATATCAATTGCTAAATGACATGTCAAATAGCTTAGCTAATCAAGATTAATTAAAAACCTAATTAGCTATCACAAACAACACTCAATTAATTTTCATCACAAATAATCTCTAACTTGTATCTAGCATATAATCAAAAGCATACAAGTAATTAAAGAGATGTATTAATATGAAAAACACTAAAGTAATATGAAATTAGTGAAGAACATACCAAATAAGATGTGATGATTCAAAACCATGCATGGATCAATTCTATGAAGGCATAGAAGATCAAATATGAAATTTGATGCAAAAGGGAATTGATTTGAGTGTTTAAAGATAGGTTCTTGATTTGATTTTTTCTCAAAAATCTCTCTTGAAAGATTAGGGTTCTAATTGCTCAAGAAACTTATTCAGAGATTGAGAAAACAAGATATTTATAGACATCAAGAATTGGGCATGTGAAAAGACACTTTTGCCCCTGAAACGCACCGTTCGGCGGTTTCAATCGGCGGCCAGGCCGCCGATGACGACCGCCGAATTGAGCTCGTGAAGAACAGAGCATTAACGGCGGTTTCATTCGGCGGTTACGTGACCGCCGATACAACCGCCGAATCAAACCCGAGAGATTAAAATCGATCAGGTATGAACGGCGGTTTCGAACGGCGGTCGTGACCGCCGATCTTGACCGCATAATTGCTTCAGACCAATCTGGACTGAAACGGCGGTTTCAGTCGGCGGCCAGGCCGCCGATCATAACCGCCGATCACCAACAATGGTGAAAACCAAGGAGAAGCCAAGGGCATTCTCCATAGGCGGTCTTCGCGCGAAACCAAGCACTCATTAGTGCAAGCGCGGACGTTTCCGAACAATGTCGGGAAACGAATTATAAGGCACATATACACACAACAAGATATATCAACCAAAGTGCTAGTGTGTAAAGTGACATGTGAAGAGATGCACATAAAAATAAGCAAGTATGCAATCATAGCAAGAATGCTAAGTGAGTGTGTGCTACTAAATCTCTTCAAAGAAAAACAAGCACAAGAGATTATACCTTTGGCGTGCTTGTATCTTGAGGTCATGGAAGGGCCTTTGATCTTCAACACTAAACACTTAGACTACCCTTACATTCAAAACCCCAACATGTGGTTTGACCACGAAATAAGCCAATCAACAAAACGGGAATCCTTACAATCTCCCCCTTTGGCTATTTCGTGACAAAACCACCACTCACATTGATTCCTCACAACAAAAATAAACCTATGGGTCAATGAAGATTTTCTACAATACAAAGAGATATATAAAAATAAAACTTGAAGTCTTCAATCTCTTGTAGAACAATCATTCCCTGAAACAAGGTTTCTAAACTTTCCGAAACAAGTAAAAGTGAGATGAATCAAGTGAGGACATAAACAAGCATTTGCATTTCTAAGAAATTAAACACAACATCATGCAATGTATGATGAATGCAATGCTCCCCCTCAAAGGGTTACTCCCCCTCAATGTATATTCTCCCCAATGTGCACCAATTGCTACAACAATTTGCACCTCCCCTTACCACATTATACTCCCCCTTTTTGTCATGATATAGACAAAGGAGTAGTCCCCAACCGGGTCACTCAAGGCAAAGAGAGATAGTAGCATTCTAGTATATGCATAATCAATATAAGTCACTTTATGCAATCTCAATTTATTGGAGAGAAACAAGGAGATTTATTTAAATAAAATGTGTGAATCAAAAAATTGCTTTGCATACAAGACATGTAGCATTTAAGTCCAAAATATCATGGTATTTGGCAAAGCAAATGACAAAGGTTTTCAATATGAATTCAAACCAATTTCACCAATGTCAAGAGAGAAGCAAGGATATAGGTTTTCATTGATTTCAATTTAAGAACAACTATATCCAACTTTATAAGCTAAACATGTCATGAGCGACTTTGCACCCTACTTGATTTTTCCGGATAAGATATCCGTATGATAGTAGACATGTTCAACCAATAAAGAAAGAGAGACATTTGGATTGTAAAATCCTTGAATGGATACTAGATCCTTTTTCATTTGAGTCTCATTAGCTTTTTCACACAAGTTTTTGCATTTAAGAACGCAATTATCAATTCATGCTATTTCATTTGAGCATGTACATGAATTTCATGCTTTTCATAAGACATTAGCATGTTATTTAAGAATCATCATGTCATGGAGATAATCATAGGTCATTCAAATCATACTTCCTACATACATCTCCTAGTCCAAAATGCATGTTTGAACATAAATATGACATGGATTGTAAACAAGCAAGGTTCACACTTATTGAATTGAAAACATATATACATATGTGCAACCAAGCTTACTCAAGCAATCAACCAAGAAGCATAAGATTTTTCAAATTTTTTTTTTGCAAGTGACAAGAATGCAAAAATAGCTCTCTTTGCTTGAGTTCCCCATATGGGGTTAGTATCATCCTTCATTAATGAAGGGCATGAGGTCCTATGGACCTACCAAGTCCATTGGACTTAGTTGAACCTATTTGAGACTTGTTAGTCTCATAGCAAGCGGGTTCATTTTTCCTTATCCACATAGATATAACATTTTTCTTCCTAGTGGACAAAGGTTGCATGTCATTTACTAACCTAGGATTATTGACAAAAGATTTCCTAGGCTCATGCAAATGGGCTCTTCTTAGCCTCTTTTTCTTTATCATGCTATCAATCCTACAATGGTTAATGTACTTAAAGCACTTAGGCCTAATATGCCCATAAACACCACAATAATGACAAGTTGGTACAAAGTAAGAATTCATACCATGTTCTTGTGAAGTCATTGGAGACTCATCATGCATTTGATGTCTCTTTTGGTGTTGAGTCGGTTCATGTCTTCTATTTGGTTGAACCGGAATGGGTTGCCTCCTTGGATTAGGTAGCATGTTTTGCCTCTTTTCATAGTGAGTCATTTGTTGAGGAGAGATGACTCGAGAGGCTCTAATCCGTTGAGCTTGGGGTTGTCTCGTTTTCACCACCTTCACTTGTGCATTTTTCGAACATTGTCCTAGTTCTAACTTCTTCCTAGGAGTTTGCACCGGTGACGCTTCTATCTTACCCAAACTCTTCACAAAGATGGTCTTCTTAGGAATAGAGCAATCCTTGCTCACTTCGAATCCAAGACCTCTTTTGTCACAAGGGCTTTTTCCTACACCAAGTATGTTGTCAAGTTTCTTGGTGCTTGTGGTCATTCTAGTCAATGACTCTTTGGCTTCAACAAGCTCTCTCTTCAAACCCTCTTCATTCCTCTTAGACAAAGCTAGCTCATCTTTTAGCTTGTCTTCTTCCACCATGGATCTTATCACTTCATCATTCAAGTGATCAACTTGTGTTGAAAGCCTAAGTAGTTCTTCCTTTAACCTTTGAATCTCTTTTTCATTCTTTAACTTAGAGCTTTCAAAACTTTCAAAGTTGTCCTTAAGATCCATTTTCTCCACTTGCTTCTTTAGAAGGTCATTGTATGTTGTAAGCTCTAGATTTTCTTCCTCTAAAATCCTTAGAAATCTATCTTTCTTCTTCATGGAGCTTTCAACATTGACTATAAAGTTATGCATATCCATATTCTCTACATTTCCATTTGTAGAGTTAGATAAGGAGTCATCTCCACTAGTGTCATCTTCTAGGCTCTCCTCCTCTCTTATGGATCCAATTTCCTCATCAAGACCTTCACCTTGATCTCTTGAGTCAATAAGTGCCATATCCCAATGCGAAGCAACAACTATCTCCTCTAGAGCTACTTCTTCGACTTTCTCTTCTATGGGATCACTAGCAACGGAATTCTTACCAACAACTTCATTTTCTTCACAATTGGCACCCAATGCCTTGAAGTTATTGATAAGCTCATCATCACTTGATGACTTATCTCCTTCTTCGGAGTCATCACTTTCACTCCAAATGGCGGCCATCATTTTTTCTCTCTTGTTCTTCAAATTCCCACAATCTAGTGAGATATGACCTATGCCACCACACTCATAGCATTGGATCCCTTTCCTTTCACTATTCTCTTGCCTATGCTCAACCTTCTTGAAAGGAACCCTTTTCTTCAATTCTTGCCCTTTGGATGCATGACCCTTCTTCTCGAATTTTACAAACTTCTTGAATTTTCTCATTAAAAGTGCCATGTCTTCATCCGAGTCATCCTTGTCCTCCTTCTCAACCTTGGAAGCTCTCAAAGTAATCCCTTTTTGCTTCTTTGAAGGAGTGGAGCTAGGACCCTTCCTAGACTCGTAGGCGAGAAGTCTACCTATTACCTCGCTCGGCTTCATGTCCTTAAAATCACTGTTTTCTTCTAAAGCCGTCACCTTAGACTCAAACCTCTCGGGAAGCGATCTCATTATCTTTTGCTTGATCCTTCTATCCGAGTAAGGGTCACCAAGTTGATGACTTTGGTTGACAATGTCCATCAACCTAATCTCGAAGTCGTTGAAGCACTCATTCTCCTCCATCCTAAGTGTCTCAAATTGAGTTTGGAGGACTTGAAGTTTGGAGTCCTTCACTACTTCGGTTCCCTCGTGTGCAACCTCTAAGATGTCCCATGCCTCCTTGGCTATCTTAGTGTTCTGAATCAATTTGTACTGATTTTCATCCACTGCACATATGAGGGCGTGCCACGCCTTTTGATTCCACTTGGACAACTCAAACTCAGGTTGTGTCCACTGTGCCTTAGGCTTGAGCACTTCTTCTCCTCCATCCGTGGGAGTCATCATAGGAGGCGAATATCCATCTTCAATGGCCATCCATGCCCTATCATGGATTTGACACACATATGCCTCCATCTTCCCTTTCCATTGGGAGTAATTTATGCCGGTGAGGAGGGGTGGCCGTGTGCTTGAAGCACCCTCATGGTTTCCACCGAATCCACTCATTGTATCAAATGAATGAATGAAATGTATGCAAAATGTATGAATGAGCAAAAATCACACAAATGCACAACACACCTAAAATGAGCTAGGATCACCTAAGTATATCTAGGAACCCGCTCTGATACCAATTGAAAGTTCATAAAAATACTCGAGGTGTGTTTATCAATATAAAGCTATAGGGGGGGTGAATAGATTTTAGCTATTATTACCCAATTTTCGCATGCAAGTCAATTTTACGAAAATGCCCCTACTAGTCAAAAATACATACAAGTGTAATATAGTGCGGAATTTAAATAACACTTGATGTATACGTGGAAACCCAACCACTGGGAAAAACCACGGGCTGTATAGTGCGCCACACTCGGAACTCGAAATCACTAATTGAAATGAAGTTTACAACCTATGTAGACCTCGTCTAACATTCCGGTCTGTAACCCCTCACTTCTACCCAGCGGGCCTTTATTAGCAACCCTATTCCAATTTGCTTGAGGCCTAAGCACTCTTAGCCTCAAGACTTACTTCTCTAAGAAGAGAAACAACCTATGTGAATATATATATGAATATTCAAATAACAAACAAGGCTAGGTAACCTTAGATGCTTATCTAGGATGATGATATAATCAATTTAATCAACCCTAGATATCAATTGCTAAATGACATGTCAAATAGCTTAGCTAATCAAGATTAATTAAAAACCTAATTAGCTATCACAAACAACACTCAATTAATTTTCATCACAAATAATCTCTAACTTGTATCTAGTATATAATCAAAAGCATACAAGTAATTAAAGAGATGTATTAATATGAAAAACACTAAAGTAATATGAAATTAGTGAAGAACATACCAAATAAGATGTGATGATTCAAAACCATGCATGGATCAATTCTATGAAGGCATAGAAGATCAAATATGAAATTTGATGCAAAAGGGAATTGATTTGAGTGTTTAAAGATAGGTTCTTGATTTGATTTTTTCTCAAAAATCTCTCTTGAA
This sequence comes from Acer yangbiense, assembly GCA_008009225.1. Classification (NCBI taxonomy): domain Eukaryota; kingdom Viridiplantae; phylum Streptophyta; class Magnoliopsida; order Sapindales; family Sapindaceae; genus Acer; species Acer yangbiense. Next base: position 10,006,686 of record CM017772.1, on the reverse strand, counting down.
AGATTAGGGTTCTAATTGCTCAAGAAACTTATTCAGAGATTGAGAAAACAAGATATTTATAGACATCAAGAATTGGGCATGTGAAAAGACACTTTTGCCCCTGAAACGCACCGTTCGGCGGTTTCAATCGGCGGCCAGGCCGCCGATGACGACCGCCGAATTGAGCTCGTGAAGAACAGAGCATTAACGGCGGTTTCATTCGGCGGTTACGTGACCGTCGATACAACCGCCGAATCAAACCCGAGAGATTAAAATCGATCAGGTATGAACGGCGGTTTCGAACGGCGGTCGTGACCGCCGATCTTGACCGCATAATTGCTTCAGACCAATCTGGACTGAAACGGCGGTTTCAGTCGGCGGCCAGGCCGCCGATCATAACCGCCGATCACCAACAATGGTGAAAACCAAGGAGAAGCCAAGGGCATTCTCCATAGGCGGTCTTCGCGCGAAACCAAGCACTCATTAGTGCAAGCGCGGACGTTTCCGAACAATGTCGGGAAACGAATTATAAGGCACATATACACACAACAAGATATATCAACCAAAGTGCTAGTGTGTAAAGTGACATGTGAAGAGATGCACATAAAAATAAGCAAGTATGCAATCATAGCAAGAATGCTAAGTGAGTGTGTGCTACTAAATCTCTTCAAAGAAAAACAAGCACAAGAGATTATACCTTTGGCGTGCTTGTATCTTGAGGTCATGGAAGGGCCTTTGATCTTCAACACTAAACACTTAGACTACCCTTACATTCAAAACCCCAACATGTGGTTTGACCACGAAATAAGCCAATCAACAAAACGGGAATCCTTACAGATCATCATATGAATCACCATAAGAACCATCATTATCAAAAGTAGGAATTTCTGATGTAAAACAATAGACAACCATCCCTTCATGAAATAGACCATTTTGATCCACCAGATGAATCGATTGATTCTCAATGAGTTAGAAATGTTGCTGGAGTTGTTGGATTTGCTGCTTTAACTCATCAATCACAAATTGATCCAAATGCCGTTGGAGTTGATGGATTTGTTGTTTTAAATCATCAATAACATTTTTTCGTCGTTGATCCACTCCTTTCCTTTGTTGATGGAGTTGTGGACGACCAGCCATGGATATAACAAGCAAAAGAATAGCAACCTTGAGCTCTGATACCAAACTGATGCCGGACAACCCTAAACAATCTCCACTGTCGTCAAACACACTCACAGACAGCCCACACATAAGAGAAACAAACAAGCCAGTCCGTCTCACACAAGAACAAATGAAGATAGATTAACTAATTTTCCAAGGGATACAGACATCACCACCCTTAGTAAACTAGTAGAAACGGCTCACCACCAAGACTAATCAAAAGGGATACAGAAACACCACCCTCTTAACTAACCAAGGATACAGAACCAATGATAAACTCCCCACTCTAAAGGAATCCACCCAAGAGATACAGAGTTGAAAGATAAAATCTCAAAGAGATAATATTCTGAAATGAAATATTCAATAACTTACTTTTTACAGGGATAAAGGCTCATTATATAGCCGAATCATGGAACAACCCTCCATGCATAGGAAAGGAACGAAAATAAAAGATAACAACACATTTCAAAGCATTTTAAACAAAGACATTAAAGATATTAAAGCTAGATTCTTCAAATCCCGCAATTGTTGACTGCTGAACCTTGAAAGTAAAAAGAGTAATAACTTCTTCTAGGAAACCTCAAACGATGTAATTCAATAGTGGAAAATGTAGTTAAGATGCTGATCTTTCCAATGACATAAGGCACGTCAGCCAATTCTTCTGAAATCAAAAGTTATGAAGTCTCAAAACTGCCCCTCGGACATGATCTGCTGCTCAACAAATTAAACTAAGAATTTGGAACCTTTTTGTGTCTTGAACCGAGGTCATGCAATGGGACAATCCCGTGTCAACGCGTCACGCCTGATGTCAGGTCATCTTCTTTAGCTAGCCGGGTCGACCCGACCCGACCCGACCCGACCCGACTCGACTCGACTCGACTCGAACCGGTGACAGACCCGACTTTAACCCGACCATTTTCCACCCATTTGTTGACCAGTTTTTTGGTGTCTCTCTGCCCAGATCAGTAGCCCACACTCCTCCGGTCAAGATGGACCCATTTCCAGACCTCCATGCACACGTTTTTCCTCTGGTCCAAATCCTCCAAGTTGCCATGGCCATTCAAGCTCAAAGCTCAACTCCAGCGGCCTCTTTCACGCAATCAAGATGTCCAAACCCGTTGGAAACCCGCGGTTTCATGCCGAGGGAAAGTTCCCTCCAGCCAGAAGGTGTGGAACTCACGGCCAACTTCTATTTTTACACCGTGAGCTCTACCGGTGAAAATAAACCCACGAGCCAGGGGTTTCGAACCCGCGAAGACGATCGACTTGGAAGATATTTTCATCCAAACCTTGCCCAAATCATTTCCCTATATATATACATCCTTTTCTAACCTTAAACACACCTCCCAAATATCCAAAATAGCTCACAATAGCTTAGAGACCTCCAATTAGCTTAGAAGTAGCTTAGATTAGCTTACAATAGCTTAGAATAGCTTAGAATACACACCTCAACACTACATAGTTCATGTGAACTTCATAGCTTGGAAGAAGAAGGCTTAGTGCTCAATTGAAGAAGCTTACCAACCTGTGGTTTCTTCTTACTCTTTTACTTTTCTTCCATTTATTGTGATTCATGTACATGTATGTGTAATATACTATCAATGTTGAGGGATGGATTTCATATGAATTATCTTGTATTTAATTGATCTTATCTTTGCTATATCCATCTTGAGTAATTATATGTTGATTGGAGCTTATTTGAATGTATACATGTTGTTGATTGATCACTAGTAACATGTATACTTGTTTTCCAACATTAATTATCTCTACTGGAGAGAATTGGGTTAGTATTTGTATGTCCATGCATATTAACTAGTTCTCATGTTCTAGGTGGTAAACCCTCTAGTATTGTCATTCAATAATCATTGGTTGATAGTATTTAGAGTGGTAGTGATTTAATTGAATATGCCATAGAACAAGTGTGCTTTATTGTGATCAATTAATATTATCCCTCATCATTTGTATCCTTGCTCTTGCATAACCTTGCAAGAATTAGTTAGTTAGGTTAATTAATGATAGATTAGTTAGACGTAGTAGATTAAAGCCATCTTAGTGTAATTGTAGTGTAGTTAGTTGTAATTGATGTACTGTGATTTAGATAAATTGCCATCTTAGTATAATTTTAGTTTAATAGCTTACTTGCCATCCTCCACCATTTACTTTTCTTGCATGTAAATATGTTGTAATTAGTGTATATATTATATAAGACTAGAACCGATAAAAGGTACCTCGCCTCCTTGTGGGAACGAACAGTACTTGCCGCTACGCGATCGTAACGATCTGTGCACTTGCAGATAAACTCACACGCCCCATTATTTTACGATAGTTTATAGAACTATCACGTTCATCTGTGGCGCATCAAGGAGCCCCGGTGGCACGATCCTAACCCTCGATTCTTGACTACCGCGATCATTGGCTGGAGTAAACGATGGAGATAGAGTCAAGGATTCCCGCCTAAATAAGCAACTTCCACTTGCCTCCCTATTAAAGACACTATAAATACCCCTTCATTCCATGAATAAGGGGGAGCTAAAAAAAACCCAGATAATTCTACTACCTCTCCTAACCCGAGCTCTTACGTGTGATCTACTTGACCACTACCTCGCCTAACCTGAGCTCCTACGTGTGATCTACTTGGCTACTACCTCGCCTAATCCAAGCTCCTACGTGATTATTTTACTTGACTACTACCCCATCTAATTCAAGCTCTAGTGCGTCTAATCCACCTAGCTATCATCCCCCTCTGTTCAAATTCCTATGTATGATAATGTACCTGGCATTCGTTCTATTTTCTTTTGTTGTGATTGCTGGCCATAGCATGTGGAACGGCCCATAATGTATCCCACCATTAAATAATAAAAAGACCTCTCCTTTACTGTAGTAAGCTACCCCTGTCACACTCCCCAAATACATTATCTCGACCTCACTCCTCCTTGCAGGACCGATCCCATTGCATCGTATTGGTCCCTGGCAACCAAACCAAGGGCCTCCTCCGGTATCTACCCCGGGTGGAGAGGAGCCACCCCCTACCCAGTCCGGACCAGCCATGGCGCACCTGTACGTCGTGGTCCAAGTTATCCCGAGAAACTCCCGACAGATTTTTCAGGATAACAGAAGTATTGATTGTTCTACAAGAGATTGAAGACTTGAAGATCTAGCTTTTAATTATCTCTTTGTAATGTAGAAAATCATTGTTGACCTTTAGTTTCTATTTTGTTAAGATGATCAATGTGAGTGGTAGTTTTGTCATGAAATAGCCAAAGGGGGAGATTGTAAGGTCTCATATTTTGATTGGCTTATTTCGTGGACAAACCACATATTGGGGTTTGATGTAAGGGTAGCTTAGGCTTTTGATGGTTGGTGATTTGCACAACCAAGGCCCTCTCAAGACCTCAAAGAAGAAGCACCAAATGTATATTCTAGTGCTTATTTGCATTGAAGAGATCTAGTTGCACACACTCACAACTCATGCATATCTCTAATACTTGTATGTTGTGTGTTTTTATATGTGTGCACTCATCTTCTTGAATATCTCTTCATGCATGTTTATTTGATTGCATCTAGTTATTGAAATGCCATGACATGTTTAGGCATTAGGATGCAAAGCCATGAATTCTATTCATGCATGTTTTAATTGAGTGCATCTTGTTCAATGACAATGCCATGACATGTTAGGCATTAGGATGCATTCACATCCCACACTTTCACTTCCTGTATGTTAGTCTTAAGTGTGGTGAAATTTGTTTCCGTTTGTGTGATCGGAAACGTCCGTGCTTGCACGATGGTGTGCATGTCTTAGCGCGTTGGTTGACCACTTGAGGTCTCATTCTTCTCTTGGATAAGTGTTAGATTTGGTTTGGTTATTTGGAGTGAAGTGTCTAGTTTCAAAAGATTAATTTCAATGTTTCAAATGTTTTCAAAACTAACCTTTGCATGGTCTTGTGACCATAGCGTTTTATACAAAGTTTCAAAATAAGTTAAATTTCTGTACAAACTAGACACCCATACCTTTCCAATGGTATATTATTCATAATATTTCATCACCGTTTGGATTGAATTTGATATCTCCAAAGTGACCGCTAAAACAGGGCATAACAGCTGTTGTTCGAATCTGACCATTGGTCACTCAATTGGCCATAACCTTTTCTATAGACATCGAAATATCATTCCATAAATTGGAGTAGAAAGTAGACTTCCATACCTTTCCAACGATATATCATATGAAAGGTTTCGATGTCGTTTGGTCATGTTTTGGGGCACTCGAATCTCAAGCTGATGTGCTGATTTGCCAATGTGCGGGTGCTTGCGTGGGTAGTATACCAACGCACTACTCCGCCCCTGTTTTGTAATTTGACCGTATCTAACTCATTTGGAATCTGATTTGGCTCATTTTTTAAGGGAAATTCATGAAATTTATAGGGCTATCATCTAAACACTATAAATACATCTCTTTCTCTCATTTGTATTCAAGGAACAAAAACTACAAAACCTTAGAGAGAGATTAAGAGTTCCCTAGTGAGAGAAAGCACCAAGATTGCTTCTTTAACTCTCCCTACCCATTTCCACATGCATAAATAATCATCTAAGCATCATCTAGGAACATCTAGTATGTGCTAATGCATGGGTCTTCTTCAACACACATGGTATGGTAAGTTGTTCACTATTATCTTGCATAATTAGTGTTCTAGCTTGTCAATTTATCTCATTTATAACATGTATGCTTTTAGATTAATTTCTACATACATGATTGAGATTATGTGTTGATTGGGTTATTTGGTGAAAGCTAGGTTTTAATGGTTATATGCCTTCTAGCTAATTAATCTCATTATATGATTGAGATTGTTTTTTGATAGCTAGGATTTCATGCTAATATGCCATCTAGCTAATTAATCTCATTATATGATTGAGATTGTCTTTGATATCTATTGTATCTAGGATTGGTTATCCTTAACATAGCTAAAGTTGTATGCCATGTCATATAGCTATTTTTATATCTATGATTGATTTTATTGACATCATATAATCCTAGATAAGCATTTAGTGTACCCTAGCATTATTTGCATATTTGAATATCACTGCATATTCACTTAGGGTTTGATCTCTTCGGAGAAGTAAATCTTGTGTGATGACCGGGATTAGGTCGTACACCGAGATTAGGTGGTCACATGAGCAATTGGACTAGGTCCACTTTTACAGGCTTGAGGGTAGTGGTAGCAGGTTATAGTCCGAGCATGGTTAAGGTCAACCTAGGATGTAAACGTTATCATAATTAGTGGATTCGAGGTTCGAGTGTGACACACTTACCAGCTCGTGGTTTTTCCCTGTTTAGGATTTCCATGTAAATATCAAGTGTCATTTATAATTCCGCACATATTACACTTAATATATTGTATTGACTAGATAGAGGTATTTTTGTAAATTGACTAATCGTGAAAATTGGTAATAAGGGTTAAAATCTATTCACCACCCTCTAGATTATTTATTGAACACGCCGTTAATTTGTTTCAATATTTTTATATCTCTTTGTAATGTAGAATATCTTTGTTACCCCGTAGATTCAATTATGTTGTGAGGATCAATGTGAGTGGTGGTTTTGTCACGAAATAACCAAAATGGGGGATTGTAAGGTTCCCATTTATTGATTGGCTTATTTCGTGGACAAACCATATGTTGAGGTTTGATTGCAAGGGTAGTTTAGATGATTGAGGATCAAGCTCAAAGGCCCTTTCAAGACATCAAGGTGACAAGCACTCCAAAGATATATCTCTAGTGCTTAGTTTTCTTTGAAGAGTGTAAGGTTTCCCATGTGTTGATTGGCTTATTTCGTGGACAAACCACAATTGGGGATCTTTGAAAGGGTAGTCTAGGATTTGATGTTCATGTTGATAGCGCTCCAAATGTTCACATTTAGCGCTCCCTTTTCCTATCTTTTTGTGCTTGTTTCTCGGGTAAAACCGGGTATTTAATGGATAAAATAAGTGTTTCAGGTGATTAGGGAAGTTCAGGGGCAAAATTGTCATTTTGGACAATTTAGGGGCAAAAGTGCAAGATTGGAGCAATTATTGAAGATTCTATGAATAAGGGAGAAGTCAGGGGAGCAGATTGCAATTCGCCGCGCAAAGCATAGCATCAGCTGCCACGTCACGCGTCAGACGACGCCGTTTTGACCAGCTGGCGTCACGCTGACGTCAGGATGACGTCAGCTCGTCATCAACCTTCAGCTGACCAGTGCGCCCGACCCGTTTTCCAGACTTGACCCGGTTTGACCCAGAAACTTCGGTGACCATTTCCGACGGTTTTCCTACCAGTTTTCCGGTGTCTCTCCACCCAGATCGACAGCCACCATCCTCCCGGTCCTATTTCACCCACTTTTAGCCTCCCATGCAAAGGTTTTCAACTCCAACAAATCCTCCAAACCTCCATGGATGTTCAAGCCTTCAAGCTTGGTTCGGCGGCCATTCTCCCGCGTTTCAGCACGTCCAAGCTCGCCAAATCTTGGCGGTTTCATGCAGCGGGAAGGTTCCCGCGGTCCAGAAGGCCAGAACTCGCCGCCGACTTCAATTTCTTCACGGTGACTTTCGACGGCGGGCACAAGCCCGCCGGCCAGGGATTCCAAGCCCGCCGGGACGACCGACTTGAAGATATTTCTGTCCAAAACCTCCCCAAAACAGTTCCCTATATATATGTTTCCTTCCCTAACCTAAAACCTACCTCCCAAAATATCCAAATAGCTCTCAATACCTTAGAAAGCTCCCAATTAGCTTAGTTTAGCTTAATATAGTTTAGTTTAGTTTAGTTTAGTTTAGTATAATGTAATTTCTCACCACCACACCACCTTAGTTATTTTATGTAACTAATATTGATGTTGGGTTTTGGTGTACTTTGTATATTATCTATGATATATGTTGGTTTTCTATATTGAGTTTCAATTTATATATATGTTGAATTAATTGACAAGTTAATTAGCATATAATACAATTTAGACCATGCATGAATAACTCTTGATGCATGTGTCTTTATTAATTGTGTTAGACTATCCTAGGTTAATAGGAATCAACTAATTAATTGGATAATTGCACTTGTACACCAATAACCCAACATCCCATCTTTCATTACCACTTTTGCAAGATCATTGCATTAGATGGTAATTAGGTAATTAGTTAGTTAATTAGTTTAGTTAGTGTAATTTAGATTAAAATGATCTTAGTGTAATTGTAGTTTATTTAGTTGTAATTGTGTAGTGTAAATTAGTTAAGGTAATATCTTAGTTTAATTTAGCTATTAACTAGTTTAATTGCTTTCTTGCATCTTAGTATAATTTTAGTTTAAATGCTTGTTTGTGCCATCCTCCACCATTTACTTTTAATGCATGTAAATAATGTAAATATGTAATTAGTATATATAACATATAAGACTAAAACCGATAAAAGGTACCTCACAAATATTCCCTGTGGAACGAACCGTACTTGCCGCTATGCGATTGTAACGATCCGTGCGCTTGCGGATAAACACGACCACGCCACATTAATTACGATAGTTTATAGAACTATCCAGCGGGCGATCACATGTCTAATGGCCCTTTCAAGACCTCAAGGTTTCAAGCACTCCAAAGGTATATCTAGTGCTTGGTTTTGTGCTTCGAAGAGATTAGATGCACACACACACACATTCCATTCATATCCATTCTTTGTGTATAACATGTGTTTATTTATGTGTGCATTCATGTTTAAAACATCTCTTTTTGCATGTTATTTTGATTGCATCTTGCATATCCAATTGCCTTGTCATGCATAGTCTTAGGATTGCATTCTTGCAATGGGCGCTGTCAAAAGCGCTCTACAGAAGCACTGTACGAACAGCGCCCATATGAGCGCTGTACAGACCTGATCGATTTAATTTGGTCGCTGTACAGGCGCTGTACAAAGCGCTATACAAAGCGCTGTACGTACAGTGCCACTCCGTTTTTCCGAGAGAACAGAGTTGGGGCGCTGTACAGAGGCGCTCTACGTACAGCGACCAAGGCAAAAACAGGGCAACTTATTCAAAACGACCACACTTTGATTTGGCCCCCCTATATATATGCCACTTTGACTTTAGGTCAATTGAGAGAGTTCATATTCAGATTTCATACTTAGGATATTTTTCAAAGACAAGAAAAATTCCAAGAACTCATTTTTAATTACTCAAACACCATTTCATGATCACTGTAAGGATTCCCATTCTTTGATTGGCTTATTTCGTGGACAAACCACGTGTTGGGGTTTATTGTGTAAGGGTAGTTTAAGTGATTGATCTTCAAGCTCGAAGGCCCTTCTCAAGTCCTCAAGGGACAAGCACGCCAAAGGTATATCTCTAGTGCTTGGTTTTCTTTGAAGAGATTTAGATTGCACACACTCACTTAGCATTCTTGCATTTGTGTGCTTACTCTTCACATGTCACTTTTCACACTTGCACTTATTTGTTATATCTTGTTGTGTGTTTTTGTGTCTTGTAATTCGTTTCCCGATAGTATTCGGAAACATCCGCACATGCACTAGAATGTGCTTGGTTTTACGCGAAGACCGCCTACGGAGAATGCCCTTGGCTTCTCCTTGGTTTTCACCTATGTTGATGATCGGCGGCCTGGCCGCCGAATGAAGCCACCGAATGAAACCGCCGTTTGCTTCTAGAAGTATCTGGAGCAATTCTGCGGTTATGATCGGCGGTCACAACCGCCGTTCATACCTGATTGATTTAATCTCTCGGTTTGATTCGGCGGTTGGATCGGTGGTTTCAAAACCGCCGAATCAAACCGCCGTTCATACCTGATTGATTTAATCTCTCGGTTTGATTCGGCGATTAGATCGGCAGTCACGAAACCGCCGAATGAAACCGCCGTTGTTCCCCTGTTCTTCTCGGGTTCAATTCAGCGGTTATAATCGGCGGCCTGGCCGCCGAATGAAACCGCCGATTGGTGCGTTCCAGGGGCAAACTTATCTTTTCACATGCTCTGTTTTTGATACCTATAAATATCTTACTTTCTCTTTCTCTGAAATAGTTCTTCAATTCCCAAGAACCGTAAACTTAAAAGAGAGAATTTTGAGAGAAAATCAAATCAAGAACTCACCTTTGACCACTCAAAACAAATCCCCTTTTCATCAATTTTCATATTGCATCAATTATGCCTTCATAGAATGCATCCATGTATGCTTTTGGATCATCACATCTTCCTTGGTATGTTCTTCACTAATCTCATCTAATTTTAGTATTTTTCATATTAAGACTTCTCTTAGATTACTTGTATGTTTTTAGATAATATGCTAAATACAAGATATAGATTAGTTGTGATATTTTGATTGAGTGTTGTATTGTGATAGATATCTAGGTTTTTATAATCTATGATTATCTAAGCTAATTGACATGTCATTTAGTTTTTAATATCTAGGATTGTTCTAATTGCAAATTCATCATCTTAGATAAGCATATAGGGTTTCCCTTGCTCTATGTTGCATTTTGGATATTCACATATTCACTTAGGGATTTAATCTCTTCATTGAGAATCAAAGTTTTGTGTGTAGCATCCGGGATTAGGTTGCTTAGAACGCAAGCATTCGAACTAGGTTTACTCATACCGAGATTAGGTAGGTGTTTGATTACTTCCGGGATTAGGTTGTAATTTCATCACATTTAATCGATTCGAGGTTCGGGTGTGGCTCACTTAACAGCCCGTGGTTTTTCCCGTGAGGCTTTCTGAAAGTAAATACAATAACGCTCGGTGTGTATGATAAATATATCTAGAAGGGGGGTGAATAGATTTTAACTATTATTACCCAATTTTCGCATGCAAGTCAATTTTATGAAAATGCCCCTACAAGTCAAAAATACAAGCAAGTGTAATATAGTGCGGAATTTAAATAACACTTGATGTATACGTGGAAACCCAACCACTGGGAAAAACCACGGGCTATTTAGTGCGCCACACTCGGACCTCGAAATCCACTAATCGAAATGGAGTTTACAACCTATGTAGACCTCGTCTAACACTCCGGTCAATAACCCCCCACTTCTACCACTCGGGCCTTTAAAAGTGGCTCTAGTCCTAATTGCTTGAGGCCTAAGTAACCTTAGACTCAAGACTTAATTCTCTATGAAGAAATTATGCGACCTATGTGAATATGTAAAATACTCAAAATGCAATTTAGAGCTAGGTTACTCTAAATGCTTACCTAGGATAATGATATGCAATTAATTCAATCGTAGATATCAATAGCTAGATGACATGTCAAAATAGCTTAGCTAATCAAGATTAATCAAAAACCTAATTAGCTATCACAATACAACACTCAATCAATTCATCACAATTAATTCTCTAATCTTGTATTTATCATATGATCAAAAACATACAAGTAATTGAAAAAGAATATGCTTGATAGTAAAATACTAAAATAAGATGAAATTAATCAAAATCTTACCAAGCCTGTTGTGATGATGCAAACCCAATCATAGATGAATGCAAGATGAACTTTGATGCAAAAAGGATTTGATTTGAGTGTTTAAAGGTGAGTTCTTGATATGATTTTTTCTCAAAAATCTCTCTTTGAAGTTTAGGGTTCTAAAGACTTAAAGAACATAATCAGAGAATGAGAAAGTAAGATATTTATAGACATCAAGAATTGGGCATGTGAAAAGACAAGTTTGCCCTTGAAACGCACCGATCGGTGGCCAGGCCGCCGATAATAACCGTCGAATTGAACCCGAGAAGAACAGGGGAACAACAGCGGTTTCATTCGACGGTTTCATTCGGCGGTTTCGTGACCGCCGATCCAACGACCGAATCAAACCCGAGAGATTAAATCGATCAGGTATGAACGGCGGTTTCGAACGTTGGTTGGGACCACCGATCGTGACCGTAGAATTGCTCCAGACACTTCTGGATGTAAACGGCAGTTTCATTCGGTGGCCAGGCCGCCGATCATAATCGCTAATCACCAACAGAGGTGAAAACCAAGGAGAAGCCAAGGGCATTCTCTGTGGGCGGTCTTCGCGTAAAACCAAGCAAATAGAAGTGCACGCGCGGACGTTTCTGAACACTATCGGGAAACGAATTACTAAGCACATATACACACAACAAAATATAACAATCAAAGTACTAGTGTGTAAAGTGACATGTGAAGAGAATGCACACAACATCAAGTATGCTAAGTGTGTGTGTGCTAACTAAATCTCTTCAAAGAAAACCAAGCACAAGAAATTTACCTTTGGCGTGCTTGTCCCTTGAGGTCTTGAAAGGGCCTTCGAGCATGAAGTTCAAACACCTAAACTACCCTTACATTATCAACCCCAACATGTGGTTTGTCCACAAAATAAGCCAATCAAGATATGGGAATCCTTACAATCTCCCCCTTTGGCTATTTCGTGACAAAACTATTACTCACATTGATTCCTCACAACATAATAGAAACTACGGGTCTACTATGATTTTCTACTTTACAAAGAGATATATAAAAATAATCTTGAAGTCTTTAATCTCAAGTAGAACAATCAATCCCTGAAAGCAAAGTTTCTATTCTTTCCAATTCAAGTAAAAAGTCAGATGAATCAAGTGAGAATAAAAACAAGCATTTGCATTCTAAGAATTTAAGTACAACTACAACATCATGCAATAATTGTGAATGCAATGCTCCCCCTCAATGGGTTACTCCCCCTCAATGTATTGTCTCCCCAACATGCATAATTGCTACCACAATTTGCCACTCCCTTTACCACCATTCTACTCCCCCTTTTTGTCATGATATAGGCAAATGAGTAGTCCCCACTCGGGTCACTTAGCAAAGAGAGATGATATCATTCAAGTCATTTGCATAATCATAAAATGCACTTTATGCAACTCTATCAATAGGAGAGAAACAAGGAGATTTATTTTTAAAATAAATGTGTGAATCAAAACATGCTTTGCATACAAGACATGTAGCATTCAAGTCCAAAATACAATGGTATTTGGTAAAGCAAATGACAAAGGTTTCTAATAAGAATTTAAACCAATTTCACCAATGTCATGAGAGAAGCAAGGATATAGAGTTTTCATTGATTTTAATATATGAGCAACTATATCCAACTTTATAAGCCAAACATGTCATGAGCAACTTTGCACCCTATTTGATTTTTTCGGGAATGAAACCCGTATGATAGTAGACATGTTCAACAAATAAATAAAGAGAGACTGTAAGGATTCCCATATATTGATTGGCTTATTTCGTGGACAAACCACATGTTGGGGTTGATAATGTAAGGGTAGTTTTGGTGTTTGAACTTCATGCTCGAAGGCCCTTTCAAGACCTCAAGGGACAAGCACGCCAAAGGTATAATTTCTTGTGCTTGATTTTTCTTTGAAGAGATTTAGCAAGCACACACACACTAAGCATACTTGCATTTGTGTGCATACTCTTCACATGTCACTTTACACACTAGCACTTTGTTTTATATCTTGTTGTGTGTATATGTGCTTAGTAATTCGTTTCCCGATAGTGTTCGGAAACGTCCGCGCTCACACGTATGTGTGCTTGATTTTGCTTGAAGACCGCCCATGGAGAATGCCCTTGGCTTCTCCTTGGTTTTCACCATTGTTGGTGATCGACGGTTATGATCGACGGCCTAGCCGCCGAATGAAACCGCCGTTTTAGTCCAGACAAGTCTGAAGCAATTCTGCCGTCACGATCGGCGGTCACGACCACCGTTCGAAACCGCTGTGTATACCTGATCGATTTTAATCTCTCGGTCTAATTCGGCGGTTGAATCGATGGTCACGAAACCGTCGAATGAAACCGCCGTTGATGCTCTGTTCTTCATGAGCTCAATTCGGCGGTCGTGATCGGTGGCCTGGCCGCCGATTGAAACCGTCGAACGGTGCGTTTCAGGGGCAAACTTGTCTTTTCACATGCCCAATTCTTGATGTCTATAAATATCTTACTTTCTCATTCTCTGATCAAGTTCTATTTTGAGTCATTAGAACCCTAAACTTCAAAGAGAGATTTTTGAGAAAAAATCAAATCAAGAACTCACCTTTAAACACTCAAATCAAATCCTTTTTGCATCAAAGTTCATCTTGCATTCATCTATGATTGGGTTTGCATCATCACAACATGCTTGGTAAGATTTTGATTAATTTCATCTTATTTTAGTATTTTTACTATCAAGCATATTCTCTTTTAATTACTTGTATGTTTTTGATCATATGATAAATACAAGATTAGAGAATTAATTGTGATGAATTGATTGAGTGTTGTTTGTGATAGCTAATTAGGTTTTTGACTAATCTTGATTAGCTAAGCTATTTGACATGTCATTTAGCAATTGATATCTAGGATTGATTTATATTGATTATATCATCATCCTAGATAAGCATCTAAGGTTACCTAGCCTTGTTTGTTATTTGAATATTTATACATATTCACATAGGTTGCATAATCTCTTCATAGAGAATTAAGTCTTGAGGCTAAGGTTGCTTAGGCCTCAAGCAATTAGGACTAGAGCCACTTTTAAAGGCCCGAGTGGTAGAAGTGGGGGGTTATTGACCGGAGTGTTAGACGAGGTCTACATAGGTTGTAAACTCCATTTCAATTAGTGGATTTCGAGGTCCGAGCGTGGCGCACTAAACAGCCCGTGGTTTTTCCCAGTGGTTGGGTTTCCACGTATACATCAAGTGTTATTTAAATTCCACACTATATTACACTTGCTTGTATTTTTTACTAGTAAGGGCATTTTCGTAAAATTGACTTGCATGCGAAAATTGGGTAATAATAGTTAAAATCTATTCACCCCCCCCCCCTCTAGATATATTTATCATACACACCGAGCGTTTATTGTTATTTACTTTCAATTGGTATCAGAGCGGGTTCCTAGATATACTTAGGTGATCCTAGCTCATTTTAGGTGTGTTTTGTATTTGTGTGATTTTTGCTCATTCATACATTTTGCATTCATTTGAATTCATTCATTATATACAATGAGTGGATACGGTTGCAACCATGAGGGTGCTTCAAGCACACAGCCTTCTCTCCTCACCAGTGTGAATTATGCCTCATGGAAAGGCAAGATGGAAGCGTACGTGTGCCAAATCCATGATAGGGCATGGATGGCTATTGATGATGGGTATGCATCTCCTATGATGACTCCCACGGGTGGTGGAGAAGAAGTACTCAAGCCTAAGGCTCAGTGGTCACCTGAAGAGTTTGAGACTTCAAAATGGAATAGGAAGGCATGGCATGCTCTTCTATGTGCAGTGGATGAAAATCAGTACAAACTGATTCAGAACACCAGGATAGCCAAGGAGGCATGGGATATCCTAGAGGTTGCACATGAAGGAACCGATGTGGTTAAGGATTCCAAGCTACAAGTCCTTCATGTTAGGATTATGCTCAATAGCAAGAGTGTAATAGTGTTTTTGACAATCTATTCATATTAATAATGTGATTTCTGGTTTAACAAATCTTATAGCATTTATAGTTTAATTATTATAATTGTCAAAGTAAATAATCATAAGGTCTAAAGACTATGAGAAAAGAAGAATTGTTCGTACATCTGGATATGTATGAGGTAGACACAATTCTTTAGTTAGTCTTGAATAATGTTCACAACTTAAGTTAAAGGTTGGGCACCTTTATCTTGTTGAAGTTGTAGAATTCTTTTGCTAGCATTTGAGTGGGATCAAATGAGATATGATGAGTCTAAAATCATCGGAGTGTCTTTGAGTAAAAGAATCTAGTGCACTGGGTGCATTGAACTGGATCACAATGAAAAGCTTTATCTAGAACCGTCAATAGATAATAGTCTTTTCATTATCAGGACAATCGGAGAGTTTGTCTTAATCCTGAGATAAATGATGGACTTATGGTTGCAAGTGATATCATTTGAATTATCAATGAGTACGATTATATAGCATAGTCTATCCTCGATAGTTTGGTGATATTCATTTGTTAATCGATAGAGGACTTCATTTATAGATATGGACATCGTGGCTCCATTTATTAAATGAGAGTATAATATCATCATATGGATGTTTTGAGGTAATTGGATATTAAATCTCAACGTTGAGTTTTCGATAATGACTATTGAAAACTTGGCTTCTGGACAAGTCAAAATATCCAAGTTCAAAACGTGGTCATATGAGTAAATATGGTAACTTGGAGAGTTATAGGCAATCTATGAACTCTTGGCGATTACTGATATTAATCATGAGGATACACTATCTCCAACATGATTGTCTAGGGTATGAATGAGGAACATCTTCTTATTCTATCTTTATTTAAGAGTTCAATTTTAGCTCTTTAGTGGAATGAGTTAAAATTAATGGATCGGACCTAAGTGAATCATTTGTTGATTGTGATTAGGTTATGTCTATTGAAGCTTAAATTTAGATAGCCGCCAAGATCCCCAATCCACACGGACTTGCATGGATCACTTGATATATTCTACCAGACCAATTTATGGGTCCATCTAGAATTACGTTTAATATATTAAGAATATAATTTGCACATTATTTGTTTAATGGGCTGATCAATTATATTAATATATTAATGAAAGGCATGTGGGCTTGTTTCTTTTAGTAAGAATGGGTCTGGTTCACATGTGGACTTTTTATTTAAAGTCCAATGGATTAAATAAAATAAGAAAATAATATTTGGCCCATATATATAATGTGGGGCGGCAAGGCTAAATATTTAGTCAAAAATATTATTTTATTTTATTGTTTGATTAAATGAGAATTAATTAATTAA
Organism: Acer yangbiense; assembly: GCA_008009225.1. Lineage (NCBI taxonomy): Eukaryota > Viridiplantae > Streptophyta > Magnoliopsida > Sapindales > Sapindaceae > Acer > Acer yangbiense. The sequence goes on along the minus strand of CM017772.1, from coordinate 9,989,797 downwards.
TTAATTAATTATTTAATTAAGAAACAAAATCTTTTTCTGATCAGGAAATATATTTCCTAGAGTTATACTATTGGTAGTAGTATACTAAAAGTAAAAGACTTATTTGGTAAGAAAATAAATAATAAGGTTTATTTATTTAATCAAATAGGAAAGTCTTTTATTAAGTCAATAAAAGAATAAAAACACTTATGAGTTGAATTAGGGTTAGGAGTCTAAAGTTGATAGGAATTAGGGTAAAGCACAAATCCTTTTTTTGTAGAGGATTTTCTGCCAACCCTAATAGGATCACAAGGAGATTTCGGCAACCCTAATTAAAAGAGAAGTAGAATTCGGCCACCATATATAAGACACCATATATAAGACACCATATAGGGTTCGGCCACCTCTCGAGTTTTACTGGATCAATTTCTTCTTCTTCTCATACTCATAGAAAAGTGTTTGATTATTCTGCCAAGACAAAAAAAGAGAGAAGAGATTATTCTTTTGATAGTACACTAATTGTTTGTTCATCAATAAGCTTGTGTGTACAACATCGAATTAGGTTCACGCGAGTTTTGATCATTAGATTGAGAACTCAAAAGTGACCGGAATAATCTTTGTAGTCTTTTGGTTGTTTTGTGACTAACAAAAAGAAAAATAAAGTTTGTTTATCCATTCTCAGGTACGCAATTCAAAGAAAAGGGAGACCACGCTCCTAGGTGATTCACGTTCGTGCTAGGATTGAAGATCTTGCGGATTACCATCGACGTAAGTCAATCGGATCACGCGACAAAAGGTATTCTACTTTTTGTTACTTTATATGTATGTTTAATTAATTTAAAGGGTTAAGGTTCATCAAAGGACAAATTTTAAAACATACTAAATCTATTTTTAGTCTCGCTTCCGCTGCGTTGACCGTATTTTTCCCTACAATTGGTATCAGAGCCTTGGTTGTACCCTTTAATTAATTAACGTATATATACGTGAATCTATTTCTTTTTATTGTGATTATGCATGTTTAGAAAGTGATGGCACTCTAGGTATTCGCATATATAATTACATGTGAATGTATGGATTTATATATGTTATTATTTTATATGTGGATTGTTGTTGCTCGATTTTGGTCCTAGAATTTCAATGTATTTTTTGTTTCGGATTTGTAACAAGAAGGGTGGTCTATCATCGCCATAATTCCTTCTTGGTAGTTGCTATTTTTTTTTTAGAGTATTAAAATTAAGTGCAGTTTTTTTTATTGTATTAAAAGTACAGCAGTTTTTTTTGTATCATTTAGTGCAGTTTTATTGTGTAAAAAAATTACTGCAGTGATTAAAAAAAATAAAAATTCTGCAGTAGTTTATTTTGTTAAATAAAGTTGTAATACGTTCAAGCATCGAAGATTCAAATACTTGAATAAAAAGAAAGCAACCGGAACCTAGAACGAGCACCGTGCGCACCCTTGGAGTGGATTGGGCTGCGCATGGCAAGCCCATATCATGGTGGGCTGCGCACGGCAGCCCTATTGGTCTCGTGGGCTGCGCACGGCAGCCCCTTTGTGGGGTTGTGGGGTGTACACGCTGTAAGGATTCCCTTTAATTGATTAGCTTATTTCGTGGTCAAACCACATGTTGGGGTTTGGTTATAAGGGTAGTCTAGGTGATTAAGGTTGAAGATCAAAGACCCTTTCCAAGACAGAGGACAAGCACCAAAGGTATATTTGTAGTGCTTACTTTGCCTTGAAGAGATATAGTTGCACACACACACAACATGCATAACTCTTATTCTTGAATGTTATGTTTATATTTTGTGTGCATTATGCTTTATTGTTTATTCAATGTCTCTTCTTGTATTAAATTGATTGCATATTGTTATATGAAATGCCATGACATGATAGGCATTAGGATGCATTCAATATCCACACTTGCACTTCATGTATGTTAGCTTTTAGTGTGGAGTAATTCGTTTCCCGAAGGATGTTCGGAAACGTCCGCGCGTGCACGTTGGTGTGCTCGGTTTTGCGCGAAGACCGCCCATGGAGAATGCCCTTGGCTTCTCCTTGGTTTTCACCATTGTTGGTGATCGGCGGCCTGGCCGCCGAATGAAACCGCAGTTTGCTTCCATGAGCAAGTCTGCGGTCACGATCGGCGGTCACGACCGCCGTTCGAAACCGCCATTCATACCTTATCGATTTCGATCTCTCGGGTTTGATTCGGCGGTCGGGATCGGCGGTCACGAAACCGCCGAATGAAACCGCCGTTGTTCCCCTGTTCGTCTCGGGTTCAATTCGGCGGTCTCTATCGGCGGCCTGGCCGCCGATTGAAACCGCCGATCGGTGCGTTTCAAGGGCAAAATTGTCTTTTCACTTGCCCTGTTCTTGATGTCTATAAATATCACACTTTCTCATTATCTGAATCAGTTCTTTGACTCATTAGAACCCTAAACTTAAAAGAGAGATATTTGAGAGAAATTCAAATCAAGAACTCACCTTTAACCACTCAAATCAAACCCTTTTTGCATCAAATTTCATATTGCATCTCCTATGTCTATATAGAGTGCATCCATGTATGGGTTTGCATCATCACAACTTGCTTGATAAGATTTTGATTAACTTCATATTATTTTAATATTTTTATTACCAAGCCATCTCTTTTAAATTACTTGTATGTTTTAGATCATATGCTAAATACAAGAAAAGAGAATTAATTGTGATGAATTGATTGAGTGTTGTTTTGTGATAGCTTTGTTTCTAGGATTAGTTATCCTTTACTTAGCTAAAGTTATATGCCATGTGATCGCGCTATGAATGTTCACATTTAGCGCCCCTAATTCCTACCTTTTGTGTTCGTATTCGAGCACCTTTTGTGTACATAACGTGTGTTTTTGTTAAGTTCAGGTAAATAGGCCAGAAGGAAGGTGTTTGCATCAAAATAGTTAAAAGAGGAGCAAAACTATGAGAAGGAGGCAAGGCGGGCTCTGAAGGCGGGCACATGCCAGCCTTCCCGAAGGTATGAAGTCGCCTGAAATCAAGGCGAGTTCATGAGGCGGGAAAATGCCAGCCTTACCGAAGATCTGAAGTCGCCCTAAATCAAGGTCAGTTGCAAGGCGGGTTCGTGCGGCGAGCTAGTGCAGCGGGAAATAGGCCGCCGTAATCTTTTCAGAAGCGCGGCGACTTCATGACGGCGGGAAAGAAGACTCCGCAAAGCTCGCCAGAAGGAAGGCGGGTTCTCGCGGCGAGTTATTTCGGCGGGAATAATCCCGCCTCGGGCACGTCCAAAGGCCAAAATTGGCACTTCTTGCCTCATTTGAAGAAGACATATATATATACTTCTCTCTCCTACTGCAAAAAGAGTGACAAGTAGTGATAAACTTAGCTTAGAATAATTCTTAGTAGTTTTTGGTTAAATTATCATAGAATAGATTAGAGATTCAAGTAGTTCATCACTTGTAATCTTGTAGTTAGAAGGTATTTGATCTTAGAAGTACCTTGATCATCAATCTTCTGAAGGTTATTTGTGATCATTGGGTTTGTATTGCTGTGGAAGAAGGAGAGGTCGTCCTTGATCCCTTGAGGGTAGTATTTCTTCTTTTTATTCATTCATATGCTATATTTAATGATCATGTGTAACTAAACACCTTGTTGGGGAATTTATGAAGGTATTGATGTAATCACTTGTTACCACCTTTCTTATATGCATCACTTGTGTTTGAATGCTTGAATTGATTAAATCATGCCATATATCTCATATTCTTAGAAGCATGGAGTTGGTTATTGTAAAGTGATAAAATACTAGTTCATGATATTTGAATTGAGTATGATTAGTCAAAACTCCTAGATTAGAATGTGTTTGTTCATATAGAATCCTAAGAATACATTCTATCAATTTAGTTCCACAACTTACATTCCTTGATGATTAATCTAAACCTTAGATTAGATATTAAGTGAATGGTTGAGTGTACCAATTGTATAAATGGAACTACATGAGTGATTTGATCTATGTTGCATGAAAGTGGTTATTTGTGGTGCATCATTACTAATTTCATACATTCCCTAGTATCTTAGCTTATCGAATATAATTGTATATCATCACAATAGTTTAATCCCATAAAATACTCACTAATCCTAGCATTTACTAATGACTAGATTTCCCTGTGGACCGATACCCTTACTTTGTACACTATACTAGCATAACGACTTGTACGATTGCAAAAAGGGTAAAACACTCGCACACCCCTTTAATACAATCGAGGTAGAATAGGTTTTATTATAGTGACATTTGTAGAACCGGTTTGGGCGTGTCAAGATTTGTGGCGCCGCTGCCGGGGAAACTCTTACTTTTTCTTGTAGCGCGGTTAGTTAGGTTTAGGATTGTCATTTTATAGTAAATTTAGAATTACTACACTTTGAGTCACACATTAGTATAACGTTTAACTTTTTTCACATTGATCTTCGTTACCTTTCTTGCACTTGTGTGCAGAGTCTTCACAGTGAACTAAATGGAGGACGTACGATGTATGAAGGAATTTTCATTGCCTATCGTGGGGTCACACCCTTCGGCTATAGCATTGAATGCCGCTCAGCGGGATTATGAGCTGAAGAACTTGCATTATAACATCTTGCCATCCTACTATGGGAAACCTAGTGAGGACGCACTTCAGTTTATGAAAGAATATTACAATGCTATCACTACGATACCATTGTGCCGGTTGACAGAGGACTTACTGAGGATGCGTTGCTTTTCATACTGTTTAAAGGACAATGCCAAGAAATGGCTAATGGCTTTGCCAGCTGGTACACTGACCACATGGGCCGAGGTAGAGCAAAAAAATTTCTCCAAATTCTTTCCGTCCTGGAAAACCAAAGAAATAAAGGGAAGAATTGCAAACTTCCAAGAGGAGGAAGGAGAAGCATTCCATGAATCATGGGAGAGGTTCAAGCTATTGTTAGCTCAGTGCCCACACCATGATTTCACACTTCAGTCACAGGTGCAATCATTTTATGATGGACTTACTGGACTCACACAAGCAATTGTCGACAATGCTTGTGGTGGGGCAATGAGGGAATGTACCGCTGATTATGTGTTCAATAAGTATGAAATGCTGGGACAGAATTCTCAACAAAGGAGCACAAAGGGAAGCCGCAGTGGGACTGCACATTTAGCAATGCAGATGGAGACCTTGAATAACAGTGTCAGGGCAATGATGGTAAATCAGCATGGGCAACAGAATAGCCCGGGTAAGGTATGCCAAGCATGTGGCATGATTGGACATGGAGCAGATGTATGCACCTCCCACAGAGAGGTTTATTCAGAGGCAGAAGCTCAAGCAATGTACCAGTGGAATCAAGGCAGGCAGAGAAACAGCAACAATGCCTACCAGCAGCCGAGGTATGATCAGAATCAATCATGGGGTGGAAACAACCCTCGTGGTCAGTATCAAGTCCAGCAGGGTGCTGGGAATTCAGGTCAATGGAGCAATCAGAACCCTCCATAGTCATATCAACAAGAAATGGACCAAAGGATGATGGGAATAGAGGCGTCACTGAAAAAGTTATCTATTCAATTAGGGCAGGTGATGGAGGCTAACGGGCAGCAAGACAGGGGGAAAGCCCCAATGCATGAGCAGGCTCACGCCATTACTAGTTCTATGAGTGGGTCCACTACCAAGGAACAAGATCCAGGGAGTTTCGAGTTGAGTATTACTATGGGAAATTCCTCAGCTGAAAAAGCAATGCTTGATCTAGGAGCCAGCATCAACATGATGCCATACTCTGTTTATGAAAGGCTTGGATTGAGCAAGCCGACTTCCATTAATTTGCGTCTTGCTGATCAGTCTTCTAGAAACCCTAGAGGAGTAGTGGAAAATGTGATCCTTAAGGTGGATCGATTGCTCATTCCCACTGACTTTGTAGTGTTGGATATAGAGGATAGAGATGAGAATGGAAACTCACAACCAGTGTTGTTAGGAAGACCGTTTATGGCAACCTCACGAGCAATTGTGGATGTTCATGGAGGGAAACTCACTTTGAGTGTTTTGGATGATGTAGTAGAGTTCAACATGTTTGGAGCTCAACCATTGCCAAAGAAGGAAGATAGGATGGAGGAAGAAAGTCCACCTAGTCAAGACACTCAGGATTCTAAGACCATAGAAGAATTTTTGAGGACACTGGAAGAAGAGGAGAGAAGCCTGAAGGATTCTGAGACTCTGAAAAAGGAAGAATTGCTTGATCATAACAAAGGCTTGTTAAAAAGAATTGAGCAGCTAGAGCAAGAGAAGGAGGAACAGATGAAATATCTTGCAGAGGTTATGAAAATCATATCTGGTTTGAAGGAGGCCTATACGTCCTCTACACAAAAGATGCAAGATAGGATCTTTGATCTAATGAAAGAATTGGAGGTACGAGATATGGTGGACGACTTGAACGCAACTTGTCCAGGAAGGAAGCAAGCCAGCCACAACCTCAATACCGCAGAAGGAGTTAACAATCATGGAGGTACTTTCTACTCTCCAACTTGTTATTATTGTGGAACTCAGGGGCACAAGAGGCCCAATTGCATGAGATATCACGAGTTCTGTAAAACAAGGAATGTGTCTCCTAGAAGGGTTGTGGGAAGACCAAGGCAAATATGGGTCCGAAAAGACACATACAAGGAATCTTCCTCACCACAAGTGAACTCCACACCGGAATTGAAAATGTGGCCACCTGAGGCACCCATGACCTTGACCTTGACCTTGACCTTGTTATGTCGACCTCTTATGTCTTGTTCTGAGTTTGGGAGCACGAGCACGGCTCGTTCACCTTTGAATATGTGAACGATTTAATGAATATTGTGTGTGTGTAGGTGAATGACCCGAAGAACAGGGTCGGAAATGGAATGTTTTACTTATGTTGTTTGTATTTATTAATTAAAGGACAAGTAATGAGGTGTGGGATCATTTGACCCACAACCTTGGACTCTAATAATAATAATATCTATTATGTGTGTATTTTCCCCGAGCATTGAGCTAGGGTTGTATATATATTGTGTGTTGTGTGTGAAATGTGTTGTGCAGGTAAAACGTTCCAAATTTGGAAAAGGGGGAACTCAAATTGTTGAATACATTTTGGCAAGTTGGTTAGGCGGGACATTGGCCGCCTTCCCGAAGGTGTGAGCTCGCCAAAGGAGAAATGAGCATCTCGGCGACCTTGTTTAGGCGGGACATAAGCCGCCTTCCAGAAGAGACTAGCTCACTGGAAATTGATGATCTTGCGGCGAGGCCATGGACGGCGGGCTACAAACCGCCTGGCAGAAGAAACAAACTCGCCAAGTATGGAAGGAGTGCACCGCGACCTTGCGCGGCTAGAAATTGGCCGTCGTCCAGAAGGTACAAAACCGCCGCGAGTTGCTTCTGAAGAAGGGCAATGTTGGGTGGCGAGTCAGTACGGCGGGCCTGAACCCGCCGCACAAACCCGCCGAGGCAGTCAGAAGGGGTTTTAAAGGTAGAGTCTTGGCTTTTGGGTTTGTACTCTAATTTTCAACTGAAGTTTTCATTTCAAACATCCTTGCTCTTCCTGATCATCAACCAAGGTACCTTTTAGATACTAATTCTTTACTTGGTTTGCAAGTCATCTCTCTTTCTCTATTCTTTCTTGTTTATGTGGTGATGTTAGGCTACAAAAATTTCAAGGATTAGAAAAGAGAAATCATTGGAAGTTATCTAGAGACATGTACATGCTAGAATGATAGGTTCGTCAAGAGAAAGATAAAATCAATGATATGTGAGCCAACTTTTGATTTTGAATGTTGAATGACTTGTTTTTATGCATAATGGGTTACACACACACCTGATTTTAGTAAATAACAATAGGATTAAGGAAGACTTAGGAAAATAAGGTACTTTCAGTAGAGATAGAATTCACTGTTCCAGTAGTCTTGTTAACATTGATTCTATATAGTGTATAAATTGTTCATACTAGGAAATGGAAAACTCCATTGAAGATGTGTTAGTGATCGAATTTGCTGAGAAGAATATCCGTGACTCTATGGCTTCAGAAAGCTACGAAATAGAAGAGGGTCAAGAAACTGACTGGGTAGAAATGTTAGTATAGGCTTGTACATCAGTAGAAGATGAGGAAACCGGGGAGCACATTCTGAGGGATGAGCAGCCAAGCACAACTCCCCCACCTATCTTGGAACTCAAGCTACTACCATCTACTTTGAAGTATGCATTCCTAGGGGATAATGAGACACTTTCGGTGATCATTGCATCAGACTTGCAACCAGAGGAAGAGAAAGAATTTATCAATGTGTTGCGATACTACAGAGAGGCTATAGGTTGGTCGTTGGATGACTTGAAAGGAATTAGCCCTACCACTTGTATGCACAAGATTTTTCTTGAGGAAGGATCCAAACCAACCATCGAAGGCCAACGAAGGCTAAATCCAATCATGAAGGAGGTAGTCAAGAAGGAAATCCTGAAGTTGTTAGAAAATGGGATCATTTACCCTATTTCAGACAGCAAGTGGGTTAGCCCTATTCATGTAGTGCCTAAGAAGTCTGGGTTGACTGTGGTGAAGAATGAAGACAATGAGTTAGTGCCACAAAGGGTTCAGACAGGCTGGCGATTATGCATCGATTACAGGAAACTTAATTCAGCTACTAAGAAGGATCATTTCCCTCTGCCATTCATTGATCAGATGTTGGAACGTCTGGCAGGTCATAGTCATTACTGCTTTTTGGACGGGTACTCCAGATACAATCAGATTGCTATCGCTCCAGAAGAACAGGAGAAAACCACTTTCACATGTCCTTTCGGTACATTCACTTACCGACGGATGCCATTTGGGCTATGTAATGCTCCAGGTACATTTCAGAGGTGCATGACATCTATATTTTCAGACATGGTGGAGGGCATAATAGAGATCTTCATGGATGACTTTTCAGTAATGGGGAATTCTTTTGGTGACTGTTTGAGAAACCTATCCTCAGTGCTAGCAAGGTGCAAATAGGCTTATTTAGTGTTGAACTGGGAGAAAAGTCACTTCATGGTTGTAAGGATTCCCATTATTGATTGGCTTATTTCGTGATCAAACCACATGTTGGGGTTTGGTTGTAAGGGTAGTCTAGGTGTTTGTTGAAGATCAAGACCCTTTCCAAGACCTCAAGAGGACAAGCACCAAAGGTATATATCTAGTGCTTACATTGGCTTGAAGAGATATAGTTGCACACACACACACAACATGCATAACTCTTATTCTTGTATGGTGTGTTTATATTTTGTGTGCATTGTGCTTTATTGATTTATTCAATATCTCTTCTTGCATGTTGAATTGATTGCATCTTGTTATATGATAATGCCTTGACATGTTAGGCATTAGGATGCATTCAATACCCACACTTGCACTTCATGTATGTTAGCTTTTAGTGTGGAGTAATTCGTTTCCCTAAGGATGTTCGGAAACGTCCGCGCGTGCACGGTAATGTGCTTTGATTTGCGCGATGATCGCCGGTGGAGATGCCTTTGGCTTCTCCTTGGTTTCACCATTTTTGGTGAATCGGCGGTTACGTTCGGCGGCCTTGCCGCCGTTCGAAACCGCCGAATGAGACCTGATTGAAATATATCTCTCGGGTCCAAAACGGCGGTTGGGATCGGCGGTTTCCATACCGCCGAATGAAGTCGCCGAAGTTCCCCTGTTCCACACGGGAGCCATTCGGCGGTTCATTTCGGCGGCCTGGCCGCTGAATGAAACCGCCGATCGGTGCGTTTCAAGGGCAAAATTGTATTTTCACCTGCCCTGCTTTTGGTCTCTATAAATACATCCTTATCTCTGGTTCAGAACACAAGTCTTTGATTATAAGAACCCTAGAGAGATATTTAGAGAGACTTGAGAGAGAAAGCTTAAAGATCATATCTTTATCTCTCTAAACCCATTCCCACATGCATAAATCTTCATCTAAGCATCATCTAGGATCATCTAGCATATGCTAATGCATGGGACTTCTTCAACACACATGGTATGATTTGTTGAACACTTTTATCTTACATAATTAGTGTTTCTACTTATCAATTTTATCTCATATTTTACTTATATGTGTTTAGATTAATTTCTACATATAAGATTGAGATTATGTGTTGATTGGGTTTTTATTTGTTAGCTAGGCTTTAATGTTCATATGCCATCTAGCTAATTGATCTCATTTATTGATTGAGATTATTTTTCATAGCTTATTTGATTAGGTCATTATTGCCTAAAAGCTATGCCATGAACATTCTTGTGTGATGTATTGATAACTAGGTTGATAGATTGTTTTTTAATCAACTAGTTAATCCTTTGAATGTTTATGGGTTTTATATGATAGCTTTGTATCTAGGATTGGTGATCCTTTACTTAGCTAAAGTTATATGCCATGTCATATAGCTATATGTGATATCTAGGATTGATTATATTGTCATCTTATAATCCTAGGTAAGCATTTAGAGTACCCTAGCTCTTATTGCATTAATTGAATATTCATACATATTCACATAGGGTTGTGCATCTCTTTTGAGAGATTGAAGTCTTGGGGCTAAGTGTGCTTAGGCCTCAAGCAAATTGGACTAGAGCCGCTATAAAAGGCCCGCGTGGTAGATTAGAGGGTGCTCACGCCAAGAGTAGTGTATCAGGGGATATCACTAGGGATTGAACCAAGAGTGGCGATTGGTAGTGTCCATAGCCTGAGGTTATCTAGGGTGAGGGTCCGAGAATCACTTGAGGGTGTAACCGTCTTTTCATATAGTGGATTTCGAGGTCCGAGTGTGGCGCACTTAACAGCCCGTGGTTTTTCCCAGTGGTTGGGTTTTCCACGTAAACTTCAAGTGTCTTTTACTATTTCCGCATCTTATTACACTTGTATGTTTTGTTGACTTGCTAGGGGTATTTTCGTAAAATTGACATGCATGCGAAAATTGGGTAATAATTAGATAAAATCTATTCACCCCCCCTCTAGCTTTATATTGATAAACACACCTCGAGTATTTAATGAACTTTCAATGGTGAAGGAAGGAATTGTGCTAGGGCACATTATCTCGAGTCGAGGCATTGAAGTAAATAAGGCAAAAGTCAATGTCATGAAAAGTTTACAGTTTCCAAGATCAGTGAGAGAAATTCGAGCTTTTTTGGGACATGTAGGGTTTTATAGACGGTTTATCAAAGATTTTTCGAAGATTTCTAGACCCCTGTGTCGACTACTTCAAAAAGAGATCGAGTTTGATTTTGACGAGAAATGTATGGCAGCATTTACAGGACTCAAGGAATTGTTAACCACGGCTCCCATAATGAGACCACCGGATTGGAGTTTGCCTTTCGAGCTCATGTGTGATGCGTCTGACTATGCTGTTGGTGCAGTACTAGGACAGAGGGTTGACAAAATTCCACATGCCATATACTACGCTTCAAGGACCCTGAATGACGCACAGTTGAACTACTCTACAACAGAAAAGGAGTTGTTAGCAGTTATCTTTGCATTAGAAAAATTCAGATCATATCTAATTGGCGCAAAAGTTATTGCATTCACTGATCACTCAGCACTCCGATATCTCCTCTAGAAGAAGGATGCCAAGCCAAGACTCATTCGATGGATCCTTCTACTACAGGAATTCGATTTAGAGATCAGAGACAAGAAAGGGAGTGAGAATGTGGTAGTAGACCACTTGAGTAGACTGATGTTAGATTCATATTCAGAAGAAGATACTCTACCACTGAGGGACAGTTTTCCAGATGAGCAGCTTTTGAAATTAAGCGACACAGAGCCATGGTACGCTGATATAGTCAATTTCATCACAAACAAGATTTTGCCAGCAGGTATGACAAGTCAAGGAAGGAAGAGATTTGTCTTCAATGCACGATAGTACTTTTGGAACGACCCATTCTTGTTCAAACACGGGGCAGACCAAATCATTAGAAGATGTATACCAGAGGATGAACAATTAGACATCCTGAAGTTCTGCCATGAACTTCAATGCGGAGGCCACTACAGTTCTAGAAAGACAGCGATGAAGGTTCTTCACTGGGATTCTATTGGACAAAATTGTTCAAAGATGCTTATAACTTATGTTTACGATGTGACCGATGTCAGAGAACAGGGAACATTGGTAAGAGGAATGAGATGCCGCAGTCAGGCCAAATGGTGGTAGAGATTTTCGATGTCTGGGGAATCGATTTCATGGGACCATTCCCACCATCGGACGGATACAGCTACATCCTGGTAGCCGTGGACTACGTTTCTAAATGGATTGAAGCTATAGCCACGAAGACCAATGACAGTAAAGTAGTTGTGAAGTTTGTCAGGGGCACGATTTTCTCCAGGTTCGGGACTCCACGGGCCATCATAAGTGATGGGGGAAGTCACTTTTGTAACAAGATATTCGCTACACTGCTGAAGAAATATAGTGTGAATCACAAGGTTGCAACCCCCTGTCATCCTCAGACCTCCGGTCAAGTAGAAGTTAGTAATAGGCACATCAAGGATATCCTTGAGAAGACTATGAACACAAGCAGGAAAGATTGGTCGTTCAAGTTGAATGACGCCTTATGGGCCTACAGAACTGCTTTCAAAACTCCAATAGGGATGACACCTTATCGTTTGATCTTTGGGAAGGCTTGCCATTTGCCAGTGGAATTAGAGCACAATGCTTACTGGGCACTCCAGAAGCTGAACTTTGATATGGATGCAGTAGGGGAAGAACGTAAACTTCAACTGAACGAACTCCGGGATGAAGCATATGAGAATGCAAAAATCTACAGAGAGAAGACCAAGAGAATGCATGACAAGAGAGTGATCCTCAAGGATCTGTGCCCGGGGATGTTAGTCCTCCTATTCAACACTAGATTGAAGCTGTTTCCGGGAAAGCTCAGATCGAGATGGTATGGGCCATATAGGATACTCCAGATATTCCTATATGGAGCTGTTGAGCTACTGAATGAGAAAAATGGGGATACATTCAAGGTGAATGGGCATCGGGTGAAGCCATATCTTCAAGGAGTGAATGAAGCCAGGATATTGGAACAGGTAACACTTACAGAGCCATAGAGCTCTCATGCGTCTTGCCCAGACGGAAAATCTCGCGCTAGGTGGGAGACACCCCACCCAGGTACAATTTTCTTACCTAGTGTTATTTACGTATTTTAAGGTATATAAATATATATGGTAGTTTGTTTAGTATTGATTTTATTGTTGCTATATCTAAACTCTAACTAACCATGTTCGCCATTACATTGAGGACAATGTTTGGTTTAGGTTTGGGGGTGTGGCACAAGTTTTAGTGTTTTTGTAGTATTTTGATAATTATGTTTATATTATGTAGTGTTAGGTAGACATGTAGGAAATTTTCAAATCTCTGTAACAATTTTGAAAATTGGTTTGAGGGTTGTTATTTATATATGCCAATGGAATATTCCATACTTGCTTTGGAAGCTAAATTTTGACTAATATGCTTGCCATCTAAGAAGTTGCACCACTATAAATTTACTTGTACAGTGCCAATTTTCGGATGTTTAGGTAAAGGGACCTTAGACTGTTTGATCCTAGGGGAATTGTGGAGACTACCCATGTGAGGAATCGAGCCCGTGCTGATTAATTGAGAGGGTATAATCCATTCTTCTTGTAAAAAGCACTATTCAAAATTAGGATGCATTGAGATCTCAGTCATATGCACTAGTATTGATTGCCATTGAACAGGAAATATTGTGGACTGCTTGTGAAATTTGTATTCCCTTGTTAGAAGATCTGATAGAGATGATCCTACGCATGTGTGTTTAACTTCATTACCCAAACACTCTCCTTATGATGTGTGCTCCAATTGCCAAATTTGAGGCCAAACACAACCATTCATTTCATACACATCAACCACATGAAATCTTTAGATGTTGATAATAGTTGCATAAGTAAAATGCAAGTGGATAGCTCAAATCTGTAAATAGCGTGTACTCAGGCGATGATAGAAATAACTGTGCAATAGAAAGGCTACATTGTAAAGGTGAAAAAATAAACACTTAAAGCCATAAAAAATATATCAATTGAATACTTGCAGTGAGTACCAATTAGCACGTGATCAAATTGTTAATCTTAGCCTAGACGCTTGTGGACATTGAAAAATGAGCTAGTAAAGTGATTGAAAGGTTGATCAACATCTTTAGGATTCCATCAAATTCATTCCACTCACCATAAATTACCCATGGCCCCAATACAACCAAGGAAAGCCCTAGTGGATCTGTGAGAAGTCTAAGTTGGGAATACAAGTCAAACATGTTCTCTCCACGTTCATGGTTATTCATTCATTCATTCATGAGACTTGACATTATGAGAGTGCGTTGTTTCTATATTCACATGCGTTATGTTCGAATTCTATATACATACATTCAATTCGCATGTGATTGAGAGAGATAACCTAGGATTCTGAGAGAAGAAAGAGATGGATCTGTGAGAAATAGGAGTCGAGGCAAATTTACCTTAGGCAGATAATTTACTGATTCTTGGACCAAAAACATCCAAATTATTTGGCATACAAGTATTATGTGTTGTTACGACTGAAGTGGAATCTTATTAGTCCTAATTGAGAATGCTTAGCTTGTATGATTTTCTGTTGTAATATACAAGGTAACTCCTCAGTTGTAGATTACAGAGTTACGTTTGTGGGTATCGTATCTGGTAAACCCTCAGGAGACTACACTCCTCCTACTAGGGGCACCTAGAGGTTTAAAAGGCATGTGGTATGTGCTAAGTACCATCGTGTTTCCTACGAAAATGGATTAGTTAATTGTTATTAATTTGTAGTAGCATTGTTCTTACTTTCTTTGTTTTGCTCGAGGATGAGCAAAAGATAGGTTTGGGGGTCTGATCGCGCTATGAATGTTCACATTTAGCGCCCCTAATTCCTACCTTTTGTGTTCGTATTCTAGCACCTTTTGTGTACATAACGTGTGTTTTTGTTAAGTTCAGGTAAATAGGCCAGAAGGAAGGTGTTTGCATCAAAATAGTTAAAAGATGAGCAAAACCATGAGAAGGAGGCAAGGCGGGCTCTGAAGGCGGGCACATGCCAGCCTTCCCGAAGGTATGAAGTCGCATGAAATCAAGGCAGGTTCATGAGGCGGGAAAATGCCAGCCTTACCGAAGATCTGAAGTCGCCCTAAATCAAGGTCAGTTGCAAGGCGGGTTCGTGAGGCGAACTAGTGCAGTGGGAAATAGGCCGCCGTAATCTTTTCAGAAGCGAGGCGACTTCATGACGGCGGGAAAGAAGACTCTGCAAAGCTCGCCAGAAGGAAGGCGGGTTCTCGCGGCGAGTTATTTCGATGGGAATAAGCCTGCCCCGGGCACGTCCAAAGGCCAAAATTGGTACTTCTTGCCTCATTTGAAGAAGACATATATATATACTTCTCTCTCCTACTGCAAAAAGAGTGACAAGTAGTGATAAACTTAGCTTAGAATAATTCTTAGTAGTTTTTGGTTAAATTATCGTAGAATAGATTAGAGATTCAAGTAGTTCATCACTTGTAATCTTGTAGTTAGAAGGTATTTGATCTTAGAAGTACCTTGATCATCAATCTTCTGAAGGTTATTTGTGATCATTGGGTTTGTATTGCTGTGGAAGAAGGAGAGGTCGTCCTTGATCCCTTGAGGGTAGTATTTCTTCTTTTTATTCATTCATATGCTATATTTAATGATCATGTGTAACTAAACACCTTGTTGGGGAATTTATGAAGGTATTGATGTAATCACTTGTTACCACCTTTCTTATATGCATCACTTGTGTTTGAATGCTTGAATTGATTAAATCATGCCATATATCTCATATTCTTAGAAGCATGGAGTTGGTTATTGTAAAGTGATAAAATACTAGTTCATGATATTTGAATTGAGTATGATTAGTCAAAACTCCTAGATTAGAATGTGTTTGTTCATATAGAATCCTAAGAATACATTCTATCAATTTAGTTCCACAACTTACATTCCTTGATGATTAATCTAAACCTTAGATTAGATATTAAGTGAATGGTTGAGTGTACCAATTGTATAAATGGCTACATGAGTGATTTGATCTATGTTGCATGAAAGTGGTTATTTGTGGTGCATCATTACTAATTTCATACATTCCCTAGCATCTTAGCTTATCGAATATAATTATATATCATCACAATAGTTTAATCCCGTAAAATACTCACTAATCCTAGCATTTACTAGTGACTAGATTTCCCTGTGGACCGATACCCTTACTTTGTACACTATACTAGCATAACGACTTGTACGATTGCAAAAAGGGTAAAACACTCGCACGCCCCTTTAATACAACCGAGGTAGAATAGGTTTTGAAACAAAATATAGCACGGTGTGTATAAAGCTATCTAGAGGGGGGGTGAATAGATTTTACGCTTTTTACCCAATTTTTCGTGTTAGACAAAATTACGAAAATGCCCTCAAGATAATATAACCAAGCAATTGTAATATGGTGCGGAAATTAAAACAACACTTGGTTTTTACGTGGAAACCCTCACGGGAAAAACCACGGGCTATGTAAGTAAGCCACACTCGAACCTCGAATCCACTAAATGTGCAAACGATTACAACCTAATCCCGGAAGTAATCACACACCTACCTAATCCCGGTATGAGTGAACCTAGTCCTATTTGCTTGCGATCTAAGCAACCTAATCCCGGTTGCTACACACAAGACTTACTTTCTCTAGAAGAGAATACAACCCTAAGTGAATATATGTGAATATCCAAAATGCAACATAGAGCAAGGGAAACCCTATATGCTTATCTAAGATGATTAATATGCAATTAAGAACAATCCTAGATATCAAAACTAAATGACATGTCAATTAGTTTAGCTAATCAATATTAAGCACAAAACCTAATATGCTAGCACAATACAACTTCTCAAACATACATCATACTCATCTCAATATTGTATCCAAAGCATACAAAGTAACAAACAAGTAATTAATTGAGATTGCTAGATAAGAGAAACACAAAACATGTAAGATATTAGTGAAAAGCTTACCAAGCAAAGTATGATGAAGATTCCATGCAAGATGACATCTAGATGATCTAAGATGATGCTAGATGATGATTGATGATCATGAAAAAGTGTTTGAGTGATTAAAAATGAGTTCTTTGTGTATTTTTCTTCTCTTGAAAAATATCCTAAGTATGAAGCATGAATAAGAACTCTTGTAAATGACCTAAAATCAAGTTAGCATATATATAGAGGCCATAAGTGAAGTGAGGTCGTTTTGAAAACTCGCCAGAAAATTGCACTTTGCGCTGGTGGACCTGCGCTGGACGACAGGCGCAGGACCAGCGCACACGCACATTTTTGCTTTGGCGCTGGACGACATGCGCTCACACAGGCGCCATATCAGCGGAGCCATACTGGGCGATCAGCGCTAGTGGACTTGCGCTGGTGTGGACCAGCGCTGGTGTGGACCAGCGCACGACCGGCGACGGAGAACTGGACGATCTGCGCTGGTGGCCTGCGCTGGTGCGGACCAGCGCACGACCAGCGGCACACCACTGGGCGTTTTACGCCGGTGAGCGGCGCTGGACGACAGGCGCAGGAGGACCAGCGCACAGCCCACAACTTTGAACCCCACAAGCAATCATGCAAGGGGAACAAAGGTAAACTAAGATGCATCCTAAAAGCCTAAATGCTATGATGTTATAAACACAAGATGCAATCATAATAACAAGCAAGAAGAGATGTAGATAGGCATTGATGCACAACAAAAAGAAACACAACGTACAAAGATTAAACATATGCATGCGTTGTGAGTGTGTGCAACTATCTCTTCAAGACAAGTAAGCACTTAGAGTATTACCTTTGGTGCTTGTCAATAATGAGGTCTTCAAAGGGCCTAAGCAATAACAACAACATCTAAACTACCCTTACAAAGAATCCCCACATATGGTTTGATCACGAAATAAGCCAATTAAAAACAACGGGAATCCTTACAATCTCCCCCTTTGGCTATTTCGTGACAAAACCATCACTCACATTGATTCCTCACAAAAAATATAGAAACTACGGGACTACAATGATATTCTACATTACAAAGAGATAAGAGAATGCAACTTGAAGTCTTCAATCCTCTTGTAGAATAATCAATCCCTGAAACGAGTTTCTAACATTTCCAATACAAGAAAAGTGTGAGATTAATCATGTGAGAACAATACCAAGCATTTGCATTTTTAGAATTTAGGCACAGCATTACCAAATGTATGCAATGTATGATAAATGCAATGCTCCCCCTCAACGGGTTACTCCCCCTCAATGTATGTTCTCCCCAAAGTGCACAATAGCTTCTATATTTTGCACCTCCCCTTACCATATCCTACTCCCCCTTTTTGTCATGATATAGGCAAAGGAGTAGTCCCCAACCGGGTCACTCATAGCAACGAGAGATAGAAGCATGCAAGATTTGCATATACATATAAGTCACTTTATGCACTTCAATTAATTTGAGAGAAACAAGGAGATTTATTTTGAGAAAATGTGTGAATCCAACATGCTTTGCATACAAGACATATAGCATTCAAGTCCAAAATACAATGGTATTTGGCAAAGCAAATGACAAAGGTTTCTAATAAGAATTCAAACCAATTTCACCAATGACAAGGGAAAAGCAAGGATATAGAGATTATTGATTTCAATTTAAGAGCAACTATATCCAACTTTATAAGCGAAACATGGCATGAGTGACTTTGCACCCTATTTGATTTTTCCGGATAAATATCCGTATGATAGTAACCATGTTCAACTAATAAAGAAAGAGAGACATTTGGAATGTAAATTCCTTTGAATGGATACAAGATCCTTTATTCATTTTGAGTCTCATAAGCTTTCACACAAGTTTTGCATTTTAAGAATATGCAATCATCAATTCATGCTTTTCATGAGAGCATGTTGTATGAATTTCATGCTTTTTCATTTGACATAAGCATGTTATAAAAGAATCATCATGTCATGGAAATAACTATAGGTCATTCACATCATACTTCCTATGTAAATCTCCTAGTCCAAAAATGCATGTTTGAACATAAATATGACATGGATTGTAGACAAGCAAGGTTCACACTTATAGAATTTGAAAACATATTGAAAGTACTCAAAATACTCGAGGCGTGTTCAATATAAAGCTAGAGGGGGGGTGAATAGATTTTATCTAATTGTTACCCAATTTTCGCATGCAAGTCAATTTTACGAAAATACCCCTAGCAAGTCAACAAAACATACAAGTGTAATAAGATGCGGAAATAGTAAATGACACTTGATGTATACGTGGAAAACCCAACCACTGGGAAAAACCACGGGCTGTTAAGTGCGCCACACTCGGACCTCGAAATCCACTATATGAAAAGACGGTTACACCCTCAAGTGATTCTCGGACTCTCACCCTAGATAACCTCAGGCTATGGACACTACCAATCGCCACTCTTGGTTCAATCCCTAGTGATATCCCCTGATACACTACTCTTGGCGTGAGCACCCTCTAATCTACCACGCGGGCCTTTTACAGCGGCTCTAGTCCAATTTGCTTGCGTTCTAAGCAACCTAATCCCGGATGCTACACACAAGACTTACTTTCTCTTTGAAGAGAATACAACCCTATGTGAATATGTATGAATATTCAATTAATGCAATAAGAGCTAGGGTACTCTAAATGCTTACCTAGGATTATAAGATGACAATATAATCAATCCTAGATATCACATATAGCTATATGACATGGCATATAACTTTAGCTAAGTAAAGGATCACCAATCCTAGATACAAAGCTATCATATAAAACCCACAAACATTCAAAGGATTAACTAGTTGATTAAAAAATAATCTATCAACCTAGTTATCAATACATCACACAAGAATGTTCATGGCATAGCTTTTAGGCAATAATGACCTAATCAAATAAGCTATGAACAATAATCTCAATCAATAAATGAGATCAATTAGCTAGATGGCATATGAACATTAAAGCCTAGCTAACAAATAAAAACCCAATCAACACATAATCTCAATCTTATATGTAGAAATTAATCTAAACACATATAAGTAAAATATGAGATAAAATTGATAAGTAGAAACACTAATTATGTAAGATAAAAGTGTTCAACAAATCATACCATGTGTGTTGAAGAAGTCCCATGCATTAGCATATGCTAGATGATCCTAGATGATGCTTAGATGAAGATTTATGCATGTGGGAATGGGTTTAGAGAGATAAAGATATGATCTTTAAGCTTTCTCTCTCAAGTCTCTCTAAATATCTCTTTAGGGTTCTTATCATCAAAGACTTGTCTTCTGAACCAGAGATAAGGATGTATTTATAGAGACCAAAAACAGGGCAGGTGAAAATACAATTTTGCCCTTGAAACGCACCGATCGGCGGTTTCATTTGGCGGCCAGGCCGCCGAACTGAACCGCCGAATGGCTCCCGAGCGGAACAGGGGAACTTCGGCGACTTCATTCGGCGGTTTGGAAACCGCCGATCCCAACCGCCGATCCCAACCGCCGTTTTGGACCCGAGAGATATATTTCAATCAGGTCTGATTCGGCGGTTTCGAACGGCGGCCAGGCCGCCGAACGGAACCGCCGATGCACCAAAAATGGTGAAACCAAGGAGAAGCCAAAGGCATCTCCACTGGCGATCATCGCGCAAAACAAAGCACATTACCGTGCACGCGCGGACGTTTCCGAACATCCTTAGGGAAACGAATTACACCACACTAAAAGCTAACATACATGAAGTGCAAGTGTGGGTATTGAATGCATCCTAATGCCTAACATGTCATGGCATTATCATATAACAAGATGCAATCAATTCAACATGCAAGAAGAGATATTGAATAAATCAATAAAGCACAATGCACACAAAATATAAACACACCATACAAGAATAAGAGTTATGCATGTTGTGTGTGTGTGTGCAACTATAACTCTTCAAGCCAATGTAAGCACTAGATATATACCTTTGGTGCTTGTCCTCTTGAGGTCTTGGAAAGGGTCTTGATCTTCAACAAACACCTAGACTACCCTTACAACCAAACCCCAACATGTGGTTTGACCACGAAATAAGCCAATCAATTAATGGGAATCCTTACAATCTCCCCCTTTGGCTATTTCGTGACAAAACCACCACTCACATTGATTCCTCACAACATAATAGAAACTACAGGTCTACAATGATTTTCTACTTTACAAAGAGATAAGATAATTGGTCTTGAAGTCTTCAATCTCAAGTAGAACAATCAATCCCTGAAAACACAGTTTCTATACTTTCCAATACAAGAAAAGGTGAGATGAATCAAGTGAGATAAAACAAGCATTTGCATTTAAGAATTTGAGTACAACATCATGCAATGTATGAATGTGCAAATGCTCCCCCTCAAAGGGTTACTCCCCCTCAATTAGTATTCTCCCCAACATGCACAATTGCTACTACAATTTGCAACTCCCCTTACCACACCATACTCCCCTTTTTTGTCATGATATAGACAAGGGAGTAGTCCCCAACCGGGTCACTCAAGGCAAAGAGAGATAGTAGCATTCTAGTATATGCATAATCAATATAAGTCACTTTATGCAATCTCAATTTATTGGAGAGAAACAAGGAGATTTATTTAAATAAAATGTGTGAATCAAAAAATTGCTTTGCATACAAGACATGTAGCATTTAAGTCCAAAATATCATGGTATTTGGCAAAGCAAATGACAAAGGTTTTCAATATGAATTCAAACCAATTTCACCAATGTCAAGAGAGAAGCAAGGATATAGGTTTTCATTGATTTCAATTTAAGAACAACTATATCCAACTTTATAAGCTAAACATGTCATGAGCGACTTTGCACCCTACTTGATTTTTCCGGATAAGATATCCGTATGATAGTAGACATGTTCAACCAATAAAGAAAGAGAGACATTTGGATTGTAAAATCCTTGAATGGATACAAGATCCTTTTTCATTTGAGTCTCATAAGCTTTTTCACACATTTTTTGCAATTAAGAAATGCAATCATCAAAACATGCTTTTTAAGATTAGCATTTAGCATGTCATTTTAGCAATCATCATGTCATGGAGATCATTATAGGTCATTCAAATTAAATCCTATGTAAATATCTCCTAGTCCAAAAATGCATGTTTGAACATAAATATGACATGGATTGCAATACAAGCATTGATCACACTTATTGAATAGAAAATATGTATACATAGTGTAACCAAGCTTACTCAAGCAACAAAAAGAGAAGCACAAGATATTTCGAATTTTTTGCAAGTGACAAGATGCAAAATAGCTCTCTTTGCTTAAGTTCCCCATATAGGGTCAAATTTCCATACCACTTCAAAGAAGGGTATGAGGTCCTATGGACCTACCAAGTCCTTTGGACTTGGATGAACCTATTTGAGACTTGTTAGTCTCGTAGCAAGCGGGTTCATTCTTATTACTCCACTTAGGTGACACTAAATCAATCCTAGTGGACAAAGGTTCTAGAGTACAAGATGAAAAAGGATCATGCACATGATTTTCTTCCTTTTTATGAAGCATTTTAGCTCTAGCCTTTTTCTTGTCAATCATGCTTTTAGCTCTACACATTTCAATGTAATGCAAGCAACTTGGTCTAATATGACCAACAATACCACAAAAATGACAAGTGGGAATAAAGTTAGGAATCATACCATTCCCTTTAGCATGGATAGGAGCTTTCCCTTGTCGTTGTGGTTGTCTTGGTTGTTGGATCGGATCTCTCCTCTTTTGTTGAAAACCAAGACGAGGTTGCTTGCTTGTCTGAGCTTGCATGATTGAACTCTTCCCATTGTGTTTTTGAGTTTGAGGGAAGATAGTGTGAGGAGCCCTTTGGGTGTGAGCTTGAGCTTGACCTTTTGGTGCCTCAACCACTTGGGCACTTCTTGAACACTCTCTTAGGTCACTCTTCTTCCTAGGTTGTTGAGGAGGAGGGGACATATTGAAGTCCATGTTCATGGCACAGGATGTCTTGCTTGTGGAGGAGGCATCCGTGTCATCAATGTAGCCAAGACCTCTCTTGTCACTTGGCTTTCTTCCAACTCCCAACATGTGGTCAAGCTTCTTGGTGCTTGAAGTCATCTTAGCCATTAAGACCTTAACTTCTTCAAGCTCTCTTTCTAGCTCTTCTTCTCTCCTCTTAGATAATGCTAAGTCTTCTTTTAGCTTATCTTCATCCGCCATGGATCTCACCACTTCTTCACACAAGTGGTCTACTAGTGTTGAAAGCTCTAGATTCTCTTCTTTTAATCTTCTAATTTCTTCCTTGTTCCTCATCATTGAGCTCTCAACTTTGACTTTGTAGTCATTAAGATCCATACACTCCACACTTCCATTTGTGGAGTTAGATGACAAATATTCAACACTTGTGTCATCTCCTCTAATCTCCATTTCACCAATGGAGTCATCTCCTTCATCAAGATCATCAAATTTTTCTCTTGATGAGGAAAGAGCCAAATCCCTATGAGTAGCTACACCAACTACTTCTATACCTTGTTCTTCTTGGGGATCACAAGGAAAAGCAACTTTGCCATCTTCTTCAACTTCTACACTCTTGGCTCCAAATTCCGTGTAGATGATGGCAAGTTCTTCATCACTTGAAGGATTTTCGTCATCTTCATATTTATCCCATAAGGTGGCCTTCGCCTTCCCTTTTTTTCTATCCTTCAAGTTTCCACACTCCGGGGAGAAATGCCCGAATCCTCCACATTCGTAGCACTGAATCCCCTCTCATGAAGACACTCCTTGGTTTGGCTTGTTAATGAGTCCCATGTCTTCAATTGAGATACCCTCCTTCTTGTCATGCTTCGAAGTCTCCAAAGCAATTTTCTTCTTCTTCTTCTTAGGAGGTGCGGTGGTCAACTTCTTCTTAGGAGGTGAGGTGGTTAAATTCACAAATCTCCTAAATCTCTCTAGTAAGAGAGGCATCTCCTCAATGGAGTCAATTTCTTCTCTCACAAAATCACTCATAGTGTTTGCGTTGAATGAATGCAAATGAGAAGAATGCAAAATGTATGAAGAAATCAAACAAACATACAAAATGCAAAAACACACCAAAATGAGCTAGGATCACCTATGTATGTTGAAAGTAATTAAATACTCGAGGCGTGTTCAATATAAAGCTAGAGGGGGGGTGAATAGATTTTAGCTATTATTACCCAATTTTCGCATACAAGTCAATATTACGAAAATGCCCCTACTAGTTAAATATACAAGCAAGTGTAATATAGTGCGGAATTAAAATAACACTTGATGTATACGTGGAAACCCAACCACTGGGAAAAACCACGGGCTGATTAGTGCGCCACACTCGGACCTCGAAATCCACTAATCGAAATGGAGTTTACAACCTATGTAGACCTCGTCTAACACTCCGGTCAATAACCCCCCACTTCTACCACTCGGGGCCTTTAAAAGTGGCTATAGTCCAATTGCTTGAGGCCTAAGCAACCTTAGCCTCAAGACTTAATTCTCTAAGAAGAGATTATGCAACCTATGTGAATATGTATTAATATTCAAATAACAAACAAGGCTAGGTAACCTTAGATGCTTATCTAGGATGATGATATAATCAATTTAATCAACCCTAGATGTCAATTGCTAAATGACATGACAAATAGCTTAGCTAATCAAGATTAAGCAAAAACCTAATTAGCTATCACAAAAACAACACTCAATTAATTCATCACAATTAATTCTCTATTCTTGTATTTATCATATGATCAACAACATACAAGTAAATAAAAAGAGAGTATGCTTGATAGTAAAAATACTAAAATAAGATGAAACTAATCAAAATCTTACCAAGCATATTGTGATGATGCCAATCCAATCATAGATGCTTTCTATGTAGACATAGAGGATGCAATATGAAATTTGATGCAAAAAGGATTTGATTTGAGTGTTTAAAGGTGGGTTCTTGAATTGATTTTTCTCAAAAATCTCTCTTGAAAGATTAGGGTTCTAATTGCTCAAGAAACTTATTCAGAGATTGAGAAAACAAGATATTTATAGACATCAAGAATTGGGCATGTGAAAAGACACTTTTGCCCCTGAAACGCACCGTTCGGCGGTTTCAATCGGCGGCCAGGCCGCCGATGACGACCGCCGAATTGAGCTCGTGAAGAACAGAGCATTAACGGCGGTTTCATTCGGCGGTTTCGTGACCGCCGATCCAACCGCCGAATCAAACCCGAGAGATTAAAATCGATCAGGTATGAACGGCGGTTTCGAACGGCGGTCGTGACCGCCGATCTGGACCGCATAATTGCTTCAGACCAATCTGGACTGAAACGGCGGTTTCATTCGGCGGCCAGGCCGCCGATAATAACCACCGATCACCAACAATGGTGAAAACCAAGGAGAAGCCAAGGGCATTCTCCATAGGCGGTCTTCGCGCGAAACCAAGCACTAATTAGTGCAAGCGCGGACGTTTCCGAACAATGTCGGGAAACGAATTATAAGGCACATATACACACAACAAGATATATCAACCAAAGTGCTAGTGTGTAAAGTGACATGTGAAGAGATGCACATAAAAATAAGCAAGTATGCAATCATAGCAAGAATGCTAAGTGTGTGTGTGCTACTAAATCTCTTCAAAGAAAAACAAGCACAAGAGATTATACCTTTGGCGTGCTTGTATCTTGAGGTCATGGAAGGGCCTTTGATCTTCAACACCAAACACTTAGACTACCCTTACATTCAAAACCCCAACATGTGGTTTGACCACGAAATAAGCCAATCAACAAAACGGGAATCCTTACATATGTCTAGGAACCCGCTCTGATACCAATTGAAAGTACTCAAAATACTCGAGGCGTGTTCAATATAAAGCTAGAGGGGGGGTGAATAGATTTTATCTAATTGTTACCCAATTTTCGCATGCAAGTCAATTTTACGAAAATACCCCTAGCAAGTCAACAAAACATACAAGTGTAATAAGATGCGGAAATAGTAAATGACACTTGATGTATACGTGGAAAACCCAACCACTGGGAAAAACCACGGGCTGTTAAGTGCGCCACACTCGGACCTCGAAATCCACTATATGAAAAGACGGTTACACCCTCAAGTGATTCTCGGACTCTCACCCTAGATAACCTCAGGCTATGGACACTACCAATCGCCACTCTTGGTTCAATCCCTAGTGATATCCCCTGATACACTACTCTTGGCGTGAGCACCCTCTAATCTACCACGCGGGCCTTTTACAGCGGCTCTAGTCCAATTTGCTTGCGTTCTAAGCAACCTAATCCCGGATGCTACACACAAGACTTACTTTCTCTTTGAAGAGAATACAACCCTATGTGAATATGTATGAATATTCAATTAATGCAATAAGAGCTAGGGTACTCTAAATGCTTACCTAGGATTATAAGATGACAATATAATCAATCCTAGATATCACATATAGCTATATGACATGGCATATAACTTTAGCTAAGTAAAGGATCACCAATCCTAGATACAAAGCTATCATATAAAACCCACAAACATTCAAAGGATTAACTAGTTGATTAAAAAATAATCTATCAACCTAGTTATCAATACATCACACAAGAATGTTCATGGCATAGCTTTTAGGCAATAATGACCTAATCAAATAAGCTATGAACAATAATCTCAATCAATAAATGAGATCAATTAGCTAGATGGCATATGAACATTAAAGCCTAGCTAACAAATAAAAACCCAATCAACACATAATCTCAATCTTATATGTAGAAATTAATCTAAACACATATAAGTAAAATATGAGATAAAATTGATAAGTAGAAACACTAATTATGTAAGATAAAAGTGTTCAACAAATCATACCATGTGTGTTGAAGAAGTCCCATGCATTAGCATATGCTAGATGATCCTAGATGATGCTTAGATGAAGATTTATGCATGTGGGAATGGGTTTAGAGAGATAAAGATATGATCTTTAAGCTTTCTCTCTCAAGTCTCTCTAAATATCTCTTTAGGGTTCTTATCATCAAAGACTTGTCTTCTGAACCAGAGATAAGGATGTATTTATAGAGACCAAAAACAGGGCAGGTGAAAATACAATTTTGCCCTTGAAACGCACCGATCGGCGGTTTCATTCGGTGGCCAGGCCGCCGAACTGAACCGCCGAATGGCTCCTGAGCGGAACAGGGGAACTTCGACGACTTCATTCGGCGGTTTGGAAACCGCCGATCCCAACCGCCGTTTTGGACCCGAGAGATATATTTCAATCAGGTCTGATTCGGCGGTTTCGAACGGCGGCCAGGCCACCGAACGGAACCGCCGATGCACCAAAAATGGTGAAACCAAGGAGAAGCCAAAGGCATCTCCACCGGCGATCATCGCGCAAAACAAAGCACATTACCGTGCACGCGCGGACGTTTCCGAACATCCTTAGGGAAACGAATTACACCACACTAAAAGCTAACATACATGAAGTGCAAGTGTGGGTATTGAATGCATCCTAATGCCTAACATGTCATGGCATTATCATATAACAAGATGCAATCAATTCAACATGCAAGAAGAGATATTGAATAAATCAATAAAGCACAATGCACACAAAATATAAACACACCATACAAGAATAAGAGTTATGCATGTTGTGTGTGTGTGTGCAACTATAACTCTTCAAGCCAATGTAAGCACTAGATATATACCTTTGGTGCTTGTCCTCTTGAGGTCTTGGAAAGGGTCTTGATCTTCAACAAACACCTAGACTACCCTTACAACCAAACCCCAACATGTGGTTTGACCACGAAATAAGCCAATCAATTAATGGGAATCCTTACACATATATACATATGTACAACCAAGCTTACTCAAGCAATCAAAAGAAGAGGCATAAGATATTTCAAATTTTTTGCAAGATACAAGAATGCAAAATAGCTCTCTTTGCTTGAGTTCCCCATATGGGGTCAAGTAAATCACATCACTCCACAAGACATATCCCAATAGATCTACTAAGAGTTTTAAATCGAGTAGCATCTAATGGTTTAGTAAATAGGTCCGCAAGTTGATCATTAGTACCTACATGTTCAAGTACTATGCATTTATTTTCAACAAGCTCTCTAATGAAGTGATGGCGGATGTCAATATGCTTAGTTCTAGAATGTTGCACCGGATTCTTGGAAATATTAATGGCACTCATGTTATCACAAAAGAGAGTGAGAGTACCTTGGTTGAATCCGTAGTCCACTAGCATTTGCTTCATCCACATAAGTTGAGTGCATCCACTCCCCGCGGCTATGTACTCAGCTTCCGCCGTGGACAAGGAAATCGAGTTTTGCTTCTTGCAAAACCAAGACACCAAGTTGTTGCCTAGAAAGAAGCAACCGCCCGATGTGCTCTTCCTATCATCACAATTTCCTGCCCAATCCGCATCACTATATCCTACAAGACTAGGATTAGTGTCAAATGAGTACCAAATCCCATAGTTAGAAGTCCCATTCACAAATCGAATGACTCTCTTAACCGAAGAGAGATGGGACTCCTTGGGATCGGATTGGTACCTAGCACAAACTCCTACACTAAATGATATATCGGGCCTACTTGCGGTCAAATAGAGCAAGCTCCCTATCATGCCACGATATAAGGTTTGGTCCACACTTTTACCGCTAGCATCCTTGCTTAGCTTCAAAGTGGTGCTCATAGGAGTATCACAATGTTTGGCTTTTTCAAGACCAAACTTCTTCACTAGGTTTTTGGCATATTTGGCTTGGGATATGAAAATCCCATCATCTAGTTGACTAATTTGCAAACCTAGGAAGTAACTAAGCTCACCAACAAGACTCATCTCAAATTCATGAGACATGACATCAATAAATTGTTGGACTTTGGTGTTGTTGGTGGAGCCAAAAACTATATCATCAACATATATTTGAGCTATGAAAAGCTCATCATTGTCTCTCTTGATGAATAGCGTCTTGTCAACACTACCTCTTGTGTAGTTGTTGTCAACAAGAAATTGAGTGAGGCGCTCATACCAAGCCCTCGGTGCTTGTTTCAACCCATATAGAGCCTTCTTGAGGCGATAGACATGGTTGGGGTGGTGAGCATCCACAAACCCCTTGGGTTGTTCAACAAACACTTCCTCTTGCAAGAAGCCATTGAGGAAGGCACTCTTGACATCCATTTGGTGCAATTTGAACTTGTGCACACAAGAAATGGACAAGAGAAGCCTAATAGACTCTAAACGGGCAACGGGAGCAAAAGTCTCCTCAAAGTCGATACCCTCAATTTGAGAGTACCCTTGTGCTACAAGTCTAGCCTTGTTCCGCACTATGTTGCCATCCTCATCGGATTTGTTCCTAAATATCCATTTAGTGCCTATGACATTAGTGGTCTTAGGCCTAGGAACTAGAGTCCAAACCTCATTCCTTTCGAATTGGTTTAGCTCTTCTTGCATGGCAAGAACCGAAAATTCATCATTTAAGGCTTCTTCAACCTTTTTGGGTTCAATTTGAGAGGTGTAGCAAGTATAGCTAATAAGATTAGCAAGTTGACGTCTAGTCCTAACACCTTCATTTACCTCTCCAATGATATCTTCTTTATCATGGAGTTTCCTAACCCATGGAGCGGGTTCTTTAGAGTCCAAGAGAGGAACTCTAGCAATAGGTTGTGTGTCATCATTGTTGACATTAGATGTCCCAACATTAGGAGACACCACAACCTTCTCCAAAGGAGAACCATCACTAAAAATAACCTCCTCCTCATGATCATTAGACTTGAGCCTAGTATCATCAAATACGACATTGGATGATTCCATAACACTTAGAGTCTTTAAATTGAAAACTCTATAGGCTCTACTATTCAAGGCATAGCCAATAAAGATACCCTCATCACTCTTAGCATCGAATTTGCCAAGTTGATCACGGTCATTCAAAATGTAGCATTTGCTTCCAAAAGTGTGGAAGTAGGTAACATTTGGCCTCTTGCCTTTCCATAACTCATAGGAGGTGTTTCTAGTACCGGGCCTTAGGAAGACTCTATTTCCTATATAGCAAGCCGTATTGACGGCTTCGGACCATAGGTTCCTAGGGACATTGTTGCTAAGCAACATCACACGGGCCATCTCTTGAAGGACCCTATTTTTCCTCTCAACAACTCCATTTTGTTGAGGTGTCCTAAGAGCCGAAAACTCATGGGAGATACCTAAACCATTACAAAAGGTTTCAAAGGTAGCATTCTCAAATTCCCTCCCATGGTCACTTCTAATCCGTTTTATGCTTTTAATATTAGAGTTCATTTCATTTTGAAGTTTATTACAAAGCATTTTAAACTTATCAAAAGTTTCGGATTTTTCTCTAAGAAAATATGTCATTGTGAACCTAGAGAAATCATCAACACAAACAAAAATGTATCTCTTTCCACCCAAACTTTCGGTTTGCATGGGACCCATGAGGTCCATGTGGAGAAGCTCAAGAGGCTCCTTGGTGGTGAGATACTTACCCTTTTTGTGCATGCTTTTAGTTTGCTTTCCTTGTTGGCAAGGTCCACAAACACCATTGGCTTTCTTCCCAAGCTTAGGGAGGCCACGCACACACTCGAACTTTCCAAGGGTCCGTAGATCCCTAAAGTTCATGTGGCCAAGTCTTTCATGCCACAACTCAATTTGCTCATCCATGGACACATGATTAGATACAATACTAGCTTCAAGACAATAACAATTGTCGCTAGATCTCATGCCCTTCAACAAGGTTTGTCCATCGGGTTTTAGGATTGAGCAAAAATCTTTAGAAAACAAGACGGAATATCCTTCATCACTAAGATGTGAAATGCTTATTAAATTGGCTTTCAAGCCATCAACAAATAAAGCATTGGATAAGGAGGGTAATCCGGGAACGGAAATGGTTCCTTTCCCTTTAACATTTCTTTTGGATCCATCACCAAAAGTGACATTTCCACCTTCCTCCATAACAAGAGTCTCGAAGAAACTCTTGTTTCCCGTCATGTGCCTAGAGCACCCACTATCCAAGTACCAAAAATTAGAAGAATTTGCCTTCAAGGCTATTTGTGCAACATGGCAAACATTTTCATTCTTTCTAATCCACTTAGCAACAATTTTAGCTTTCCTAGTGGTCTTTGGTACATGTGCTCTACTTTTTCTAGGATCATGCAAATCAATATTTTCATTCCTAGAAACATGCATCTTGGCTCTATTCTTTCTCTTTTCAATCATGCTTTGTTTTCTACACATTTTAATATATTGAAAGCAAGTTGGTCTAATATGACCATCACAACCACAAAAGTGACAAATAGGGATGAAATAAGGAATCATACCTTGCCTTTGTGCACGTATGGGAGCTTGTCCATGTCTTTGTGGATAAGTGGGTTCAATCCATCTTCGTTGTTGAACCGGTCTAGGTTGCTTCCAAGCTTGAGGTTGCATGATTGGTCTCTTTCCTTTGTGAGCCAATTTTGGAGGAGTGTTGGCTTGAGGGACCCTAGGGGTTTGAGCTTGAGATTTCCTTCTTGGCCCCATTTTCACTTGAGCATTAGAACATTGTCCTACTTCTAACTTCTTCCTAGGAGGTTGCACAAATGAAGTTTCTTCGTTCTTCAAGCTCTTGACAAACACGGTCTTGTTAGAGGTTGAGATTTTCTTGCCATCATCATACCCAAGACCTCTCTTGTCACTTGGACTCTTTCCAACACCAAGTAAATGATCAAGCTTCTTGGTGCTAGAATCTATCCTAGCCAAGGACCCTTTAACTTCTACAAGTTCCCTCTTCAAGCCTTCTTCACTTCTCTTGGATAAGTCTAACTCCTCAATTAACTTATCCTCTCTCCTCTTCAATCTTTCCACTTGTTCACTTAAGTGGTCATTGTGAGTGGAAAGTTCAAGGTTTTCTTCTCTCAACCTCTCAATCTTTCTTGTGCTTTTAAGTGCTAAATCATTGAACTCGGCATGGTATTTAGCAAGCACCTTTTGCTCCACAAATTTCTTTTTGGAACTAGAAGAGGAGTCACTTTCTACTTCACTTGAGTCATTTTCCTCTTGACTCATTTCCTCTTTCTCACTACCACTTTTGCTCTTATGTGAGGAGGCAAAAGCTAGGAGGTTAGCCATGAGCTCTTCTTCACTTGAAGACTCATCTTCCTCATTGGAGTCATCACTACTCCCACTCCAAGTGGCGGCCATTTGCTCTTCTTCTTTTCATTGTGATTAGCACATTCGAGGGCAAAGTGACCAATCCCACCACATTCAAAGCATCAGACCCCTTTCCTTTCGGTCCTCTCTTGTCTAGGCTCAAACTTCTTGAAGGAACTCTTTTTCTTCAAATCTTGTCCTCTTGACCCAAATCCCTTCTTCTTCTTGAACCCCATAACCTTGTTGAACCTTTTCACAAATAAGGCAAGGTCTTCATCCGATTCATGCTTTGCCTCCTTTACATCCTTAGATGCTTTCAAAGCTATTCCTTTAGACTTCTTAGGAGGAGTAGTGGTGCTAGGAGCCTTCCTAGACTCATATGCAAGGAGACGCCCAATCACCTCACTTGGCTTCATATCCATGTAGCCACTATTTTCTTCTATGGCCGTCACCTTGGATTCAAACCTATCGGGGAGAGATCTCATAATTTTTTGCTTGACTCTCCTATCCGAATACGGGTCTCCGAGTTGATGGCTTTGATTTACAATGTCCATCAATTTGATTTCGAAGTCATTGAAGCATTCATCCTCTCCCATTCTAAGTAGCTCAAATTGAGTTTGGAGGACTTGAAGCTTGGACTCCTTCACCACCTCGGTTCCCTCATGTGAAACTTGAAGGATGTCCCATGCCACTTTGGCAATCTGAGTATTCTGAATAAGCTTGTACTGATTCTCATCCATAGCACACATAATGGCATGCATAGCCTTCCTATTCCACTTAGAAGCCTCAAACTCTTGCGCGTTCCATTGCGCCTTAGGCTTCAAAACATCTTGTCCTCCACCCACGGGAGTCATCATAGGGAGATCATATCCGTCTTCCACCGCCATCCATGCACGGTCATGAATTTGGCATATGTAGGATTCCATCTTCCCTTTCCATTGGGAATAGTTCAATCCGGTAAGAAGTGGAGGCCTTGTGCTAGAGGCTCCTTCGTGGCCACCACCATTTCCACTGTTTCCACTCATAGTGTTTATGAATGAATGAAATGAATGCAAATGTATGAATGATCAAAAATCACACAAAATGCAAAACACACCAAAATAAGCAAGGATCACCTATGTATGTCTAGGAACCCGCTCTGATACCAATTGAAACAAAATATAGCACGGTGTGTATAAAGCTATCTAGAGGGGGGGTGAATAGATTTTACGCTTTTTACCCAATTTTTCGTGTTAGACAAAATTACGAAAATGCCCTCAAGATAATATAACCAAGCAATTGTAATATGGTGCGGAAATTAAAACAACACTTGGTTTTTACGTGGAAACCCTCACGGGAAAAACCACGGGCTATGTAAGTAAGCCACACTCGAACCTCGAATCCACTAAATGTGCAAACGATTACAACCTAATCCCAGAAGTAATCACACACCTACCTAATCCCGGTATGAGTGAACCTAGTCCTATTTGCTTGCGATCTAAGCAACCTAATCCCGGTTGCTACACACAAGACTTACTTTCTCTAGAAGAGAATACAACCCTAAGTGAATATATGTGAATATCCAAAATGCAACATAGAGCAAGGGAAACCCTATATGCTTATCTAAGATGATTAATATGCAATTAAGAACAATCCTAGATATCAAAACTAAATGACATGTCAATTAGTTTAGCTAATCAATATTAAGCACAAAACCTAATATGCTAGCACAATACAACTTCTCAAACATACATCATACTCATCTCAATATTGTATCCAAAGCATACAAAGTAACAAACAAAAAATTAATTGAGATTGCTAGATAACATGTAAGATATTAGTGAAAAGCTTACCAAGCAAAGTATGATGAAGATTCCATGCAAGATGACATCTAGATGATCTAAGATGATGCTAGATGATGATTGATGATCATGAAAAAGTGTTTGAGTGATTAAAAATGAGTTCTTTGTGTATTTTTCTTCTCTTGAAAAATATCCTAAGTATGAAGCATGAATAAGAACTCTTGTAAATGACCTAAAATCAAGTTAGCATATATACAGAGGCCATAAGTGAAGTGAGGTCGTTTTGAAAACTCGCCAGAAAATTGCACTGTGCGCTGGTGGACCTGCACTGGACGACAGGCGCAGGACCAGCGCACACGCACATTTTTGCTTTGGCGCTGGACGACATGCGCTCACACAGGCGCCATATCAGCGGAGCCATACTGGGCGATCAGCGCTGGTGGACTTGCGCTGGTGTGGACCAGCGCACGACCGGCGACATAGAACTGGACGATCTGCGCTGGTGGCCTGCGCTGGTGCGGACCAGCGCACGACCAGCGGCACGCCACTGGGCGTTTTGCGCCGGTGAGCGGCGCTGGACGACAGGCGCAGGAGGACCAGCGCACAGCCCACAACTTTGAACCCCACAAGCAATCATGCAAGGGGAACAAAGGTAAACTAAGATGCATCCTAAAAGCCTAAATGCTATGATGTTATAAACACAAGATGCAATCATAATAACAAGCAAGAAGAGATGTAGATAGGCATTGATGCACAACAAAAAGAAACACAACATACAAAGATTAAACATATGCATGAGTTGTGAGTGTGTGCAACTATCTCTTCAAGACAAGTAAGCACTTAGAGTATTACCTTTGGTGCTTGTCAATAATGAGGTCTTCAAAGGGCCTAAGCAATAACAACAACATCTAAACTACCCTTACAAAGAATCCCCACATATGGTTTGATCACGAAATAAGCCAATTAAAAACAACGGGAATCCTTACAGGTTTCATTATAGTGACATTTGTAGAACCGGTTTGGGCGTGTCACCATGACATTTAGCTATATGTGATATCTAGGATTGATTATATTGTCATCTTATAATCCTAGGTAAGCATCTAGAGTACCCTAGCTCTTATTGCAATATTTGGATATCATTGCATATTCACATAGGGTTGTGCATCTCTTTTGAGAGATTTAAGTCTTGTGTGATTGACCGGGATTAGGTCAAACACCGGGAATAGGTGGTCACATAAGCAATCGGACTAGAGCCACTTTTAAAGGCCCGCGTGGTAGAAGTGGGGGGTTATTGACCGGAGTGTTAGACGAGGTCTACATAGGTTGTAAACTCCATTTCAATTAGTGGATTTCGAGGTCCGAGTGTGGCGCACTAAACAGCCCGTGGTTTTTTCCAGTGGTTGGGTTTCCTCGTAAACATCAAGTGTTATTTAATTTCCGCATCTTATTACACTTGTATGTATTTTTGACTTGCTAGGGGTATTTTCGTAAAATTGACATGCACGCGAAAATTGGGTAATAATTAGATAAAATCTATTCACCCCCCCTCTAGCTTTATATAGAACACACCGAGTATTCTTTTCAATTGGTATCAGAGCGGGTTCCTAGATATACTTAGGTGATCCAAGCTCATTTTTGGTGTGTTGTGCATTTTGTATGATTATTGTTTTTGACATACATTTTGCATTCTTCTCATTTGCATTCATTCAACGCAAACACTATGAGTGATTTTGTGAGAGAAGAAATTGACTCCGTTGAGGAGATGTCTCTCTTGCTTGAGAGATTTAGGAGATATGTGAAATTAACCACCTCACCTCCTAAGAAGAAGTTGACCACCTCACCTCCTAAAGAAGAAGATGTGGTAAGATCCATGGTGGATGAAGATAAGCTAAAAGACGACTTAGCCTTATCTAAGAGGAGAGAAGAAGAGCTAAAAAGAGAGCTTGAAGAAGTTAAGGTCTTAATGGCTAAGATGACTTCAAGCACCAAGAAGCTTGACCACATGTTGGGAGTTGGAAGAAAGCCAAGTGACAAGAGAGGTCTTGGCTACATTGATGACAAGGATGCCACCTCCACAAGCAAGACATCCTGTGTCATGGACATGAACTTCAATATGTCCCCTCCTCCTCAACACCCTAGGAACAAGATTGACCTAAGAGAGTGTTCAAGAAGTGCCCAAGCATTTGAGGCACCAAAAGGTCAAGCTCATTGTTAGGATTATGCTCAATAGCAAGAGTGTAATGATGTAATTAACAATCTTTTTCATATTAATAAAGTGATTTCTGGTTTAACAAATCGTATAGCATTTATAGTTTAATATTATAATTGTCAAAATAAATAATCATAAGGTCTAAAGACTATGAGAAAAGAAGAATTGTTCGTACATCTGGATATGTATGTGGTAGACACAATTCTTTAGTTAGTCTTGAATAATGTTCACAACTTAAGTTAAAGGTTGGGCACCTTTATCTTGTTAAAGTTGTAGAATTCTTTTGCTAGCATTTGAGTGGGATCAAATGAGATATGATGAGTCTAAAATCATCAAAGTGTCTTCGAGCAAAAGGATCTAGTGCACTGGGTGTATTGAACTGGATCACAATGAAATAATTTATCTATAACCATCAATAGATAATAGTCTTTTCATTATCAGGACAATCGGAGAGTCTATCTTAATCCTGAGATAAATGATGGACTTATGGTTGCAAGTGATATCATTTGAGTTATCAATGAGTACGATTATATCGCATAGTCTATCCTCGATAGTTTGGTGATATTCATTTGTTAATCGATAGAGGACTTCATTTATAGATATGGACATCGTGGCTCCATTTATTAAATGAGAGTATAATATCATCATATGGATGTTTTGAGGTAATTGGATATTAAATCTCAATGTTGAGTTTTCGATAGTGTCTATTGAAAACATGGCTTCTGGATGAGTCAAAATATCCAAGTTCAAAACGTGGTCATATGAGTAAATATGGTAACTTGGAGAGTTGTAGGCGGTCTATGAACTCTTGGCGATTACTGATATTAATCACGAGGATACACTATCTCCAACATGATTGTCTAGGGTATGAATGAGGAACATCTTCCTTTTCTATCTTTATTTAAGAGTTCAGTTTTAGCTCTTTAGTGGAATGAGTTAAAATTAATGGATCGGACCTAAGTGAATCATTTGTTGATTGTGATTAGGTTATGTCTATTGAAGCTTAAATTTAGATGGCCCGCCAAGATCCCCAATCCACACGGACTTGCATGGATCACTTGATATATTCTACCGGACCAATTTAAGGGTCCATCTAGAATTGCATTTAATATATTAAGAATATAATTTGCACATTATTTATGTAATGGGCTGCTCAATTATATTAATATATTAATGAAAGGCATGTGGACTTGTTTCTTTTAGTAAGAATGGGTCTGGTTCACATGTGGGCTTTTTAATTAAAGTCTAATGGATTAAATAAAATAAGAAAATAATATTGAGCCCATATATATATGATGTGGGCGGCAAGGCTAATTTATTAGTCTAATATATTATTTTATTTTATTATTTGATTAAATGAGAATTAATTAATTTATTAATTAATTATTTAATTAAGAAACAAAATCTTTTTCTGATCAGGAAATATGTTTCCTAGAGTTATACTATTGGTAGTAGTATACTAAAAGTAAAAGACTTATTTGGTAAGAAAATAAATAATAAAGTTTATTTATTTAATCAAATAAGGAAGTTTTTTATATAGTCACAGATATACTAAAGAGTTGGATTAGGGTTTGTATTTAATATATAGAATATATATGCATGAATGCATGCATGCGGAAAAATATATGCATTATTAAAGTCATGCGGATATATATAGAAATATACATATAATATATGCATGATAAAAGTCATGCGGATATATAGAAATATATAGTATATGCATGCTTGATTAAAAGTGGTGCAGAATTATATACATTACATATATGCATGTTAAAGTTATGCGGCAATATATAATAAATATACATAATATATTTGGTAACCCTAATTGAATAGGTTGAATTCGGCTAAACCTATTTGCAAGGCTTGAGAGTTTTTCTTTTGCTTAAAAAATAGAATCCAACTCTAGTGATTAGTGTGTGTTGATTTCGACTAAAAACATAAAAGAGTGAATAGATTATTCTTTAATGGTACACTAATTGCTTGTTCATCAATAAGCTTGTGTGTACAACATCGATTTAGGTTCACGCGAGTTTCGATCATTAGATTGAGAACTCAAAAGTGACCGGAATAATCTTAGTCTTCTTTTGATTGTTTTGTGACTAACAAAAGAAAAAGAAAAGTTTGTTTGTCCATTCTCAGGTTTGCAATTCAAAGAAAAGGGAGACCACGCTCCTAGGTGATTCACGTTCGTGCTAGGATTGAAGATCTTGCGGATTACCATCGACGTAAGTCAATCGGATCACGCGACAAAAGGTATTCTTCTTTTGTTGATTATATGTATGTTTAATTAATTAAAGGGTTAAGGTTCATAAAAAGGAAAAATTTTAAAACTATACTAAAACTATTTTTAGTCTCGCTTCCGCTGCGTGTACTACGGTATTTTTCCCTACAATTGGTATCAGAGCCTGGTTGAACCCTTTTAATTAATTAACGTATATATACGTGGATCTATTTCTTTTTATTGTGATTATGCATGTTTATAAAGAGATGGCACTCTAGGTATTCGCATATATAATTACATGTGATGTATGGATTTATATATGTTTTATGTGGATTGTTTTTGCTCAATTTTGGTTCTAGATTTTCAATGTATTTTTGTTATGGAATTGTAACAAGAAGGGTGGTCTATCATCGCCATAATTCCTTCTTGGTAGTTGCTAGGTTTTATT
The DNA here is from genome assembly GCA_008009225.1 of Acer yangbiense. Classification (NCBI taxonomy): domain Eukaryota; kingdom Viridiplantae; phylum Streptophyta; class Magnoliopsida; order Sapindales; family Sapindaceae; genus Acer; species Acer yangbiense. The sequence goes on along the minus strand of CM017772.1, from coordinate 9,951,044 downwards.
TAATTTTTTTTTAATATGTGCAGTATTGTTTTATTATTACTGCAGCAGTTTTTTTTTATTAAGTTTTAGTGCAGTATTTTATGTGTAAAAGTACTGCAGTGAATAAAAAAAAAAAAAAAATTAATACTGCAGTATTTATTATTTTATACTGCTGTAATATGTTCAAGTATTGAAGATTCGAAGACACGAAGGAAAACGAAGCAACCGGAACCGAGAACGAGCACCGTGCACACCCTAGGGGTGGATTGGGCTGCGCATGGCAAGCCCAAGCTTGGTGGGCTGCGCACGGCAGCCCTGGGAGTCTTCATGGGCTGTGCACAGCAGCCCCTTTGTGGGGTTGTGGGTTGTGCACGCCCATGGGGTTATGGGCCGAAGGATGAGCGTATGGTTGATGGGCCACTTGAAGATCTTGTATTCCTAAACAATTGTAATTTACTTGTTTTTCTAGGATGGGCCAAAATTGTTGCTATTTAATTTATGCTTAGATATTACAATATTTGTTATTGTATGATAACATGACATATAGAATAGGAGTGCCACTCATATATCTCTTTTGGTATGAACATGCATTGAATGATTTAGGTATCTAAATTGGCATCTAGATAACTTGGTAAATCATTCTATGGGATTTAATCACACGCCTTAAATAATTGAGTGGGAGAAGGTGTTTTTGTAACACCTATGGCCTCCAAGGTTTGTTGAGCTTAATTATTTATTGGTAATCCCCCCAAGGGGCGTCCATGAATGGAATTTAGCAACATACTTCCTTACAAGGATAGACTAGACAATGGACTCAAACGAGATCTACTCCCCAAGGAGGGATTTTCGTGAGAGAAAATTGAGGGTCGATATCTTGGTAACACACTCAATGTAATTTTATTGATATCCTCCCAAGAGTTCTTGTCAGTAAAATTGCAAGGCTAAAATTGAAAACGCTGGTTGTTATGTTAACAATTAGGTGGGACCTAGTCTAACTAGTAAATGGTGTGAACTCCCAAAGGAGGCGTAACATTTATGGGTGTTGGATCACCGTTGAATTTTTATGATTGAGTTATTTATTTAATTCAAGATAAATATTTAAAAGTGCTTTATCATGATTATTTACTTATATATGTTTTGTTTTATTCAGAAATCATGACCCCATCACTTATGAACATCCTAAAAGATAACACTTTAACTGGAGATAATTATGTCACATGGAAAAGGAAAATTGGGTTGTTGCTGCAAAGTGAAAAACATAAGTTTGTTCTAACTACTCCTAAACCACCTGCTCCTAATTATGAATCTCAGATTCATATGGTTGGTAAAGTTGCTACTGTTATGGCCCGTCAAAAGGTCAAGGAACAACAGAAGAAAAAGCAACTTGGGCCTACCAAGAAGGAGATCCTGAAAGTAACCAAGATCAAAAGGAAGTGCTCCTTTTGTGGTGAAAAGGGACATTGGAAAAGAAATTGCCCAAAGTCCCAGAACAAGAAGGAACAAGGTAATATTAATTATCTTGAAACATGTTTTCTGGCAGATTCTACAGATTCTTGGATCATAGACTCTGGAGCCACAAATCATGTTTGTTATTCCTTACAGGGGTTCCAAGAAAGGAGAAAGCTGAATAAGAATGAAATCAACTTGCGTTTGGGCAACGGATCGTTAGTGTCTGCAAGTGCAGTGGGAGATATTAGAGTTAATCTAGATTCTTTCAGGCATTTAGATTTGATAGACGTTTATTATGTACCTCATTTCAAGAGAAATTTAATTTCAGTTTCTTGTTTGAATAAATTTGGATATTCGGTTACTTTTAATAAAGATTTTATTATTAGTAAGAATAACAAATTTATTTGCAAAGGTACATTGGAAAACGGCTTATTCTTTTTGCATAGAAATATCTCTCACTCGTTAGACACAGAATTAACGGAACCTAATCATAAAAGAGTAAAATTATCAATAGATGAAACCTACCTATGGCATTTACGCCTAGGTCATATTAACCTTAATAGGATTAAAAGATTGGTATGTGACGGACCTTTAAGTGACTTAAAGGTTGATGATCTACCAACCTGTGAATCTTGTTTGGAAGGTAAAATGACCAAAAGGTCGTTATCTGCCAAAGGTGCAAGAGCCACTGAATGTTTAGGATTGATACACACTGATGTATGTGGACCTATGAGCATTCAAGCTAGAGGTGGATATGAGTACTTCATCACCTTCACAGATGATTACTCGAGATTTGGCTATGTGTATCTCATGCGACATAAGTCGGATGCTTTTGACATGTTCAAAGCATTCAAAGCTGAAGTGGAAAATCAGCTTGAGAAACACATAAAAATCTTGAGATCTGATCGTGGTGGAGAATATCTATCTGGTGAGTTTCAGCAATATCTTATTGATAATGGGATAGTTTCTCAGTTTTCTGCACCAGGTACACCTCAACAGAATGGGGTAGTAGAAAGGAGAAATAAAACTCTTTTGGATATGGTTAGGTCTATGTTGAGTAATTCAACACTTCCTATTTCTTTTTGGGGATATGCCTTACAAACTGCTATATACATTCTAAACGATGTACCATCTAAGTCTGTTCCTAAAACACCGCATGAGTTGTGGACTGGGCGCAAGCCTAGTTTACAACACTTAAGGATATTTGGTTGTCCTGCGCATTTGTTAAAAGGAAAGACAGAAAAGATGGAGTCCCGTTCAGAAACATGTATATTTGTAGGGTATCCAAAAGAAACTAAAGGATATTATTTTTATAGTCCTTCAGATCTCAAAGTATTTGTTTCGACAAATGCTAAATTTCTGGAAAAGGACTATATGAATGATTTTGTGCCTAGAAGTAGAATTGTCCTGAATGAGATGTCAGGAGATACAATTCCACGAGAGGTTACACAACCTAACCCAATTGTAAGTTCCGATCCAACACAATATCAACAACCCACCATTCCTCGTCGTAGTGGGAGGGTTAGAACACAACCCGAAAGATACATCGGTCTGGGAGAATCAGTGGAGAATCTCCCGGACGACGATGATCCCTACATGTACAAGGAAGCTATGGAGGATGTTGATAGTTGCCATTGGCAAAAGGCAATGCAATCCGAGATTGAATCTATGTTCGATAACAAAGTCTGGTCCCTTGTAGACTTGCCTAAAGGGATAAAACCCATTGGGTGCAAGTGGGTATACAAGAGGAAAAGAGGTATGGATGGTAAGGTGGAAACCTTTAAAGCTAGATTGGTAGCTAAAGGGTATACACAGAAAGAAGGTATCGATTACGAGGAAACCTTCTCTCCTGTGGCCATGCTTAAATCCATTAGGATACTCTTATCCATTGCAGCATCTTTAGATCTAGAGATTTGGCAAATGGACGTCAAGACAGCTTTCCTTAATGGAAGTCTTGACGAAAGCATCTACATGATGCAACCAGAGGGATTCATTGAAAAGGGCCAAATGGAAAAGGTATGCAAGTTGCAGAAATCCATATATGGATTGAAGCAAGCATCCAGATCCTGGAACATAAGGTTTGATCAAGCTGTCAAAGGTTTTGGATTTATTCAGAATCTTGACGAACCTTGTGTATATAAACGGATTAAGGGCGACAAGTTGGTTTTCCTGATTCTTTATGTTGATGATATACTACTCATTGGAAACGATGTAGGTGTATTGACATCAGTAAAAGAATGGTTAGCAAAACAATTTGATATGAAGGACTTAGGAGAAGCAAGTTTTATTCTAGGTATCCAAGTAATAAGGGATAGAAAGAATAAAACGATTGCATTATCCCAAGCTTCATACATAGACAAGATCTTGTCTAGGTTTTCCATGCAGGATTCCAAGAAAGGTATGTTACCTTTCAGACATGGAATCAAGCTTTCTAAGGAACAAGTTCCTAAGAATGAGCATGAAGAGCAATTCATGAGTAGAGTTCCATATGCCTCGGCAGTTGGAAGTCTCATGTATGCAATGCTCTGTACTAGACCAGATATTTGTTTTGCTGTTGGCATAGTTAGCAGGTTTCAATCGAAACCTGGTCCTGATCACTGGACGGCAGTCAAGCATATTTTCAAGTATCTTAAGAGAACGAGAGATAATATGCTTGTATACTCTGGAGGGGATTTGATTCCCGTTGGGTATACAGATTCTGATTTCCAATCAGATTCTGACTCCAGAAAATCCACATCAGGGGCTGTGTTTACTATTGGAGGAGGAGCAGTTATATGGAGGAGTATCAAGCAATCTTGTATTGCTGATTCCACCATGGAAGCTGAGTATGTTGCTGCATGCGAGGCTGCCAAAGAGGTTGTTTGGCTCCGCCAATTCTTGATTGACTTGGAAGTGGTTCCTAGTGCGAATAAGCAGATCACTATCTACTGTGACAACAGTGGAGCAGTGGCTAATTCGAAAGAACCAAGAAGTCACAAGAGAGGTAAACACATTGAAAGAAAGTATCATCTTTTAAGGGAGATTGTTCAAAGAGGTGACGTGACGATTACCAAAATCGCGTCAGCAGAAAATCTAGCGGATCCCTTCACAAAGGCTCTACCTCAGAAGAGTTTCGATGGGCATCTAGAGAACATGGGCTTGAGATATATGACACATTTGCTATAGTGCAAGTGGGAGATTGTTAGGATTATGCTCAATAGCAAGAGTGTAATGATGTAATTAACAATCTTTTTCATATTAATAAAGTGATTTCTAGTTTAACAAATCGTAAAGCATTTATAGTTTAATATTATAATTGTCAAAGTAAATAATCATAAGGTCTAAAGACTATGAGAAAAGAAGAATTGTTCGTACATCTGGATATGTATGTGGTAGACACAATTCTTTAGTTAGTCTTGAATAATGTTCACAACTTAAGTTAAAGGTTGGGCACCTTTATCTTGTTAAAGTTGTAGAATTCTTTTGCTAGCATTTGAGTGGGATCAAATGAGATATGATGAGTATAAAATCATCGGAGTGTCTTCGAGCAAAAGGATCTAGTGCACTGGGTGTATTGAACTGGATCACAATGAAATACTTTATCTATAACCGTCAATAGATAATAGTCTTTTCATTATCAGGACAATCGGAGAGTCTATCTTAATCCTGAGATAAATGATGGACTTATGGTTGCAAGTGATATCATTTGAGTTATCAATGAGTACGATTATATCGCATAGTCTATCCTCGATAGTTTGGTGATATTCATTTGTTAATCGATAGAGGACTTCATTTATAGATATGGACATCATGGCTCCATTTATTAAATGAGAGTATAATATCATCATATGGATGTTTTGAGGTAATTGGATATTAAATCTCAACGTTGAGTTTTCGATAGTGTCTATTGAAAACATGGCTTCTAGACAAGTCAAAATATCCAAGTTCAAAACGTGGTCATATGAGTAAATATGGTAACTTGGAGAGTTATAGGCGGTCTATGAACTCTTGGCGATTACTGATATTAATCACGAGGATACACTATCTCCAACATGATTGTCTAGGGTATGAATGAGGAACATCTTCCTTTTCTATCTTTATTTAAGAGTTCAGTTTTAGCTCTTTAGTGGAATGAGTTAAAATTAATGGATCGGACCTAAGTGAATCATTTGTTGATTGTGATTAGGTTATGTCTATTGAAGCTTAAATTTAGATGGCCCGCTAAGATCCCCAATCCACACGGACTTGCATGGATCACTTGATATATTCTACCGGACCAATTTAAGGGTCCATCTAGAATCGCATTTAATATATTAAGAATATAATTTGCACATTATTTATGTAATGGGCTGCTCAATTATATTAATATATTAATGAAAGGCATGTGGGCTTGTTTCTTTTAGTAAGAATGGGTCTGGTTCACATGTGGGCTTTTTAATTAAAGTCTAATGGATTAAATAAAATAAGAAAATAATATTGAGCCCATATATATATGATGTGGGCGGCAAGGCTAATTTATTAGTCTAATATATTATTTTATTTTATTGTTTGATTAAATGAGAATTAATTAATTCATTAATTAATTATTTAATTAAGAAACAAAATCTTTTTCTGATCAGGAAATATGTTTCCTAGAGTTATACTATTGGTAGTAGTATACTAAAAGTAAAAGACTTATTTGGTAAGAAAATAAATAATAAAGTTTATTTATTTAATCAAATAAGGAAGTCTTTTATATAGTCACAGATACACTAAAGAGTTGGATTAGGGTTTGTATTTAATATATATGTAAGGATTCCCGTTTTGTTGATTGGCTTATTTCGTGGTCAAACCACATGTTGGGGTTTTGAATGTAAGGGTAGTCCAAGTGTTTAGTGTTGAAGATCAAAGGCCCTTCCATGACCTCAAGATTCAAGCACGCCAAAGGTATAATCTCTTGTGCTTGTTTTTCTTTGAAGAGATTTAGTAGCACACACTCACTTAGCATTCTTGCTATGATTGCATACTTGCTTTTTTTATGTGCATCTCTTCACATGTCACTTTACACACTAGCACTTTGGTTGATATATCTTGTTGTGTGTATATGTGCCTTATAATTCGTTTCCCGACATTGTTCGGAAACGTCCGCGCTTGCACTAATGAGTGCTTGGTTTCGCGCGAAGACCGCCTATGGAGAATGCCCTTGGCTTCTCCTTGGTTTTCACCATTGTTGGTGATCGGCGGTTATTATCGGCGGCCTGGCCGCCGACTGAAACCGCCGTTTCAGTCCAGATTGGTCTGAAGCAATTATGCGGTCAAGATCGGCGGTCACGACCGCCGTTCGAAACCGCCGTTCATACCTGATCGATTTTAATCTCTCGGGTTTGATTCGGCGGTTGGATCGGCGGTCACGTAACCGCCGAATGAAACCGCCGTTAATGCTCTGTTCTTCACGAGCTCAATTCAGCGGTCGTAATCGGCGGCCTGGCCGCCGATTGAAACCGCCGAACGGTGCGTTTCAGGGGCAAAAGTGTCTTTTCACATGCCCAATTCTTGATGTCTATAAATATCTTGTTTTCTCAATCTCTGAATAAGTTTCTTGAGCAATTAGAACCCTAATCTTTCAAGAGAGATTTTTGAGAAAAAATCAAATCAAGAACCTATCTTTAAACACTCAAATCAATTCCCTTTTGCATCAAATTTCATATTTGATCTTCTATGCCTTCATAGAATTGATCCATGCATGGTTTTGAATCATCACATCTTATTTGGTATGTTCTTCACTAATTTCATATTACTTTAGTGTTTTTCATATTAATACATCTCTTTAATTACTTGTATGCTTTTGATTATATGCTAGATACAAGTTAGAGATTATTTGTGATGAAAATTAATTGAGTGTTGTTTGTGATAGCTAATTAGGTTTTTAATTAATCTTGATTAGCTAAGCTATTTGACATGTCATTTAGCAATTGATATCTAGGGTTGATTAAATTGATTATATCATCATCCTAGATAAGCATCTAAGGTTACCTAGCCTTGTTTGTTATTTGAATATTCATATATATATTCACATAGGTTGTTTCTCTTCTTAGAGAAGTAAGTCTTGAGGCTAAGAGTGCTTAGGCCTCAAGCAAATTGGAATAGGGTTGCTAATAAAGGCCCGCTGGGTAGAAGTGAGGGGTTACAGACCGGAATGTTAGACGAGGTCTACATAGGTTGTAAACTTCATTTCAATTAGTGATTTCGAGTTCCGAGTGTGGCGCACTATACAGCCCGTGGTTTTTCCCAGTGGTTGGGTTTCCACGTATACATCAAGTGTTATTTAAATTCCGCACTATATTACACTTGTATGTATTTTTGACTAGTAGGGGCATTTTCGTAAAATTGACTTGCATGCGAAAATTGGGTAATAATAGCTAAAATCTATTCACCCCCCCTCTAGCTTTATATTGAACACGCCTCGAGTATTTTAAGAACTTTCAATTGGTATCAGAGCGGGTTCCTAGATATACTTAGGTGATCCTAGCTCATTTTAGGTGTGTTGTGCATTTGTGTGATTTTTGCTCATTCATACATTTTGCATACATTTCATTCATTCATTTGATACAATGAGTGGATTCGGTGGCAACCATGAGGGTGCTTCAAGCACACGGCCACCCCTCCTCACCGGCATAAATTACTCCCAATGGAAAGGGAAGATGGAGGCATATGTGTGTCAAATCCATGATAAGGCATGGATGGCCATTGAAGATGGATATTCGCCTCCTATGATGACTCCCACGGATGGAGGAGAAGAAGTGCTCAAGCCTAAGGCACAGTGGACACAACCTGAGTTTGAGTTGTCCAAGTGGAATCAAAAGGCGTGGCACGCCCTCATATGTGCAGTGGATGAAAATCAGTACAAACTGATTCAGAACACTAAGATAGCCAAGGAGGCATGGGACATCTTAGAGGTTGCACACGAGGGAACCGAAGTAGTGAAGGACTCCAAACTTCAAGTCCTCCAAACTCAATTTGAGACACTTAGGATGGAGGAGAATGAGTGCTTCAACGACTTCGAGATTAGGTTGATGGACATTGTCAACCAAAGTCATCAACTTGGTGACCCTTACTCGGATAGAAGGATCAAGCAAAAGATAATGAGATCGCTTCCCGAGAGGTTTGAGTCTAAGGTGACGGCTTTAGAAGAAAATAGTGATTTTAAGGACATGAAGCCGAGCGAGGTAATAGGTAGACTTCTCGCCTACGAGTCTAGGAAGGGTCCTAGCTCCACTCCTTCAAAGAAGCAAAAAGGGATTTCTTTGAGAGCTTCCAAGGTTGAGAAGGAGGACAAGGATGACTCGGATGAAGACATGGCACTTTTAATGAGAAAATTCAAGAAGTTTGTAAAATTCGAGAAGAAGGGTCATGCATCCAAAGGGCAAGAATTGAAGAAAAGGGTTCCTTTCAAGAAGGTTGAGCATAGGCAAGAGAATAGTGAAAGGAAAGGGATCCAATGCTATGAGTGTGGTGGCATAGGTCATATCTCACTAGATTGTGGGAATTTGAAGAACAAGAGAGAAAAAATGATGGCCGCCATTTGGAGTGAAAGTGATGACTCCGAAGAAGGAGATAAGTCATCAAGTGATGATGAGCTTATCAATAACTTCAAGGCATTGGGTGCCAATTGTGAAGAAAATGAAGTTGTTGGTAAGAATTCCGTTGCTAGTGATCCCATAGAAGAGAAAGTCGAAGAAGTAGCTCTAGAGGAGATAGTTGTTGCTTCGCATTGGGATATGGCACTTATTGACTCAAGAGATCAAGGTGAAGGTCTTGATGAGGAAATTGGATCCATAAGAGAGGAGGAGAGCCTAGAAGATGACACTAGTGGAGATGACTCCTTATCTAACTCTACAAATGGAAATGTAGAGAATATGGATATGCATAACTTTATAGTCAATGTTGAAAGCTCCATGAAGAAGAAAGATAGATTTCTAAGGATTTTAGAGGAAGAAAATCTAGAGCTTACAACATACAATGACCTCCTAAAGAAGCAAGTGGAGAAAATGGATCTTAAGGACAACTTTGAAAGTTTTGAAAGCTCTAAGTTAAAGAATGAAAAAGAGATTCAAAGGTTAAAGGAAGAACTACTTAGGCTTTCAACACAAGTTGATCACTTGAATGATGAAGTGATAAGATCCATGGTGGAAGAAGACAAGCTAAAAGATGAGCTAGCTTTGTCTAAGAGGAATGAAGAGGGTTTGAAGAGAGAGCTTGTTGAAGCCAAAGAGTCATTGACTAGAATGACCACAAGCACCAAGAAACTTGACAACATACTTGGTGTAGGAAAAAGCCCTTGTGACAAAAGAGGTCTTGGATTCGAAGTGAGCAAGGATTGCTCTATTCCTAAGAAGACCATCTTTGTGAAGAGTTTGGGTAAGATAGAAGCGTCACCGGTGCAAACTCCTAGGAAGAAGTTAGAACTAGGACAATGTTCGAAAAATGCACAAGTGAAGGTGGTGAAAACGAGACAACCCCAAGCTCAACGGATTAGAGCCTCTCGAGTCATCTCTCCTCAACAAATGACTCACTATGAAAAGAGGCAAAACATGCTACCTAATCCAAGGAGGCAACCCATTCCGGTTCAACCAAATAGAAGACATGAACCGACTCAACACCAAAAGAGACATCAAATGCATGATGAGTCTCCAATGACTTCACAAGAACATGGTATGAATTCTTACTTTGTACCAACTTGTCATTATTGTGGTGTTTATGGGCATATTAGGCCTAAGTGCTTTAAGTACATTAACCATTGTAGGATTGATAGCATGATAAAGAAAAAGAGGCTAAGAAGAGCCCATTTGCATGAGCCTAGGAAATCTTTTGTCAATAATCCTAGGTTAGTGAATGACATGCAACCTTTGTCCACTAGGAAGAAAAATGTTATATCTATGTGGATAAGGAAAAATGAACCCGCTTGCTACGAGACTAACAAGTCTCAAATAGGTTCAACTAAGTCCAATGGACTTGGTAGGTCCATAGGACCTCATGCCCTTCATTAATGAAGGATGATACTAACCCCATATGGGGAACTCAAGCAAAGAGAGCTATTTTTGCATTCTTGTCACTTGCAAAAAATTTGAAAAATCTTATGCTTCTTGGTTGATTGCTTGAGTAAGCTTGGTTTCACATATGTATATATGTTTTCAATTCAATAAGTGTGAACCTTGCTTGTTTACAATCCATGTCATATTTATGTTCAAACATGCATTTTGGACTAGGAGATGTATGTAGGAAGTATGATTTGAATGACCTATGATTATCTCCATGACATGATGATTCTTAAATAACATGCTAATGTCTTATGAAAAGCATGAAATTCATGTACATGCTCAAATGAAAAAGCATGAATTGATAATTGCGTTCTTAAATGCAAAAACTTGTGTGAAAAAGCTAATGAGACTCAAATGAAAAAGGATCTTGTATCCATTCAAGGATTTTACAATCCAAATGTCTCTCTTTCTTTATTGGTTGAACATGTCTACTATCATACGGGTTTCATTCCCGGAAAAATCAAATAGGGTGCAAAGTTGCTCATGACATGTTTAGCTTATAAAGTTGGATATAGTTGTTCTTAAATTGAAATCAATGAAATTTCTATATCCTTGCTTCTCTCATGACAATGGTGAAATTGGTTTGAATTCCTATTAGAAACCTTTGTCATTTGCTTTGCCAAATACCATGGTATTTTGGACTTGAATGCAATATGTCTTGTATGCAAAGCATTTTGTTTCACACATTTTATCTAATAAAACTCCTCGTTTCTCTCCGATTAATTGAGATTGCATAAAGTGACTTATATTGATTATGCATATACTAGAATGCTACTATCTCTCTTTGCCTTGAGTGACCCGGTTGGGGACTACTCCTTTGTCTATATCATGACAAAAAGGGGGAGTAGAATGTGGTAAGGGAAGGTGCAAATTGTTGTAGCAATTGGTGCACATTGGGGAGAATATACATTGAGGGGGAGTAACCCTTTGAGGGGGAGCATTGCATTCATCATACATTGCATGATGTTGTGTTTAATTTCTTAGAAATGCAAATGCTTGTTTATGTCCTCACTTGATTCATCTCACTTTTACTTGTTTCGGAAAGTTTAGAAACCTTGTTTCAGGGAATGATTGTTCTACAAGAGATTGAAGACTTCAAGTTTTATTTTTATATATCTCTTTGTATTGTAGAAAATCTTCATTGACCCATAGGTTTATTTTTGTTGTGAGGAATCAATGTGAGTGGTGGTTTTGTCACGAAATAGCCAAAGGGGGAGATTGTAAGGATTCCCGTTTTGTTGATTGGCTTATTTCGTGGTCAAACCACATGTTGGGGTTTTGAATGTAAGGGTAGTCCAAGTGTTTAGTGTTGAAGATCAAAGGCCCTTCCATGACCTCAAGATTCAAGCACGCCAAAGGTATAATCTCTTGTGCTTGTTTTTCTTTGAAGAGATTTAGTAGCACACACTCACTTAGCATTCTTGCTATGATTGCATACTTGCTTTTTTTATGTGCATCTCTTCACATGTCACTTTACACACTAGCACTTTGGTTGATATATCTTGTTGTGTGTATATGTGCCTTATAATTCGTTTCCCGACATTGTTCGGAAACGTCCGCGCTTGCACTAATGAGTGCTTGGTTTCGCGCGAAGACCGCCTATGGAGAATGCCCTTGGCTTCTCCTTGGTTTTCACCATTGTTGGTGATCGGCGGTTATTATCGGCGGCCTGGCCGCCGACTGAAACCGCCGTTTCAGTCCAGATTGGTCTGAAGCAATTATGCGGTCAAGATCGGCGGTCACGACCGCCGTTCGAAACCGCCGTTCATACCTGATCGATTTTAATCTCTCGGGTTTGATTCGGCGGTTGGATCGGCGGTCACGTAACCGCCGAATGAAACCGCCGTTAATGCTCTGTTCTTCACGAGCTCAATTCAGCGGTCGTAATCGGCGGCCTGGCCGCCGATTGAAACCGCCGAACGGTGCGTTTCAGGGGCAAAAGTGTCTTTTCACATGCCCAATTCTTGATGTCTATAAATATCTTGTTTTCTCAATCTCTGAATAAGTTTCTTGAGCAATTAGAACCCTAATCTTTCAAGAGAGATTTTTGAGAAAAAATCAAATCAAGAACCTATCTTTAAACACTCAAATCAATTCCCTTTTGCATCAAATTTCATATTTGATCTTCTATGCCTTCATAGAATTGATCCATGCATGGTTTTGAATCATCACATCTTATTTGGTATGTTCTTCACTAATTTCATATTACTTTAGTGTTTTTCATATTAATACATCTCTTTAATTACTTGTATGCTTTTGATTATATGCTAGATACAAGTTAGAGATTATTTGTGATGAAAATTAATTGAGTGTTGTTTGTGATAGCTAATTAGGTTTTTAATTAATCTTGATTAGCTAAGCTATTTGACATGTCATTTAGCAATTGATATCTAGGGTTGATTAAATTGATTATATCATCATCCTAGATAAGCATCTAAGGTTACCTAGCCTTGTTTGTTATTTGAATATTCATATATATATTCACATAGGTTGTTTCTCTTCTTAGAGAAGTAAGTCTTGAGGCTAAGAGTGCTTAGGCCTCAAGCAAATTGGAATAGGGTTGCTAATAAAGGCCCGCTGGGTAGAAGTGAGGGGTTACAGACCGGAATGTTAGACGAGGTCTACATAGGTTGTAAACTTCATTTCAATTAGTGATTTCGAGTTCCGAGTGTGGCGCACTATACAGCCCGTGGTTTTTCCCAGTGGTTGGGTTTCCACGTATACATCAAGTGTTATTTAAATTCCGCACTATATTACACTTGTATGTATTTTTGACTAGTAGGGGCATTTTCGTAAAATTGACTTGCATGCGAAAATTGGGTAATAATAGCTAAAATCTATTCACCCCCCCCCCCCCCCCCTCTAGCTTTATATTGAACACGCCTCGAGTATTTTAAGAACTTTCAATATAGAATATATATGCATGAATGCATGCATGCGGAAAAATATATGCATGATTAAAGTCATGCGGATATATATAGAAATATACATATAATATATGCATGATAAAAGTCATGCGGATATATAGAAATATATAGTATATGCATGCATGATTAAAAGTGGTGCAGAATTATATACATTACATATATGCATGTTAAAGTTATGCGGCAATATATAATAAATATACATAATATATTCGGTAACCCTAATTGAATAGGTTGAATTCGGCTAAACCTATTTGCAAGGCTTGAGAGTTTTTCTTTTGCTTAAAAAATAGAATCCAACTCTAGTGATTAGTGTGTGTTGATTTCGACTAAAAACATAAAAGAGTGAATAGATTATTCTTTAATGGTACACTAATTGCTTGTTCATCAATAAGCTTGTGTGTACAACATCGATTTAGGTTCACGCGAGTTTCGATCATTAGATTGAGAACTCAAAAGTGACCGGAATAATCTTAGTCTTCTTTTGATTGTTTTGTGACTAACAAAAGAAAAAGAAAAGTTTGTTTGTCCATTCTCAGGTTTGCAATTCAAAGAAAAGGGAGACCACGCTCCTAGGTGATTCACGTTCGCGCTAGGATTGAAGATCTTGCGGATTACCATCGACGTAAGTCAATCGGATCACGCGACAAAAGGTATTCTTCTTTTGTTGATTATATGTATGTTTAATTAATTAAAGGGTTAAGGTTCATAAAAAGGAAAAATTTTAAAACTATACTAAAACTATTTTTAGTCTCGCTTCCGCTGCATGTACTACGGTATTTTTCCCTACAATGCTCACACCCAAAGGGCTCCTCACCCTATCTTCCCTCAAACTCAAAAACAACATGGGAAGAGTTCAGTCATGCAAGCTCAGACAAGCAAGCAACCTCGTCTTGGTTATCAACAAAGGAGGAGAGATCCTATCCAACAACCAAGACAACCACAATGACAAGGGAAAGCACCTATCCATGCTAAAGAGAATGGTATGATTCCTAACTTTATTCCCACTTGTCATTTTTGTGGTATTGTTGGTCATATTAGACCAAGTTGCTTGCATTACATTGAAATGTGTAAAGCTAAAAGCATGTTTGACAAGAAAAAGGCTAGAGCTAAGATGCTTCATAAAAAGGAAGAAAATCATTTACATAATCCTTTTTCATCTTGTACTCTAGAACCTTTGTCCATTAGGATTGACTTTGTGTCACCTAAGTGGATTAAAAAGAATGAACCCGCTTGCTACGAGACTAACAAGTCTCAAAAAGGTTCAACTAAGTCCAGTGGACTTAGAAGGTCTTTAGGACCTCATGCCCTTCCTTGAAGCGGTATGGAAAATTAACCCCATATGGGGATCTCAAGCAAAGAGAGCTATTTTGCATTCTTGTCACTTGCAAAAAATTTGAAATATCTTATGCTTCTCTTTTTGTTGCTTGAGTAAGCTTGGTTACACTATGTATATATATTTTCTATTCAATAAGTGTGATCAATGCTTGTATTGCAATCCATGTCATATTTATGTTCAAACATGCATTTTTGGACTAGGAGATATTTACATAGGATATAATTTGAATGACCTATAATGATCTCTATGACATGATGATTGCTAAATGACAAGCTAAATGCTAATCTTGAAAAGCATGTTTTGATGATTGCATTTCTTAACTGCAAATAATGTGTGAAAAAGCTTATGAGACTCAAATGAAAAAGGATTTTGTATCCATTCAAGGATTTTACAATCCAAATGTCTCTCTTTCTTTATTGGTTGAACTTGTCTACTATCATACGTGTAAGGTTCCCATTTGTTGATTGGCTCATTTCGTGGACAAACCACATCTTGGGGGTTCTTTGTAAGGGTAGCCTAGGTATCGATGCTATTGCTCAACCCCTTTGAAGACCTCGTCTTGATAAGCACCAAAGGTAAATTTCTATGTGCTTACTTTTCTTTAAAGAGATTAGTTGCACACACACACTTAACATACATTGCATATGTGTGCATTCTCTTCACTTGCCATATTTCACACTTGCACTTATTTGTTATATTTTGTTGTGTGTAATTGTGTCTTGTTGTCTTGTAATTCGTTTCCCGATTATTTTCGGAAACGTTCGCGCATGCACTAGAATGTGCTTGGTGTAGAGCGAGGACCGCCTTCGGAGAATGCCCTTGGCTTCTCCTTGGCTTCTCCTTGGTTTTCACCTTTGTTGGTGATCGGCGATTATGATCGGCGGCCTAGCCGCCGAATGAAATTGCTGTTTGCTTCCAGTAGTGTATGGAGCAATTCAGCGGTTATGATCGGTGGTCACGACCGCTGTTCAAGACCTGATTAATTTTATCTCTCGGCCTAATTCGGTGGTTGAAACGGCGGTCACGCATGAAACCGTCGTTTTCACACCTGATTGATTTTTAATCTCAGGATTTATTCGGCGGTTGGATCGACGGTCCCGAAACCGCCGAATGAAACCGCCGTTGGTCCCCTGTTCCTCTCGGGCCAATTCGGTGGTTATGAACGGCGGCTTGGCCGCCGATTGAAACCGCTGATCCGTGCGTTTCAGGGGCAAACTTGTCTTTTCACATGCTCTGTTTTTCATGCCTATATATACATCACTTTCTCTTGTTCTGAGTGTGACTCTTTGATCATCAAGAACCCTACTTTAAAAAGAGAGATTTTTAAGAGAGAAAGCAATCAAGTTTGCTCATCAAACACTCAAACCAAAATCCATTTGTATCAAAGTTCATCTAGCATTCTCTAACATATCTAGAATGCTTGCTTGCATGGGTCTTTGATCATCACACTTGCTTTGGTAAGTTTTTCACTATTATCATACATAATTAGTGTTTAATTTATTATGGCATCTCTTTTATTACTTGATTGTTCTTAGATTATAATCTAATATTCAAGATAGAGATTGTTGTGTTGATTTGATTGAGTGTTGTTTTTATGATAGCTATCTAGGTTTCTCTAATCTATGATTATCTATGCTATTTGACATGTTATTTAGCTTTAATATCTAGGATTGTTTTTAATTTCATATTCATCATCTTAGATAAGCATATAGGGTTTCCCTTGCTCTATGTTGCATTTGAATATTCATATATTCACTTAGGGTGTTAATCTCTTTTTAGAGAATTAAGTCTTGTGTTGTGACCGGGATTAGGTTGCTTAATTCGCAAGCAATCGGACTAGGTTCACTCATACCGGGATTAGGTAGGCGTGTGATTACTTCCGGGATTAGGTTGTAATCGTTTACACATTTAGTGGATTCGAGGTTCGAGTGTGGCTTACTTACTAGCCCGTGGTTTTTCCCGTGAGGGTTTCCACGTAAAAATCAAGTGTTATTTAATTTCCGCATTTTATACTTGATTTATTGCCTTATCTATTTAGGGGTAATTTCGTAATTTGGACTAACACGAAAAATTGGGTAAAAAGCTTAAAATCTATTCACCCCCCTCTAGATAGTTTTATACACACCGTGCTATAATTTGTTTCAATTGGTATCAGAGCGGGATCCTAGACATACATAGGTGATCCTTGCTTATTTTGGTGTGTTTTGCATTTTGTGTGATTTTTGATCATTCATACATTTGCATTCATTTCATTCATTCATAAACACTATGAGTGGAAACGGTGGAAATGGTGGTGGCAACAAAGGTGCCTCAAGCACAAGGCCTCCACTTCTTACCGGATTGAACTATTCCCAATAGAAAGGGAAGATGGAATCCTATATATGCCAAATTCATGACCGTGCATGGATAGCGGTGGAAGACGGATATGATCTACCCAAGATGACTCCCGATGGTGGAGGAGAAGAAGTATTGAAGCCTAAGGCGCAATGGAACGCGTAAGAGTTTGAGGCTTCAAAGTGGAATAGGAAGGCGATGCATGCCATCTTGTGTGCTATGGATGAAAATCAATATAAATTGATTCAAAATACTAGGATAGCTAAGGAGGCTTGGGACATCCTAGAGATTGCACATGAGGGAACCGAAGTGGTGAAGGACTCTAAGCTTCAAGTCCTCCAAACTCAATTCGAGATGCTTAAGATGGAGAAGAATGAGTGCTTCAACGACTTCGAGATCAAGTTGAGGGATATAGTCAATCAAAGCCATCAACTTGGTGATCCATATTCGGATAGAAGAATCAAGCAAAAGATTATGAGATCTCTACCCGATAGGTTTGAATCGAAGGTGACGGCTTTAGAAGAAAATAGTGGATATAAGGATATGAAGCCGAGTGAGGTGATTGGGAGACTTCTAGCTTATGAGTCTAGGAAAGGGCCTATCTCCACACCCACTAAAAAGCAAAAAGGAATTGCTTTAAAAACCTCCAAGGATGAAAAGGAGGCAAAGAAGGTTGACTCGGATGAAGACCTTGCCTTGCTTGTAAAAAGGTTCAACAAGGTTATGAAGTTTAGAAGAAAGGGCTTTGGATCAAAAGGTTAAGAGTTGAAGAAAAAGGGCTCTTTCAAGAAGTTTGAACCTAGGCAAGAAAGGACCGAAAGGAAAGGGGTCCGATGTTTCGAGTGTGGTGGCATAGGTCACTTTGCCCCCGAATGTGCAAATCACAATGAGAGGAAAAAGGGAAAAGTGATGGCCGCCACTTGGAGTGGAAGTAGTGATAACTCCTATGAGGGAGATGAGTCTTCGGATGATGAAGAGCTCATGGCTAATCTCCTAGCTTTTGCCTCCTCCCATAAAAGCAAAAGTGCTAGTGAGAGAGAGGAAATGAGTCAAGAGGAAAAGGACTCAAGTGAAGAAGAAAGTGATTCCTCTTCTAACTCCATAAATGGATTTGTGGAGAAAAAGGTGCTTGCTAAATATCATGCCGAGTTTAATGATTTAGCAATCAAGAGCACAAGAAAGATCAAGATGTTGAGAGAAGAAAATCTTGAGCTTGCATCTCATAATGACCACTTAGGTGAACAAGTGGAAAAATTCAAGAAGATGGAAGATAAGCTAAGACAGGAGTTAGTCTTATCGAGGAGGAATGAAGAAAGTCTAAAGAGGGAGCTTGAAGAAGTTAGAGATTCTATGACTAGGATGGATTCTAGCACCAAGAAGCTTGACCATATGCTTGGTGTTGGAAAGAGTCCATGTGACAAGAGGGGTCTTGGGTATGAAGATGACAAGAAGATCTCAACCTCTAACAAGACCATGTTTGTCAAGGGTTTAAAGAGCGAAGAAACTTCATATGTGCAAATTCCTAGGAAGAAGTTAGAAGTAGGACAATGTTCAAATGCACAAGTGAAGATGGGGCCAAGAAGGCAAACTCAAGCTCAACCCCCTAGGGTCCCTCAAGCCAACATTCCTCCACAATTGGCTCACAAAGGAAAGAGACCTATCATGCAACCTCAAGTTAGCAAGCAATCTAGACCGGTTCAACAACGAAGAAGGATTGAACCCCTTCATCCACAAAGACAAGGACAAGGTATGATTCCTTATTTTACTCCTATATGTCACTTTTGTGGATTTGAAGGTCATATTAGACCACATTGCTTTCGATATATAAAAATGTGCAAAACTAGAAGCATGATAGAGAAGAAAAAGAAAAGAGCCATGATGCATGTTCCTAGGAATGATAATATTATTATGCATGATCCTAGGACATCTAGAGCCCATGTACCAAAGACCACTAAGAAAGCTAAGATTGTTTCTAGGTGGATTAGAAAGAATGAAAATGTTTGCCATGTTGCTCAAATAGCCTTGAAGGCAAATTCTTCTAATTTTTGGTATTTAGATAGTGGGTGCTCTAGGCACATGACGGGAAACAAGAGTTTCTTCGAGACTCTTGTTATGGAGGAAGGAGGATATGTCACTTTTGGTGATGGATCCAAAAAGAAGGTTGTAGGGAAAGGAACCATTTCCGTTCCCAGATTACCCTCCTTATCCGATGCTTTATTTGTTGATGGCTTGAAAGCCAATTTAATAAGCATTTCACATCTAAGTGATGAAGGATATTCCGTCTTGTTTTGTAAAGATGATTGCTCGATCCTAAAGCCCGATGGACAAACCTTACTGAAAGGTATGAGATCTAGCGACAATTGCTATTGTCTTGAAGCTAGAATTGTCTCAAACAATGTGTCCATGGATGAGCAAATAGAGTTGTGGCATGAAAGACTTGGCCACATGAACTTTAGGGATCTACGGACCCTTGGAAAGTTCAATTGTGTGCGTGGCCTCCCTAAGCTTGGGAAGAAAGCCAATGGTGTTTGTGGACCTTGCCAACAAGGAAAGCAAACTAAAAGCATGCACAAAAAGGGTAAGTATCTCACCACTAAGGAGCCTCTTGAGCTTCTCCACATGGATCTCATGGGTCCTATGCAAACCGAGAGTCTAGGTGGAAAGAGATACATTTTTGTTTGTGTTGATGATTTCTCTAGATTTACATGGACATATTTTCTTAGAGAAAAATCCGAAACTTTTGATAAGTTTAAAATGCTTTGTACTAAAATACAAAATGAAATGAATTCTAACATTAAAAGCATTAAACGGATTAGAAGTGACCATGGGAGGGAATTTGAGAATGCCTCATTTGAAAGCTATTGCAATAGCTTAGGCATCTCCCATGAGTTCTCGGCTCCTAGGACACCTCAACAAAATGGAGTTGTTGAGAAGAAGAATAGGGTCCTTCAAGAGATGGCCCGTGTGATGTTGCTTAGCAACAATGTCCCTAGGAACCTATGGGCCGAAGCCGTCAATACGGCTTGCTATATAGGAAATCGTGTTTTCCTAAGGCCCGGTACTAGAAACACCTCCTATGAGTTATGGAAAGGCAAGAGGCCAAATGTTAGCTACTTCCACACTTTTGGAAGCAAATGCTACATTTTGAATGACCGTGATCAACTTGGCAAATTCGATGCTAAGAGTGATGAGGGTATTTTTATTGGCTATGCCTTGAATAATAGAGCCTATAGAGTTTTCAATTTAAAGACTCTAAGTGTTATGGAATCATCCAATGTCGTATTTGATGATACTAGGCTCAAGTCAAATGATCATGAGGAGGAGGTTATTTTTAGTGATGTTTCTCCTTTGGAGAAGGTTGTGGTGCCTCCTAATGTTGGGACATCAAATGTCAACAATGATGACACACAACCTATTGATAGAGTTCCTCTCTTGGACTCTAAAGAACTCGCTCCATGGGTTAGGAAACTCCATTATAAAGAAGATATCATTGGAGAGGTTAATGAGGGTGTTAGGACTAGACGTCAACTTGCTAATCTTATTAGCTACACATGCTACACCTCTCAAATTGAACCCAAAAAGGTTGAAGAAGCCTTAAATGATGAATTTTGGGTTCTTGCCATGCAAGAAGAGCTAAACCAATTCGAAAGGAATAAGGTTTGGACTCTAGTTCCTAGGCCTAAGACCACTAATGTCATAGGCACTAAATGGATATTTAGGAACAAATCCGATGAGGATGGCAACATAGTGCGGAACAAAGCTAGACTTGTAGCACAAGGGTACTCTCAAATTGAGGGTATCAACTTTGAGGAGACATTTGCTCCCGTTGCCCGTTTAGAGTCTATTAGGCTTCTCTTGTCCATTTCTTGTGTGCACAAGTTCAAATTGCACCAAATGGATGTCAAGAGTGCCTTCCTCAATGGCTTCTTGCAAGAGGAAGTGTTTGTTGAACAACCCAAGGGGTTTGTGGATGCTCACCACCCCAACCATGTATATCGCCTCAAGAAGGCTCTATATGGGTTGAAACAAGCACCGAGGGCTTGGTATGAGCGCCTCACTCAATTTCTTGTTGACAATGACTACACACGTGGTAGTGTTGACAAGACACTATTTATCAAAAGAAACAATGATGAGCTTTTCATAGCTCAAATATATGTTGATGATATAGTGTTTGGCTCCACCAACAACACCAAGGTCCAACAATTTGTTGATGTTATGTCTCATGAATTTGAGATGAGTCTTATTGGTGAGCTTAGTTACTTCCTAGGTTTGCAAATTAGGCAATTAGATGATGGGATTTTCATAACCCAAGCCAAATATGCCAAAAACCTAGTGAAGAAGTTTGGTCTTGAAAAAGCCAAACATTGTGATACACCCATGAGTACCACTTTGAAGCTAAGCAAGGATGCTAGTGGTAAAAGTGTGGAACAAACATTATATCGTGGCATGATAGGTAGCTTGCTTTATTTGACCGCAAGTAGGCCCGATATCTCCTTTAGTGTGGGTGTGTGTGCTAGGTACCAAGCGGATCCTAAGGAGTCCCATCTCTCTTCCGTAAAGAGAATCATTTGCTATGTGAATGGGACATCCAACTATGGGATTTGGTACTCTTTTGACACTATTGCTAGTCTTGTAGGCTTTAGTGATGCGGATTGGGCAGGAAATTATGATGATAGGAAGAGCACATCGGGCGGTTGCTTCTTTCTAGGCAACAACTTGGTGTCTTGGTTTTGCAAGAAGCAAAACTCGATTTCCTTATCCACAGCTGAGGCCGAGTACATAGCCGCGGGGAGTGGATGCACACAACTCCTATGGATGAAGCAAATGCTAGTGGACTACGGATTCAACCAAGGTACTCTCACTCTCTTTTGTGATAACATGAGTGCTATTAATATTTCCAAGAATCCGGTACAACATTCTAGAACTAAGCATATTGACATCCGCCATCACTTCATTAGAGAGCTTGTTGAAAATAAATGCATAGTACTTGAACATGTAGGTACTAATGATCAACTTGCGGACTTATTTACTAAACCCTTAGATGCTACTCGATTAAAAACTCTTAGTAGATCTATTGGGATATGTCTTATGGAGTGATGTTCTATGATTGACCCCATATGGGGAACTCAAGCAAAGAGAGCTATTTTGCATTCTTGTCAATTTCAAAAAAATTGAAATATCTTATGCCTCTTCTTTTAATTGGTTGAGAAAGCTTGGTTGCACATATGTATATATGTTTTCAATTCAATAAGTGTGAACCTTGCTTGTTTACAATCCATGTCATATTTATGTTCAAACATGCATTTTTGGACTAGGAGATGTATGTAGGAAGTATGATTTGAATGACCTATGATTATCTCCATGACATGATGATTATTAAATAACATGCTAATGTCAAATGAAAAAGCATGAAATTCATATAACATGCTCACATGAAATGCATGAATTGATGATTGCATACTCTTAAAATGCAAAACCTTGTGTGAAAGCTTATGAGACTCAAAATGAATAAAGGATCTTGTATCCAAATGTCTCTCTTTCTTTATTGGTTGACCATGGCTATTATCATACGGATATCTTATCCGGAAAAATCAAATAGGGTGCAAAGTCGCTCATGCCATGTTTCGCTTATAAAGTTGGATATAGTTGTTCTTAAATTGAAATCAATATTTTCTATATCCTTGCTTTACTCATGACTTTGGTGAAATTGGTTTGAATTCCTATTAGAAACCTTTGTCATTTGCTTTGCCCAATACCATTGTATTTTGGACTTGAATGCTACATGTCTTGTATGCAAAGCATGTTTAATTCACACATTTTCTTTCAAATAAATCTCCTTGTTTCTCTCCAATTATTTGAGATGCATAAAGTGACTTATATTAATTATGCAAATCTTGCATGCTACTATCTCTCGTTGCTATGAGTGACCCGGTTGGGAACTACTCATTTGCCTATACCATGACAAAAAGGGGGAGTAGTATATGGTAAAGGGAGTTGCTTATTGGGGAGAACATTCATTGAGGGGGAGTAACCCGTTGAGGGGGAGCATTGCATACACATACATTTCATAATGTTGTGCCTAAACTTTTAAATTGCAAATGCTTGTTTTGTTCTCACTTGATTCATCTCACTTTTTGCTTGTATTGGAAATGTTAGAATCTTTCTTTTCAGGGCTTGATTATTCTACAAGAGATTGAAGACTTGAAGTTTTATTTTCTTATCTCTTTGTGTTGTAGAAAATCATAGTTGTTCCGTAGTTTCTATTTCTTTGTGAGGAATCAATGTGAGTGGTGGTTTTGTCACGAAATAGCCAAAGGGGGAGATTGTAAGGTTCCCATTTGTTGATTGGCTCATTTCGTGGACAAACCACATCTTGGGGGTTCTTTGTAAGGGTAGCCTAGGTATCGATGCTATTGCTCAACCCCTTTGAAGACCTCGTCTTGATAAGCACCGAAGGTAAATTTCTATGTGCTTACTTTTCTTTAAAGAGATTAGTTGCACACACACACTTAACATACATTGCATATGTGTGCATTCTCTTCACTTGCCACATTTCACACTTGCACTTATTTGTTATATTTTGTTGTGTGTAATTGTGTCTTGTTGTCTTGTAATTCGTTTCCCGATTGTTTTCAGAAACGTCCGCGCATGCACTAGAATGTGCTTGGTTTAGCGCGAGGACTGCCTACGGAGAATGCCCTTGGCTTCTCCTTGGTTTTCACCTTTGTTGGTGATCGGCGGTTATGATCGGCGGCCTGGCCGCCGAATCAAACCGCCGTTTGCTTCCAGTAGTGTATGGAGCAATTCTGCGGTTATGATCGGCGGTCACGACCGCCGTTCGAAACCGCCGTTCAAGACCTGATTGATTTTATCTCTCGGCCTAATTCGGCGGTTGAAACGGCGGTCACGCATGAAACCGCCGTTTTCACACCTGATTGATTTTTAATCTCAGGATTTATTCGGCGGTTGGATCGGTGGTCCCGAAACCGCCGAATGAAACCGTCGTTGGTCCCCTGTTCCTCTCGGGCCAATTCGGCGGTTATGAACGGCGGCCTGGCCGCCGATTGAAACCACCGATCGGTGCGTTTCAGGGGCAAACTTGTCTTTTCACATGCTCTGTTTTTCATGCCTATATATACATCACTTTCTCTTGTTCTGAGTGTGACTCTTTGATCATCAAGAACCTTACTTTAAAAAGAGAGATTTTTAAGAGAGAAAGCAATCAAGTTTGCTCATCAAACACTCAAACCAAAATCCACTTGCATCAAAGTTCATCTAGCATTCTCTAGCATATCTAGGATGCTTGCTTGCCTGGGTCTTTGATCATCACACTTGCTTTGGTAAGTTTTTCACTATTATCATACATAATTAGTGTTTAATTTATTATGGCATCTCTTTTATTACTTGATTGTTCTTAGATTATAATCTAATATTCAAGATAAAGATTGTTGTGTTGATTTGATTGAGTGTTGTTTTTATGATAGATATCTAGGTTTCTATAATCTATGATTATCTATGCTATTTGACATGTCATTTAGCTTTAATATCTAGGATTGTTTTTAATTGCATATTCATCATCTTAGATAAGCATATAGGGTTTCCCTTGCTCTATGTTGCATTTGAATATTCATATATTCACTTAGGGTGTTAATCTCTTTTTAGAGAATTAAGTCTTGTGCTGTGACCGGGATTAGGTTGCTTAATTTGCAAGCAATCGGACTAGGTTCACTCATACCGGGATTAGGTAGGTGTGTGATTACTTCCGGGATTAGGTTGTAATCGTTTACACATTTAGTGGATTCGAGGTTCGAGTGTGGCTTACTTACTAGCCTGTGGTTTTTCCCGTGAGGGTTTCCACGTAAAAATCAAGTGTTATTTAATTTCCGCATTTTATACTTGATTTATTGCCTTATCTATTTAGGGGTAATTTCGTAATTTGGACTAACACGAAAAATTGGGTAAAAAGCTTAAAATCTATTCACCCCCCCCCTCTAGATAGTTTTATATACACCGTGCTATAATTTGTTTCAATACGGATATCTTATCCGAAAAAATAAAGTAGGGTGCAAAGTCGCTCATGACATGTTTGGTTTATAAAGTTGGATATAGTTGTTCTTAAATTGAAATCAATGAAAACCTATATCCTTGCTTCTCTCTTGACATTGGTGAAATTGGTTTGAATTCATATTAAAAACCTTTGTCATTTGCTTTGCCAAATACCATGGTATTTTGGACTTAAATGCTACATGTCTTGTATGCAAAGCATTTTTTTTTATTCACACATTTTCTTTAAATAAATCTCCTTGTTTCTCTCCAATTAATTGAGATTGCATAAAGTGACTTATATTGATTATGCAAATATCTAGAATGCTACTATCTCTCTTTGCCTTGAGTGACCCGGTTGGGGACTACTCCTTTGTCTATATCATGACAAAAAGGGGGAGTAGGTTGTGGTAAGGGGAGTTGTAAATTGTAGTAGCAATTGTGCATGTTGGGGAGAGTACTTATTGAGGGGGAGTAACCCTTTGAGGGGGAGCATTTGCACATTACATACATTGCATGATGTTGTGCTTAAATTCTTAAATGCAAATGCTTGTTTATCTCACTTGATTCATCTCACCTTTTCTTGTATTGGAAAGTATAGAAACTTGTTTTTCAGGGATTGATTATTCTACAAGAGATTGAGACTTCAAGATTTATTTTATCTTATCTCTTTGTATTGTAGAAAATCTTTATAGACCTATAGTTTCTATTATGTTGTGAGGAATCAATGTGAGTGGTGGTTTTGTCACGAAATAGCCAAAGGGGGAGATTGTAAGGATTCCCTTTAATTGATTGGCTTATTTCGTGGTCAAACCACATGTTGGGGTTTGGTTGTAAGGGTAGTCTAGGTGATTAAGGTTGAAGATCAAAGACCCTTTCCAAGACCTCAAGAGGACAAGCACCAAAGGTATATTTGTAGTGCTTACTTTGCCTTGAAGAGATATAGTTGCACACACACACAACATGCATAACTCTTATTCTTGAATGTTGTGTTTATATTTTGTGTGCATTATGCTTTATTGTTTATTCAATGTCTCTTCTTGCATTAAATTGTTTGCATCTTGTTATATGAAATGCCATGACATGATAGACATTAGGATGCATTCAATACCCACACTTGCACTTCATGTATGTTAGCTTTTAGTGTGGAGTAATTCGTTTCCCGAAGGATGTTCGGAAAGGTTCGCGCGTGCACGTTGGTGTGCTCGGTTTTACGCGAAGACCGCCCACGGAGAATGCCCTTGGCTTCTCCTTGGTTTTCACCATTGTTGGTGATCGGCGGTTATGATCGGCGGCCTGGCCGCCGAATGAAACCGCAGTTTGCTTCTAGGAGCAATTCTGCGGTCACAATCGGCGGTCATGACCGCCGTTCGAAACAGCCATTCATACCTGATCGATTTCGATCTCTTGGGTTTGATTCGGCGGTTGGGATCGGCGGTCACGAAACCGCCGAATGAAACCGCCATTGTTCCCCTGTT
Source organism: Acer yangbiense (assembly GCA_008009225.1). NCBI lineage: Eukaryota > Viridiplantae > Streptophyta > Magnoliopsida > Sapindales > Sapindaceae > Acer > Acer yangbiense. The sequence goes on along the minus strand of CM017772.1, from coordinate 9,924,442 downwards.
CGTCTCAGGTTCAATTCGGCGGTCTCTATCAGCGGCCTGGCCGCCGATTGAAACCGCCGATCGGTGCGTTTCAAGGGCAAAATTGTCTTTTCACTTACCCTGTTCTTGATGTCTATAAATATCACACTTTCTCATTATCTGAATCAGTTCTTTGACTCATTAGAACCCTAAACTTAAAAGAGAGATATTTGAGAGAAATTCAAATCAAGAACTCACCTTTAACCACTCAAATCAAACCCTTTTTGCATCAAATTTCATATTGCATCTCCTATGTCTATATAGAGTGCATCCATGTATGGGTTTGCATCATCACAACTTGCTTGATAAGATTTTGATTAACTTCATCTTATTTTAATATTTTTATTACCAAGCCATCTCTTTTAAATTACTTGTATGTTTTAGATCATATGCTAAATACAAGAAAAGAGAATTAATTGTGATGAATTGATTGAGTGTTGTTTTGTGATAGCTTTGTATCTAGGATTGGTTATCCTTTACTTAGCTAAAGTTATATGCCATGACATTTAGCTATATGTGATATCTAGGATTGATTATATTGTCATCTTATAATCCTAGGTAAGCATCTAGAGTACCCTAGCTCTTATTGCAATATTTGGATATCATTGCATATTCACATAGGGTTGTGCATCTCTTTTGAGAGATTTAAGTCTTGTGTGATTGACCAGGATTAGGTCGGACACCGGGAATAGGTGGTCACATAAGCAATCGGACTAGAACCACTTTTAAAGGCACGCGTGGTAGAAGTGGGGGGTTATTGACCGGAGTGTTAGACGAGGTCTACATAGGTTGTAAACTCCGTTTCAATTAGTGGATTTCGAGGTCCAAGTGTGGCGCACTAAACAGCCCGTGGTTTTTCCCAGTGGTTGGGTTTCCACGTAAACATCAAGTGTTATTTAATTTCCACATCTTATTACACTTGTATGTATTTTTGACTTGCTAGGGGTATTTTCGTAAAATTGACATGCAAGCGAAAATTGGGTAATAATTAGATAAAATCTATTCACCCCCCCTCTAGCTTTATGTAGAACACACCGAGTATTCTTTTCACACGCCCATGGGAGGCAGCCGAGGGATGCGCGGATGGTCGATGGCCACTTGAAGATCTTGTATTTCCAACAATTGTAATTTACTTGCTTTTCTAGGATGGACCAAAATTGTGGCTATTTATTTTTTGTGTAAATATTTCAATATTTGTTGTTGTATGATAACATGACATATAGAATAAGAGTGCCACTCATATATCTCTTTTGGTATGAACATTCATTGAATGATTTAGGTATCTAAATTGGCATCTAGATAACTTGGTAAATCATTCTATGGGATTTAATCACACGCCTTAAATAATTGAGTGGGAGAAGGTGTTTTGTAACACCTATAGCCTCCAAGGTTAGTTGAGCTTTATTATTTATTGGTAATCCCCCCAAGGGGTGTCCATGAATGGAATTTAGCAAAATACTTCCTTACAAGGATAGACTAGACAAGACAATTGACTCAAACGAGATCTACTCCCCAAGGAGAGATTTTCGTGAGAGAAAACATTGAGGGTCGATATCTTGGTAACACACTCAATGTAATTTTATTGATATCCTCCCAAGAGTTCTTGTCAGTAAAATTGCAAGGCTAAAATTGAAAACGTTGGTTGTTATGTTAAAAATTAGGTGGGACCTAGTCTAACTAGTAAATGGTGCGAACTTCCAAAGGAGGCGTAACATTTATGAGTGTTAGATCACCGTTGAATTTTTATGATTGAGTTATTTATTTAATTCAAGATAAATATTTAAAAGTGCTTTATCATGATTATTTACTTATATATGTTTTGTTTTATTCAGAAATCATGACCCCATCACTTATGAACATCCTAAAAGATAAAACTTTAACTGGTAATAATTATGTCACATGGAAAAGGAAAATTTGGTTGTTGCTGCAAGCTGAAAAACATAAATTTATTCTATCTATTCCTAAGCCACTTGCTCATACTTGTGAATCTAATGGCACAAGTCAAGAGATTCATTTGATTGGTAAAGTTGCTACTGTTAAGACCCGTAAGAAGGTCAAGAAACAACAGAAGAAAAAGCAACTTGGGCCTACCAAGATAGTAACCAAGATCAAAGGGAAGTGCTCTCTTTGTGGTGAAAAGGGACATTGGAAAAGTAATTGCCCAAAGTCTCAGAACAAGAAGGAACAAGGTAATGTTAATTATCTTGAAACATGTTTTTTGGCAGATTCTACAGATTCTTGGATCATAGACTCTGGAGCCACTAAACATGTTTGTTATTCCTTGCAAGGGTTCAAGGAAAGGAAAAGATTGAATAAAAATGAAATCAACTTGCATTTAGGCAACGGAACATTAGTGTCTGCAGGTGCAGTGGGAGATATTAAAGTTAATATTGATTCTAGTAGGCATTTAGAATTGATAGACGTTTATTATGTACCTCAATTCAAGAGGAATTTAATTTCAGTTTCTTGTTTAAATAAATTTGGATATTCGGTTACTTTTAATAAAGTTTTTATTATTAGTAAGAATGACAAAATTATTTGCAAAGGTACATTGGAAAACGGTCTGTTCTTTTTGTATAGAAATATCTCTCACTCGTTAGACACAGAATTAACGGAACCTAATCATAAAAGAGTAAAATTATCAATAGATGAAACCTACCTATGGCATTTACGCCTAGGTCATATTAACCTTAATAGGATTAAAAGATTGGTAAGTGACGGACCTTTAAGTGACTTAAAGGTTGATGATCTACCAACTTGTGAATCTTGTTTGGAAGGTAAGATGACCAAAAGGTCATTCTCGGCCAAAGGCGCAAGAGCCACTGAATGTTTAGGATTAATACACACTGATGTATGTGGTCCTATGAGCATTCAAGCTAGAGGTGGATATGAGTACTTCATCACCTTCACAAATGATTACTCGAGATTTGGCTATGTGTATCTCATGCGACATAAGTCGGATGCTTTTGACATGTTCAAAGCATTCAAAGCTGAAGTAGAAAATCAGCTTGAGAAACACATAAAAATCTTGAGATCTGATCGTGGTGGAGAATATCTATCTGGTGAGTTTCAGCAATATCTTATTGATAATGGGATAGTTTCTCAGTTTTCTGCACCAGGTACACCTCAACAGAATGGGGTATCAGAAAGGAGAAACAGAACTCTTTTGGATATGGTTAGATTTATGTTGAGTTATTCAACATTTCCTATTTCTTTTTGGGGATATGCTTTACAAACTGCAATATACATTCTAAACGATGTACCATCTAAGTCTATTCCTCAAACACCGCATGAGTTGTGGACTGGGCGCAAGCCTAGTTTACAGCACTTAAGGATATTTGGTTGTCCTGCACATGTGTTAAAAGGAAAGACAGAAAAGATGGAGTCCCATTCGAAAACATGCATATTTGTAGGGTATCCAAAAGAAAATAAAGGTATTATTTCTATAATCCTTCAGATCTTAAAGTATTTGTTTCGACGAATGATAAATTTCTAGAAAAGGACTATATGAATGATTTTGTATCTAGAAATAGAATTATCCTGAATGAGATGTCAGGAGACACAATTCCACGAGAGGTTACACAACCTAACCCAATTATAAGTTCCAATCCAACACAAAATCAACAACCTACCATTCCTAGTCGTAGTGGGAGGGTTAGAACACAACCCAAAAGATACATCGGTCTAGGAGAATCAGTGGAGAATCTCCCGGACGACGATGATCCGTACACGTATAAGGAAGCAATGGAGGATGTTGATAGTCGCCATTGGCAAAAGGCAATGCAATCTGAGATTGAATCCATGTTCGATAACAAAGTCTGGTCCCTTGTAGACTTGCCTAAAGGGATAAAACCCATTGGGTGCAAGTGGGTATACAAGAGGAAAAGAGGTATGGATGGAAAGGTGGAAACCTTTAAAGCTAGATTGGTAGCTAAAGGGTATACACAGAAAGAAGGTATCGATTATGAGGAAACCTTCTCTCCTGTGGCCATGCTTAAAATGGACGTCAAGACAGCTTTCCTTAATGGAAGTCTTGACGAAAGCATCTACATGATGCAACCAGAAGGATTCATTGAAAAAGGGAAAATGGAAAAGGTATGCAAGTTGCAGAAATCCATATATGGATTAAAGCAAGCATCCAAATCCTGGAACATAAGGTTCGATCAAGCTGTGAAAGGTATTAGATTTATTCAGAATCTTGACGAACCTTGTGTATACAAAATGATTAAAGGCGACAAGTTGGTTTTCCTAGTTTTTTTTGTTGATGATATACTACTCATTGGAAACGATGTAGGTGTATTGACATCAGTAAAAGAATGGTTAGCAAAACAATTTGATATGAAGGACTTAGGAGAAGCAAGTTTTATTCTAGGTATCCAAGTAATAATGGATAGAAAGAATAAAACGATTGCATTATCCCAAGCTTCATACATAGATAAAATATTGTCTAGGTATTCCATGCAAGATTCCAAGAAAGGTATGTTACTTTTCAGACATGGAATCAAACTTTCTAAGGAACAAGTTCCTAAGAATGAGCATGAAGAGCAATTCATGAGTAGAGTTCCATATGCCTCGGCAGTTGGAAGTCTCATGTATGTAATGCTCTGCACTAGACTAGATATTTGTTTTGCTGTTGGCATAATTAGCAAGTTTCAATCGAAACCTGCTCCTGATCACTGGACGGCAGTCAAGCATATTTTTAAGTATCTTAAGAGAACGAGAGATAATATGCTTGTATACTCTGGAGAGGATTTGATTCCCGTTGGGTATACAGATTCTGATTTCCAATCGGATTCTGACTCTAGAAAATCCACATCAGGATTTGTGTTTACTGTTGGAGGAGGAATAGTCATATGGAGGAGTATCAAGCAATCCTGTATTGCTAATTCCACCATGGAAGCTGTGTATATTGCTGCATGCGAGGCTGCCAAAGAGGCTGTTTGGCTCTGCCAATTCTTGATTGACTTGGAAATGGTTCCTAGTGCGAATAAGCAGATCACTATCTACTGTGACGACAGTGGAGCAGTGGCTAATTCGAAAGAACCAAGAAGTCATAAGAGAGGAAAACACATTGAAAGGAAGTATCACCTTTTAAGGGAAATTGTATATAGGGGTGAGAACATGGGAATGAGAGATATGACACATTTGCTATAGCGCAAGTTGGAGATTGTTAGGATCATGCTCAATAGCAAGAGTGTAATAGTGTTTTTGACAATCTATTCATATTAATAATGTGATTTCTGGTTTAACAAATCTTATAGCATTTATAGTTTAATTATTATAATTGTCAAAGTAAATAATCATAAGGTCTAAAGACTATGAGAAAAGAAGAATTGTTCGTACATCTGGATATGTATGAGGTAGACACAATTCTTTAGTTAGTCTTGAATAATGTTCAGAACTTAAGTTAAAGGTTGGGCACCTTTATCTTGTTAAAGTTGTAGAATTCATTTGCTAGCATTTGAGTGGGATCAAATGAGATATGATGAGTCTAAAATCATCAGAGTGTCTTCGAGTAAAAGAATCTAGTGCACTAGGTGCATTGAACTGGATCACAATGAAAAGCTTTATCTAGAACCGTCAATAGATAATAGTCTTTTCATTATCAGGACAATCGGAGAGTCTATCTTAATCCTGAGATAAATGATGAACTTATGGTTGCAAGTGATATCATTTGAGTTATCAATAAGTACGATTATATAGCATAGTCTATCCTTGATAGTTTGGTGATATTCATTTGTTAATCGATAGAGGACTTCATTTATAGATATGGACATCGTGGCTCCATTTATTAAATGAGAGTATAATATCATCATATGGATGTTTTGAGGTAATTGGATATTTAATCTCAACGTTTAGTTTTCGATAGTGACTATTGAAAACATGGCTTCTGGACAAGTCAAAATATCCAAGTTCAAAACGTGGTCATATGAGTAAATATGGTAACTTGGAGAGTTATAGGCGGTCTATGAACTCTTGGCGATTACTGATATTAATCACGAGGATACACTATCTCCAACATGATTGTCTAGGGTATGAATGAGGAACATCTTCTTATTCTATCTTTATTTAAGAGTTCAATTTTAGCTCTTTAGTGGAATGAGTTAAAATTAATGGACCGGACCTAAGTGAATCATTTGTTGATTGTGATTAGGTTGTGTTTATTGAAGCTTAAATTTAGATAGCCCGCCAAGATCCCCAATCCACACGGACTTGCATGGATTACTTGATATATTCTACCGGACCAATTTATGGGTCCATCTAAAATTACGTTTAATATATTAAGAATATAATTTGTACATTATTTATTTAATGGGCTGATCAGTTATATTAATATATTAATGAAAGGCATGTGGGCTTGTTTCTTTTAGTAAGAATGGGTCCGGTTCACATGTGGACTTTTTATTTAAAGTCCAATGGATTAAATAAAATAAGAAAATAATATTTGGCCCATATATATAATGTGGGGCGGCAAGGCTAAATATTTAGTCAAAAATATTATTTTATTTTATTGTTTGATTAAATGAGAATTAATTAATTTATTAATTAATTATTTAATTAAGAAACAAAATCTTTTTCTGATCAGGAAATATATTTCCAAGAGTTATACTATTGGTAGTAGTATACTAAAAGTAAAAGACTTATTTGGTAAGAAAATAAATAATAAGGTTTATTTATTTAATCAAATAGGAAAGTCTTTTATTAAGTCAATAAAAGAATAAAAACACTTATGAGTTGAATTAGGGTTAGGAGTCTAAAGTTGATAGGAATTAGGGTATAGCACAAATCCTTTTTTTGTAGAGGATTTTCGGCCAACCCTAATAGGATCACAAGGAGATTTCGGCAACCCTAATTAAAAGAGAAGTAGTATTCGGCCACCCTATATAAGACACCATATAGGGTTCGGCCACCTCTCGAGTTTTACTGGATCAATTTCTTCTTCTTCTCATACTCATAGAAAAGTGTTTGATTATTCTGCCAAGACAAAAAAAAAGAGAAGAGATTATTCTTTTGATAGTACACTAATTGTTTGTTCATCAATAAGCTTGTGTGTACAACATCGAATTAGGTTCACACGAGTTTCGATCATTAGATTGAGAACTCAAAAGTGACCGGAATAATCTTTGTAGTCTTTTGGTTGTTTTGTGACTAACAAAAAGAAAAATAAAGTTTGTTTATCCATTCTCAGGTACGCAATTCAAAGAAAAGGGAGACCACGCTCCTAGGTGATTCACGTTCGTGCTAGGATTGAAGATCTTGCGGATTACCATCGACGTAAGTCAATCGGATCACGCGACAAAAGGTATTCTACTTTTTGTTACTTTATATGTATGTTTAATTAATTTAAAGGGTTAAGGTTCATCAAAGGAAAAATTTTAAAACATACTAAATCTATTTTTAGTCTCGCTTCCGCTGCGTTGACCGTATTTTTCCCTACACTTCAAACGCAATTTGAGTTGCTTAAGATGGAGGAGGACGAGTGCTTCAATGACTTTAAAGTCGAGTTGATGGATATTGTGAATCAAAGCCATCAACTCGGTGATCCTTATTCGGATAGGAGAGTTAAGCAGAAAATTATGAGGTCTCTCCCTGCTTGGTTTGAATCAAAGGTGACGGCTTTAGAGGAAAATAGCACCTATAAGGACATGAAGCCGAGCGAGGTTATTGGAAGACTCCTCGCCTATGAATCTAGGAAGGCTCCTAGCATTTCACCTCCTAATAAGCAAAAAGGAATTGCTTTGAATGCTTCCAAGGTTGTGAAGGAGGAAAAAGGTGACTTGGACGAAGACATGGCATTGTTGCTTAGAAGATTCAAGAAATTCGTCAAGTTCGAGAAGAAGGGCTTTGGATCCAAAGGCCAAAACTTGAAGAAAAAGGCTCCCTTCAAGAGTTTTGAGCCTAGGCAAGAGAAGAGTGAAAAGAAAGGGGTCCAATGCTATGAGTGTGGTGGTATAGGTCACATCTCACCCGATTGTGGGAACTTGAAGAACAAGATGGCAAAAGTGATGGCCACCACGTGGAGTGAAAGTGATGACTACGGAAAGGGAGACAAGTCATCTAGTGATGATGAGCTTACCATCAACTACACGGCATTTGGGGCCACTTGTGTAGAAGATAAAGTTGTTGGTAAGAATGACTTGACTAGTGATCCCATAGAAGAAAAAGATGAAGAAGTAGCTCTAGAGGTAATAGGCGAAGCTACTTATTGGGATATGGCTCTCATTGACTCAACAGACCAAGGTGAAGGTCTAAATGAGGGAAATGACTTCATTAGTGAGAATAAGAGTGGAGGAGATAACTCAAGTGAAGATGACTCCTCATCTAACTCTATAAATGGAAGTGTAGAGAAAATGGATGTAAATGACTTTATAGTCAAGTGTGAAAGTTCATTGGAGAAAAACAATAGAAAATTGAAGATTTTAGAGGATGAAAATCTAGAACTTTCAACACACAATGACCACTTAAGTAGACAAGTGGAGGCATCCAAGATGATTGAAGACAAGCTAAGGGATGAGCTAGCTATGTCTAAGAGGAATGAATAAGGGTTAGGGAGAGAGCTTGTTGAAGCTATAGAGTCATTGACTAGGATGACTACAAGCACCAAGAAACTTGACCACGTTCTTGGTAGTGGAAAGAACCCTTGTGACAAGAGAGGTATTGGGTATGAAGAAAGCAAAGAGATCACTACTCCACCTAAGACCATCTTTGTCAAGAGTTTGAGCAAGAATGAAGCCTCACCGATGCACACACCTAGGAAGAAAATCGATCTAGGACAATGCTCAAGAAGTGCACATGTGAAGGAAGCTCCTATGAGACAACCTCAAGCTCAAAAAGTTCCTCAACCAAACTTCCCTCAAGCTCATATTCATCAAGGGAAGAGGCTAATCATGCAAAATGAAACAAGGAAGCAAGCGAGACCGGTTCAACAACAAAGAAGATTTGAACCCACTCAACCACAAAGTCATGGGAAGGCTCCTATGCATGCACAAAGACATGGTATGAATTCTAAATTTATCCCTACATGTCACTTTTGTGGTATTGATGGTCATATTAGACCAAATTGCTTTCATTTCATTAAATTATGTAGATTCAAAAGCATGATTGAAAAGAGAATGACAAGAGCTAGAATGCATGCTAATAGGAAGGAAAATATTCATGTTCATGATCCTATTATTTCTAGTACTCTTGAACCATTGTCCACTAGGAAGAAAAAAGTCATATCTATGTCGATAAGGAAAAATGAACCCGCTTGCTATGAGACTAACAAGTCTCAAATAGGTTCATCCAAGTCAAATGGACTTGGGAGGTCCATAGGACCTCATGACCTTCATTAATGAAGGATGATAATTGACCCCATATGGGGAACTCAAGCAAAGAGAGCTTATGCATACTTGTTGCATACAAATATTTGAAAAATCTTATGCTTCTTTGTTAATTGCTTGAGTAAGCTTGGTTGCACATATGTATATATGTTTTCAATTCAATAAGTGTGAACCATGCTTGTCTACAATCCATGTCATATTTATGTTCAAACATGCATTTTTGGACTAGGAGATTTACATAGGAAGTATGATATGAATGACCTATAGTTATCTCAATGACATGATGATTCTTAATGACATGCTTAAAAATTGAAAAGCATGAGTTGTTTTTATAACATGCTAATGACATATGAAAAGCATGAAATTCAAATGACATGCTCAAATGAAAAAGCATGAATTGATGATTGCAATTTATAAATGCAAAACTTGTGTGAAAAAGCTTATAAGACTCAAAATGAATAAAGGATCTTGTATCCGTTCAAAGGAATTTATATTCCAAATTGTCTCTCTTTCTTTATTTGTTGAACATGTCTACTATCATACGGGTTTCATTCCCGGAAAAATCAAATAGAGTGCAAAGTTGCTCATGACATGTTTGGCTTATAAAGATGGATATAGTTGCTCATATATTAAAATCAATGAAAACTCTATATCCTTGCTTCTCTAATGACATTGGTGAAATTGGTTTGAATTCTTATTAGAAACCTTTATCATTTGCTTTGCCAAATACCATTGTATTTTGGACTTGAATGCTACATGTCTTGTATGCAAAGCATGTTTTGATTCACACATTTATTTTAAAAATAAATCTCCTTGTTTCTCTCCTATTGATAGAGTTGCATAAAGTGCATTTTATGATTATGCAAATGACTTGAATGCTATCATCTCTCTTTGCTAAGTGACCCGGTTGGGGACTACTCCTTTGCCTATATCATGACAAAAAGGGGGAGTAGAATGTGTTAGGATTATGCTCAATAGCAAGAGTGTAATAGTGTTTTTGACAATCTATTCATATTAATAATGTGACTTCTGGTTTAACAAATCTTATAGCATTTATAGTTTAATTATTATAATTGTCAAAAGTAAATAATCATAAGGTCAAAAGACTATGAGAAAAGAAGAATTGTTCGTACATCTGGATATGTATGAGGTAGACACAATTCTTTAGTTAGTCTTGAATATTGTTCACAACTTAAGTTAAAGGTTGGGCACCTTTATCTTGTTAAAGTTGTAGAATTCTTTTGCTAGCATTTGAGTGGGATCAAATGAGATATGATGAGTCTAAAATCATCGGAGTGTCTTCGAGCAAAAGAATCTAGTGCACTAGGTGTATTGAACTGGATCACAATGAAATACTTTATCTATAACCGTCAGTAGATAAAAGTCTTTTCATTATCAGGACAATCGGAGAGTCTATCTTAATCCTGAGATAAATGATGGACTTATGGTTGCAAGTGATATCATTTGAGTTATCAATGAGTACGATTATATCGCACAGTCTATCCTCGATAGTTTGGTGATATTCATTTATTAATCGATAGAGGACTTCATTTATAGATATGGACATCGTGGCTCCATTTATTAAATGAGAGTATAATATCATCATATGGATGTTTTGAGGTAATTGGATATTAAATCTCAACGTTGAGTTTTCGATAGTGTCTAATTGAAAACATGGCTTCTAGACAAGTCAAAATATCCAAGTTCAAAACTTGGTCATATGAGTAAATATGGTAACTTGGAGAGTTATAGGCGGTCTATGAACTCTTGGCGATTACTGATATTAATCACGAGGATACACTATCTCCAACTTGATTGTCTAGGGTATGAATGAGGAACATCTTCCTTTTCTATCTTTATTTAAGAGTTCAATTTTAGCTCTTTAGTGGAATGAGTTAAAATTAATGGATCGGACCTAAGTGAATCATTTGTTGATTGTGATTAGGTTATGTCTATTGAAGCTTAAATTTAGATAGCCCGCCAAGATCCCCAATCCACACGGACTTGCATGGATCACTTGATATATTCTACCGGACCAATTTATGGGTCCATTTAGAATTGCATTTAATATATTAAGAATATAATTTGCACATTATTTATTTAATGGGCTGCACAATTGTATTAATATATTAATGAAAGACATGTGGGCTTGTTTTTTTTAGTAAGAATGGGTTTGGTTCACATGTGGGCTTTTTATTTAAAGTCCAATGGATTAAATGAAATAAGAAAATAATATATGGCCCATTTATTTTAAGTGGGGCGGCAAAGGTGAATAAATTAACCTAATATATTATTTTGTTTCATTGTTTAATTAAATAAGAATTAATTAATTTATTAATTAATTGTTTAATTAAGAAACAAATCTTTTTCTGATAAGGAAATATATTTCCTAAAGCTATACTATTGGTAGTAGTATACTAAAAATAAAAGACTTGTTTGATAAGAAAATAAATAATTTTATTTATTTAATCAAATAAGAAGTCTTTTTATTTAGTCAAATAATAGAATAAAATATCTATGAGTTGGATTAGGGTTTGAAGTCTTAAACTAGATGGAAAATAGGGTGCAACACAAACCCTTTTTGGCTTGTGATTTGCGGCAACCCTAGTCCCTTTTAGAGAAGGATTTTCGGCAACCCTAAAAGAAAAGATGAAGCAAATTTCGGCCACCTATATATTCACACTTATAGAATTCGGCCACATGGTTGTTCATTGATACAATTTTCTTCTTCTTCTCAATTCATAGAAAGGTTTTTATTCTACTAAAACATAAAAGAGTGAATAGATTATTCTTTGATGGTACACTAATTGCTTGTTCATCAATAAGCTTGTGTGTACAACATCGATTGAGGTTCACGCGAGTTTCGATCATAAGATTGAGAACTCAAAAGTGACCGGAATAATCTTAGTCTTCTTTTGATTGTTTTGTGACTAACAAAGAAAAAGAAAAGTTAGTTTGTCCATTCTCAGGTTTGCAATTCAAAGAAAAGGGAGACCACGCTCCTAGGTGATCCACGTTCGTGCTAGGATTGAAGATCTTGCGGATTACCATCGACGTAAGTCAATCGGATCACGCGACAAAAGGTATTCTTCTTTTGTTAGATAATATATATGTTTAATTGATTAAAGGGTTTAAGGTTCATAAAAAGGAAAAATTTTTAAAAGTTACTAAATCTATTTTTAGTCTCGCTTCCGCTGCGTGTACTACGGTATCTTTCCCTCCAATTGGTATCAGAGCCTAGGTTGAACCCTCTTAATTAATTAACGTATATATACATGGATCTAATTCTTTTTATTGTGATTATGCATGTTTAGAAAGAGATGACACTCTAGGTATTCGCATATATAATTACATGTGGATGTATGGATTTATATATGTTTTATGTGGATTGTTCTTGCTCGATTTTGGTCCTAGATTTTCAATGTAATTATTGTTTCGGAGTTGTAACAAGAAGGGTGTTCTATCATCGCCATAATTCCTTCTTGGTAGTTGCTAGGTTTTATTTTTTTTATTTTAAGTGCAGTTTTTACTGCAGTTTTTATTTATTTATTATGTGCAGTTTTTTGTTTGTAAATATACTGCAGTGATTAAAAAAAAAAAAAAAATACTGCAGTATTTTATTTGTTTAAATACTGCTGTAATGTATTCGGGTATTGAAGATTCGAAGACACGAAGAAAAACGAAGCAACCGGAACCGAGAACGAGCACCGTGCGCACCCTAGGAGTGGATTGGGCTGCGCATGGCAAGATCAAATTCTGGTGGGCTGCGCACGGCAGCCTTGTGTGGCCTTATGGGCTGCGCATGGTAGCCCCTTTGTGGGGTTGTGGGCTGTGCACGCCCATGGGAGGAGGCCGAGGGATGAGCGTATGGTTGATGGCCACCTGAAGATCTTGTATTCCTGACAATTGTAATTTATTTGCTTTTCTAGGATGGGCCAAAATTGTTGCTATTTATTTTTTGCATAAATATTACAATATTTGTTATTGTATGATAACATGACATATAGAATAAGAGTGCCACTCATATATCTCTTTTGGTATGAACATGCATTGAATGATTTAGGTATCTAAATTGACATCTAGATAACTTGGTAAATCATTCTATGGGATTTAATCACACGCCTTAAATAATTGAGTGGGAGAAGGTGTTTTGTAACACCTATGGCCTCCAAGGTTAGTTGAGCTTTATTATTTATTGGTAATCCCCCCAAGGGGCGTCCATGAATGGAATTTAGCAACATAATTCCTTACAAGGATAGACTAGACAATGGACTCAAACGAGATCTACTCCCTAAGGACGGATTTTCGTGAGAGAAAATTGAGGGTCGAGATCTTGGTAGCACACTCAATGTAATTTTATTGATATCCTCCCAAGAGTTCTTGTCAGTAAAATTGCAAGGCTAAAATTGAAAACGCTGGTTGTTATGTTAACAATTAGGTGGGACCTAGTCTAACTAGTAAATGGTGCGAACTCTGATCGCGCTCCAAATGTTTACATTTAACGCTACCTTACTTGGCTTTTGTAACCGTTTTCCGAGCCTTTTTGGTATTTAATATTGTAAATAAGTGTTTTTCAGGTATTTCAGCTCACCAGGGGTATTTTGGACAAAACTGGAGAAAAGTAGCGAAATCGGGGCAAAAGAGGGCAAATATGTAATTATGGAGAATCAGGGGTCAAAGTGAAATTCTGGAGATATATTGCACATTCTGTGATTAGTCAAGAATAGAGGGGTACATTCTGTAATTCCCCAGCCAATGCACAGAAGGCTGCCACGTCACCTACTGGACGACGTCGTTTTTGGGCTGCCTTCAGCGCGCGTCAGCGTGATGTCAGCATGACGTCACGCATCTTCCTCATCTAGACGGGTCAGCACAGACCCGCGAACCCGACCCGTTTGCCCATAGACCCGGTTCGACCCGGCTGCAACCCGGACGTATTCCGACCGTTTCCGACGTGGTTTCCGGCGGCCGTCCGCCCAGAATTGTTTCCGGAGCTCCTCCGGTCCGTTTTCCACCAGTTTCGACCTCCCATGCAAGTGTTTTCCATCTCCACCAACTTCTCCAAGTGTTCGAAACCACCATGGCCAACCAAGCTTGGAAGCTTGGTTCCAGCGGGTTCTTTCTCGCCCCAAACAAGTCCAAACCCGCAGAAACTCTGAAGTTTCATGTGGCGGGAATAAGCCCGCAGTCCCGAAGGTTAGAAGTCGCCGAAAACCTTCCGTTTTCGCGGCGACTTCACGACGGCGGGAATAAGCTCGCCGGCCAGAGTTAACAAGCTCGCCGGAACACCTGGAAATGTGGCAGCTCGTCCACTTGCCTCTCCTATCAACTAAGCTTGTCCAATACACCTTACCACTTAGATATTATTAGATATTTTCCATCTTTTAACTTAATATACAAAATATCTATCATATATCTTAGTTAGTAAGTATATACTACACTACACACTTAGTAATTAGACTACACACTTTATTTTAATTTTAGTTTTAGTTTAGAATTAAGAGAGAGAATAACTCTCTCAACTTTAGGTTAGTTCATCATCATTTTCCCATCATTTTCTAGGTAGCCAAACACTAATTTGAGCTACTTAGACTTGATCTTCTCAAGTTGCTCTAGAAGGAAATGGTTCTTGGATTGCAAAGAGGAGTCTTCTTGGCCAAGAAACCAATCCAAATGGGTTTGTTTTACTCTTCTTTTGTATTCTCTAGTTCATGTATTTCTATGTGTAGCTAACTCCTTTTGTTAAGGGATTGATGTAACTCTTGTAATTAAACCAATGATTTAATCAATCCATTTGTTATTCACTCTCTAAGGCTTTGTATGTGTGTATTATGAACTCTAATGATATGTTGATGATATGTCTTGCATAAACATATAATTGTACACACTTGGTAGTTGATTTCATACATAAATGTGTCAAACTTTGTGTATGAAGGTTTCACTAGCCATTTCATAGAGATTTCACTAAGTAATCCATGTCTTGAGTTAATTAGAAAATCTCTACATCACTATTCCTAAATCCTCTCTTAATCACTTATCTATGATATTAGATTATGTGTTAGATGATGGATTTTGTGCTTAACATTATTGATAAATGAATTACATGCCTTAGAATGTTGTGAATTTGCTTAATGAATGATTGATTAATGAATTGGTAGTTACTTGAGTGAATCAATCCCCTAACATCTCTTAGTCTAGCTTAATCATCTTTTAATCTTAGTTAATTGCAATCTTAGTATAATTGATCTTGATAGCATTAATTAGTAAACTAGTTAGCAATTAGGAATTCAATAAGTAATGATAACCTAGGATTTACTTGTCAATTACCTCCCCGTGGGAACGACCACCCTTACTCGTGTCCCTGTACTACTCGTACGACTCGTACACTTGCGATGGGTTCTTGTAATTAAACCAATGATTTAATCAATCCATTTGTTATTCACTCTCTAAGGCTTTGTATGTGTGTATTATGAACTCTAATGATATGTTGATGATATGTCTTGCATAAACATATAATTGTACACACTTGGTAGTTGATTTCATACATAAATGTGTCAAACTTTGTGTATGAAGGTTTCACTAGCCATTTCATAGAGATTTCACTAAGTAATCCATGTCTTGAGTTAATTAGAAAATCTCTACATCACTATTCCTAAATCCTCTCTTAATCACTTATCTATGATATTAGATTATGTGTTAGATGATGGATTTTGTGCTTAACATTATTGATAAATGAATTACATGCCTTAGAATGTTGTGAATTTGCTTAATGAATGATTGATTAATGAATTGGTAGTTACTTGAGTGAATCAATCCCCTAACATCTCTTAGTCTAGCTTAATCATCTTTTAATCTTAGTTAATTGCAATCTTAGTATAATTGATCTTGATAGCATTAATTAGTAAACTTGTTAGCAATTAGGAATTCAATAAGTAATGATTACCTAGAACTTACTTGTTAGCTAAACACCATCCTCGTGGGAACGATCACCCTTACTCGTGTACACTTTACTACTCGTATGACTCGTGCACTTGCGAAGGGTAAATCTACCTCGCGCCCCTTTAATTGCCGTTGTAGTTAAGTAGCTAGAATCCTTGACCTAGGAACCAATTAGTTTTAAGTTAGCCTCATTTAGTGTAATTAATTAGAACCGGTTTGAGCGTGTCAAGATTTATGGCGCCGCGGGATTGATGTAACTCTTGTAATTAAACCAATGATTTAATCAATCCATTTGTTATTCACTCTCTAAGGCTTTGTATGTGTGTATTATGAACTCTAATGATATGTTGATGATATGTCTTGCATAAACATATAATTGTACACACTTGGTAGTTGATTTCATGCATAAAGTGTCACACTTTGTGTATGAAGGTTTCAATATCTGTTTCATAGAGATATATCTAAGTAATTCATGATTTGGGTTAATTAGAAAATCTCTACATCACTATTCCTAAATCCTCTCTTAATCACTTATCTATGATATTAGATTATGTGTTAGATGATGGATTTTGTGCTTAACATTATTGATAAATGAATTACATGCCTTAGAATGTTGTGAATGTGCTTAATAAATGATTGATTAATGAATTGGTAGTTACTTGAGTGAATCAATCCCCTAACATCTCTTAGTCTAGCTTAATCATCTTTTAATCTTAGTTAATTGCAATCTTAGTATAATTGATCTTGATAGCATTAATTAGTAAACTTGTTAGCAATTAGGAATTCAAGAAGTAATGATCACCTAGAACTTACTTGTTAGCTAAACACCATCCTCGTGGGAACGATCACCCTTACTCGTGTACACTTTACTACTCGTACGACTGGTGCACTTGCGAAGGGTAAATCTACCTCGCGCCCCTTTAATTGCCGTTGTAGTTAAGTAGCTAGAATCCTTGACCTAGGATCCAATTAGTTTTAAGTTAGCCTCATTTAGTGTAATTAATTAGAACCGGTTTGGGCACGTCAAGATTTATGGCGCCGCTGCCGGGGAGTGGTAGCGACGTAGTAGTTTTAGAGTTATTACTTTTGAATCTTTGCATTTTTAAATTTCTTGTGCATTTGACCTTTTGGTAGTTGTCTTTTTAGCATAATTTCAGGTTTCCTGTGTCACAATCATGGCTACCGCCGAAGTAGTAGACAATCTTGGGAGCGATTCCGCCCCACCAAACATAAATGTGGATGAACTTGCTCAACTTGTGGCTCAACGGTTGATGAAGGATTTTTCTTTGCCCACCGTTGGAGCCCAACCCTCGGCAATCTTGTTGGATGCTGCCCAGAGGGAATATGCGTTGAAGAATTTGCATTACAACACTCTTCCGTATTACATGGGTGAGACGAGTGAAGACTCCCTCCAATTTATGAAGGAGTACTACAATATGGTATCTACTATTCCGCTCAGTAATCTCACAGAGGACAGACTTCGTATGCGGTGTTTTCCGTATTGCATGAAAGGCGAAGCCAAGCAGTGGCTTATGGCCTTACCAGCAGGATCCCTCACCACATGGCAAGCGGTTGAGCAGAAATTCTTCGCCAAGTATTTCCCCTCTTGGAAGACAAAGGAGATTAGAGGAAACATTGCAAATTTCCAAAAGACGGAAGGTGATGCTTTTCATGAGTCTTGGGGAAGATTCAAACTTCTCTTAGCTCAATGCCCACACCATGACTATGTAGGGAAAAATACGGTCAACGCAGTGGAAGCGAGACTAAAAAAGGAGTTTAGTATAGTTTAAATTTTTTCCATAATTTGAACCTTAACCCTCTAATTAATTAACATATAATACTAAAGATATCATACATTTGTCGCGTGATCCGATTGACATTGCGTCGATGGTAATCCGCAAGATCTTCCATTCCAATCACGAACGTGAATCACCTAGGAGCGTGGTCTCCCTTCTCTTTGAATTGTGTACCTGAGGATGGATTAACAAAACTTTTTCTTTTTGGTTAGTCACAACAAATTCCAAGAGGCTACAAAGAATGTTCCGGTCACTTTTGAATTCACAATCGTTAGATCGAAACTCGCGTGAACCTTATTCGAAATTGTGCACAAAACCTTTTGATATAAAAGTTACTAGTGCACTATCGAAATAAGAACAAACTTTTCTCTCTTTTCCTCTTGGCTGAATTCTCACACTAATCTAAGAGTTGGATTCTATTTTTCTCTAGCAAAAGAAAAAACTCTCAAGTCCAAGACCTTAGGGTTCTCCGAATTCTATCTTGCCTCATAAAGTATTAGTACTAAAAACTAATACCCATTGCAAGAATCATATATCTATTTTTATATATTCGGCTAAGTGCCATATATATTTATTTATATATATATCCGGCGAAGTGCCATATATATTGATAATATATATATTCTAGCCAAGTCCATATAAAAATATATATATCTATAGTGGACCAATTCCACTAGCCTTCTAAATAATATATATATAGATATCTGCGAATTCTCTTGCCTTAATAATCTATAGTTCATAGGCGAATTCTTCTTTGCCATTTATATTTTAGGGTTGCCGAATTCTATGATAGGTCATCTAGAAGGTGGTCGAAATCCCCACAAGGGGATTTGTGTTTCACCAAAATACCTATCAACTTTAGAATCCAAACCCTAATCCAAATCTTTAGTGTATTTGTGACTATATCAAAGACTTCCTAATTTGACTAAATAAATAAATTCCCTTTATTTATCTACTTACCAAATAAAGTCTTTAATATTTAATATACTACTACCAATAGTATAACTCTAGGAAACATATTTCCTGATCAGAAAAAGATTTTGATTCTCAATTAAATGATTAACTAATAAATTAATTAATTTCCATTTAATCAATCAATAAAATAAAATAATATTTTAGACTATTATTCTAGTCTTGCCGCCCACACCATATACATGGGCCTAATATTATTTTCTTATTTTATTTAATCCATTAGACTTTAATTAAAAAGCTCACATGTGAACCAGACCCATTCTTACTAAAAGAAACAAGCCCACATGCCTTTCATTAATATATTAATATAATTGATCAGCCCATTAAATAAATAATGTGCAAATTATATTCTTAATATATTAAATACAATTCTAGATGGACCCATAAATTGGTCCGGTAGAATATATCAAGTGATCCATGCAAGTCCGTGTGGATTGGGGATCTTGGCGGGCCTATCTAAATTTAAGCTCCAATAGACATAACTCAATCACAATCAACAAATGATTCACCTAGGTTTAATCTATTAATTTTAGTTCATTCCACTAAAGAACTAAAATTGCACTCTTAAATAAAGATGGAATAAGTAAATGATTCTCATTCATACCCTAGACAACCTTATAGGAGATGGTGTATCCTCGTGAAGAATATCAGTAATCGCCAAGAGCTCATTGACCGCCTATAGCTCTTTAAGTTACCATATTTCCTCATATAACCACATTTTGCACTTGGATATTTTGACTTGTCCAGAAGCCATGTTTCAATAGACACTATTGAAAACTTAACGTTAAGATTTAATATCCAATACCTCAAAACATCCATATGATGATATTCTACTCTCATTTAATAAATGGAGCCACGATGTCCATATCTATAAATGAAGTCCTCTATCGATTAACAAATGAATACCACCAAACTATCGAGGATAGACTATGCTATATAATCGTACTCATTGATAACTCAAATGATACCACTTGCAACCATAAGTCCGTCATTTATCTCAGGATTAAGATAGACTCTCCGATTATCCTAATAATGAAAAGACTATTATCTATTGACGGTTCTAGATAAAGTATTTCATTGTGATCCAGTTCAATGCACCTAGTGCACTAGATTCTTTTACTCGAAGACCCTCCGATGATTTCAGACTCATCATAACTCATTTGATCCCACTCAAATGCTAGCAAAAGAATTCTACAACTTTAACAAGATAAAGGTGCCCAACCTTTAACTTAAGTTGTGAACATTATTCAAGACTAACTAAAGAATTGTGTCTACCTCATACATATCCAAATGTACGAACAATTCTTCTTTTCTCATAGTCTTTTGACCTTATGATTATTTACTTTTGACAATTATAATAATTAAACTATAAATGCTATAAGATTTGTTAAACCAGAAATCACATTATGAATATGAATAGATTGTCAAAAACACTATTACACTCTTGCTATTGAGCATAATCCTAACAGACTACTCGTTGGTCTCGCTCGTTCAATCTTTCTATGATGGACTTACCGGGCTCTCACAAGCTATTGTTGATAATGCTTGTGGAGGAGCAATGCGGGAGAGGACAGCCGAGTATGTGTATGCCAAATTTGAAATGCTTGAGTAGAATTCTCAACAGAGGAATACACGGGGCAGCCGTAGTGGAAAGGAAGAGGAGTTAGCCGCTCAGTTGGCTAGCATCTCTAAGGACATGAAAACTCTGGGGAGCAATTTTGAGAAGCAACCACATGTGGCTAGCCAAGTTTGTGATCAAGAAGGTACTTACCTGAATGCTCGACCTACAAATTATGCAAACAACAACAACCAAGGTTACCAACAATGGCCACCACAAAGTACTCAACCGTGGCATGTTCCTAGAAACTGAGACAATGACCAACCATCTGGAGGACAGTCTCACAATAATAGTCTTGCTTCAAACCGTGAGAGACTCACTTCTATGGAGGGGATTGCAAGAACCATGGAATTGCAAGTAGAGTAGCTCAGAAGGCTCCCTAGCCAAACCGAGCAAGCAAATGCCTTGACAACCTTCAGGAGTGGTAAGGTAATTTTTGAACCGTCTCCACCTGAAATTTTTAATGTGCCTATTTATGTTTCAGGAGATAGTTCAAATAATTACAATGATGAGGAATTGGCCAACAAAGAGGCCGAAACAAGAACAGAACCGGAGGAAACCTATGAGGTCCTATCCGAGATTGACATTAGCCTTCCTATATTCGAGACCATGACCTCGTTAGGAGAAACGGAGGAGTTTGATGTCTTTGAGAGTACGAAGCATCTGATTGAGATCCTTGAGTGCTTCAGTATTCAAGATGAGAACTTGGAAGACGAACCCCACCTTGCATCCGGTTATTTAAGGGAATCCGCTCATGTGGAGTTAAAAGATATCCCTACCCCATTAGTTGAACATGACTCCCCTAGAATTGAAGACATGGTCACCAAGCTCAAGGAAGATCACCAAGTCATGTTGGAAATGAACTTGAAGTTGACCACCAAACTTGATGAGGTGATCAAGGAGCAGAATGATTTAAGGGAGGAGTATGAGCAAAGAATGAAGCTAATGGAAGAAGAAATCTTGTCAAGGGACAAGGCGTTTGAATTCATGAGGACCAAGGAAAAGGAGCACCTAGCAAACCAAGGGCAAATCCAAGGAAATCATCCAACAACCACAAGTGTTGGACTTGCAAGCTAAGCATAAGGAGCTCAAACCTTTTGCCTCAATGCCTATCCTGACCCAAGTCAAGAAAAGGAGGCCAAGAAGAAGGAACAAGAAGAAATTCAATCCTTCGCCAATGACAAGAGGTACATCTTTATCTTTAAACCATACTTGTTGCCATTGCCATAATTTAGGCCAAAATCGGCCATATTATCCAAAGCAAAAATGGCAACGTGTGAACAAATTGGTAGTCAAATCCATATGGATTGACAAGTCCAAATTGGAAGGACTTGATAAGGAGGGACCCCTTTGGGTCAAAAAGAAAGATAATGGGTACGTTATTATTAAACAACCTATCAGGGGTGGTGGCTGATCCTTGTGAACTTTTGATATGTTTGTTAAGTGTGCAGGAAATTAAAGATTAAAAAGCACTTAATGGACATTTGTGGTGCACTCATTTATTTGAGTTGCACTTGTTTTGTAAATATATGAACTCTTACTGTTTTGTTAAGTAATTAGTGTAAATGTTTTGTATTTGGTTTTAGACACCTTATCTATCTCTATTTGTTGCCTTGGTACTCAAGATACTCATGTATTATGATAGGAGTGAAAGAGATAGGTTTGGGGGTTTGGACTCCAAACACATTACATCATGTTTTAGTTGCAAGTGTTGGTATTTTTGTGTTTGTTCTTGTGCCATGTGCAGGTGTTTAGGTTTGTAACATGTTACATGAAGTTTGGGAAGGTTTTGGACCCATATTGAGCAGCACCAAGAGTCAGCGACTTCATGCCGCGGGCTCCAGCCCGCCTTCCAGAAGGCATGAACTCGCTTGAATTCGAGGCGACTTCGTGAGGCGGGATTATTCCAGCCTTCCTGAAGTAGCCAAACTCGCCACCATCAAGGCGACTTTGTGCGGCGGGACTTGTCCAGCCTTCCAGAAACAACAAACCAGCCAGGTATCCCCGTGACTTCGGTCCGCGGGAACAAACTCGCCAACCCTAAGCAACAATTTTATATTTTGTTTTAGCGGATATTTTTACGTAATTTACATTTTGCAAGTTTTATCGCATTTTTCTTTTGCTTAGTTTAAGTGTGGTTATATGGTGTGATTGCTTAGTGCCTAGGATGATACTAATAAATTGCCATGTTCCTCATTTGAGGAAAACTTGTATGTTAGTGGATTAGGCCATTTTGAGTGGATAGGAATTTTGGATGAATTGAAATACCATGTATAGTAGTTTTAGGTTATTTTTGTGCTTGTTTGCAAAGTTGCTTGGTGCCCAAGCAACCAAACCAAGGAACTCGCATTCTTGTTCGTAAATGTTCAAACATTGAGGACAATGTTGAGTTTAGGTTTGGGGGTGTGGACGTGCAAACACTTTGTCACATTTTGTTGTATATATTTGTGTTGAAAATTATGTTTTTGTGTTTTTGTGTAAAATTTTTCGTTTTTATTGCGATTGAGCCAAACTTGACAAATTGTCTATTTTGATGCTAGAGTGTATGTGCTGTAAAGGAATGCGTTACATGTGTTAATTGCTAAGTTTTAGCTAACGGATTTCTTTCCGAGATTGCATGTAAGCATTGTGTATTAGTTCCATTCTCTTTTGCTTAGTGAATAGAACTTATTACAAGATTGCTTGAACCAATAGTGGAGACTACCCATGTAAGATTTAGAGCCTTAGCGTTCATATTTTGAGGGTTTTTGTTTCTACTCGTATACACACTCTTCGAAACAGTTTTTCAAGTATGATCTCATTTTGCATAATGCTCATTGATTGCCATAGAACATGAAAATTATGTGTACTGCTTGTGTGAATTGTATTCCCTTGTTAGATAGACTTTTTGATATGATTCTAGGCAATGTGTGTGCTTAACTACTACTTATTGCCCAAACACATTCCATGTCCCTTATGTGTGCTCCTATTGCCAACTTTGAGGCCAAACACAAACCATTCATTTCATCACTCACATCTCCATAAACAACCATATACACTAAACACAAACCTTACCATAGTTGTTAATCATAAAATTAGTGCATGAATTAGAAATGCAAATGTTTAGCTCAAATTGTAAATAGCGTGTACTTAGGCGTTTATGAGAAACTATGCAAGTTATAAAGGCAAAAATTATACAAGTGTGAAAATTCAACACTTGAAGCCTTTGATGTTATCAAATTGAAAAGCTACTAAAAAATAAGAGTTCAAAAATTTGCATTGTTGAAATTCAAAGTCTTAGCCTAGACGCTTTAAAATTCAAATTATATAATGAGCTTAAAGTCAAATTGTTTAGTATGATCAATAACTCTTGAATTCCATTTCATTTCTTTCATTCACCAAAATTCTATCCATGGCCCCATTACAACCCATAAGGAAAGCCCTAGTTGATCTTTTAGAAAGTCTAACTTGGGAATACAGTTTTTGCATGTTCTTTCCACGTTCGTGGCACATCAATTCTTTCATGAGATTAAATCCATAAACTGTGCTTTATTTGATATTATTCATATGTGTTATAATTGTTGTCTTTACATAACTTCCAAACTCGCATATGCTTGATTGAGAGTGAACTTAGGATTCCGAGAGAAAATTCGACTGAAACCCGGTAAGGATTAGAGTCAAGGCGAATTGTGTTCTTGCATTCGAGTGTTTCGTTTTTGAAATTTGGTATTTAGAGTGTGGGATTCACAATGTTGTGTGCTTTTAAGGAAGTAATCATGTTAGCCTCTAATTAGCAGTTTTCACATGTTTCATTCCTATATTGCACATCTCTTTTTGCATCACTTTATTGTTTGGCTCTCGCAAAATATTTTTGTGTGCGTTGTATTTTGTTGTTTTATTTTAGGACTGTATAGTTTTTGTGTTTATATTATTTGTAGTTTGCTCGAGGACGAGCAAAAGTCAGGTTTGGGGGTCTGATCGCGCTCCAAATGTTTACATTTAACGCTCCCTTACTTGGCTTTTGTAACCATTTTTTGAGCTTTTTTGGTATTTAATATTGTAAATAAGTGTTTTTCAGGTATTTCAGCTCACCAGGGGTATTTTGGACAAAACTGGAGAAAAGTAGCGAAATCGGGGTAAAAGAGGGCAAATATGTAATTATGGAGAATCAGGGGTCAAAGTGAAATTCTGGAGAAATTATTGCACATTCAGTGATTAGTCAAGAGTTGAGAGGTTCATTCTGTAATTCGCCAGCCAATGCACAGAAGGCTGCCACGTCACCTACTGGTCGACGTCGTTTTTGGGCTGCCTTCAGCGCGCGTCAGCTTGACGTCACGCATCTTCCTCAGCTAGACGGGTCAGCACAGACCTGCGAACCTGACCCGTTTGCCTATCGACCCGGTTCGACCCGACTGTAACCCGGACATTTTCCGACCGTTTCCGACGTGGTTTCCGGCGGCCGTCCGCCCACCCAGAATTGTTGCCGGAGCTCCTCCGGTCCCTTTTCCACCAGTTTTGACCTCCCATGCAAGTGTTTTCCATCTCCACCAACTTCTCCAAGTGTTCGAAACCACCATGGCCAACCAAGCTTGGAAGCTTGGTTCCAGCGGGTTCTTTCTCGCCCCAAACAAGTCCAAACCCGTAGAAACTCGGCAGTTTCATGTGGCGGGAATAAGCCCGCAGTCCCGAAGGTTAGAAGTCACCGAAAACCTTCCGTTTTCGCGGCGACTTCACAACGGCAGGAATAAGCTCGCCGGCCAGAGTTAACAAGCTCGTCGGAACGCCTGGAAATGTGGCAACTCGTCCACTTGCCTCTCCTATCAACTAAGCTTGTCCAATACACCTTACCACTTAGATATTATTAGATATTTTCCATCTTTTAACTTAATATACAAAATATCTATCATATATCTTAGTTAGTAAGTATATACTACACTACACACTTAGTAATTAGACTACACACTTTAGTTTAATTTTAGTTTTAGTTTAGAATTAAGAGAGAGAATAACTCTCTCAACTTTAGGCTAGTTCATCATCATTTTCCCATCATTTTCTAGGTAGTCAAACACCAATTTGAGCTACTTAGACTTGATCTTCTCAAGTTGCTCTAGATGGAAATTGTTCTTGGATTGCAAAGAGGAGTCTTCTTGGCCAAGAAACCAATCCAAATGGGTTTGTTTTACTCTTCTTTTGTATTCTCTAGTTCATGTATTTCTATGTGTAGCTAACTCCTTTTGTTAAGGGATTGATGTAACTCTTGTAATTAAACCAATGATTTAATCAATCCATTTGTTATTCACTCTCTAAGGCTTTGTATGTGTGTATTATGAACTCTAATGATATGTTGATGATATGTCTTGCATAAACATATAATTGTACACACTTGGTAGTTGATTTCATACATAAATGTGTCAAACTTTGTGTATGAAGGTTTCACTAGCAATTTCATAGAGATTTCACTAAGTAATCCATGTCTTGAGTTAATTAGAAAATCTCCACATCACTATTCCTAAATCCTCTCTTAATCACTTTTCTATGATATTAGATTATGTGTTAAATGATGGATTTTGTGCTTAACATTATTGATAAATGAATTACATGCCTTAGAATGTTGTGAATGTGCTTAATGAATGATTGATTAATGAATTGGTAGTTACTTGAGTGAATCAATCCCCTAACATCTCTTAGTCTAGCTTAATCATCTTTTAATCTTAGTTAATTGCAATCTTAGTATAATTGATCTTGATAGCATTAATTAGTAAACTTGTTAGCAATTAGGAATTCAATAAGTAATGATCACTTAGAACTTACTTGTTAGCTAAACACCATCCTCGTGGGAACGATCACCCTTACTCGTGTACACTTTACTACTCGTACGACTCGTGCACTTGCGAAGGGTAAATCTACCTCGCACCCCTTTAATTGCCGTTGTAGTTAAGTAGCTAGAATCCTTGACCTAGGATCCAATTGGTTTTAAGTTAGCCTCATTTAGTGTAATTAATTAGAACCGGTTTGGGCGTGTCAAACTCCCAAAGGAGGCGTAACATTTATGGGTGTTGGATCACCGTTGAATTTTTATGATTGAGTTATTTATTTAAATCAAGATAAATATTCGAAAGTGCTTTATCATGATTATTTACTCATATATATTTTTGTTATATTCAGAAATTATGACCCCATCCCTAATGAACATCTTAAAAGATAATATTTTAACTAGAGATAATTATGTCACATGGAAAAGGAAAATTGGGTTGTTGCTGCAAAGTGAAAAACATAAGTTTGTTCTAACTACTCCTAAACCACCTGCTCCTAATAATGAATCTAGCATAATGTATAGAGATGAGTATGAGCAGTGGAAGACTTCAGATGATATGGCCAAATGTTATATTATGGCCACTATCTCCAACGTGTTGCAACAGCAGCATGAAGGAATGGAGTCCGCTGCTGATATAATGATATCTCTAGAGGAGATGTTTGCTATGAAGTCCAGGACGACTAAGAGAGAGGCAGTGACTGCTTTTATGAATCTTAGAATGAAACCTGGATAGGCTGTGAAAGATCACATGATGAAAGTCATAGCACATCTCAACATTGCTGAACTGCATGGCGCTGAGATAGATGGTGAGACAAAAATTGATATGGTTGTCAATTCATTGTCAGATTCCTTTGATCAGTTCAAATTGGACTACACTTTGAACAAAAAGGAATACACCTTACAAGGCCTGATGCAAGATGTTCAAAGTGCTGAAAAGATCCTTGTGAAAGGCAAGGGTCAAGAGATTCATACGGTTGGTAAAGTTGCTACTGTTAAGGCCCGTCAAAAGGTCAAGAAACAATAGAAGAAAAAGCAATTTGGGCCTACCAAGAAGGAGACCAAGAAAGTAACCAAGATCAAAGGGAAATGCTTCCTTTGTGGTGAAAAGGGACATTGGAAAAGAAATTGCCCAAAGTCCAAGAATAAGAAGGAAGAAGGTAATGTTAATTATCTTGAAACATGTTTTCTGGCAGATTCTACTGATTCTTGGATCATAGACTTTGGAGCCACTAATCATGTTTGTTATTCCTTGTAGGGGTTCCAAGAAAGGAGAAGGCTGAGTAAGAATGAAATCAATTTGCGCTTGGGCAACGGAACAATAGTGTCTGCAAGTGCAGTGGGAGATATTAGAGTTTATTTGGATTCTAGAAGGCATTTAGATTTAATAGACGTTTATTATGTACCTCAATTCAAGAGGAATTTAATTTCAGTTTCTTGTTTGAATAAATTTGGATATTCGGTTACTTTTAATAAAGTATTTATTATTAGTAAGAATGACAAAATTATTAGCCAAGGTACATTGGAAAACGGTCTATACTTTTTGCATAGAAATATCTCTCACTCGTTAGACACAGAATTAACGGAACCTAATCATAAAAGAGCAAAATTATCAATAGATGAAACCTACCTATGGCATTTACGCTTAGGTCATATTGACCTTAATAGGATTAAAAGATTGGTATGTGACGAACCTTTAAGTGACTTAAAGGTCGATGATCTACCAACTTGTGAATCTTGTTTGGAAGGCAAAATGACCAAAATGTCGTTCTCTGCCAAAGGTGCAAGAGCCACTGAATGTTTAGGATTGATACACACTGATGTATGTGGACCTATGAGCATTCAAGCTAAAGGTGGATATGAGTACTTCATCACCTTCACAGATGATTACTCGAGATTTGGCTATGTGTATCTCATGCGACATAAGTCGGGTGCTTTTGACATGTTTAAAGCATTCAAAGCTGAAGTAGAAAATCAGCGTGAGAAACACATAAAAATCTTGAGATCTGATCATGGTGAAGAATATCTATCTGGTGAGTTTCAGCAATATCTTATTGATAATGGGATAGTTTCTCAGTTTTCTGCACCAGGTACACCTCAACAGAATGGGGTAGCAGAAAGGAGAAATAGAACTCTTTTGGATATGGTTAGGTCTATGTTGAGTTATTAAACACTTCCTATTTCTTTTTGGGGATATGCTTTACAAACTGCTATATACATTCTAAACGATGTACCATCTAAGTCTGTTCCTAAAACACCGCATGAGTTGTGGACTGG
Organism: Acer yangbiense; assembly: GCA_008009225.1. Lineage (NCBI taxonomy): Eukaryota > Viridiplantae > Streptophyta > Magnoliopsida > Sapindales > Sapindaceae > Acer > Acer yangbiense. Next base: position 9,895,708 of record CM017772.1, on the reverse strand, counting down.
GCGCAAGCCTAGTTTACAACACTTAAGGATATTTGGTTGTCTTGCGCATGTGTTAAAAGGAAAGACAGAAAAGATGGAGTCCCGTTCGGAAACATGTATATTTGTAGGGTATCCAAAAGAAACTAAAGGATATTATTTCTATAGTCCTTCAGATCTTAAAGTATTTGTTTCGACAAATGCTAAATTTCTGGAAAAGGACTATATGAATGATTTTGTACCTAGAAGTAGAATTGTCCCGAATGAGATGTCAGGAGATACAATTCCATGAGAGGTTACACAACCTAACCCAATTGTAAGTTCCGATCCAACACAAGATCAACAACCTACCATTCCTCGTCGTAGTGGGAGGGTTAGAACACAACCCGAAAGATACATCGGTCTAGGAGAATCAGTGGAGAATCTCCCGGACGACGATGATCCCTACACATACAAGGAAGCTATGGAGGATGTTGATAGTCACCATTGGCAAAAGGCAATGCAATCTGAGATTGAATCTATGTTTGATAACAAAGTCTGGTCCCTTGTAGACTTGCCTAAAGGGATAAAACCCATTGGGTGCAAGTGGGTATACAAGAGGAAAAGAGGTATGGATGGAAAGGTGGAAACCTTTAAAGCTAGATTGGTAGCTAAAGGGTATACACAGAAAGAAGGTATCGATTACGAGGAAACCTTCTCTCCTGTGGCCATGCTTAAATCCATTAGGATACTCTTATCCATTGCAGCATCTTTAGATCTAGAGATTTGGCAAATGGACGTCAAGACAGCTTTCCTTAATGGAAGTCTTAACGAAAGCATCTACATGATGCCACCAGAGGGATTCATTGAAAAGGGCCAAATGGAAAAGGTATGCAAGTTGCAGAAATCCATATATGGATTAAAGCAAGCATCCAGATCCTGGAACATAAGGTTCGATCAAGTTGTCAAAGGTTTTGGATTTATTCAGAATCCTGACGAACCTTGTGTATACAAAAGGATTAAAGGCGACAAGTTGGTTTTCCTGATTCTTTATGTTGATGATAAACTACTCATTGGAAACGATGTAGGTGTATTGACATCAGTAAAAGAATGGTTAGCAAAACAATTTGATATGAAGGACTTAAGAGAAGCAAGTTTTATTCTAGGTATCCAAGTAATAAGGGATAGAAAGAATAAAATGATTGCATTATCCCAAGCTTCATACATAGACAAGATCTTGTCTAGGTTTTCCATGCAGGATTCCAAGAAAGGTATGTTACCTTTCAAACATGGAATCAAGCTTTCTAAGGAACAAGTTCCTAAGAATGAGCATGAAGAGCAATTCATGAGTAGAGTTCCATATGCCTCAGTGGTTGGAAGTCTCATGTATGCAATGCTCTGTACTAGACCAGATATTTGTTTTGCTGTTGGCATAGTTAGTAGGTTTCAATCGAAGCCTGGTCCTGATCACTGGACGGCAGTTAAGCATATTTTCAAGTATCTCAAGAGAACGAGAGATAATATGCTTGTATACTCTGGAGGGGATTTAATTCCCATTGGGTATACAGATTCTAATTTCCAATCAGATTCTGACTCATGAAAATCCACATCAGGAGCTGTGTTTACTATTGGAGGAGGAGCAGTCATATGGAGGAGTATCAGTCATATGGAGGAGTATCGAGCAATCTTGTATTGCTGATTCCACCATGGAAGCTGAGTATGTTGCTGCATGCGAGGTTGCCAAAGAGACTGTTTGGCTCCGCCAATTCTTGATTGACTTGGAAGTGGTTCCTAGTGCGAATAAGCAGATCACTATCTACTGTGACAACAGTGGAGCAGTGGCTAATTCGAAAGAACTAAGAAGTCACAAGAGAGGAAAACACATTGAAAGGAAGTATCACCTTTTAAGGGAAATTGTATATAGGGGTGAGAACATGGGAATGAGAGATATGACACATTTGCTATAGCGCAAGTGGGAGATTGTTAGGATTATGCTCAATAGCAAGAGTGTAATAGTGTTTTTGACAATCTATTCATATTAATAATGTGACTTCTGGTTTAACAAATCTTATAGCATTTATAGTTTAATTATTATAATTGTTGAGAAAAGAAGAATTGTTCGTACATCTGGATATGTATGAGGTAGACACAATTCTTTAGTTAGTCTTGAATATTGTTCACAACTTAAGTTAAAGGTTGGGCACCTTTATCTTGTTGAAGTTGTAGAATTCTTTTGCTAGCATTTGAGTGGGATCAAATGAGATATGATGAGTCTAAAATCATCAGAGTGTCTTCGAGCAAAAGAATCTAGTGCACTGGGTGCATTGAACTGGATCACAATGAAATACTTTATCTATAACCGTCAGTAGATAAAAGTCTTTTCATTATCAGGACAATCGGAGAGTCTATCTTAATCCTGAGATAAATGATGGACTTATGGTTGCAAGTGATATCATTTGAGTTATCAATGAGTACGATTATATCGCATAGTCTATCCTCGATAGTTTGGTGATATTCATTTGTTAATCGATAGAGGACTTCATTTATAGATATGGACATCGTGGCTCCATTTATTAAATGAGAGTATAATATCATCATATGGATGTTTTGAGGTAATTGGATATTAAATCTCAACGTTGAGTTTTAGATAGTGTCTATTGAAAACATGGCTTCTGGACAAGTCAAAATATCCAAGTTCAAAACGTGGTCATATGAGTAAATATGGTAACTTGGAGAGTTATAGGCGGTCTATGAACTCTTGGCGATTACTGATATTAATCACGAGGATACACTATCTCCAACTTGATTGTCTAGGGTATGAATGAGGAACTTCTCCCTTTTCTATCTTTATTTAAGAGTTCAATTTTAGCTCTTTAGTGGAATGAGTTAAAATTAATGAATCGGACCTAAGTGAATCATTTGTTGATTGTGATTAGGTTATGTCTATTGAAGCTTAAATTTAGATAGCCCGCCAAGATCCCCAATCCACACAGACTTGCATGGATCACTTGATATATTCTACCGGACCAATTTATGGGCCCATTTAGAATTGCATTTAATATATTAAGAATATAATTTGCACATTATTTATTTAATGGGCTGCACAATTGTATTAATATATTAATGAAAGACATGTGGGCTTGTTTCTTTTAGTAAGAATGGGTCTGGTTCACATGTGGGCTTTTTATTTAAAGTCCAATGGATTAAATGAAATAAGAAAATAATATATGGCCCATTTATTTTAAGTGGGGCGGCAAAGGTGAATAAATTAACCTAATATATTATTTTGTTTCATTGTTTAATTAAATAAGAATTAATTAATTTATTAATTAATTGTTTAATTAAGAAACAAATCTTTTTCTGATAAGGAAATATATTTCCTAAAGCTATACTATTGGTAGTAGTATACTAAAAATAAAAGACTTGTTTGATAAGAAAATAAATAATTAATGTTATTTATTTAATCAAATAAGAAGTCTTTTTATTTAGTCAAATAATAGAATAAAATATCTATGAGTTGGATTAGGGTTTGAAGTCTTAAACTAGATGGAAATTAGGGTGCAACACAAACCCTTTTTGGCTTGTGATTTGCGGCAACCCTAGTCCCTTTTAGAGAAGGATTTTTGGCAACCCTAAAAGAAAAGATGAAGCAAATTTCGGCCACCTATATATTCACACTTATAGAATTCGGCCCCATGGTTGTTCATTGATACAATTTTCTTCTTCTTCTCAATTCATAGAAAGGTTTTTATTCTACTAAAACATAAAAGAGTGAATAGATTATTCTTTGATGGTACACTAATTGCTTGTTCATCAATAAGCTTGTGTGTACAACATCAATTGAGGTTCACGCGAGTTTCGATTATAAGATTGAGAACTCAAAAGTGACCGGAATAATCTTAGTCTTCTTTTGATTGTTTTGTGACTAACAAAGAAAAAGAAAAGTTTGTTTGTCCATTCTTAGGTTTGCAATTCAAAGAAAAGGGAGACCACGCTCCTAGGTGATCCACGTTCGTGCTAGGATTAAAGATCTTGCGGATTACCATCGACGTAAGTCAATCGGATCACGCGACAAAAGGTATTCTTCTTTTGTTAGATAATATATATGTTTAATTGATTAAAGGGTTTAAGGTTCATAAAAAGAAAAAATTTTAAAAGTTACTAAATCTATTTTTAGTCTCGCTTCCGCTGCGTGTACTACGGTATTTTTCCCTACAGAATGGTGGTAAGGGGTGTTGCAATTATGCATGTTGGGGAGACAATACATTGAGGGGGAGTACCCATTGAGGAGGAGCATTGCATTCACAATTATTACATGATGTTGTAGTTGTGCTTAAATTCTTAGAATGCAAATGCTTGTTCTAATTCTCACTTGATTAATCTCACTTTTTACTTGAATTGGAAAGTACAGAAACTTTGCTTTCAGGGATTGATTGTTCTACTTGAGATTGAAGACTTCAAGATTATTTTTACATATCTCTTTGTAAAGTAGAAAATCATAGTAGACCCGCAGTTTCTATTATGTTGTGAGTGTTAGGATTATGCTCAATAGCAAGAGTATAATGTTGTAATTAACAATCTTTTTCATATTAATAAAGTGATTTCTGGTTTAACAAATCTATATAGCATTTATAGTTTAATATTATAATTGTCAAAGTAAATAATCATAAGGTCTAAAGACTATGAGAAAAGAAGAATTGTTCGTACATTTGGATATATATGTGGTAGACACAATTCTTTAGTTAGTCTTGAATATTGTTCACAACTTAAGTTAAATTGAAACAAATTATAGCACGGTGTGTATAAAGCTATCTAGAGGGGGGGTGAATAGATTTTACGCTTTTTACCCAATTTTTCGTGTTAGTCAAAATTACGAAAATGCCCTCAAGATAATATAACCAAGCAAGTGTAATATGGTGCGGAAATTAAAACAACACTTGGTTTTTACGTGGAAACCCTCATGGGAAAAACCACGGGCTATGTAAGTAAGCCACACTCGAACCTCGAATCCACTAAATGTGCAAACGATTACAACCTAATCCCAGAAGTAATCACACACCTACCTAATCCCGGTATGAGTGAACCTAGTCCTATTTGCTTGCGATCTAAGCAACCTAATCCCGGTTGCTACACACAAGACTTACTTTCTCTAGAAGAGAATACAACCCTAAGTGAATATATGTGAATATCCAAAATGCAACATAGAGCAAGGGAAACCCTATATGCTTATCTAAGATGATTAATATGCAATTAGAACAATCCTAGATATCAAAACTAAATGACATGTCAATTAGTTTAGCTAATCAATATTAAGCACAAAACCTAATATGCTAGCACAATACAAATTCTCAAACATACATCATACTCATCTCAATATTGTATCCAAAGCATACAAAATAACAAACAAGTAATTAATTGAGATTGCTAGATAAGAGAAACACAAAACATGTAAGATATTAGTGAAAAGCTTACCAAGCAAAGTATGATGAAGATTCCATGCAAGATGACATCTAGAAGATCAAGGATGATGCTAGATGATGATTGATGATCATGAAAAAGTGTTTGAGTAATCAAAAATTGAGTTCTTGGAATTTTTCTTCTCTTTGAAAAATATCCTAAGTATGAATTCTGAATATGAACTCTCTTGATTGACCTAAAGTCAAAGTGGCATATATATAGGGGGCCAAATCAAAGTGTGGTCGTTTAAGTAAGTTTCAAAGAAACACGCCGATCGGCGGTTTCAATCGGCGGCCAGGCCGCCGATTATGACCGCCGAATTGAGCTCGTGAAGAACAGAGCAAAAACGGCGGTTTCGTGACCGCCGATCCCAACCACCGAATCAAAACAGAGAGATTAAAAACAATCAGGTATGAACGGCGGTTTCGAACGGCGGTTTCGTGACCGCCGATTCAACCACCGAATTAGACTGAGAGATAAATCAATCAGGTCTTGAAACGACGGTTTCGAACGGCGGTCGTGACCGCCGATCTTAACCGCCGAAAAGCTTCAGACCAATCTGGACTGAAACGGCGGTTTCATTCGGCGGCCAGGCCGCCGATCATAACCGCCGATCACCTAGATAGGTGAAAACCAAGGAGAAGCCAAGGGCATTCTCCATAGGCGGTCCTCGCGCTAAACCAAGCACATTCTAGTGCATGCGCGGACGTTTCCGAAAGTTATCGGGAAACGAATTATACAACAACATGACACAATTACACACAACAAAATATAATAAATAAGTGCAAGTGTGAAATGTGACAAATGAAGAGAATGCACACATATGCAATGAATGTTAAGTGTGTGTGTGCAACTAATCTCTTCAAAGAAAAGTAAGCATATAGAAATTTACCTTCGGTGCTTATCAACACGAGGTCTTCAAAGGGCTTCGAACAATAAGACCGATACTTAGGCTACCCTTACAAAGAACCCCAACATGTGGTTGTCCACGAAATGAGCCAATTAACAAATGGGAACCTTACAATCTCCCCCTTTGGCTATTTCGTGACAAAACCACCACTCACATTGATTCCTCACAAAGAAATAGAAACTACGGGACAACTATGATATTCTACAACGCAAAGAGATAAGAAAATAAAACTTCAAGTCTTCAATCTCTTGTAGAATAATCAAGCCCTGTAAATAAGATTTCTATGTTTTCCAATACAAGTGAAATGTGAGATTAATCAAGTGATATCAAAAACAAGCATTTGCATTTTTAGAATTTAGGCACAACATTACAAAAATATGCAATGTATGATAAATGCAATGCTCCCCCTCAAAGGGTTACTCCCCCTCAATGTGTTATCTCCCCAATGTGCACAATTGCAACACCAATTTGCATCTCCCCTTACCATATACTACTCCCCCTTTTTGTCATGATATAGGCAAAGGAGTAGTCTCCAACCGGGTCACTCATAGTAACGAGAGATAGTAGCATGCAAGATATGCATAATTAATATAAGTCACTTTATGCATCTCAATTTAATCGGAGAGAAACAAGGAGATTTATTTGAGAGAAAATGTGTGAATCAAACATGCTTTGCATACAAGACATGTAGCATTCAAGTCCAAAATACAATGGTATTTGGCAAAGCAAATGACAAAGGTTTCTAATAGGAATTCGAACCAATTTCACCAATGTCATGAGTAAAGCAAGGATATAGAATACATTGATTTTAATATAAGAGCAACTATATCCAACTTTATAAGCGAAACATGGCATGAGCAACTTTGCACCCTTTTTGATTTTTCCGGATAAGATATCCGTATGATAGTAGCCATGTTCAACCAATAAAGAAAGAGAGACATTTGGAATATAAATTCCTTTGAACGGATACAAGATCCTTTATTCATTTTGAGTCTCATAAGCTTTCACACAAGTTTTGCATTTTTTAAGAATATGCAATCATCAATTCATGCTTTTCATGTGAGCATGTTATATGAATTTCATGCTTTTTCATTTGACATTAGCATGTTATTAAAGAATCATCATGTCATGGAGATAATCATAGGTCATTCAAATCATACTTCCTATATACATCTCCTAGTCCAAAAATGCATGTTTGAACATAAATATGACATGGATTGTAAACAAGCAAGGTTCACACTTATTGAATTGAAAACATATATACATATGTGCAACCAAGCTTACTCAAGCAATTAAAAGAAGAGGCATAAGATATTTCAAATTTTTTGCAAGTGACAAGAATGCAAACTAGCTCTCTTTGCTTGAGTTCCCCATATGGGGTCAATCATAGAACATCACTCCACAAGACATATCCCAATAGATCTACTAAGAGTTTTAAATCGAGTAGCATCTAAGGGTTTAGTAAATAGGTCCGCAAGTTGATCATTAGTACCTACATGTTCAAGTACTATGCATTTATTTTCAACAAGCTCTCTAATGAAGTGATGGCGGATGTCAATATGCTTAGTTCTAGAATGTTGCACCGGATTCTTGGAAATATTAATGGCACTCATGTTATCACAAAAGAGAGTGAGAGTACCTTGGTTGAATCCGTAATCTACTAGCATTTGCTTCATCCATATAAGTTGAGTGCATTCACTCCCCGCGGCTATGTACTCGGCTTCCGCCGTGGACAAGGAAATCGAGTTTTGCTTCTTGCAAAACCAAGACACCAAGTTGTTGCCTAGAAAGAAGCAATCGCCCGATGTGCTCTTCCTATCATCACAATTTCCTGCCCAATCCGCATCACTATATCCTACAAGACTAGGATTAGTGTCAAATGAGTACCAAATCCCATAGTTGGAAGTCCCATTCACAAAGCGAATGACTCTCTTAACCGAAGAGAGATGGGACTCCTTGGGATCGGATTGGTACCTAGCACAAACTCCTACACTAAAAGATATATCGGGCCTACTTGCGGTCAAATAGAGCAAGCTCCCTATCATGCCACGATATAAGGTTTGGTCCACACTTTTACCGCTAGCATCCTTGCTTAGCTTCAAAGTGGTGCTCATAGGAGTGTCACAATGTTTGGCTTTTTCAAGACCAAACTTCTTCACAAGGTTTTTGGCATATTTGGCTTGGGTTATGAAGATCCCATTATCTAGTTTCCTAATTTGCAAACCTAGGAAGTAATTAAGCTCACCAACAAGACTCATCTCAAATTCATGAGACATAACATCAACAAATTGTTGGACCTTGGTGTTGTTGGTGGAGCCAAACACTATGTCATCGACATATATTTGAGCTATGAAAAGCTCATCATTGTCTCTCTTGATGAATAGTGTCTTGTCAACACTACCTCTTGTGTAGTTATTGTCAACAAGAAATTGAGTGAGGCGCTCATACCAAGCCCTCGGTGCTTGTTTCAACCCATATAGTGCCTTCTTGAGGCGATAGACATGGTTGGGGTGGTGAGCATCCACAAACCCCTTGGGTTGTTCAACAAACACTTCCTCTTGCAAGAAGCCATTGAGGAAGGCACTCTTGACATCCATTTGGTGCAATTTGAACTTGTGCACACAAGAAATGGACAAGAGAAGCCTAATAGACTCTAAACGGGCAACGGGAGCAAATGTCTCCTCAAAGTCGATACCCTCAATTTGAGAGTACCCTTGTGCTACAAGTCTAGCCTTGTTCCGCACTATGTTGCCATCCTCATCGGATTTGTTCCTAAATATCCATTTAGTGCCTATGACATTAGTGGTCTTAGGCCTAGGAACTAGAGTCCAAACCTCATTCCTTTCGAATTGGTTTAGCTCTTCTTGCATGGCAAGAACCCAAAATTCATCATTTAAGGCTTCTTCAACCTTTTTGGGTTCAATTTGAGAGGTGTAGCAAGTATAGCTAATAAGATTAGCAAGTTGACGTCTAGTCCTAACACCTTCATTTACCTCTCCAATGATATCTTCTTTATCATGGAGTTTCCTAACCCATGGAGCGGGTTCTTTAGAGTCCAAGAGAGGAACTCTAGCAATAGGTTGTGTGTCATCATTGTTGACATTAGATGTCCCAACATTAGGAGACACCACAACCTTCTCCAAAGGAGAACCATCACTAAAAATAACCTCCTCCTCATGATCATTAGACTTGAGCCTAGTATCATCAAATACGACATTGGATGATTCCATAACACTTAGAGTCTTTAAATTGAAAACTCTATAGGCTCTACTATTCAAGGCATAGCCAATAAAGATACCCTCATCACTCTTAGCATCGAATTTGCCAAGTTGATCACGGTTATTCAAAATGTAGCATTTGCTTCCAAAAGTGTGGAAGTAGCTAACATTTGGCCTCTTGCCTTTCCATAACTCATAGGAGGTATTTCTAGTACCGGGCCTTAGGAAGACTCAATTTCCTATATAGCAAGCCGTATTGACGGCTTCGGCCCATAGGTTCCTAGGGACATTGTTGCTAAGCAACATCACACGGGCCATCTCTTGAAGGACCCTATTTTTCCTCTCAACAACTCCATTTTGTTGAGGTGTCCTAGGAGCCGAAAACTCATGGGAGATACCTAACCCATTACAAAAGGTTTCAAAGGTAGCATTCTCAAATTCTCTCCCATGGTCACTTCTAATCCGTTTTATGCTTTTAATATTAGAGTTCATTTCATTTTGAAGTTTATTACAAAGCATTTTAAACTTATCAAAAGTTTCGGATTTTTCTCTAAGAAAATATGTCCATGTGAACCTAGAGAAATCATCAACACAAACAAAAATGTATCTCTTTCCACCCAAACTTTCGGTTTGCATGGGACCCATGAGATCCATGTGGAGAAGCTCAAGAGGCTCCTTGGTGGTGAGATACTTACCCTTTTTGTGCATGCTTTTAGTTTGCTTTCCTTGTTGGCAAGGTCCACAAACACCATTGGCTTTCTTCCCAAGCTTAGGGAGGCCACGCACACACTCGAACTTTCCAAGGGTCCGTAGATCCCTAAAGTTCATGTGGCCAAGTCTTTCATGCCACAACTCAATTTGCTCATCCATGGACACATGATTAGATACAATACTAGCTTCAAGACAATAACAATTGTCGCTAGATCTCATGCCCTTCAACAAGGTTTGTCCATCGGGTTTTAGGATTGAGCAAAAATCTTTAGAAAACAAGACGGAATATCCTTCATCACTAAGATGTGAAATGCTTATTAAATTGGCTTTCAAGCCATCAACAAATAAAGCATTGGATAAGGAGGGTAATCCGGGAACGGAAATGGTTCCTTTCCCTTTAACATTTCTTTTGGATCCATCACCAAAAGTGACATTTCCACCTTCCTCCATAACAAGAGTCTCGAAGAAACTCTTGTTTCCCGTCATGTGCCTAGAGCACCCACTATCCAAGTACCAAAAATTAGAAGAATTTGCCTTCAAGGCTATTTGTGCAACATAGCAAACATTTTCATTCTTTCTAATCCACTTAGCAACAATTTTAGCTTTCCTAGTGGTCTTTGGTACATGTGCTCTACTATTTCTAGGATCATGCAAATCAATATTTTCATTCCTAGAAACATGCATCTTGGCTCTATTCTTTCTCTTTTCAATCATGCTTTGTTTTCTACACATTTTAATATATTGAAAGCAATTTGGTCTAATATGACCATCACAACCACAAAAGTGACAAATATGGATGAAATAAGGAATCATACCTTGCCTTTGTGCACGTATGGGAGCTTGTCCATGTCTTTGTGGATAAGTGGGTTCAATCCATCTTCGTTGTTGAACCGGTCTAGGTTGCTTCCAAGCTTGAGGTTGCATGATTGGTCTCTTTCCTTTGTGAGCCAATTTTGGAGGAGTGTTGGCTTGAGGGACCCTAGGGGGTTGAGCTTGAGATTTCCTTCTTGGCCCCATTTTCACTTGAGCATTAGAACATTGTCCTACTTCTAACTTCTTCCTAGGAGGTTGCACAAATGAAGTTTCTTCGTTCTTCAAGCTCTTGACAAACACGGTCTTGTTAGAGGTTGAGATTTTCTTGCCATCATCATACCCAAGACCTCTCTTGTCACTTGGACTCTTTCCAACACCAAGTAAATGATCAAGCTTCTTGGTGCTAGAATCTATCCTAGCCAAGGACCCTTTAACTTCTACAAGTTCCCTCTTCAAGCCTTCTTCACTTCTCTTGGATAAGTCTAACTCCTCAATTAACTTATCCTCTCTCCTCTTCAATCTTTCCACTTGTTCACTTAAGTGGTCATTGTGAGCCGAAAGTTCAAGGTTTTCTTCTCTCAACCTCTCAATCTTTCTTGTGCTTTTAAGTGCTAAATCATTGAAGTCGGCATGGTATTTAGCAAGCACCTTTTGCTCCACAAATTTCTTTTTGGAACTAGAAGAGGAGTCACTTTCTACTTCACTTGAGTCATTTTCCTCTTGACTCATTTCCTCTTTCTCACTACCACTTTTGCTCTTATGTGAGGAGGCAAAAGCTAGGAGGTTAGCCATGAGCTCTTCTTCACTTGAAGACTCATCTTCCTCATTGGAGTCATCACTACTCCCACTCCAAGTGGCGGCCATCACTTTGCTCTTCTTCTTTTCATTGTGATTAGCACATTCGGGGGCAAAGTGACCAATCCCACCACATTCAAAGCATCAGACCCCTTTCCTTTCGGTCCTCTCTTGTCTAGGCTCAAACTTCTTGAAGGAACTCTTTTTCTTCAAATCTTGTCCTCTTGACCCAAATCCCTTCTTCTTCTTGAACCCCATAACCTTGTTGAACCTTTTCACAAATAAGGCAAGGTCTTCATCCGATTCATGCTTTGCCTCCTTTGCATCCTTAGATGCTTTCAAAGCTATTCCTTTAGACTTCTTAAGAGGAGTAGTGGTGCTAGGAGCCTTCCTAGACTCATATGCAAGGAGACGCCCAATCACCTCACTTGGCTTCATATCCATGTAGCCACTATTTTCTTCTATGGCCGTCACCTTGGATTCAAACCTATCGGGGAGAGATCTCATAATTTTTTGCTTGACTCTCCTATCCGAATACGGGTCTCCGAGTTGATGGCTTTGATTTACAATGTCTATCAATTTGATTTCGAAGTCATTGAAGCATTCATCCTCTCCCATCCTAAGTAGCTCAAACTGAGTTTGGAGGACTTGAAGCTTGGACTCCTTCACCACCTCGGTTCCCTCATGTGTAACTTGAAGGATGTCCCATGCCACTTTGGCAATCTGAGTATTCTGAATAAGCTTGTACTGATTCTTATCCATAGCACACATAATGGCATGCATAGCCTTCCTATTCCACTTAGAAGCCTCAAACTCTTGCGCGTTCCATTGCGCCTTAGGCTTCAAAACATCTTGTCCTCCACCCGCGGGAGTCATCATAGGGAGATCATATCCGTCTTCCACCGCCATCCATGCACAGTCATGAATTTGGCATATGTAGGATTCCATCTTCCCTTTCCATTGGGAATAGTTCAATCTGGTAAGAAGTGGAGGCCTTGTGCTTGAGGCACCTTCGTAGCCACCACCATTTCCACCGTTTCCACTCATAGTGTTTATGAATGAATGAAATGAATGCAAATGTATGAATGATCAAAAATCACACAAAATGCAAAACACACCAAAATAAGCAAGGATTACCTATGTATGTCTAGGAACCCGCTCTGATACCAATTGAAACAAATTATAGCATGGTGTGTATAAAGCTATCTAGAGGGGGGGTGAATAGATTTTACGCTTTTTACCCAATTTTTCGTGTTAGTCAAAATTATGAAAATGCCCTCAAGATAATATAACCAAGCAAGTGTAATATGGTGCGGAAATTAAAACAACACTTGGTTTTTACGTGGAAACCCTCACGGGAAAAACCACGGGCTATGTAAGTAAGCCACACTCAAACCTCGAATCCACTAAATGTGCAAACGATTACAACCTAATCCCGGAAGTAATCACACACCTACCTAATCCCGGTATGAGTGAACCTAGTCCTATTTGCTTGCGATCTAAGCAACCTAATCCCAGTTGCTACACACAAGACTTACTTTCTCTAGAAGAGAATAGAACCCTAAGTGAATATATGTGAATATCCAAAATGCAACATAAAGCAAGGGAAACCCTATATGCTTATCTAAGATGATTAATATGCAATTAGAACAATCCTAGATATCAAAACTAAATGACATGTCAATTAGTTTAGCTAATCAATATTAAGCACAAAATCTAATATGCTAGCACAATACAAATTCTCAAACATACATCATACTCATCTCAATATTGTATCCAAAGCATACAAAATAACAAACAAGTAATTAATTGAGATTGCTAGATAAGAGAAACACAAAACATGTAAGATATTAGTGAAAAGCTTACCAAGCAAAGTATGATGAAGATTCCATGCAAGATGACATCTAGAAGATCAAGGATGATGCTAGATGATGATTGATGACCATGAAAAAGTGTTTGAGTAATCAAAAATTGAGTTCTTGGAATTTTTCTTCTCTTTGAAAAATATCCTAAGTATAAATTCTGAATATGAACTCTCTTGATTGACCTAAAGTCAAAGTGGCATATATATAGGGGGCCAAATCAAAGTGTGGTCGTTTAAGTAAGTTTCAAAGAAACGCGCCGATCGGCGGTTTCAATCGGCGGCCAGGCCACCGATTATGACCGCCGAATTGAGCTCGTGAAGAACAGAGCAAAAACGGTGGTTCATTCGGCGGTTTCGTGACCGCCGATCCCAACTGCCGAATCAAAACAGAGAGATTAAAAACAATCAGGTATGAACGGCGGTTTCGAACGGCGGTTTCGTGACCGCCGATTCAACCGCCGAATTAGACTGAGAGATAAATCAATCAGGTCTTGAAACGGCGGTTTCGAACGACGGTCGTGACCGCTGATCTTAACCGCAGAAAAGCTTCAGACCAATCTGGACTGAAACGATGGTTTCATTCGGCAGCCAGGCCGCCGATCATAACCGCCGATCACCTAGATAGGTGAAAACCAAGGAGAAGCCAAGGGCATTCTCCATAGGCGGTCCTCGCGCTAAACCAAGCACATTCTAGTGCATGCGCGGACATTTCCAAAAGTTATCGGGAAACGAATTACACAACAACATGACACAATTACACACAACAAAATATAATAAATAAGTGCAAATGTGAAATGTGACAAATGAAGAGAATGCACACATATGCAATGAATGTTAAGTGTGTGTGTGCAACTAATCTCTTCAAAGAAAAGTAAGCACATAGAAATTTACCTTAGGTGCTTATCAACACGAGGTCTTCAAAGGGCTTCGAACAATAAGACCGATACTTAGGCTGCCCTTACAAAGAACCCCAACATGTGGTTGTCCACGAAATGAGCCAATCAACAAATGGGAACCTTACATAAAGGTTGGGCACCTTTATCTTGTTAAAGTTGTAGAATTCTTTTGCTAGCATTTGAGTGGGATCAAATGAGATATGATGAGTCTAAAATCATCGGAGTGTCTTCGAGCAAAAGAATCTAGTGCACTGGGTGCATTGAACTGGATCACAATGAAAAGCTTTATCTAGAACCGTCAATAGATAATAGTCTTTTCATTATCAGGACAATCGGAGAGTCTATCTTAATCCTGAGATAAATGATGGACTTATGGTTGCAAGTGGTATCATTTGAGTTATCAATGAGTACGATTATATCGCATAGTCTATCCTCGATAGTTTGGTGATATTCATTTGTTAATCGATAGAGGATTTCATTTATAGATATGGACATCATGGCTCCATTTAATAAATGAGAGTATAATATCATCATATGGATGTTTTGAGGTAATTGGATATTAAATCTCAACGTTGAGTTTTCAATTGTGTCTATTGAAAACATGGCTTCTGGACAAGTCAAAATATCCAAGTTCAAAACGTGGTCATATGAGTAAATATGGTAACTTGGAGAGTTATAGGCGGTCTATGAACTCTTGGCGATTACTGATATTAATCACGAGGATACACTATCTCCAACATGATTGTCTAGGGTATGAATGAGGAACATCTTCCTTTTCTATCTTTATTTAAGAGTTCAATTTTAGCTCTTTAGTGGAATGAGTTAAAATTAATGGATCGGACCTAAGTGAATCATTTGTTGATTGTGATTAGGTTATGTCTATTGAAGCTTAAATTTAGATGGCCCGCCAAGATCCCCAATCCACACGGACTTGCATGGATCACTTGATATATTCTACCGGACCAATTTAAGGGTCCATCTAGAATTGCATTTAATATATTAAGAATATAATTTGCACATTATTTATGTAATGGGCTGCTCAATTATATTTATATATTAATGAATGGCATGTGGGCTTGTTTCTTTTAGTAAGAATGGGTCTGGTTCACATGTGGGCTTTTTATTTAAAGTCCAATGGATTAAATGAAATGAGAAAATAATATAAGGCCCTATTTTAGACAAGTGGGGCGGCAAGGGTTAATATATTAGCCTATATATTATTTTGTTTCATTGTTTAATTAAATAAGAATTAATTAATTTATTAATTAATTGTTTAATTAAGAAACAAATCTTTTCTGATTAGGAATATGATTCCTAGAGTTATACTATTGGTAGTAGTATACTAAAATTAAAAGACTTGTTTGGTAAGAAAATAAATAAATAATTAATTTTATTTATTTAATCAAATAAGAAGTCTTTTTATTTAGTCAAATAAAAGAATAAAAGATCTGTGAGTTGGATTAGGGTTTTAAAGTCTTAAACTATATAGGAATTAGGGTGCAATACAAACTCCTTTTTGGGTTAGGTATTGCAGCAACCCTAGTCCCTTTTGGTGTAGAGATTTCGGCCACCCTAATAAAAAGAGAGAAAGAAAATTTGGCCACCTATATAAGTGGACTTATAGAATTCGGCCACTCAAGGGTTTTGTGGTGATTGATACAATTTTCTTCTTCTTCTCAGTTCATAGAAAGGTTTTTATTCTACTAAAACATAAAAGAGTGAATAGATTATTCTTTGATGGTACACTAATTGCTTGTTCATCAATAAGCTTGTGTGTACAACATCGATTGAGGTTCACGCGAGTTTCGATCATAAGATTGAGAACTCAAAAGTGACCGGAATAATCTTAGTCTTCTTTTGATTGTTTTTGTGACTAACAAAGAAAAAGAAAAGTTTGTTTGTCCATTCTCAGGTTTGCAATTCAAAGAAAAGGGAGACCACGCTCCTAGGTGATCCACGTTCGTGCTAGGATTGAAGATCTTGCGGATTACCATCGACGTAAGTCAATCGGATCACGCGACAAAAGGTATTCTTCTTTTGTTAGATAATATATATGTTTAATTGATTAAAGGGTTTAAGGTTCATAAAAAGGAAAAATTTTAAAAGTTACTAAATCTATTTTTAGTCTCGCTTCCGCTGCGTGTACTACGGTATTTTTTCCTACAATTGGTATCAAAGCCTAGGTTGAACCCTTTTAATTAATTAACGTATATATACGTGAATCTATTTCTTTTTATTGTGATTATGCATGTTTAGAAAGAGATTGCACTCTAGGTATTCGCATATATAATTACATGTGGATGTATGGTTTTATATATGTTTATTATGTGGATTGTTGTTGCTCGATTTTAGTCCTAGATTTTCAATGTAATTTTTGTTTCGGAATTGTAACAAGAAGGGTGGTCTATCATTGCCATAATTCCTTCTTGGTAGTTGCTAGGTTTTATTTTTTTTATTTATTTTAAGTGCAGTATTTTACTGCAGTTTTTTTTATTTAATTTACTGCAGTATTTTATTAGTTTTAATACTGCTGTAGAATGTTCAAGCTTTGAAGATTCGAAGACACGAAGAATAGGAAGCAATCGGAACCGAGAACGAGCACCGTGCGCACCCTAGGAGTGGATTGGGCTGCGCATGGCAAGCCCATTACATGGTGGGCTGCGCACGGCAGCCCTAGCTGGTCTCATGGGCTGCGCACGGCAGCCCCTTTGTGGGGTTGTGGGCTGTGCACGCCCATGGGAGGAGGCCGAGGGATGAGCGTATGGTTGATGGCCACCTGAAGATCTTGTATTCCTGACAATTGTAATTTACTTGCTTTTCTAGGATGGGCCAAAATTGTTGCTATTTAATTTTTGCTTAAATATTACAATATTTGTTATTGTATGATAACATGACATATAGAATAGGAATGCCACTCATATATCTCTTTTGGTATGAACATGCATTGAATGATTTAGGTATCTAAATTGGCATCTAGATAACTTGGTAAATCATTCTATGGGATTTAATCACACGCCTTAAATAATTGAGTGGGAGAAGGTGTTTTTGTAACACCTATGGCCTCCAAGGTTAGTTGAGCTTTATTATTTATTGGTAATCCCCCCAAGGGGTATCCATGAATGGAATTTAGCAATAAACATCCTTACAAGGATAGACTAGACAATGGACTCAAACGAGATCTACTCCCCAAGGAGGGATTTTCGTGAGAGAAAATTGAGGGTCGATATCTTGGTAACACACTCAATGTAATTTTATTGATATCCTCCCAAGAGTTCTTGTCAGTAAAATTGCAAGGCTAAAATTGAAAACGCTGGTTGTTATGTTAACAATTAGGTGGGACCTAGTCTAACTAGTAAATGGTGCGAACTCCCAAAGGAGGCGTAACATTTATGGGTGTTGGATCACCGTTGAATTTTTATGATTGAGTTATTTTTTAATTCAAGATAAATATTTAAAAGTGCTTTATCATGATTATTTACTTATATATGTTTTGTTTTATTCAGAAATCATGACCCCATCACTTATGAACATCCTGAAAGATAACACTTTAACTGGAGATAATTATGTCACATGGAAAAGGAAAATTGGGTTGTTGCTGCAAAGTGAAAAACATAAGTTTGTTCTAACTACTCCTAAACCACCTGCTCCTAATAATGAATCTAGCATAATGTATAGAGATGAGTATGAGCAGTGGAAGACTTCAGATGATATGGCCAAATGTTATATTATGGCCACTATCTCCGACGTGTTGCAACAGCAGCATGAAGGAATGGAGTCCGCTGCTGATATAATGATGTCTCTAGAGGAAATGTTTGCTATGAAGTCCAGGACGACTAAGAGAGAGGCAGTGACTGCTTTTATGAATCTTAGAATGAAACCTGGACAGGCTGTGAAAGATCATATGATGAAAGTCATAGCACATCTCAACATTGCTGAACTGCATGGCGCTGAGATAGATGGTGAGACAAAAATTGATATGGTTGTCAATTCATTGTCAGATTCCTTTGATCAGTTCAAATTGGACTACACTTTGAACAAAAAGGAATACACCTTACAAGGCCTGATGCAAGATGTTCAAAGTGCTGAAAAGATCCTTGTGAAAGGCAAGGGTCAGGAGATTCATATGGTTGGTAAAGTTGCTACTGTTAAGGCCCGTCAAAAGGTCAAGAAACAACAGAAGAAAAAGCAATTTGGGCCTACCAAGAAGGAGACCAAGAAAGTAACCAAGATCAAAGGGAAATGCTTCCTTTGTGGTGAAAAGGGACATTGGAAAAGTAATTGCCCAAAGTCCCAGAAAAAGAAGGAAGAAGGTAATGTTAATTATCTTGAAACATGTTTTCTGGCAGATTCTACTGATTCTTGGATCATAGACTCTAGAGCCACTAATCATGTTTGTTATTCCTTGCAGGGGTTCCAAGAAAGGAGAAAGCTGAGTAAGAATGAAATCAATTTGCGCTTGGGCAACGGAACGTTAGTGTCTGCAAGTGCAGTGGGAGATATTAGAGTTTATTTGGATTCTAGAAGGCATTTAGATTTAATAGACGTTTATTATGTACCTCAATTCAAGAGGAATTTAATTTCAGTTTCTTGTTTGAATAAATTTGGATATTCGGTTACTTTTAATAAAGTCTTTATTATTAGTAAGAATGACAAAATTATTTGCCAAGGTACATTGGAAAACGGTCTATACTTTTTGCATAGAAATATCTCTCACTCGTTAGACACAGAATTAACGGAACCTAATCATAAAAGAGTAAAATTATCAATAGATGAAACCTACCTATGGCATTTACGCCTAGGTCATATTAACCTTAATAGGATTCAAAGATTGGTATGTGACGGACCTTTAAGTGACTTAAAGGTTGATGATCTACCAACTTGTGAATCTTGTTTGGAAGGTAAAATGACCAAAAGGTCGTTCTCTGCCAAAGGTCCAAGAGCCACTGAATGTTTAGGATTGATACACACTGATGTATGTGGACCTATGAGCATTCAAGCTAGAGGTGGATATGAGTACTTCATCACCTTCACAAATGATTACTCGAGATTTGGCTATGTGTATCTCATGTGACATAAGTCGGATGCTTTTGACATGTTCAAAGCATTCAAAGCTGAAGTAGAAAATCAGCTTGAGAAACACATAAAAATCTTGAGATCTGATCGTGGTGGAGAATATCTATCTGGTGAGTTTCAGCAATATCTTATTGATAATGGGATAGTTTCTCAGTTTTCTGCACCAGGAACACCTCAACAGAATGGGGTGGCAGAAAGGAGAAATAGAACTCTTTTGGATATGGTTAGGTCTATGTTGAGTTATTCAACACTTCCTATTTCTTTTTTGGGGATATGCTTTACAAACTGCTATATACATTCTAAACGATGTACCATCTAAGTCAGTTCCTCAAACACCGCATGAGTTGTGGACTGGGCGCAAGCCTAGTTTACAACACTTAAGGATATTTGGTTGTCCTGCGCATGTGTTAAAAGGAAAGACAGAAAAGATAGAGTCCCGTTCAGAAACATGTATATTTGTAGGGTATCCAAAAGAAACTAAAGGATATTATTTCTATAGTCCTTCAGATCTTAAAGTATTTGTTTCGACAAATGCTAAATTTCTGGAAAAGGACTATATGAATGATTTTGTACCTAGAAGTAGAATTGTCCCGAATGAGATGTCAGGAGATACAATTCCACGAGAGGTTACACAACCTAACCCAATTGTAAGTTCCGATCCAACACAAGATCAACAACCTACCATTCCTCGTCGTAGTGGGAGGGTTAGAACACAACCCGAAAGATACATCGGTCTGGGAGAATCAGTGGAGAATCTCCCGGACGACAATGATCCCTACACATACAAGGAAGCTATGGAGGATGTTGATAGTCGCCATTGGCAAAAGGCAATGCATTCTGAGATTGAATCTATGTTTGATAACAAAGTCTGGTCCCTTGTAGACTTGCCTAAAGGGATAAAACCCATTGGGTGCAAGTGGGTATACAAGAGGAAAAGAGGTATGGATGGAAAGGTGGAAACCTTTAAAGCTAGATTGGTAGCTAAAGGGTATACACAGAAAGAAGGTATCGATTACGAGGAAACCTTCTCTCCTGTGGCCATGCTTAAATCCATTAGGATACTCTTATCCATTGCAGCATCTTTAGATCTAGAGATTTGGCAAATGGACGTCAAGACAGCTTTCCTTAATGGAAGTCTTGACGAAAGCATCTACATGATGCAACCAGAGGGATTCATTGAAAAGGGCCAAATGGAAAAGGTATGCAAGTTGCAGAAATCCATATATGGATTAAAGCAAGCATCCAGATCCTGGAACATAAGGTTCGATCAAGCTGTCAAAGGTTTTGGATTTATTCAGAATCCTGACAAACCTTGTGTATACAAAAGGATTAAAGGCGACAAGTTGGTTTTCCTAATTCTTTATGTTGATGATATACTACTCATTGGAAACGATGTAGGTGTATTGACATCAGTAAATGAATGGTTAGCAAAACAATTTGATATGAAGGACTTAGAAGAAGCAAGTTTTATTCTAGGTATCCAAGTAATAAGGGATAGAAAGAATAAAACGATTGCATTATCCCAAGCTTCGTACATAGACAAGATCTTGTCTAGGTTTTCCATGCAGGATTCCAAGAAAGGTATGTTACCTTTCAGACATGGAATCAAGCTTTCTAAGGAACAAGTTCCTAAGAATGAGCATGAAGAGCAATTCATGAGTAGAGTTCCATATGCCTCGGCGGTTGGAAGTCTCATGTATGCAATGCTCTGTACTAGACCAGATATTTGTTTTGCTGTTGGCATAGTTAGTAGGTTTCAATCGAAACCTGGTCCTGATCACTGGACGGCAGTCAAGCATATTTTCAAGTATCTCAAGAGAACGAGAGATAATATGCTTGTATACTCTGGAGGGGATTTGATTCCCGTTGGGTATACAGATTCTGATTTCCAATCAGATTCTAACTCCAGAAAATCCACATCAGGGGCTGTGTTTACTATTGGAGGAGGAGCAGTCATATGGAGGAGTATCAAGCAATCTTGTATTGCTGATTCCACCATGGAAGCTGAGTATGTTGCTGCATGTGAGGCTGCCAAAGAGGCTGTTTGGCTCCGCCAATTCTTGATTGACTTGGAAGTGGTTTCTAGTGCGAATAAGCAGATCACTATCTACTGTGACAACAGTGAAGCATTGGCTAATTCGAAAGAACCAAGAAGTCACAAGAGAGGTAAACACATTGAAAGAAAGTATCATCTTTTAAGGGAGATTGTTCAAAGAGGTGACGTGACGATTACCAAAATCACGTCAGCAAAAAATCTAGCGGATCCCTTCACAAAGGCTCTACCTCAGAAGAGTTTCGATGGGCATCTAGAGAATATGGGCTTAAGAGATATGACACATTTGCTATAGTGCAAGTGGGAGATTGTTAGGATTATACTCAATAGCAAGAGTGTAATGTTGTAATTAACAATCTTTTTCATATTAATAAAGTGATTTCTGGTTTAACAAATCTATATAGCATTTATAGTTTAATATTATAATTGTCAAAGTAAATAATCATAAGGTCTAAAGACTATGAGAAAAGAAGAATTGTTCGTACATTTGGATATGTTTGTGGTAGACACAATTCTTTAGTTAGTCTTGAATATTTTTCACAACTTAAGTTAAAGGTTGGGCACCTTTATCTTGTTAAAGTTGTAGAATTCTTTTGCTAGCATTTGAGTGGGATCAAATGAGATATGATGAGTCTAAAATCATCGGAGTGTCTTCGAGCAAAAGAATCTAGTGCACTAGGTTCATTGAACTGGATCACAATGAAAAGCTTTATCTAGAACCGTCAATAGATAATAGTCTTTTCATTATCAGGACAATCGGAGAGTCTATCTTAATCCTGAGATAAATGATGGACTTATGGTTGCAAGTGGTATCATTTGAGTTATCAATGAGTACGATTATATCGCATAGTCTATCCTCGATAGTTTGGTGATATTCATTTGTTAATCGATAGAGGACTTCATTTATAGATATGGACATCGTGGCTCCATTTAATAAATGAGAGTATAATATCATCATATGGATGTTTTGAGGTAATTGGATATTAAATCTCAACGTTGAGTTTTCAATAGTGTCTATTGAAAACATGGCTTCTGGACAAGTCAAAATATCCAAGTTCAAAACGTGGTCATATGAGTAAATATGGTAACTTGGAGAGTTATAGGCGGTCTATGAACTCTTGGCGATTACTGATATTAATCACGAGGATACACTATCTCCAACATGATTGTCTAGGGTATGAATGAGGAACATATTCCTTTTCTATCTTTATTTAAGAGTTCAATTTTAGCTCTTTAGTGGAATGAGTTAAAATTAATGGATCGGACCTAAGTGAATCATTTGTTGATTGTGATTAGGTTATGTCTATTGAAGCTTAAATTTAGATGGCCCGCCAAGATCCCCAATCCACATGGACTTGCATGGATCACTTGATATATTCTACCGGACCAATTTAAGGGTCCATCTAGAATTGCATTTAATATATTAAGAATATAATTTGTACATTATTTATGTAATGGGCTGCTCAATTATATTTATATATTAATGAATGGTATGTGGGCTTGTTTCTTTTAGTAAGAATGGGTCTGGTTCACATGTGGGCTTTTTATTTAAAGTCCAATGGATTAAATGAAATGAGAAAATAATATAAGGCCCTATTTTAGACAAGTGGGGCGGCAATGGTTAATATATTAGCCTATATATTATTTTGTTTCATTGTTTAATTAAATAAGAATTAATTAATTTATTAATTAATTGTTTAATTAAGAAACAAATCTTTTCTGATTAGGAAATATGATTCCTAGAGTTATACTATTGGTAGTAGTATACTAAAATTAAAAGACTTGTTTGGTAAGAAAATAAATAATTAATTAATTTTATTTATTTAATCAAATAAGAAGTCTTTTTATTTAGTCAAATAAAAGAATAAAAGATCTATGAGTTGGATTAGGGTTTTTAAGTCTTAAACTAGATAGGAATTAAGGTGCAATACAAACTCCTTTTTGGGTTAGGTATTGCAGCAACCCTAGTCCCTTTTGGTGTAGAGATTTCGGCCACCCTAATAAAAAGAGAGAAAGAAAATTTGGCCACCTATATAAGTGGACTTATAGAATTCGGCCACTCAAGGGTTTTGTGGTGATTGATACAATTTTCTTCTTCTTCTCAGTTCATAGAAAGGTTTTTATTCTACTAAAACATAAAAGAGTGAATAGATTATTCTTTGATGGTACACTAATTGCTTGTTCATCAATAAGCTTGTGTGTACAACATCGATTGAGGTTCACGCGAGTTTCGATCATAAGATTGAGAACTCAAAAGTGACCGGAATAATCTTAGTCTTCTTTTGATTGTTTTTGTGACTAACAAAGAAAAAGAAAAGTTTGTTTGTCCATTCTCAGGTTTGCAATTCAAAGAAAAGGGAGACCACGCTCCTAGGTGATCAACGTTCGTGCTAGGATTGAAGATCTTGCGGATTACCATCGACGTAAGTCAATCGGATCACGCGACAAAAGGTATTCTTCTTTTGTTAGATAATATATATGTTTAATTGATTAAAGGGTTTAAGGTTCATAAAAAGGAAAAATTTTAAAAGTTACTAAATCTATTTTTAGTCTCGCTTCCGCTGCGTGTACTACGGTATTTTTTCCTACAGTGAGAAATCAATGTGAGTGGTGATTTTGTCACGAAATAGCCAAAGGGGGAGATTGTAAGGATTCCCATATATTGATTGGCTTATTTCGTGAACAAACCACATGTTGGGGTTGATAATGTAAGGGTAGTTTAGGTGTTTGAACTTCATGCTCGAAGGCCCTTTCAAGACCTCAAGGGACAAGCACGCCAAAGGTATAATTTCTTGTGCTTGATTTTTCTTTGAAGAGATTTATTATGCACACACACACTTAGCATACTTGCATTTGTGTGCATACTCTTCACATGTCACTTTACACACTAGCACTTTGTTTTATATCTTGTTGTGTGTATATGTGCTTAGTAATTCCTTTCCCGATAGTGTTCGGAAACGTCCGCGCTCACACGTATGTGTGCTTGATTTTGCGCGAAGACCGCCCACGGAGAATGCCCTTGGCTTCTCCTTGGTTTTCACCATTATTGGTGATCGGCGGCACTGATCAGCGACCTGGCCGCCGAATGAAACCGCCGTTTCAGTCCAGACAGGTCTGAAGCAATTCTACGGTCACGATCGGCGGTCACGACCACCGTTCGAAACCGCCGTTCATACCTGATCTATTTTAATCTCTCGGTCTACTTCGGCGGTTGAATCGGCGGTCACGAAACCGCCGTTGATGCTCTGTTCTTCACGAGCTCAATTCGGCGGTCGTGATCGGCGGCCTGGCCACCGATTGAAACCGCCGAACGGTGCGTTTCAGAGGCAAACTTGTCTTTTCACATGCCCAATTCTTGATGTCTATAAATATCTTACTTTCTCATTCTCTGATCAAGTTCTTTTTGAGTCATTAGAACCCTAAACTTCAAAGAGAGATTTTTGAGAAAAAATCAAATCAAGAACTCACCTTTAAACACTCAAATCAAATCCTTTTTGCATCAAAGTTCATCTTGCATTCATCTATGATTGGGTTTGCATCATCACAACATGCTTGGTAAGATTTTGATTAATTTCATCTTATTTTAGTATTTTTACTATCAAGCATATTCTCTTTTAATTACTTGTATGTTTTTGATCATATGATAAATACAAGATTAGAGAATTAATTGTGATGAATTGATTGAGTGTTGTTTGTGATAGCTGAAAGTTCTCAAAGTGTGTTTTTCATTAAAAAGCTAGAGGCGGGGGTGAATAGATTTTATCTGATTATTACCCAATTTTCGTGTGCATGTCAATTTTATGAAAATACCCCTAGCAAGTCAAGAATACATACAAGTGTAATAAGATGCAGAAATAGTAAATGACACTTGATGTTTACGTGGAAACCCTCAATAAGGAAAAACCACGGGCTGGTAAGTGCGCCACACTCGAACCTCGAAATCCACTATATGAAAAGACGGTTACACCCTCAAGTGATTCTCGGACCCTCACCCTAGATAACCTCAGGCTATGGACACTACCACTCGCCACTCTTGGTTCAATCCCTAGTGATATCCCCTGATACACTACTCTTGGCGTGAGCACCCTCTAATCTACCACGCGGGCCTTTTATAGCGGCTCTAGTCCAATTTGCTTGATCCTCGAAGTCACTACTTGTAATGATGTTTACAGCCAATCTCGGTCTGTAACCCACCACTACTACCCAGCGGGCCTGTAATAGCAACCCTAGACCAAGACTTCAATCTCTCAAAAGAGATGCACAACCCTATGTGAATATGTATGAATATTCAATTAACAAACAAGGCTAGGGAACCTTAGATGCTTATCTAGGATGATGAGATAATCAATTTAAATCAACCCTAGATATCAATTGCTAAATGACATGTCAAATAGCTTAGCTAATCAAGATTAATTAAAAACCTAATTAGCTATCACAATACAACACTCAATCAATTCATCACAATTAATTCTCTTTTCTTGTATTTAGCATATGATCTAAAACATACAAGTAAATTAAAAGAGATGGCTTGGTAGTAAAAATATTACAATAAAATAAACTTAATCAAAATCTTACCAAGCAAGTTGTGATGATGCAAATCCATACATAGATGCACTCTATATAGACATAGAAGATGCAATATGAAATTTGATGCACAAAGGATTTGATTTGAGTGGTTAAAGATGAGTTCTTTGTATTTTTCTTTTCTTGAAAAATATTCTAAGTATGAAATCAGATTATGAACTCTCGTCTATGACATAAACTCAAGTTAGCATATATATAGAGGCCATAAGTGAAGTGAGGTCGTTTTGAAAAACGCACCAGAAATTGCTCTGTGCGCTGGTGGACCTGCGCTGGACGATAGGCGCACGACCAGCGCAAAGGCAAAATTTGCACAGGCGCTTGACGACCAGCGCTCACACATGCGCCAGACCAGCGGAGCCATACTGGGCGATCAGCGCTGGTGGCCTTGCGCTGGTGTGGACCAGCGCACGACCAGCGGCACGCCACTGGGCGTTTTGCGCTGGTGAACTGCGCTGGACGACAGGCGCACGTGGACCAGCGCACAGCCTACAACTTTGAACCCCACAAGCAATCATGCAAGGGGAACAAAGGTAAATCAAGATGCATCCTAAAAGCCTAAATGCTATGATATTATAAACACAAGATGCAATCATAAAAACAAGCAAGAAGAGATGTAAATAGGCATTGATGCACAACAAAAAGAAACACAACATACAAAGATTAAACATATGCATGAGTTGTGAGTGTGTGCAACTATCTCTTCAAGACAAGTAAGCACTTAGAGTATTACCTTTGGTGCTTGTCAATAATGAGGTCTTCAAAGGGCCTAAGCAATAACAACAACATCTAAACTACCCTTACAAAGAATCCCCACATATGGTTTGATTACGAAATAAGCCAATCAATTGATGGGAATCCTTACAATAGCTAATTAGGTTTTTGACTAATCTTGATTAGCTAAGCTATTTGACATGTCATTTAGCAATTGATATCTAGGATTGATTTATATTGATTATATCATCATCCTAGATAAGCATCTAAGGTTACCTAGCCTTGTTTGTTATTTGAATATTTATACATATTCACATAGGTTGCATAATCTCTTCATAGAGAATTAAGTCTTGAGGCTAAGGTTGCTTAGGCCTCAAGCAATTAGGACTAGAGCCACTTTTAAAGGCCCGAGAAGTGGGGGGTTATTGACCGGAGTGTTAGACGAGGTCTACATAGGTTGTAAACTCCATTTCAATTAGTGGATTTCGAGGTCCGAGTGTGGTGCACTAAACAGCCCGTGGTTTTTCCCAGTGGTTGGGTTTCCACGTATACATCAAGTGTTATTTAAATTCCATACTATATTACACTTGCTTGTGTTTTTGACTAGTAGGGGCATTTTTGTAAAATTGACTTGCATGCGAAAATTGGGTAATAATAGTTAAAATCTATTCACCCCCTAGATATATTTATCATACACACCGACCGTTTATTGTTATTTACTTTCAGAGACAATTTGGAATATAAATTCATTTGAACGGATACAAGATCCTTTATTCATTTTGAGTCTCATAAGTTTTTTCACACAAGTTTTGCATTTAAAAATTGCAATCATCAATTCATGCTTTTTCATTTGAGCATGTCATTTGAATTTCATGCTTTTCATATGTCATTAGCATGTTATAAAAACAACTCATGCTTTTCAATTTTTTAAGCATGTCATTCAGAATCATCATGTCATGGAGATAACTATAGGTCATTCATATCATACTTCCTATGTAAATCTCCTAGTCCAAAAATACATGTTTGAACATAAATATGACATGGATTGTAGACAGGCATGGTTCACACTTATTGAATTGAAAACATATATACAAATGTGCAACCAAGCTTACTCAAGCAATCAACAAAGAAGCATAAGATTTTTCAAATATTTGCATGCAACAAGTATGCAAAAGCTCTCTTTGCTTGAGTTCCCCATATGGGGTCAACATCATCCTTCATCAATGAAGGTCATGAGGTCCTATGGACCTCCCAAGTCCATTTGACTTGGTTGAACCTATTTGAGACTTGTTAGTCTCATAGCAAGCGGGTTCATTTTTCCTTATCCACATAGATATGACATTTTTCTTCCTAGTGGACAATGGTTCAAAAGTACTAGAAATAATAGGATCATGAACATGAATATTTTCCTTCCAATTAGCATGCATTCTAGCTCTTGTCATTCTCTTTTCAATCATGCTTTTGAATCTACATAATTCAATGAAATGAAAGCAATTTGGTCTAATGTGACCATTAATACCACAAAAGTGACATGTAGGGATAAATTTAGAATTCATACCATGTCCTTGTGCATGCATAGGAACCTTCCCATGACCTTGTAGTTGAGCGGGTTCAAACCTTCTTTGTTGTTGAACCTGTCTAGCTTGCTTCCTTGTTTCATTTAGCATGATTGGCCTCTTTCCATTGAGAGTCATTTGTTAAGGAATGTTGACTTGGGAGACTCTAATGCGTTGAGCTTGAGGTTGTCTCATTGGGGCTTTCTTCACTTGGGCACTTTTAGAACATTATCCTAGATCGATTTTCTTCCTAGGTGTGTGCACCGGTGAGGTTTCATTCTTGCCCAAACTCTTGACAAAGATGGTCTTGGTTGGAGTGGAGATCTCCTTGCAATCTTCATACCCAATACCTTTCTTGTCATAAGGGTTCTTTCTGTAAGGTTCATAATTTGTATTGGCTTGATTCCATTGCAAAACACTCTATATTTGTATTAGTTGTTGCTTAGGATATTCTTTGAAGAAAGGAAGCTTAAAAGGTGAAGAGCAACGTCTAGTGCAAAAGTCGTCTTCAAGAGGTGAAAAACGTCAAAGGTAAATATTGACTTCTATCCTCTTGCAAGGCGTTAGAGCACACACGCACAATTCATACATGTGTGTCCCTGCATCATGGTTCAAACATTTGGTATAACACATTCACACATCTCATGCATTGATCTTGTATAGACAAACATTGTGGAATTGCATGCTTTGTGACTATCTCTTGAACATATTTGTGCTAAACTTGATTCAACATGAAATTGACTCTAGAAAATGTATATATGATGTGCTTCATGTTATTTTCTAGGTTTTATTTCATGATCTAAGAATTAGGTTTTTAGTGTGATATATTGAATATTCATACCTTGTTCTTATTGATTTGCATGTCTTGATTTCTAGATAATCTTGTGATTATGTGTTGAAAGCATATTCTAGATTGTCATTGAACATGTACATTTTGCTTGATTGATCATCTAGCTTAATTTGATTGTGTTTGCATCATTTGCATCACTTTAGATCATAGCCTTGCATTAGGTTGAAGTCTCTAGCAAAGTGAGTGAAGCTTTGTGGATAGAGCAAGGAAGTCTTGATTAGAGTCGGGAGGACTCGGATAATCAAGCAAGGGAGTCTTGTCTAGGGTCGGGAGGATCCGGATAGGCGAGCAAGAAATCTTCCTACAGACGTGAGCGTCTTAGATAGGAAGTTGCTTTCTAGATGTGTGGGATACATCTCGGATAGGAAGTAGGCTTGGTGATTCACTAGCCCGAGGGTAGATTAGGAGTTGATAGCTTGAGCGGATATCATGAGTTGATAGCTTGAGTGTGTAAGTCCTTTTTCACATAGTGGATTGCTTTGCCGGTGGTTGTGGTATCAACCCGTGGATGTTTCCTCTTTGAGGTTTTGCCACGTAAAAATACTTGTGTTCATTTTTGTTTTTACTTTTCTTTATCTTCCATATCTTATAAATTGATTAACTCTTGTATAAGTGAAATCAATTAATTTGTCAAATATAATCAAGTGTGCATTTTCTTTGATATATTTCGCATTATTTTTAAATTGGAAGAATTTGGAGCCTATACCTATTCACCCCCCCTCTAGGTATATTTCACTACTACTTAAGGGAAATTTCATTTGGTATCAGAGCGGGTGTTTAGATGTACTTAGATAGATCATTTCTTTGTAGTGTTTTGTGTTTTTTGTTTGTGATAATCATGATTAAGGAAGTGTATTCCTATATGGCTTCTTTTGTTGAACATATTGACTTAGATGAGAAAAAGATCGATGATCTTATTTTTGAAAATGAACGTTTATCCAAAGTCAATATGTCCCTCAACAAGGAGTTAGAGAATCATGATCTTGGCTCAAAGGAGTTCAATGAACTTAAAGACAAGTTCCTAAGTCTAGAATTGAATCTAAAAGATAGCAATGATAGACTTGGTATCTTGAAGCAAGAAATTGAGCAAAGAGATTGTTCTCTTGTTAATGCTAACAAAACTTAAAAATGTGCTTAAATCTAAACTTAATGAGCATTTAAATCAAGAGAAAAAATATAAACAATGGCTTGATAAATCACATAAAGATGTTATGTTTAGTGATGACATAGCGGAAAAATATGCTGAAACAAATTATAGCACGGTGTGTATAAAACTATCTAGAGGGGGGGTGAATAGATTTTAAGCTTATTACCCAATTTTTCGTGATTAGTCGAAATTACAAAATTACCCCTAAATAGATAAAGCAATAAATCAAGTATAAAATGTGGAAATTAAATAACACTTGATTTTTAAGTGGAAACCCTCACGGGAAAAACCACGGGCTAGTAAGTAAGCCACACTCGAACCTCGAATCCACTAAATGTGTAAACGATTACAACCTAATCCCGGAAGTAATCACACACCTACCTAATCCCGGTATAAGTGAACCTAGTCCGATTGCTTGCAAATTAAGCAACCTAATCCCGGTCACAACACAAGACTTAATTCTCTAAAAAGAGATTAACACCCTAAGTGAATATATGAATATTCAAATGCAACATAGAGCAAGGGAAACCCTATATGCTTATCTAAGATGATGAATATGCAATTAAAAACAATCCTAGATATTAAAGCTAAATGACATGTCAATTAGCTTAGATAATCATAGATTAGAGAAACCTAGATATCTATCATAAAAACAACACTCAATCAAATCAACACAACAATCTCTGTCTTGAATATTAGAATATAATCTAAGAATAATCAAGTAATAAAAGAGATGCCATAATAAATTAAACACTAACTATGTATGATAATAGTGAAAAACTTACCAAAGCAAGTGTGATGAGGAAAGACCCATGCAAGCAAGCATCCTAGATATGCTAGAGAATGCTAGATGAACTTTGATGCAAATGGATTTTGATTTGAGTGTTTGATGAGCAAACTTGATTGCTTTCTCTCTTAAAAATCTCTCTTTTTAAAGTAGGGTTCTTGATGATTAAAGAGTCACATTCAGAACAAGAGAAAGTGATGTATTTATAGGCATGAAAAACAGAGCATGTGAAAAGACAAGTTTGCCCCTGAAACGCACCGATCGGCGGTTTCAATCGACGGCCAGGCCGCCGATCATACCGCCGAATTGGCCCGAGAGGAACAGGGGACCAACGGTGGTTTCATTCGGCGGTGTCGTGACCGCCGATCTAACCGTCGAATCAAACCTGAGATTAAAAAATCAATCATGTATGAAAACGGCGGTTTCATTCGTGACCGCCAATTCAACCGCTGAATTAGGCCGAGAGATAAAATCAATCAGGTCTTGAACGGCGGTTTCGAACGGCGGTCGTGACTGCCGATCATAACTGCAGAATTGCTCCATACACTACTGGAAGAAAACGGCGGTTTCATTCGGCGGCCAGGCCACCGATAATAACCGCCGATCACTAACAAAGGTGAAAACCAAGGAGAAGCCAAGGGCATTCTCCGTAGGCGGTCCTCGCGCTAAACCAAGCACATTCTAGTGCTTGAGCGGACGTTTTCGAAAACAATCGGGAAATGAATTACAAGACAACAAGACACAATTACACACAACGAAATATAACAAATAAGTGCAAGTGTGAAATGTGACAAGTGAAGAGAATGCACACATATGCAATGTATGTTAAGTGTGTGTGTGCAACTAATCTCTTTAAAGAAAAGTAAGCACATAGAAATTTACCTTCGGTGCTTATCAAGACGAGGTCTTCAAAGGGCTTGAGCAATGACACCGATACCTAGGCTACCCTTACAAAGAACCCCCAACATGTGGTTTGTCCACGAAATGAGCCAATCAACAAATGGGAACCTTACAATCTCCCCCTTTGGCTATTTCGTGACAAAACCACCACTCACATTGATTCCTCACAAAAAAATAGAAACTACGGGACTATAGTGATATTCTACAGTACAAAGAGATAAGAAAATAAAACTTCAAGTCTTCAAGCTCTTGTAGAATAATGAATCCCTGTAAATAAAGTTTCTAACATTTCCAATACAAGTAAAAAGTGAGATGAATCAAGTGAGAACAAAAACAAGGATTAGCATTTGTAAAAGATTAGGCACAACATTATGAAATGTATGTGTATGCAATGCTCCCCCTCAACGGGTTACTCCTCCTCAATGAATGTTCTCCCCAATATGCACAATTGCCTTTATATTTTGCAACTCCCCTTACAATATACTACTCCCCTTTTTTGTCATGACATAGGCAAAGGAGTAGTCCCCAACCGAGTCACTCATAGCAACGAGAGATAGTAGCATGCAAGATTTGCATAATTAATATAAGTCACATTATGCATCTCAATTAATTTGGAGAGAAACAAGGAGATTTATTTGAAAGAAAATGTGTGAATCAAACATGCTTTGCATACAAGACATGTAGCATTCAAGTCCAAAATACAATGATATTTGGCAAAGCAAATGACAAAGGTTTCTAATAAGAATTCAAACCAATTTCACCAATGTCATGAGTAAAGCAAGGATATAGAATATATTGATTTCAATTTAAGAACAACTATATCCAACTTTATAAGCGAAACATGGCATGAGCGACTTTGCACCCTATTTGATTTTTCCGGATAAGATATCCGTATGATAGTAGCCATGTTCAACCAATAGAGAAGGAGAGACATTTGGAATGTAAATTCCTTTGAACGGATACAAGATCCTTTATTCATTTTGAGTCTCATAAGCTTTCACACAAGGTTTTGCATTTTAAGAGTATGCAATCATCAATTCATGCTTTTCATGTGAGCATGTTATATGAATTTCATGCTTTTTCATTTGACATTAGTATGTTATTTAAGAATCATCATGTCATGGAGATAATCATAGGTCATTCAAATCATACTTTCTACATACATCTCCTAGTCCAAAAATGCATGTTTGAACATAAATATGACATGGACTGTAAACAAGCAAGGTTCACACTTATTGAATTGAAAATATATATACATATGTGCAACCAAGCTTACTCAAACAATTAAAAGAAGAGGCATAAGTTATTTAGAATTTTTTGCAAGATACAAGAATGCAAAATAGCTCTCTTTGCTTGAGTTCCCCATATGGGGTCAAATAACAAAACACATCACTCCACAAGACATATCCCAATAGATCTACTTAGTGTTTTAAATCGAGTAGAATCTAAGGGTTTAGTAAATAGGTCCGCAAGTTGATCATTAGTACCTACATGTTCAAGTACTATGCATTTATTTTCAACAAGCTATCTAATGAAATGATGGCGGATGTCAATATGCTTAGTTCTAGAATGTTGAACCGGATTCTTGGAAATATTAATGGCACTCATGTTATCACAAAAGAGAGTGAGAATACCTTGGTTGAATCCGTAGTCTACTAGCATTTGCTTCATCCATAGGAGTTGTGTGCATCCACTCCCAGCGGCTATGTACTCTGCCTCGGCCGTAGACAAGGAAATCGAGTTTTGCTTCTTGCAAAACCAAGACACCAAGTTGTTGCCTAGGAAGAAGCAACCGCCCGATGTGCTTTTCCTATCATCACAATTTCCTGCCCAATCCGCATCACTAAAGCCTACAAGACTAGCATTAGTGTCAAAAGAGTACCAAATCCCATAGTTGGAAGTCCCATTCACATAGCGAATGATTCTTTTTACGGAAGAGAGATGGGATTCCTTGGGATCCGCTTGGTACCTAGCACACACACCCACACTAAAAGATATATCGGGCCTACTTAAGGTCAAATAAAGCAAGCTACCTATCATGCCCCGATATAGAGTTTGTTCCACACTTTTACCACTAGCATCCTTGCTTAGCTTCAAAGTGGTACTCATGGGTGTATCACAATGTTTGGCATTCTCTAAACCAAACTTCTTCACTAGGTTTTCGGCATATTTGGCTTGGGTTATGAAAATCCCATCATCTAATTGCCTAATTTGCAAACCTAGGAAGTAACTAAGCTCACCAATAAGACTCATCTCAAATTCATGAGACATGACATCAACAAATTGTTGGACCTTGGTGTTGTTGGTGAAGCCAAATACAATGTCATCAACATAGATTTGAGCTATAAATAACTCATCTTTGTTTCTCTTGATGAACAAGGTCTTGTCAACATTACCTCTTGTGTAGTCATTGTCAACAAGAAATTGAGTGAGGCGCT
The DNA here is from genome assembly GCA_008009225.1 of Acer yangbiense. NCBI lineage: Eukaryota > Viridiplantae > Streptophyta > Magnoliopsida > Sapindales > Sapindaceae > Acer > Acer yangbiense. The sequence goes on along the minus strand of CM017772.1, from coordinate 9,860,990 downwards.
CATACCAAGTCCTCGGTGCTTGTTTCAACCCATATAGTGCTTTCTTGAGGCGATAGACATGGTTGGGATGGTGTGCATCCACAAACCCCTTGGGTTGTTCAACAAACACTTCCTCTTGCAAGAAGCCATTGAGGAAGGCACTCTTGACATCCATTTGGTGCAATTTGAACTTGTGCACACAAGAAATGAACAAGAGAAGCCTAATGGACTCTAAACGGGCAACGGGAGCAAAAGTATCCTCAAAGTCGATACCCTCAATTTGAGAGTATCCTTCTGCTACAAGTCTAGCCTTGTTCCGCACTATGTTGCCATCCTCATCGGATTTGTTCCTATAAATCCACTTAGTGCCTATCACATGAGTGTTTTTAGGCCTAGAAACTAGAGTCCAAACCTCATTCCTTTCGAATTGGTTTAGCTCTTCTTGCATGGCTAGAACCCAAAATTCATCATTTAAGGCTTCATCAACCTTTTTGGGTTCAATTTGAGATGTGTAGCATGTGTAGCTAATTAGATTATCTATTTGACGCCTAGTTCTAACACCCTCATTCACATCTCCAATAACATCCTCTTTGTTATGGAGCCTTCTAACCCATGGAGCGGGTTCATTAGAGTCCAAGAAAGGGACTCTAGTAATAGGTTGTGTGACTTCATTAATGTCATTGGACGTCCCAACATTGGGAGTCACCACAACCCTCTCCAAAGGAGAGTCATCATCTAAAACTTCCTCCTCCTCATGGTCATGAGACTTGAGCCTTGTATCATCAATAACAACATTCGATGATTCCATGACGGTTCGAGTCTTCAAGTTGAAAACTTTATAGGCTCTACTATTCAAGGCATAGCCAATAAAGATACCCTCATCACTCTTAGCATCAAACTTGCCAAGTTGATCACGGTCATTTAAAATGTAGCATTTGCTTCCAAATGTGTGGAAGTAGCTAACATTTGGCTTCCTACCCTTCCATAACTCATATGAGGTGTTTCTAGATCCGGGCCTTAGGAAAACACGATTCCCTATATAGCAAGCCGTATTGACGGCTTCGGCCCATAGGTTCCTAGGGACGTTGTTGCTAAGCAACATAACTCAGGCCATCTCTTGAAGGACCCTATTCTTTCTCTCAACAACTCCATTTTGTTGAGGTGTCCTAGGAGCCGAGAACTCATGGGAGATGCCTAAGCTATTGCAATAGCTTTCAAATGAGGCATTCTTAAATTCCCTCCCATGGTCACTTCTAATCCGTTTAATGCTTTTAATGTTAGAATTCATTTCATTTTGTATTTTAGTACAAAGCATTTTAAACTTATCAAAAGTTTCGGATTTTTCTCTAAGAAAATATGTCCATGTAAATCTAGAGAAATCATCAACACAAATAAAAATGTATCTCTTTCCACCTAAACTCTCGGTTTGCATAGGACCCATGAGATCCATGTGGAGAAGCTCTAGGGGCTCCTTGGTGGAGAGATACTTGCCCTTTTTGTGCATGCTTTTGGTTTGTTTTCCTTGTTGGCAAGGTCCACAAATACCATTGGCTTTCTTCCCGAGCTTAGGGAGGCCACGCACACAATTGAACTTTCCAAGGGTTCTCAAATCCCTAAAGTTCATGTGGCCAAGTCTTTCATGCCACAACTCTATTTGCTCATCCATGGACACATTGTTTGAGACTATTCTAGCTTCAAGACAATAACAATTGTCACTAGATCTCATACCTTTCAACAAGGTTTGTCCATCGGGCTTTAGGATTGAGCAATCATCTTTACTAAACAAGACGGAATATCCTTCATCACTTAGATGTGAAATGCTTATTAAATTGGCTTTCAAGCCATCAACAAATAAAGCATCGGATAAGGAGAGTAATCCGGGAACGAAAATGGTTCCTTTCCCTACAACCTTCTTTTTGCATCCATCACCAAAAGTGACATATCCTCCTTCCTCCATAACAAGAGTCTCGAAGAAACTCTTGTTTCCCGTCATGTGCCTAGAGCACCCACTATCTAAATACTAAAAATTAGAAGAATTTGCCTTCAAGGCTATTTGAGCAACATGGCAAACATTTTCATTCTTTCTAATCCACCTAGAAACAATCTTAGCTTTCTTAATGGTCTTTGGTACATGGGCTCTAGATGTCCTAGGATCATGCATAATAATATTATCATTCCTAGGAACATGCATCATGGCTCTTTTCTTTTTCTTCTCAATCATGCTTCTAGTTTTGCACATTTTAATATACCGAAAGCAATGTGGTCTAATATGACCATCAAATCCACAAAAATGACATATAGGAGTAAAATAAGGAATCATCCTTGTCCTTGTCTTTGTGGATGAATGGGATCAAAGCATCTTCGTTGTTGAACCGGTCTTGATTGCTTCTTAGCTTGAGGTTGCATGATTGGTCTCTTTCCTTTGTGAGCCACTTGTGGAGGAATGTAGGCTTGAGAGACCCTAGGGGGTTGAGCTTGAGGTTGCCTTCTTGGCCCCATCTTCACTTGTGCATTTGAACATTGTCCTATTTCTAACTTCTTCCTAGGAATTTGCACAAATGAAGTTTCTTCGTTCCTCAAACTCTTAACAAACACGGTCTTGTTAGAGGTTGAGATCTTCTTGCCATCTTCATACCCAAGACCCCTCTTGTCACATGGACTCTTTCCAACACCAAGCATATGGTCAAGTGTAAGGTTCCCATTTATTGATTGGCTCATTTTGTGGACAAACCACATGTTGGGGTTCTTTGTAAGGGTAGCTTAGGAGTTGGTATTATTGTTCGAAGCCCTTTGAAGACCTCGTGTTGATAAGCACCGAAGGTATATTTCTTTATGCTTACTTGTCTTGAAGAGATAGTTGCACACACTCACAACTCATGCATATGTTTAATACTTGTATGTTGTGTGTCTTATTTTTGTGCATTAATGTTTATTAACATCTCCTCTTGCATGTTAAATTGATTGCATCTTGCATATCCAATTGCATTGTCATGCTTAGACTTAGGATTGCATTTTTGCATTGGGCGCTCCCAAAAGCGCTCTTCAGAAGCGCTGTACGAACAGCGCCCATTGAGCGCTGTTCAGACCTGATCGATTTAATTCGGTCACTGTTGGGTCGCTGTACAGGCGTTGTACAAAGCGCTGTACAAAGCGCTCTACGTACAGCGCCACTCTGTTTTCCCGTGAGAACAGAGTAGGGGCGCTGTACAAGCGCTGTACAAGAGGCGCTCTACGTACAGCGCCCAAGGCAATTTTGAGGCAAACTTATCAAAACGACCACACCTTGTTTTGGCCTCCTATATATATGCCTCTTTGACTTTAGGTCAAGGTGAAGAGTTCATATTCAGATTCCATACTTAGGATATTTTTCAAAGAGAAGAAAAATTCCAAAGAACTCATTTTTAGTTTACTCAAACACTTTTCCATGATCATCAATCATCATCTAGCATCATCCTTGATCATCTAGATGACATCTTGCATGGATTCTTCATCATACTTTGCTTGGTAAGCTTTTCACTAATATCTTACATATTTTGTGTTTCTCCTAACAAGCAATCTCAATTAATTACTTGTATGTTATTTTATATACTTTGAATATAAGTTTGAGATTAGTATGATGTATGTTTGAGAAGTTGTATTGTGATAGCTAATTAGGTTTTGTGCTTAATCTTGATTAGCTAAACTATTTGATTTGACATGTCATTTAGTTTTGATATCTAGGATTGCTATAATTGCATATTAATCATCTTAGATAAGCATATAGGGTTTCCCTTGCTCTATGTTGCATTTTGAATATTCATATATTCACTTAGGGTTGTTATTCTCTTCATAGAGAAAGTAAGTCTTGTGTGTAGCAACCGGGATTAGGTTGCTTAGATCGCAAGCAAATTGGACTAGGTTCACTCATACCAGGATTAGGTAGGTGTGTGATTACTTCCGGGATTAGGTTGTAATCGTTTTACACATTTAGTGGATTCGAGGTTTGAGTGTGGCTTACTTACTAGCCCGTGGTTTTTCCCGTGAGGGTTTCCACGTAAAAATCAAGTCTTATTTAATTTCCGCATTTTATACTTGATTTATTGCTTTATCTATTTAGGGGTAAATTCGTAATTTTGACCAACACGAAAAATTGGGTAAAAAGCTTAAAATCTATTCACCCCCCCTCTAGATAGTTTTATACACACCGTGCTATAATTTGTTTCAATTGGTATCAGAGCGGGTTCCTAGACATACATAGGTGATCCTTGCTTATTTTGGTGTGTTTTGCATTTTGTGTGATTTTTGATCATTCATACATTTGCATTCATTTCATTCATTCATAAACACTATGAGTGGAAACAGTGGAAATGGTGGTGGCAACGAAGGTGCCTCAAGCACAAGGCCTCCACTTCTTATCGGATTGAACTATTCCCAATGGAAAGGGAAGTTGGAATCCTACATATGCCAAATTCATGACAGTGCATGGATGGCGGTGGAAGACGGATATGATCTACCCAAGATGACTCCCGATGGTGGAGGAGAAGAAGTATTGAAGCCTAAGGCGCAATGGAACGCGCAAGAGTTTGAGGCTTCAAAGTGGAATAGGAAGGCGATGCATGCCATCTTGTGTGCTATGGATGAAAATCAATATAAATTGATTCAAAATACTAGGATAGCTAAGGAGGCTTGGGACATCCTAGAGATTGCACATGAGGGAACCGAAGTAGTGAAGGACTCTAAGATTCAAGTCCTCCAAACTCAATTCGAGATGCTTAAGATGGAGGAGAATGAGTGCTTCAACGACTTCGAGATCAAGTTGATGGATATAGTCAACCAAAGCCATCAACTTGGTGATCCATATTCGGATAGGAGAATCAAGCAAAAGATTATGAGATCTCTACCCGATAGGTTTGAATCGAAGGTGACGGCTTTAGAAGAAAATAGTGGTTATAAGGATATGAAGCCGAGTGAGGTGATTGGGAGACTTCTAGCTTATGAGTCTAGGAAAGGGCCTATCTCCACACCCACTAAAAAGCAAAAAGGAATTGCTTTAAAAACCTCTAAGGATGAAAAGGATGCAAAGAAGGTTGACTCAGATGAAGACCTTGCCTTGTTTGTAAAAAGGTTCAACAAAGTTATGAAGTTTAGAAGAAAGGGCTTTGGATCAAAAGGTCAAGATTTGAAGAAAAAAGGCTCTTTCAAGAAGTTTGAACCTAGGCAAGAAAGGACCGAAAGGAAAGGGGTCCGATGTTTCGAGTGTGGTGGCATAGGTCACTTTGCCCCCGAATGTGCAAATCACAATGAGAGGAAAAAGGGAAAAGTGATGGCCGCCACTTGGAGTGGAAGTAATGATGACTCCATTGAGGGAGATGAGTCTTCAAGTGATGAAGAGCTCATGGCTAATCTCCTAGCTTTTGCCTCCTCCCATAAAAGCAAAAGTGCTAGTGAGAGAGAGGAAATGAGTCAAGAGGAAAATGACTTAAGTGAAGAAGAAAGTGATTCCTCGTCTAACTCCATAAGTAGTTTTGTGGAGAAAAAGGTGCTTGCTAAATGCCATGCCGAGTTTAATGATTTAGCAATCAAGAGCACAAGAAAGATCAAGATGTTGAGAGAAGAAAATCTTGAGCTTGCATCTCACAATGACCACTTAGGTGAACAAGTGGAAAAATTCAAGAAGATGGAAGATAAGCTAAGAGAGGAGTTAGTCTTATCTAGGAGGAATGAAGAAAGTCTAAAGAGGGAGCTTGAAGAAGTTAGAAATTCTATGACTAGGATGGATTCTAGCACCAAGAAGCTTGACCATATGCTTGGTGTTGGAAAGAGTCCATGTGACAAGAGGGGTCTTGGGTATGAAGATGACAAGAAGATCTCAACCTCTAACAAGACCGTGTTTGTCAAGGATTTGAAGAACGAAGAAACTTCATTTGTGCAAATTCCTAGGAAGAAGTTAGAAGTAGGACAATGTTCAAATGCACAAGTGAAGATGGGGCAAAGAAGGCAAACTCAAGCTCAACCCCCTAGGGTCCCTCAAGCCAACATTCCTCTACGATTGGCTCACAAAGGAAAAAGACCTATCATGCAACCTCAAGCTAGGAAGCAAGCTAGAGCGGTTCAACAACGAAGAAGGATTGAACCCTTTCATCCACAAAGATAAGGACAAGGTATGATTCCTTATTTTACTCCTATATGTCACTTTTGTGGATTTGATGGTCATATTAGACCACATTGCTATCGATACATAAAAATGTGCAAAACTAGAAGCATGATAGAGAAGAAAAAGAAAAGAGCCATGATGCATGTTCCTAGGAATGATAATATTATTATGCATGATCCTAGGACATCTAGAGCCCATGTACCAAAGACCACTAAGAAAGCTAAGATTGTTTCTAGGTGGATTAGAAAGAATGAAAATGTTTGCCATGTTGCTCAAATAGCCTTGAAGGCAAATTCTTCTAATTTTTGGTATTTAGATAGTGGGTGCTCTAGGCACATGACGAGAAACAAGAGTTTCTTCGAGACTCTTGTTATGGAGGAAGGTGGATATGTCACTTTTGGTGATGGATCCAAAAAGAAAGTTGTAGGGAAAGGAACCATTTCCGTTCCCGGATTACCCTCCTTATCCGATGCTTTATTTGTTGATGGCTTGAAAGCCAATTTAATAAGCATTTCACATCTAAGTGATGAAGGATATTCCGTCTTGTTTTGTAAAGATGATTGCTCGATCCTAAAGCCCGATGGACAAACCTTATTGAAAGGTATGAGATCTAGCGACAATTGCTATTGTCTTGAAGCTAGAATAGTCTCAAACAATGTGTCCATGGATGAGCAAATAGAGTTGTGGCATGAAAGACTTGGCCACATGAACTTTAGGGATTTAAGAACCCTTGGAAAGTTCGAGTGTGTGCGTGGCCTCCCTAAGCTTGGGAAGAAAGCCAATGGTATTTGTGGACCTTGCCAACAAGGAAAACAAACTAAAAACATGCACAAAAAGGGCAAGTATCTCTCCACCAAGGAGCCCCTAGAGCTTCTCCACATGGATCTCATGGGTCCTATGTAGGGAAAAATACCGTAGTACACGCAGCGGAAGCGAGACTAAAAAATAGATTTAGTAACTTTTAAAATTTTTCCTTTTTATGAACCTTAAACCCTTTAATCAATTAAACATATATATTATCTAACAAAAGAAGAATACCTTTTGTCGCGTGATCCGATTGACTTACGTCGATGGTAATCCGCAAGATCTTCAATCCTAGCACGAACGTGGATCACCTAGGAGCGTGGTCTCCCTTTTTCTTTGAATTGCAAACCTGTGAATGGACAAACAAACTTTTCTTTTCTTTGTTAGTCACAAAAACAATCAAAAGAATACTAAGATTATTCCGGTCACTTTTGAGTTCTCAATCTAATGATCGAAACTCGCGTGAACCTAGATCGATGTTGTACACACAAGCTTATTGATGAATAAGCAAAAAGTATACCATCAAAGAATAATCTATCACTCTTTTATGTTTTTAGTAGAATAAAAATAACTCTCTATGAATGAAGAAGAAGAAGAAAATTGTCTCTAGTGAAAACCATTGAGTGGCCGAATTCTATAAGAGTGAATATATAGGTGGCCAAATTTTCTTTTCTTCTTTCTTTTAGGGTGGCCGAATTCTTCATGTGTTTCTCCTAGGGTTGCCGCAATTTTCCTCTACAAAAGAGGAGTTGTGTTGCACCCAAATTCATATGTCATTTAAGACTTCAAACCCTAATCCAACTCATAGATCTTTTATTTTTTTTATTTTGACTAAATAAAAAGACTCCTTATTTGATTAAATAAATAAAATTAATTATTTATTTTCTTACCAAATAAGTCTTTTACTTTTAGTATACTACCAACAATAGTATAACATTAGGAATCATATTTCCTAATCAGAAAAGATTTGTTTCTTAATTAAACAATTAATTAATTCTTATTTAATTTAAACAATGAAAACAAAATAATATCTTAGGTTAAAAATTTAACCTTGCCGCCCCACATAAAATAATTGGGCCAAATATTATTTTCTTATTTCATTTAATCCATTGGACTTTAAATAAAAAGCCCACATGTGAACCAGACCTATTCTTACTAAAAGAAACAAGCCCACATGTCTTTCATTAATATATTAATATAATTGAGCAGCCCATTACATAAATAATGTGCAAATTATATTCTTAATATATTAAATGCAATTCTAGATGGACCCTTAAATTGGTCCGGTAGAATATATCAAGTGATCCATGCAAGTCCGTGTGGATTGGGGATCTTGGCGGGCCATCTAAATTTAAGCTTCAATAGACATAACCTAATCACAATCAACAAATGATTCACTTAGGTCCGACCCATTAATTTTAACTCATTCCACTAAAGAGCTAAAACTGAACTCTTAAATAAAGATAGAAAAGGAATATGCTCCTCATTCATACCCTAGACAATCATATTGGAGATAGTGTATCCTCGTGATTAATATCAGTAATCGCCAAGAGTTCATAGACCGCCTATAACTCTCCAAGTTACCATATTTACTCATATGACCACGTTTTGAACTTGGATATTTTGACTTGTCCAGAAGCCATGTTTTCAATAGACACTATCGAAAACTCAACGTTGAGATTTAATATCCAATTACCTCAAAACATCCATATGATGATATTATACTCTCATTTGATAAATGGAGCCACGATGTCCATATCTATAAATGAAGTCCTCTATCGATTAACAAATGAATATCACCAAACTATCGAGGATAGACTATGCGATATAATCGTACTCATTGATAACTCAAATGATATCACTTGCAACCATAAGTCCATCATTTATCTCAGGATTAAGATAGACTCTCCGATTGTCCTGATAATGAAAAGACTATTATCTATTGACGGTTATAGATAAAGTATTTCATTGTGATCCAGTTCAATGCACCCAGTGCACTAGATTCTTTTGCTGGAAGACACTCCGATGATTTTAGACTCATCATATCTCATTTGATCCCACTCAAATGCTAGCAAAAGAATTCTACAACTTTAACAAGATAAAGGTGCCCAACCTTTAACTTAAGTTGTGAACATTATTCAAGACTAACTAAAGAATTGTGTCTACCACATACATATCCAGATGTACGAACAATTCTTCTTTTCTCATAGTCTTTAGACCTTATGATTATTTACTTTGACAATTATAATATTAAACTATAAATGCTATACGATTTGTTAAACCAGAAATCACTTTATTAATATGAAAAAGATTGTTAATTACAACATTACACTCTTGCTATTGAGCATAATCCTAACAATCTCCCACTTGCACTATAGCAAATGTGTCATATCTCTCAAACCCATGTTCTCTAGATGCCCATCGAAACTCTTCTGAGGTAGAGCCTTTGTGAAGGGATCCGCTAGATTTTCTGCTGACGCGATTTTGGTAATCGTCACGTCACCTCTTTGAACAATCTCCCTTAAAAGATGATACTTTCTTTTCAATGTGTTTACCTCTTTTGTGACTTCTTGGTTCTTTCGAATTAGCCACTGCTCCACTGTTGTCACAGTAGATAGTGATCTGCTTATTCGCACTAGGAACCACTTCCAAGTCAATCAAGAATTGGCGGAGCCAAACAGCCTCTTTGGCAGCCTCGCATGCAGCAACATACTCAGCTTCCATGGTGGAATCAGCAATACAAGATTGCTTGATACTCCTCCATATAACTGCTCCTCCTCCAATAGTAAACACAGCCCCTGATGTGGATTTTCTGGAGTCAGAATCTGATTGGAAATCAGAATCTGTATACCCAACGGGAATCAAATCCCCTCCAGAGTATACAAGCATATTATCTCTCGTTCTCTTAAGATACTTGAAAATATGCTTGACTGCCGTCCAGTGATCAGGACCAGGTTTCGATTGAAATCTGCTAACTATGCCAATAGCAAAACAAATATCTGGTCTAGTACAGAGCATTGCATACATGAGACTTCCAACTGCCGAGGCATATGGAACTCTACTCATGAATTACTCTTCATGCTCATTCTTAGGAACTTGTTCCTTAGAAAGCTTGATTCCATGTCTAAAAGGTAACATACCTTTCTTGGAATCCTGCATGGAAAACCTAGACAAGATCTTGTCTATGTATGAAGCTTGGGATAATGCAATCGTTCTATTATTTCTGTCCCTTATTACTTGGATACCTAGAATAAAACTTGCTTCTCCTAAGTCCTTCATATCAAATTGTTTTGCTAACCATTCTTTTACTGATGTCAATACACCTACATCGTTTCCAATGAGTAGTATATCATCAACATAAAGAATCAGGAAAACCAACTTGTCGCCCTTAATCCTTTTGTATACACAAGGTTCGTCAAGATTCTGAATAAATCCAAAACCTTTGACAGCTTGATCAAACCTTATGTTCCAGGATCTGGATGCTTGCTTCAATCCATATATGGATTTCTGCAACTTGCATACCTTTTCCATTTGGCCCTTTTCAATGAATCCCTCTGGTTGCATCATGTAAATGCTTTCGTCAAGACTTCCATTAAGGAAAGTTGTCTTGACGTCCATTTGCCAAATCTCTAGATCTAAAGATGCTGCAATGGATAAGAGTATCCTAATGGATTTAAGCATGGCCATAGGCGAGAAGGTTTCCTCGTAATCGATACCTTCTTTCTGTGTATACCCTTTAGCTACCAATCTAGCTTTAAAGGTTTCCACCTTACCATCCATACCTCTTTTCCTCTTGTATACCCACTTGCACCCAATGGGTTTTATCCCTTTAGGCAAGTCTACAAGGGACCAGACTTTGTTATCGAACATAGATTCAATCTCGGATTGCATTGCCTTTTGCCAATGGCGACTATCAACATCCTCCATAGCTTCCTTGTACGTGTAGGGATCATCGTCGTCCGGGAGATTCTCCACTGATTCTCCCAGACCGATGTATCTTTCGGGTTGTGTTCTAACTCTCCCACTACGACGAGGAATGGTGGGTTGTTGATCTTGTGTTGGATCGGAACTTACAATTGGGTTAGGTTGTGTAACCTCTCGTGGAATTGTATCTCCTGACATCTCATTCAGGACAATTCTACTTCTAGGCACAAAATCATTCATATAGTCCTTTTCCAGAAATTTAGCATTTGTCGAAACAAATACTTTAAGATCTGAAGGGCTATAAAAATAATATCCTTTAGTTTCTTTTGGATACCCTACAAATATACATGTTTATGAACGGGACTCCATCGTTTCTGTCTTTCCTTTTAACACATGCGCAGGACAACCAAATATCCTTAAGTGTTGTAAACTAGGCTTGCGCCCAGTCCACAACTCATGCGGTGTTTTAGGAACAGACTTAGATGGTACATCGTTTAGAATGTATATAGCAGTTTGTAAGGCATATCCCCAAAAAGAAATAGGAAGTGTTGAATAACTCAACATAGACCTAACCATATCCAAAAGAGTTCTATTTCTCCTTTCTGCTACCCCATTCTGTTGAGGTGTACCTGGTGCAGAAAACTGAGAAACTATCCCATTATCAATAAGATATTGCTGAAACTCACCAGATAGATATTCTCCACCACGATCAGATCTCAAGATTTTTATGTGTTTCTCAAGCTGATTTTCTACTTCAGCTTTGAATGCTTTGAACATGTCAAAAGCATCCGACTTATGTCGCATGAGATACACATAGCCAAATCTCGAGTAATCATTTGTGAAGGTGATGAAGTACTCATATCCACCTCTAGCTTGAATGCTCATAGGTCCATATACATCAGTGTGTATCAATCCTAAACATTCAGTGGCTCTTGCACCTTTGGCAGAGAACAACCTTTTGGTCATTTTACCTTCCAAACAAGATTCAGAAGTTAGTAGATCATCAACCTTTAAGTCACTTAAAGGTCCGTCACATACCAATCTTTTAATCCTATTAAGGTTAATATGACCTAGGCGTAAATGCCATAGGTAGGTTTCATCTATTGATAATTTTACTCTTTTATGATTAGGTTCCGTTAATTCTGTGTCTAACGAGTGAGAGATATTTCTATGCAAAAAGTATAGACCGTTTTCCAATGTACCTTGGCAAATAATTTTGTCATTCTTACTAATAATAAAAACTTTATTAAAAGTAACCGAATATCCAAATTTATTCAAACAAGAAACTGAAATTAAATTCCTCTTGAATTGAGGTACATAATAAACGTCTATCAAATCTAAATGCCTTCTAGAATCCAAATAAACTCTAATATCTCCCACTGCACTTGCAGACACTAACGTTCCGTTGCCCAAGCGCAAATTGATTTCATTCTTACTCAGCCTTCTCCTTTCTTGGAACCCCTGCAAGGAATAACAAACATGATTAGTGGCTCCAGAGTCTATGATCCAAGAATCTGTAGAATCTGCCAAAAAACATGTTTCAAGATAATTCACATTACCTTCTTCCTTCTTATTCTGGGACTTTGGGCAATTTCTTTTCCAATGTCCCTTTTCACCACAAAGGAAGCATTTCCCTTTGATCTTGGTTACTTTCTTGGTCTCCTTCTTGGTAGGCCCAAATTGCTTTTTCTTCTGTTGTTTCTTGACCTTTTGATGGGTCTTAACAGTAGCAACTTTACCAACCATATGAATCTGAGATTCATAAGTAGGAGCAGGTGGTTTAGGAGCAGACAGAATAAACTTATGTTTTTCAACTTGCAGCAACAACCCAATTTTTCTTTTCCATGTGACATAATTATTTCCGGTTAAAATATTATCTTTTAAGATGTTCATTAGGGATGGGGTCATGATTTCTGAATATAACAAAAATATATATGAGTAAATAATCATGATAAAGCACTTTCGAATATTTATCTTGATTTAAATAAATAACTCAATCATAAAAATTCAACGGTGATCCAACACCCATAAATGTTACGCCTCCTTTGGGAGTTCGCACCATTTACTAGTTAGACTAGGTCCCACCTAATTGTTAACATAACAACCAGCGTTTTCAATTTTAGCCTTGCAATTTTACTGGCAAGAACTCTTGGGAGGATATCAATAAAATTACATTGAGTGTGTTACCAAGATATTGACCCTCAATTTTCTCTCACGAAAATCCCTCCTTGGGGAGTAGATCTCGTTTGAGTCCATTGTCTAGTCTATCCTTGTAAGGAAGTATGTTGCTAAATTCCATTCATGGACGCCCCTTGGGGGGATTACCAATAAATAATTAAGCTCAACTAACCTTGGAGGCCTCAATTATTTAAGGCGTGTGATTAAATCTCATAGAATGATTTACCAAGTTATCTAGATGCCAATTTAGATACCTAAATCATTCAATGCATGTTCATACCAAAAGAGATATATGAGTGGCACTCCTATTCTATATGTCATGTTATCATACAATAACAAATATTGTAATATTTAAGCATAAATTAAATAGCAACAATTTTGGCCCATCCTAGAAAAACAAGTAAATTACAATTGTTTAAGAATACAAGATCTTCAAGCGGCCCATCAACCATACGCTCATCCTTCGGCCCAAACCCCATGGGCGTGCACAACCCACAACCCCACAAAGGGGCTGCTGTGCGCAGCCCATGAAGACTCCCAGGGCTGCCGTGCGCAGCCCACCAAGCTTGGGCTTGCCATGCGCAGCCCAATCCACTCCTAGGGTGCGCACGGTGCTCGTTCTCGGTTCCGGTTGCTTCGTTTTTCTTCGTGTCTTCGAATCTTCAACACCTAAATATATTACGGCAGTATTTAAACAAATAAAATACTGCAGTATTTTTTTTTTTTTTTAATCACTGCAGTACTTTTTACAAATAAAATACTGCACTAAAACTTAATAAAATAAAAAAAAAACTGTTGCAGTAATAATAAAAAAAAATACTGCACATATAAAAAATAATAAAATAAAACCTAGCAGCTACCAAGAAGGAATTATGGCGATGATAGACCACCCTTCTTGTTACAATTCCATAACAAAAATACATTGAAAATCTAGGACCAAAATCGAGCAATAACAATCCACATAAAACATATATAAATCCATACATCACATGTAATTATATATGCGAATACCTAGAGTGCCATCTCTTTCTAAACATGCATAATCACAATAAAAGAAATCGATCCACGTATATATACGTTAATTAATTAAAAGGGTTCAACCTAGGCTCTGATACCAATTGTAGGGAAAAATACCGTAGTACACGCAGCGGAAGCGAGACTAAAAAATAGATTTAGTAACTTTTAAAATTTTTCCTTTTTATGAACCTTAAACCCTTTAATCAATTAAACATATATATTATCTAACAAAAGAAGAATACCTTTTGTCGCGTGATCCGATTGACTTACGTCGATGGTAATCCGCAAGATCTTCAATCCTAGCACGAACGTGGATCACCTAGGAGCGTGGTCTCCCTTTTTCTTTGAATTGCAAACCTGTGAATGGACAAACAAACTTTTCATTTCTTTGTTAGTCACAAAAACAATCAAAAGAATACTAAGATTATTCTGGTCACTTTTAAGTTCTCAATCTAATGATCGAAACTCGCGTGAACCTAGATTGATGTTGTACACACAAGCTTATTGATGAATAAGCAAAAAGTATACCATTAAAGAATAATCTATCACTCTTTTATGTTTTTAGTAGAATAAAAATAACTCTCTATGAATGAAGAAGAAGAAGAAAATTGTCTCTAGTGAAAACCATTGAGTGGCCGAATTCTATAAGAGTGAATATATAGGTGGCCAAATTTTCTTTTCTTCTTTCTTTTAGGGTGGCCGAATTCTTCATGTGTTTCTCCTAGGGTTGCCGCAATTTTCCTCTACAAAAGAGGAGTTGTGTTGCACCCAAATTTACATGTCATTTAAGACTTCAAACCCTAATCCAACTCATAGATCTTTTATTCTTTTATTTTGACTAAATAAAAAGACTCCTTCTTTGATTAAATAAATAAAATTAATTATTTATTTTCTTACCAAATAAGTCTTTTACTTTTAGTATACTACCAACAATAGTATAACATTAGGAATCATATTTCCTAATTAGAAAAGATTTGTTCCTTAATTAAACAATTAATTAATTAATTAATTAATTCTTATTTAATTTAAACAATGAAAACAAAATAATATCTTAGGTTAAAAATTTAACCTTGCCGCCCCACATAAAATAATTGGGCCAAATATTATTTTTTTATTTCATTTAATCCATTGGACTTTAAATAAAAAGCCCACATGTGAACCAGACCTATTCTTACTAAAAAAAACAAGCCCACATGTCTTTCATTAATATATTAATATAATTGAGCAGCCCATTACATAAATAATGTGCAAATTATATTCTTAATATATTAAATGCAATTCTAGATGGACCCTTAAATTGGTCCGGTAGAATATATCAAGTGATCCATGCAAGTCCGTGTGGATTGGGGATTTTGGCGGGCCATCTAAATTTAAGCTTCAATAGACATAACCTAATCATAATGAACAAATGATTCACTTAGGTCCGATCCATTAATTTTAACTCATTCCACTAAAGAGCTAAAACTGAACTCTTAAATAAAGATAGAAAAGGAAGATGCTCCTCATTCATACCCTAGACAATCATATTGGAGATAGTGTATCCTCGTGATTAATATCAGTAATCGCCAAGAGTTCATAGACCTCCTATAACTCTCCAAGTTACCATATTTACTCATATGACCACGTTTTGAACTTGGATATTTTGACTTGTCCAGAAGCCATGTTTTCAATAGACACTATCGAAAACTCAACGTTGAGATTTAATATCCAATTACCTCAAAACATCCATATGATGATATTATACTCTCATTTAATAAATGGAGCCACGATGTCCATATCTATAAATGAAGTCCTCTATCGATTAACAAATGAATATCACCAAACTATCGAGTATAGACTATGCGATATAATCGTACTCATTGATAACTCAAATGATATCACTTGCAACCATAAGTCCATCATTTATCTCAGGATTAAGATAGACTCTCCGATTGTCCTGATAATGAAAAGACTATTATCTATTGACGGTTATAGATAAAGTATTTCATTGTGATCCAGTTCAATGCACCCAGTGCACTAGATTCTTTTGCTGGAAGACACTCCGATGATTTTAGACTCATCATATCTCATTTGATCCCACTCAAATGCTAGCAAAAGAATTCTACAACTTTAACAAGATAAAGGTGCCCAACCTTTAACTTAAGTTGTGAACATTATTCAAGACTAACTAAAGAATTGTGTCTACCACATACATATCCAGATGTACGAACAATTCTTCTTTTCTCATAGTCTTTAGACCTTATGATTATTTACTTTGACAATTATAATATTAAACTATAAATGCTATACGATTTGTTAAACCAGAAATCACTTTATTAATATGAAAAAGATTGTTAATTACAACATTACACTCTTGCTATTGAGCATAATCCTAACATCCTATGCAAACCGAGAGTTTAGGTGGAAAGAGATACATTTTTGTTTGTGTTGATGATTTCTCTAGATTTACATGGACATATTTTCTTAGAGAAAAATCCGAAACTTTTGATAAATTTAAAATGCTTTGTACTAAAATACAAAATGAAATGTGAAACAAATTATAGCACGGTGTGTATAAAACTATCTAGAGGGGGGGGGGGGGGGGGTGAATAGATTTTAAGCTTTTTACCCAATTTTTCGTATTAGTCCAAATTACGAAATTACCCCTAAATAGATAAAGCAATAAATCAAGTATAAAATGCGGAAATTAAATAACACTTGATTTTTACGAGGAAACCCTCACGGGAAAAACCACGGGCTAGTAAGTAAGCCACACTCGAACCTCGAATCTCGAATCCATTAAATGTGTAAACAATTACAACCTAATCCCGGAAGTAATCACACACCTACCTAATCCCGGTATGAGTGAACCTAGTCCGATTGCTTGCGAATTAAGCAACCTAATCCCGGTCACAACACAAGACTTAATTCTCTAAAAAGAGATTAACACCCTAAGTGAATATATGAATATTCAAATGCAACATAGAGCAAGGGAAACCCTATATGCTTATCTAAGATGATGAATATGCAATTAAACACAATCCTAGATATTAAAGCTAAATGACATGTCAATTAGCATAGATAATCATAGATTAGAGAAACCTAGATATCTATCATAAAAAACAACACTCAATCAAATCAACACAACAATCTCTATCTTGAATATTAGATTATAATCTAAGAACAATCAAGTAATAAAAGAGATGCCATAATAAATTAAACACTAATTATGTATGATAATAGTGAAAAACTTACCAAAGCAAGTGTGATGATCAAAGACCCATGCAAGCAAGCATCCTAGATATGCTAGAGAATGCTAGATGAACTTTGATGCAAATGGATTTTTGTTTGAGTGTTTAATGAGCAAACTTGATTGCTTTCTCTCTTAAAATTCTCTCTTTTGAAAGTAAGGTTCTTGATGATCAAAGAGTCACATTCAGAACAAGAGAAAGTGATGTATTTATAGGCATGAAAAACAGAGCATGTGAAAAGACAAGTTTACCCCTGAAACGCACCGATCGGCGGTTTCAATCGGCGGCCAGGCCGCCGTTCATAACCACCGAATTGGCCCGAGAGGAACAGGGGACCAACGGTGGTTTCATTCGGCGGTTTCGTGACCGCCGATCCAACCGCCGAATCAAACCTGAGATGAAAAATCAATCAGGTGTGAAAACGGCGGTTTCATGCGTGACCGCCGTTTCAATCGCTGAATTAGGCCGAGAGATAAAATCAATCAGGTCTTGAACGGCGGTTTTGAACGGCGGTCGAGACTACCGATCATAACCGCAGAATTGCTCCATACACTATTGGAAGCAAACGGCGGTTTCATTCGGCGGCCAGGCCGCCGATCATAATCGCCGATCACCAACAAAGGTGAAAACCAAGGAGAAGCCAAGGGCATTCTCCGTAGGCGGTCCTCGCGCTAAACCAAGCACATTCTAGTGCATGCGCGGACGTTTCTGAAAACTATCGGGAAACGAATTAAGAGACAACAAGACACAAATACACACAACAAAATATAACACATAAGTGCAAGTGTGAAATGTGACAAGTAAAGAGAATGCACACATATTCAATGTATGTTAAGTGAGTGTGTGCAACTAATCTCTTTAAAGAAAAGAAAGCACATAGAAATTTACCTTCGGTGCTTATCAATACGAGGTCTTCAAAGGGCTTCGAACAATGAAACCAATACCTAAGCTACCCTTACAAAGTACCCCAACATGTGGTTTGTCCACGAAATGAGCCAATCAACAAAAGGGAACCTTACAAAATGAATTCTAACATTAAAAGCATTAAACGGATTAGAAGTGACCGTGGGAGGGAATTTGAGAATGCCTCATTTGAAAGCTATTGCAATAGCTTAGGCATCTCCCATGAGTTCTCGGCTCCTAGGACACCTCAACAAAATGGAGTTGTTGAGAGGAAGAATAGGGTCATTCAAGAGATGGCCCGTGTGATGTTGCTTAGCAACAATGTCCCTAGGAACCTATGGGCCAAAGCCGTCAATACGGCTTGCTATATAGGGAATCGTGTTTTCCTAAGGCCCGGTACTAGAAATACCTCCTATGAGTTATGGAAAGGCAAGAGGCCAAATGTTAGGTACTTCCACACTTTTGGAAGCAAATGCTACATTTTAAATGACCGTGATCAACTTGGCAAATTCGATGCTAAGAGTGATGAGGGTATTTTTATTGGCTATGCCTTGAATAGTAAAGCCTATAGAGTTTTCAATTTAAAAACTCTAAGTGTTATGGAATCATCCAATGTCGTATTTGATGATACTAGGCTCAAGTCAAATGATCATGAGGAGGAGGTTATTTTTAGTGATGACTCTCCTTTGGAGAGGGTTGTGGTGACTCCCAATGTTGGGACATCTAATGAAAATGATGAAGTCACACAACCCACTACTAGAGTCCCTCTCTTGGACTCTAATGAACCCGCTCCATGGGTTAGAAGACTCCATAACAAAGAGGATGTTATTGGAGATGTGAATGAGGGTGTTAGGACTAGACGTCAACTTGCTAATCTTATTAGCTACACATGCTACACCTCTCAAATTGAACCCAAAAAGGTTAAAGAAGCCTTAAATGATGAATTTTGGGTTCTTGCCATGCAAGAAGAGCTAAACCAATTCGAAAGAAATGAGGTTTGGACTCTAGTTCCTAGGCATAAGACCACTAATGTC
This sequence comes from Acer yangbiense, assembly GCA_008009225.1. Classification (NCBI taxonomy): domain Eukaryota; kingdom Viridiplantae; phylum Streptophyta; class Magnoliopsida; order Sapindales; family Sapindaceae; genus Acer; species Acer yangbiense. Next base: position 9,841,788 of record CM017772.1, on the reverse strand, counting down.
ATAGGCACTAAATGGATATTTAGGAACAAATCCGATGAGGATGGCAACATAGTGCGGAACAAGGCTAGACTTGTAGCACAAGGGTACTCTCAAATTGAAGGTATCGACTTTGAGGAGACATTTGCTCCCGTTGCCCGTTTAGAGTCCATTAGGCTTCTCTTGTCCATTTCTTGTGTGCACAAGTTCAAATTGCACCAAATGGATGTCAAGAGTGCCTTCCTCAATGGCTTCTTGCAAGAGGAAGTGTTTGTTGAACAACCCAAGGGGTTTATGGATGCACACCACCCTAACCATGTCTATCGCCTCAAGAAGGCACTATATGGGTTGAAACAAGCACCGAGGGCTTGGTATGAGCGCCTCACTCAATTTCTTGTTGACAATGACTACACAAGAGGTAGTGTTGACAAGACCTTGTTCATCAAGAGAAACAAAGATGAGTTATTTATAGCTCAAATCTATGTTGATGACATTGTATTTGGCTCCACCAACAACACCAAGGTCCAACAATTTGTTGATGTCATGTCTCATGAATTTGAGATGAGTCTTGTTGGTGAGCTTAGTTACTTCCTAGGTTTGCAAATTAGGCAATTAGATGATGGGATTTTCATAACCCAAGCCAAATATGCCAAAAACCTAGTGAAGAAGTTTGGTTTAGAGAATGCCAAACATTGTGATACACCCATAAGTACCACTTTGAAGCTAAGCAATGATGCTAGCGGTAAAAGTGTGGAACAAACTCTATATCGGGCCATGATAGGTAGCTTGCTTTATTTGACCGCAAGTAGGCCCGATATTTCTTTTAGTGTGGGTGTGTGTGCTAGGTACCAAGCGGATCCCAAGGAGTCCCATCTCTCTTCCGTAAAGAGAATCATTCGCTATGTGAATGGGACTTCCAACTATGGGATTTGGTACTCTTTTGACACTAATGCTAGTCTTGTAGGCTTTAGTGATGCGGATTGGGCAGGAAATTGTGATGATAGAAAGAGCACATCGGGCGGTTGCTTCTTTCTAGGCAACAACTTGGTGTCTTGGTTTTGCAAGAAGCAAAACTCGATTTCCTTGTCCACGGCCGAGGCCGAATACATAGCCGCGGGGAGTGGATGCAGACAACTCCTATGGATGAAGCAAATGCTAGTAGACTACAGATTCAACCAATGTACTCTCACTCTCTTTTGTGATAACATGAGTGCTATTAATATTTCCAAGAATCCGGTACAACATTCTAGAACTAAGCATATTGACATCCACCATCACTTCATTAGAGAGCTTGTTGAAAATAAATGCATAGTACTTGAACATGTAGGTACTAATGATCAACTTGCGGACTTATTTACTAAACCCTTAGATGCTACTCAATTAAAAACTCTTAGTAGATCTATTGGGATATGTCTTGTGGAGTGATGTTCTATGATTGACCCCATATGGGGAACTCAAGCAAAGAGAGCTATTTTGCATTCTTGTTTCTTGCAAAAAATTCTAAATAACATATGCCTCTTCTTTTAATTGTTTGAGTAAGCTTGGTTGCACATATGTATATATGTTTTTAATTCTATAAGTGTGAACCTTGCTTGTTTACAATCCATGTCATATTTATGTTCAAACATGCATTTTTGGACTAGGAGATGTATGTAGGAAGTATGATTTGAATGACCTATGATTAACTCCATGACATGATGATTCTTTAATAACATGCTAATGTCAAATGAAAAAGCATGAAATTCATATCTCATGCTCACATGAAAAGCATGAATTGATGATTGCATATTCTTAAAATGCAAAACCTTGTGTGAAAGCTTATGAGACTCAAAATGAATAAAGGATCTTGTATCCGTTCAAAGGAATTTACATTCCAAATGTCTCTCTTTCTTTATTGGTTGAACATGGCTACTATCATACGGATATCTTATCCGGAAAAATCAAAAAGGGTGCAAAGTCGCTCATGCCATGTTTCGCTTATAAAGTTGGATATAGTTGTTCTTAAATTGAAATCAATATATTCTATATCCTTGCTTTACTCATGACATTGGTGAAATTGGTTTGAATTCTTATTAGAAACCTTTGTCATTTGCTTTGCCAAATACCATTGTATTTTGGACTTGAATGCTACATGTCTTGTATGCAAAGCATGTTTGATTCACACATTTTATGTCAAATAAATCTCCTTGTTTCTCTTCAATTAATTGAGGTGCATAAAGTGACTTATATATATATATATATGCAAATATCTTGCATGCTTCTATCTCTCGTTGCTATGAGTGACCCGGTTGGGGACTACTCCTTTGCCTATATCATGACAAAAAGGGGGAGTAGGATATGGTAAGGGGAGTTGCAAAATAGAGGCAATTGTGCATATTGGGGAGAACATTCGTTGAGGGGGAGCATTGCATACACATACATTTCATAATGTTGTGCCTAAACTTTTAAAATGCAAATGCTTGTTTTTGTTCTCACTTGATTCATCTCACACTTTACTTGTATTGGAAATGTTAGAAACTTATTTTCAGGGATTGGTTATTCTACAAGAGGTTGAAGACTTCAAGTTTCATTTTCTTATCTCTTTGTAATGTAGAATATCATTGTAGTCCCGTAGTTTCTATTTCTTTGTGAGGAATCAATGTGAGTGGTGGTTTTGTCACGAAATAGCCAAATGGGGAGATTGTAAGGTTCCCATTTGTTGATTGGCTCATTTCGTGGACAAACCACATGTTGGGGTTCTTTGTAAGGGTAGCTTAGGAGTTGGTATTATTGTTCGAAGCCTTTTGAAGACCTCGTGTTGATAAGCACCGAAGGTATATTTCTTTGTGCTTACTTGTCTTGAAGAGATAGTTGCACACACTCACAATTCATGCATATGTTTAATACTTGTATGTTGTGTGTCTTATTTTTGTGCATTAATGTTCATTAACATCTCCTCTTGCATGTTAAATTGATTGCATCTTGCATATCCAATTGCATTGTCATGCTTAGACTTAGGATTGCATTTTTGCATTGGGCGCTCCCAAAAGCGCTCTTCAGAAGCCCTGTACGAACAGCGCCCATTGAGCGCTGTTCAGACCTGATCGATTTAATTCGGTCGCTGTTGGGTCGCTGTACAGGCGCTGTACAAAGCGCTGTACAAAGCGCTCTACGTACAGCGCCACTCTGTTTTCCCTTGAGAACAGAGTAGGGGCGCTGTACAAGCGCTGTACAAGAGGCGCTCTACGTACAGCGCCCAAGGCAATTTTGAGGCAAACTTATCAAAATTACCACACCTTGTTTTGGCCTCCTATATATATGCCTCTTTGACTTTAGGTCAAGGTGAAGAGTTCATATTCAGATTCCATACTTAGTATATTTTTCAAAGAGAAGAAAAATTCCAAAGAACTCATTTTTAGTTTACTCAAACACTTTTCCATGATCATCAATCATCATCTTGCATCATCCTTGATCATCTAGATGACATCTTGCATGGATTCTTCATCATACTTTGCTTGGTAAGCTTTTCACTAATATCTTACATATTTTGTGTTTCTCTTAACAAGCAATCTCAATTAATTACTTGTATGTTATTTTATATACTTTGAATATAAGTTTGAGATTAGTATGATGTATGTTTGAGAAGTTGTATTGTGATAGCTAATTAGGTTTTGTGCTTAATCTTGATTAGCTAAACTATTTGATTTGACATGTCATTTAGTTTTGATATCTAGGATTGCTCTAATTGCATATTAATCATCTTCGATAAGCATATAAGGTTTCCCTTGCTCTATGTTGCATTTTGAATATTCATATATTCACTTAGGGTTGTTATTCTCTTCATAGAGAAAGTAAGTCTTGTGTGTAGCATCCGGGATTAGGTTGCTTAGATCGCAAGCAAATTGGACTAGGTTCACTCATACCGGGATTAGGTAGGTGTGTGATTACTTCCGGGATTAGGTTGTAATCGTTTTACACATTTAGTGGATTCGAGGTTCGAGTGTGGCTTACTTACTAGCCCGTAGTTTTTCCCGTGAGGGTTTCCACGTAAAAATCAAGTCTTATTTAATTTCCGCATTTTATTCTTGATTTATTGCTTTATCTATTTAGGGACCAACAAGAAAAATTGGGTAAAAAGCTTAAAATCTATTCACCCCCCCTCTAGATAGTTTTATACACACTGTGCTATAATTTGTTTCATCAAGCTTCTTGGTGCTAGAATCCATCCTAGTCATAGACTCTCTTACTTCTTCAAGCTTCCTCTTTAGGCTTTCTTCACTCCTCCTAGATAAGACTAACTCATCATTTAGCTTATCTTCCATCTTCTTGAATTTTTCCACTTGTTCACTTAAGTGGTCATTTTGAGATGAAAGCTCAAGATTTTCTTCTCTCAACATCTTGATCTTTCTTGTGCTCTTGATTGCTAAATCATTAAACTCGGCATGGCATTTAGCAAGCACCTCTTTCTCCACAAAACTACTTATGGAGTTAGACGAGGAATCACTTTCTTCTCCACTTGAGTCATTTTCCTCTTGACTCATTTCCTCTTTCTCACTAGCACTTTTGCTTTTATGGGAGGAGGCAAAAGCTAGGAGATTAGCCATGAGCTCTTCATCACTTGAAGACTCATCTCCCTCAATGGAGTCATCACTACTACTACTCCATGTGGCGGCCATCACTTTACCTTTCTTCTTGACATTGTGATTAGCACATTCGGGGGCAAAGTGACATATGCCACCACACTCGAAGCATCAGACCCCTTTCCTTTCGGTCTTCTCTTTCCTAGGCTCAAACTTGTTGTAGGAACCCTTTTTCTTGTAGTTTTGACCTTTGGAACCAAAGTCCTTTTTCCCGAACTTCATGACCCTCTTGAATCTCTTCACAAATAATGCAAGGTCTTCGTCCAAGTCATTCTTCTTTGCCTCTTTTTCATCCTTGGAGGTTTTCAAAGCAATTCCTTTTTGCTTTTTAGGAGGTGTGGAGATAGGACCCTTCCTAGACTCATAAGCTAGAAGTCTCCCAATCACCTCACTCGGCTTCATATCCTTATATCCATTATTTTCTTCTAAAGCCGTTACTTTTGATTCAAACCTATCCGGAAGAGATCTCATAATCTTTTGCTTGATTCTCCTATCCGAATATGGATCACCAAGTTGATGACTTTGGTTGACTATGTCCATCAACTTGATCTCGAAGTCGTTGAAGCACTCATTCTCCTCCATCTTAAGCATCTCGAATTGAGTTTAGAGGACTTGAAGCTTGGAGTCCTTCACCACTTCGGTTCCCTCATGTGCAATCTCTAGGATGTCCCAAGCCTCCTTAGCTATCATAGTATTTTGAATCAATTTGTATTGATTTTCGTCCATAGCACATAAGATGGCATGCATCGCCTTCCTATTCCACTTTGAAGCCTCAAACTCTTGCGCGTTCCATTGCGCCTTAGGCTTCAAAACTTCTTCTCCTCCACCATCGGGAGTCATCTTGGGTAGATCATATCCGTCTTCTACCGACATCCATGCACGGTGGTGAATTTGGCATATGTAGGATTCCATCTTCCCTTTCCATTGGGAATAGTTCAAACCGGTAAGAAGTGGAGGCCTTGTGCTAGCAGCACCCTCGTTGCCACCACCATTTCCACCATTTCCACTCATAGTGTTTATGAATGAATGAAATGAATGCAAATGTATGAATGATCAAAAATCACACAAAATGCAAAACACACCAAAATGAGCAAGGATCACCTATGTATGTCTAGGAACCCGCTCTGATACCAATTGAAACAAATTATAGCACGGTGTGTATAAAACTATCTAGAGGGGGGGTGAACAGATTTTAAGCTTATTACCCAATTTTTCGTGATTAGTTAAAATTACGAAATTACCCCTAAATAGATAAAGCAATAAATCAAGTATAAAATGCGAAAATTAAATAACACTTGATTTTTACGTGGAAACCCTCACGGGAAAAACCACGGGCTAGTAAGTAAGCCACACTCGAACCTCGAATCCACTAAATGTGTAAACGATTACAACCTAATCCCGGTATAAGTGAACCTAGTCTGATTGCTTGCGAATTAAGCAACCTAATCCCGGTCACAACACAAGACTTAATTCTCTAAAAAGAGATTAACACCCTAAGTGAATATATGAATATTCAAATGCAACATAGAGCAAGGGAAACCCTATATGCTTATCTAAGATGATGAATATGCAATTAAAAACAATCCTAGATATTAAAGCTAAATGACATGTCAATTAGCTTAGATAATCATAGATTGGAGAAACCTAGATATCTATCATAAAAACAACACTCAATCAAATCAACACAACAATCTCTATCTTGAATATTAGAATATAATCTAAGAATAATCAAGTAATAAAAGAGATGCCATAATAAATTAAACACTAATTATGTATGATAATAGTGAAAAACTTACCAAAGCAAGTGTGATGATGAAAGACCCATGCAAGCAAGCATCCTAGATATGCTAGATGAACTTTGATGCAAATGGATTTTGGTTTGAGTGTTTGATGAGCAAACTTGATTGCTTTCTCTCTTAAAAATCTCTCTTTTTAAAGTAGGGTTCTTGATGATTAAAGAGTCACATTCAGAACAAGAGAAAGTGATGTATTTATAGGCATGAAAAACAGAGCATGTGAAAAGACAAGTTTGCCCCTAAAACGCACCGATCGACGGTTTCAATCGGCGGCCAGGCCGCCGATCATACCGCCGAATTGGCCCGAGAGGAATAGGGGACCAACGGCTATTTCATTCGGTGGTGTCGTGACCGCCGATCTAACCGTCGAATCAAACCTGAGATTAAAAAATCAATCAGGTATGAAAACGGTGGTTTCATTCGTGACCGCTGATTCAACCGCCGAATTAGGCCGAGAGATAAAATCAATCAGGTCTTGAACGGCGGTTTCGAACGGCGATCGTGACCGCCGATCATAACTGCAGAATTGCTCCATACACTACTGGAAGAAAACGGCGGTTTCATTCGGAGGCCAGGCCACCGATAATAACCGCCGATCACCAACAAAGGTGAAAACCAAGGAGAAGCCAAGGGCATTCTCCGTAGGCGGTCCTCGCGCTAAACCAAGCACATTCTAGTGCTTGCGTGGACGTTTCCGAAAACAATCGGGAAACGAATTACAAGACAACAAGACACAATTACACACAACAAAATATAACAAATAAGTGCAAGTGTGAAATGTGACAAGTGAAGAGAATGCACACATATGCAATGTATGTTAAGTGTGTGTGTGCAACTAATCTCTTTAATGAAAAGTAAGCACATAGAAATTTACCTTCGGTGCTTATCAAGATGAGGTCTTCAAAGGGCTTGAGCAATAACACCGATACCTAGGCTACTCTTACAAAGAACCCCCAACATGTGGTTTGTCCACGAAATGAGCCAATCAACAAATGGGAACCTTACATATGCCATTGAAATTAGGATGCTTCGTGAGAAACTTGATGAGGCTAATAGGGTGATTAGCAAGATGTCATCTAGTTCTAACAAAGTTAAAACCCTTATTAAAAGTGGAAAGCATCCATGTGACAAAAGAGGTTTGGGTTATATCAATGAGAAGGAGACTCCTTCATCTAACAAATCTACTTTTGTCAAAGCAAGCATTGAATCAAATATAGGTACACTTTCTCAAGGTAAAGCTATGAAAGCTACCGAAGGTGCCTCTTCATCAACAAGGATGTTCAATGGGAGAACACAACAACATAAACATCAAGGAGCATCAACCTCAAATGCAAGAGGTGGAGCATCAAGGGTTGCACATCAAAGAGGAAAATTTTTGAGAAGTCCAAAGGAGTTGGAAGCAAATGCAAATGGTAAATTTCTCAAATTTATTCCTATTTGTCATCATTGTAATATGATAGGACATATACGACCTAGATGTTTTGAGTATATTCGGAAATGCAAACTTGATAATGCTTTTCATGATATGTCTTTGAATGGACCTAGGCAATCATCCATGTATGGATATAGAAATAGACCTAGGAAGACCTTGGAAAAGCATGTTGTGGAAAAAGTTGTTGATGACTTGCTTGCTAAATCTTGTGTTGTGCCTCACTCTACTATGCATAAGAAAGTTGATAATGCTTTGTTTGATATTTTTGAAAATGTGACCAATGAGGTCAAGGTGCATGTTAAAAAGTCTAACATTGAGTCAAAGCATGTTAGAAGTAAGAGTGAGAGGCATGTTGTGAAAAATGTGTGGATTAGAAAAGACACATCTAAATGTCATGTTGCACAGTATGTTTTACGTGCCAACTCCTCATATTCTTGGTACTTAGATAGCGGTTGCTCTAGGAACATGACCGGGAACAAAGAGTTCTTTAAGAATCTTATTTTAAAGGATGGAGGTTGGGTTACTTTTGGTGATGGTACCAAAAAGCAAGTTCTTGGCAAGGGAACAATTTGTATTCCCGGATTGCCTAAACTTCGCAATACTTTGTATGTTGATGGGTTACAAGCTAACTTGATAAGCATTACTCATTTGTGTGAAATTTTTAAAGAAGTTAGCTTTAACAAAGATGTATGCACTATAATTGATAAAAAGGACAATGTTGTCCTAAGAGTCAAAAGGTCTATAGACAATTGCTATTATCTTGAGATAGATCCTCTAACATGCAACATGGCACATGAGTGCAATAAGCTTGATTTGTGGCATTAACGTTTGGGTCACATGAATTTTAAAGATTTGAAAAAGCTTGAAAAACATGGCATTGTTAGAGGTCTTCCTAATCTTGGTAAAAAGCTTGAGGTGGTTTGTGAACCTTGCCAATTAGGTAAGCAAACCAAAGTGTCTCATAAGAAAAATTCTTACATAGCTACCAAGAGACCTTTAGAACTTGTGCATATGGACCTAATGGGGCCAATTCAAACCGAGAGCATTAATGGCAAAAAGTACATTTTTGTATGCGTTGATGACTTCTCTAGGTTTACTTGGGTTTATTTTGTTAGAAACAAGACCGAGGCTTTTGATTACTTTAAAAAGTTTTGAAATCAAGTTCAAAATGAAAAAGGTCTTGATATCAAGAAAATATGTCGCATTAGGAGTGATCATGGGACGGAATTTGAAAATGGAAAATTTAGTGAGTTTTGTGATGGTTTAGGGATTTCTCATGAGTTCTCCGCACCTAGAACTCCTCAACAAAATGGTGTTGTTGAGAGAAAAAACCATGTCTTGCAAGAGATGGCTAGGGTCATGCTCAATAGCAAGAAAGTCCTTAGAAACCTATGGGTCAGAGGCGGTCAATACCGCTTGTTATGTGTCAAATCGTGTTTTCAAAAGGCCCGGCACAAAACAAATGTCCTATGAGCTTTGGAAAGGCAAGAAGCCTAATGTGAGTTACTTCCACACTTTTGGGAGTAAATGTTATATTTTGAATGATAGAGATCACTTAGGAAAGTTTGATATAAAAAGTGATGTTGGTCTCTTTCTTGGCTATGCTACTAATAGTCGTGCATATAGAGTCTTTAATTTGACTACTAAGACTATTATGGAGTCTATCAATGTGAAGATAGATGATCTTAGCATGCTAAATTTGTGTGATGATAATGGTGTCAATGAACCTAAAGAAAACATGTTGAATGACACTAAAACACCTATTGATGTGGCTAGTAGTGTTTCTAGTCAAGAAGATGTAAATGATAGTCATGTTGAAGTTGAAAGTCAAGGGTTGAAAAATGCTTTAAATGGTAATCAACAAAATGACCAAGTTGTTGAACATTCTCACCCAAGACTTAGAAACTTACACTATCAAGAAGACATCATAGGTGATTTAAATGAAGGGGTTAGAACAAGAAATCAAATTGCTAACCAAATATCCTATGCTTGCTACACTTCTCAAATTGAACCCAAAAATATTAATGAAGCAATTGTTGATGAATATTGGGTTGGGGCTATGCAAGAAGAACTTAATCAATTTGAGAGAAATGAAGTGTGGTCCTTAGTTCCTAGACCCAAAGATATAAATGTAATTGGCACTAAATGGGTGTTTAGGAATAAGACCGATGAAAGTGGCAAGATTGTGAGGAATAAAGCTAGACTAGTGGCTCAAGGTTACACTCAAGTGGAGGGTGTTGACTTTGATGAGACGTTTGCCCCGGTTGCTCGTCTCGAGTCCATTAGACTTTTGTTGTCCATTGCATGCATTAAAAAGTTCAAATTATTTCAAATGGATGTCAAAAGTGCTTTCCTCAATGGATACCTTCAAGAAGAAGTGTATGTTGAACAACCTAAGGGTTTTGTAGACCCACACTCTCATAATCATGTGTTTAAATTGAAAAAGGCTCTCTATGGCCTTAAACAAGCTCCAAGAGCTTGGTATGATAGGTTGACTCAATACCTTATTGACAACCAATATAGGAGAGGTGGCATTGATAGAACTTTGTTTATCAAACATCATGATCATGATATTTTTGTTGCACAAATATATGTTGATGACATTGTTTTTGGGTTTACTAATAAAACCAAGGTTGATGAATTTGTAAGTGTTATGTCAAGTGAATTTGAAATGAGCATGGTGGGTGAGTTGAATTATTTTCTAGGAATGCAAGTAAAGCAAACTAGCATGGGCATAATGTTGAATCAATCTAAATATGCTAAAAATCTAGTTAAGAGATTTGGCCTAGAAAATGGAAAAGATTTTGAAACTCCCATGAGCACCACTTTAAAACTTGACAAAGATGAAAAAGGGAAAAGTGTTGACCAAAGCCTTTATAGAAGCATGATAGGTAGTCTACTTTACCTAACGGCTAGTAGACCCAACATTTGCTTTAGTGTAGGCTAGATTCCAAGCAAATCCCAAGGAATCTCACTTAAAAGCCGTCAAGAGGATCATTAGGTATGTCAAAGGGACTCATAGTCTTGGTCTATTTTATTCATTTGACACCAATGATATCCTAGTAGGCTATTGTGATGCCGATTGGGCGGGAAACATTGATGACCGTAAAAGCACATCGGGCGGTTGCTTTTATGTTGGTAATAACTTGGTTTCTTGGTCAAGTAAGAAACAAAACTCGGTTTCCCTTTCCTCTTCCGAAGCCGAATACATTGCGGCCGGAAGTGCTTGCACACAATTACTTTGGATGAAACAAATCCTTAAGGATTATGAGATAGAACAAGGAAAAATGACACTTTATTGTGATAACTTAAGTGCCATTAACATCTCTAAAAATCCGGTTCAACACTCCCGCACAAAGCACATAGACATTAGGCATCATTTCATTAGAGACCTAGTTGAACATTCTATTGTTACTCTAGAGCATATGCCTACTAAAAATCAACTTGCAGACTTGTTCACTAAGCACTTGGACAAAGAGAGGTTTAAAACTCTTAGAATGTCCATTGGCATGATTTGTGTTGATTGATGTCTTTGTGTGATTGTGAGTGGCTTGATAAGCAAAACTTTAATTGAATATCAATATCTTTGAGAGCTACTCACTTGAGAAGTAATGATCTTAAACAAATAACTTGTATTGTTTCTAGATCATGCACTTGAGCTTGAAAATCTTATTTTTGAAAAGTGCACTAATGCTTCTCTTATATGTTTTAGTTTTGAGCATATGCGGTTGAATATGTGTAGATAATGGATGCATCTAAAAGTTTATTGCTTAGTATATGATAGATGACCTATGGTATGTATCCATTTTGCTTCGACACTACATAGTAATCAATGAGCACCCTCATGGAAAGGGCTACACACCTTGGTTGTGAAGCCACCCAATGTAGGAAAGGGCTACGCCATTGTGATGAGTGAAAGCCGCCATGAGGAGTATATGTTTTTGTTAGTAAAATCAAAGAAGTGTTGAATTGAATCATAAAAAAAAAAAAAAAATCTTTGATTCTAAGCCTAAAAGAAATGAAAAATAAAAGGCTTATTGGCGTATAGTTGAGAATTGTGAAATTGCTCGGGTTGACAAATAGAAACGGGAAAATGAGCCACATGCACACACACGCTCATATGTTGATATCTATTCTCTTTAAAAGCAAAAATCCGGATGAATATCGGTTTGACCTATTTTTGGAAATGCTTTAGATGGATAGGTGTGGATAGAGTTTGCATATTGATATCACAATTACTCCTACTATATATGTGAGAAGCATTCACACACACACATTTTGCTTATGTGCTTGATTCATTAGCAATGTGAGAATATTTTTGAGAGATTAATGAAAATCTATGATTCTCTCTTGGACTTTGACAAGTTATGAAATATTTTCTCTTATTGCTTGATTGTGTGATTGTGTGATATCCCTTGTGAACAAATCTACTTGGTGATAATACATGGAGCATATGTTAAGGGGGAGCTTTAGTTTATTCAACTTCGCTCTCTATACGATTTGTTTGCTTTGTATCTCGTTCTTTATCTCTTGTGTCTCTTGTCTATTCCTTGACAAAAAGGGGGAGAAAATGTATACCTCACCATGTTTGATATTGGGGAGATTTTGTATACTTCGCACCTTGTGTGGAAAACATGTTCCAATTGTGTGAAACATATTCCTCTTTGAGCTTAATTGTGACTTTGTCTTAAGGGGGAGAATTCTTGTCTTAAGGGGGAGAAAGAATTCTTTTTTGATAGTGTTAAGGATGGTTGGTCCTTGGGAATTGGGAGACTAAGGGAGTGCTTTAATATGAAAATATTTTGGTCACTTGAGATAATGCATTTTTGTATGAGATAAGGGATGTCTTTTATATTTGTTTTTTGGTTGATAACTCACCATTCTTCTTTAGAGAAGATCTCTTGTTTTGGATTGCTATTTTCTCTCATAGGTACTTTGAATACCAAAAGAGGAATTCTTGAAGACTTGAAGACTTTTAGTCTAGGAATCTCTTTGTAATGTGAGGTTGAGAGTATGCTATCAACTTGAGTTTATTTGAGTGAAACATTGTATGGTGAGGTTGAGGTTTTGCCATGGAATAGCCAAAGGGAGAGATTGTAAGGTTCATAATTTGTATTGGCTTGATTCCATTGCAAAACACTCTATATTTGTATTAGTTGTTGCTTAGGATATTCTTTGAAGAAAGGAAGCTTAAAAGGTGAAGAGCAACGTCTAGTGCAAAAGTCGTCTTCAAGAGGTGAAAAACGTCAAAGGTAAATCTTGACTTCTATCCTCTTGCAAGGCGTTAGAGTACACACGCACAATGTATACATGTGTGTCCCTGCATCGTGGTTCAAACATTTGGTATAACACATTCACACATCTCATAGTATGCTCATGCATTGATCTTGTATAGACAAACATTGTGGAATTGCATGCTTTGTGACTATCTCTTTGATATGGCATGCTTGTGTGAATATGTGTTTATTTGTTTGTGTATTTTGTGTTTAGGACTTGAACATGTTCTTATTTAATGCCTTAGTGAGTTCCGGTCGTTTCGGTTACTCATTCATAAGGTTTCGAGTCCAAACAATGTGACTATGCTACTTTTCGTTCTCATTCGTTAAGTTGAGTTCATTGTCATTTTCTGAGATGCTTTCTCAACGATTTTTCAAATTTTTCTAGTCATAGTCGTGCATGAGGGAGTCACGATTTGTAATCCAAAAACGGATTCGAAATCAGAGTTCGGATGCCGAAGATATGGCTGAAGAACCGGAGAGTGCGCGAGAGTGATGTGGGAGGCCGTGAGCCACCTTGCCCACGCCGTGAGGCTCACGGCCAGAGGGGCTTGAAAGTAATTAAATACTCGAGGTGTGTTGTATATATAAAGCTAGAGGGGGGGGGGGGGGGGGGAATAGATTTTATCTAATTATTACCCAATTTTCGAGTGCATGTCAATTTTACGAAAATACCCCTAGCAAGTCAACAATACATACAACTGTAATAAGATGCGGAAATAATAAATGACACTTGATGTTTACGTGGAAACCATCAACAGGGAAAAACCACGGGCTGGTAAGTGCGCCACACTCGAACCTCGAAATCCACTATATGAAAAGACGGTTACACCCTCAAGTGATTCTCGGACCCTCACCCTAGATAACCTCAGGCTATGGACACTACCACTCGCCACTCTTGGTTCAATCCCTAGTGATATCCCCTGATACACTACTCTTGGCGTGAGCACCCTCTAATCTACCACGCGGGCCTTTTATAGCGGCTCTAGTCCAATTTGCTTGATCCTCGAAGTCACTACTTGTAATGATGTTTATAGCCTAATCCCGGTCTGTAACCCACCACTACTACCCAGCGGGCTTGTAATAGCAACCCTAGACCAAGACTTCAATCTCTCAAAAGAGATGCACAACCCTATGTGAATATGTATGAATATTCAATTAATGCAATAAGAGCTAGGGTACTCTAAATGCTTACCTAGGATTATAAGATGACAATATAATCAATCCTAGATATCACATATAGCTATATGACATGGCATATAACTTTAGCTAAGTAAAGGATAACCAATCCTAGATACAAAGCTATCATAAAAAACCCACAAACATTCAAAGGATTAACTACTTGATTAAAAAACAATCTATCAACCTAGTTATCAATACATCACACAAGAATGTTCATGGCATAGCTTTTAGGCAATAATGACCTAATCAAATAAGCTATGAAATATAATCTCAATCAACAAATGAGATCAATTAGCTAGATGGCATATAAACATTAAAGCCTAGCTATCAAATAATAACCCAATCAACACATAATCTCAATCTTATATGTAGAAATTAATCTAAACATATATAAGTAAAATATGAGATAAAATCGATAAGCAGAAACACTAATTATGTAAGATAAAAGTGTTCAACAAATCATACCATGTGTGTTGAAGAAGACCCATGCATTAGCATATGCTAGATGAACCTAGATGATGCCTAGATGATGATTTGTGCATGTGGGAATGGGTTTAGAGAATTAAAGATGTGATCTTTAAGCTTTTTCTCTCAAGTCTCTCTAAATATCTCTCTAGGGTTCTTGGGATGCAAGACATGTATTCTGAACCAAAGATAAGGATGTATTTATAGAGACCAAAAACAGGGCAGGTGAAAATACAATTTTGCCCTTGAAACGCACCGATCGGCGGTTTCAATCGGCGGCCAGGTCGCCGAATTGAACCGCCGAATCACTCCCGAGCGGAACAGGGGAACTTCGGCGACTTCGTTCGGCGGTTTCGAAACCGCCGATCCCAACCGCCGTTTTGGACCCGAGAGATATATTTCAATCAGGTCTCATTCAGCGGTTTCGAACGGCGGCCAGGCCACCGAATGTAACCGCCGTTTCACCAAAAATGGTGAAACCAAGGAGAAGCCAAAGGCATCTGCACCGGCGATCATCGTGCAAAACAAAGCACATCAACGTGCACGCGCGGACGTTTCCGAACATCCTTCGGGAAACGAATTACACCACACTAAAAGCTAACATACATGAAGTGCAAGTGTGGGTATTGAATGCATCCTAATGCCTATCATGTCATGGCATTTCATAAAACAAGATGCAATCAATTTAATGCAAGAAGAGACATTGAATAAACAATAAAGCACAATGCACACAGAATATAAACACAACATTCAAGAATAAGAGTTATGCATGTTGTGTGTGTGTGCAACTATATCTCTTCAAGCCAAAGTAAGCACAAGATATACCTTTGGTGCTTGTTCTCTTGAGGTCTTGCAAAGGGTCTTTGATCTTCAACCTTAATCACCTAGACTACCCTTACAACCAAACCCCAACATGTGGTTTGACCACGAAATAAGCCAATCAATTTAATGGGAATCCTTACAATCTCCCCCTTTGGCTATTTCGTGACAAAACCACCACTCACATTGATTCCTCACAACATAATAGAAACGACGGGTCTACTTATGATTTTCTACTTTACAAATAGATAAGATAAATAGTCTTGAAGTCTTCAATCTCAAGTAGAACAATCAATCCTTGAAAGCACAGTTTCTATACTTTCCAATACAAGAAAAGGTGAGATGAATCAAGTGAGATAAAACAAGCATTTGCATTTAAGAATTTAAGAACAACATCATGCAATGTATGAATGTGAAAATGCTCCCCCTCAAAGGGTTACTCCCCCTCAATTAGTATTCTCCCCAACATGCACAATTGCTACTACAATTTGCAATTCCCCTTACCACAACCTACTCCCCCTTTTTGTCATGATATAGACAAAGGAGTAGTCCCCAACCGGGTTACTCACGGCAAAGAGAGATAGTAGCATTCTAGTATATGCATAATCAATATAAGTCACTTTATGCAATCTCAATTTATTGGAGAGAAACAAGGAGATTTATTTAAAGAAAATGTGTGAATCAAAAAATTGCTTTGCATACAAGACATGTAGCATTTAAGTTCAAAATATCATGGTATTTGGCAAAGCAAATGACAAAGGTTTTCAATATGAATTCAAACCAATTTCACCAATGTCAAGAGAGAAGCAAGAATATAGGCTTTCATTGATTTCAATTTAAGAACAACTATATCCAACTTTATAAGCCAAACATGTCATGAGCAACTTTGCACCCTATTTGATTTTTCCGGATAAGATATCCGTATGATAGTAGACATGTTCAACCAATAAAGAAAGAGAGACATTTGGATTGTAAAATCCTTGAATGGATACAAGATCCTTTTTCATTTGAGTCTCATAAGCTTTTTCACACATTTTTTGCAGTTAAGAAATGCAATCATCAAAACATGCTTTTTAAGATTAGCATATAGCATGTTATTTTAGCAATCATCATGTCATGGAGATCATTATACGTCATTCAAATTTTATCCTATGTATATATCTCCTAGTCCAAAAATGCATGTTTGAACATAAATATGACATGGATTGCAATACAAGCATTGATCACACTTATTGAATAGAAAATATATATATAGTGTAACCAAGCTTACTCAAGCAACAAAAAGAGAAGCTCAAGATATTTCAAATTTTTTGCAAGTGACTAGATGCAAAATAGCTCTCTTTGCTTAAGTTCCCCATATGGGGTCAAATATCCACACCACTTCAATGAAGGGCATGTAGTCTAAAAGACTTACCAAGTCCATAGGACCTAGTTGAACCTATTTGAGACATGTTTGTCTCGTAGCAAGCGGGTTCGTCTTTTCTAATCCACTTAGGTGTCTCAATAACATACCTAGTGGTCATAGGTTCTAGAGTTCTAGATGGCAAAGGATCATGCAAATGATTTTCTTCCTTTTTAAGGACATGCATCTTAGCTCTAGCCTTTTTCTTTTCAATCATGCATATAAGATTACATATTTAAATGTAATGCAAGCAACTTGGTCTAACATGACCAACAATACCACACAAATGACAAGAGGAGATAAGGTTAGGAATTTTACCATTCCCTTGAGCATGCAAAAGTGCTTTCCCTTGTCGTTGTGGTTGTCTTGGTAGTTGGATAGGATCTATCCTCCTTTGTTCATGACTAAGACAATGTTGCTTGCTCGGTTGAGCTTGAATGATTGAGCACTTCCCTTTTAGGATCGTAGGTTGAAGGAAGTTAGCCTTCTTGGTTGGTTAGACCAAGATTGAGAAAGGCTTGGGCCTGAAGCTCTTTGGTGATGTGAGCAACGCCCTTTCATCTTCGTCTCCTCTCCCACTTTAGAGGGACATCTCCTCATCGGAGTTATTTTCTTCTCTCTCAAATTCACTCATAGTGTTTGAGTCAAATGAATGCATATGAGAAGAATGCAAGATGTATGTCAAAAACAATAATCATACAAAATGCACAACACACCAAAAATGAGCTTGGATCACCTAAGTATATCTAGGAACCCGCTCTGATACCAATTGAAAAGAAATTATAACACGGTGTGTATAAAACTATCTAGAGGGGGGGTGAATAGATTTTAAGCTTATTACCCAATTTTTCGTATTAAGTCAAATTACGAAATTACCCCAAACTAGATAAAGCAATAAATCAAGTATAATATGATGCGGAAATAATAAATGACACTTGATGTTTACGTGGAAAACCCAACCACTGGGAAAAACCACGGGCTGTATAGTGCACCACACTCGGAACTCGAAATCACTAATTGAAATGAAGTTTACAACCTATGTAGACCTCGTCTAACACTCCGGTCTGTAACCCCTCACTTCTACCCAGTGGGCCTTTATTAGCAACCCTATTCCAATTTGCTTGATCCTCGAAGTCACTACTTGTAATGATGTTTACAGCCTAATCCTGGTCTGTAACCCACCACTATTACCCAGCGGGCCTGTAATAGCAACCCTAGACCAAGACTTCAATCTCTTAAAAGAGATGCACAACCCTATGTGAATATGTATGAATATTCAATTAATGCAATAAGAGCTAGGGTACTCTAAATGCTTATCTAGGATGATGATATATTCAATTTAAATCAACCTAAGACATCAATAGCTAAATGACATGTCAAATAGCTTAGCTAATCAAGATTAATTAAAAACCTAATTAGCTATCACAAACAACACTCAATCAATTCATCACAAATAATCTCTTTTCTTATATTTAGCATATGATCTAAAACATACAAATAATTTAAATGAGATGGCTTGGTATTTAAAATACTACAATAAGATGAAATTAATCAAAATCTTACCAAGCAAGTTGTGATGATGCAAACCTATACATGGATGCACTCTATATAGACATAGGAGATGCAATATGAAATTTGATGCAAAAGGGGTTTGATTTGAGTGGTTAAAGTTGAGTTCTTGATTTGATTTTCTCTCAAAATCTATCTTTGAAGATTAGGGTTCTTAAGAGTCAAAGAACTTAATCAGATAATGAGAAAGTGTGATATTTATAGACATTAAGAACAGGGCAGGTGAAAATACAATTTTGCCCTTGAAACGCACCGATCGGCGGTTTCAATCGGTGGCCAGGCCGCCGAATTGAACCACCGAATGGCTCCCGAGCGGAACAGGGGAACTTCGGTGACTTCGTTCGGCGGTTTCGAAACCGCCGATCCCAACCGTCGTTTTGGACCCGAGAGATATATTTCAATCAGGTCTCATTCGGCGGTTTCGAACGGCGGCCAGGCCGCCGAACGTAACCGCTGTTTCACCAAAAATGGTGAAACCAAGGAGAAGCCAAAGGCATCTCCACCGGCGATCATCGCGCAAAACAAAGCACATCAACGTGCACGCGCGGACGTTTCCGAACATCCTTCGGGAAACGAATTACACCACACTAAAAGCTAACATACATGAAGTTCAAGTGTGGGTATTGAATGCATCCTAATGCCTATCATGTCATGGCATTTCATAAAACAAGATGCAATCAATTTAATGCAAGAAGAGACATTGAATAAACAATAAAGCACAATGCACACAGAATATAAACACAACATTCAAGAATAAGAGTTATGCATGTTGTGTGTGTGTGCAACTATATCTCTTCAAGCCAAAGTAAGCACAAGATATACCTTTGGTGCTTGTCCTCTTGAGGTCTTGGAAAGGGTCTTTGATCTTCAACCTTAATCACCTAGACTACCCTTACAACCAAACCCCAACATGTGGTTTGACCACGAAATAAGCAAATCAATTTAATGGGAATCCTTACAATTGAAAGTAATTAAATACTCGAGGTGTGTTGTATATATAAAGCTAGAGGGGGGGTGAATAGATTTAATCTAATTATTACCCAATTTTCTCGTGCATGTCAATTTTACGAAAATACCCCTAGCAAGTCAACAATACATACAACTGTAATAAGATGCGGAAATAATAAATGACACTTGATGTTTACGTGGAAACCCTCAACAGGGAAAAACCACGGGCTGGTAAGTGCGCCACACTCGAACCTCGAAATCCACTATATGAAAAGACGGTTACACCCTCAAGTGATTCTCGGACCCTCACCCTAGATAACCTCAGGCTATGGACACTACCACTCGCCACTCTTGGTTCAATCCCTAGTGATATCCCCTGATACACTACTCTTGGCGTGAGCACCCTCTAATCTACCACGCGGGCCTTTTATAGCGGCTCTAGTCCAATTTGCTTGATCCTCGAAGTCACTACTTGTAATGATGTTTACAGCCTAATCCCGGTCTGTAACCCACCACTACTACCCAGCGGGCCTGTAATAGCAACCCTAGACCAAGACTTCAATCTCTCAAAAGAGATGCACAACCCTATGTGAATATGTATGAATATTCAATTAATGCAATAAGAGCTAGGGTACTCTAAATGCTTACCTAGGATTATAAGATGACAATATAATCAATCCTAGATATCACATATAGCTATATGACATGGCATATAACTTTAGCTAAGTAAAGGATAACCAATCCTAGATACAAAGCTATCATAAAAAACCCACAAACATTCAAAGGATTAACTACTTGATTAAAAAACAATCTATCAACCTAGTTATCAATACATCACACAAGAATGTTCATGGCATAGCTTTTAGGCAATAATGACCTAATCAAATAAGCTATGAAAAATAATCTCAATCAACAAATGAGATCAATTAGCTAGATGGCATATAAACATTAAAGCCTAGCTATCAAATAATAACCCAATCAACACATAATCTCAATCTTATATGTAGAAATTAATCTAAACATATATAATTAAAATATGAGATAAAATCGATAAGTAGAAACACTAATTATGTAAGATAAAAGTGTTCAACAAATCATACCATGTGTGTTGAAGAAGTCCCATGCATTAGCATATGCTAGATGAACCTAGATGATGCCTAGATGATGATTTGTGCATGTGGGAATGGGTTTAGAGAATTAAAGATGTGATCTTTAAGCTTTTTCTCTCAAGTCTCTCTAAATATCTCTCTAGGGTTCTTGGGATGCAAGACTTGTATTCTGAACCAAAGATAAGGATGTATTTATAGAGACCAAAAACAGGGCAGGTGAAAATACAATTTTGCCCTTGAAACGCACCGATCGGCGGTTTCAATCGGCGGCCAGGTCGCCGAATTGAACCGCCGAATCGCTCCCGAGCGGAACAGGGGAACTTCGGCGACTTCGTTCGGCGGTTTCGAAACCGCCGATCCCAACCGCCGTTTTGGACCCGAGAGATATATTTCAATCAGGTCTCATTCAGCGGTTTCGAACGGCGGCCAGGCCACCGAATGTAACCGCCGTTTCACCAAAAATGGTGAAACCAAGGAGAAGCCAAAGGCATCTGCACCGGCGATCATCGTGCAAAACAAAGCACATCAACGTGCACGCGCGGACGTTTCCGAACATCCTTCGGGAAACGAATTACACCACACTAAAAGCTAACATACATGAAGTGCAAGTGTGGGTATTGAATGCATCCTAATGCCTATCATGTCATGGCATTTCATAAAACAAGATGCAATCAATTTAATGCAAGAAGAGACATTGAATAAACAATAAAGCACAATGCACACAGAATATAAACACAACATTCAAGAATAAGAGTTATGCATGTTGTGTGTGTGTGCAACTATATCTCTTCAAGCCAAAGTAAGCACAAGATATACCTTTGGTGCTTGTTCTCTTGAGGTCTTGCAAAGGGTCTTTGATCTTCAACCTTAATCACCTAGACTACCCTTACAACCAAACCCCAACATGTGGTTTGACCACGAAATAAGCCAATCAATTTAATGGGAATCCTTACAATCTCCCCCTTTGGCTATTTCGTGACAAAACCACCACTCACATTGATTCCTCACAACATAATAGAAACGACGGGTCTACTTATGATTTTCTACTTTACAAATAGATAAGATAAATAGTCTTGAAGTCTTCAATCTCAAGTAGAACAATCAATCCTTGAAAGCACAGTTTCTATACTTTCCAATACAAGAAAAGGTGAGATGAATCAAGTGAGATAAAACAAGCATTTGCATTTAAGAATTTAAGAACAACATCATGCAATGTATGAATGTGAAAATGCTCCCCCTCAAAGGGTTACTCCCCCTCAATTAGTATTCTCCCCAACATGCACAATTGCTACTACAATTTGCAATTCCCCTTACCACAACCTACTCCCCCTTTTTGTCATGATATAGACAAAGGAGTAGTCCCCAACCGGGTTACTCACGGCAAAGAGAGATAGTAGCATTCTAGTATATGCATAATCAATATAAGTCACTTTATGCAATCTCAATTTATTGGAGAGAAACAAGGAGATTTATTTAAAGAAAATGTGTGAATCAAAAAATTGCTTTGCATACAAGACATGTAGCATTTAAGTTCAAAATATCATGGTATTTGGCAAAGCAAATGACAAAGGTTTTCAATATGAATTCAAACCAATTTCACCAATGTCAAGAGAGAAGCAAGAATATAGGCTTTCATTGATTTCAATTTAAGAACAACTATATCCAACTTTATAAGCCAAACATGTCATGAGCAACTTTGCACCCTATTTGATTTTTCCGGATAAGATATCCGTATGATAGTAGACATGTTCAACCAATAAAGAAAGAGAGACATTTGGATTGTAAAATCCTTGAATGGATACAAGATCCTTTTTCATTTGAGTCTCATAAGCTTTTTCACACATTTTTTGCAGTTAAGAAATGCAATCATCAAAACATGCTTTTTAAGATTAGCATATAGCATGTTATTTTAGCAATCATCATGTCATGGAGATCATTATACGTCATTCAAATTTTATCCTATGTATATATCTCCTAGTCCAAAAATGCATGTTTGAACATAAATATGACATGGATTGCAATACAAGCATTGATCACACTTATTGAATAGAAAATATATATATAGTGTAACCAAGCTTACTCAAGCAACAAAAAGAGAAGCTCAAGATATTTCAAATTTTTTGCAAGTGACTAGATGCAAAATAGCTCTCTTTGCTTAAGTTCCCCATATGGGGTCAAATATCCACACCACTTCAATGAAGGGCATGTAGTCTAAAAGACTTACCAAGTCCATAGGACCTAGTTGAACCTATTTGAGACATGTTTGTCTCGTAGCAAGCGGGTTCGTCTTTTCTAATCCACTTAGGTGTCTCAATAACATACCTAGTGGTCATAGGTTCTAGAGTTCTAGATGGCAAAGGATCATGCAAATGATTTTCTTCCTTTTTAAGGACATGCATCTTAGCTCTAGCCTTTTTCTTTTCAATCATGCATATAAGATTACATATTTAAATGTAATGCAAGCAACTTGGTCTAACATGACCAACAATACCACACAAATGACAAGAGGAGATAAGGTTAGGAATTTTACCATTCCCTTGAGCATGCAAAAGTGCTTTCCCTTGTCGTTGTGGTTGTCTTGGTAGTTGGATAGGATCTATCCTCCTTTGTTCATGACTAAGACAATGTTGCTTGCTCGGTTGAGCTTGAATGATTGAGCACTTCCCTTTTAGGATCGTAGGTTGAAGGAAGTTAGCCTTCTTGGTTGGTTAGACCAAGATTGAGAAAGGCTTGGGCCTGAAGCTCTTTGGTGATGTGAGCAACGCCCTTTCATCTTCGTCTCCTCTCCCACTTTAGAGGGACATCTCCTCATCGGAGTTATTTTCTTCTCTCTCAAATTCACTCATAGTGTTTGAGTCAAATGAATGCATATGAGAAGAATGCAAGATGTATGTCAAAAACAATAATCATACAAAATGCACAACACACCAAAAATGAGCTTGGATCACCTAAGTATATCTAGGAACCCGCTCTGATACCAATTGAAAAGAAATTATAACACGGTGTGTATAAAACTATCTAGAGGGGGGGTGAATAGATTTTAAGCTTATTACCCAATTTTTCGTATTAAGTCAAATTACGAAATTACCCCAAACTAGATAAAGCAATAAATCAAGTATAATATGATGCGGAAATAATAAATGACACTTGATGTTTACGTGGAAAACCCAACCACTGGGAAAAACCACGGGCTGTATAGTGCACCACACTCGGAACTCGAAATCACTAATTGAAATGAAGTTTACAACCTATGTAGACCTCGTCTAACACTCCGGTCTGTAACCCCTCACTTCTACCCAGTGGGCCTTTATTAGCAACCCTATTCCAATTTGCTTGATCCTCGAAGTCACTACTTGTAATGATGTTTACAGCCTAATCCTGGTCTGTAACCCACCACTATTACCCAGCGGGCCTGTAATAGCAACCCTAGACCAAGACTTCAATCTCTTAAAAGAGATGCACAACCCTATGTGAATATGTATGAATATTCAATTAATGCAATAAGAGCTAGGGTACTCTAAATGCTTATCTAGGATGATGATATATTCAATTTAAATCAACCTAAGACATCAATAGCTAAATGACATGTCAAATAGCTTAGCTAATCAAGATTAATTAAAAACCTAATTAGCTATCACAAACAACACTCAATCAATTCATCATAAATAATCTCTTTTCTTGTATTTAGCATATGATCTAAAACATACAAATAATTTAAATGAGATGGCTTGGTATTTAAAATACTACAATAAGATGAAATTAATCAAAATCTTACCAAGCAAGTTGTGATGATGCAAACCTATACATGGATGCACTCTATATAGACATAGGAGATGCAATATGAAATTTGATGCAAAAGGGGTTTGATTTGAGTGGTTAAAGTTGAGTTCTTGATTTGATTTTCTCTCAAAATCTATCTTTGAAGATTAGGGTTCTTAAGAGTCAAAGAACTTAATCAGATAATGAGAAAGTGTGATATTTATAGACATTAAGAACAGGGCAGGTGAAAATACAATTTTGCCCTTGAAACGCACCGATCGGCGGTTTCAATCGGTGGCCAGGCCGCCGAATTGAACCACCGAATGGCTCCCGAGCGGAACAGGGGAACTTCGGTGACTTCGTTCGGCGGTTTCGAAACCGCCGATCCCAACCGTCGTTTTGGACCCGAGAGATATATTTCAATCAGGTCTCATTCGGCGGTTTCGAACGGCGGCCAGGCCGCCGAACGTAACCGCTGTTTCACCAAAAATGGTGAAACCAAGGAGAAGCCAAAGGCATCTCCACCGGCGATCATCGCGCAAAACAAAGCACATCAACGTGCACGCGCGGACGTTTCCGAACATCCTTCGGGAAACGAATTACACCACACTAAAAGCTAACATACATGAAGTTCAAGTGTGGGTATTGAATTCATCCTAATGCCTATCATGTCATGGCATTTCATAAAACAAGATGCAATCAATTTAATGCAAGAAGAGACATTGAATAAACAATAAAGCACAATGCACACAGAATATAAACACAACATTCAAGAATAAGAGTTATGCATGTTGTGTGTGTGTGCAACTATATCTCTTCAAGCCAAAGTAAGCACAAGATATACCTTTGGTGCTTGTCCTCTTGAGGTCTTGGAAAGGGTCTTTGATCTTCAACCTTAATCACCTAGACTACCCTTACAACCAAACCCCAACATGTGGTTTGACCACGAAATAAGCAAATCAATTTAATGGGAATCCTTACAATTGAAAGTAATTAAATACTCGAGGTGTGTTGTATATATAAAGCTAGAGGGGGGGTGAATAGATTTAATCTAATTATTACCCAATTTTCTCGTGCATGTCAATTTTACGAAAATACCCCTAGCAAGTCAACAATACATACAACTGTAATAAGATGCGGAAATAATAAATGACACTTGATGTTTACGTGGAAACCCTCAACAGGGAAAAACCACGGGCTGGTAAGTGCGCCACACTCGAACCTCGAAATCCACTATATGAAAAGACGGTTACACCCTCAAGTGATTCTCGGACCCTCACCCTAGATAACCTCAGGCTATGGACACTACCACTCGCCACTCTTGGTTCAATCCCTAGTGATATCCCCTGATACACTACTCTTGGCGTGAGCACCCTCTAATCTACCACGCGGGCCTTTTATAGCGGCTCTAGTCCAATTTGCTTGATCCTCGAAGTCACTACTTGTAATGATGTTTACAGCCTAATCCCGGTCTGTAACCCACCACTACTACCCAGCGGGCCTGTAATAGCAACCCTAGACCAAGACTTCAATCTCTCAAAAGAGATGCACAACCCTATGTGAATATGTATGAATATTCAATTAATGCAATAAGAGCTAGGGTACTCTAAATGCTTACCTAGGATTATAAGATGACAATATAATCAATCCTAGATATCACATATAGCTATATGACATGGCATATAACTTTAGCTAAGTAAAGGATAACCAATCCTAGATACAAAGCTATCATATAAAACCCACAAACATTCAAAGGATTAACTACTTGATTAAAAAACAATCTATCAACCTAGTTATCAATACATCACACAAGAATGTTCATGGCATAGCTTTTAGGCAATAATGACCTAATCAAATAAGCTATGAAAAATAATCTCAATCAATAAATGAGATCAATTAGCTAGATGGCATATGAACATTAAAGCCTAGCTAACAAATAATAACCCAATCAACACATAATCTCAATCTTATATGTAGAAATTAATCTAAACACATATAAGTAAAATATGAGATAAAATTGATAAGTAGAAACACTAATTATGTAAGATAAAAGTGTTCAACAAATCATACCATGTGTGTTGAAGAAGACCCATGCATTAGCATATGCTAGATGAACCTAGATGATGCCTAGATGATGATTTGTGCATGTGGGAATGGGTTTAGAGAATTAAAGATGTGATCTTTAAGCTTTTTCTCTCAAGTCTCTCTAAATATCTCTTTAGGGTTCTTGGGATGCAAGACTTGTATTCTGAACCAGAGATAAGGATGTATTTAGTGAGACCAAAAACAGGGCAGGTGAAAATACAATTTTGCCCTTGAAAGGCACCGATCGGCGGTTTCAATCGACGGCCAGGCCGTCGAATTGAACCGCCGAATGGCTCCCGAGCGGAATAGGGGAACTTCGGCGGTTTAGAAACCGCCGATTACAACCGCCGTTTTGGACCCGAGAGATATATTTCAATCAGGTCTCATTCGGCGGTTTCGAACGGCGGCCAGGCCGCCGAACGTAACCGCCGTTTCACCAAAAATGGTGAAACCAAGGAGAAGCCAAAGGCATCTCCACGGGTGATCATCGCGCAAAACAAAGCACATTAACGTGCACGCACGGACGTTTCCGAACATCCTTCGGGAAACGAATTACACCACACTAAAAGCTAACATACATGAAGTGCAAGTGTGGGTATTGAATGCATCCTAATGCCTATCATGTCATGGCATTTCATAAAACAAGATGCAATCAATTTAATGCAAGAAGAGACATTGAATAAACAATAAAGCACAATGCACACAAAATATAAACACAACATTCAAGAATAAGAGTTATGCATGTTGTGTGTGTATGCAACTAAATCTCTTCAAGCCAAAGTAAGCATAAGATATACCTTTGGTGCTTGTCCTCTTGAGGTCTTGGAAAGGGTCTTTGATCTTCAACCTTAATGACCTAGACTACCCTTACAACCAAACCCCAACATGTGGTTTGACCACGAAATAAGCCAATCAACAAAAGGGAATCCTTACAATCTCCCCCTTTGGGTAATTCGTGACAAAACCACCACTCACATTGATTCCTCACAGCATAATAGAAACTACGGGTCTACTATGATTTTCTACTTTACAAAGAGATAAGATAAATAGTCTTGAAGTCTTCAATCTCAAGTAGAACAATCAATCCCTGAAAGCACAGTTTCTATACTTTCCAATACAAGAAAAGGTGAGATGAATCAAGTGAGATAAAACAAGCATTTGCATTTAAGAATTTAGGTACAACATCATGCAATGTATGAATGTGCAAATGCTCCCCCTCAAAGGGTTACTCCCCCTCAATAAGTATTCTCCCCAACATGCACAATTGCTACTACAATTTGCAACTCCCCTTACCACAACCTACTTCCCCTTTTTGTCATGATATAGACAAAGGAGTAGTCCCCAACCGGGTTACTCACGGCAAAGAGAGATAGTAGCATTCTAGTATATGCATAATCAATATAAGTCACTTTATGCAATCTCAATTTATTGGAGAGAAACAAGGAGATTTATTTAAAGAAAATGTGTGAATCAAAAAATTGCTTTGCATACAAGACATGTAGCATTTAAGTTCAAAATATCATGGTATTTGGCAAAGCAAATGACAAAGGTTTTCATTATGAATTCAAACCAATTTCACCAATGTCAAGAGAGAAGCAAGAATATAGGCTTTCATTGATTTCAATTTAAGAACAACTATATCCAACTTTATAAGCCAAACATGTCATGAGCAACTTTGCACCTTATTTGATTTTTCGGGATAAGATATCCGTATGATAGTAGACATGTTCAACCAATAAAGAAAGAGAGACATTTGGATTGTAAAATCCTTGAATGGATACAAGATCCTTTTTCATTTGAGTCTCATAAGCTTTTTCACACATTTTTTGCAGTTAAGAAATGCAATCATCAAAACATGCTTTTTAAGATTAGCATTTAGCATGTTATTTTAGCAATCATCATGTCATGGAGATCATTATACGTCATTCAAATTTTATCCTATGTATATATCTCCTAGTCCAAAAATGCATGTTTGAACATAAATATGACATGGATTGCAATACAAGCATTGATCACACTTATTGAATAGAAAATATATATATAGTGTAACCAAGCTTACTCAAGCAACAAAAAGAGAAGCTCAAGATATTTCAAATTTTTTGCAAGTGACTAGATGCAAAATAGCTCTCTTTGCTTAAGTTCCCCATATGGGGTCAAATATCCACACCACTTCAATGAAGGGCATGTAGTCTAAAAGACTTACCAAGTCCATAGGACCTAGTTGAACCTATTTGAGACATGTTTGTCTCGTAGCAAGCGGGTTCGTCTTTTCTAATCCACTTAGGTGTCTCAATAACATACCTAGTGGTCATAGGTTCTAGAGTGCTAGATGGCAAAGGATCATGCAAATGATTTTCTTCCTTTTTAAGGACATGCATCTTAGCTCTAGCCTTTTTCTTTTCAATCATGCATATAAGATTACATATTTAAATGTAATGCAAGCAACTTGGTCTAACATGACCAACAATACCACACAAATGACAAGAGGAGATAAGGTTAGGAATTTTACCATTCCCTTGAGCATGCAAAAGTGCTTTCCCTTGTCGTTGTGGTTGTCTTGGTAGTTGGATAGGATCTCTCCTCCTTTGTTCATGACCAAGACAATGTTGCTTGCTCGGTTGAGCTTGAATGATTGAGCACTTCCCTTTTAGGATCGTAGGTTGAAGGAAGTTAGCCTTCTTGGTTGGTTAAACCAAGATTGAGAAAGGCTTGGGCCTGAAGCTCTTTGGTGATGTGAGCAACGCCCTTTCATCTCCGTCTCCTCTCTCACCTTAGAGGGACATCTCCTCATCGGAGTTATTTTCTTCTCTCTCAAATTCGCTCATAGTGTTTGAGTCAAATGAATGCATATGAGAAGAATGCAAGATGTATGTCAAAAACAATAATCATACAAAATGCACAACACACCAAAAATGAGCTTATATCACCTAAGTATATCTAGGAACCCGCTCTGATACCAATTGAAAGTAATTAAATACTCGAGGTGTGTTGTATATATAAAGCTAGAGGGGGGGTGAATAGATTTTATCTAATTACTACCCAATTTTCGCGTGCATGTCAATTTTACGAAAATACCCCTAGCAAGTCAACAATACATACAACTGTAATAAGATGCGAAAATAATAAATGACACTTGATGTTTACGTGGAAACCCTCAACAGGGAAAAACCACGGGCTGGTAAGTGCGCCACACTCGAACCTCGAAATCCACTATATGAAAAGACGGTTACACCCTCAAGTGATTCTCGGACCCTCACCATAGATAACCTCAGGCTATGGACACTACCACTCGCCACTCTTGGTTCAATCCCTAGTGATATCCCCTGATACACTACTCTTGGCGTGAGCACCCTCTAATCTACCACGCGGGCCTTTTATAGCGGTTCTAGTCCAATTTGCTTGATCCTCGAAGTCACTACTTGTAATGATGTTTACAGCCTAATCCCGGTCTGTAACCCACCACTACTACCCAGCGGGCCTGTAATAGCAACCCTAGACCAAGACTTCAATCTCTCAAAAGAGATGCACAACCCTATGTGAATATGTATGAATATTCAATTAATGCAATAAGAGCTAGGGTACTCTAAATGCTTACCTAGGATTATAAGATGACAATATAATCAATCCTAGATATCACATATAGCTATATGACATGGCATATAACTTTAGCTAAGTAAAGGATAACCAATCCTAGATACAAAGCTATCATATAAAACCCACAAACATTCAAAGGATTAACTACTTGATTAAAAAACAATCTATCAACCTAGTTATCAATACATCACACAAGAATGTTCATGGCATAGCTTTTAGGCAATAATGACCTAATCAAATAAGCTATGAAAAATAATCTCAATCAACAAATGAGATCAATTAGCTAGATGGCATATGAACATTAAAGCCTAGCTAACAAATAATAACCCAATCAACACATAATCTCAATCTTATATGTAGAAATTAATCTAAACACATATAATTAAAATATGAGATAAAATTGATAAGTAGAAACACTAATTATGTACGATAAAAGTGTTCAACAAATCATACCATGTGTGTTGAAGAAGACCCATGCATTAGCATATGCTAGATGAACCTAGATGATGCCTAGATGATGATTTGTGCATGTGGGAATGGGTTTAGAGAATTAAAGATGTGATCTTTAAGCTTTTTCTCTCAAGTCTCTCTAAATATCTCGTTAGGGTTCTTGGGATGCAAGACTTGTATTCTGAACCAGAGATAAGGATGTATTTATAGAGACCAAAAACAGAGCATGTGAAAATATAATTTTGCCCTTGAAACGCACCGATCGGCGGTTTCAATCGGCGGCCAGGTCACCGAATTGAACCGCCGAATGGCTCCCGAGCGGAACAGGGGAACTTCGGCGGTTTAGAAACCGCCGATTACAACCGCCGTTTTGGACCTGAGAGATATATTTCAATCAGGTCTCATTCGGCGGTTTCGAACGGCGGCCAGGCCGCCGAACGTAACCGCCGTTTCACCAAAAATGTTGAAACCAAGGAGAAGCCAAAGGCTTCTCCACCGGCGATCATCGCGCAAAACAAAGCACATCAACGTGCACGCGCGGACGTTTCCGAACATCCTTCGGGAAACGAATTACACCACACTAAAAGCTAACATACATGAAGTGCAAATGTGGGTATTGAATGCATCCTAATGCCTATCATGTCATGGCATTTCATAAAACAAGATGCAATCAATTTAATGCAAGAAGAGACATTGAATAAACAATAAAGCACAATGCACACAAAATATAAACACAACATTCAAGAATAAGAGTTATGCATGTTGTGTGTGTGTGCAACTATATCTCTTCAAGCCAAAGTAAGCACAAGATATACCTTTGGTGCTTGTCCTCTTGAGGTCTTGGAAAGGGTCTTTGATCTTCAACCTTAATGACCTAGACTACCCTTACAACCAAACCCCAACATGTGGTTTGACCACGAAATAAGCCAATCAACAAAAGGGAATCCTTATAATAATTGTAAGGATTCCCATATCTTGATTGGCTTATTTCGTGGACAAACCACATGTTGGGGTTTTGAATGTAAGGGTAGTCTGAGTGTTTAAGGTTGAAGCTCAAAGGCCCTTTCAAGACCTCAAGGGACAAGCACGCCAAAGGTATAAATTCTTGTGCTTGGTTTTCTTTGAAGAGAATTAGTAGCACACACTCACTTAGCATTCTTGCTATGATTGCATATTTGCTTATTTTTATGTGCATCTCTTCACATGTCACTTTACACACTAGCACTTTGGTTGATATATCTTGTTGTGTGTATTTGTGCCTTATAATTCGTTTCCCGACATTGTTCGGAAACGTCCGCGCTTGCACTAATGAGTGCTTGGTTTCGCGCGAAGACCGCCTATGGAGAATGCCCTTGGCTTCTCCTTGGTTTTCACCATTGTTGGTGATCGGCGGTTATGATCGGCGGCCTGGCCACCGAATTAAACCGCCGTTTCAGTCCAGATCGGTCTGAAGCAATTATGCGGTCCAGATCGGCGGTCACGACCGCCGTTCGAAACCGTCGTTCATACCTGATCGATTTTAATCCCTCGGGTTTGATTCGGCGGTTGGATCGGCGGTCACAAAACCGCCAAATGAAACCGCAGTTGATGCTCTGTTCTTCACGAGCTTAATTCGGCTGTCGTTATCGGCGGCCTGGCCACCGATTGAAACCGCCGAACGGTGCGTTTCAAGGGCAAAATTGTCTTTTCACATGCCCAATTCTTGATGTCTATAAATATCTTATTTTCTCATTCTCTGAAAAAAGTTCTTTTGAGTCATTAGAACCCTAAACTTTCAAGAGAGATTTTTGAGAAAAAATCAAATCAAGAACTCACCTTTAAACACTCAAATCAAATCCTTTTTGCATCAAATTTCATATTGCATCCTCTATGTCTACATAGAAAGCATCTATGATTGGATTGGCATCATCACAATATGTTTGGTAAGATTTTGATTAGTTTCATCTTATTTTAGTATTTTTACTATCAAGCATATTCTCTTTTAATTTACTTGTATGTTGTTGATCATATGATAAATACAAGAATAGAGAATTAATTGTGATGAATTAATTGAGTGTTGTTTTTGTGATAGCTAATTAGGTTTTTAATTAATCTTGATTAGCTAAGCTATTTGACATGTCATTTAGCAATTGATATCTAGGGTTGATTAAATTGATTATATCAACATCCTAGATAAGCATCTAAGGTTACCTAGCCTTGTTTGTTATTTGAATATTCATATATATTCACATAGGTTGTTTCTCTTCATTAAGAAGTAAGTCTTGAGGCTAAGAGTGCTTTGGCCTCAAGCAAATTGGAATAGGGTTGCTAATAAAGGCCCGCTGGGTAGAAGTGAGGGGTTACAGACCGGAGTGTTAGACGAGGTCTACATAGGTTGTAAACTTCATTTCAATTAGTGATTTCGAGTTCCGAGTGTGGCGCACTATACAGCCCGTGGTTTTTCCCAGTGGTTGGGTTTCCACGTATATATCAAGTGTTATTTAAATTCCGCATCTTATTACACTTGTATGTATTTTTGACTAGTAAAGGCATTTTCGTAAAATTGACTTGCATGTAAAAATTGGGTAATAATTGTTAAAATCTATTCACCTCCCCTCTAGATAACATATATTATACACACCGAGTATTCTTTTCAATTGGTATCAGAGCGGGTTCCTAGACATACATAGGTGATCCTAGCTCATTTTGGTGTGTTTTGCATTTGTGTGATTCTTTGATCATTCATACATTTTGCATTCATTTCATCCAGTCATTATACACTATGAGTGGAATCGGTGGTTCAAATGAGGGTGCTTCGATCGTAAGGCCACCCCTCCTCACCGGCATAAATTACTCCCAATGGAAAGGGAAGATGGAGGCATATGTGTGTCAAATCCATGATAGGGCATGGATGGCCATTGAAGATGGATATTCGCCTCCTATGATGACTCCCACAGGTGGAGGAGAAGAAGTGCTCATGCCTAAGGCACAATGGACACAACCCAAGTTTGAGTTGTCCAAGTGGAATCAAAAGGCGTGGCACGCCCTTATATGTGCAGTGGACGAAAATCAGTACAAACTGATTCAGAACACTAAGATAGCCAAGGAGGCATGGGACATCTTAGAGGTTGCACACGAGGGAACCGAAGTAGTGAAGGACTCCAAACTTCAAGTCCTTTAGGATGGAGGAGAATGAGTGCTTCAACGACTTCGAGATTAGGTTGATGGACATTGTCAACCAAAGTCATCAACTTGGTGACCCTTACTCGGATAGAAGGATCAAGCAAAAGATAATGAGATCGCTTCCCGAGAGGTTTGAGTCTAAGGTGACGGCTTTAGAAGAAAACAGTGATTTTAAGGACATGAAGCCGAGCGAGGTAATAGGTAGACTTCTCGCCTAAGAGTCTAGGAAGGGTCCTAGCTCCACTCCTTCAAAGAAGCAAAAAGGGATTGCTTTGAGAGCTTCCAAGGTTGAGAAGGAGGACAAGGATGACTCGGATGAAGACATGGCACTTTTAATGAGAAAATTCAAGAAGTTTGTAAAATTTGAGAAGAAGGGTCATGCATCCAAAAGGCAAGAATTGAAGAAAAGGGTTCCTTTCAAGAAGGTTGAGCATAGGCAAGAGAATAGCGAAAGGAAATGGATCCAATGCTATGAGTGTGGTGGCATAGGTCATATCTCACTAGATTGTGGGAATTTGAAGAACAAGAGAGAAAAAATGATGGCCGCCATTTGGAGTGAAAGTGATGACTCCGAAGAGGGAGATAAGTCATCAAGTGATGATGAGCTTATCAATAACTTCAAGGCTTTGGGTGCCACTTGTGAAGAAAATGAAGTTGTTGGTAAGAATTTCGTTGCTAGTGATCCCATAGAAGAGAAAGTCGAAGAAGTAGCTCTAGAGGAGATAGTTGTTGCTTCACATTGGGATATGGCACTTATTGACTCAAGAGATCAAGGTGAAGGTCTTGATGAGGATATTGGATCCATAGGAGAGGAGGAGAGTCTAGAAGATGACACTAGTGGAGATGACTCCTTATCTAACTCTACAAATGGAAATGTAGAGAATATGGATATGCATTACTTTATAGTCAATGTTGAAAGCTCCATGAAGAAGAAAGATAGATTTCTAAGGATTTTAGAGGAAGAAAATCTAGAGCTTACAACATACAATGACCTCCTAAAGAAGCAAGTGGAGAAAATGGATCTTAAGGACAACTTTGAAAATTTTGAAAGCTCTAAGTTAAAGAATGAAAAAGAGATTCAAAGTTTAAAGGAAGAACTACTTAGGCTTTCAACACAAGTTGATCACTTGAATGATGAAGTGATAAGATCCATGGTGGAAGAAGACAAGCTAAAAGATGAGCTAGCTTTGTCTAAGAGGAATGAAGAGGGTTTGAAGAGAGAGCTTGTTGAAGCCAAAGAGTCATTGACTAGAATGACCACAAGCACCAAGAAACTTGACAACATACTTGGTGTAGGAAAAAGCCCTTGTGACAAAAGAGGTCTTGGATTCAAAGTGAGCAAGGATTGCTCTATTCCTAAGAAGACCGTCTTTGTGAAGAGTTTGGGTAAGATAGAAGCGTCACCGGTGCAAACTCCTAGGAAGAAGTTAGAACTAGGACAATGTTCGAAAAATGCACAAGTGAAGGTGGTGAAAGCAAGACAACCCCAAGCTCAACGGATTAGAGCCTCTCGAGTCAACTCTCCTCAACAAATGACTCACTATGAAAAGAGGCAAAACATGCTACCTCATCCAAGGAGGCAACCCATTCCAGTTCAACCAAATAGAAGACATGAACCGGCTCAACACCAAAGGAGACATCAAATGCATGATAAGTCTCCAATGACTTCACACGGATATGGTATGAATTCTTACTTTGTACTAACTTGTCATTATTGTGGTGTTTATGGGCATATTAGGCCTAAGTGCTTTAAGTACATTAAGCATTGTAGGATTAATAGCATGATAGAGAAAAAGAGGCTAAGAAAAGCCCACTTGCATGAGCCTAGGAAATCCTTTGTCAATAATCCTAGGTTAGTGAATGACATGCAACCTTTGTCCACTAGGAAGAAAAATGTCATATCTATGTGGATAAGGAAAAATGAACCCGCTTGCTACGAGACTAACAAGTCTCAAATAGGTTCAACTAAGTCCAATGGACTTGGTAGGTCCATAGGACCTCATGCCCTTCATTAATGAAGGATGATATTAACCCCATATGGGGAACTCAAGCAAAGAGAGCTATTTTTGCATTCTTGTCACTTGCAAAAAATTTGAAAAATCTTATGCTTCTTGGTTGATTGCTTGAGTAAGCTTGGTTGCACATATGTATATATGTTTTCAATTCAATAAGTGTGAACCTTGCTTGTTTACAATCCATGTCATATTTATGTTCAAACATGCATTTTTGGACTAGGAGATGTATGTAGGAAGTATGATTTGAATAACCTATGATTATCTCCATGACATGATGATTCTTTTATAACATGCTAATGTCTTATGAAAAGCATGAAATTCATGTACATGCTCATATGAAAAAGCATGAATTGATAATTGCGTTCTTAAATGCAAAAACTTGTGTGAAAAAAGCTTATGAGACTCAAATGAAAAAGGATCTAGTATCTATTCAAGGATTTTACAATCCAAATGTCTCTCTTTCTTTATTGGTTGAACATGTCTACTATTATACGGGTTTCATTCCCGGAAAAATCAAATAGGGTACAAAGTTGCTCATGACATGTTTAGCTTATAAAGTTGGATATAGTTGTTCTTAAATTGAAATCAATGAAATTTCTATATCCTTGCTTCTCTCATGACAATGGTTGAAAGTTCATAAAAATACTCGAGGTGTGTTTATCAATATAAAGCTAGAGGGGGGGTGAATAGATTTTATCTAATTATTACCCAATTTTCGCATGCATGTCAATTTTACGAAAATACCCCTAGCAAGTCAACAAAACATACAAGTGTAATAAGATGCGGAAATAGTTAAAGACACTTGATGTTTACGTGGAAAACCCAACCACTGGGAAAAACCACGGGCTGTTAAGTGCGCCACACTCGGACCTCGAAATCCACTATATGAAAAGACGGTTACACCCTCAAGTGATTCTCGGACCCTCACCCTAGATAACCTCAGGCTATGGACACTACCAATCGCCACTCTTGGTTCAATCCCTAGTGATATCCCCTGATACACTACTCTTGGCGTGAGCACCCTCTAATCTACCACGCGGGCCTTTTATAGCGGCTCTAGTCCAATTTGCTTGAGGCCTAAGCACACTTAGCCCCAAGACTTCAATCTCTCAAAAGAGATGCACAACCCTATGTGAATATGTATGAATATTCAATTAATGCAATAAGAGCTAGGGTACTCTAAATGCTTACCTAGGATTATAAGATGACAATATAATCAATCCTAGATATCACATATAGCTATATGACATGGCATATAACTTTAGCTAAGTAAAGGATCACCAATCCTAGATACAAAGCTATCATATAAAACCCATAAACATTCAAAGGATTAACTAGTTGATTAAAAAACAATCTATCAACCTAGTTATCAATACATCACACAAGAATGTTCATGGCATAGCTTTTAGGCAATAATGACCTAATCAAATAAGCTATGAAAAATAATCTCAATCAATAAATGAGATCAATTAGCTAGATGGCATATGAACATTAAAGCCTAGCTAACAAATAAAAACCCAATCAACACATAATCTCAATCTTATATGTAGAAATTAATCTAAACACATATAAGTAAAATATGAGATAAAATTGATAAGTAGAAACACTAATTATGTAAGATAAAAGTGTTCAACAAATCATACCATGTGTGTTGAAGAAGTCCCATGCATTAGCATATGCTAGATGATCCTAGATGATGCTTAGATGAAGATTTATGCATGTGGGAATGGGTTTAGAGAGATAAAGATATGATCTTTAAGCTTTCTCTCTCAAGTCTCTCTAAATATCTCTCTAGGGTTCTTATAATCAAAGACTTGTGTTCTGAACCAGAGATAAGGATGTATTTATAGAGACCAAAAACAGGGCAGGTGAAAATACAATTTTGCCCTTGAAACGCACCGATCGGCGGTTTCATTCAGCGGCCAGGCCGCCGAAATGAACCGCCGAATGGCTCCCGTGTGGAACAGGGGAACTTCGGCGACTTCATTCGGCGGTATGGAAACCGCCGATCCCAACCGCCGTTTTGGACCCGAGAGATATATTTCAATCAGGTCTCATTCGGCGGTTTCGAACGGCGGCAAGGCCGCCGAACGTAACCGCCGATTCACCAAAAATGGTGAAACCAAGGAGAAGCCAAAGGCATCTCCACCGGCGATCATCGCGCAAATCAAAGCACATTACCGTGCACGCGCGGACGTTTCCGAACATCCTTAGGGAAACGAATTACTCCACACTAAAAGCTAACATACATGAAGTGCAAGTGTGGGTATTGAATGCATCCTAATGCCTAACATGTCATGGCATTATCATATAACAAGATGCAATCAATTCAACATGCAAGAAGAGATATTGAATAAATCAATAAAGCACAATGCACACAAAATATAAACACACCATACAAGAATAAGAGTTATGCATGTTGTGTGTGTGTGTGCAACTATATCTCTTCAAGCCAATGTAAGCACTAGATATATACCTTTGGTGCTTGTCCTCTTGAGGTCTTGGAAAGGGTCTTGATCTTCAACAAACACCTAGACTACCCTTACAACCAAACCCCAACATGTGGTTTGACCACGAAATAAGCCAATCAATAATGGGAATCCTTACAATCTCCCCCTTTGGCTATTTCGTGACAAAACCACCACTCACATTGATTCCTCACAACATAATAGAAACTACAGGTCTACTTATGATTTTCTACTTTACAAAGAGATAAGATAAATAGTCTTGAAGTCTTCAATCTCAAGTAGAACAATCAATCCCTGAAAGCACAGTTTCTATACTTTCTAATACAAGAAAAGGTGAGATGAATCAAGTGAGATAAAACAAGCATTTGCAATTAAAAATTTAAGTACAACATCATGCAATGTATGAATGTGCAAATGCTCCCCCTCAAAGGGTTACTCCCCCTCAATTAGTATTCTCCCCAAAATGCACAATTGCTACTACAATTTGCAACTCCCCTTACCACAACATACTCCCCCTTTTTGTCATGATATAGACAAGGGAGTAATCCCCAACCGGGTCACTCAAGGCAAAGAGAGATAGTAGCATTCTAGTATATGCATAATCAATATAAGTCACTTTATGCAATCTCAATTTATTGGAGAGAAACAAGGAGATTTATTTAAAGAAAATGTGTGAATCAAAAAATTGCTTTGCATACAAGACATGTAGCATTTAAGTCCAAAAAATCATGGTATTTGGCAAAGCAAATGACAAAGGTTTTCAATATGAATTCAAACCAATTTCACCAATGTCAAGAGAGAAGCAAGGATATAGGTTTTCATTGATTTCAATTTAAGAACAACTATATCCAACTTTATAAGCTAAACATGTCATGAGCGACTTTGCACCCTACTTGATTTTTCCGGATAAGATATCCGTATGATAGTAGACATGTTCAACCAATAAAGAAAGAGAGACATTTGGATTGTAAAATCCTTGAATGGATACAAAATCCTTTTTCATTTGAGTCTCATAAGCTTTTTCACACATTATTTTGCATTTAAAAAATGCAATCATCAAAACATGCTTTTCAAGATTAGCATTTAGCATGTCATTTTAGCAATCATCATGTCATGGAGATCATTATAGGTCATTCAAATTAAATCCAATGTATATATCTCCTAGTCCAAAAATGCATGTTTGAACATAAATATGACATGGATTGCAATACAAGCATTGATCACACTTATTGAATAGAAAATATGTATACATAGTGTAACCAAGCTAACTCAAGCAACAAAAAGAGAAGCATAAGATATTTCAAATTTTTTGCAAGTGACTAGATGCAAAATAGCTCTCTTTGCTTAAGTTCCCCATATGGGGTCAAATTTCCATACCACTTCAAAGAAAGGTATGAGGTCCTATGGACCTACCAAGTCCTTTGGACTTGGATGAACCTATTTGAGACTTGTTAGTCTCGTAGCAAGCGGGTTCATTCTTATTACTCCACTTAGGTGACACTAAATCAATCCTAGTGGACAAAGGTTCTAGAGTACAAGATGAAAAAGGATCATGCACATGATTTTCTTCCTTTTTATGAAGCATCTTAGCTCTAGCCTTTTTCTTGTCAATCATGCTTTTAGCTCTACACATTTCAATGTAATGCAAGCAACTTGGTCTAATATGACCAACAATACCACAAAAATGACAAGTGGGAATAAAGTTAGGAATCATACCATTCCCTTTAGCATGGATAGGAGCTTTCCCTTGTCGTTGTGGTTGTCTTGGTTGTTGGATCGGATCTCTCCTCTTTTGTTGAAAACCAAGACGAGGTTGCTTGCTTGTCTGAGCTTGCATGATTGAACTCTTCCCATTGTGTTTTTGAGTTTGAGGGAAGATAGTGTGAGGAGCCCTTTGGGTGTGAGCTTGAGCTTGACCTTTTGGTGCCTCAACCACTTGGGCACTTCTTGAACACTCTCCTAGGTCACTCTTCTTCCTAGGTTGTTGAGGAGGAGGGGACATATTGAAGTCCATGTTCATGGCACAGGATGTCTTGCTTGTGGAGGAGGCATCCGTGTCATCAATGTAGCCAAGACCTCTCTTGTCACTTGGCTTTCTTCCAACTCCCAACATGTGGTCAAGCTTCTTGGTGCTTGAAGTCATCTTAGCCAATAAGACCTTAACTTCTTCAAGCTCTCTTTCTAGCTCTTTTTCTCTCCTCTTAGATAATGCTAAGTCTTCTTTTAGCTTATCTTCATCCGCCATGGATCTCACCACTTCTTCACACAAGTGGTTTACTAGTGTTGAAAGCTCTAGATTCTCTTCTTTTAATCTTCTAATTTCTTCCTTGTTCCTCATCATCGAGCTCTCAACTTTGACTTTGTAGTCATTAAGATCCATACACTCCACATTTCCATTTGTGGAGTTAGATGACAAATATTCAACACTTGTGTCATCTCCTCTAATCTCCATTTCACCAATGGAGTCATCTCCTTCATCAAGATCATCAAATTTTTCTCTTGATGAGGAAAGAGCCAAATCCCTATGAGTAGCTACACCAACTACTTCTATACCTTGTTCTTCTTGGGGATCACAAGGAAAAGCAACTTTGCCATCTTCTTCAACTTCTACACTCTTGGCTCCAAATTCCGTGTAGATGATGGCAAGTTCTTCATCACTTGAAGGATTTTCGTCATCTTCATATTTATCCCATAAGGTGGCCTTCGCCTTCCCTTTTCTTCTATCCTTCAAGTTTCCACACTCCGGGGAGAAATGCCCGAATCCTCCACATTCGTAGCACTGAATCCCCTCTCTTGAAGACACTCCTTGGTTTGGCTTGTTAATGAGTCCCATGTCTTCAATTGAGATACCCTCCTTCTTGTCATGCTTCGAAGTCTCCAAAGCAATTTTCTTCTTCTTCTTCTTAGGAGGTGCGGTGGTCAACTTCTTCTTAGGAGGTGAGGTGGTTAAATTCACAAATCTCCTAAATCTCTCTAGTAAGAGAGGCATCTCCTCAATGGAGTCAATTTCTTCTCTCACAAAATCACTCATAGTGTTTGCGTTGAATGAATGCAAATGAGAAGAATGCAAAATGTATGAAGAAATCAAACAAACATACAAAATGCAAAAACACACCAAAATGAGCTAGGATCACCTAAGTATATCTAGGAACCCGCTCTGATACCAATTGAAAGTTCATAAAAATACTCGAGGTGTGTTTATCAATATAAAGCTAGAGGGGGGGTGAATAGATTTTATCTAATTATTACCCAATTTTCGCATGCATGTCAATTTTACGAAAATACCCCTAGCAAGTCAACAAAACATACAAGTGTAATAAGATGCGGAAATAGTAAAAGACACTTGATGTTTACGTGGAAAACCCAACCACTGGGAAAAACCACGGGCTGTTAAGTGCGCCACACTCGGACCTCGAAATCCACTATATGAAAAGACGGTTACACCCTCAAGTGATTCTCGGACCCTCACCCTAGATAACCTCAGGCTATGGACACTACCAATCGCCACTCTTGGTTCAATCCCTAGTGATATCCCCTGATACACTACTCTTGGCGTGAGCACCCTCTAATCTACCACGCGGGCCTTTTATAGCGGCTCTAGTCCAATTTGCTTGAGGCCTAAGCACACTTAGCCCCAAGACTTCAATCTCTCAAAAGAGATGCACAACCCTATGTGAATATGTATGAATATTCAATTAATGCAATAAGAGCTAGGGTACTCTAAATGCTTACCTAGGATTATAAGATGACAATATAATCAATCCTAGATATCACATATAGCTATATGACATGGCATATAACTTTAGCTAAGTAAAGGATCACCAATCCTAGATACAAAGCTATCATATAAAACCCATAAACATTCAAAGGATTAACTAGTTGATTAAAAAACAATCTATCAACCTAGTTATCAATACATCACACAAGAATGTTCATGGCATAGCTTTTAGGCAATAATGACCTAATCAAATAAGCTATGAAAAATAATCTCAATCAATAAATGAGATCAATTAGCTAGATGGCATATGAACATTAAAGCCTAGCTAACAAATAAAAACCCAATCAACACATAATCTCAATCTTATATGTAGAAATTAATCTAAACACATATAAGTAAAATATGAGATAAAATTGATAAGTAGAAACACTAATTATGTAAGATAAAAGTGTTCAACAAATCATACCATGTGTGTTGAAGAAGTCCCATGCATTAGCATATGCTAGATGATCCTAGATGATGCTTAGATGAAGATTTATGCATGTGGGAATGGGTTTAGAGAGATAAAGATATGATCTTTAAGCTTTCTCTCTCAAGTCTCTCTAAATATCTCTCTAGGGTTCTTATAATCAAAGACTTGTGTTCTGAACCAGAGATAAGGATGTATTTATAGAGACCAAAAACAGGGCAGGTGAAAATACAATTTTGCCCTTGAAACGCACCGATCGGCGGTTTCATTCAGCGGCCAGGCCGCCGAAATGAACCGCCGAATGGCTCCCGTGTGGAACAGGGGAACTTCGGCGACTTCATTCGGCGGTATGGAAACCGCCGATCCCAACCGCCGTTTTGGACCCGAGAGATATATTTCAATCAGGTCTCATTCGGCGGTTTCGAACGGCGGCAAGGCCGCCGAACGTAACCGCCGATTCACCAAAAATGGTGAAACCAAGGAGAAGCCAAAGGCATCTCCACCGGCGATCATCGCGCAAATCAAAGCACATTACCGTGCACGCGCGGACGTTTCCGAACATCCTTAGGGAAACGAATTACTCCACACTAAAAGCTAACATACATGAAGTGCAAGTGTGGGTATTGAATGCATCCTAATGCCTAACATGTCATGGCATTATCATATAACAAGATGCAATCAATTCAACATGCAAGAAGAGATATTGAATAAATCAATAAAGCACAATGCACACAAAATATAAACACACCATACAAGAATAAGAGTTATGCATGTTGTGTGTGTGTGTGCAACTATATCTCTTCAAGCCAATGTAAGCACTAGATATATACCTTTGGTGCTTGTCCTCTTGAGGTCTTGGAAAGGGTCTTGATCTTCAACAAACACCTAGACTACCCTTACAACCAAACCCCAACATGTGGTTTGACCACGAAATAAGCCAATCAATAATGGGAATCCTTACAATGGTGAAATTGGTTTGAATTCCTATTAGAAACCTTTGTCATTTGCTTTGCCAAATACCATGGTATTTTGGACTTGAATGCTATATGTCTTGTATGCAAAGCATTTTGTTTCACACATTTTATCTAATAAATCTCCTCGTTTCTCTTCGATTAATTGAGATTGCATAAAGTGACTTATATTGATTATGCATATACTAGAATGCTACTATCTCTCTTTGCCTTAAGTGACCTGGTTGGGGACTACTCCTTTGCCTATATCATGACAAAAAGGGGGAGTAGAATGTGGTAAGGGGAGGTGCAAATTGTTGTAGCAATTGGTGCACATTGGGG
Source organism: Acer yangbiense (assembly GCA_008009225.1). Taxonomy (NCBI): domain Eukaryota; kingdom Viridiplantae; phylum Streptophyta; class Magnoliopsida; order Sapindales; family Sapindaceae; genus Acer; species Acer yangbiense. The sequence goes on along the minus strand of CM017772.1, from coordinate 9,798,183 downwards.
AGAATATACATTGAGGGGGAGTAACCCTTTGAGGGGGAGCATTGCATTCATCATACATTGCATGATGTTGTGTTTAATTTCTTAGAAATGCAAATGCTTGTTTATGTCCTCACTTGATTCATCACACTTTTACTTGAATTCGAAAGTATAGAAACTTTGCTTTCAGGGATTGATTGTTCTACTTGAGATTGAAGACTTCAAGTTTATTTTTATATATCTCTTTGTAAAGTAGAAAATCTTAGTAGACCCGTAGTTTCTATTATATTGTGAGGAATCAATGTGAGTGGTGGTTTTGTCACGAAATAGCCAAAGGGGGAGATTGTAAGGATTCCCATATCTTGATTGGCTTATTTCGTGGACAAACCACATGTTGGGATTTTGAATGTAAGGGTAGTCTAAGTGTTTAAGGTTGAAGCTCGAAGGCCCTTTCAAGACCTCAAGGGACAAGCACGCCAAAGGTATAAATTCTTGTGCTTGGTTTTCTTTGAAGAGAATTAGTAGCACACACTCACTTAGCATTTTTGCTATGATTGCATATTTGCTTATTTTTATGTGCATCTCTTCACATGTCACTTTACACACTAGCACTTTGGTTGATATATCTTGTTGTGTGTATATGTGCCTTATAATTCGTTTCCCGACATTGTTCGGAAACGTCCGCGCTTGCACTAATGAGTGCTTGGTTTCGCGCGAAGACCACCTATGGAGAATGCCCTTGGCCTCTCCTTGGTTTTCACCATTGTTGGTGATCGGCGGTTATGATCGGCGGCCTGGCCGCCGAATTAAACCGCCGTTTCAGTCCAGATTGGTTTGAAGCAATTATACGGTCCAGATCGGCGGTCACGACCGCCGTTCAAAACCGCCGTTCATACCTGATCGATTTTAATCCCTCGGGTTTGATTCGGTGGTTGGATCGGCGGTCACGAAACCGCTGAATGAAACCGCCGTTGATGCTCTGTTCTTCACGAGCTCAATTCGGCGGTCGTTATCGACGGCCTGGCCATCGATTGAAACCGCCGAACGGTGCGTTTCAAGGGCAAAATTATCTTTTCACATGCCCAATTCTTGATGTCTATAAATATCTTATTTTCTCATTCTCTGAAAAAAGTTCTTTTGAGTCATTAGAACCCTAAACTTTCAAGAGAGATTTTTGAGAAAAAATCAAATCAAGAACTCACCTTTAAACACTCAAATCAAATCCTTTTTGCATCAAATTTCATATTGCATCCTCTATGTCTACATAGAAAGCATCTATGATTGGATTGGCATCATCACAATATGTTTGGTAAGATTTTGATTAGTTTCATCTTATTTTAGTATTTTTACTATCAAGCATATTCTCTTTTAATTTACTTGTATGTTGTTGATCATATGATAAATACAAGAATAGAGAATTAATTGTGATGAATTAATTGAGTGTTGTTTTTGTGATAGCTAATTAGGTTTTTAATTAATCTTGATTAGCTAAGCTATTTGACATGTCATTTAGCAATTGATATCTAGGGTTGATTAAATTGATTATATCAACATCCTAGATAAGCATCTAAGGTTACGTAGCCTTGTTTGTTATTTGAATATTCATATATATTCACATAGGTTGTTTCTCTTCATTGAGAAGTAAGTCTTGAGGCTAAGAGTGCTTAGGCCTCAAGCAAATTGGAATAGGGTTGCTAATAAAGGCCCGCTGGGTAGAAGTGAGGGGTTACAGACCGGAGTGTTAGACGAGGTCTACATAGGTTGTAAACTTCATTTCAATTAGTGATTTCGAGTTCCGAGTGTGGCGCACTATACAGCCCGTGGTTTTTCCCAGTGGTTGGGTTTCCACGTATATATCAAGTGTTATTTAAATTCCGCATCTTATTACACTTGTATGTATTTTTGACTAGTAGGGGCATTTTCGTAAAATTGACTTGCATGCGAAAATTGGGTAATAATTGTTAAAATCTGTTCACCCCCCCCTCTAGATAACATATATTATACACACCGAGTATGATACCAATTGAAAAGAATACTCGGTGTGTATAATATATGTTATCTAGAGGGGGGGTGAATAGATTTTAACAATTAGTACCCAATTTTCGCATGCAAGTCAATTTTACGAAAATGCCCCTACTAGTCAAAAATACATACAAGTGTAATAAGATGCGGAAATAATAAATGACACTTGATGTTTACGTAGAAAACCCAACCACTGGGAAAAACCACGGGCTGTATAATGCGCCACACTCGGAACTCGAAATCACTAATTGAAATGAAGTTTACAACCTATGTAGACCTCGTCTAACACTCCGGTCGGTAACCCCTCACTTCTACCCAGCGGGCCTTTATTAGCAACCCTATTCCAATTTGCTTGATCCTCGAAGTCACTACTTGTAATGATGTTTACAGCCTAATCCTGGTCTGTAACCCACCACTACTACCCAGCGGGCCTGTAATAGCAACCCTAGACCAAGACTTCAATCTCTCAAAAGAGATGCACAACCCTATGTGAATATGTATGAATATTCAATTAATGCAATAAGAGCTAGGGTACTCTAAATGCTTATCTAGGATGATGATATATTCAATTTAAATCAACCCTAGATATCAATAGCTAAATGACATGTCAAATAGCTTAGCTAATCAAGATTAATTAAAAACCTAATTAGCTATCACAAACAACACTCAATCAATTCATCACAAATAATCTCTTTTCTTGTATTTAGCATATGATCTAAAACATACAAATAATTTAAAAGAGATGGCTTGGTATTTAAAATACTACAATAAGATGAAATTAATCAAAATCTTACCAAGCAAGTTGTGATGATGCAAACCCATACATGGATGCACTCTATATAGACATAGGAGATGCAATATGAAATTTGATGCAAAAGGGGTTTGATTTGAGTGGTTAAAGTTGAGTTCTTGATTTGACTTTCTCTCAAAATCTATCTTTGAAGATTAGGGTTCTTAAGAGTCAAAGAACTTGATCAGATAATGAGAAAGTGTGATATTTATAGACATCAAGAACATGGCAAGTGAAAAGACAATTTTGCCCCTGAAATCGCACGATCGGCGGTTTCATTCGGCGGCCAGGCCGCCGAATTAAACCGCCGAATGGCTCCCGAGTGGAACAGGGGAACTTCGGCGACTTCGTTCGGCGGTTTCGAAACCGCCGATCCCAACCGCCGTTTTGGACCCGAGAGATATATTTCAATCAGGTCTCATTCGGTGGTTTCTGTAAGGATTCCCGTTTTGTTGATTGGCTTATTTCGTGGTCAAACCACATGTTGGGGTTTTGAATGTAAGGGTAGTCTAAGTGTTTAGTGTTGAAGATCAAAGGCCCTTCCATGACCTCAAGATACAAGCACGCCAAAGGTATAATCTCTTGTGCTTGTTTTTCTTTGAAGAGATTTAGTAGCACACACACACTTAGCATTCTTGCTATGATTGCATACTTGCTTATTTTTATGTGCATCTCTTCACATGTCACTTTACACACTAGCACATTGGTTGATATATCTTGTTGTGTGTATATGTGCCTTATAATTCGTTTCCCGACATTGTTCGGAAACGTCCGCGCTTGCACTAATGAGTGCTTGGTTTCGCGCGAAGACCGCCTATGGAGAATGCCCTTGGTTTTCACCATTGTTGGTGATCGGCGGTTATGATCGGCGGACTGGCCGCCGAATTAAACCGCCGTTTCAGTCCAGATTGGTCTGAAGCAATTATGCGGTCAAGATCGGCGGTCACGACCGCCGTTAGAAACCGCCGTTCATACCTGATCGATTTTAATCCCTCGGGTTTGATTCGGCGGTTGGATCGGCGGTCACGTAACCGCCGAATGAAACCGCCGTTAATGCTCTGTTCTTCACGAGCTCAATTCAGCGGTCGTCATCGGCGGCCAGGCCGCCGATTCAAACCGCCGAACGGTGCGTTTCAGGGGCAAAAGTATCTTTTCGCATGCCCAATTCTTGATGTCTATAAATATCTTGTTTTCTCAATCTCTGAATAAGTTTCTTGAGCAATTAGAACCCTAATCTTTCAAGAGAGATTTTTGAGAAAAAATCAAATCAAGAACCTATCTTTAAACACTCAAATCAATTCCCTTTTGCATCAATTTCATATTTGATCTTCTATGCCTTCATAGAATTGATCCATGCATGGTTTTGAATCATCACATCTTATTTGGTATGTTCTTCACTAATTTCATATTACTTTAGTGTTTTTCATATTAATACATCTCTTTAATTACTTGTATGCTTTTGATTATATGCTAGATACAAGTTAGAGATTATTTGTGATGAAAATTAATTGAGTGTTGTTTGTGATAGCTAATTAGGTTTTTAATTAATCTTGATTAGCTAAGCTATTTGACATGTCATTTAGCAATTGATATCTAGGGTTGATTAAATTGATTATATCATCATCCTAGATAAGCATCTAAGGTTACCTAGCCTTGTTTGTTATTTGAATATTCATATATATATTCACATAGGTTGTTTCTCTTCTTAGAGAAGTAAGTCTTGAGGCTAAGAGTGCTTAGGCCTCAAGCAAATTGGAATAGGGTTGCTAATAAAGGCCCGCTGGGTAGAAGTGAGGGGTTATAGACCGGAATGTTAGACGAGGTCTACATAGGTTGTAAACTTCATTTCAATTAGTGATTTCGAGTTCCGAGTGTGGCGCACTATACAGCCCGTGGTTTTTCCCAGTGGTTGGGTTTCCACGTATACATCAAGTGTTATTTAAATTCCGCACTATATTACACTTGTATGTATTTTTGACTAGTAGGGGCATTTTCGTAAAATTGACTTGCATGCGAAAATTGGGTAATAATAGCTAAAATCTATTCACCCCCCCCCCCCCCCCCCCCCCCCTCTAGCTTTATATTGAACACGCCTCGAGTATTTTAAGAACTTTCAATTGGTATCAGAGCGGGTTCCTAGATATACTTAGGTGATCCTAGCTCATTTTAGGTGTGTTGTGCATTTGTGTGATTTTTGCTCATTCATACATTTTGCATACATTTCATTCATTCATTTGATACAATGAGTGGATTCGGTGGCAACCATGAGGGTGCTTCAAGCACACGGCCACCCCTCCTCACCGGCATAAATTACTCCCAATGGAAAGGGAAGATGGAGGCATATGTGTGTCAAATCCATGATAGGGCATGGATGGCCATTGAAGATGGATATTCGCCTCCTATGATGACTCCCACGGATGGAGGAGAAGAAGTGCTCAAGCCTAAGGCACAGTGGACACAACCTGAGTTTGAGTTGTCCAAGTGGAATCAAAAGGCGTGGCACGCCCTCATATGTGCAGTGGATGAAAATCAGTACAAATTGATTCAGAACACTAAGATAGCCAAGGAGGCATGGGACATCTTAGAGGTTGCACACGAGGGAACCGAAGTAGTGAAGGACTCCAAACTTCAAGTCCTCCAAACTCAATTTGAGACACTTAGGATGGAGGAGAATGAGTGCTTCAACGACTTCGAGATTAGGTTGATGGACATTGTCAACCAAAGTCATCAACTTGGTGACCCTTACTCGGATAGAAGGATCAAGCAAAAGATAATGAGATCGCTTCCCGAGAGGTTTGAGTCTAAGGTGACGGCTTTAGAAGAAAATAGTGATTTTAAGGACATGAAGCCGAGCGAGGTAATAGGTAGACTTCTCGCCTACGAGTCTAGGAAGGGTCCTAGCTCCACTCCTTCAAAGAAGCAAAAAGGGATTACTTTGAGAGCTTCCAAGGTTGAGAAGGAGGACAAGGATGACTCGGATGAAGACATGGCACTTTTAATGAGAAAATTCAAGAAGTTTGTAAAATTCGAGAAGAAGGGTCATGCATCCAAAGGGCAAGAATTGAAGAAAAGGGTTCCTTTCAAGAAGGTTGAGCATAGGCAAGAGAATAGTGAAAGGAAAGGGATCCAATGCTATGAGTGTGGTGGCATAGGTCATATCTCACTAGATTGTGGGAATTTGAAGAACAAGAGAGAAAAAATGATGGCCGCCATTTGGAGTGAAAGTGATGACTCCGAAGAAGGAGATAAGTCATCAAGTGATGATGAGCTTATCAATAACTTCAAGGCATTGGGTGCCAATTGTGAAGAAAATGAAGTTGTTGGTAAGAATTCCGTTGCTAGTGATCCCATAGAAGAGAAAGTCGAAGAAGTAGCTCTAGAGGAGATAGTTGTTGCTTCGCATTGGGATATGGCACTTATTGACTCAAGAGATCAAGGTGAAGGTCTTGATGAGGAAATTGGATCCATAAGAGAGGAGGAGAGCCTAGAAGATGACACTAGTGGAGATGACTCCTTATCTAACTCTACAAATGGAAATGTAGAGAATATGGATATGCATAACTTTATAGTCAATGTTGAAAGCTCCATGAAGAAGAAAGATAGATTTCTAAGGATTTTAGAGGAAGAAAATCTAGAGCTTACAACATACAATGACCTCCTAAAGAAGCAAGTGGAGAAAATGGATCTTAAGGACAACTTTGAAAGTTTTGAAAGCTCTAAGTTAAAGAATGAAAAAGAGATTCAAAGGTTAAAGGAAGAACTACTTAGGCTTTCAACACAAGTTGATCACTTGAATGATGAAGTGATAAGATCCATGGTGGAAGAAGACAAGCTAAAAGATGAGCTAGCTTTGTCTAAGAGGAATGAAGAGGGTTTGAAGAGAGAGCTTGTTGAAGCCAAAGAGTCATTGACTAGAATGACCACAAGCACCAAGAAACTTGACAACATACTTGGTGTAGGAAAAAGCCCTTGTGACAAAAGAGGTCTTGGATTCGAAGTGAGCAAGGATTGCTCTATTCCTAAGAAGACCGTCTTTGTGAAGAGTTTGGGTAAGATAGAAGCGTCACCGGTGCAAACTCCTAGGAAGAAGTTAGAACTAGGACAATGTTCAAAAAATGCACAAGTGAAGGTGGTGAAAACGAGACAACCCCAAGCTCAACGGATTAGAGCCTCTCGAGTCATCTCTCCTCAACAAATGACTCACTATGAAAAGAGGCAAAACATGCTACCTAATCCAAGGAGGCAACCCATTCCGGTTCAACCAAATAGAAGACATGAACCGACTCAACACCAAAGGAGACATCAAATGCATGATGAGTCTCCAATGACTTCACAAGAACATGGTATGAATTCTTACTTTGTACCAACTTGTCATTATTGTGGTGTTTATGGGCATATTAGGCCTAAGTGCTTTAAGTACATTAACCATTGTAGGATTGATAGCATGATAAAGAAAAAGAGGCTAAGAAGAGCCCATTTGCATGAGCCTAGGAAATCTTTTGTCAATAATCCTAGGTTAGTGAATGACATGCAACCTTTGTCCACTAGGAAGAAAAATGTTATATCTATGTGGATAAGGAAAAATGAACCCGCTTGCTACGAGACTAACAAGTCTCAAATAGGTTCAACTAAGTCCAATGGACTTGGTAGGTCCATAGGACCTCATGCCCTTCATTAATGAAGGATGATACTAACCCCATATGGGGAACTCAAGCAAAGAGAGCTATTTTTGCATTCTTGTCACTTGCAAAAAAATTTGAAAAATCTTATGCTTCTTGGTTGATTGCTTGAGTAAGCTTGGTTGCACATATGTATATATGTTTTCAATTCAATAAGTGTGAACCTTGCTTGTTTACAATCCATGTCATATTTATGTTCAAACATGCATTTTGGACTAGGAGATGTATGTAGGAAGTATGATTTGAATGACCTATGATTATCTCCATGACATGATGATTCTTAAATAACATGCTAATGTCTTATGAAAAGCATGAAATTCATGTACATGCTCAAATGAAAAAGCATGAATTGATAATTGCGTTCTTAAATGCAAAAACTTGTGTGAAAAAGCTAATGAGACTCAAATGAAAAAGGATCTAGTATCCATTCAAGGATTTTACAATCCAAATGTCTCTCTTTCTTTATTGGTTGAACATGTCTACTATCATACGGGTTTCATTCCCGGAAAAATCAAATAGGGTGCAAAGTTGCTCATGACATGTTTAGCTTATAAAGTTGGATATAGTTGTTCTTAAATTGAAATCAATGAAATTTCTATATCCTTGCTTCTCTCATGACAATGGTGAAATTGGTTTGAATTCCTATTAGAAACCTTTGTCATTTGCTTTGCCAAATACCATGGTATTTTGGACTTGAATGCAATATGTCTTGTATGCAAAGCATTTTGTTTCACACATTTTATCTAATAAATCTCCTCGTTTCTCTCCGATTAATTGAGATTGCATAAAGTGACTTATATTGATTATGCATATACTAGACTGCTACTATCTCTCTTTGCCTTGAGTAACCCGGTTGGGGACTACTCCTTTGTCTATATCATGACAAAAAGGGGGAGTAGAATGTGGTAAGGGGAGGTGCAAATTGTTGTAGCAATTGGTGCACATTGGGGAGAATATACATTGAGGAGGAGTAACCCTTTGAGGGGGAGCATTGCATTCATCATACATTGCATGATGTTGTGTTTAATTTCTTAGAAATGCAAATGCTTGTTTATGTCCTCACTTGATTCATCTCACTTTTACTTGTTTCGGAAAGTTTAGAAACCTTGTTTCAGGGAATGATTGTTCTACAAGAGATTGAAGACTTCAAGTTTTATTTTTATATATCTCTTTGTATTGTAGAAAATCTTCATTGACCCATAGGTTTATTTTTGTTGTGAGGAATCAATGTGAGTGGTGGTTTTGTCACGAAATAGCCAAAGGGGGAGATTGTAAGGATTCCCGTTTTGTTGATTGGCTTATTTCGTGGTCAAACCACATGTTGGGGTTTTGAATGTAAGGGTAGTCTAAGTGTTTAGTGTTGAAGATCAAAGGCCCTTCCATGACCTCAAGATACAAGCACGCCAAAGGTATAATCTCTTGTGCTTGTTTTTCTTTGAAGAGATTTAGTAGCACACACACACTTAGCATTCTTGCTATGATTGCATACTTGCTTATTTTTATGTGCATCTCTTCACATGTCACTTTACACACTAGCACATTGGTTGATATATCTTGTTGTGTGTATATGTGCCTTATAATTCGTTTCCCGACATTGTTCGGAAACGTCCGCGCTTGCACTAATGAGTGCTTGGTTTCGCGCGAAGACCGCCTATGGAGAATGCCCTTGGCTTCTCCTTGGTTTTCACCATTGTTGGTGATCGGCGGTTATGATCGGCGGACTGGCCGCCGAATTAAACCGCCGTTTCAGTCCAGATTGGTCTGAAGCAATTATGCGGTCAAGATCGGCGGTCATGACCGCCGTTAGAAACCGCCGTTCATACCTGATCGATTTTAATCCCTCGGGTTTGATTCGGCGGTTGGATCGGCGGTCACGTAACCGCCGAATGAAACCGCCGTTAATGCTCTGTTCTTCACGAGCTCAATTCAGCGGTCGTCATCGGCGGCCAGGCCGCCGATTTAAACCGCCGAACGGTGCGTTTCAGGGGCAAAAGTGTCTTTTCGCATGCCCAATTCTTGATGTCTATAAATATCTTGTTTTCTCAATCTCTGAATAAGTTTCTTGAGCAATTAGAACCCTAATCTTTCAAGAGAGATTTTTGAGAAAAAATCAAATCAAGAACCTATCTTTAAACACTCAAATCAATTCCCTTTTGCATCAAATTTCATATTTGATCTTCTATGCCTTCATAGAATTGATCCATGCATGGTTTTGAATCATCACATCTTATTTGGTATGTTCTTCACTAATTTCATATTACTTTAGTGTTTTTCATATTAATACATCTCTTTAATTACTTGTATGCTTTTGATTATATGCTAGATACAAGTTAGAGATTATTTGTGATGAAAATTAATTGAGTGTTGTTTGTGATAGCTAATTAGGTTTTTAATTAATCTTGATTAGCTAAGCTATTTGACATGTCATTTAGCAATTGATATCTAGGGTTGATTAAATTGATTATATCATCATCCTAGATAAGCATCTAAGGTTACCTAGCCTTGTTTGTTATTTGAATATTCATATATATATTCACATAGGTTGTTTCTCTTCTTAGAGAAGTAAGTCTTGAGGCTAAGAGTGCTTAGGCCTCAAGCAAATTGGAATAGGGTTGCTAATAAAGGCCCGCTGTGTAGAAGTGAGGGGTTACAGACCGGAATGTTAGACGAGGTCTACATAGGTTGTAAACTTCATTTCAATTAGTGATTTCGAGTTCCGAGTGTGGCGCACTATACAGCCCGTGGTTTTTCCCAGTGGTTGGGTTTCCACGTATACATCAAGTGTTATTTAAATTCCGCACTATATTACACTTGTATGTATTTTTGACTAGTAGGGGCATTTTCGTAAAATTGACTTGCATGCGAAAATTGGGTAATAATAGCTAAAATCTATTCACCCCCCCCCCCCCCCCCCTCTAGCTTTATATTGAACACGCCTCGAGTATTTTAAGAACTTTCAGTTTCGAACGGCGGCCAGGCCACCGAACGTAACCGCCGTTTCACCAAAAATGGTGAAACCAAGGAGAAGCCAAAGGCAACTCCACCGGCGATCATCGCGCAAAACAAAGCACATAAATGTGCACGCGCGGACGTTTCCGAACAACCTTCGGGAAACGAATTACTCCACACTAAGAACTAACATACATGAAGTGCAAGTGTGGGTATTGAATGCATCCTAATGCCTATCATGTCATGGCATTTCATATAACAAGATGCAATCAATTTAATGCAAGAAGAGACATTGAATAAACAATAAAGCACAATGCACACAAAATATAAACACAACATTCAAGAATAAGAGTTATGCATGTTGTGTGTGTGTGCAACTGTATCTCTTTAAGCCAAAGTAAGCACAAGATATACCTTTGGTGCTTGTCCTCTTGAGGTCTTGGAAAGGGTCTTTGATCTTCAACCTTAATGACCTAGACTACCCTTTACAACCAAACCCCAACATGTGGTTTGACCACGAAATAAGCCAATCAACAAAAGGGAATCCTTACAATCTCCCCCTTTGGCTATTTCGTGACAAAACCACCACTCACATGATTCCTCACAACATAATAGAAACTACGGGTCTACTATGATTTTCTACTTTACAAAGAGATAAGATAAATAGTCTTAAAGTCTTCAATCTCAAGTAGAACAATCAATCCCTGAAAGCACAGTTTCTATACTTTCCAATACAAGAAAAGGTGAGATGAATCAAGTGAGATAAAACAAGCATTTGCATTTAAGAATTTAAGAACAACATCATGCAATGTATGAATGTGCAAATGCTCCCCCTCAAAGGGTTACTCCCCCTCAATTAGTATTCTCCCCAACATGCACAATTGCTACTACAATTTGCAACTCCCCTTACCACAACCTACTCCCCCTTTTTGTCATGATATAGACAAAGGAGTAGTCCCCAACCGGGTTACTCACGGCAAAGAGAGATAGTAGCATTCTAGTATATGCATAATCAATATAAGTCACTTTATGCAATCTCAATTTATTGGAGAGAAACAAGGAGATTTATTTAAAGAAAATGTGTGAATCAAAAAATTGCTTTGCATACAAGACATGTAGCATTTAAGTTCAAAATATCATGGTATTTGACAAAGCAAATGACAAAGGTTTTCAATATGAATTCAAACCAATTTCACCAATGTCAAGAGAGAAGCAAGAATATAGGCTTTCATTGATTTCAATTTAAGAACAACTATATCCAACTTTATAAGCCAAACATGTCATGAGCAACTTTGCACCCTATTTGATTTTTCCGGATAAGATATTCGTATGATAGTAGACATGTTCAACCAATAAATAAAGAGAGACATTTGGATTGTAAAATCCTTGAATGGATACAAGATCCTTTTTCATTTGAGTCTCATAAGCTTTTTCACACATTTTTTGCAGTTAAGAAATGCAATCATCAAAACATGCTTTTTAAGATTAGCATATAGCATGTTATTTTAGCAATCATCATGTCATGGAGATCATTATAGGTCATTCAAATTTTATCCTATGTATATATCTCCTAGTCCAAAAATGCATGTTTGAACATAAATATGACATGGATTGCAATACAAGCATTGATCACACTTATTGAATAGAAAATATATATATAGTGTAACCAAGCTTACTCAAGCAACAAAAAGAGAAGCACAAGATATTTCAAATTTTTTGCAAGTGACTAGATGCAAAATAGCTCTCTTTGCTTAAATTCCCTATATGGGGTCAAATATCCACACCACTTCAATGAAGGGCATGTGGTCTAAAAGACTTACCAAGTCCATAGGACCTAGTTGAACCTATTTGAGACATGTTTGTCTCGTAGCAAGCGGGTTCGTCTTTTCTAATCCACTTAGGTGTCTCAATAACATACCTAGTGGTCATAGGTTCTAGAGTTCTAGATGGCAAAGGATCATGCAAATGATTTTCTTCCTTTTTAAGGACATGCATCTTAGCTCTAGCCTTTTTCTTTTCAATCATGCATATAAGATTACATATTTAAATGTAATGCAAGCAACTTGGTCTAACATGACCAACAATACCACACAAATGACAAGAGGAGATAAGGTTAGGAATTTTACCATTCCCTTGAGCATGCAAAAGTGCTTTCCCTTGTCGTTGTGGTTGTCTTGGTAGTTGGATAGGATCTCTCCTCCTTTGTTCATGACCAAGACAATGTTGCTTGCTCGGTTGAGCTTAAATGATTGAGCACTTCCCTTTTAGGATCGTAGGTTGAAGGAAGTTAGCCTTCTTGGTTGGTTAGACCAAGATTGAGAAAGGCTTGGGCCTGAAGCTCTTTGGTGATGTGAGCAACGCCCTTTCATCTTCGTCTCCTCTCTCACCTTAGAGGGACATCTCCTCATCGGAGTTATTTTTTTCTCTCTCAAATTCACTCATAGTGTTTGAGTCAAATGAATGCATATGAGAAGAATGCAAGATGTATGTCAAAAACAATAATCATACAAAATGCACAACACACCAAAAATGAGCTTGGATCACCTAAGTATATCTAGGAACCCGCTCTGATACCAATTGAAAGTAATTAAATACTCGAGGTGTGTTGTATATATAAAGCTAGAGGGGGGGTGAATAGATTTTATCTAATTATTACCCAATTTTCGCGTGCATGTCAATTTTATGAAAATACCCCTAGCAAGTCAACAATACATACAAGTGTAATAAGATGCGGAAATAATAAATGACACTTGATGTTTACGTGGAAACCCTCAACAGGGAAAAACCACGGGCTGATAAGTGCGCCACACTCGAACCTCGAAATCCACTATATGAAAAGACGGTTACACCCTCAAGTGATTCTCGGACCCTCACCCTAGATAACCTCAGGCTATGGACACTACCACTCGCCACTCTTGGTTCAATCCCTAGTGATATCCCCTGATACAATACTCTTGGCGTGAGCACCCTCTAATCTACCACGCAGGCCTTTTATAGCGGCTCTAGTCCAATTTGCTTGATCCTCGAAGTCACTACTTGTAATGATGTTTACAGCCTAATCCCGGTCTGTAACCCACCACTACTACCCAGCGGGCCTGTAATAGCAACCCTAGACCAAGACTTCAATCTCTCAAAAGAGATGCACAACCCTATGTGAATATGTATGAATATTCAATTAATGCAATAAGAGCTAGGGTACTCTAAATGCTTACCTAGGATTATAAGATGACAATATAATCAATCCTAGATATCACATATAGCTATATGACATGGCATATAACTTTAGCTAAGTAAAGGATAACCAATCCTAGATACAAAGCTATCATAAAAAACCCACAAACATTCAAAGGATTAACTAGTTGATTAAAAAACAATCTATCAACCTAGTTATCAATACATTACACAAGAATGTTCATGGCATAGCTTTTAGGCAATAATGACCTAATCAAATAAGCTATGAAAAATAATCTCAATCAACAAATGAGATCAATTAGCTAGATGGCATATGAACATTAAAGCCTAGCTATCAAATAATAACCCAATCAACACATAATCCCAATCTTATATGTAGAAATTAATCTAAACACATATAAGTAAAATATGAGATAAAATTGATAAGTAGAAACACTAATTATGTAAGACAAAAGTGTTCAACAAATCATACCATGTGTGTTGAAGAAGACCCATGCATTAGCATATGCTAGATGAACCTAGATGATGCCTAGATGATGATTTGTGCATGTGGGAATGGGTTTAGAGAATTAAAGATGTGATCTTTAAGCTTTTTCTCTCAAGTCTCTCTAAATATCTCTCTAGGGTTCTTGGGATGCAAGACTTGTATTCTGAACCAGAGATAAGGATGTATTTATAGAGACCAAAAACAGGGCAGGTGAAAATACAATTTTGCCCTTGAAACGCACCGATCGACGGTTTCAATCGGCGGCCAGGCCGCCGAATTGAACCACCGAATGGCTCCAGAGTGGAACATGGGAACTTCGGTGACTTCGTTCGGCGGTTTCGAAACCGTCGATCCCAACCGCCGTTTTGGACCCGAGAGATATATTTCAATCAGGTCTCATTCGGCGGTTTCGAACGGCGGCCAGGCCGCCGAATGTAACCGCCATTTCACCAAAAATGGTGAAACCAAGGAGAAGCCAAAGGCATCTCCACCGGTAATCATCGCGCAAAACAAAGCACATCAACGTGCACGCGCGGACGTTTCCGAACATCCTTCGGGAAACGAATTACACCACACTAAAAGCTAACATACATGAAGTGCAAGTGTGGGTATTGAATGCATCCTAATGCCTATCATGTCATGGCATTTCATAAAACAAGATGCAATCAATTTAATGCAAGAAGAGACATTGAATAAACAATAAAGCACAATGCACACAGAATATAAACACAACATTCAAGAATAAGAGTTATGCATGTTGTGTGTGTGTGCAACTATATCTCTTCAAGCCAAAGTAAGCACAAGATATACCTTTGGTGCTTGTCCTCTTGAGGTCTTGGAAAGGGTCTTTGATCTTCAACCTTAATCACCTAGACTACCCTTACAACCAAACCCCAACATGTGGTTTGACCATGAAATAAGCCAATCAATTTAATGGGAATCCTTACAGGGCTCTCTGCCCCCGTGAGCCTCACGCGCCCCCCACAGGAGGGTGACATGGCTCATGTTGATTGGCCTCTGAAATCCTTCTCTCTCCTCCTTTTAAACTCTCCTCCTTCCCTCCACACTTGTTGAAGATCTTGATGAACATTTCACGAATTCTGCAGATTTTCTTCATATTTTAGTTTTAGTGTTTTGATCATATCTCTCTCATACGAACTCGAAATCAATCAATTCAAAAGCCAAAATTGTTGGTCTTGAAGAGAGCTACAAACCCCAAGCATTTCCAAAGGGAGCTGACTTCGTCATTGTTCCCAGCAGCCTGTTCTTCATTACGAGTTCAAGGTTGTTTGTTCAACTTCTTCTTTTTCAATTTCATCTTTGATCATCTCTTGATTCTTACTATTTGATTGATGAAATTTGTTGAGAAGTATGTTAGATCATATGCTAGGGTTGTTTGATCATTTGTCAATTAAGTTTTAGATTTGTGATTTCTCTTGAACATAATTGTGCTAAACTTGATTCAACATGAAATTGACTCTATAAAATGTATATATGATGTGCTTCATGTTATTTTCTAGGTTTTATTTCATGATCTAAGAACTAGGTTTTTAGTGTGATATATTGAATATTCATACCTTGTTCTTATTGATTTGCATGTCTTGATTTCTAGATGATCTTGTGATTGTGTGTTGAAAGCATATTCTAGATTGTCATTGAACATGTACATTTTGCTTGATTGATCATCTAGCTTAATTTGATTGTGTTTGCATCATTTGCATCACTTTAGATCATAGCCTTGCATTAGGTTGAAGTCTCTAGCAAAGTGAGTGAAGCTTTGTGGATAGAGCAAGGAAGTCTTGATTAGAGTCGGGAGGACTCGGATAATCAAGCAAGGGAGTCTTGTCTAGGGTCGGGAGGATCCGGATAGGCGAGCAAGAAATCTTCCTAGAGACGTGAGCGTCTTGGATAGGAAGTTGCTTTCTAGAGGTGTGGGATACATCTCGGATAGGAAGTAGGCTTGGTGATTCACTAGCCCGAGGGTAGATTAGGAGTTGATAGCTTGAGCGGATATCATGAGTTGATAGCTTGAGTGTGTAAGTCCTTTTTCACATAGTGGATTGCTTTGCCGGTGGTTGTGGTATCAACCCGTGGATGTTTCCTCTTTGAGGTTTTACCACATAAAAATACTTGTGTTCATTTTTGTTTTTACTTTTCTTTATCTTCCATATCTTTCATTGATTGCATATCTTATAAATTGATTAACTCTTGTATAAGTGAAATCAATTAATTTGTCAAATATAATCAAGTGTGCATTTTCTTTGATATATTCCGCATTATTTTTAAATTGGAAGAATTTGGAGCCTATACCTATTCACCCCCCCCCTCTAGGTATATTTCACTACTACTTAAGGGAAATTTCACTTTCCAACACCAAGCATGTGGTTAAGCTTCTTGGTGCTTGAGGTCATTTGAGTCAATGACTCTTTAGCTTCATGAAGCTCCCTCTTTAACCCTTCTTCATTCCTCTTAGACATAGCTAGCTTATCCCTTAGCTTGTCTTCAATCTTCTTGGATGCCTCCACTTGTTTACTTAAGTGGTCATTGTGTGTTGAAAGCTCTAGATTTTCATCCTCTAAAATTTTCAATTTTCTATTGTTCTTCTTCAATGAACTTTCACACTTGACTATAAAGTCATTAACATCCATTTTCTCTACATTTCCATTTGTAGAGTTAGATGAGGAGTCATCTACACTAGAGCTATCTCCTCCACTCTCCATTTCACCTATGGAGTCATTTCCCTCATTAAGACCTTCACCTAGGTCTCTTAAGTCAATGAGAGCCATATCCCAATGAGTAGCTTCGCCTATCACCTATAGAGCTACTTCTTCATCTTTTTCTTCTATGGGATCACTAGTCAAGGCTTTCTTACCAACAACTCTATCTTCTACACAAGTGGCCCCAAATACCGTGTAGTCGATGGTAAGCTCATCATCACTTGATGACTTGT
This sequence comes from Acer yangbiense, assembly GCA_008009225.1. NCBI lineage: Eukaryota > Viridiplantae > Streptophyta > Magnoliopsida > Sapindales > Sapindaceae > Acer > Acer yangbiense. The sequence continues at coordinate 9,781,138 of CM017772.1, read as the reverse complement.
CTCCCTTTTCGGAGTCATCACTTTCGCTCCAAGTGGCGGGCATCACTTTTGCCATCTTGTTCTTCAAGTTCCCACAATCGGGTGAGATGTGTCCTATACCGCCACACTCATAGCATTGGACCCCTTTCTTTTCACTCTTCTCTTGCCTAGGCTCAAGACTCTTGAAGGGAGCCTTTTTCTTCAAGTCTTGGCCTTTGGATCTAAAGCCCTTCTTCTCGAACTTGACAAATTTCTTGAATCTTCTAAGCAACAATGCCATGTCTTCGTCCGAGTCACCTTTTTCCTCCTTCACAACCTTGGAAGCTTTCAAAGCAATTCCTTTTTCCTTTTTAGGAGGTGTACTACTAGGAGCTTTCCTAGATTCATAGGCGAGGAGTCTTCCAATTACCTCGCTCGGCTTCATATCCTTATATGTGCTATTCTCCTCTACAGCCGTCACTTTTGCTTCAAACCTAGCGGGGAGAGACCTCATAATTTTTTGCTTGACTCTCCTATCCGTATAAGGGTCACCGAGTTGATGGCTTTGATTGACGATATCCATCAACTTGACTTCAAAGTCATTGAAGCATTCGTCCTCCTCCATCTTGAGCAACTCAAATTGCGTTTGAAGGACTTAAAGCTTGGAATCCTTGACAACATTGGTTCCTTCATGTGCAACCTCTAGGATATCCCATGCCTCCTTGGCTATCCTAGTGTTTTGAATCAGTTTGTACTGATTTTCATCCACTACACATAGATGAGCGTGCCAAGCCTTCCTATTCCATTTTGAAGTCTCAAACTCTTCAGTGGACCACTGAGCCTTAGGCTTGAGTACTTCTTCTCCACCACCCGTGGGAGTCATCTTAGGAGCCACATACCCATCTTCAATTGCCATCCATGCCCTATCATGGATTTGGCACAAGTATGCCTCCATCTTGCCTTTCCATGAGGCATAATTCACAAATGAATTATGAGGAGAGGAGAGGAGGTCGTGTACTAGACGCACCCTCTTAGTTGCCACCGTATCCACTCATTGTAACAAATGAATGAAAATTTATGCAAAATGTATAAATGAGCAAAAATCACACAAATACACAACACACCTAAAATGAGCTAGGATCACCTAAAATGAGCTAGGATCACCTAAATATATCTAGGAACCCGTTCTGATACCAATTGAAAGTAAATACAATAACGCTCGGTGTGTATGATAAATATATCTAGAGGGGGGGGGGGGTGAATAGATTTTAACTATTATTACCCAATTTTCGCATGCAAGTCAATTTTACGAAAATGCCCCTACAAGTCAAAAATACAAGCAAGTGTAATATAGTGCGGAATTTAAATAACACTTGATGTATACGTGGAAACCCAACCACTGGGAAAAACCACAGGCTGTTTAGTGCGCCACACTTGGACCTCGAAATCCACTAATCGAAATGGAGTTTACAACCTATGTAGACCTCATCTAACACTCCGGTCAATAACCCCCCACTTCTATCACTCGGGCCTTTAAAAGTGGCTCTAATCCTAATTGCTTGAGACCTAAGCAACCTTAGCCTCAAGACTTAATTCTCTATGAAGAGATTATGCAACCTATTTGAATATGTAAAATACTCAAAATGCAATTTAGAGCTAGGTTACTCTAAATGCTTACCTAGGATAATGATATGCAATTAATTCAATCCTAGATATCAATAGCTAGATGACATGTCAAAATAACTTAGCTAATCAAGATTAATCAAAAACCTAATTAGCTATCACAATACAACACTCAATCAATTCATCACAATTAATTCTTTAATCTTGTATTTATCATATGATCAAAAACATACAAGTAATTGAAAGAGAATATGCTTGATAGTAAAATACTAAAATAAGATGAAATTAATCAAAATCTTACCAAGCATGTTGTGATGATGCAAACCCAATCATAGATGAATGCAAGATGAACTTTGATGCAAAAAAAATTTGATTTGAGTGTTTAAAGGTGAGTTCTTGATATGATTTTTTCTCAAAAATCTCTCTTTGAAGTTTAGGGTTCTAAAGACTTAAAGAACATAATCAGAGAATGAGAAAGTAAGATATTTATAGACATCAAGAATTGGGCATGTGAAAAGACAAGTTTGCCCTTGAAACACACCGATCGGCGGTTTCAATCGGCGGCTAGGCCGCCGATCATAACCGCCGAATTGAACCCGAGAAGAACAAGGGAACAACGGCGGTTTCATTCGACGGTTTCGTGATCGCCGATCCAACCGCCGAATCAAACCCGAGAGATTAAATCGATCAGGTATGAACTACGATTTTGAACGGCGGTCGGGACCACCGATCGTGACCACAGAATTGCTCTAGACACTTCTGGATGCAAACGGCGGTTTCATTCAGCGGTGAGGCTGCCGATCATAACCGCCAATCACCAACAAAGGTGAAAACCAAGGAGAAGCCAAGGGCATTCTCTGTGGGCGGTCTTCGCGCAAAACCAAGCACATAGAAGTGCACGCGTGGACGTTTCCGAACACTATCGGGAAACGAATTACTAAGCACATATACACACAACAAAATATAACAATCAAAGTGCTAGTGTGTAAAGTGACATGTGAAGAGAATGCACACAACATCAAGTATGCTAAGTGTGTGTGTGCTAACTAAATCTCTTCAAAGAAAACCAAGCACAAGAAATTTACCTTTGGCGTGCTTGTCCCTTGAGGTCTTGAAAGGGCCTTCGAGCATGAAGTTCAAACACCTAAACTACCTGTAAGGATTCCCTTATCTTGATTGGCTTATTTCGTGGACAAACCACATGTTGGGGTTTGGTTGTAAGGGTAGTCTAGGTGATTAAGGTTGAAGATCAAAGACCCTTTCCAAGACCTCAAGAGGACAAGCACCAAAGGTATATTTGTAGTGCTTACTTTGCCTTGAAGTGATATAGTTGCACACACACATAACATGCATATCTCTTATTCTTGAATGTTGTGTTTATATTTTGTGTACATTGTGCTTTATTGATTATTCAAATATCTCTTCTTGCATTAAATTGATTGCATCTTGTTCTATGAAATGCCATGACATGATAGGCATTAGGATGCATTCAATACCCACACTTGCAGTTTATGTATGTTAGCTTTTACTGTAGAGTAATTCGTTTCCCGAAAGATGTTCAGAAATGTTCGCGCGTGCATGTTGGTGTGCTCGATTTTGCGCGAAGACCGCCCACGGAGAATGCCCTTGGCTTCTCCTTGGTTTTCACCATTGTTGGTGATCGGCGGTTATGATCAGCGGCCTGGCCACCGAATGAAACCGCCGTTCATACCTGATCGATTTTTATCTCTCGGCGGTTGGATCGGCGGTCACGAAACCGTCGAATGAAACCGCCGTTGTTCTCCTGTTCATCTCGGGTTCAATTCGGCGGTTATGATCGGTGGCCTGGTTGCCGATTGAAACCGCCGATCGGTGCGTTTCAAGGGCAAACTTGTCTTTTCACCTGCCCTATTTTTGGTCTCTATAAATACTGTTAGGATTATGCTCAATAGCAAGAGTGTAATATTGTAATTAACAATCTTTTTCATATTAATAAAGTGATTTCTGGTTTAACAAATCTTATAGCATTTATGGTTTAATATTATAATTGTCAAAGTAAATAATCATAAAGTCTAAAGACTATGAGAAAAGAAGAATTGTTCGTACATCTGGATATGTATGTGGTAGACACAATTCTTTAGTTAGTCTTGAATATTGTTCACAACTTAAGTTAAAGGTTGGGCACCTTTATCTTGTTAAAGTTGTAGAATTCTTTTGCTAGCATTTGAGTGGGATCAAATGAGATATGATGAGTCTAAAATCATCGGAGTGTCTTCGAGCAAAAGAATCTAGTGCACTGGGTGCATTGAACTGGATCACAATGAAAAGCTTTATCTAGGACCGTCAATAGATAATAGTCTTTTCATTATCAGGACAATCGGCGAGTCTATCTTAATCCTGAGATAAATGATGGACTTATGGTTGCAAGTGATATCATTTGAGTTATCAATGAGTACGATTATATAGCATAGTCTATCCTCGATAGTTTGGTGATATTCATTTGTTAATCGATAGAGGACTTCATTTATAGATATGGACATCGTGGCTCCATTTATTAAATGAGAGTATAATATCATCATATGGATGTTTTGAGGTAATTGGATATTAAATCTCAACGTTGAGTTTTCGATAGTGACTATTGAAAACATGGCTTCTGGACAAGTCAAAATATCCAAGTTCAAAACGTGATCATATGAGTAAATATGGTAACTTGGAGAGTTATAGGCGGTCTATGAACTCTTGGCGATTACTGATATTAATCACGAGGATACACTATCTCCAATATGATTGTCTAGGGTTATGAAAGAGGAACATCTTCCTTTTCTATCTTTATTTAAGAATTCAATTTTAGCTCTTTAGTGGAATGAGTTAAAATTAATGGATTGGACCTAAGTGAATCATTTGTTGATTGTGATTAGGTTGTGTCTATTGAAGCTTAAATTTAGATAGCCCGCCAAGATCCCCAATCCACACGGACTTGCATGGATCACTTGATATATTCTACCGGACCAATTTATGGGTCCATCTAGAATTGCATTTAATATATTAAGAATATAATTTGCACATTAATTATTTAATGGGCTGCTCAATTATATTTATATATTAATGAAAGGCATGTGGGCTTGTTTCTTTTAGTAAGAATGGGTCTGGTTCACATGTGGGCTTTTTATTTAAAGTCCAATTGATTAAATGAAACAAGAAAATAATATATGGCCCATTTTATACATGTGGGGCGGCAAGGTTAATATATTAGCCTAACATATTATTTTGTTTCATTGTTTAATTAAATAAGAATTAATTAATTTATTAATTAATTGTTTAATTAAGAAACAAATCTTTTTCTGATCAGGAAATATATTTCCTAGAGTTATACTAAAAGTAAAAGACTTGTTTGGTAAGAAAATAAATAATTAAGTTTATTTATTTAATCAAATAAGAAGTCTTTTTATTATAGTCAATAAAAGAATAAAAATACTTATGAGTTGAATTAGGGTTAGGAGTCTAATTAACATGTGAATTAGGGTACAACACAAATCCTTTTTTGTAGAGGAAATTTGGCAACCCTAATTGGACCACATGGAGATTTCGGCCAACCCTAAAAGAAAGAGGAGAAAAATTTCGGCCACCCTATATAACACTTGTTATAGAATTCGGCCACCCTACTTGTTGATTGATTCAATTTTCTTCTTCTTCTAAACTCATAGAAAAGTATTAGATTTTATTCTACTAAAACATAAAAGAAAAGAAAAAGATTATTCTTTTGATGGTACACTAATTGCTTGTTCATCAATAAGCTTGTGTGTACAACATCGAATTAGGTTCACGCGAGTTTCGATCATTAGATTGAGAACTCAAAAGTGACCGGAATAATCTTTGTATTCTTTTGATTGTTTTGTGACTAACAAAAGAAAAAGAAAAGTTTGTTTGTCCATTCTCAGGTTTGCAATTCAAAGAAAAAGGGAGACCACGCTCCTAGGTGATTTACGTTCGTGCTAGGATTGAAGATCTTGCGGATTACCATCGACGTAAGTCAATCGGATCACGCGACAAAAGGTATTCAACTTTTGTTACTTTATATATGGTTAATTAATTAAAGGGGTTAAGGTTCATAAAAAGGAAAAATTTTAAAACATACTAAATCCATTTTTAGTCTCGCTTCCTCTGCGTGTACTACGATATTTTTTCTACAAATACATCCTTATCTCTGGTTCAAAATACAAGTCTTTGATGATAAGAACCCTAGAGAGATATTTAGAGAGACTTAAGAGAAAAAACTAAAAGATTACATCTTTAATTCTCTAAACCCATTCCCACATGCACAAATCATCATCTAGGCATCATCTAGGTTCATCTAGTATTTGCTAATGCATGGGTCTTCTTCAACACACATGGTATGATTTGTTGAACACTTTTATCTTACATAATTAGTGTTTCTACTTATCAATTTTATCTCATTTATTACTTGTATGTGTTTAGATTAATTTCTACATACATGATTGAGATTATGTGTTGATTGGGTTATTTGATAGTTATCTAGGTTTTCATAATCTATGATTATCTAAGCTATTTGACATGTCATTTAGCCATTAATATCTAGGATTGCTTTAATTGCAAATTCATCATCCTAGATAAGCATCTAAGGTTACCTAGCCTTTTTTGTTATTTGAATATCATGTTATATTTACATAGCTTGTGCATCTCCTTTAAGAGATTTAAGTCTTGTGTGATTAACCGGGATTAGGTCGGACACCGGGAATAGGTGGTCACATAAGCAATTGTACTAGAGCCACTTTTAAAGGCCCGCGTGGTAGAAGTGGGGGGTTATTGACCGGAGTGTTAGACGAGGTCTACATAGGTTATAAACTCCATTTCAATTAGTGGATTTCGAGGTCCGAGTGTGGCGCACTAAACAGCCCGTGGTTTTTCCCAGTGGTTGGGTTTCCACGTAAACATCTAGTGTTATTTAATTTCTGCATCTTATTACACTTGTATGTATTTTTGACTTGCTAGGGGTATTTTCGTAAAATTGACTTGCATGCGAAAATTGGGTAATAATTAGATAAAATCTATTCACACCCCCCCCCCCCCCCCTCCTAGCTTTATTTATAGAACACACTGTATTCTTTTCAATTGGTATCAGAGCGGGTTCCTAGACATACATAGGTGATCCTAGCTCACATTTGGTGTGTTGTGCATTTTGTATGATTATTGTTTTTGACATACATTTTGCATTCTTCTCATTTGCATTCATTCAACGCAAACACTATGAGTGATTTTGTGAGAGAAGAAATTGACTCCGTTGAGGAGATGTCTCTCTTCCTAGAGAGATTTAGGAGAGTTGTGAAATTAACCACCTCACCTCCTAAGAAGAAGAAGAAGACAATTGCTTTGGAGACTTCGAAGCATGACAAGAAGGAGGTTATCTCAATTGAAGACATGGGACTCAATGACAAGCCAAACCAAGGAGTGTTTTCAAGAGAGGGGACTCATTGCTACGAATGTGAAGGATTCGGGCATATCTCCCCGGAGTGAGGAAACTTGAAGGATAGAAGAAAAGGAAAGGCGTTGGCCACCTTATGGGATAAATATGAAGATGACGAAAATCCTTCAAGTGATGAAGAACTTGCTATCATCTACACGGAATTTGGAGCCAAGAGTGTAAAAGTTGAAGAAGATGGCAAAGTTGCTTTTACTTGTGATCCCCAAGAAGAACTAGATATAGAAGTAGTTGGTGTAGCTACTCATCGGGATTTGGCTCATTCCTCATCAAGAGACAAATTTGATGATCTTGATGAAGGAGATGACTCCATTAGTGAAATGGAGATTATAGGAGATGACACAAGTGTTGAATATTTGTCATCTAACTCCATAAATGGATATGTGGAGAGTATGGATCTTAATGACTACAAAGTCAAAGTTGAGAGCTCGATGATGAGGAACAAGGAAGAAATTAGAAGATTAAAAGAAGTTAATCTAGAGCTTTCAACACTAGTAGACCACTTGTGTGAAGAAGTGGTGAGATCCATGGTAGATGAAGATAAGCTAAAAGACGACTTAGCCTTATCTAAGAGGGGAGAAGAAGAGCTGAAAAGAGAGCTTGAAGAAGTTAAGGTCTTAATGGCTAAGATGACTTCAAGCACCAAGAAGCTTGACCACATGTTGGGAGTTGGAAGAAAGCCAAGTGACAAGAAAGGTCTTGGCTACATTGATGACAAGGATGCCTCCTCCACAAGCAAGACATCCTTTGTCATGGACATGAACTTCAATATGTCCCCTCCTCCTCAACACCCTAGGAAGAAGATTGACCTAGGAGAGTGTTCAAGAAGTGCCCAAGCATTTGAGGCACCAAAAGCTCAAGCTCAAGCTCACACCTAAAGAGCTCCTCACACCAACTTCCTTCAAACTCAAAAACATAATGGGAAGAGTTCAATCATGCAAGCTCAACTGAGCAAGCAACCTCGTCTTGGTTATCAACAAAGAAGGAGAGATCTGTAAGGATTCCCTTTTGTTGATTGGCTTATTTCGTGGTCAAACCACATGTTGGGGTTTGGTTGTAAGGGTAGTCTAGGTCATTAAGGTTGAAGATCAAAGACCCTTTCTAAGACCTCAAGAGGACAAGCACCAAAGGTATATCTTGTGCTTACTTTGGCTTGAAGAGATATAGTTGCACACACACACAACATGCATAACTCTTATTCTTGAATGTTGTGTTTATATTTTGTGTGCATTGTGCTTTATTGTTTATTCAATGTCTCTTCTTGCATTAAATTGATTGCATCTTGTTTTATGAAATGCCATGACATGATAGGCATTAGGATGCATTCAATAACCACACTTGCACTTCATGTATGTTAGCTTTTAGTGTGGTGTAATTCGTTTCCCGAAGGATGTTCGGAAACGTCTGCGCATGCACGTTGATGTGCTTTGTTTTGCGCGATGATCGCCGGTGGAGATGCCTTTGGCTTCTCCTTGGTTTCACCATTTTTGGTGAAACGGCGGTTACGTTCGGCGACCTGGCCGCCGTTCGAAACCGCCGAATGAGACCTGATTGAAATATATCTCTCGGGTCCAAAACGGCGGTTGGGATCGGCGGTTTCTTAACCGCCGAACGAAGTCGCCGAAGTTCCCCTGTTCCGCTCGGGAGCCATTCAGCGGTTCAATTCGACGGCCTGGCCGCCGATTGAAACCGCCGATCGGTGCGTTTCAAGGGTAAAATTGTATTTTCACCTGCCCTGTTTTTGGTCTCTATAAATACATCCTTATCTCTGGTTCAGAATACAAGTCTTTGATCATAAGAACCCTAGAGAGATATTTAGAGAGACTTGAGAGAGAAAGCTTAAAGATCATATCTTTATCTCTCTAAACCCATTCCCACATGCATACATCTTCATCTAAGCATCATCTAGGTTCATCTAGCATGTGCTAATGCATGGGACTTCTTCAACACACATGGTATGATTTGTTGAACACTTTTATCTTACATAATTAGTGTTTCTACTTATCAATTTTATCTCATATTTTACTTATATGTGTTTAGATTAATTTCTACATATAAGATTGAGATTATGTGTTGATTGGGTTATTATTTAGCTAGGCTTTAATGTTCATATGCCATCTAGCTAATTGATCTCATTTGTTGATTGAGATTATTTTCATAGCTTAATTGATTAGGTCATTATTGCCTAAAAGCTATGCCATGAACATTCTTGTGTGATGTATTGATAACTAGGTTGATAGATTGTCTTTTAATCAACTAGTTAATCCTTTGAATGTTTGTGGGTTTTATATGATAGCTTTGTATCTAGGATTGGTTATCCTTTACTTAGCTAAAGTTATATGCCATGACATATAGCTACATGTGATATCTAGGATTGATTATATTGTCATCTTATAATCCTAGGTAAGCATTTAGAGTACCCTAGCTCTTATTGCATTAATTGAATATTCATACATATTCACATAGGGTTGTGCATCTCTTTTGAGAGATTGAAGTCTTGGGGCTAAGTGTGCTTAGGCCTCAAGCAAATTGGACTAGAGCCGCTATAAAAGGCCCGCGTGGTAGATTAGAGGGTGCTCACGCCAAGAGTAGTGTATCAGGGGATATCACTAGGGATTGAACCAAGAGTGGCGATTGGTAGTGTCCATAGCCTGAGGTTATCTAAGGTGAGAGTCCGAGAATCACTTGAGGGTGTAACCGTCTTTTCATATAGTGGATTTCGAGGTTCGAGTGTGGCGCACTTACCAGCCCGTGGTTTTTCCCTGTTGAGGGTTTCCACGTAAACATCAAGTGTCATTTATTATTTCCGCATCTTATTACACTTGTATGTATTTTTGACTAGTAGGGGCATTTTCGTAAAATTGACTTGCATGCGAAAATTGGGTAATAATTAGATAAAATCTATTCACCCCCCCTCTAGCTTTATATTGAAAAACACACTTTGAGAACTTTCAAGATCCTATCCAACAACCAAGACAACCACAACGACAAGGGAAAGCACCTATCCATGCTAAAGGGAATGGTATGATTCCTAACTTTATCCCCACTTGTCATTTTTATGGTATTGATGGTCATATTAGACCAAGTTGCTTGCATTACATTGAAATGCGTAGAGCTAAAAGCATGATTGACAAGAAAAAGGCTAGAGCTAAGATGCATCTTCATAAAAAGGAAGAAAATCATTTGCATGATCCTTTTTCATCTTGTACTCTAGAACCTTTGTCCACTAGGATTGACCTTGTGTCACCTAAGTGGATTAAAAATGATGAACCCGCTTGCTACGAGACTAACAAGTCTCAAATAGGTTCAACTAGGTCCGATGGACTTAGAAGGTCTTTAGGACCTCATGCCCTTCTTTGAAATGGTATGGAAAATTGACCCCATCTGGGGAACTTAAGCAAAGAGAGCTATTTTGCATTCTTGTCACTTGCAAAAATTTGAAATATCTTATGCTTCTCTTTTTGTTGCTTGAGTAAGTTTGGTTACATTGTATATATATTTTCTATTCAATAAGTGTGATCAATGCTTGTATTGCAATCCATGTCATATTTATATTCAAACATACATTTTTGGACTATGAGATATTCACATAGGATATAATTTGAATGACCTATAATGATCTCCATGACATGATGATTGCTAAATGACATGCTAAATCCTAATCTTGAAAAGCATGTTTTGATGATTGCATTTCTTAACTGCAAATAATGTGTGAAAAAGCTTATGAGACTCAAATGAAAAAGGATCTTATATCCATTCAAGGATTTTACAATCCAAATGTCTCTCTTTCTTTATTGGTTGAACATGTCTACTATCATACGGATATCTTATCCGGAAAAATCAAGTAGGGTGCAAAGTCGCTCATGACATGTTTGGCTTATAAAGTTGGATATAGTTGTTCTTAAATTGAAATCAATGAAAACCTATATCCTTGCTTCTCTCATGACATTGGTGAAATTGGTTTGAATTCTTATTAAAAACCTTTGTCATTTGCTTTGCCAAATACCATGGTATTTTGGACTTAAATGCTACATGTCTTGTATGCAAAGCATTTTGTTGATTCACACATTTTCTTTAAATAAATCTCCTTGTTTCTCTCCAATTAATTGAGATTGCATAAAGTGACTTATATTGATTATGCAAATATCTAGAATGCTACTATCTCTCTTTGCCTTAAGTGACCCGGTTGGAGACTACTCCTTTGTCTATATCATTACAAAAAGGGGGAGTAGGTTGTGGTAAGGGGAGTTGCAAATTGTAGTAACAATTGTGCATGTTGGGGAGAGTACTTATTGAGGGGGAGTAACCCTTTGAGGGGGAGCATTTGCACATTACATACATTGCATGATGTTATGCTTAAATTCTTAAATGCAAATGCTTGTTTATCTCACTTGATTCATCTCACCTTTTCTTGTATTGGAAAGTATAGAAACTTGTTTTTCAGGGTTTGATTATTCTACAAGAGATTGAAGACTTCAAGATTTATTTTATCTTATCTCTTTGTATTGTAGAAAATCATTGTAGACCCATAGTTTCTATTATGTTGTGAGAAATCAATGTGAGTGGTGGTTTTGTCACGAAATAGCCAAACGGGGAGATTGTAAGGATTCCCTTATCTTGATTGGCTTATTTCGTGGACAAACCACATGTTGGGGTTTGGTTGTAAGGGTAGTCTAGGTGATTAAGGTTGAAGATCAAAGACCCTTTCCAAGACCTCAAGAGGACAAGCACCAAAGGTATATTTGTAGTGCTTACTTTTCCTTGAAGTGATATAGTTGCACACACACATAACATGCATATCTCTTATTCTTGAATGTTGTGTTTATATTTTGTGTACATTGTGCTTTATTGATTATTCAAATATCTCTTCTTGCATTAAATTGATTGCATCTTGTTCTATGAAATGCCATGACATGATAGGCATTAGGATGCATTCAATACCCACACTTGCACTTTATGTATGTTAGCTTTTAGTGTGGAGTAATTCGTTTCCCGAAAGATATTTGGAAACGTCCGCGCGAGCACGTTGGTGTGCTCCGTTTTACGCGAAGACCGCCCACGGAAAATGCCCTTGGCTTCTCCTTAGTTTTCACCATTGTTGGTGATCGGCGGTTATGATCGGCGGCCTGGCCGCCGAATGAAACCGCTGTTCATACCTAATCGATTTTTATCTCTCGGGTTTGATTCGGCGGTTGGATCGGCGGTCACGAAACCACCGTTGTTCCTTTGTTCATCTCAGGTTCAATTCGGCGGTTATGATCGGCGGCCTGGCCGCCGATTGAAACCGCCGATCGGTGCGTTTCAAGGGCAAACTTGTCTTTTCACCTGCCCTATTTTTGGTCTCTATAAATACATCCTTATCTCTGGTTCAAAATACAAGTCTTTGATGATAAGAACCCTAGAGAGATATTTAGAGAGACTTAAGAGAAAAAACTAAAAGATTACATCTTTAATTCTCTAAACCCATTCCCACATGCACAAATCATCATCTAGACATCATCTAGGTTCATCTAGTATTTGCTAATGCATGGGTCTTCTTCAACACATATGGTATGATTTGTTGAACACTTTTATCTTACATAATTAGTGTTTCTACTTATCAATTTTATCTCATTTATTACTTGTATGTGTTTAGATTAATTTCTACATACATGATTGAGATTATGTGTTGATTGGGTTATTTGATAGATATCTAGGTTTTCATAATCTATGATTATCTAAGCTATTTGACATGTCATTTAGCCATCTAGGATTGCTTTAATTGCAAATTCATCATCCTAGATAAGCATCTAAGGTTACCTAGCCTTTTTTGTTATTTGAATATCATGTTATATTCACATAGCTTGTGCATCTCCTTTGAGAGATTTAAGTCTTGTGTGATTGACCGGGATTAGGTCGGACACCGGGAATAGGTGGTCACATAAGCAATTGGACTAGAGCCACTTTTAAAGGCCCGCGTGGTAGAAGTGGGGGGTTATTGACCGGAGTGTTAGACGAGGTCTACATAGGTTGTAAACTCCATTTCAATTAGTGGATTTCGAGGTCCGAGTGTGGCGCACTAAACAACCCGTGGTTTTTTCCAGTGGTTGGGTTTCCACGTAAACATCTAGTGTTATTTAATTTCCGCATCTTATTACACTTGTATGTATTTTTGACTTGCTAGGGGTATTTTCATAAAATTGACTTGCACGCGAAAATTGGGTAATAATTAGATAAAATCTATTCACCCCCACCCTTTAGCTTTATATATAGAACACACCGTATTCTTTTCACTACCCTTACATTATCAACCCCAACATGTGGTTTGTCCACGAAATAAGCCAATCAAGATATGGGTATTTTAATTTCCGCACAATATTACACTTGCTATATTTTATTGTCTATTAGGGGTATTTTCGTAATCTTGTCCTTAAACGAAAATTGGGTAAAATTAGTTAAAATCTATTCTCCACCCCCCCCCCCCCCCCCCCCCCCCCCCCCCCCCTCTCTAGATTAATAGTTTACACACCATGAGAACTTTCAAAACGACCACACTTTGATTTGGCCCCCCTATATATATGCCACTTTGACTTTAGGTCAATTGAGAGAATTCATATTCAGATTTCATACTTAGGATATTTTTCAAAGACAAGAAAAATTCCAAGAACTCATTTTTAATTACTCAAACACCATTTCATGATCATCAATCATCATCTAGCATCATCTTTGATCATCTAGATGTCTTTTTACATGGATTCTTCATCACACTTTGCTTGGTAAGCTTTTCACTAATATCTTACATATTTTGTGTTTTTCTTAACAAGCAATCTCATTTATTACTTGTATGATTTTCATATATCTTTTGGATACAAGATTGAGATTAGTGTATTGATTGTTTGAGAAGTTGTATTGTGATAGCTAATTAGGTTTGTGCTTAATCTTGATTAGCTAAACTATTTGACCTGTCATTTAGTTTTAATATATATGATTGTTCTAATTGCAAATTCATCATCTTAGATAAGCATATAGGGTTTCCCTTGCTCTATGTTGCATTTGGATATTCATATATTCACTTAGGGTGTTAATCTCTTCATTGAGAACATAAGTCTTGTGTGTAGCATCCGGGATTAGGTTGCTTAGATCGCAAGTATTCGAACTAGGTTCACTCATACTGGGATTAGGCAGGTGTGTGATTACTTTCGGGATTAGGTTGTAATTTTTATCACTTAGTGGATTTGAGGTTCGGGTGTGGCTCACTTATTACCCTATAGTTTTTCCCGTGAGGGTTTCCACGTAAAAATCAAGTGTTATTTAATTTCCGCATTTTATACATGATTTATTGCTTTATCTAGTTAGGGGTAATTTCATAATATTGACTTCACGAAAAAATTGGGTAATACGTTTAAAATCTATTCACCCCCCCTTCTAGATAGTTTTATACACACCATGCAATATTTGTTTCAAAGAGATTTAGATTGCACACACACACTTAGCATACTTGCATTTGTGTGCATTCTCTTCACATGTCACACGTCACATTTCACACTTGCACTTTGATTGTTGTATCTTTATTATGTGTTTTTGTGTCTTGTAATTCGTTTCCTGAATATGTTCGGAAACGTCCGCGCTTGCACGAATGTGTGCTTAGTTTAACGCGAAGACTGTCTACGGAGAATGCCATTGGCTTCTCCTTTGGTTTCACTATTTTTGGTGAATCAACGGTTTGATCGACGGCCATGACCACTAAATGAAACTGCCATTTGTGTCCAGAAGTTTCTGGAGCATTTCTACGGTTATGATCGGAGGCCACGACCGCCATTCGAAACAGTAGATCAGACCTGATCGATTTAATCTCTCGAGTTTGATTATGCGGTTAATCGGCAATTTGGTAACCGCCGAATGAAACCGCCGTTGTTCCCCTGTTCCTCTCGGATTCAATTCAGCGGTTGTAATCGACGGCCTGGCAGCTGAATGAAACCGCGGATCTTGCTTTTTCAGGGGCAAACTTGTCTTTTCACATGCTCTGTTTTTTATGTCTATAAATACATCACTTTCTCATCTCTCTGAATCCAACTCCTTCAATACAAGAATCCTAAAGTCTATAGAGAGATTTGTGAGAGAAAAAGCAATTAAGATTGCTCATTTAAACACTCAAAACCATTTTCATATGCATTAAACTTCATCTAGCATCTTCTAGCATATCTAGGATACTTGCCTGCATGGGTCTTTCATCAACACACTTGCTTTGGCAAGTTCTTCACTATTATCATATATAATTAGTGTTTCATTCATCAAGGCATCTCTTTAATTACTTGCATGTTCTTAGATTAATTTCTAATATTCAAAATAGAGATTGTTGTGTTGATATGATTGAGTGTTGTATTGTGATAGCTATGTAGGTTTATTTAATCTATGTTTAACTAAGTTTTATGACATGTCATTTAGCTATTTATATCTAAGATTGTTTTAATTGCAATATTATCATCCTAGATAAGCATATAGGGTTCCCTAGCTCTTAATTGTATTTTGGATATTTCATATATTCACATAGGTTTAATTATCTCTTCATTGAGAACTAAGTCTTGTGTTGCTTCCGGGATTAGGTTGCTTAAATCACAAGCAATTAAACTGGGTTCACTTATACCGGGATTAGGTAGTGGTGGTAAGTTATACCGGGATTAGGTAGTACTCAACTTATCATTAATGGATTCGAGGTTCGAGTGTGGTGCACTTACCAGCCCGTGGTTTTTCCCGTGAGGGTTTTCACGTAAATATCAAGTGTTATTTAATATTCTACACATATTACACTTGCTATATTATATTGACTAGTTAGAGGTTTTTTCGTAATCTTGTCTTACACGAAAATTGGGTAAAATTAGTTAAAATATATTCACCCCCCTCTAGATTAATATTATACACACCTATAATTTGGTTCAATATATAATAATAATATATTTGTATAATATAATATATAATAATAATATATTTATATAATATAATATATAATATATAGGGTGAAAATGGAAACTAGCCATAAATTATGGAGGATTATTGTTTTTAGACCAAATTAGTGTTTTGATTGTATTTGTCAAAAAATCCACTGAACATCCAAAATTGCCCCTCATTTTTCCATTTTACATTAATTTTTTTTTGGTTTTCTTTTTATCTGAATACAGTGTCTTCTCTCTCTGCTCTCTCATCCTTTTGTGAAAACCACGACTCCACAATTTTTTTTGTTACTTTCATTCCCTTCAATCTCCACGACTCCACCATTTCCTGTTTTCGTTCTCTCTCCACCATTTCCTGTCTTCGTTCTCTCTCTCTCTCTCTTTAATTTTCTGTGTTCGTTCTCGTTTTGGGCTTCGTTTTTCACGGATTCGACATCGTTTTTCACGGATTTAGACGTGTATTTCACGGATTTGGCTTCGTATTTCATGATGAATCGAGATGATCCAGGTCCTTCTTTGGGTGGTATGTATTTGAAACCCTAATTTAATTTGTTCCATGGTTTTAGGTTGAAGAAGATTGGTTGTAGTGGTGTGTTTAATTTTTGATTGCCTGGTGTGTTTATCTTTTTTGGCCTGGTGTGTTTAATTCATTATACCCGGTGTGTTTAGTCGTTTTTACCTTGTGTTTTAGTCGTTTTTGCCTTGTGTGTTTAGTCGTTTTTTCCTGGTGTGTTTAGTCGTTTTTGCCTTGTGTGTTTAGTCGTTTTTGCCTTGTGTGTTTAGTTCCTTTGTGCCTGGTGTGTTTAATTCGTTATGCCTGGTGTGTTTAGTCGTTTGTGCCTGGTGTGTTTAATTCCTTTGTGCCTGGTGTGTTTAATTCCTTTGTGCCTGGTGTGTTTAATTCGTTATTCCTGGTGTGTTTAGTCGTTTTTGCCTGGTATGTTTAATTCATTTTTTCTTGGTGTGTTTAATTCTTTTGTGCCTAGTGTGTTTAATTCCTTTGTGCCTGGTGTGTTTAATTCGTTTTTTCCTGGTGTGTTTAATTCCTTTGTGCCTGGTGTGTTTAATTCTTTTTTGCCTGGTGTGTTTAGTCTTTTTTTTTCTGGTGTGTTTAATTCCTTTGTGCCTGGTGTGTTTAATTCTTTTTTACCTGGTGTGTTTAGTATTTTTTGCCTTATGTGTTTATTCGTTTTTGTCTTGTGTGTTTAATTCCTTTGTGCCTGGTGTGTTTAGTTGTTTTTTTCTGGTGTGTTTAATTCCTTTGTGCCTGGTGTGTTTAGTTGTTTCTTCTGGTGTGTTTAATTCCTTTGTGCCTGGTGTGTTTAATTCGTTATGCATGGTGTGTTTAATTGTTTGTGCCTGGTGTGTTTAATTCCTTTGTGCCTGGTGTGTTTAATTCCTTTGTGCCTGGTGTGTTTAATTCGTTATGCATGGTGTGTTTAGTTGTTTTTGCCTGGTGTGTTTAATTAACAATTACCTAGTGTGTGTAATTGTTCTTTTGCCTGGTGTGTTTATTTTTTTTTTGCCTGGTGTGTTTAATTCTTTTTACCTGGTGTGTTTAATTTTTTTTTGCCCTGGTGTGTTTAGTTGGTATGCCATGGTGTGTTTAATTGTTTAGCCCCGATGTGTTTAATTGGTTTGCCCCTGCTGTGTTTAATGTGAGTGGTTTAACAAATTGAATTCTAAATATGACATTTTTATTGGATGAAATGCAGGAAAGGACCCAACGAAATTGGTAATCACTTATGGTGGCAAATGGGTGGGGAACTTTTACGAGGGTGGTGAAACAGAGTTTCTCAAAGTTCATAGGAATTTGTCGTATGATGAGTTGTTGACGGTGGTACAAGGCGTTGCGAATGTTGATTTAAGAAGGTTTACCATTGAGTTAAGAACTTTGGTTGATACCGGTGTAAGGTTTAGGCCTGCCCGACCGAAGATTAAAGATGATAGCGATGTGGAAATGTTGTTGTGCGATGATCAACATGTTCCGGAGGTGTATGTTAGTGCTGTTGAGAAAGTTAGTGCAGAACGTGGTCATGTGGGTGTTCCTACCGTCCAGCCTATCTACCAAACCTTTTCACAGCAATTGGCGGCACAGTTTCCATCTGGCGGTGGAAGCAATAATGTTTGGGGTTCTATACCAACAACAAACCCGTCATTTGACCAGACCATGAATCCTATAATTGTTGAGGACCAAACCGTTGATGAAATGGTGGAAGAACCTAATAATGAGGATGACAGATCGATCCCAGAGTACAATCCCCATAGTGAGTATGGATTAGATGATTTCAACGAAGATTACAATGGTGACGGTGGAAGTCGTGAGGGTGTGAATGATGAGGCTGCACATCATCATGGAATGGATTCGAATCCAACAGATGGTGGTGGTTGTACTGGGTTTGTTCCACCAGTTTTTGCTGGACCAAGTCGAGATACATTTGAAGATGATGGCGTTAATGTTGCCAATATGTCCAAAAATTCTTTTCCACGACCTTGGATTATTCCTGGAGCTTCAAACCACTGTTTCAAACTAGCTAGAACAGAGGAATCTAGTTCATGTAACCGCTTATCAAAAGGTGGGATGTTCGAAAGCAAAAAATGTTTGAAGCGAGCGTTGCAGTTTTACGCGGTGAAGGAGGATTTTGAAATTCATGTTACAAGGTCAAGCACGACTAGATACGAAGCTGGTTGCAAGGATCCTGGGTGGAAATTTCAATTACGTGCGGTTAAGATGGAAGGTGGAAATTATTGGATCGTTCGGATATTTGAGCGAGATCACAGTTGTACAATTGATGGTTTGCACAACCGTTACCGTCAAGCAAGTGCATGGCTTATTGGTGAAATGCTTTCACCGAAACTTGCAGTTAATGGTCGATCTTTGAAACCAAAAGAAATCATGACTGATATGCAAGTGGAATATGGCCTTCGTTTAAATTATACCAAGGCATGGAAGGCAAAAGAACATGCTGAAAATAACGTTTTTGGCCCTCCTGATATGTCATATCAGTTGTTGCCTGCATACTGCCACGAATTGAAGCGTGTGAATCCTGGTACTGTAACAGCAATAAAGACAAACCATGCTCACCAATTCGAATATTTGTTTATTGCTCTCAGTGCTTCACTTAATGGGTTTCATACCAGTATACGACCTGCAATTTGCATTGATGCAACTCATTTGAAGGGTAAGTTTGGTGGTGTGATGTTTATTGCAGCGTGCCAAGATGCAAACAATCAGGTGTTCCCTCTAGCTTATGGTTGGGGTGATGTTGAATGCGAGGATTCATGGACTTGGTTTTTAAAAGAGTTGAAAAAGGCAATAGGTTGTCCTGGAAATTGTATCATTATCTCCGATCGTAGTCCTGCAATCAAGGTAGCAATGGCTAGACAGTACCTTGAAATAACACATGGCCTTTGTGGTTTTCATATGAACATGAACCTTAAGAATAGATTCAAAAGCCAGGTTGTTTGCAATTTGTTCCATGAAGCTTCAAGGGCACATCGAGAATCAGAGTTCTTGGAGAAGATGCAGGAGTTGAGCCGCATAAACATGCGAGCATATGATTATCTGATGAGAGTTGGGCCTCATAGATGGTCTCGTGCATACTGTCCGGTTAGGCGTTATCGGGGGATGACTTCAAACATCGTGGAGTGCATGAACGATTGTTTGCGGCATGCTCGTCAATTGCCAATAACAACGTTGGTTGAGTACATTAGAGATATGATGCAAAAATGGTTTCATGAACGTCGTGAAATTGCATCTAAAAATGAAACACAACTGTCCCGGTGGGCTACCGAGAAATTAACCAAAAAAAATGAATATTCACATAAGTACACGGTGCGCCCAATAGATAATGTTAATTTCAATGTGAAGGACGGTGAAAAAGATGGGTTAGTAAACCTATCTGAGAAGACTTGTACTTGCAAGGAATTTCAGAATGACCTATTGCCTTGTTCTCATGCGCTAGCTGCTATAAGGTATATATTCTCGTAATATTTATATGAATTTAATTTTTTAATGATTCAACATAATGATATTTGCTGGCCTGTCTTTGTAGGTTCTGTAAAAAGAAATTTGTGGACTTCTGTTCTGATTTTTACAAAACAAACACTTGGTTGGAAAGCTATTCTGGTCTCATATTTTCCGTTGGACACCCTACTGAATGGAATACTCCTGCTGAAGTATGTTCCGAAGTTGTTCTTCCACCGGAGTGGCGAGCTGAAGCTGGTAGGCCGAGGAAGATTAGGATTCCATCAGCAGGCGAACATGGTAGTAAGACTAGGCACTGTCCCATTTGCAAGAAATCTGGCCACAATAGGCAAAACTGTCCAAACCCCCCTGCTGATCAACAAGTCAATGTTCCCGACCCACCAATAGTTCCACCACCACCTCCTCAACCTCCTCAACGTCGTAAGTGCAAGTCATGTAAACAAGAGGGACACAACATAAGGACGTGTCCAACACGGCCATTTGATAACCTTACAGATGCAGACAATGATGTTGAATGAGGTACGACTTATCAGGATTAACGTAATTGCATCATTGGTCATATTTAGCGTAATGTTTATTTTATTTGAATGATTTTTACAAGGTAATATTTGTTCCAACATCATTGACCTGCTGCTTGAATGGACAACTCAGAGCTTCAAGTAAATGGCAGGATCTTGAAACACTTTATTGGATTTTTATTTTCGTTGTATCGGATTTTCTTGTTTCAGTATTGTGTGTATTGGATATTTATTTTAATTTTACTGGATTTTATGTTATGTTTAAATGAATCATTATGGTGAAAACAAGTCAGATTTGTTATTGGTAGAAAGAAACAGTTAACAGCTTCTGAACAACTAAACACACCAGGAAAATCAAATTAAACACATTAGGTAAAATGACTAAACACACTAGGTCGCTGGCATGTTGGCTAGCTGGTAGCGACCACTTCACCAGCGAAGGTCACTGCTGCTGCTGCTCAAGAGGCAAAACACCAGGAAAAACGACTAAACACACCAGGCAAAAAATAATTAAACACACCAGGAAAATCAGATTAAACACACTAGGTAAAATGACTAAACACACTAGGAAAGTCAAAAAGGCAACAGCAACCACCTACTAGCATTCTCAAACAAAAATTATCCAAAACCTCACAAAGCAGAAAATATTAAACACACTAGGCAAAATGAATTAAACACACCAAGCAAAAACTACTAAACATACAAGGAAATAACGACTAAACACACCAAGCAGAAAATACTAAACACACCAGGAAAAATGGACTAAACACACCAAGAAAAAACCACTAAACACACCAGGAAAAAAGTAATTAAACACACCATGCAAAAACAACTAAACACACCAGAAAAAAAGTAATAAAACACACAAGGCAAAATGACTAAACACACTAGGAAAGTCAAAAAGGCAACAGCAACCACAAGTTATAAAAAAAAAAAAAAAAAAAAAAAAAAAAGTTCCAAAACATATCATAAAGAAGAAAAAAAAAAAAAAAAAAACCCACTTAACATACTAATAAGTTGTCAACATAATCCATAAAAATGAGTTTAATCGACTTCCTCCATCTTGCTGCCCAGCAAGCAAAAACTACTAAACACACCAAGCAAAATGGACTGAACACACCAAGCAAAAACGAATAAACACACCAGGCTAAATGGACTAAACACACTAGACAATAACGATTAAACACACTAGGCAAAATGAATTAAACACACCAAGCAAAAACTAATAAACACACTAGACAATAACGACTAAACACACCAGGAGAAATGGACTAAACACACTAGGAAAAATGAATTAAACACACCAAGCAAAAACTACTAAACACACCAGGCAATAACGACTAAACACACCAAGCAGAAAATATTAAACACACTAGGCATAATGAATTAAACACACCATGCAAAAAATACTAAACACACCAGGCAAATTGGACTAAACACAGTAGGTATAATGGATTAAACACACCAGGCAATAACGACTAAACACACCAGGCAATAATGACTAAACACACCAACAAAAAATACTAAACACACCAGGCCAAATGGACTAAACAAACTAGGCCAAATTGACTAAACACACCAGGCCAAATGGACTAAACACACTAGTGTTGCTGAACCCATTAAACACACCAGTGTTAATAATTAAACACACCACACTGCGTTGTTCAACACACAAATAAACACAGTGCTATTCAACAATTACACCACACTGCTACTCAATAATTATACACTAATTTATTTATATTTACTCTAACATTAATTTCATTCATTCATAAATATCAGTGTATCAAAAATATAGTTAGGAACACAAAGTGTAGCAAAATTAGAATTGCAAATGTTAACACAAAGTCTACTGCTGCATGGGAGACTTAAATACAACACTGTTAATAAATATTTGGAATGCAAGTTCTTTTCGGTAGTCGGCCATTTCCTTTTGGCCCCAGTTCCAATCAGCCTTCTTCACAATGGCTGTTTCTGCATACTTGGCAATAAATACTCCACAACTGCAGTCGTCGACTTGTTGTGGAATCTTTGGATTACTGGATACACCAACAGTGAACATACTTCCTCGTGGTTTTTCACTCCTACTCGAATAGAAACCACATCTATTCATTATACTTGGAAGCAATCGCCGTAGTGGCATTACTTGTCTGAAACGCTCAAAGGGATTCTTCTTTTTCTTTTTTGTTGCAGTTGGGTCAAATATTCCAATGTGACGGTCAAGTAGATTTGCATAAAATCCAATGACCGTCGGGTTCCCCCACACAACACGGAATTAACAACTGCATTGATTATGACAAATAATTATAATGTAAAAATTAAGAGATAAATTTATGTAACGAGATTAAAGAATCAACAACTGCATTGTTCATGTTACTCACTTGTGTATACAACCACCATGGTCGTCCCCATCCCGGTCTGTTACCACGACCATATTCAATCCAATCCTCCGGACATTCGTACTCAAGTGCATCGAATGAAGATCCAGCTTCGTTATCAGCCTCAATTATCCTATTCCATTCGACCTTGACTTTTGTCTGCAACAAATGAGATTTATGAGTCATTGACAGTTGAAATAATACATCTTAGTACTATTCAAAAACACATACTCATTCCCAACTAATTATCAAACTTACATAAAATTCAGAAGAAAGTAGAACAAAGCTATGTCTGTACTCATCCGGGTCAGATTCCATCCTTTTCGCCAACAAGCTCATGTATGCATCGATGTGCTGTATAAAACAATGGATAACGAATATTGGATACAAAAAGGCCTATCAAGATAACAAAAAGTAAGACAAAATGTGTACTTACGTCAGTAGACAACCATGTCTTCGGATCTTCCAATTCCACAAAAAAAGACTTATCAACGGACTCCTCCGTTCCCACGTTTCGCCTGAACTCAATGTAAACAAATAAATCATTATTGTTTTGGTCATTAAACAACAAAGCATCTGAATTGATATATTTAAAACCAAAACATACCGAAGTGGGGTTTTTTTCTTCTTGAACTCCTCATATTTGCGCTTCTCTTGTGCACGTTTCGTCGCTGAGGCCCGTGTCGGGTCAAAAAATGGAGAGGAGCAGTAATATGATCGGAGCCTAAGATGGAGCGATCGATCCTCCTCCAAAGCATAGTTGTAACTGACCGTAAGATCCCCACTAACCAACCCCTCCTCGTCCCTGTCCTTCTGGCGGCCTGAGGGACTCACCTCTTGCTCAATTGACACGTTCGCATCCACCGCCTGCGCATCCACCGCCTGCTCAATATGCGAACTCGGATCTCTAACATCGGTCGAAGGTGCCTACAACACGCAAGAATCGTTGAAACAAATATTCATCATTTTTTCCTCACACAAATAATACATATTATAACATAGAACCACTATGGAATACCTCATTGTTGTTTTGACCACGAGTCGATTGTTTCTCTTGCATGAGGCCTTTAAGCACACCCGGAAGTTGTGAGACCTCTCATTTGACAATGTCTTTCATTAAATCTGGAAGTGCCTTCACTGCCTCTAACAATTTGTTTATCCTATCACCATCCTAAAGTTTACATTTAAAAAATACAGGATGCACGTTAGTAAATTAAAAAATTATTAAACGAAAACATGAAATAAATAAATAAAAAATAGCATTTGATTCTACTTACCCTAGATCGAGGTTCCTGTTGGGGTGGTTGCATAAAGGATGACCGAGGTGGATACGGTGTGTGTACCATGCCTTCGGGTAGGGTCTGTGTATATCCTGGTGTAAAGCCTACAGAAAGTGGATCGTCACGTTGAGTACGTGTATATCCAAGTGAATATGGAGAGGGAAGTGGATCTTCTTCACCAAGTCTGGTGATTGGTACTGTTTCCCTCTGTTGCTTCTTGGCAGATGCCTTTTTTTTCTGCTTTGGTGCCTTCTGCTTTCTCTTCTGACCACGAGTACCTCTATCACCAACATCATCTCTATCACCACCCTCACCAACATCATCTCTATCACCACCCTCACCTACTTCACCACCATCACCATCACCACCATCACCACCATCACCATCGTCACCATCGTCACCATCGTCCAACAACTCATTCTTTTCTTTCATTTCCACTAGAGGTATAAATTGTGGACCCATGGACATATCGAAGTCTACCCCCACCCAATAATCTGCTCCAACCTCGTCATCTGTTGGCTTCAATTCCTCCAAGACCTGAACCTGTAATAATGTCAAAAGCAATTAAACACACCAAGCAAAAATTACAAAACACACCAGGCATCATGATAAACTAAACACACTAGAAAAAAACGACTAAACAACCAGGCTTAATGAGTTAAACACACCAGGCTTGATGAATTAAACACACTAAGCAAAAAGGACTAAACACACCAGGCATGATGAATTAAACACACTAGGACAAATGACTAAACGCACCAGGCATTATGAATTAAACACACTAGGTTTGATGAATTAAACACAGTAGGCAAAAAGGACTAAACACACCAGGCATGATGAATTAAACACACTAGGACAAAATGACTAAACACACCAGGCATTATGATTTAAACACATCAAGCAAAAACGACAAAACACACCAGGCATAATGAATTAAACACACTATGCAAAAAGGACTAAACACACCAGGTTTGATGAATTAAACACATTAGGTAAAAAGAACTAAACATACCAGGCATGATGAATTAAACACACCAGCAAAAAACGACTAAACACACTAGGAATAATGAATTAAACACACTAGGCAAAAAGTACTAAACACACCAGGCATGGTGAATTAAACACACCAGGCATGGTGAATTAAACACACTAGGAATAATGAATTAAACACACTAGGCAAAAAGTACTAAACACACCAGCCAAGACAGATTAAACACACTACGAAAAACGACTAAACACACTAGGCATATTAGACTAAACACACCAGTGTTGCTCAAAGAATTAAACACACCAGTGTAAATGAATTAAAGACAGTAGGTAAAATGTTGTAAGCAATTTCATAACATAAATTGATATATATCTATGCAAATAACCCACCTTCCCAGCACGAATATTAGCTTCAATATCTGAAATTATTTGCACGCCATTTCGAGGCCTCTTTTTCATTGTCCAACACCTCATCCTAGGCAATGTATGCTGCAATCTAATGCCAAACCCATCTATCAGAGTGCCCACAGCCTCCATCGCCCATACCTAAAAATGACAAGTTATGAAAACTATAAAACTTAATAACTTCTAATTTATAAGCCAATATTAAGTAAAGAAATATAGTAAGCAGAACTAACCTCAACAGCCCATGGGAAGCCGTATAACCGATACCTGACCTTGCCATGCCCTTTATTGGAGTTTCTCGATCGAAATCCGTGCCTCAAGTAGTGCATCGTCATCTTAAAAACATAATGACCCCATGCAAAAGAGTTGAATGCGTCCAAATCATCAACCAAATTAAAAAGCCAATTGGTGACTTTTTTATCTAATGGTTGACCAATTAGAACATTGTTTGCTATCAAAAACAGTCCCATCTTCAGCGAATCATCAGGGTCCTTGAATTTGCGCTTTAAAAACCGTTCATAGACTGTACACACTTTCAAATCCTCGCCTTCTTGTCCAGGCCAATACCGCTTATGGATGCCGTTTGCATTTGCCACGTACGGCGTGTTTATAATCTCTGAGAGTTCGCCGAACTGAAGACCAGTAACCAAACAAAATTCCCTACATCCAAATCTTGCCTTCTTACCACCAAAGGAAATAAACAATTCGTTCTCAGTCGCACCTTCTATTCTAATTTCCCTCAATAGTACACCGTGCACAACCGTAGCTGAGAACAACGAGTTTTGTGGGAAGTTGGTGAATTGCTTGAAGCAACTGGACATGAATTCCTTGTGCTTCCCTTCCTTGCGTATGATATTCTCTATAGTTGCTATGTTCTTTAACCGACAACCCACATTGATTAATGCTTCTTCATTCCATTTATTTCTTTTGACCTTGAGAAACTGTTCATAGTCGATATTTTCCATCTGCACAATTCAAATAAGTTGGGTTCAATTAATTAAAAACACAATGTTTCAAGAATTAAACACACTACGGAAAAAAACATTACACACACCAGGGCACATCGAAGAATTAAACACACCACACTGCTATTCAACAATTAAACACACCAGGCAAAAAACAATTAAACACACCAGGCAATTAAACAATTAAACACACCACGCATTAAACATTTAAACACACCAGGCAAAAAATAATTAAACACACCACGTATTAAACATTTAAACACACCAGGCAAAAAACAATTAAACACACCAGGCAATTAAACAATTAAACACACCAGGCAAAACACAATTAAACACACCAAGCAATAAACATTTAAACACACCAGTCAAAAAACAATTAAACACACGAGGTAAAAAACAATTAAACACACCAGGCAATAAACAATTAAACACACCAGTCAAAAAACGATTAAACACACCAGGCAAAAAACGATTAAACACACCAGGCAAAAAACGATTAACCACACCAGGCAATTAACAAACACTGCCTGCCAGAAAATGTTCAAATAATTCGTCCCCTTTCATAAACAAAGAAAGCATGCCTTCCCAACTTGTATGTTAAATCACTCAAATCCATAACACTAAAATACCAGTCCAATATGCAACCAATATATAGAATCAAGCCATATAAATAAGACAGGCAAATACGATCAATTTCCAGAACACAACCAATTGAACCCACACTGATAACCAAATTTTGAAGAGAAATCATAACACTTATAGATAGGATAGATGCCAAAACAAGAAAGTAAATATAAAAAATTTAGGGTTTCGTTAAAAATTATTATTGAATATCTTCAATGTTTTAAAGATATCGGCAATATTTTGAATATATTGCCTATATTTCCATCCAAACTTCCACATATTTGAATCACCAATATTTCCATCAAAACCAATATATTTGCTATAAATTTTACTAAATTCATGCTACAATAGGTGCACTTGATTCAAGGGAAGATCTTGTTATCCAAATAATAGAAAATATAAATTTTAATTTTTTTACAGAACATCTAAATTTTTATTTTTTTTAACAGCAAAAAACAAGGGACAAAAGCCCAAACAACATCAAAACACTAGAAACAATCAGCAAAAACCCCAAGGCCAGAAACCGCCCACAAGGCAAGGCACGCAGCAAACAAACATCAAACCATAGAAGCACCCAACAAAACACACCAGAAAGCACCACCAGAACACACCAACCCTATATTTATGCACCAAGAGGCACAACATATAGCTTCAATTAAACTTAGTAATAATATATAGAATAGTCCCATTTTCACAAACAAGCTCATGACCACATATAACTCGCAGCAAGTTAAGCTACTCATCTTTCACAATCTGATTAGATATAGTGGAAATATCAACAGTAGCTAACCTTTTACAATCTAACCTAACCTAACACGTAGCCACATGCGCCATTGCAACCTGCAGCCAATACTACCACCTCATGTGCAGCTGCATGATGATTTTTTTAGAACCCAAGTGTCACCATGCGATCAATCACAGCCACTAACAACATATACGACTAGTTTCTTCCCAACTCAAAAAATTCACCCTTGCTTTGCACAGTTTTCCCATTCCAAACTTGTTTTAACTCTATTTTCTTGACTACAAGATAGTTTGTGGCGACACCCACCTGTATTTGAATGTTGTTTGAATCTTGAATGCTGCTATCAAGTTTTATTCAAACTATCCAGTTAAATACCCTTATAAATGTAAACACACACACCCACCACCAACCCAACAAGCAACAGCAACACAGCACCCAACAAGCAACAGCAAAACAGAACACAAACCACCAACAACACCCCACACAAACCACTCCAAAAAACGACTCCCTCCCTGACAGCGCCCTTCCAGTAGAGCAAACCAAACCTCAAAACTCACTCCACTCTACATGTTCACCATCCAAATCCACACCTCTTTTCACAAAACATCTAAATTAATCTGATTTTCAACAAAAATATTTTTTACAAAAACATCTAAATTGACAACAACAAAATGCAACATTACTATCCGAAATTGCCGTATTATACGCTCATTCCTCAGAAAAACAAAACAATTATAGACCCAATTCAAATTCAAAAATCCAAAAAATTAGAGATTAATTAACAAATTAAAAGAAGTAAAAACCTGTCCAGCAACTTCTTCTCCTCCAGAAAGGCTCGCCGTCGCTCGTCCAGCAACTTCTTCTCTGCCAGAAAGGCTCGCCATCGCTTGGTCATTCTCCTCCGTCGCTCGTTCTCTCTCCGTCGTCGTCGTCGCTTGGTCATTCTCCGCCGTCGCTCGTTCGTCGATCGCCGTGGGTCCCCCAGAACTGCTCGCCGTCTGCATCGATTTCCTCTTCTGCTGCTGGTCTCCTCTCTTTTCTTTGATTTCAAAATCCCAGATTTCGCTCCTCTCTCTTCTCTCTCTTCTTTCGTTTCAAAACTGAACACAACTGTTCTCTCTCCTCTCTCCTTTTGTTTTTTAATAGTTTTGAATTCCCTCCCCTTTTGTTTTTTAATCGTTTTGAATTCCTTTTTACTGGAGGGTGTTTTTGTCCAAAAAGTGGATTATTTGACAAATACAATCAAAACACTAATTTGGGCTAAAAACAATCAAACCTCTTAATTTATGGTTAAAAAGGCCTATTTGCTCTAATATATATGCTAGGGAAAAATACAGTCAACGCAGCGGAAGCGAGACTAAAATAAGGTTTAGTATAGTTTAAATTTTTTTCATAAAGTGAACCTTAACCCTTTAATTAATTAAACATATAATACTAAAGATATCATACCTTTGTCACGTGATTCGATTGACATTGCATCGATGGTAATCCGCAAGATCTTCCAATCCAATCACGAACGTGAATCACCTAGGAGCGTGGTCTCCCTTCTCTTTGAATTGTGTACCTGAGGATGGATAACAAAAACTTTTTCTTTTTCGTTAGTCACAAAACCTCCAAAAGATAACAAAGAACGTTCCGGTCACTTTTGAATTCTCAATCTAACGATCGAAACTCGCGTGAACCTTATTCGAAGTTGTGCACAAAGCCTATTGATGTATAAGCTACTAGTGCACTATCGAAGTAAAACGATCTCTTCTCTTTTTCTCTCTTGGCTGAATTATCACACTAATCTCTAGAGTTGGATTTTATTTTTCTCAAGCAAAAGAAAAATATTCTCAAGCCAAAGACCTTAGGGTTCCCGAATTCTATATCAAGAATATATATCTATATTGGCTATTTTATAAAAACTGCACGCTTAAAGAAATATATGTATATATCTTGCGCATTATGCATGCATATATATATATTGCACATTCAGCTTGCTTTATAAAAAAATATATATATAGTTGACGACTTCAACTTGCCTTATAATATCAATTGCATGAATTCCCTTTCTATTATATATCTAACTTGCACAATATATAATAGTGTATTTCTAATATCTATTCTGCCGCATGCATATATGTATATATATTTCCGCATGCATTCATGGATATATATATATATATATTGCACATATCCCGCATGCATATATATTATATACAAACCCTAATCCAACTCTTTAGTGTATTTGTGACTATATAAAAGACTTCCTTATTTGACTAGATAAATAAATCCCTTATTTATCTACTTACCAAATAAAGTCTTTTATTTTAATTATACTACCACAATAGTATAACTCTAGGAAACATATTTCCTGATCATAAAAAGATTTTGATTCTCAATTAAATGATTAACTAATAAATTAATTAATTTCCATTTAATCAATCAATAAAATAAAAGGGTGAAAATGGAAACTAGCCAAAAATTAAGGAGGTTTATTGTTTTTAGCCTGAATTAGTATTTTTATTGTTTTTGTCAAAAAATCCACTTTCCGGACAAAAATGCCCTTCATTCAGAAATTTTGCTTGGTGTGTTTAGTCGTTTTTGCCTAGTATGCTTAGTCGTTTTTGCCTGGTGTGTTTAGTCATTTTTGGCTAGTGTGTTTAATTTTTTTTTGTCTGGTGTGTTTAGTCATTTTAGCCTGGTGTGTTTAGTCGTTTTTGCCTGGTGTGTTTAGTCATTTTTTGCCTGGTGTGTTTAGTCGTTTTGGCCTGGTGTGTTTAGTTGTTTTTTGCCTAGTGTGTTTAGTCGTTTTTCCCTAGTGTATTTAGTCAAATCCAAACATTCACAATTACAACCACCCTTAAAATCAACTACATTCACAACCACAACCACATTCACAATTTCAAATGCAAACCTTTTTTAAATCTGAAAATTTTTCAAAAAAAAAAAAAAAAAACTCAATTTTTTTATATAATCTGGAAAAAAAATTTTAAAAAAATAATTTGGAAATTTTTTTTAACAAACATAATCTGAATTTTTTTGAAAAAATATGGAATTTTTTCAAAATAAAAAAACCTGAAATTTTTTTTAAAAATCTGGAAATAATTTTAAAGAAAAACAAAATCTGAAAAAAAATTCAAAATAAAAAAAAAAAACTGAAATTTAAAAAAAATATATGGAAAAAACGTCAAAGAGAAAGATAAGAGAGTAGAGAAAGAGAAGTAGAAGGAGGGAAGATCGGACGATCGACGATCAGACGCCGGTCGTCCGATCTAAAAATTTTTGCTTTTAATAAATCTGATTTTTTTTTTAAATCTGAAAAAAAAAAGAGAAAGAGAAAGAGAAAGAGAAAGAGGAGAAGAAGAAGAAGAAGAAGAAGAAGAAGAAAAAGAAGGCGTGAAAGAAGAAGGAAAGAGGAGGAGAGAGGAGGAGAGAAAGAGAGAAAGAAGAAGGAGGCGTGAGATCAGAGAAAGGAGAGAGAGAGAAAGAGAAAAAAAATATGGTGAAAATGAGAGAGAAAAGGAGAGAAAAGAGGTTTTGAAAAAAAAATAGGGACAATTATGTCTCTACAATGGATTTTTTGACAAATACAATCACTTTACTAATTCAGGCCAAAAACAATCAAGGCCCTTAATTTTTGGTTAAAAAAGCCTATTTTCTCAAAATAAAATAATATTTTAGACTATTATTCTAGTCTTGCCGTCCACACCATATACATGGGCCTAATATTATTTTCTTATTTTATTTAATCCATTAGACTTTAATTAAAAAGCCCACATGTGAACCAGACCCATTCTTACTAAAAGAAACAAGCTCACATGCCTTTCATTAATATATTAATATAATTGATCAACCCATTAAATAAATAATGTGCAAATTACACTACTACAAAAAATGCAAAAGAAATCGGTTTTTGAAATTTTTAAAACCGATCTCTTTTTGAGTGATTTAGAAAAAAAAGCGCAAAAGACATCGGTTTTTAACCGATGTAAAACAAGAGAAAAGAAATCAGTTTTACTTAAAACCGATTTAAAAACCTAGTAGAATAGAAATCGGTTTTACTTAAAACCGATTTTAAAACCTAGGAGAAAAGACATCGGTTTTAGTTAAAACCGATTTAAAAAACCTGATGTAAAATTGATGAATTACAAAAAAAAATCCCACCGTCGCCGGCCACCGACCGGCCAACCCCACCTATGATAATAATGACAATTAATTGTGATTATGAGGAATCGAACTCACAACCTCAAAGTCAAAGTGGTAAGCCTTTACCGCCTGACTACAGGATTGAATGTATTAACAATTGCACAATATATATATATAACCTATATGAATTGTTAGAAAAAAAAAAAAAAAAAAAACTTGTTTGATAAATTTAAATTTACTCAACTAATCAAAATTCTAATTTCTACTACAAACATACATATATTAAATAAATTTTATTGGTGGGTTTATTTTTCATTTCATTTTTTATTGTGTGGTTTTGTGTTCTGCTAGAGATATTTTTATGCAAACTTTTTCCCTAAAACTGTATCTTTTGGCAACGAAATAATTTTTTTCATCCATGCTAGATTTTTTGATTTTTCGATACGAATCCAACGGTATAAAGAACGTAAAATTATGGGCGGTATTTTGAAAGTTATGATCAATTATTCAGTCAAAGGTCAGAAGCAATTGAAGATATTTTTGTGCAAACTTTTTTCTTAAAACTGTATCTTTTGGCAACAAAATAATTTTTTTTGTCCATTGTAGATTCTTTGATTTTTTGATACGAATCCAACGGTATAAATAACGTAAAATTCCGGGTGGTATTTTGAAAGTTATGATCAATTATTCATGAGTACTCAAAGGTCGATCGATTGGAGATATTTTTGTGTAAACTTTTTCCTTAAGAAATAATTTTTTTTTCCATGATGGATTCTTCGATATTTCGATACGAATCCAACGGTATAAAGAACGTAAAATTCCGGGTGGTATTTTGAAAGTTATGATCAATTTTTCAATCAAAGGTCAGAATTGGAGATATTTTTGTGCAAACTCTTTCCTTAAAACTGTATCTTTTGGCAAGGAAATAAATTTTTTTGTCCATGTTGGATTCTTCAATGTTTTGATACGAATCCAACGGTTTAAAGAACGTTAAATTCCGGGTGGTATTTTGAAAGTTATGATCAATTATTCATGAGTACTCAAAGGTCAAGCGATTGGAGATACTTTTGTGTAAACTTTTTCCTTAAAATTGTATCTTTTGGCAAGGAAATAATTTTTTTTTTCCATAGTAGATTCTTCAATTTTTCAATATGAATCCAACGGTATAAGGAACGTAAAATTCCGGTTGGTTTTTTGAAAGTTATGATCAATTTTTCAGTCAAAGGTCAGAATTGAAGCGATTGGAGATATTTTTGTGTAAACTCTTTCCTTAAAACTGTATCTTTTGGCAAGGAAATAAATTTTTTTGTCCATTTTCAGTTCTTCAACTTTTCGATACGAATCCAACGGTATAAAGAAAGTAAAATTCCGGGCGGTATTTTGAAAGTTATGATCAATTATTCATGAGTACTCAAAGGTCAAGCGATTGGAGATATTTTTGTGTAAACCTTTTCCTTAAAACTGTATCTTTTGGCAAGGAAATAAATTTTTTTTCCATGGTAGATTCTTCAATTTTTTGATACGAATCCAACGGTATAAAGAACGTAAAATTCCAGTTGGTATTTTGAAAGTTATGATCAATTGTTCAGTCAAAGGTCAGAATTGAAGCGATTGGAGATATTTTTGTAAAAATTCTTTCCTTAAAACTGTATCTTTTGGCAAGGAAATAAATTTTTTTGTCCATGTTGGGTTCTTCAATTTTTCGATACGAATCAAACGGTATAAAGAACGTAAAATTCCGGTTGGTATTTTGAAAGTTATGATCAATTTTTTAGTCAAAGGTCAGAATTGAAGCAATTGGAGATATTTTTGTGAAAACTCTTTCCTTAAAACTGTATCTTTTGGCAAGGAAATAAATTTTTTTGTCTATGTTGGGTTCTTCAATTTTTCGATACGAATCCAACGGTATAAAGAACGTAAAATTCCGGGTGGTATTTGGAAAGTTATGATCAATTATTCAGTCAAAGGTCAGAAGCGATTCGTGAATCCGCGAGTGAGCTGTTTTCATCGCTCATTTTCTCACTTTTCCAAATCGATATTTGGAATATTTTCTGATTTAAAAGTGTTTTTTTGCATGTCTACTTTCTTGTGTCAAGAGTTGAGCAAATAACATTGAGTATTTTTAGAGATGTGCCCTTGAATGTGGACATAGGTCAGATTTGCATTGCAGAATTTTGCTTTTGAATCTACATCGGTTTTTATAAAAACCGATGTCTAAACGCTTGCTTTTAATATCGGTTTTTATAAAAACCGTTGTCTTTTCAACGCAAAATTTAAGACATCGGTTTTTATAAAAACCGATGTCTAAACTTGGTTTTTTTAATATCGGTTTTCTTAAAAACCGATGTCTTTTGAAATTGTAATTTTTAAGACATCGGTTTTTATAAAAACTGATTTCTAAAAGCTTTTTTAAAATCGGTTACCAAAAACTGATTTCTTTTAGTGATTTCTAGTGATGTCTTTAAGCATTTTTGTAGTAGTGTTATATTCTTAATATATTAAATACAATTCTAGATGGACCCATAAATTGGTCCGGTAGAATATATCAAGTGATCCATGCAAGTCCGTGTGGATTGGGGATCTTGGCGGGCTATCTAAATTTAAGCTTCAATAGACATAACCTAATCACAATCAACAAATGATTCACTTAGGTCCAATCTATATTAATTTTAACTCATTCCACTAAAGAGCTAAAATTGAACTCTTAAATAAAGATAGAATAAGTAAATATTTCTCATTCGTACCCTAGACAATCTTATTGGAGATGGTGTATCCTCGTGAAGAATATCAGTAATCGCCAAGAGCTCATAGACCGCCTATAGCTCTCCAAGTTACCATATTTACTCATATGACCACATTTTGAACTTGGATATTTTGACTTGTCCAGAAGCCATGTTTCAATAGACTCTATCGAAAACTTAACGTTAAGATTCAATATCCAATACCTCAAAACATCCATATGATGATATTCTACTCTCATTTAATAAATGGAGCCACGATGTCCATATCTATAAATGAAGTCCTCTATCGATTAACAAATGAATACCACCAAACTATCGAGGATAGACTATGCTATATAATCGTACTCATTGATAACTCAAATGATACCACTTGCAACCATAAGTCCATCATTTATCTCAGGATTAAGATAGACTCTCCGATTATCCTGATAATGAAAAGACTATTATCTATTGGCTCTAGATAAAGTATTTCATTGTGATCTAGTTCAATGCACCCAGTGCACTAGATTCTTTTACTCGAAGACCCTCCGATGATTTTAGACTCATCATAACACATTTGATCCCACTCAAATGTTAGTAAAAGAATTCTACAATTTTAACAAGATAAAGGTGTCCAACCTTTAACTTAAGTTGTGAACATTATTCAAGACTAACTAAAGAATTGTGTCTACCTCATACATATCCAGATGTACGAACAATTCTTCTTTTCTCATAGTCTTTTGACCTTATGATTATTTACTTTTGACAATTATAATATTCAATCTATAAATGCTATAAGATTTGTTTAAATCAGAAATCACTTTATTAATATGAAAAGATTGTCAAAAACAATATTACACTCTTGCTATTGAGCATAATCCTAACAATATACATATTATATAATATATATATTAATATAATAATATATTATATATTATATATTATATATTAATATTATATAATATATGTAATAATATATATATAATATAAATATATTATATTATATATGTTTATATATCGTTATATATATATTATAATAATATAATATATAATAATAATATATTGTTTTTGGAAAGGAGGGTATTTTTGGAATGGAGTTGGGGCATTTGAGGGTATTTATGAAATATAAATTTTAGTTTGGAATGTAATGGGCATTCCATTGCTTTTTGGATGGAATGCCCATTCCACCAAAAAGGGGGAGATTGTAAGGATTCCCTTTTGTTGATTGGCTTATTTCGTGGTCAAACCACATGTTGGGGTTTGGTTGTAAGGGTAGTCTAGGTCATTAAGGTTGAAGATCAAAGACCCTTTCCAAGACCTCAAGAGGACAAGCACCAAAGATATATCTTGTGCTTACTTTGGCTTGAAGAGATATAGTTGTACACACACACAACATGCATAACTCTTATTCTTGAATGTTGTGTTTATATTTTGTGTGCATTGTGCTTTATTGTTTATTCAATGTCTCTTCTTGCATTAAATTGATTGCATCTTGTTATATGAAATGCCATGACATGATAGGCATTAGGATGCATTCAATACCCACACTTGCACTTCATGTATGTTAGCTTTTAGTGTGGTGTAATTCGTTTCCCAAAGGATGTTCGGAAACGTCCGCGCGTGCACGTTGATGTGCTTTGTTTTGCGCGATGATCGCCGGTGGAGATGCCTTTGGCTTCTCCTTGGTTTCACCATTTTTGGTGAAACGACGGTTACGTTCGGCGGCCTGGGCGCCCGTTCGAAACCGCCGAATGAGACCTGATTGAAATATATCTCTCGGGTCCAAAACGGCGGTTGGGATCGGCGGTTTCTAAACCGCCGAACGAAGTCGCCGAAGTTCCCCTGTTCTGCTCGGGAGCTATTCGGCTGTTCAATTCGGCGGCCTGGCCGCCGATTGAAACCGTCGATCGGTGCGTTTCAAGGGCAAAATTATATTTTCACCTGCCCTGTTTTTGGTATCTATAAATACATCCTTATCTCTGGTTCAGAATACAAGTCTTGCATCCCAAGAACCCTAGAGAGATATTTAGAGAGACTTGAGAGAAAAAGCTTAAAGATCACATCTTTAATTCTCTAAACCCATTCCCACATGCACAAATCATCATCTAGGCATCATCTAGGTTCATCTAGCATATGCTAATGCATGGGTCTTCTTCAACACACATGGTATGATTTGTTGAATACGTTTATCTTACATAATTAGTGTTTCTACTTATCAATTTTATCTCATATTTTACTTATATGTGTTTAGATTAATTTCTACATATAAGATTGAGATTATGTGTTGATTGGGTTATTATTTATTAGCTAGGCTTTAATGTTCATATGCCATCTAGCTAATTGATCTCATTTGTTGATTGAGATTATTTTTCATAGCTTAATTGATTAGGTCATTATTGCCTAAAAGCTATGCCATGAACATTCTTGTGTGATGTATTGATAACTAGGTTGATAGATTATTTTTTAATCAACTAGTTAATCCTTTGAATGTTTGTGGGTTTTATATGATAGCTTTGTATCTAGGATTGGTTATCCTTTACTTAGCTAAAGTTATATGCCATGACATATAGCTATATGTGATATCTAGGATTGATTATATTGTCATCTTATAATCCTAGGTAAGCATTTAGAGTACCCTAGCTCTTATTGCATTAATTGAATATTCATACATATTCACATAGGGTTGTGCATCTCTTTTGAGAGATTGAAGTCTTGGTTTAGGGTTGCTATTACAGGCCCGCTGGGTAGTAGTGGTGGGTTACAGACCGGGATTAGGCTGTAAACATCATTACAAGTAGTGACTTCGAGGATCAAGCAAATTGGACTAGAGCCGCTATAAAAGGCCCGCGTGGTAGATTAGAGGGTGCTCATGCCAAGAGTAGTGTATCAGGGGATATCACTAGGGATTGAACCAAGAGTGGCGAGTGGTAGTGTCCATAGCCTGAGGTTATCTAGGGTGAGGGTCCGAGAATCACTTGAGGGTGTAACCGTCTTTTCATATAGTGGATTTTGAGGTTCGAGTGTGGCGCACTTACCAGCCCGTGGTTTTTCCCTGTTTAGGGTTTCCACGTAAAAATCAAGTGTCATTTATTATTTCCGCATCTTATTACACTTTTATGTATTTTTGACTAGTAGGGGCATTTTCGTAAAATTGACTTGCATGCGAAAATTAGGTAATAATCGTTAAAATCTATTCACCCCCCCTCTAGATAATATATAGAACACACCTCGAGTATTTAATATTCCTTTCAATCCTCATTCCAATGGAATCACCATTTCATTGCATTTTACCAAACCAAACAAATGGAATGGCTTTCTTTCCATTCCATCCAACCAAACATGGCCTATAGAGGACTCGTGACATCAATTGTAATAAGCATGAGTTGGAATACAACTCTCACTACAGGGGAGATATTTCTCAACATGCATCTTGCAATTAATGAACAAATATAAGACTCATATTACTAATTTATATGGGTAATTGAATTATTTAACATGTCTCTTAGTATGAAACATGAAGGTGCAAAAATAAATAAACAATTATTTTAAAATTAATTTTTTGAATTTTTTAAAAATAAATGATTTAAAAGTAAATTTATTAAATTTATTAAATTTAAAATTTTACTTATCCAATATCAGTTTGCCTAAAAACCGATATCTTATTGTAAAATAAATCCATATCGAGATTTTGTTTGGTGTTGAAAATAGGAAGTAAAAGTTTTAAAAAATTATTAAAGATAAATAAAAATTTTGAAAATAGTTGACAGTTTTTTAATGACAGTTTTATAAAATGTCAACTATTATAAGTTTGTTGACAGTTTTGTAAAACTGTCATTAAATAACTGTCAAGAAAGACAGTTTTTCTTATAGTGACTTCTGGAAAGAAAGTGACCATAGTCAATGTACTTCATATTCCTGATATGAATAAGAACTTAGTTAGTGGTGATCTTCTGGTAAACAGAAGAATTGAAACTATTTATGAATCGGGTAAATTTATTTTGTCAAATAATGGTGTATTCATTGGGAAATGGTACTCTTGTGATGAGATTGTGAAATTATGTACCGTTGATAATAATAATATTAGTAAGGATGATTAAATGTGGTTTATTATTATTATTATTTTTGAACTATTACAATAAGATTGGTGAAGGGGGTATGATTCGAACCCACAACATTATGGATGTAATGTGAGGGGTTTATCACTGAGCCAACCTCATCTTGTCATATGGTTTATTATCTTGTAATGCTAACAAATTTGAAAAATGTGAAATATGCATAAAATCTAAGCGGTAAAAACATTTTCATATGACTTGTTGGCACTAGACCCCCCTGAATTGTACGTGAATTTGCATTGTGCCCCCTGAATTTTGTTTTAGGCGTTAAACCCTCAAACTCTCATTTTTTGGTAAAACCTTTATGTAGATGCCCCCTCAAACAAGCAGTCAAGGGGCAATAAAACAAACTGTTTACCAAAAAATGAGAGTTCAGGGGGTTTAACACCTAAAAAAAACATTCATGGGGAACATTACAAATTCGTATACAATTCAGGGGGTCAAATGCCAATAAATCTTCATATTGTTAAAATATCTTCTCAATTATTAGATCTTGTCTATATCCTTTGTGAATTAAATAGCTTTTTAACTACAGGTGGTAAGTAAAAGAGAAAAAAAATCAAGTACTTACCATCGAAAAAAATCAGGTAAAGGTGCATGGAGAGTTGATGCTCCTTATTTTTATAAATTGTCATGGGCACCCAAAATCTGCTCTACATACTTTACCAAACTGAGTGCTTAAATTTGAAAACAAAAGAAAGAAATCTTAAACCACTGCTTTGAAACTAGAAACTCTGAAAGATCGCTTCAAACTATCTTCTTTATCATCTTCATCTAAAGCAAATCGTACCCTGAAACCTCTCGATTTGGCGTTACTATTTTCCTCCTTTAGACAAGATCTTAACTTGCTAATCTGCTCGGAAGAATTCAAGATACCATCAACTTCATCATCTTTATGTACTCTTTGTATTGAACTTATAAGAGGTTTTGTCTGGCGAATTTTTGATCCGAAACAACCTGTAGGCCTATCTTCAAAATTGGTTTTTGCTTCAATAATTGATGATGCACTTTTATTAATACTTACCTTCTGAAAAAGACGATGAAAGTGAGCCAACTCCGTGGAAAAATCACTAGAATCCAAATTTTTTCTGCTGTTTCTTGTCGGAGAAGCAACCTTCTGAGGAGGGCATAGATGCTGATTCTGAGACTCCTTTGGTTGGAGCAAACGGTGGATTGTGTGATAAGGAACAATGAAAAAAACTCTGCCTGGTTTTAGGACTGATTCAGGCCGAACCACAAGCCAAGGCCATGGAAACCTGAAAACGTCTGGACGAGTAACACAGTGTCTAGGGTTTCTCTTCATGACTTCTGTTGCGGTTATCGGCTTCTTGTGAATCTCGACGAAGCCTCCGGGGTAAACCAGTTTCAGTACGCCGCTCTCCTTGGAAGCAAAACCCATTATTTTCTTCAAAAAATGGGTGATAATGATCAATGGAAGCAAAAAGTTGGTACCGGTTAAGGTATGCAAATTGCACCGTCCTATAAATTATTAAATGGTTGTTGGATTTTGGAAGCAACGAAAAGGGAGAGAAAAACAGCCGATTTCTTCAAATTTATGAAATCAAATGTTGGTAGGGGACAAATTTTGTGGCGGGGAAATTTATGTCGAGCATCTTAGGAAATATGGAAGTTTTCATATAATTATAATATTGGAAGAAATTGAAAGATAGTGTTTTATATATACGTATATCACCTGCGTGCGGAGATGGTGTTGAAAAAGTTAAAATAATATCGATTTATGTTGGGAGGTAAGTTAAAAAAAATATATATATATCTTGTTTTGTTTTTTTTGAAAAAATCAATTACCTTGCCATTATAAGAAATGAATCATAGTTTGATATTCTTACAATATTAATAAAAAGATTTGGACTGTGGAGAGGAAAATATTCCCATAATTTGGATGATTCATATGAGTAGAAAGTTTTGACACGGCACAAAGTTATATCAGCTTTCAGCAGATTAGGAGTTGCCGTCTTGCCGTCTTGCCGTCTTGCAGGTTAGGAGGAAATTTCAGTATTAATCCCTAAAATTATGATGTTGTTCACATTTATCCACTCTAAGTTAATTATTTTTATCCATAT
The DNA here is from genome assembly GCA_008009225.1 of Acer yangbiense. Classification (NCBI taxonomy): domain Eukaryota; kingdom Viridiplantae; phylum Streptophyta; class Magnoliopsida; order Sapindales; family Sapindaceae; genus Acer; species Acer yangbiense. Next base: position 9,740,220 of record CM017772.1, on the reverse strand, counting down.
TTATGAGTGGTTTGACGGAAATGCCCTTTAAAATTATTTTATTGACTTCCATATATATATATGGGACAATCTATAGAACACCGGTGTTTCTATATACCTTTTAAAAAAAATCCAGCTTATCAAATCTTGACCCTTGATTTGTCCAACTTTCACATCTAATGGTTATATTTTAAAGTTGTTGTGATTCCCTATGCATCCTAATATTACCTTCTTAGCTGGTCACAAAACCTAATGACCGTTTGTTCTTCACAAAGGCCAATAGTTACCGTTTTTAATTTTCCTCCTTCCCAATGCAATTTTCTTCTCCTTTCCAAATCCAACACTTTTTATTTAAACGTACAAAAGACTTCTTCTCCTTTGCAAATCCAACTCTTCTCCTTCCCAACGCTATCTTCTTAACTTTTCTGGTTTACCATCTCAAAAACTGTTGTGAACTTTTATTTGTTACCAGCTCAAACACTTCAGTCGATTTTTGTCCAAACATCCACTTCAATCGATCACTCGTCTTTCTGATTGGTGTTTCGTTATGGTGTTCAGACTCGTCCATTTGCGTTCGTATTAAAATCTCGTCTACAACCTATTCTTTTATGCTTCTTCAAGTTTGATCTCACAAGTAAACATCCACTTCAATCGATCATTCGTCTTGCTCATTGGTGTTTCGATCTGGTGGTCTGACTCATCTATTTGCGTTCGTATTGAAATCTCGTCTCCAACCTATTCTTTTTTGCTTCATCAAGTTTGATCTCACAGGTATGTCTGGGGCTTTTTTCGGTTAGCTTCGAATTCAATATGAATTAGCTTATTGTTTGAATCATTCTTTTTGTCTCATCTTTTCAATACATCAATGGTTTTTTCAGTAAGCTTTGAATTCAATATGAAATTACTTATTGTTTGAATCTTTCTTTTTATCTCATCTCTACAATACATCCATACGGTTGTTTTGATTAGTTTCGAAATCAATATCAAGTTAATTAGTGTTCGAATTCATAGAATCAATAATGTTTTCCTGTATGTAATTGTTTCTATATCTTATCTTTATAGTGATATTTCTATAATTTTTAATCTGAATTATTCATGTTCAAAATCTCGGTCATTCCTTACCTCAATAATGTTTTCTATATTCTGTTCATAATTTCTATGCTGAATGATGCATGTTCAAAATGTCGGTGTTTCCTCGCGTCAATATTATTTTTTGTTTGCTATTACTTTCATTATCCTTCGATCAACAAATTTTTTTTGCGTTTAAAATTTTACTTATACTTCGATCATCCTGTTTTGACTTTGTATAGTAATGGATGGGAGTGGATCGCAAAGTGAGCCTGACAACAAGGAAGGATTGTTTTTCACACCAAATAATATGTGATGAGAATCAAGAAGCATCACCAAAGGATCCATTGCATATTCCAGTTGGGCCAATTACAAGGGCCAAGAGGATCAAAGAATCTGAGTTGCTGAAATCCAAGTTCAGCCCAAATGATGAGAATCAAGAAGCATCACCAAAGGATCCATTGCATATTCCAATTGGGCCAATTACAAGGGCCAAGAGGATCAAAGAATTTGAGTTGCTGAAATCCAAGTTCGGCCACATGAAGACCAAATCCGGGCTGAACTTCGTGGGCCTCTACAGAGTGTATATGAGGTCGGATCGTCTATTATAATATGTTTTCGGAAAGCCCAAGACGATCCCTACAGATGTCAAGAAGACTTTGTCATCTGTAACAGATCAAAACTGGCCCAAATTTGGTAATCTAGTTTGTTGCGCGAAGACTTGAGCTGATTTGTTTCCTAAATTAAAGGGCTGATTTGTTTCCAAATTTAGCCTTCCAAATAGGGACTAAGTCAACTAATTGAATGTTTTAATTTTAATTTCTTTCTTGATTGTAAGGCATTAATTGCCCATTTATTTTCCTGATTGTAAGGCATTAATTGCCGAATATTTTATTTCCTTTATCTTTCTTTCTAGGGTTTAGATATTTTAGTATTTAAGGTACGCATTGATGTATTATTTGCATATTAGACTTCGAATGAAATAAAATTGATCGAGAGCGTTTCTCTTGGTTCTTCATTGAACTATAAACTTATCAAGGTTCTACCTTGTGGAGTTTAGAACCTTGTGGAGTTCAAACCTTGACTTATCACTCACCTTCTTCTTGTTCTTGAGTGTGGCGTCTACAACCTTCTTGATACCGTTGGTTCTTATCTCCTTTTAGATAACGGGTCGCGGTCCTTTATTTTCTTTGTTTTATAAACTTGAATTAGAAAACGATCATTCGTTGCCATATATTGGTTTTGGGTCTCACTACTCTTGGTGAGGTTCATATCAGTTGGTATCAGAGCTTCGGCCTCTAACATCAGGTTTAATCTATCTTTGTTATTCTTCTTCTTTGATTTCATTGATCACAAAAAAATAAAATAAATAAATATAAATAAATAAATATAAATAAATAAATAAATAAAATAGACCTTGCTGAATTTCGTTTTGATTAAGTCAAAAAAAAAAAAAAGTTTGTTCAGATCCGTTACCAAAAATAAATAAAAAATGTCTGACGATGTACAACGTGACAATGTTTTTTACACCCGATGTCATGTTAATGATAAGGTATGTAGCATGATTATTGATGGGGGGAGTTGTACTAATATGGCTAGCACTAGTTAGGTGGAAAAACTGAATTTTGCCACTTTGAAGCACCCAAAACCTTATAATCTACAATGGTTGAATGATAGTGGGGAGATAAAGGTGACTAAACAGGTGTTGGTATCTTTTTCCTTTGGGAATTACAAAGATGAAGTCTTGTGTGATGTGGTTCCAATGCATGCAACCCATATCCTTTTGGGGCGACCATGGCAGTTTGATAGGCGTGTAACTCATGATGGTTATACAAATAGATACTCCTTTGTACTCAATAAAAAGTGAATCATTCTTGTACCCTTAACCCCAATACAAGTGTATGAAGATCAAGTGAGGTTGAATAAAGAGAAAAATGTAAAAAAAGAAAGTGAGAGTTCAAAAGAAAGAGATACAAAAGAAAGAGAGATCGAAATAGCAAAAAAAGAAAAAAAGAGTGAAAAAGAAACAGAAAATTATGCTATTGAGGAAAAAAAGAGCGAAAAAGAAACAAGAATTTTTGTGAGTGAGGAAAAAAAGAGTGAAAAAGAAACAGAATTTTTTGCTCATGAGGAAAAAAAGAGTGAAAAGGAAACAGAAATTTTCGCTAGTGAGGAAAAAAAAAAGGGATCAAAAAGGCATTGTTTTCAAATTAGCCAACTTCTTGGCCTAATGTTCTTGTTTCTCTTTCGCAGTGTTTTGATGAAGTGTCGCAGGCTATCAACAACATTACGGTGAAGATTCGAGGACGAATCCTTTTGAAGAGAGGGGGAATGATGAGAATCAAGAAGCATCACCAAAGGATCCATTGCATATTCCAGTTGGGCCAATTACAAGGGCCAAGAGGATCAAAGAATCCGAGTTGCTGAAATCCAAGTTCGGCCCACATGAAGACCAAATCCGGGCTGAACTTCGTGGGCCTCTACAGAGTGCATATGAGGTCGGATCATCTATTATAATATGTTTTCGGAAAGCTCAAGACGATCCCTACAGATGTCAAGAAGACTCCGTCATCCGTAACAGATCAAAACTGGCCCATATTCAGCAATCTAGTTTATTGCGCGAAGACTTGAGCTGATTTGTTTCCTAAATTAAAGGGCTGATTTGTTTCCAAATTTAGCCTTCCAAATAGGGACTAAGTCAACTAATTGAATGTTTTAATTTTAATTTCTTTCTTGATTGTAAGGCATTAATTGCCCATTTATTTTCCTGATTGTAAGGCATTAATTGCCGAATATTTTATTTCTTTTATCTTTCTTTCTAGGGTTTAGATATTTTAGTATTTAAGGTACACATTGATGTATTATTTGCAGATTAGACTTCGAATGAAATAAAATTTATTGAGAGCGTTTCTCTTGGTTCTTCATTGAACTATGAACTTATCAAGGTTCTACCTTGTGGCGTTCAAACCTTGACTTATCACTCACCTTTCTTCTTGTTCTTGAGTGTGGCATCTACAACCTTCTTGATACCGTTGGTTCTTATCTCCTTATAGATAACGGGTCGCGGTCCTTTATTTTCTTTGTTTTATAAACTTGAATTAGAAAACGATCCTTCGTTGCCATATATTGGTTTCGGGTCTCACTACTCTTGGTGAGGTTCATATCAATATGTGTTCTACTGGGGTGAATTCTATGCAATTTTTGTCATGTGAAGGCAGTGGCAATCAAGATGTTGATATCAATCATATCAAAAATATGAAATTTGATTCTATGGATGATGCAAGGTCATTTTATCTTGGTTATGCTAGGGGTAATGGGTTTGGTATAAGAGCGACAAACTTGGACCATGGCCGTGAAGGTAGAGTAGTAAGGAGAAAGTGGGTTTGTGATTGGCAGGGATCAAGAAGGGAGGAGTTTTTGACCAATAAAAATAGGAAACGCAAGCCAAGGCTGCAGACAAGACAAAATTGCAAAGCTTGTTTCTCAATTGGCCTAGACAGTGATACGTTAAAGTACAGCATAAGGGTATTCATGGATGATCATTCACACAAACTAGCAACTTTTCATGAGGTTTCATCCCATCGATCTCACAGAAACTTAGATGAAGGTGACTATGCCCAAATTGACGCCATGGGCAAAAACTTCATAAGAGGTTGTCAAACATTTGAGTACATGGTTGACCAGAAAGGAGGATACTCCAAAATTGGATTCACTCAGAAGGACATGTATAACAAGATTGCTAAGATGAGACGATCAAAAGCTTTTGAAAGCGATTCACAAGCAGCAATTTCGTATCTCGAATCAAAGGCATTTACTGAACCAAACTTTTACTGCAGGTTCAACACATATGATGATGATAGGCTTGCTAATATATTTTGGAGGGACTCCCATTCTCTATTCGAGTACAAGTGCTTTGGAGATGTTCTTATTTTTTATACCACTTACAAGACAAATGCCTATGGCAAGCCTTTGGTTTTATTTGTCGGTGCAAACAATCATAGTGCAACTTGTGTGTTTGGTGCTGCACTTTTGTTAGACGAGATGTTTACTTCATACAAATGGGCCCTTACTAAACTCTTGGATTCAATGGGCAGCAAGCATCCCCTTTCTATAATAACGGATGGAGACGAAGCAATGCGACAGGCAATTGACGAGGTATTTCCAAACTATCAGCATAGGGTATGTAGATGGCACGTAGTAAGAAACGCATGTGCTCACATTAACGGCCCTAAGAAGTCATCTGCATTTAGATCCTTCATCTTTGACCATATAGACGAGGACAAATTCGATGAATGTTGGAATGAAATGATAAAACAACAAGGTCTGGAAGACAACATTTGGGTTAATATGATGTACGAAAAGAGTTATAGATGGGCAGAAACATATTCCAAGGGCCATTTTTTTGCCGGAATGTGTAGCACTCAAAGATCAAAGTCAATGAATAATTACATGAAAAAATATGTTTGCAGCCGTGAGAAATTGTTCGACTTATTCCCTCAAATCAATAGGGCACTCATGAGGTTAAGAAATAATTCTTTACTGACGAATATGCTTCAAACACTAAGAGTCCAGTTATCTTAAGCCACATGAAGTTGTTGGAGAAGCATGCATCTTCCATCTACACTTATCGTATCTACTGTGACATTACTAAAGAGATCAACGATTCAATAAAGTATTCACACTTTGCACCATGGAATGAGGAGAATGAAGTCGAATACGTTCTCACCGAATATGATTCTCCATATAAAAAGACTGTGAGTGTTTTTTACCATAGGGACAGAATTGATTTTCAGCAAGTCGTTGAGAATGGTGATTGGGATTCATCAAAGCACAATCTGCCAGTACTTTCGTGTGATTGCAAGTTGTTACAAAGATTGGAATTCGTGTGATTGGAATTCCCTGCTGTCATATGTTTCATGTTATGAAAGTGGAGAACATTACAAGATTCCAGAGTTCTTGATATTTAAGAGGTGGACGAAGTTAGCTGCAGATGATGTTCGTATCCATCTCCAGCCCGACGATGACTGTTCGAAGAGTGTTGATATTGCCCGGTTCGCTTCATTGAGTGCAGAGTGCAACTATATCTGTCATCGTGGGAGCCAAACCGAAGAAGGTTTCAATTTGATTAAAAGGGAACTCAATATTCTGAGAAATACTATGCAAGGGTTGGATGATGAGTTCCGAAATAATTGCAGCAAAAATGGTGATGATTCTAGTTCAAAGAGCCAAATTTTAAAAGATCCAAATGTTGTGAAGACCAAAGGCAGACCCACTGGTCCGACTGCACCTACTACACTAGCAGGCAAGCCTCAAAACCGTAAAAGACCAAATCAATGCCGTATATGCCACATTTCTGGGCATGACTGGCGTAATTGTCCAAAAAAAGAATCAGACAGTTAGTTACTTTCATTAGTGTTTTGGGTTGATGATGCATTTGATTTTTTTCATTTGTCTTGTTTGTTATATGTGTTCGGTTGTCACTGGGTTGTAATTTAATTCTCATGAATGTTAGTTACTTTCGTTATTGTTTGTTGTCCATGTGGTCTAGATGACTTCCATTGAAATTTAACTAGGCCACAGTGAGCCATGTGGTTTGCATATTTTGTACTGGGCCATAGCCAATATGTTTAAAAAGGTTCAAAAATGCAAAAGTTTTAGATTACGTTTAGAGAACGACGATCGAATTAAATAATTACTTTCTAAAGCCCAACAAATGCTTCAAAGACGGCCTAGAAGATTTTAATGATTAATGATTATAAAAGTTGCCATATACGTAGTTGACCAAAATTATCCTCCAACTAAAAACCTGGACTTACCTTACCTCTGATTGCAATTAATAAGGTACAACATAAATAACCTAATATGAAGAACACAGTACTATAAATCTACAAAAATAATGTGATCACGTTAAATAAAATGAAATTACAGGAACCATAGTAATTTTACGTTATGGAGGATATAGCATTTGATATTATTTGATTACTCCACATTACACATTGTATGGGAATTTACACAGCAGCCAAAGAATGGCAATCGAAGACAGAAATATAAAAGCCCTAGTTTTCTGAATGATTGCCCTCTTCTTAGCCAAATCAAACTCCAACACCCGAACACGATTTGATAAGCCTATATTTTCGCTTTCGTAGAACCGATGAAGTCGTTTCGACCTATGAAATTCCCTTTGTAACCTCTGCAATTCTTCATTCAATGAGATATCAGCTGGGATAATTGTAACCAGTACTTCAGGACCCAACCATTTGAAATAATTGCATCCACCAAATTCTTTATGTAGTTTAACACCATAAATGTAAGCTCTATTAATTCATAAATCAATCTATTTATGTATAAATTAAAATAGTCACTTATAGTTCACTAACCTTTCCTTTGGAACACCCTTCGTATAGTCTTTTCTAGTTCCAAGGTGTTATGGCAAGATATTCTCTCAATGGTAGCCCACATTTGCATTTTTCCTCCCCTTACCCACGTACGTTTGAAGAAGAGGAAGATGACATTAACAAAACCTTTTATTGTGCAAGTGAGAGAATATGAATAAAACCTTCCCCAAGAAAACAAACAATCTACAACTACTTCTATTTTTCAATAAAAAAAAAGCTATCTAAATATCTATATTTATCTAATTTTCAAAAATAACAATCTAAAAATCAGATCAAGTACATGCAAACACTTACGCAAATATAATATCGCGGAATAAGATTACATTTAAAATTTAAACAAGTTCAAACTTAGCTGTAGCTATAAATTAAGACAATATATATATATATATATTTTTTTAAATACAACAGTCAGGATTAACTTTAAACAAACTAAAAATCATGGAAACGTGGCTACACCATCTGGGTATGAATGCGATAAACCAGCACACCATTATCAGACACAGTCGAGTATAAATTTTCATCTTTGATTCTTCTAATTACATATGAAAACCAATAATCATCACAAAAAAAAGTGTAATATATTTTTTCAAAATTATTAAATTACAAAAACAGTAATCCGAAGTTATGAAATAACAAAAAAATAAAAACAATGTAACCAACCTGGCGGGGTGTAGATTGTTTGAAGATTGATGGATGTACACAGCAGACCGTGAAAGAGAGAGAGAGAGAGAGAGAGAGAGAGAGAGAGAGTTTTAGGGTTTCTGAATGTTTTATTTATGTTGTTTAGAGTTTTACGTTTTATTTATTTCTTTATTTATACATCACATCTATAAAATTACTCAAATAACCTTAACACACCATAAAACATTATCTCAAACGATGCATTTATTGCACATGTTTAATCCTCTTTCATTTCTTTAATATCCCGAATCCATTAAGAATAAAAAAAAAATGTTTCATTTTCCGTATCATATGACTATCCAATTATTGTCCCCATATGCACATAAAGTGTTTTAAACATTCATAGTGTAATGTTTATATCAAAGGATATCAATTCTATACCTATATCATATGATTCCCCTCCCACATGCACACATTACTACAAATGACAATTTAATATATAGTAGTTACCGAATTATTCCTAAATGTGTATAATAGGTCAATTCATTTTTCCATATAGTCATTCATATTAATTGAAATTTATTAGTTATAATGGTAGTAAAAATTGTTGTCCGACTATTCAATTATTGTCCCCATATGCACATAAAGTGTTTTAAGCATTCATAGTGTAATGTTTATATCAAAGGATATCAATGCTATACCTATATCATATGATTCCCCTCCCACATGCACACATTACTACAAATGACAATTTAACATATAGTAGTTACCAAATTATTCCTAAATGTGTACAATAGGTCAATTCATTTTCCCATATAGTCATTTATGTACGTTATCACGAATGTGTACAATTGTTCAATTCATGCATGGTCCCATATTAAACTCGTTTAGGTATGAGGTATAACAGTATAATATTTTAAATTTGCAATCAAAGTTGAATAAGATTGTATATGGTAACACATTACTGAACTATACTCTAAGTTATATGAAATTATGTCACACCGGTTTGGATTCCAAAGGGTCTGATTGGCACCAAATGCCAACAATTATGACTTATATATATATTTACTCTGACCGTTTTGGATTCCAGGTGTTTGGCACCGAATTGAATGCCAACAGTTATGACTATTCTATGTTTGCTCTATATATATATATTCACCAGATAACGTTTTGTCTCCATATTAATCTCTTTCTCTATCTGTATTTTACATCTAATTTTTCTTTGTTTCTCCACCATGGAAAACCCTTCAGCAAATATGACAAAGAAATTGAAAACTGACTCCAACTCCGACAGTAGGAATAATCAAGAGACGATGGTTCGTAACATACAGAAATTGGAACGCGATATAAATGCAGTCAACCTTAAGCTTTTTCGCCACCCTGCTCTTAATCAAATCAAGTTCAAGCGTTTTACTGGAAATGATGTAGAGGACGGGTTTAAGCTTTTTAAGGACTATATGAAGAAGGTTCATCCGGAAGGCAATTGGGATGTGGTTGACCAAAGTCATGCAAAGGATATGTTGAAGGACTGATGTAGTTTTTGGTACTTTTTTTTTATTCACTCTTTTATTATATAAAGTGCATTTGATCACACCTGGTACTTTTTTTGGTTTCATGATCATGTTTTGTAAAGTTTTGTTATGTGTTTCTTCGTGAGAAGAACAAAGATGTGTTTCTTTTTGTTTCTAATTACATAACGTCTCTAGTACTTGTGTTTATTAAACTGATCTTAAGTAATTCTGGAGCGGTTTAGTTGCGTTTCTAAAACATACCTATTGATTGATAGATATCCAGGTTGATTGGATTCACTGAATGTGAATTATTATTTCTGGACTAATTGATAAAGTTGAATTAACTTGTACTTTTGTAAGGTTAATTATAATTTAAACCAACATATCATCAGCTACTAATAAAAAAAAAGTATCATCAACCATTAACGTTTACAATTAGTTTTTCTTGAAACCATAATACAGATGAAGTAATCAGGATCCCGATTTCCCATTAATCGTTTCGGCTGAACTACCACAATAAATGTTATAAATATTTATGTATTACTACATCTTTTGTAGTGCAAGTTGAAGTAATAGTCATCTCTTTTTCCAATAAATCTTTTCGGGTAAATCAACTTATTTAATTTTTTTTATTAATTGGTTTATTTGTTGTGTAAACGAATTTGAAATGTTTCAATAATTATATTTTTACTTAACGCAGCAAATCCCTAGAAAAACATTTTATTCAACTTTTATCCATCAAATCCATTGGATAGAGTGATTGCGTATTTATGTATAACTACATCTTTTATAGTGCAAGTTCACATTACCAACAACTAGTAATCATCATCTCATTTTCCAATTAATCTTCTCGGCTGAACCAACTTTTTTAATTATTTTTAATTCAGTTGGTTTTTTTGATGTAGAATCGAATTTGAATTGTTTTAATTATTATATATTTACTGATGTCAGTAAATCCTTAGAAGAATATTTAATTCAGATTGCATCTATCAAATCCATTGGATATTGTGATGGCTGTTTGAATTTATTTACTTAATTTTTTTAAATCATTAAATGAATCCATCAAATCAACAGATTGACCATATCCAACAAGTTAATGGTGTTAATAAATTATTATTGTCAATTTTGGTTTAATATCTTGAGGATGTGAAATTTGTATAGGTCCAATTTCAACTGAATCATTTTCCTATTAAATTTGTTCAATATAACTTGTGTTAAGCAAATCTCTTTTTGTTTCTCATATTTTTTCCCTATTGTGATTTTTGTTACATGACAAAAAATATGATGAATCTCCTATTTTGAGATGGAGAACAGTTCCGAAGAAGAGTCATTTCATTTTATATTGTAAATTTTTCTTTGCTGGTGTTCTTTTAATTTTTTAGGTTTTAATTACATGGTGCGTTTCTAAAGTCTATGAACTACTGCTATTGAATAGTCTGAAAACATCATATTAATTGAGAAATGTACATGCATTTGTCAATGATTACTTAAATGCATAACAAAAGGATAAAGGGATGGAGATAGATGGCCAATTGCATAATCAATATTTAGACTCCATTAAAATATTTATGTTATGATATCTCTATACGTTTCAATTAGTTGCTCAATGTATGATCAGTATTTAAACCGCCATTAAAATCTTTAGGTTTTTATAACCCAGTAGGCTTTACTTAATTGCCCAATGCATGATCAATATTTAAAAATTAAATTTTTATGTTTTGATAACCCAATAGACTGTAATTAATTGCCCAATGCATGATCAATATTTAAACTCCATTAAAATCTTTATTTTTTGATAACCCAATAGGCTTCAATTAATTGCCCAATGGATGATCAATATTTGTATTAAATAGAAAGACAAAAAGATAGTATTGCTTTCTCCAAAACTCAATATAGGTTTTTATTGCTTCGTATTGTATGGCCGGTTAATGTCTCCTTACTTGCCAAGCCAATTGCACACTTCCCACGCCAATTATTAATGTAACTTTACATTGATGTTGATTTAAAATTAATTTCTAACATTTAACATCACTGCATTTTCTCCATCTAACATCATTAGTAATCATAATTCCGTATTCCCATTGATAATAGTTATTATTTACTTTACACAGTGTTATATTTAAATGAGTGATGTATTTATATTTTATAATCATACTTTTTAATAATTTTGATTTAATAATTAATTTATTGAAGCGGTCATCATATCCTAGAGAAAAAATTATGTAATCGCAAACATCAATCCATTGGACATAGTGGTGACAGTTTGATTTTTTTTTTCAATGAATCTATCAAATCAATTGAATTACAATCTGAAAATTTGGTAGTTCAAACACCATTACTTTTCAAGTATACTTTATACGGTATTATCTTCCTTAAGGTCATCTGTAATTACCTCCAACCCTCATGAAATCTCCAGAAATACAAAATTACTTTGGTGCGAACGAGGTAGAAATTGATTAAAAGGTTCCTTTCAAAATCATCAAACATACCATATTTACATTGGTGAAATATATAACAACCAGCCAACCCCATCATAAATGGTGAGAACAAAAACACCTAAACATCTTCAGAGATATCAACGCAAATTCAACAACACCTTTAAGGTGTAACAAAAACCATTAAAAGAAAAACAGATACAAAAACATATAAAAATACCAAATGCTTTCCAGGTTTAAGATAAAACTGTCATCACTTGTTGAACATTTCCTTTGCATTATTTCCACAATCCTCATCCCAATTACCATCAGGTTTAATCTTCTTCAAATAATCCTTGAGCAACTTGAAACCGTCCTCCAGACCAAGCTGGTAGGAACTAGCAACATCTGAACCCAAAAAGGATTTGGACTTGATTTTCACAATAGCTGGACAGCGGTAAACGGTTGTGGACAATTCATCTTGACGGTCCTTAAGACGTTGTATACCTCGTAGCAAATGTTCCTTCTCCAAATCCAGATTGTTGGAATCACCAACATCAGACCTCTAATATTTGCTACTGGCCAAGGCTTCTAGACAATCTTCAAGATGTTGGATAGTGAGTTCCAACTTTTCCCTAGTATAGATAATGACCTCTGCCATTTCTCATTTGTTGCATTCACAGAGATGATGGGAGAGAGAGAGAGAGAGAGAGGATGAGAGAGGTGTGTTTGGTTTAAGTGATGAACGACGTTCAAATGGGATTAGGGTTCCATTTTATTTATAAACTGATGGTAAAATTACACAATTACCCTTAACATTGAGAAATCATAACTACATTTAGGAGATATAAAGAAATGTTTGAGTTTTTAAATTCAACATTCATGATCATCACCAGAATTCTCTTCTACTATCACTCTTCAAATATCTATTTGTTTACCTATGTGGCAATTTGATGACGTGGCTCACCATTCTCCCTTGTGGACTTGGTGGTGTGATAAATGCACGTGTTTCTCATACCACCCGGGTTCAAGGATGCTTTGGTACTGAAAACATGACGTGGCTCATTTGACTTTAACAAATACCTATTTAATATGGTTTTCCGATTCATGTTCCCACATGCACATATATAGTACCACATCATAAAATAATTAACATACATCCGTTATAATGTTATTACTGAATATGTACACTAGCTCAATTCATGTTCACATAATCATGTATATAAATTAAAATGTATTAGGTATAACGGTATTACAAATTGTTGTATAAGTATAAAATGAATACCGATTTAATATGGTTTTCTGATTCATGTTCCCATATGCATATATGATGTGAATAAGGGGGCTGCTGTACCAATGGATCCATTGCAAGTTCCATTTGGGCCAACAACAAGGGCAAGGGCTAGGAGATTCAAAGATGCAATCAATGGCTTAATTCAAGATTGAGAGTGTTTTCTCTTTGGTTCTTCATTGAACTTGGAACACTTATCAAGGATTCTTCCTTGTGGCGTTCAAACAAGACTTATCACTCACCGTTGTCTCGTCTTGAGTGTGGCATCTACAATACTTCTTGATACCGTTGGTTCTTATCTCCATATAGATAACGGGTCGCGGTCCTTTAATTTTCTTTATTTCATAAACTTGATTCAGAAAACGATCCTTCGTTACAATATATTGGTTCCGGGTCTCACTGCTCTTGGTGAGGTTCATATCAATATATATAGTACCAAATTATAAAATAATTAACATACATCCGTTATAATGTTATTACTGAATGTGTACACTAGCTCAATTCATGTTCACATAATCATGTATATAAATTGAAATGTATTAGGTATAACGGTATAACGGTATTACAAATTGTTGTATAAGTATAAAATAAATACCTATTTAATATGGTTTTCCGATTCATGTTCCCACATGCACATATATAGTACCACATCATAACATAATTAATATACATCTGTTATAATGTTATTACTGAATGTGTACATTAGTTCAATTCATGTTCACATAATCATGTATATAAGTTGAAATGTATTAGGTATAACGGTATTACAAATTGTTGTAAAAGTAGAAAATGAATACCTATTTAATATGCTTTTCCGATTCATGTTCCCACATGCACATATATAGTACCATATTATAAAATAATTAACATACATCCGTTATAATGTTATTACTAAATGTGTACACTAGCTCAATTCATGTTCATATAATCATGTATATAAATTGAAATGTATTAGGTATAACGGTATTACAAATTGTTGTATAAGTATAAAATGAATACCTATTTAATATGCTTTTCCGATTCATGTTCCCACATGCACATATTGTTAGGATTATGCTCAATAGCAAGAGTGTAATATTGTTTTTGACAATCTTTTCATATTAATAAAGTGATTTCTGATTTAAACAAATCTTATAGCATTTATAGATTGAATATTATAATTGTCAAAAGTAAATAATCATAAGGTCAAAAGACTATGAGAAAAGAAGAATTGTACGTACATCTGGATATGTATAAGGTAGACACAATTCTTTAGTTAGTCTTGAATAATGTTCACAACTTATGTTAAAGGTTGGGCACCTTTATCTTGTTAAAGTTGTAGAATTCCTTTACTAGCATTTAAGTGGGATCGAATGTGTTATTGATCGGACCAAATATGGTACGATTTTGTACCCTTATTTCCTACTCTTTGTGCTTAATTCTTGGGCATTTCTCCGTATTTAATGTTGCAAAATCAAGTGTTTCAGGTTTATAAGGCCTCAAAGGAAATTGTGAAAAAGAAGAAGAACTTAGTATGAAAGAAGAGCATAAAGATATGAAGCAGGGCATTCTCGCCACTTGCTAAAGAAAGGTCGCCATTTGGTCGCCATTTGGTCGCCCTTGGGTTGCCATGGCGACAGAATGGTTTGTTAATAGTCGCCATTTGGTCACCCCAGGGTCGCCATGGTGACATACCATATTTCTCCAAGAAAGTGCATTAGGTGTGGTCGTCATGGCGACATTCAATGTCAAATGGCGACCTCCTCCCAAATTCCTCAGTATCGCCATTTGCAAAGGGTGAAAAAGATGATACTCATGGCGACAATGGGATCTCAGAATGCGTAACAGTATGTCGCCATAAGGTCGCCATGGCGACACAAATAGCGACATTCCTGCCACATCAGCTTTCCAAGAGATTTTCAGCACAAAAATCAAGCCAGTATAAATATCCCTCTTCTCTGAGTTTGAAAGGGAGAGGAATATACAGAGTTTTAGAGAGAACACTTTTTACTTAGCATTTTAGACCTAGATTTTCTTCCATGACTCCCACTTCCAAATTCCTCCATTTCTAACCTTGAACTACCTTTTCCATCAAACACTTAACACCAAATCTATCATACCTCACCAAATTATTTCTCTCTCACCATATTCTTCACCTTATTACCTTAGTCACACACCATTTGTCACTCATAACACTAGTACATAAGGAGCATCTAAGGAGGGAAAGGATTGAGCATTAAAGAAGGTGACCTACGGGTGATTTCCTCATTATTTACTCTCTTTTCCTATTTGTAACTATGTGTAGCTAAAACCCCCAATCTAGGGGGTTGGTGTTAGAAACATTTGGACTTAGGGTTGCTTGACTATATTTTAATTGAATCTCTATGTATTTTCTATTTATTATATCTTTAGATTCTTGTCACTATATGATTGATTTGTATATCAACCTATTAATCATAATCTTACTAGAATAATCTATTATATAATCACCTTTGGAATGAGAACCTTATTTGATTAAAGAATTCAATAAATAGGATGGATTATTGTAGGAAATACCAACCACAATAATCCAAACCTTGTTGTGAGGTTAATCCATTTGAGATTGGTTCTTTATGATAGTTTAAAAAGCACCCTTAATCCATTTGCAACTTCACTAATCCTCTAGCGTATCTCTTAATTGAATTCACCCACTTCTCTTATTTTAGATTGTTGAGATTCTATTTTCCCTATCACTTTTATTACTTTTACTTTATGCATGTTTTGTGGTATTTTAAACCACCCACTATCCACTTATTATGATTTATATTATCGCAATCTTAGATTAGTTAATCAACCTAACCATTACTTCATTTCCCTATGGAACGAATCCAACTTACCATTATTAGGTTTCATATCCTAAAAGGGATTCCCAAGTGGTAAAACATTATTTTCCTACAAGATCACACATATATTTATATTGTTTTGATGTGCACAAATGACCTCATCAGTTATGATGAGTCTAAAATCATCGGAGGGTCTTCGAGTAAAAGAATCTAGTGCACTGGGTGCATTGAACTAGATCACAATGAAATACTTTATCTAGAACCGTCAATAGATAATAGTCTTTTCATTATCAGGACAATCGGAGAGTCTATCTTAATCCTAAGATAAATGATGGACTTATGGTTGCAAGTGGTATCATTTGAGTTATCAATGAGTATGATTATATAGCATATTTTATCCTTAATAGTTTGGTGATATTTATTTGTTAATCGATAGAGGACTTCATTTATAGATATGGACATCGTGGCTCCATTTATTAAATGTGAGTAGAATATCATCATATGGATGTTTTGAGGTTTTGGATATTAAATCTTAACGTTGAGTTTTCAATAGTGACTATTGAAAGATGACTTCTGGACAAGTCATAATATATATCCAAGTTCAAAGTGTGGTCATATGAGTAAATATGGTAACTTGGAGAGCTATAGGCGGTCTATAAGCTCTTGGCGATTACTGATATTCTTCACGAGGATTCACTATCTCCTATAAGATTGTCTAGGGTATGAATGAGAATCATTTACTTATTCCATCTTTATTTAAGATTGCAATTTTAGTTCTTTAGTGGAATAAACTAAAATTAATAGATTGAACCTAAGTGAATCATTTGTTGATTGTGATTGGGTTATGTCTATTGGAGCTTAAATTTAGATAGGCCCGCCAAGATCCCCAATCCACACGGACTTGCATGAATCACTTGATATATTCTACCGGACTAATTTATGGGTCCATCTAGAATTGTATTAAGGCATGTGGACTTGTTTTTTTTAGTAAGAATGTGCCTAGTTCACATGTGGGCCTTTTGTTAAGGTCCAATGGATTTAATAAAATAAAAAAACAATATATAGATATATTAATATATATGGCACATGGCCGAGATATATATAATATTATATTGTTTTATTTTTATTAATTGATTAAATGGAAATTAATTAATTGATTGATTAATTATTTAATTAAAAATTAAAATCTTTTTCTAACTAGGAAATATGTTTCTTAGTAGTATACTATTATGGTAGTATAATAAATATTAAAGACTTTATTTGATAAGTAGATAAATAAAGGGAATTTATTTATCTAGTCAAATTATGAAGTCTTTGATATAGTCACAAATACACTAAAGAGTTGGATTAGGGTTTGGAATTCTAAGGAAATCTACCTAGGGTTAGGATTTAAGTCAAAAGACAAATCCTACATGGTAAAGGATTTCGGCCACAATATATGAGATATATATGGCAATTGGCCGGATATATATATTGATATTTATAGGTGGCATGTAGTATTGGATATATATATATATATATATTGACTTATATATTTTATGTGTGGCAATTGGCCGCAATATATATATAAATTTATTGTACATATATATATATAATAGAAGTGGAATTCGTACAATTGATATATTTATAAGGCAAGTTGAAGTCGTCAACCATATATAAATATACATATTATTTTATATGGAAGAGGTCGCAATATATATATATATATATTATGAGGCAAGAGAATTCGGGACACACACATTATATTGTTAGGATATGTGTTTACTATTGGAAGAGGAACAATCATATGGATGAGTATCAAGCAATCTTGTATTGTTGATTCCACCATGGAAGCTAAGTATGTTGCTGCATGCGAAGCTACCAAAGAGGCTGTTTGGCTCCGCCAATTCCTGATTGACTTGGAAGTGGTTCCCAGTGCGAATAAGCAGATCACTATCTACTGTGATAACAGTGGAGCAGTGGCTAATTCGAGAGAACCAAGAAGTCATAAGAGAGGAAAACACATTGAAAGGAAGTATCATCTTCTTAGGGAGATTGTGCATAGGGGTGACGTGACGATTACCAAAATCGCATCAGCAGAAAATCTAGCGGATCCCTTCACAAAGGCTCTACCACATAAGAGTTTTGATGGGCACCTAGAAAACATGGGAATGAGAGATATGACACATTTGCTATAGCGCAAGTGGGAGATTGTTAGGATTATGCTCAATAGCAAGAGTGTAATATTGTTTTTGACAATCTTTTCATATTAATAAAGTGATTTCTGATTTAAACAAATCTTATAGCATTTATAGATTGAATATTATAATTGTCAAAAGTAAATAATCATAAGGTCAAAAGACTATGAGAAAAGAAGAATTGTTCGTACATCTGGATATGTATGAGGTAGACACAATTCTTTAGTTAGTCTTGAATAATGTTCACAACTTAAGTTAAAGGTTGGACACCTTTATCTTGTTAAAGTCGTAGATTTCTTTTACTAGCATTTGAGTGGGATCAAATGTGTTATGATGAGTCTAAAATCATCGGAGGGTCTTCGAGTAAAAGAATCTAGTGCATTGGGTGCATTGAACTGGATCACAATGAAATACTTTATCTAGAACCGTCAGTAGATAAAAGTTTTTTCATTATCAGGACAATCGGAGAGTCTATCTTAATGCTGAGATAAATGATGGACTTATGGTTGCAAGTGTTATCATTTAAGTTATCAATGAGTACGATTATATAGAATAGTCTATCCTCGATAGTTTGGTGGTATTCATTTGTTAATCGATAGAGGACTTCATTTATAGATATGGACATCGTGGCTCTATATATTAAATGAGAGTAGAATATCATAATATGGATGTTTTGAGGTATTGGATATTGAATCTTAACGTTAAGTTTTCGATAGAGTCTATTGAAACATGGCTTCTGGACAAGTCAAAATATCCGAGTTCAAAATGTGGTCATATGAGTAAATATGGTAACTTGGAGAGCTATAGGCGGTCTATGAGCTCTTGGCAATTACTGATATTCTTCATGAGGATACACCATCTCCAATAAGATTGTCTAGGGTACGAATAAGAAATATTTACTTATTCTATCTTTATTTAAGAGTTCAATTTTAGCTCTTTAGTGGAATGAGTTAAAATTAATAGATCGTACCTAAGTGAATCATTTGTTGATTGTGATTAGGTTTGTCTATTGAAGCTTAAATTTAGATAGCCCGCTAAGATCCCCAATCCACACGGACTTGCATGGATCACTTGATATATTCTACCGGACCAATTTGTGGGTCCATCTAGAATTGTATTTAATATATTAAGAATATAATTTGCACATTATTTATTTAATGGGCTGATCAATTATATTAATATATTAATGAAAGGCATGTGGGCTTGTTTCTTTTAGTAAGAATGGACCTAGTTCACATGTGGGCCTTTTAATTAAAGGTCCAATGGATTTAATAAAATGAAAAATAATATTTGGGCCTATCTTTGTGTATGGGCGGGAAGGCTTGAAAAATAGCTTAATATATTATTTTATTTTATTATTTGATTAAATGAGAATTAATCAATTGATTGATTAATTATTTAATTAAGAATCAAAATCTTTTTCTGACTAGGAAATATGTTTCTTAATATATAGTATACTATTGTGGTAGTATAATTAAAATAAAAGACTTTATTTGGTAAGTAGATAAATAAGGGATTTATTTATCTAGTCAAATAAGGAAGTCTTTTATATAGTCACAAATACACTAAAGAGTTGGATTAGGGTTTTGAAATTCTAAGGAAATCTACCTAGAGTTAAGATTTAGGTCAAAAGGCAAAAATACTATTTGGTAGAGGAATTCGGTCACCCTAATTATGTAATGCAAGTTGAATTCTAAGATATATATATATATATATATATATATATTATATATGCAAGTTTAAATTGGGGCAGCTATATATAATATATATGCAAGTTGAATTCATGTGCAAGAAATAAATAGCAATATATGCAAATTGATTTTATGCAGAGATATATATAAATAATATATTGTGCAAGTAAATAGCACTAGATATATATATATATTATATATTATGCAAGGATATCGGAATAAACATATATAATATATTGTGCAAGTATATCAGCACTAGAGATATATATAATATATATTGTGCGAGAATTCACGCATAGAAATATATATATATTTTTTGTATAGAATTGGCTAACCCTAAAGTTCTTGCTTGAGAGAATATTTTTCTTTTGCTTGAGAAAAATAGAATCCAACTCTAGCCATTAGTGTGAGAATTCGGCCAAGAGAGAAAAAGAGAAGAGATCGTTTTATTTCGATAGTGCATTAGTAGCTTATACATCAATAGGCTTTGTGCACAACTTCGAATAAGGTTCACGGGAGTTTCGATCATTAGATTGAGAATTCAAAAGTTACCGGAACGTTCTTTGTTATCTTTTGGAGGTTTTGTGACTAACGAAAAAGAAAAAGCTTTTGTTATCCATCCTCAGGTACATAATTCAAAGAGAATGGAGACCACGCTCCTAGGTGATTCACGTTCGTGATTGGATTGGAAGATCTTGCAGATTACCATCGACGCAACGTCAATCGGATCACGCGACAAAGGTACGATATCTTTTATTATATGTTATATGTTGTTATAAAGTGAATTGTTGTTGCTCGATTTTGGTCCTAGAATTTCAATGTATTTTTGTTTCAGAGCATTTGAGTGGTATCAGAGCCTGGTTGTACCCTTTGATTAATTAACGTATATATACGTGAATCTATTTCTTTTTATTGTGATTATGCATGTTTTAGAAAGAGATGGCACTCTAGGTATTCTCATATATAATTACATGTTGAATGTATGGATTTATATATGTTGTCATAAAGTGAATTGTTGTTGCTCGATTTTGGTCCTAGAATTTTAATGTATTTTTGTTTCGGAATTGTAACAAGAAGGATGGCCTATTATCGTCACAAGTTCCTTTTTGATAGTTGCTTAAAAAAAAATTTATTGTAATTAAATAGTGCAGTTTTTTATGTATTAAAATATACTGCAGTATTTTTTATTTTATTAGTGCAGTTTTTTTTTGTATTAAATACTGCAGTGATTAAAAAAAAAAAAAAAAAAAAAACTGCAGTATTTTATTGTTTAAATAATGTTGTAATACGTTCAAGCATCGAAGATTCGAAGACTTGAAGAATTGGAAGCAACTAGAACAAGTTTGGGACCGTGCGCACCATAGCAACATGCATGCGCGCAAGATTGCACGCAGCTGTGCATGTTGGACTGTGGGCTGCACACGGCAGCTCCATGAAGTGCCATGGGCTGTGCATGGAAGCCCTTGTTGGGGTTGTGGAGTGCGCACGCCCATAGGGGCAGCCGTGGGTCGCACAAGTGATCGGTGGCCGCTTGAAGACTTGTTTGCCAAGAAAGGAGTTTTTTGTATTCCAAACAAATGTAATTTACTTGTTTTTCTAGGATGGATCAAAATTGTGGCTATTTATTTTGTGTAAATATTACAATATTTGTTATTGTTTGATGACATGTCATATAGAATAGGAGTGCCACTCATATATCTCTTTTGGTATGAACATGCATTGAATGATTTAGGTATCTAAATTGGCATCTAGATAACTTGGTAAATCATTCTATGGGATTTAATCACACGCCTTAAATAATTGAGTGGGAGAAGGTGTTTTGCAACACCTATGGCCTCCAAGGTTAGTTGAGCTTTATTATTTATTGGTAATCCCCCCAAGGGGCGTCCATGAATGGAATTTAGCAACATACTTCCTTACAAGGATAGACTAGACAATTGACTCAAACGAGATCTACTCCCCAAGGAGGGATTTTCGTGAGAGAAAATATTGAGGGTCGATATCTTGGTAACACACTCAATGTAATTTTATTGATATCCTCCCAAGAGTTCTTGTCAATAAAATCACAAGGCTAAAATTGAAAACGTTGGCTGTTATGTTAACAATTAGGTGGTACCTAGTCTAACTATTAAATGGTGCGAACTCCGAAAGGAGGCGTAACATTTATAGGTGTTGGATCACCGTTGAATTTTTACAATTGAATTATTCATTAATTCAAGATAAATATTCGAAAGTGCTTTATCATGATTATTTACTCATATATGTTTTTGTTTTTATTCAGAAATCATGATCCCATCCCTAATCAACATCTTAAAAGATAATACTTTAACTAGAGATAATTATGTCACATGGAAAAGGAAAATTGGGTTGTTGCTGCAAGCTGAAAAACATAAGTTTGTTCTAACTACTCCCAAAAACCACCTGCTCCCACTACTGAATCTAATGTGATGCAAAGAGACGAGTATGAACAGTGGAAGACCTCGAATGAGACGGCCAAATGGCTACCATCTCTGTCATGTTACAACAGCAGCATAAAGGAATGAGGTCTGCTGCTGATATGATGATGTCTCTAGAAGAGATTCATATGGTTGGTAAAGTAACCAAGATCAAAAGGAAGTGCTTTTGTGGTGAAAAGAGACATTGGAAAAGTAATTGCCCAAAGTCTCAGAATAAGAAGGAACAAGGTAATGTGAATTATCTTGAAACATGTTTACTGGCAGATTCTACAGATTCTTGGATCGTAGACTCAGTAGCCAATAATCATGTTTGTTATTTCTTATGGGGGTTTCAAGAAAGGAGAAGGCTGAATAAGAATGAAATCAACTTGCGTTTAGGCAACGGAGCATTGGTGTCTGCTAGTGCAGTGGGAGATATTAGAGTTAATCTAGTGATACTCGCTTTTTCCGTCGTTAAGAAATCGCAAGGATCAAAAGATTATTTCATTTAAAAAGGGGTTTCCTACGCAATGTGCTCTAAACTAGCAAAAGACTAGTAAAGTGGCAAGCGAGGGTATCGTTCCGCAGGGAGGTGTGATTCGTCAACCGTATCAAGTTCTAGAGTTTATTGTAAGCATGTAAATAGAATGTGGAAAGGTAAGAATGATGTGTGTGAAATGTATGTACAATGCGGTGTGTGTGTATAGAAAATGAAAATGAAAATAAATAAAAACAAAGAGAACATGGAAGGGTGAGAATGATGTTTAAAGTGATAAATAAAATGGTGGATAGGAGAGATGCATGAAAATGGCCACACAAGGTTCAACAAGTTCACCATACATAAGTGCACAAATAGTTGGTTGTTAGACATTAAGGACATCCAATTTTAGTTAAGGGTTCGTTCTTGCCTCAATCCGATTTATACCCACTCATAGAGCTAACGGTTGAAGAGTGTGTCGAGAGCCCCTCGTACACGAAACCGCAACCAACATTTGTGAACCGATTCTACAAACAAAACTACATTGAGCCCCAATGATTGCTTCGTAATGTAAAATGGCAACGTGAAAGTCTAATGAGTGTGGAAAGAGTGATTGTATCTCCGACCATAACTCACCTAGAGCCCCTAGCATGAGATATAGCCAAAGACCAATAATTGTAACTCTAACCATGACTCACCTAGAGCCCCTAGAGTGAGAAATAGCTAAAGTCCAATTGTTTACAAGAACAATGAACCAAACCCTTCTAATATGACAATTTATAGGTTCACCCACTCTTCCTAGCTAATTAGCCAAAACTATGCCCGGAGAGCCCCTCCAAAAGCACAATCCTAACTCTAATTCACTCAAACCAATTCATGACATGCAATTTCGACCTTCCATCAACATACATACACAAATGGGATATTTGATTACAACTACTCCTACAATTAAGTTAATCTACTCCTAATCCCATCCATGAACACATATCAATTTCCAATCATCAATAAACATGCATTTCAAGATAAGAGATATATTCAACAACAATCAAGAATGAATCAAAACACAAATTGGATATAAAAACAACCATTATATATATTGAGCACAAATATAAGTTTACAAATATTCCCAAATGGGGATTACACATTTAAGAAAACAAGAAATACAAAGAGATGAGTTAAAAGAGACAACCCTTGAAGAAAACCTCCTCCAAGTCCTCCATGAAACCCTAGCTCGAAATTGGTCCAAAGACCCTCCTTTCTCCTTGCAATCTACTCCTAAATGGGTGGATGATGGGTAGAAGATGAAGTGGGGAGCATCCATGGAGGAAAAACCTCCATGGATGCTCTAGAAAGCTTCTCTCTCTCTTATTAGGTGAAGAAGATGAAGATGAAGAAGAAGAGGAAGTGGTGGGAAGTGTGCATTCTGAAAGAATGAGGCAAAAAGGGTGTTTATATAGTGTTGGGAGTTTTAGGGCTGAAATGGGGATGAATTGACGAGTTTGCCCCTCTCATTTCGCCCAAAATCGGCCTCTCGCTGGGCGATCGGCGGTTTAATCGGCGGCCTGGCCGCAGATTCCAAACCGCAGAATGGAAAAGTGACATTCTGGAATTGATCGGCGGTTGAATCGGCGGTTGAATCGTGGCCGCCGATTTGCTTCTGGACTCACTGATGTTGATCGGCGGTTTAAATTCTACGGCCTGGCCGCAGATGTTGATCGCCGAATTTGGATTTTCTACACTTCATCCGTAAGCTACTGGAATGTCGAGGGGGTTCTGCCGCAGTCTCGTTGTCGCATTCTATCTCGACGACGGATCAACCGTGGGTACGGCTAGGCTTAGATCACGTCGTTGTCTGTGTCGACGGAGAGGCACGACACTCAACATATACTCCATTTGATCCGTTTTTGGCTCATTTTGCTTCCCTAACGTTCCTTTATGCTCAAACACCTATTGTAGGGAATATGTACCTACACATAGCTCAAACAAAACATTATATACAAAAATACGCTCGAAAACGAGACAAACGATCGGAAATGGGGGACCTCAAATAGGTATAAAATAGTCCGATCATCTAGATTCTAGTAGGAATTTAGATTTGATAGACATTTATTATGTACCTCAATTCAAGAGAAACTTAATTTCAGTTTCTTGTTTAAATAAATTTGAATATTCAGTTACTTTTAATAAATTTTTATTATTAGTAAAGATGACAAATTTGTTTGCAAAGGTACATTGGAAAATGGTCTATTCTATTTACATAGAAATATCTCTCACTTGTTAGACACAGAATTAACGCAACCTAATCATAAAAGAGTAAAATTATCATAAGATGAAACCTACCTATGCCATTTGCGCCTAGGTCATATTAACCTTAATAGGATTAAAAGATTGGTTAGTGATGGACCTTTAAGTGACTTAAAGGTTGATGATCTACCAACTTGTGAATCCTATTTGGAAGGTAAAATGACCAAAAGGTCATTCAGGATCAAAGGCACAAGAGCCACTGAATGTTTAAGATTAATGCATACTGATGTATGTGGTCCTATGAACATTCAAGCTAGAGGTGGATATGAGTACTTCATCACTTTCACAGATGATTATTCGAGATTTGGTTATGTGTATCTCATGAGACATAAGTTGGATGCTTTTGACATGTTCAAAGCATTTAAAGTTGAAGTGGAAAAAATTAGCTAGAGAAACGCATAAAAATCTTGAGATTTGATCGTGGTGGAGAATATCTATCTGGTGAGTTTCAGCAATATCTTATTGATAATGGAATTATATCTCAGTTTTCTGCACCAGGTACACCTCAACAAAATGGGGTGGTAGAAAGGAGAACTAGAACTCTTTTAGACATGGTTAGGTCTATGTTGAGTTATTCAACGCTTCCTATTTATTTTTGGGGATATGCTTTACAAACTGCAATATACATTCTAAACGATGTACCATCTAAGTCGGTTCCTCAAACACCGCATGAGTTGTGGACTGGGCAAAAGCCTAGTTTACAACACTTAAGGGTATTTGATTGTCCTGCGCATGTGTTAAAAGGAAGAACAGAAAAGATGGAGTCCCGTTCGGAGACATGCATATTTGTGGGGTATCTAAAAGAAACTAAGGGATATTATTTCTATAGTCCTTCAGATCTTAAAGTATTTGTTTCAACAAATGCTAAATTTCTGGAAAAGGACTATATGAATGATTTTGTACCTACAAGTAGAATTGTCCTGAATGAGATGTCAGGAGATACAATTCCACAAGAGGTTACACAACCTAGCCCAATTGTAAGTTCCGCACCATCACAAAATCAACAACCTACCATACCTCGTCGTAGTGGGAGGGTTAGAAATCAACCTAAGAGATACATCGGTTTGGGAGAATCAGTGGAGAATTTCCCAGACGACGATGATCCCTACACATATAAGGAAGCAATAGAGCATGTTGATGGTCGCCATTGGCAAAAGGCGATGCAAGTTGCAAAAATCCAAATATGGATTAAAGCAAGCATCCTGATCCTGGAACATAAGGTTCGATCAAGCTGTGACAAACCTTGTGTATGCAAAAGGATTAATGGCGACAAGTTGGTTTTCCTAAATTTTTTATGTTGATGATATACTACTCATCGGAAATGATGTAGGTGTATTGACATTAGTAAAAGAATGGTTAGCAAAACCATTTGATATGAAGGACTTAGGAGAAGCAAGTTATATTCTTGGTATCCAAGTAATAAGGGATAGAAAGAATAGAACGATTGCACTATCCCAAGCTTCATACATAGATAAAATCTTGTCTAGATTTTCCATGCAAGATTCCAAGAAAGGTATGTTACTTTTCAGAAATGGAATCAAACTTTCTAAGGAACAAGTTCCTAAGAATGAGCATGAAGAACAATTCATGAGTAGGATTCCAAATGCCTCGGCAGTTGGAAGTCACATGTATATAATGCTCTGCACTAGACCAGATATTTATTTTGTTGTGGGCATAGTTAGCAGGTTTCAATCGAAACCTGGTCCTGATCACTGGACGGCAGTCAAGCATATTTTCAAGTATCTCATAAGAACGAGATATAATATGCTTGTAAACTCAGGAGAGGATTTGATTCCCGTTGGGTATACAGATTCTGATTTCCAGTCGGATTCTGACTACCAGAAAATCCACATCAGGATCTGTGATTACTGTTGGAAGAGGAACAGTCATATGGAGGAGTAGTCATACGGAGGAGTGTCAAGCAATCTTGTATTGCTGATTCCACCATGGAAGCTAAGTATGTTGCTGCATGTGAAGCTGCCAAAGAGGCTGTTTGGCTTCGCCAATTCCTGATTGACTTGGAAGTGGTTCCCAGAGCAAATAAGCAGATCACTATCTACTGTGATAATAGTGGAGCAGTAGCTAATTCGAGAGAACCAAGAAGTCATAAGAGAGGAAAACACATTGAAAGGAAGTATCATCTTCTTAGAGAGATTGTGCACAGGGGTGACGTGACGATTACCAAAATCGCGTCAACAGAAAATCTAGCGGATCCCTTCACAAAGGCTCTACCACAAAAGAGTTTTGATGGGCATCTAGAGAACATGGGAATGAGAGATATGACACATTTGCTATAGTGCAAGTGGGAGATTATTAGGATTATGCTCAATAGCAAGAGTGTAATATTGTTTTTGACAATCTTTTCATATTAATAAAGTGATTTCTGATTTAAACAAATCTTATAGCATTTATAGATTGAATATTATAATTGTCAAAAGTAAATAATCATAAGGTCAAAAGACTATGAGAAAAGAAGAATTGTTCGTACATCTGGATATGTATGAGGTAGACACAATTCTTTAGTTAGTCTTGAATAATGTTCACAACTTAACTTAAAGGTTGGGCACATTTATCTTGTTAAAGTTGTAGAATTCTTTTGCTAGCATTTGAGTGGGATCAAATGAGTTATGATGAGTCTGAAATCATCGAAGGGTCTTCGAGTAAAAGAATCTAGTGCACTGGGTGCATTGAATAGGATCAAAATGAAATACTTTATCTAGAACTGTCAGTAGATAAAAGTTTTTTCATTATCAGGATAATCGGAGAGTCCATCTTAATCCTGAGATAAATGATGGCCTTATGGTTGGAAGTGTTATAATTTGAGTTATCAATGAGTACGATTATATAGCATAGTCTATCCTCGATAGTTTGGTGATATTCATTTGTTAATCGATAGAGGACTTCATTTATAGATATGGACATCGTGGCTCCATTTATTAAATGTGAGTAGAATATCGTCATATGGATGTTTTGAGGTTTTGGATATTAAATCTTAACGTTGAGTTTTCAATAGTGACTATTGAAAGATGACTTCTGGACAAGTCATAATATATATCCAAGTTCA
This sequence comes from Acer yangbiense, assembly GCA_008009225.1. Classification (NCBI taxonomy): domain Eukaryota; kingdom Viridiplantae; phylum Streptophyta; class Magnoliopsida; order Sapindales; family Sapindaceae; genus Acer; species Acer yangbiense. The sequence continues at coordinate 9,711,991 of CM017772.1, read as the reverse complement.
AAATGTGGTCATATGAGTAAATATGGTAACTTGGAGAGCTATAGGCGGTCTATGAGCTCTTGGCGATTACTGATATTCTTCACGAGGATTCACTGTCTCCTATAAGATTGTCTAGGGTATGAATGAGAATCATTTACTTATTCCATCTTTATTTAAGAGTGCAATTTTAGTTCTTTAGTGGAATGAACTAAAATTAATAGATTGAACCTAAGTGAATCATTTGTTGATTGTGATTGGGTTATGTCTATTGGAGCTTAAATTTAGATAGGCCCGCCAAGATCCCCAATCCACACGGACTTGCATGAATCACTTGATATATTCTACCGGACTAATTTATGGGTCCATCTAGAATTGTATTAAGGCATGTGGACTTGTTTCTTTTAGTAAGAATGGGCCTAGTTCACATGTGAGCCTTTTATTAAGGTCCAATGGATTTAATAAAATAGAAAAAACAATATATAGATATATTAATAGATATATTAATATATATGGCACATGGCCGAGATATATATATGATATTATATTGTTTTATTTTTATTATTTGATCAAATGAAAATTAATTAATTGATTAATTAATTATTTAATTAAATATCAAAATCTTTTTCTGACTAGGAAATATATTTCTTAGTAGTATACTATTGTGGTAGTATAATAAATATAAAAGACTTTATTTGGTAAGTAGATAAACAAGGGATTTATTTATCTAGTCAAATTAGGAAGTCTTTAATATAGTCACAAAAACACTAAAGAGTTGGATTAGGGTTTAGAATTGTAAGGAAATCTACATAGAATTAGATTTTAGGTAAAAAGGCATAAAACCTATTTGGTAAGAGGAATTCGGCCACCCTAATTAGTTTAGGCCATAATTCATGCAGCTATATATTTTATATATGCATGTTAAAAGACAGTGTAGAGATATATATAAGATATAGATATGCAAGTTGAATTAAGGTAAATTATATATTATATATGCATGTTAAAGTCGTGTGTATATATGGATTATATAATTAAAAAATTTGATTCGGATTACTACATATATAATATATTGGCAAGGTCATCGCACTATATATACATATAATATATTGTGCAAGACTTTCGTACTAGATATATATAATATATATTGTGCAAGGATATTGAAATCGAGATAGATCATATATTTGGCGAACCTTAGAGTTCTTGCTTGAGAGAATATTTTTCCTTTACTTGAGAAAAATAGAATCCAACTCTAGACATTAGTGTGAGAATTCGGCCAAGAGAGAAAAAGAGAAGAGATCGTTTTATTTCGATAGTGCACTAGTAGCTTATACATCAATAGGCTTTGTGCACAACTTCGAATAAGGTTCATGCGAGTTTCGATCATTAGATTGAGAATTCAAAAGTGACCGGAACGTTCTTTATTATCTTTTGGAGGTTTTGTGACTAACGAAAAAGAAAAAGCTTTTGTTATCCATCCTCAGGTACATAATTCAAAGAGAAGGGAGACCACGCTCCTAGGTGATTCACGTTCGTGATTGGATTGGAAGATCTTGCGAATTACCATCGACGCAACGTCAATCGGATCACGCGACAAAGGTACGATATCTTTTATTATATGTTAATTAATTAAAGGGTTAAGGTTTAACTTATGGAAAAATTTTAAAATATACTAAACTCTATTTTAGTCTCGCTTCCGCAGCGTGCACGTACGTTTTTCCCTACAATTGGAAGCCATGTTTCAATAGACTCTATCGAAAACGTATAAGTCAATTCTTCTTTTCTCATAGTCTTTTGACAATTATATAATTATTTAATCATATATATATATATATATTGACTTATATAGATTATATAATTGCATGCAGAATTCGAGACATATATAATATATGGTGCACGGTAATTGCATCAGACATATATAATATATTGCACTAGATATATATTATATATGGTGCACGATAATTGCACTAGATATATATATTTGAGGGCAATAAGATTTGAAAAACCCTAGATTTCTTGCTTGAGAGGTTGCAAGTGGTATCATTTGAGTTATCAACGAGTACGATTATATAGCATAGTCTATCCTCGATAGTTTGGTGATATTCATTTGTTAATCAATAGAGGACATCATTTATAGATATGGACATCGTGGCTCCATTTATTAAATGTGAGTAGTGATGAGAATCAAGAAGCATCACCAAAGGATCCATTGCATATTCCAGTTGGCCCAATTAAAAAGGGCTAAGAGGATCAAAGAAGCATTTAATAGGGGTTGAGTCTGAGTTGCTGAAGTCCAAGTTCAGTCCACATGAAGACCAAATCCGGGCTAAACTTCGTGGGCCTTTACAGAAAGCATCCGAAGTTGGATCGTCTATTATAATATGTTTTCGGAAAGCCCAAGACGAGCCCTACAGATGTTATGAAGGTTTCATCATCCGTAACAGATCACAACAAGCCCAAATTCGGCTATCTAGTTTGTTGCGCGAAGACTTGAGCTGAGGAGTCCGAATTTCAGCTTTATCCTTTTTAGTTTCCAAAGAATAATGAGTTGATTTGTTTCCCAAATTAAAAGGCTGATTTGTTTCAAAATTTATCCTTCCAAATAGGGAGCAAGTTAACTAATTGCATGTGTAAGGTTCCCATTTGTTGATTGGCTCATTTCGTGGACAAATCACATGTTGGGGTTCTTTGTAAGGGTAGCCTAGGTATCGGGTTTATTGTTCGAAGCCCTTTGAAGACCTCGTATTGATAAGCACCGAAGGTATATTTCTTTGTGCTTACTTGTCTTGAAGAGATAGTTGCACACACTCACAACTCATGCATTTGTTTAATACTTGTATGTTGTGTGTCTTATTTTTGTGCATTAATGTTCATTAACATCTCTTCTTGCATGTTAGTTTGATTGCATCTTGCATATCCAATTGCCTTGTCATGCTTAGACTTAGGATTGCATTTTTGCATTGGGCGCTCCCAAAAGCGCTCTACAGAAGCGCTGTACGAACAGCGCCCATTGACCGCTGTTCAGACCTGATCGATTTAATTCAGTTGCTATTGGGTCACTGTACAAAGCGCTCTACGTACAGCGCCACTCTGGTTTCCCTTGAGAACAGAGTAGGGGCGCTGTACAAGAGGCGCTCTACGTACAGCGCCCAAGGCAAATATGAGGCCAACTTATCAAAATGAACACACCTTGTTTGGGCCCCCTATATATATGCCACTTTGACTTTAGGTCAATAACAAGAGTTCATATTCAGATTCCATACTTAGGATATTTTTCAAAGAGAAGAAAAATTCCAAAGAACTCATTTTTAGTTTACTCAAACACTTTTTCATGATCATCAATCACCATCTAGCATCATCCTTGATCATCTAGATGACATCTTGTATGGATTCTTCATCATACTTTGCTTGGTAAGCTTTTCACTAATATCTTACATATTTTGTGTTTTTCTTAACAAGCAATCTCAATTTATTACTTGTATGATTTTCATATATCTTTTGATACAAGATTGAGATTAGTGTGATGTATGTTTGAGAAGTTGTATTGTGATAGCTAATTAGGTTTTGTGCTTAATCTTGATTAGCTAAACTATTTGATTGAACATGTCATTTAGTTTTTAATATCTAGGATTGGTCTAATTGCATATTAATCATCTTAGATAAGCATATAGGGTTTCCCTTGCTCTATGTTGCATTTGGATATTCATATATTCACTTAGGGTTGTATTCTATTCATAGAGAAAGTAAGTCTTGTGTGTAGCATCCGAGATTAGGTTGCTTAGATCGCAAGCAAATTAGACTAGGTTCACTCATACCGGGATTAGGTAGGTGTGTGATTACTTCCAGGATTAGGTTGTAATCGTTTTACACATTTAGTGGATTCGAGGTTCGAGTGTGGCTTACTTACTAGCCCGTGGTTTTTCCCGTGAGGGTTTCCACGTAAAAATCAAGTGTTATTTAATTTCCGCATTTTATACTTGATTTATTGCTTTATCTATTTAGGGGTAATTTCGTAATTTTGACTAACACGAAAAATTGGGTAAAAAGCTTAAAATCTATTCACCCCCCCTCTAGATAGTTTTATACACACCGTGCTATAATTTGTTTCAGCATGTTTTAATTTTAATTTATTTCCTAATTGTAAAGCATTAATTGCCCATATATTTTCCTGTTTGTAAGGCATTAATTGCCAAATATTTATTTCCTTTTTAGGTTTTAGGGTTTCAGTTTATAAGGGATGCAATGATGTATTATTCAGTAGATCAGACTTTTTGAATAAAATATTATTTGAGAGAACTTTTTCTCTTGGTTCTTCATTGAACTATGAACTTATCAAGGTTCTACCTTGTGGCATTCAAACCTTGACTTATCACTCACATTCTTTCTTGTTCTTGAGTGTGGCGTCTACAACCTTCTTGATACCGTTGGTTTTTATCTCCATATAGATAATGGGTCACGGTCCTTTATTTTCTTTGTTTTTATAAACTTGAATTAGAAAACGATCCTTCGTTACCATATATTGGTTCCGGGTTTCACTGTTCTTGGTGAGGTTCATATCAAGTAGAATATCATCATATGGATGTTTTGAGGTTTTGGATATTAAATCTTAACGTTGAGTTTTCAATAGTGACTATTGAAAGATGACTTCTGGACAAGTCATAATATATATCCAAGTTCAAAGTATGGTCATATGAGTAAATATGGTAACTTGGAGAGCTATAGGCGGTCTATGAGCTCTTGGCGATTACTGATATTCTTCACGAGGATTTACTATCTCCTATAAGATTGTCTAGGGTATGAATGAGAATCATTTACTTATTCCATCTTTATTTAAGAGTTCAATTTTAGTTCTTTAGTGGAATGAACTAAAATTAATAGATTGAACATAAGTGAATCATCTGTTGATTGTGATTGGGTTATGTCTATTGGAGCTTAAATTTAGATAGGCCAACCAAGATCCCCAATCCACACGGACTTGCATGAATCACTTGATATATTCTACCAAACTAATTTATGGGTCCATCTAGAATTGTATTAAGGCATGTGGACTTGTTTCTTTTAGTAAGAATGTGACTAGTTCACATGTGGGCCTTTTGTTAAAGTCCAATGGATTTAATAAAATAGAAAAACAATATATAGATATATTAATATATATGGCACATGGCCGAGATATATATAATATTATATTGTTTTATTTTTATTAATTGATTAAATGGAAATTAATTAATTGATTGATTAATTATTTAATTAAAAATCAAAATCTTTTTCTAACTAGGAAATATGTTTCTTAGTAGTATACTATTATGGTAGTATAATAAATATTAAAGACTTTATTTGGTAAGTAGATAAATAAAGGGAATTTATTTATCTAGTCAAATTAGGAAGTCTTTGATATAGTCACAAATACACTAAAGAGTTGGATTAGGGTTTGGAATTCTAAGGAAATCTACCTAGGGTTAGGATTTAAGTCAAAAGACAAATCCTACATGGTAAAGGATTTCGGCCACAATATATGAGATATATATAGCAATTGGCCGGATATATATATTGATATTTATAGGTGGCATGTAGTATTGGATATATATATATAGACTTATATATTTTATGTGTGGCAATTGGCCGCAATATATATATATAAAAATTTATGGCCAAGATATATATATATATATATATAATAGAAGTGGAATTCGTACAATTGATATATTTATAAGGTAAGTTGAAGTCGTCAACCATATATAAATATACATATTATTTTATATGGAAGAGGTCGCAATATATATAAATATTATGGGGCAAGAGAATTCAGGACACACACATTATATTTTGTGAATAGAATTCGAAGAACCCTAATGTCTTGGACTTGAGAGTTTTTTTCTTTTGCTAGAGAAAAATAGAATCCAATTCTTAGACTATTGTGATTTTCGGCCAAGAGGAATAGAAAGAAAAGTTTGTTCTTATTTCGATAGTGCACTAGTTACTTTTACATCAAAAGGTTTTGTGCACAATTTCGAATAAGGTTCACGTGAGTTTCGATCTAAAGATTGTGAATTCAAAAGTGACCAGACCATTCTTTGTTATCTCTTGGAACTTGTTGTGACTAACAAAAAAGAAAAAGTTTTGTTAATCCATCCTCAGGTACACAATTCAAAGAGAAGGGAGACCACGCTCCCGGTTGATTCACGTTCGTGATTGGATTGGAAGATCTTGCGGATTAACATCGACACAATGTCAATTGGATCACGCGACAAAGGTATGATATCTTTAGTATTATATGTTAATAAATTAAAGGGTTAAGGTTCAAATTATGGAAAAATTTTAAACTATACAAAACAAGATTTTAGTACCGCTTCCGCTGCGTGACCGTATTTTTCCCTACACATATATAGTACCACATTATAAAATAATCAACATACATCCGTTATAATGTTATTACTGAATGTGTACACTAGCTCAATTCACGTTCACATAATCATATATATAAATTGAAATGTATTAGGTATAACGGTATTACAAATTGTTGTATAAGTATAAAATGAATACCTATTTCATATGCTTTTCCGATTCATGCTCCCACATACACATATATAGTACCACATTATAAATATAAATTGAAATGTATTATGTATAACGGTATTACAAATTATTGTATAAGTGTAAAAAGAATACCTATTTAATATGCTTTTCTGATTCATGTTCCCTCATGCACATATATAGTACCACATTATAAAATAATTAACATATATTCGTTTTAATGTTATTACTAAATGTGTACACTAGCTCAATTCATGTTTACATAATCATGTATATAAATTGAAATGTATTAGGTATAACGTTATTACAAATTGTTATATAAGTATAAAATGAATACCTATTTAATATGCTTTTCCAATTCATGTTCCCACACACACATATATAGTACCACATTATAAAATAATTAACATATATAGTACCACATTATAAAATAATTAACATACATCCGGTATAATGTTATTACTGAATGTATACACTAGCTCAATTCATGTTCACATAATCATGTATAAAAATTGAAATGTATTAGGTATAACGGTATTACAAATTTTTGTATAAGTATAAAATGAATACCTATTTTATATGCTTTTCCGATTCATGTTCCCACATGCACATATATAGTACCACATTATAAAATAATTATCATATATCCATTATAATGTTATTACTGAATGTGTACACTAGCTCAATTCATGTTCACATAATCATATAGTTATTACTGAATGTGTACCCTAGCTCAATTCTTGTTCACATAATCATGTATATAAATTGAAATGTATTATGTATAACGGTATTACAAATTGTTGTATAAGTGCAAAAAGAATACCTATTTAATATGCTTTTCTGATTCATGTTCCCACATGCACATATTTGGTACCACATTATAAAATAATTAACATACATCCATTATAATGTTATTACTGAATGTGTACACTAGCTCAATTCATGTTCACATAATCATGTGTATAAATTGAAATATATTAAGTATAACGGTATTACAAATTGTTGTATAAGTGTAAAAAGAATACCTATTTAATATGCTTTTCTGATTCATGTTCCCACATGCACATATATACTACCACATTATAAAATAATTAACATACATACGTTATAATGTTATTACTGAATGTGTACACTAGCTCAATTCATGTTCACATAATCATGTATATAAATTGAAATGTATTAGGTACAACGGTATCACAAATTGTTATATAAGTATAAAATGAATACCTATTTAATATGCTTTTCCGATTCATGTTCCCACATGCACATATATAGTACCACATTATAAAATAATTAACATACATCCGTTATAAAGTTATTACTGTCATGTACACATAATCATGTATATAAATTGAAAGGTATTAGGTATAACGGTATTACAAATTGTTGTATATGTATAAAATAAATACCTATTTTATAAGCTTTACCGATTCATGTTCCCACGTGCACATATATAGTACCACATTATAAAATAATTAACATACATCCATTATAATGTTAGTACTAAATGTGTACACTAGCTCAATTCATGTTCACATATTCATGTATATAAATTGAAATGTATTAGGTATAACGGTATTCCAAATTGTTATATAAGTATAAAATGATTACCTATTCAATATGCTTTTCCGATTCATGTTCCCACATGCACATATATAGTACAACATTATAAAATAATTAACATACATCCGTTATAAAGTTATTACTGAATGTGTACACTAGCTCAATTCATGTTCCCTTATTCATGTATATAAATTGAAATGTATTAGGTATAACGGTATTACAAATTGTTGTATAAGTATAAATTAAATACCTATTTTATAAGCTTTTCCGATTCATGTTCCCACATGCACATATATAGTACTACATTATAAAATAATTAACATACATCCATTATAATGTTATTACTGAATGTGTACACTAGCTCAATTCATGTTCACATATTCATGTATATAAATTGAAATGTATTAGGTATAACGGTATTACAAATTGTTGTATAAGTATAAAATGAATACCTATTTTATATGCTTTTCCGATTCATGCTCCCACATACACATATATAGTACCACATTATAAATATAAATTGAAATGTATTATGTATAACGGTATTACAAATTATTGTATAAGTGTAAAAAGAATACCTATTTAATATGCTTTTCTGATTCATGTTCCCTCATGCACATATATAGTACCACATTATAAAATAATTAACATATATTCGTTTTAATGTTATTACTAAATGTGTACACTAGCTCAATTCATGTTTACATAATCATGTATATAAATTGAAATGTATTAGGTATAACGTTATTACAAATTGTTATATAAGTATAAAATGAATACCTATTTAATATGCTTTTCCAATTCATGTTCCCACACGCACATATATAGTACCACATTATAAAATAATTAACATACATCCGTTATAATGTTATTACTGAATGTGTACACTAGCTCAATTCACGTTCACATAATCATATATATAAATTGAAATGTATTAGGTATAACGGTATTACAAATTGTTGTATAAGTATAAAATGAATACCTATTTTATATGCTTTTCCGATTCATGCTCCCACATACACATATATAGTACCACATTATAAATATAAATTGAAATGTATTATGTATAACGGTATTACAAATTATTGTATAAGTGTAAAAAGAATACCTATTTAATATGCTTTTCTGATTCATGTTCCCTCATGCACATATATAGTACCACATTATAAAATAATTAACATATATTCGTTTTAATGTTATTACTAAATGTGTACACTAGCTCAATTCATGTTTACATAATCATGTATATAAATTGAAATGTATTAGGTATAACGTTATTACAAATTGTTATATAAGTATAAAATGAATACCTATTTAATATGCTTTTCCAATTCATGTTCCCACACGCACATATATAGTACCACATTATAAAATAATTAACATACATCCGGTATAATGTTATTACTGAATGTATACACTAGCTCAATTCATGTTCACATAATCATGTATAAAAATTGAAATGTATTAGGTATAACGGTATTACAAATTTTTGTATAAGTATAAAATGAATACCTATTTTATATGCTTTTCCGATTCATGTTCCCACATGCACATATATAGTACCACATTATAAAATAATTATCATATATCCATTATAATGTTATTACTGAATGTGTACACTAGCTCAATTCATGTTCACATAATCATATAGTTAATACTGAATGTGTACGCTAGCTCAATTCTTGTTCACATAATCATGTATATAAATTGAAATGTATTATGTATAACGGTATTACAAATTGTTGTATAAGTGCAAAAAGAATACCTATTTAATATGCTTTTCTGATTCATGTTCCCACATGCACATATTTGGTACCACATTATAAAATAATTAACATACAACCATTATAATGTTATTACTGAATGTGTACACTAGCTCAATTCATGTTCACATAATCATGTATATAAATTGAAATATATTAAGTATAACGGTATTACAAATTGTTGTATAAGTGTAAAAAGAATACCTATTTAATATGCTTTTCTGATTCATGTTCCCACATGCACATATATACTACCACATTATAAAATAATTAACATACATCCGTTATAAGGTTATTACTGAATGTGTACACTAGCTCAATTCATGTTCACATAATCATGTATATAAATTGAAATGTATTAGGTACAACGGTATCACAAATTGTTATATAAGTATAAAATGAATACCTATTTAATATGCTTTTCCGATTCATGTTCCCACATGCACATATATAGTACCACATTATAAAATAATTAACATACATCCGTTATAAAGTTATTACTGTCATGTACACATAATCATGTATATAAATTGAAAGGTATTAGGTATAACGGTATTACAAATTGTTGTATATGTATAAAATAAATACCTATTTTATAAGCTTTACCGATTCATGTTCCCACGTGCACATATATAGTACCACATTATAAAATAATTAACATACATCCATTATAATGTTATTACTAAATGTGTACACTAGCTCAATTCATGTTCACATATTCATGTATATAAATTGAAATGTATTAGGTATAACGGTATTCCAAATTGTTATATAAGTATAAAATGATTACCTATTCAATATGCTTTTCCGATTCATGTTCCCACATGCACATATATAGTACAACATTATAAAATAATTAACATACATCCGTTATAAAGTTATTACTGAATGTGTACACTAGCTCAATTCATGTTCCCTTATTCATGTATATAAATTGAAATGTATTAGGTATAACGGTATTACAAATTGTTGTATAAGTATAAATTAAATACCTATTTTATAAGCTTTTCCGATTCATGTTCCCACATGCACATATATAGTACTACATTATAAAATAATTAACATACATCCATTATAATGTTATTACTGAATGTGTACACTAGCTCAATTCATGTTCACATATTCATGTATATAAATTGAAATGTATTAGGTATAACGGTATTTCAAATTGTTGTATAAGTATAAAATGAATACCTATTTTATATGCTTTTCCGATTCATGTTCCCAAATGCACATATATAGTACCACATTGTAAAATAATTAACATACATCCGTTATAAAGTTATTACTGAATGTGTACACTAGCTCAATTCATGTTCCCTTATTCATGTATATAAATTGAAATGTATTAGGTATAACGGTATTACAAATTGTTGTATAAGTATAAATTAAATACCTATTTTATAAGCTTTTCCGATTCATGTTCCCACATGCACATATATAGTACTACATTATAAAATAATTAACATACATCCATTATAATGTTATTACTGAATGTGTACACTAGCTCAATTCATGTTCACATATTCATGTATATAAATTGAAATGTATTAGGTATAACGGTATTCCAAATTGTTATATAAGTATAAAATGATTACCTATTCAATATGCTTTTCCGATTCATGTTCCCACATGCACATATATAGTACTACATTATAAAATAATTAACATACATCCGTTATAAAGTTATTACTGAATGTGTACACTAGCTCAATTCATGTTCCCTTATTCATGTATATAAATTGAAATGTATTAGGTATAACGGTATTACAAATTGTTGTATAAGTATAAATTAAATACCTATTTTATAAGCTTTTCCGATTCATGTTCCCACATGCACATATATAGTACTACATTATAAAATAATTAACATACATCCATTATAATGTTATTACTGAATGTGTACACTAGCTCAATTCATGTTCACATATTCATGTATATAAATTGAAATGTATTAGGTATAACGGTATTCCAAATTGTTATATAAGTATAAAATGATTACCTATTCAATATGCTTTTCCGATTCATGTTCCCACATGCACATATATAGTACTACATTATAAAATAATTAACATACATCCATTATAATGTTATTACTGAATGTGTACACTAGCTCAATTCATGTTCACATATTCATGTATATAAATTGAAATGTATTAGGTATAACGGTATTACAAATTGTTGTATAAGTATAAAATGAATACCTATTTTATATGCTTTTCCGATTCATGCTCCCACAGACACATATATAGTACCACATTATAAATATAAATTGAAATGTATTATGTATAACGGTATTACAAATTATTGTATAAGTGTAAAAAGAATACCTATTTAATATGCTTTTCTGATTCATGTTCCCTCATGCACATATATAGTACCACATTATAAAATAATTAACATATATTCGTTTTAATGTTATTACTAAATGTGTACACTAGCTCAATTCATGTTTACATAATCATGTATATAAATTGAAATGTATTAGGTATAACGTTATTACAAATTGTTATATAAGTATAAAATGAATACCTATTTAATATGCTTTTCCAATTCATGTTCCCACACGCACATATATAGTACCACATTATAAAATAATTAACATACATCCGGTATAATGTTATTACTGAATGTATACACTAGCTCAATTCATGTTCACATAATCATGTATAAAAATTGAAATGTATTAGGTATAACGGTATTACAAATTTTTGTATAAGTATAAAATGAATACCTATTTTATATGCTTTTCCGATTCATGTTCCCACATGCACATATATAGTACCACATTATAAAATAATTATCATATATCCATTATAATGTTATTACTGAATGTGTACACTAGCTCAATTCATGTTCACATAATCATATAGTTATTACTGAATGTGTACGCTAGCTCAATTCTTGTTCACATAATCATGTATATAAATTGAAATGTATTATGTATAACGGTATTACAAATTGTTGTATAAGTGCAAAAAGAATACCTATTTAATATGCTTTTCTGATTCATGTTCCCACATGCACATATTTGGTACCACATTATAAAATAATTAACATACATCCATTATAATGTTATTACTGAATGTGTACACTAGCTCAATTCATGTTCACATAATCATGTATATAAATTGAAATATATTAAGTATAACGGTATTACAAATTGTTGTATAAGTGTAAAAAGAATACCTATTTAATATGCTTTTCTGATTCATGTTCCCACATGCACATATATACTACCACATTATAAAATAATTAACGTACATCCGTTATAATGTTATTACTGAATGTGTACACTAGCTCAATTCTTGTTCACATAATCATGTATATAAATTGAAATGTATTAGGTATAACGGTATCACAAATTGTTATATAAGTATAAAATGAATACCTATTTAATATGCTTTTCCGATTCATGTTCCCACATGCACATATATAGTACCACATTATAAAATAATTAACATACATCCGTTATAAAGTTATTACTGAATGTGTACACTAGCTCAATTCATGTACACATAATCATGTATATAAATTGAAATGTATTAGGTATAACGGTATTACAAATTGTTGTATATGTATAAAATAAATACCTATTTTATAAGCTTTACCGATTCATGTTCCCACGTGCACATATATAGTACCACATTATAAAATAATTAACATACATCCATTATAATGTTATTACTAAATGTGTACACTAGCTCAATTCATGTTCACATATTCATGTATATAAATTGAAATGTATTAGGTATAACGGTATTCCAAATTGTTATATAAGTATAAAATGATTACCTATTCAATATGCTTTTCCGATTCATGTTCCCACATGCACATATATAGTACCACATTATAAAATAATTAACATACATCCGTTATAAAGTTATTACTGAATGTGTACACTAGCTCAATTCATGTTCCCTTATTCATGTATATAAATTGAAATGTATTAGGTATAACGGTATTACAAATTGTTGTATAAGTATAAATTAAATACCTATTTTATAAGCTTTTCCGATTCATGTTCCCACATGCACATATATAGTACTACATTATAAAATAATTAACATACATCCATTATAATGTTATTACTGAATGTGTACACTAGCTCAATTCATGTTCACATATTCATGTATATAAATTGAAATGTATTAGGTATAACGGTATTTCAAATTGTTGTATAAGTATAAAATGAATACCTATTTTATATGCTTTTCCGATTCATGTTCCCACATGCACATATATAGTACCACATTGTAAAATAATTAACATACATCCATTATAATGTTATTACTGAATGTGAACACTAGCACAATTCATGTTCACATAATCATATATATAAATTGAAATATATTAGGTATAACGGTATTACAAATTGTTGTATAAGTATAAAATGAATACCTATTTTATATGCTTTTCCGATTCATGTTCCCACATGCATATATATTGTGCCACATTATAAAATAATTAACATACATCCATTATAATGTTATTACTGAATGTGAACACTAGCTCAATTCATGTTCACATAATCATATATATAAATTGAAATGTATTAGGTATAACGGTATTACAAATTGTTGTATAAGTGTAAAATGAATACCTATTTAATATGATTTTCTGATTCATGTTCCCACATGCACATATATAGTACCACATTACAAAATAATAAACATACATTCATTATAATTTTATGACTGAATGTGTACACTAGCTCAATTCATGTTCACATAATCATGTATATAAATTGAAATGTATTAGGTTTAACGGTATTACAAATTGTTGTATAAGGAAAAAATGAATACCTATTTAATATGCTTTTCGGATTCATGTTCCCACATGCACATATATAGTACCACATTATAAAATAATTAACATACATCCTTTATAAGGTTACTATTGAATGTGTACACTAGCTCAATTCATGTTCATATAATCATGTATATAAATTGAAATGTATTAGGTATAACGGTATTACAAATTTTTGTGTAAGTATAAAATGAATACCTATTTAATATGCTTTTCCGATTCATGATCCAACATGCATATATATAGTTCCATATTATAAAATAATTAACATACATTCGTTATAATGTTATTACCGAATGTGTACACTAGCTCAATTCATGTTCACTTAATCATGTATATAAACTGAAATGTATTAGGTATAACGGTATTACAAATTGTTATATAAGTATAAAATGATTACCTATTTAATATGCTTCTCTGATTCATGTTCCCACATGCACATTTATAGTACCACATTATAAAATAATTAACATACATCCATTATAATGTTATTACTGAATGTGTACACTAGCTCAATTCATATTCACATAATCATGTATATAAATTGAAATGTATTAAGTATAACAGTATTATAAATTGTTGTATAAGTGTAAAATGAAGACCAATTTAATATGCTTTTCTGATTCATGTTCCCACATGCACATATATAGAACCACATTATAAAATAATTAAAATACATCCTTTATAATGTTATTACTGAATGTGTACGCTTGCTCAATTCATGTTCACATAATCATGTATATAAATTGAAATGTATTATGTTTAACGGTATTACAAATTATTGTATAAGTGTAAAAAGAATACCTATTTAATATGCTTTTCTGATTCATGTTCCCTCATGCACATATATAGTACCACATTATAAAATAATTAACTTATATTCGTTTTAATGTTTTTACTGAATGTGTACACTAGCTCAATTCATGTTTACATAATCATGTATATAAATTGAAATGGATTAGGTATAACGTTATTACAAATTGTTATATAAGTATAAAATGAATACCTATTTAATATGCTTTTCCAATTCATGTTCCCACATGCACATATATAGTACCACATTATAAAATAATTAACATACATCCGGTATAAAGTTATTACTGAATGTGTACACTAGCTCAATTCATGTTCACATAATCATGTATATAAATTGAAAGGTATTAGGTATAACGGTATTACAAATTGTTGTATAAGTATAAAATGAATACCTATTTTATAAGCTTTTCCGATTCATGTTCCCACATGCACATATATAGTACTACATTATAAAATAATTAACATACATCCTTTATATAAGGTTCCCATTTGTTGATTGGCTCATTTCGTGGACAAACCACATATTGAGGTTCTCTGTAAGGGTAGCCTAGGTATCGGGTTTATTGTTCGAAGCCCTTTGAAGACCTCATGTTGATAAGCACCGAAGATATATTTCTTTGTGCTTACTTGTCTTGAAGAGATAGTTGCACACACTCACAACTCATGCATATGCTTAATACTTGTATGTTGTGTGTCTTATTTTTATGCATTAATGTTCATTAACATCTCTTCTTGCATGTTAGTTTGATTGCAACTTGCATATCCTATTGCCTTGTCATGCTTAGACTTAGGATTGCATTTTTGCATTGGGCGCTCCCAAAAGCGCTCTACAGAAGCGCTGTACGAACAGCGCCCATTGAGCGCTATTCAGACCTGATCGATTTAATTCGTGTAGGGAAAAATACCGTAGTACACGCAGCGGAAGCGAGACTAAAAATAGATTTAGTAACTTTTAAAATTTTTCCTTTTTATGAACCTTAAACCCTTTAATCAATTAAACATATATATTATCTAACAAAAGAATAATACCTTTTGTCGCGTGATCCGATTGACTTACGTCGATGGTAATCCGCAAGATCTTCAATCCTAGCACGAACGTGGATCACCTAGGAGCGTGGTCTCCATTTTCTTTGAATTGCAAACCTGTGAATGGACAAACAAACTTTTCTTTTCTTTGTTAGTCTCAAAAACAATCAAAAGAAATACCAAGATTATTCCGGTCACTTTTGAGTTCTCAATCTAATGATCGAAACTCGCGTGAACCTAGATCGATGTTGTATACACAAGCTTATTGATGATTAAGCAAATAGTATACCATCAAGGAATAATCTAACACTCTTTTATGTTTTAGAAGAATAAAATAATCTATCTATGAATTGAGAAGAAGAAGAAATTTGTATCAAGAACACATGTGGTGGCCGAATTCTATAAGAGCACTTATATAGGTGGCCAAATTTTCTTCTCTTCTTTTTACTTAGGGTGGCCGAAAATCATAACCTAAAAGGGACTGGGGTTGCCACAATTCTCAAGCCCAAAAGAGTTTGTATTGCACCCTAATTCCTATTTAGTTCAAGACTTTAAACCCTAATTTAATTCATACAACTTTTATTCCTTTATTTGACTAAATAAAAAAGACTTCTTCTTTGATTAAATAAATAAAATTAATTATTTATTTTCTTACCAAATAAGTCTTTTACTTTTAGTATACTACCAACAATAGTATAACAGTAGGAATCATATTTCCTAATCAGAAAAGATTTGTTTCTTAATTAAACAATTAATTAATAAATTAATTAATTCTTATTTAATTAAAACAATGAAAACAAAATAATATCTTAGGTTAAAAATTTAACCTTGCCGCCCCACATAAAATAATTGGGCCAAATATTATTTTCTTATTTCATTTAATCCATTGGACTTTAAATAAAAAGCCCACATGTGAACCAGACCTATTCTTACTAAAAGAAACAAGCCCACATGTCTTTCATTAATATATTAATATAATTGAGCAGCCCATTACATAAATAATGTGCAAATTATATTCTTAATATATTAAATGCAATTCTAGATGGACCTTTAAATTGGTCCGGTAGAATATATCAAGTGATCCATGCAAGTCCGTGTGGATTGGGGATCTTGGCGGGCCATCTAAATTTAAGCTTCAATAGACATAACCTAATCACAATCAACAAATGATTCACTTAGGTCCGATCCATTAATTTTAACTCATTCCACTAAAGAGCTAAAACTGAACTCTTAAATAAAGATAGAAAAGGAAGATGCTCCTCATTCATACCCTAGACAATCATATTGGAGATAGTGTATCCTCGTGATTAATATCAGTAATCGCCAAGAGTTCATAGACCGCATATAACTCTCCAAGTTACCATATTTACTCATATGACCACGTTTTGAACTTGGATATTTTGACTTGTCCAGAAGCCATGTTTTCAATAGACACTATCGAAAACTCAACGTTGAGATTTAATATCCAATTACCTCAAAACATCCATATGATGATATTATACTCTCATTTAATAAATGGAGCCACGATGTCCATATCTATAAATGAAGTCCTCTATCGATTAACAAATGAATATCACCAAACTATCGAGGATAGACTATGCGATATAATTGTACTCATTGATAACTCAAATGATATCACTTGCAACCATAAGTCCATCATTTATCTCAGGATTAAGATAGACTCTCCGATTGTCCTGATAATGAAAAGACTATTATCTATTGACGGTTATAGATAAAGTATTTCATTGTGATCCAGTTCAATACACCCAGTGCACTAGATCCTTTTGCTCGAAGACACTCCGATGATTTTAGACTCATCATATCTCATTTAATCCCACTCAAATGCTAGCAAAAGAATTCTACAACTTTAACAAGATAAAGGTGCCCAACCTTTAACTTAAGTTGTGAACATTATTCAAGACTAACTAAAGAATTGTGTCTACCACATACATATCCAGATGTACGAACAATTCTTCTAGACCTTATGATTATTTACTTTGACAATTATAATATTAAACTATAAATGCTATACGATTTGTTAAACCAGAAATCACTTTATTAATATGAAAAAAAAATTGTTAATTACAACATTACACTCTTGCTATTGAGCATAATCCTAACAATTCGGTCACTGTTGGGTCGCTGTACAGGTGCTGTACAAAGCGCTCTACGTACAGCGCCACTCTGTTTTCCAGTGAGAACAGAGTAGGGGCGCTGTACAAGAGGCGCTCTACGTACAGCGCCCAAGGCAATATTGAGGCAAACTTATCAAAACGACCCCACCTTGTTTTGGCCCCTTATATAAATGCCTCTTTGACTTTAGGTCAATTACAAGAGTTCATATTCAGATTCCATACTTAGGAGATTTTTCAAAGAGAAGAAAAATTCCAAAGAACTCAATTTTAGTTTACTCAAACACTTTTCCATGATCATCAATCATCATCTAGCATCATCCTTGATCATCTAGATGACATCTTGCATGGATTCTTCATCATACTTTGCTTGGTAAGCTTTTCACTAATATCTTACATATTTTGTGTTTCTCTTAACAAGCAATCTCATTTAATTACTTGTATGTTATTTTATATACTTTGAATACAAGTTTGAGATTAGTATGATGTATGTTTGAGAAGTTGTATTGTGATAGCTAATTAGGTTTTGTGATTAATCTTGATTAGCTAAACTATTTGATTTGACATGTCATTTAGTTTTGATATCTAGGATTGCTCTAATTGCATATTAATTATCTTAGATAAGCATATAGGGTTTCCCTTGCTCTATGTTGCATTTTGAATATTCATATATTCACTTAGGGTTGTTATTCTCTTCATAGAGAAAGTAAGTCTTGTGTGCAGCATCCGGGATTAGGTTGCTTAGATCACAAGCAAATTGGACTAGGTTCACTCATACCGGGATTAGGTAGGTGTGTGATTACTTCCGGGATTAGGTTGTAATCGTTTTACACATTTAGTGGATTCGAGGTTCGAGTGTGGCTTACTTACTAGCCCGTGGTTTTTCCCGTGGGGGTTTCCACGTAAAAATCAAGTCTTATTTAATTTCCGCATTTTATACTTGATTTATTGCTTTATTATTTAGGGGTAAATTCGTAATTTTGACCAACACGAAAAATTGGGTAAAAAGCTTAAAATCTATTCACCCCCCCTCTAGATAGTTTTATACACACCGTGCTATAATTTGTTTCACTTTATAATGTTATTATTGAATTTGTACACTAGCTCAATTCATGTTCACATAATCGTGTATATAAATTAAAATGTATTAGGAATAACGGTATTACAAATTGTTGTATAAGTATAAAATGAATACATATTTTATATGCTTTTCCGATTCATATTCCCACATGCACATATACAGTACCACATTATAAGATAATTAACATATATCCATTATAATGTTATTACTGAATGTGTACACTAGCTCAATTCATATTCACATAATAATATATATAAATTGAAATGTATTAGGAACAACGGTATTACAAATTGTTGTATATGTGTAAAATGAATACCTATTTAATATGCTTATCTGATTCATGTTCCCATATGCACATATATGGTACCACATTTCAAAATAATAAACATACATCCATTATAATGTTATTACTGAATGTGTACACTAGCTCAATTCTTGTTCACATAATCATATATATAAATTGAAAGGTATTAGGTATAACAGTATTACAAATTGTTGTATAAGTATAAAGTAAATACCTATTTTATAAGCTTTTCCGATTCATGTTCCCACATGCACATATATAGTACCACATTATAAAATAATTAACATACATCCTTTATAATGTTATTACTGAATTTGTATACTAGCTCAATTCATGTTCACATAATCGTGTATATAAATTGAAATGTATTAGGTATAACGGTATTATAAATTGTTGTATAAGTATAAAATGAACACCTATTTTATATGCTTTTCCGATTCATGTTCCCACATGCACATATATAGTACCATATTACAAGATAATTAACATATATCCATTATAATGTTATTACTGAATGTGTACACTAGCTCAATTCATGTTCACATAATCATGCATATAAATTGAAATGTATTAGTTTTAACGGTATTTCAAATTGTTGTATAAGTGTAAAATGAATACCTATTTAATATGCTTTTCTGATTCAAGTTCCAACATGCACATAAATAGTACCACATTATAAAATAATTAACAAACATCCATTATAATGTTATTACTGAATGTGTACGCTAGTTCAATTCATGTTCACATAATCATGTATATAAATTGAAACGTATTAAGTATAACGGTATGACAAATTGTTGTATAAGTGTAAAACGAATACCTATTTAATATGCTTTTCTGATTCATGTTCCCACATGCACATATATAGAACCACATTATAAAATAATTAAAATACATCCTTTATAATGTTATTACTGAATGTGTACGCTAGCTCAATTCTTGTTCACATAATCATATATATAAATTGAAATGTATTATGTATAACGGTATTACAAATTGTTGTATAAGTGCAAAAAGAATACCTATTTAATATGCTTTTCTAATTCATGTTCTCACATGCACATATATAGTACCACATTATAAAATAATTAACATACATCCGTTATAATGTTATTACTGAATGTGTACACTAGCTTAATTCATGTTCACATAATCATATATATAAATTGAAATGTATTAGGTATAACGGTATTTCAAATTGTTGTATAAGTGTAAAATGAATACCGATTTAATATGCTTTTCTGATTCATGTTCCCACATGCACATATTTGGTACCACATTATAAAATAATTAACATACATCCATTATAATGTTATTACTGAATGTGTACACTAGCTCAATTCATGTTCACATAATCATGTATATAAATTGAAATGTATTAAGTATAACGGTATTACAAATTGTTGTATAAGTGTAAAACGAATACCTATTTAATATGCTTTTCTGATTCATGTTCCCACATGCACATATATAGAACCACATTATAAAGTAATTAAAATACATCCTTTATAATGTTATTACTGAATGTGTACGCTAGGTCAATTTTTGTTCACATAATCATGTATATAAATTGAAGTGTATTATGTATAACGGTATTACAAATTGTTGTATAAGTGCAAAAAGAATACCTATTTAATATGCTTTTCTGATTCATGTTCCCACATGCACATATATAGTACCACATTATAAAATAATTAACATACATCCGTTATAATGTTATTACTGAATGTGTACAATAGCTCAATTCATGTTCACATAATCATGTATATAAATTGAAATGTATTAGGTATAACGGTATCACAAATTGTTATATAAGTATAAAATGAATACCTATTTAATATGTTTTTCCGATTCATGTTCCCACATGCACATATATAGTACCACATTATAAAATAATTAACATACATCCGTTATAAAGTTATTACTGAATGTGTGCACTAGCTCACTTCATA
The DNA here is from genome assembly GCA_008009225.1 of Acer yangbiense. NCBI lineage: Eukaryota > Viridiplantae > Streptophyta > Magnoliopsida > Sapindales > Sapindaceae > Acer > Acer yangbiense. Next base: position 9,690,041 of record CM017772.1, on the reverse strand, counting down.
CACACATAATCATGTATATAAATTGAAAGGTATTAGGTATAACGGTATTACAAATTGTTGTATAAGTATAAAATAAATACCTATTTTATAAGCTTTACCGATTCATGTTCCCACATGCACATATATAGTACCACATTATAAAATAATTAACATACATCCATTATAATTGAAACAAATTATAGCACGGTGTGTATAAAACTCTCTAGAGGGGGGGTGGATAGATTTTAAGCTTATTACCCAATTTTTCGTATTAAGTCAAATTACGAAATTACCTCAAACTAGATAAAGCAATAAATCAAGTATAATATGCGGAAATTAAATAACACTTGATTTTTACGTGGAAAACCCAACCAATGGGAAAAACCACGGGCTGTATAGTGCGCCACACTCGGAACTCGAAATCACTAATTGAAATGAAGTTTACAACCTATGTAGACCTCGTCTAACACTCCGGTCTGTAACCCCTCACTTCTACCCAGCGGGCCTTTATTAGCAACCCTATTCCAATTTGCTTGATCCTCGAAGTCACTACTTGTAATGATGTTTACAGCCTAATCCCGGTCTGTAACCCACCACTACTACCCAGCGGGCCTGTAATAGCAACCCTAGACCAAGACTTCAATCTCTCAAAAGAGATGCACAACCCTATGTGAATATGTATGAATATTCAATTAATGCAATAAGAGCTAGGGTACTCTAAATGCTTATCTAGGATGATGATATATTCAATTTAAATCAACCCTAGATATCAATTGCTAAATGACATGTCAAATAGCATAGATAATCATAGATTATAAAAACCTAGATGTCTATCAAAACCAACACTCAATCAATTCATCACAAATAATCTCTTTTCTTGTATTTAGCATATGATCTAAAACATACAAGTAATTTAAAAGAGATGGCTTGGTATTTAAAATACTACAATAAGATGAAATGAATCAAAATCTTACCAAGCAAGTTGTGATGATGCAAACCCATACATGGATGCACTCTATATAGACATAGGAGATGCAATATGAAATTTGATGCAAAAGGGGTTTGATTTGAGTGGTTAAAGTTGAGTTCTTGATTTGATTTTCTCTCAAAATCTATCTTTGAAGATTAGGGTTCTTAAGAGTCAAAGAACTTAATCAGAAAATGAGAAAGTGTGATATTTATAGACATCAAGAACAGGGCAAGTGAAAAGACAATTTTGCCCCTGAAATCGCACGATCGGCGGTTTCATTCGGCGGCCAGGCCGCCGAATTGAACCGCCGAATGGCTCCCCAGTGGAACAGGGGAACTTCGGCGACTTCGTTCGGCGGTTTCTAAACCGCCGATCCCAACCGCCGTTTTGGACCCGAGAGATATAATTCAATCAGGTCTCATTCTGCGGTTTCGAACGGCGGCCAGGCCGCCGAACTTAACCGCCGTTTCACCAAAAATGGTGAAACCAAGGAGAAGCCAAAGGCATCTCCACCGGTGATCATCGCGCAAAACAAAGCACATCAACGTGCACGCGCGGACGTTTTCGAATATCCTTCGGGAAACGAATTACACCACACTAAAAGCTAACAAACATGAAGTGCAAGTGTGGGTATTGAATGCATCCTAATGCCTATCATGTCATGGCATTTCATATAACAAGATGCAAGAAGAGACATTGAATAAACACTAAAGCATAATGCACAGAAAATATAAACACAACATTCAAGAATAAGAGTTATGCATGTTGTGTGTGTGTGCAACTATATCTCTTCAAGCCAAAGTAAGCACAAGATATACCTTTGGTGCTTGTCCTCTTGAGGTCTTGGAAAGGGTCTTTGATCTTCAACCTTAATGACCTAGACTACCCTTACAACCAAACCCCAACATGTGGTTTGACCACGAAATAAGCCAATCAACAAAAGGGAATCCTTACAATAATGTTATTACTGAATGTGTACACTAGCTCAATTCATGTTCATATATTCATGTATATAAATTGAAATGTATTAGGTATAACGGTATTCCAAATTGTTATATAAGTATAAAATGATTACCTATTCAATATGCTTTTCCGATTCATGTTCCCACATGCACATATATAGTACCACATTATAAAATAATTAACATACATCCGTTATAAAGTTATTACTGAATGTGCACACTAGCTCAATTCATGTTCCCATAATCATGTATATAAATTGAAATGTATTAGGTATAACAGTATTACAAATTGTTGTATAAGTATAAAATAAATACCTATTTTATAAGCTTTTCCGATTCATGTTCCCACATGCACATATATAGTACTACATTATAAAATAATTAACATACATCCATTATAATGTTATTACTGAATGTGTACACTAGCTCAATTCATGTTCACATATTCATGTATATAAATTGAAATGTATTAGGTATAACGGTATTTCTAATTGTTGAATAAGTATAAAATGAATACCTATTTTATATGCTTTTCCGATTCAGGTTCCCACATGCACATATATAGTACCACATTGTAAAATAATTAACATACATCCATTATAATGTTATTACTGAATGTGAACACTAGCACAATTCATGTTCACATAATCATATATATAAATTGAAATGCATTAGGTATAACGGTATTACAAATTGTTGTATAAGTATAAAATGAATACCTATTTTATATGCTTTTCCGATTCATGTTCCCACATGCACATATATAGTACCACATTATAAAATAATTAACATACATCCGTTATAAAGTTATTACTGAATGTGTACACTAGCTCAATTCATGTTCCCATAATCATGTATATAAATTGAAATGTATTAGGTATAACAGTATTACAAATTGTTGTATAAGTATAAAATAAATACCTATTTTATAAGCTTTTCCGATTCATGTTCCCACATGCACATATATAGTACTACATTATAAAATAATTAACATACATCCATTATAATGTTATTACTGAAGGTGAACACTAGCTCAATTCATGTTCACATAATCATATATATAAATTGAAATGTATTAGGTATAACGGTATTACAAATTGTTGTATAAGTATAAAATGAATACCTATTTTATATGCTTTTCCGATTCATGTTCCCACATGCACATATATAGTACCACATTATAAAATAATTAACATACATCCGTTATAAAGTTATTACTGAATGTGTACACTAGCTCAATTCATGTTCCCATAATCATGTATATAAATTGAAATGTATTAGGTATAACGGTATTTCTAATTGTTGAATAAGTATAAAATGAATACCTATTTAATATGCTTTTCTGATTCATGTTCCCACATGCACATATATAGTACCACATTATAAAATAATTAACATACATCCTTTATAAGGTTACTATTGAATGTGTACACTAGCTCAATTCATGTTCACATAATCATGTATATAAATTGAAATGTATTAGGTGTAACGGTATTACAAATTTTTGTGTAAGTATAAAATGAATACCTATTTAATATGCTTTTCCGATTCATGATCCAACATGCACATATATAGTTCCATATTATAAAATAATTAACATACATTCGTTATAATGTTATTACCGAATGTGTACACTAGCTCAATTCATGTTCACTTAATCATGTATATAAACTGAAATGTATTAGGTATAACGGTATTACAAATTGTTGTATAAGTATAAAATGAATACCTATTTTATAAGCTTTTCTGATTCATGTTCCCACATGCACATATATAGTACCACATTATAAAATAATTAACATACATCCTTTATATAAGGTTCCCATTTGTTGATTGGCTCATTTCGTGGACAAACCACATATTGGGGTTCTCTGTAAGGGTAGCCTAGGTATCGGGTTTATTGTTCGAAGCCCTTTGAAGACCTCGTGTTGATAAGCACCGAAGGTATATTTTTTTGTGCTTACTTGTCTTGAAGAGATAGTTGCACACACTCACAACTCATGCATATGCTTAATACTTGTATGTTGTGTGTCTTATTTTTATGCATTAATGTTCATTAACATCTCTTCTTGCATGTTAGTTTGATTGCAACTTGCATATCCAATTGCCTTGTCATGCTTAGACTTAGGATTGCATTTTTGCATTGGGCGCTCCCAAAAGCGCTCTACAGAAGCGCTGTACGAACAGCGCCCATTGAGCGCTGTTCAGACCTGATCGATTTAATTCGGTCACTGTTGGGTCGCTGTACAGGCGCTGTACAAAGCGCTCTACGTACAGCGCCACTCTGTTTTCCAGTGAGAACAGAGTAGGGGCGCTGTACAAGAGGCGCTCTACGTACAGCGCCTAAGGCAATATTGAGGCAAACTTATCAAAACGACCACACCTTGTTTTGGCCCCTTATATATATGCCTCTTTGACTTTATGTCAATTACAAGAGTTCATATTCAGATTCCATACTTAGGAGATTTTTCAAAGAGAAGAAAAATTCCAAAGAACTCAATTTTAGTTTACTCAAACACTTTTCCATGATTATCAATCATCATCTAGCATCATCCTTGATCATCTAGATGACATCTTGCATGGATTCTTCATCATACTTTGCTTGGTAAGCTTTTCACTAATATCTTACATATTTTGTGTTTCTCTTAACAAGCAATCTCATTTAATTACTTGTATGTTATTTTATATACTTTGAATACAAGTTTGAGATTAGTATGATGTATGTTTGAGAAGTTGTATTGTGATAGCTAATTAGGTTTTGTGATTAATCTTGATTAGCTAAACTATTTGATTTGACATGTCATTTAGTTTTGATATCTAGGATTGCTCTAATTGCATATTAATCATCTTAGATAAGCATATAGGGTTTCCCTTGCTCTATGTTGCATTTTGAATATTCATATATTCACTTAGGGTTGTTATTCTCTTCATAGAGAAAGTAAGTCTTATGTGTAGCATCCGGGATTAGGTTGCTTAGATCGCAAGCAAATTGGACTAGGTTCACTCATACCGGGATTAGGTAGGTGTGTGATTACTTCCGGGATTAGGTTGTAATCGTTTTACATATTTAGTGGATTCGAGATTCGAGATTCGAGATTCGAGGTTCGAGTGTGGCTTACTTACTAGCCCGTGGTTTTTCCCGTGAGGGTTACCACGTAAAAATCAAGTCTTATTTAATTTCCGCATTTTATACTTGATTTATTGCTTTATCTATTTAGGGGTAAATTCGTAATTTTGACCAACACGAAAAATTGGGTAAAAAGCTTAAAATCTATTCACCCCACCTCTAGATAGTTTTATACACGCCGTGCTATAATTTGTTTCACTTTATAATGTGATTACTGAATTTGTACACTAGCTCAATTCATGTTCACATAATCGTGTATATAAATTAAAATGTATTAGGTATAACGGTATTACAAATTGTTGTATAAGTATAAAATGAATACATATTTTATATGCTTTTCCGATTCTTATTCCCACATGCACATATATAGTACCACATTATAAGATAATTAACATATATCCATTATAATGTTATTACTGAATGTGTACACTAGCTCAATTCATATTCACATAATAATATATATAAATTAAAATGTATTAGGAACAACGGTATTACAAATTGTTGTATATGTGTAAAATGAATACCTATTTAATATGCTTATCTGATTCATGTTCCCATATGCACATATATAGTGCCATATTTCAAAATAATAAACATACATCCATTATAATGTTATTACTGAATGTGTACACTAGCTCAATTCATGTTCACATAATCATGTATATAAATTGAAAGGTATTAGGTATAACGGTCTTACAAATTGTTGTATAAGTATAAAATAAATACCTATTTTATAAGCTTTTCCGATTCATGTTCCCACATGCACATATATAGTACCACATTATAAAATAATTAACATACATCCTTTATAATGTTTGTAAGGATTCCCTTTTGTTGGTTGGCTTATTTCGTGGTCAAACCACATGTTGGGGTTTGGTTGTAAGGGTAGTCTAGGTTATTAAGGTTGAAGATCAAAGACCCTTTCCAAGACCTCAAGAGGACAAGCACCAAAGGTATATCTTGTGCTTACTTTGGCTTGAAGAGATATAGTTGCACACACACGCAACATGCATAACTCTTATTCTTGAATGTTGTGTTTATATTTTGTGTGCATTGTGCTTTATTGTTTATTCAATGTCTCTTCTTGCATTAACTTGATTGCATCTTGTTTTATGAAATGCCATGACATGATAGGCATTAGGATGCATTCAATACCCACACTTGCACTTCATGTATGTTAGCTTTTAGTGTGGTGTAATTCGTTTCCCGAAGGATGTTCGGAAACGTCCGCGCGTGCACGTTGATGTGCTTTGTTTTGCGCGATGATCGCCGGTGGAGATGCCTTTGGCTTCTCCTTGGTTTCACCATTTTTGGTGAAACGGCGGTTACGTTCGGCGGCCTGGCCGCCGTTCGAAACCGCCGAATGAGACCTGATTGAAATATATCTCTCGGGTCCAAAACGGCGGTTGGGATCGGCGGTTTCGAAACCGCCGAACGAAGTCGCCGATGTTCCCCTGTTCCACTCGGGAGCCATTCGGCGGCCTGGCCGCCGAATGAAACCGCCGATCGTGCGATTTCAGGGGCAAAATTGTCTTTTCACTTGCCCTGTTCTTGATGTCTATAAATATCACACTTTCTCATTATCTGATCATGTTCTTTCACTCTTAAGAACCTTAAACTTCAAAGATAGATTTTGAGAGAAAATCAAATCAAGAACTCACCTTTAACCACTTAAATCAAACCCCTTTTGCATCAAATTTCATATTGCATCTCCTATGTCTATATAGAGTGCATCCATGTATGGGTTTGCATCATCACAACTTGCTTGGTAAGATTTTGATTAATTTCATCTTATTTTAGTATTTTAAATACCAAGCCATCTCTTTTAAATTACTTGTATGTTTTAGATCATATGCTAAATACAAGTTAGAGATTATTTGTGATGAAAATGATTGAGTGTTGTTTTTGATAGATATCTAGGTTTTTATAATCTATGATTATCTATGCTATTTGACATGTCATTTAGCAATTGATATCTAGGGTTGATTTAAATTGAATATATCATCATCCTAGATAAGCATCTAAGGTTCCCTAGTCTTGTTTGTTAATTGAATATTCATACATATTCACATAGGGTTGTGCATCTCTTTTGAGAGATTGAAGTCTTGGTCTAGGGTTGCTATTACAGGCCCGCTGGGTAGTAGTGGTGGGTTACAGACTGGGGTTAGGCTGTAAACATCATTACATGTAGTGACTACGAGGATCAAGCAAATTGGAATAGGGTTGCTAATAAAGGCACGCTGGGTAGAAGTGAGGGGTTACAGACCGGAGTGTTAGACGAGGTCTACATAAGTTGTAAACTTCATTTCAATTAGTGATTTCGAGTTCCGAGTGTGGCGCACTTAACAGCCCGTGGTTTTTCCCAGTGGTTGGGTTTTCCACGTAAACATCTAGTGTCATTTATTATTTCCGCATCTTATTACACTTGTATGTATTGTTGACTTGCTAAGGGTATTTTCGTAAAATTGACATGCACGCGAAAATTGGGTAATAATTAGATAAAATCTATTCACCCCCCCTCTAGCTTTATATTGAAAAACACACTTTGAGAACTTTCAATTGGTATCAGAGCTGGTTCCTAGATATACTTAGGTGATCCTTTGCTCATTGTTGGTGTGTTTTTGCATTTTGTATGTTTGTTTGATTTCTTCATACATTTTGCATTCTTCTCATTTGCATTCATTCAACGCAAACACTATGAGTGAATTTGTGAGAGAAGAAATTGACTCCATTGATGAGATGCCTCTCTTACTAGAGAGATTTAGGAGATTTGTGAAATTAACCACCTCACCTCCTAAGAAGAAGTTGACCACCTCACCTCCTAAGAAAAAGAAGACAATTGCTTTGGAGACTTCGAAGCATGACAAGAAGGAGGGTATCTCAATTGAAGACATGGGACTCAATGACAAGCCAAACCAAGGAGTGTCTTCAAGAGAGGGGATTCAGTGCTACGAATGTGGAGGATTCGGGCATTTCTCCCCGGAGTGTGGAAACTTGAAGGATAAAAGAAAAGGGAAGGCGTTGGCCACCTTATGGGATAAATATGAAGATGACGAAAATCCTTCAAGTGATGAAGAACTTGCCATCATCTACACGGAATTTGGAGCCAAGAGTGTAGAAGTTGAAGAAGATGGCAAAGTTGCTTTTCCTTGTGATCCCCAAGAAGAACTAGGTATAGAGGTAGTTGGTGTAGCTACTCATAGGGATTTGGCTCTTTCCTCATCAAGAGACAAATTTGATGATCTTGATGAAGGAGATGACTCCATTGGTGAAATGGAGATTAGAGGAGATGACACAAGTGTTGAATATTTGTCATCTAACTCCACAAATGGAAGTGTGGAGTGTATGGATCTTAATGACTACAAAGTCAAAGTTGAGAGCTCGATGATGAGGAACAAGGAAGAAATTAGAAGATTAAAAGAAGAGAATCTAGAGCTTTCAACACTAGTAGACCACTTGTGTGAAGAAGTGGTGAGATCCATGGCGGATGAAGATAAGCTAAAAGACGACTTAGCCTTATCTAAGAGGAGAGAAGAAGAGCTAGAAAGAGAACTTGAAGAAGTTAAGGTCTTAATGGCTAAGATGACTTCAAGCACCAAGAAGCTTGACCACATGTTGGGAGTTGGAAGAAAGCCAAGTGACAAGAGAGGTCTTGGCTACATTGATGACACGGATGCCTCCTCCACAAGCAAGACATCCTGTGCCATGGACATGGACATGGACTTCAATATGTCCCCTCCTCCTCAACAACCTAGGAAAAAGAGTGACCTAGGAGAGTGTTCAAGAAGTGCCCAAGTGTTTGAGGCACCAAAAGGTCAAGCTCAAGCTCACACCCAAAGGGCTCCTCACACTATCTTCCCTCAAACTCAAAAACAGAATGGGAAGAGTTCAATCATGCAAGCTCAGACTAGCAAGCAACCTCGTCTTGGTTATCAACAAAGGAGGAGAGATCCTATCCAACAACCAAGACAACCACAACGACAAGGGAAAGCACCTATCCATGCTAAAGGAAATGGTATGATTCCTAACTTCATTCCCACTTGTCATTTTTGTGGTATTGTTGGTCATATTAGACCAAGTTGCTTGCATTACATTGAAATGTGTAGAGCTAAAAGCATGTTTGACAAGAAAAAGGCTAGAGCTAAGATGCTTCATAAAAAGGAAGAAAATCATATGCATGATCCTTTTTCATCTTGTACTCTAGAACCTTTGTCCACTAGGATTGACTTAGTGTCACCTAAGTGGATTAATAAGAATGAACCCGCTTGCTACGAGACTAACAAGTCTCAAATAGGTTCAACTAAGTCCAAAGGACTTGGTAGGTCCATAGGACCTCATGCCCTTCTTTGAAGAGGTATGGAAAATTTGACCCCATATGGGGAACTTAAGCAAAGAGAGCTATTTTGCATCTTGTCACTTGCAAAAAATTTGAAATATCTTATGCTTCTCTTTTTGTTGCTTGAGTTAGCTTGGTTACACTTTGTATATATATTTTCTATTCAATAAGTGTGATCAATGCTTGTATTGCAATCCATGTCATATTTATGTTCAAACATGCATTTTTGGACTAGGAGATATATACATAGGATTTAATTTGAATGACCTATAATGATCTCCATGACATGATGATTGCTAAATGACATGCTAAATGCTAATCTTAAAAAGCATGTTTTGATGATTGCATTTCTTAACTGCAAAAAATGTGTGAAAAAGCTTATGAGACTCAAATGAAAAAGGATCTTGTATCCATTCAAGGATTTTACAATCCAAATGTCTCTCTTTCTTTATTGGTTGAACATGTCTACTGTCATACGGATATCTTATCCGGAAAAATCAAGTAGGGTGCAAAGTCGCTCATGACATGTTTGGCTTATAAAGTTGGATATAGTTGTTCTTAAATTGAAATCAATGAAAACCTATATCCTTGCTTCTCTCTTGACATTGGTGAAATTGGTTTGAATTCATATTGAAAACCTTTGTCATTTGCTTTGCCAAATACCATGGTATTTTGGACTTAAATGCTACCTGTCTTGTATGCAAAGCAATTTTTTGATTCACACATTTTCTTTAAATAAATCTCCTTGTTTCTCTCCAATAAATTGAGATTGCATAAAGTGACTTATATTGATTATGCATATACTAGAATGCTACTATCTCTCTTTGCCTTGAGTGACCCGGTTGGGGACTACTCCTTTATCTATATCATGACAAAAAGGGGGAGTAGGTTGTGGTAAGGGGAGTTGCAAATTGTAGTAGCAATTGTGCATGTTGGGGAGAATACTTATTGAGGGGGAGTAACCCATTGAGGGGGAGCATTTGCACATTCATACATTGCATGATGTTGTACTTAAATTCTTAAATGCAAATGCTTGATTCATCTCACTTGATTCATCTCACCTTTTCTTGTATTGGAAAGTATAGAAACTGTGCTTTCAAGGATTGATTGTTCTACTTGAGATTGAAGACTTCAAGACTATTTATCTTATCTCTTTGTAAAGTAGAAAATCATAGTAGACCCGTAGTTTCTATTATGTTGTGAGGAATCAATGTGAGTGGTGGTTTTGTCACGAAATAGCCAAAGGGGGAGATTGTAAGGATTCCCTTTTGTTGATTGGCTTATTTCGTGGTCAAACCACATGTTGGGGTTTGGTTGTAAGGGTAGTCTAGGTGATTAAGGTTGAAGATCAAAGACCCTTTCCAAGACCTCAAGAGGACAAGCACCAAAGGTATATCTTGTGCTTACTTTGGCTTGAAGAGATATAGTTGCACACACACACAACATGCATAACTCTTATTCTTGAATGTTGTGTTTATATTTTGTGTGCATTGTGCTTTATTGTTTATTCAATGTCTCTTCTTGCATTAACTTGATTGCATCTTGTTTTATGAAATGCCATGACATGATAGGCATTAGGATGCATTCAATACCCACACTTGCACTTCATGTATGTTAGCATTTAGTGTGGTGTAATTCGTTTCCCGAAGGATGTTCGGAAACGTCCGCGCGTGCACGTTGATGTGCTTTGTTTTGCGCGATGATCGCCGGTGGAGATGCCTTTGGCTTCTCCTTGGTTTCACCATTTTTGGTGAAACGGCGGTTACGTTCGGCGGCCTGGCCGCCGTTCGAAACCGCCGAATGAGACCTGATTGAAATATATCTCTCGGGTCCAAAACGGCGGTTGGGATCGGCGATTTCGAAACCGCCGAATGAAGTCGCCGATGTTCCACTGTTCCACTCGGGAGCCATTCGGTGGCCTGGCCGCCGAATGAAACCGCCGATCGTGCGATTTCAGGGGCAAAATTGTCTTTTCACTTGCCCTGTTCTTGATGTCTATAAATATCACACTTTCTCATTATCTGATCATGTTCTTTCACTCTTAAGAACCCTAAACTTCAAAGATAGATTTTGAGAGAAAATCAAATCAAGAACTCACCTTTAACCACTCAAATCAAACCCCTTTTGCATCAAATTTCATATTGCATCTCCTATGTCTATATAGAGTGCATCCATGTATGGGTTTGCATCATCACAACTTGCTTGGTAAGATTTTGATTAATTTCATCTTATTTTAGTATTTTAAATACCAAGCCATCTTTTTTAAATTACTTGTATGTTTTAGATCATATGCTAAATACAAGTTAGAGATTATTTGTGATGAAAATGATTGAGTGTTGTTTTTGATAGATATCTAGGTTTTTATAATCTATGATTATCTATGCTATTTGACATGTCATTTAGCAATTGATATCTAGGGTTGATTTAAATTGAATATATCATCATCCTAGATAAGCATCTAAGGTTCCCTAGTCTTGTTTGTTAATTGAATATTCATACATATTCACATAGGGTTGTGCATCTCTTTTGAGAGATTGAAGTCTTGGTCTAGGGTTGCTATTACAGGCCCGCTGGGTAGTAGTGGTGGGTTACAGACCGGGATTAGGCTGTAAACATCATTACAAGTAGTGACTATGAGGATCAAGCAAATTGGAATAGGGTTGCTAATAAAGGCCCGCTGGGTAGAAGTGAGGGGTTACAGACCGGAGAGTTAGACGAGGTCTACATAGGTTGTAAACTTCATTTCAATTAGTGATTTCGAGTTCCGAGTGTGGCGCACTTAACAGCCCGTGGTTGTTCCCAGTGGTTGGGTTTTCCACGTAAACATCTAGTGTCATTTATTATTTCCGCATCTTATTACACTTGTATGTATTGTTGACTTGCTAGGGGTATTTTCGTAAAATTGACATGCACGCGAAAATTGGGTAATAATTAGATAAAATCTATTCACCCCCCCTCTAGCTTTATATTGAAAAACACACTTTGAGAACTTTCAATGTTATTACTGAATTTGTACACTAGCTCAATTCATGTTCACATAATCGTGTATATAAATTGAAATGTATTAGGTATAACGGTATTACAAATTGTTGTATAAGTATAAAATGAATACCTATTTTATATGCTTTTCCGATCCATGTTCCCACATGCACATATATAGTACCACATTATAAGATAATTAACATATATCCATTATAATGTTATTACTGAATGTGTACACTAGCTCAATTCATGTTCACATAATCATGCATATAAATTGAAATGTATTAGGTTTAACGGTATTACAAATTGTTGTATAAGTATAAAATGAATAACTATTTTATTTGCTTTTCCGATTCATGTTCCCCCATGCACATATATAGTACCACATTATAAAATAATTAACATACATCCGTTATAATGTTATTACTGAATGTGTACACTAGCTCAATTCATGTTCACATAATCATATATATAAACTGAAATGTCTTAGGTATAACGGTATTACAAATAGTTATATAAGTATAAAATGAATACCTATTTAATATGCTATTCTGATTCATGTTCCCACATGCACATATATAGAACCACATTATAAAATAATTAAAATACATCCTTTATAATATTATTACTGAATGTGTACGCTAGCTCAATTCATGTTCACATAATCATGTATATAAATTGAAATGTAATATGTAAAACGGTATTACAAATTGTTGTATAAGTATAAAATGAATACCTATTAAATATGCTTTTCTGATTCATGTTCTCACATGCACATATATAGTACCACATTATAAAATAATAAACATATATCCATTATAATGTTATTACTTAATGTGTACACTAGCTAAATTCATTTTCACATAATCAGGTATACAAATTGAAATGTATTAAGTATAACGGTATTACAAATTGTTGTATAAGTATAAAATGAATACCTATTTAATATGCTTTTCTGATTCATGTTCCCACATGCACATATATAGTACCACATTATAAAATAATTAACATACATCCATTATAATGTTATTACTGAATGTGTACACTAGCTCAATTCATGTTCACATAATCATATATATAAACTGAAATGTATTAGGTATAACGGTATTACAAATTGTTGTATAAGTATAAAATGAATACCTATGTTATATGCTTTTCCGATTTATGTTCCCACAAGCACATATATAGTACCACATTATAAAATAATTAACATACATCCATTATAATGTTATTACTGAATGTGTACACTAGCTCAATTCATGTTCACATAATCATGTATATAAATTGAAATGTATTAGGTACAACGGTATTACAAATTGTTATATAAGTATAAAATGAATACCTATTAAATTTGCTTTTTTGATTCATGTTCCCACATACACAAATATAGTACCACATTATAAAATAATTAACATACATCCATTATAATGTTATTACTGAATGTGTATATTGGCTCAATTCATGTTCACATTATCATGTATACAAATTCAAATGTATTAAGTATAACGGTATTACAAATTGTTGTATAAGTGTAAAATGAATACCTATTTAATATGCTTTTCCGATTCATGTTCCCTCATGCACATATATAGTACCACATTATTAACATACATCCGTTATAATGTTATTACTGATTGTGTACACTAGCTCAATTCATGTTCACATAATCATGTATATAAATTGAAATGTATTAGGTATAATGGTATTACAAATTGTTATATAAGTATAAAATGAATACCTATTTAATATGCTTTTCCGATTCATGCTCCCACATGCTCATATATAGTACCACATTATAAAATAATTAACATACATCCGTTATAATGTTATTACTGAATGTGTAATCTAGCTCAGTTCATGTTCACATACTCATGTATATAAATTGAAATGTATTAGGTATAACGGTATTACAAATTGTTGTATAAGTATAAAATGAATACCTATTTAATATGCTTTTTCGATTCATGTTCCCACTTGCACATATAAAGTACCACATTATAAAATAATTAACATACATCCATTATAATGTTATTACTGAATGTGTACACTATCTCAATTCATGTTCACATAATCATATATATAAACTGAAATGTATTAGGTATAACGGTATTACAAATTGTTGTATAAATGTAAAATGAATACCTATTTAATATGCTTTTCTGATTCATGTTCCCATATGCACATATATAGTACCACAATATAAAATAATTAACATACATCCTTTATAATGTTATAACTGAATGTACAACTAGCTCAATTCATGTTCACATAATCATTTATATAAATTGAAATGTATTATGTATAATGGTATTACAAATTGTTGTATAAGTGTAAAATGAATACCTATTTAATATGCATTTCTGATTCATGTTCCCACATGCATATATATAGAACCACGTTATAAAATAATTAAAATACATCCTTTATAATGTTATTACTGAATGTTTACGCTAGTTCAATTCATGTTCACATAATCATGTATATAAATTGAAATGAATTATGTATAACGGTATTACAAATTGTTGTATAAGTATAAAATGAATACCTATTTAATATGCTTTTCTGATTCATGTTCCCACATGTACATATATAGTACCACATTATAAAATAATTAACATACATCCATTATAATGTTATTACTGAATGTGTACACTACCTCAATTCATGTTCACATAATCATGCATATAAATTGAAATGTATTAGGTACAACGGTATTACAAATTGTTATATAAGTATAAAATGAATACCTATTAAATATACTTTTCTGATTCATGTTCCCACATGCACATATATAGTACCACATTATAAAATAATTAACATATATCCATTATAATGTTATTACTTAATGTGTACACTAGCTCAATTCATGTTCACATAATCATGTATACAAATTGAAATGTATTAAGTATAACGGTATTACAAATTGTTGTATAAGTGTAAAATGAATACCTATTTAATATGCTTTTCCGATTCATGTTCCCACCTGCACATATACAGTACCACATTCTAAAATAATTAACATACATCCATTATAATGTTATTACTGAATGTGTATACTAGCTCAATTCATGTTCACATAATCATATATATAAACTGAAATGTATTAGGTATAACGGTATTACAAATTGTTATATAAATGTAAAACGAATACCTATTTAATATGCTTTTCTGATTCATGTTCCCATATGCACATATATAGTACCGCATTATAAAATAATTAACATACATCCTTTATAATGTTATTACTGAATGTGTACCCTAGCTCAATTCATGTTCACATAATCATGTATATAAATTGAAATGTATTAGGTATAACGGTATTACAAATTGTTGTATAAGTGTAAAATGAATACCTATTTAATATGCTTTCTTATTCATGTTCCCACATGCACATATATAGAACCACGTTATAAAATAATTAAAATACATCCCTTATAATGTTATTACTGAATGTTTACGCTAGCTCTATTCATGTTCACATAATCATGTATATAAATTGAAATGTATTATGTGTAACGGTATTACAAATTGTTGTATATGTATAAAATGAATACCTATTTAATATGCTTTTCTGATTCATTTTCCCACATGCATATATATAGTGCCACATTATAAAATAATTAACATACATCCATTATAATGTTATTACTGAATGTGTACACTAGCTCAATTCATGTTCACATAATCATGTATATAAATTGAAATGTATTAGGTACAACGGTATTACAAATTGTTGTATAAGTATAAAATGAATACCTATTTAATATGCTTTTCTTATTCATGTTCACACATGCACATATATAGTACCACATTACAAAATAATTACCATACATTCGTAATAATGTTATTATTGAATGTGTACACAAGCTCAATTCATGTTCACATAATCATGTATATAAATTGAAATGTATTAGGTACAACGGTATTACAAATTGTTGTATAAATATATAATTAATACCTATTTAATATGCTTTTCCGATTCATGTTCCCACATGCACATATATAGTACCACATTTTAAAATAATTAACATACATCCATTATAATGTTATTACTGAATGTATACACTAGCTCAATTCATGTTCACATAATCATATATATAAACTAAAATATATTATGTATAACGGTATTACAAATTGTTGTATAAGTATAAAATGAATACCTATTTAATATGCTTTTCTGATTCATGTTCCCACATGCACATATATAGTACCACATTATAAAATAAATAACATACATCCATTATAATGTTATTACTGAATGTGTATTGAAAGTTCATAAAAATACTCGAGGTGTGTTTATCAATATAAAGCTAGAGGGGGGGTGAATAGATTTTATCTAATTATTACCCAATTTTCGCATGCATGTCAATTTTACGAAAATACCCCTAGCAAGTCAACAAAACATACAAGTGTAATAAGATGCGGAAATAGTAAAAGACACTTGATGTATACGTGGAAAACCCAACCACTGGGAAAAACCACGGGCTGTTAAGTGCGCCACACTCGGACCTCGAAATCCACTATATGAAAAGACGGTTACACCCTCAAGTGATTCTCGGACCCTCACCCTAGATAACCTCAGGCTATGGACACTACCAATCGCCACTCTTGGTTCAATCCCTAGTGATATCCCCTGATACACTACTCTTGGCGTGAGCACCCTCTAATCTACCACGCGGGCCTTTTATAGCGGCTCTAGTCCAATTTGCTTGAGGCCTAAGCACACTTAGCCCCAAGACTTCAATCTCTCAAAAGAGATGCACAACCCTATGTGAATATGTATGAATATTCAATTAATGCAATAAGAGCTAGGGTACTCTAAATGCTTACCTAGGATTATAAGATGACAATATAATCAATCCTAGATATCACATATAGCTATATGACATGGCATATAACTTTAGCTAAGTAAAGGATCACCAATCCTAGATACAAAGCTATCATATAAAACCCATAAACATTCAAAGGATTAACTAGTTGATTAAAAAACAATCTATCAACCTAGTTATCAATACATCACACAAGAATGTTCATGGCATAGCTTTTAGGCAATAATGACCTAATTAAATAAGCTATGAAAAATAATCTCAATCAATAAATGAGATCAATTAGCTAGATGGCATATGAACATTAAAGCCTAGCTAACAAATAAAAACCCAATCAACACATAATCTCAATCTTATATGTAGAAATTAATCTAAACACATATAAGTAAAATATGAGATAAAATTGATAAGTAGAAACACTAATTATGTAAGATAAAAGTGTTCAACAAATCATACCATGTGTGTTGAAGAAGTCCCATGCATTAGCATATGCTAGATGATCCTAGATGATGCTTAGATGAAGATTTATGCATGAGGGAATGGGTTTAGAGAGATAAAGATATGATCTTTAAGCTTTCTCTCTCAAGTCTCTCTAAATATCTCTCTAGGGTTCTTATAATCAAAGACTTGTGTTCTGAACCAGAGATAAGGATGTATTTATAGAGACCAAAAACAGGGCAGGTGAAAATACAATTTTGCCCTTGAAACGCACCGATCGGCGGTTTCATTCGGCGGCCGGGCCGCCGAAATGAACCGCCGAATGGCTCCCGTGTGGAACAGGGGAACTTCGGCGACTTCATTCGGCGGTTTGGAAACCGCCGATCCCAACCGCCGTTTTGGACCCGAGAGATATATTTCAATCAGGTCTCATTCGGCGGTTGCGAACGGCGGCAAGGCCGCCGAACGTAACCGCCGATTCACCAAAAATGGTGAAACCAAGGAGAAGCCAAAGGCATCTCCACCGGCGATCATCGCGCAAATCAAAGCACATTACCGTGCACGCGCGGACGTTTCCGAACATCCTTAGGGAAACGAATTACTCCACACTAAAAGCTAACATACATGAAGTGCAAGTGTGGGTATTGAATGCATCCTAATGCCTAACATGTCATGGCATTATCATATAACAAGATGCAATCAATTCAACATGCAAGAAGAGATATTGAATAAATCAATAAAGCACAATGCACACAAAATATAAACACACCATACAAGAATAAGAGTTATGCATGTTGTGTGTGTGTGTGCAACTATATCTCTTCAAGCCAATGTAAGCACTAGATATATACCTTTGGTGCTTGTCCTCTTGAGGTCTTGGAAAGGGTCTTGATCTTCAACAAACACCTAGACTACCCTTACAACCAAACCCCAACATGTGGTTTGACCACGAAATAAGCCAATCAATAATGGGAATCCTTACAATCTCCCCCTTTGGCTATTTCGTGACAAAACCACCACTCACATTGATTCCTCACAACATAATAGAAACTACAGGTCTACTTATGATTTTCTACTTTACAAAGAGATAAGATAAATAGTCTTGAAGTCTTCAATCTCAAGTAGAACAATCAATCCCTGAAAGCACAGTTTCTATACTTTCTAATACAAGAAAAGGTGAGATGAATCAAGTGAGATAAAACAAGCATTTGCAATTAAAAATTTAAGTACAACATCATGCAATGTATGAATGTGCAAATGCTCCCCCTCAAAGGGTTACTCCCCCTCAATTAGTATTCTCCCCAACATGCACAATTGCTACTACAATTTGCAACTCCCCTTACCACAACATACTCCCCCTTTTTGTCATGATATAGACAAGGGAGTAATCCCCAACCGGGTCACTCAAGGCAAAGAGAGTTAGTAGCATTCTAGTATATGCATAATCAATATAAGTCACTTTATGCAATCTCAAATTTATTGGAGAGAAACAAGGAGATTTATTTAAATAAAATGTGTGAATCAAAAAATTGCTTTGCATACAAGACATGTAGCATTTAAGTCCAAAATATCATGGTATTTGGCAAAGCAAATGACAAAGGTTTTCAATATGAATTCAAACCAATTTCACCAATGTCAAGAGAGAAGCAAGGATATAGGTTTTCATTGATTTCAATTTAAGAACAACTATATCCAACTTTATAAGCTAAACATGTCATGAGCGACTTTGCACCCTACTTGATTTTTCCGGATAAGATATCCGTATGATAGTAGACATGTTCAACCAATAAAGAAAGAGAGACATTTGGATTGTAAAATCCTTGAATGGATACAAAATCCTTTTTCATTTGAGTCTCATAAGCTTTTTCACACATTATTTTGCATTTAAAAAATGCAATCATCAAAACATGCTTTTCAAGATTAGCATTTAGCATGTCATTTTAGCAATCATCATGTCATGGAGATCATTATAGGTCATTCAAATTAAATCCTATGTATATATCTCCTAGTCCAAAAATGCATGTTTGAACATAAATATGACATGGATTGCAATACAAGCATTGATCACACTTATTGAATAGAAAATATGTATACATAGTGTAACCAAGCTAACTCAAGCAACAAAAAGAGAAGCATAAGATATTTCAAATTTTTTGCAAGTGACTAGATGCAAAATAGCTCTCTTTGCTTAAGTTCCCCATATGGGGTCAATATCCACACCACTTCAATGAAGGGCATGTGGTTTAAAAGACTTACCAAGTCCATAGGACCTAGTTGAACCTATTTGAGACATGTTTGTCTCGTAGCAAGCGGGTTCGTCTTTTCTAATCCACTTAGGTGCCTCAAAAACATACCTAGTGGTCATAGGTTCTAGAGTTCTAGATGGCAAAGAATCATGCAAATGATTTTCTTCCTTTTTAAGGACATGCATCTTAGCTCTAGCCTTTTTCTTTTCAATCATGCATATAAGATTACATAATTAAATGTAATGCAAGCAACTTGGTCTAACATGACCAACAATACCACACAAAAGACAAGAGGAGATAAGGTTAGGAATTATACCATTCCCTTGAGCATGCAAAAGTGCTTTCCCTTGTCGTTGTGGTTGTCTTGGTAGTTGGATAGGATCTCTCCTCCTTTGATGATGACCAAGACAAAGTTGCTTGCTCGGTTGAGCTTGCATGATTGAACACTTCCCTATTAAGATCGTAGGTTGAGGGAAGATAGCCTTCTTGGTTGGTTAGACCAAGATTGAGGAAGGCTTGGGCTTGAAGCTCTTTGGAGATGTGAGCAACGCCCTTTCATCTTCGTCTCCTCTCTCTCCTTAGAGGGACATCTCCTCATCGGAGTCATTTTCTTCTCTCATAAAATCACTCATAGTGTTTGCGTTGAATGAATGCAAATGAGAAGAATGCAAGATGTATGTCAAAAACAATAATCATACAAAATGCAAAAACACACCAAAATGAGCTAGGATCACCTAAGTATATCTAGGAACCCGCTCTGATACCAATTGAAAGTTCATAAAAATACTCGAGGTGTGTTTATCAATATAAAGCTAGAGGGGGGGTGAATAGATTTTATCTAATTATTACCCAATTTTCGCATGCATGTCAATTTTACGAAAATACCCCTAGCAAGTCAACAAAACATACAAGTGTAATAAGATGCGGAAATAGTAAAAGACACTTGATGTATACGTGGAAAACCCAACCACTGGGAAAAACCACGGGCTGTTAAGTGCGCCACACTCGGACCTCGAAATCCACTATATGAAAAGACGGTTACACCCTCAAGTGATTCTCGGACCCTCACCCTAGATAACCTCAGGCTATGGACACTACCAATCGCCACTCTTGGTTCAATCCCTAGTGATATCCCCTGATACACTACTCTTGGCGTGAGCACCCTCTAATCTACCACGCGGGCCTTTTATAGCGGCTCTAGTCCAATTTGCTTGAGGCCTAAGCACACTTAGCCCCAAGACTTCAATCTCTCAAAAGAGATGCACAACCCTATGTGAATATGTATGAATATTCAATTAATGCAATAAGAGCTAGGGTACTCTAAATGCTTACCTAGGATTATAAGATGACAATATAATCAATCCTAGATATCACATATAGCTATATGACATGGCATATAACTTTAGCTAAGTAAAGGATCACCAATCCTAGATACAAAGCTATCATATAAAACCCATAAACATTCAAAGGATTAACTAGTTGATTAAAAAACAATCTATCAACCTAGTTATCAATACATCACACAAGAATGTTCATGGCATAGCTTTTAGGCAATAATGACCTAATCAAATAAGCTATGAAAAATAATCTCAATCAATAAATGAGATCAATTAGCTAGATGGCATATGAACATTAAAGCCTAGCTAACAAATAAAAACCCAATCAACACATAATCTCAATCTTATATGTAGAAATTAATCTAAACACATATAAGTAAAATATGAGATAAAATTGATAAGTAGAAACACTAATTATGTAAGATAAAAGTGTTCAACAAATCATACCATGTGTGTTGAAGAAGTCCCATGCATTAGCATATGCTAGATGATCCTAGATGATGCTTAGATGAAGATTTATGCATGAGGGAATGGGTTTAGAGAGATAAAGATATGATCTTTAAGCTTTCTCTCTCAAGTCTCTCTAAATATCTCTCTAGGGTTCTTATAATCAAAGACTTGTGTTCTGAACCAGAGATAAGGATGTATTTATAGAGACCAAAAACAGGGCAGGTGAAAATACAATTTTGCCCTTGAAACGCACCGATCGGCGGTTTCATTCGGCGGCCGGGCCGCCGAAATGAACCGCCGAATGGCTCCCGTGTGGAACAGGGGAACTTCGGCGACTTCATTCGGCGGTTTGGAAACCGCCGATCCCAACCGCCGTTTTGGACCCGAGAGATATATTTCAATCAGGTCTCATTCGGCGGTTTCGAACGGCGGCAAGGCCGCCGAACGTAACCGCTGATTCACCAAAAATGGTGAAACCAAGGAGAAGCCAAAGGCATCTCCACCGGCGATCATCGCGCAAATCAAAGCACATTACCGTGCACGCGCGGACGTTTCCGAACATCCTTAGGGAAACGAATTACTCCACACTAAAAGCTAACATACATGAAGTGCAAGTGTGGGTATTGAATGCATCCTAATGCCTAACATGTCATGGCATTATCATATAACAAGATGCAATCAATTCAACATGCAAGAAGAGATATTGAATAAATCAATAAAGCACAATGCACACAAAATATAAACACACCATACAAGAATAAGAGTTATGCATGTTGTGTGTGTGTGTGCAACTATATCTCTTCAAGCCAATGTAAGCACTAGATATATACCTTTGGTGCTTGTCCTCTTGAGGTCTTGGAAAGGGTCTTGATCTTCAACAAACACCTAGACTACCCTTACAACCAAACCCCAACATGTGGTTTGACCACGAAATAAGCCAATCAATAATGGGAATCCTTACATGTATACTAGCTCAATTCATGTTCACATAATCATATATATAAACTGAAATGTATTAGGTATAACGGTATTACAAATTGTTGTATAAATGTAAAATGAATACCTATTTAATATGCTTTTCTTATTCATGTTCCCATATGCACATATATAGTATCACATTATAAAATAATTAACATACATCCTTTATAATGTTATTACTGAATGTGTACACTAGCTCAATTCATGTTCACATAATCATGTTTATAAATTGAAATGTATTATGTATAACGGTATTACAAACTGTTGTATAAGTGTAAAATGAATACCAATTTAATATGTTTTTCTGATTCATGTTCCCACATGCACATATATAGAACCACGTTATAAAATAATTAAAATACATCCTTTATAATGTTATTACTGAATGTTTACGCTAGCTCTATTCATGTTCACATATTCATGTATATAAATTGAAATGTATTATGTATAACGGTATTACAAATTGTTGTATAAGTATAAAATGAATACCTATTTAATATGCTTTTCTGATTCATGTTCCCACATGCACATATATAGTGCCACATTAAAAAATAATTAACATACATCCATTATAATGTTATTACTGAATGTGTACACTAGCTCAATTCATGTTCACATAATCATGTATATAAATTGAAATGTATTAGGTACAACGGTATTACGAATTGTTGTATAAGTATAAAATGAATACCTAATTAATATGCTTTTCTTATTCATGTTCCCACTTGCACATATATTTTACCACATTATAAAATAATTAACATACATTCGTTATAATGTTATTGCTGAATGTGTACACAAGCTCAATTCGTAATCACATAATCATGTATATAAATTAAAATGTATTAGGTATAACGGTATTACAAATTGTTGTATAAATATATAATTAATACCTATTTAATATGCTTTTCCGATTCATGTTCCCACATGCACATATATAGTACCACAATATAAAATAATTAACATACATCCATTATAATGTTATTACTGAATGTGTACACTAGCTCAATTCTTGTTCACAGAATCATATATATAAACTGAAATGTATTAGGTCTAACGGTATTACAATTTGTTGTATAAGTGTAAAATGAATACCTATTTAATATGTTTTTCTTATTCATGTTCCCATATGCACATATACAGTACCACATTATAAAATAATAAACATACATTCATTATGATGTTATTACTGAATGAGTACACTAGCTCAATTCATGTTCACATAATCATATATATAAACTGAAATGTATTAGGTATAACGGTATTACAAATTGTTGTATAAGTATAAAATGAATACCTATTTTATGTGCTTTTTCGATTCATGTTCCCACATGCACATATATAGTACTACATTATAAAATAATTAACATACATCCATTATAATGTTATTACTGAATGTGTATACTAGCTCAATTCATGTTCACATAATCATATATGTAAACTGAAATGTATTAGGTATAACGGTATTACAAATTGTTGTATAAATGTAAAATGAATACCTATTTAATATGCTTTTCTGATTCATGTTCCCATATGCACATATATAGTATCACATTATAAAATAATTAACATACATCCTTTATAATGTTATTACTGAATGTGTACACTAGCTCAATTTATGTTCACATAATCATGTATATAAATTGAAATGTATTATGTATAACGGTATTACAAATTGTTGTATAAGTGTAAAATGAATACCAATTTAATATGCTTTTCTGATTCATGTTCCCACATGTACATATATAGTACCACATTATAAAATAATTAACATACATCCATTATAATGTTATTACTGAATGTGTACACTAGCTTAATTCATGTTCACATAATCATGTATATAAATTGAAATGTATTTTGTATAACGGTATTACAAATTGTTGTATAAGTATAAAATGAATACCTATTTAATATGCTTTTTTGATTCATGTTCCCACATGCACATATATAGTACCACATTATAAAATAATTAACATACATCCATTATAATGTTATTACTGAATGTGTACACTGTTAGGATTATGCTCAATAGCAAGAGTGTAATAGTGTTTTTGACAATCTATTCATATTAATAATGTGATTTCTGGTTTAACAAATCTTATAGCATTTATAGTTCAATTATTATTGTCAAAAGTAAATAATCATAAGGTCAAAAGACTATGAGAAAAGAAGAATTGTTCGTACATCTGGATATGTATGAGGTAGACATAATTCTTTAGTTAGTCTTGAATAATGTTCACAACTTAAGTTAAAGGTTGGGCACCTTTATCTTGTTAAAGTTGTAGAATTCTTTTGCTAGCATTTGAGTGGGATCAAATGAGTTATGATGAGTCTGAAATCATCGGAGGGTCTTCGAGTAAAAGAATCTAGTGCACTGGGTGCATTGAACTGGATCACAATGAAATACTTTATCTAGAACCGTCAATAGATAATAGTCTTTTCATTATCAGGACAATCGGAGAGTCTATCTTAATCCTGAGATAAATGATGGACTTATGGTTGCAAGTGGTATCATTTGAGTTATCAATGAGTACGATTATATAGCATAGTCTATCCTCGATAGTTTGGTAATATTCATTTGTTAATCAATAGAGGACTTCATTTATAGATATGGACATCGTGGCTCCATTTATTAAATGAGAGTAGAATATCATCATATGGATGTTTTGAGGTATTGGATATTGAATCTTAACGTTAAGTTTTCAATAGAGTCTATTGAAACATGGCTTCTGGACAAGTCAAAATATCCAAGTTCAAAATGTGGTCATATGAGTAAATATGGTAACTTGGAGAGCTATAGGCGGTCTATGAGCTCTTGGCGATTACTGATATTCTTCACGAGGATACACCATCTCCAATAAGATTGTCTAGGGTACGAATGAGAAATATTTACTTATTCCATCTTTATTTAAGAGTGCAATTTTAGTTCTTTAGTGGAATGAACTAAAATTAATTGATTGAACCTAAGTGAATCATTTGTTGATTGTGATTGGGTTATGTCTATTGGAGCTTAAATTTAGATAGGCCCGCCAAGATCCCCAATCCACACGTACTTGCATGAATCACTTGATATATTCTACCGGACTAATTATGGGTCCATCTAGAATTGTATTAAGGCATGTGGACTTGTTTCTTTTAGTAAGAATGGGCCTAGTTCACATGTGGGCCTTTTATTAAGGTCCAATGGATTTAATAAAATAGAAAAACAATATATAGATATATTAATATATATGGCACATGGCCGAGATATATATATTATATTATATTGTTTTATTTTTATTATTTAATTAAATGAGAATTAATTAATTGATTGATTAATTATTTAATTAAGAACCAAAATCTTTTTCTGACTAGGAAATATGTTTCTTAGTAGTATACTATTGTGGTAGTATAATTAAAATAAAAGACTTTATTTGGTAAGTAGATAAATAAGGGATTTATTTATCTAGTCAAATAAGGAAGTCTTTTATATAGTCACAAATACATTAAAGAGTTGGATTAGGGTTTGTATTTTATATATATGCATGTGGAATATATAGATTATATATGCATGAATGCATGCGGAATATATATACATATATGCATGCGGAATGCAAGTAATATATATGCATGAATACATATGCAAGTAATATATATGCATGAATGCATGCGGAATATATATACATAAATGCATGCGGCATGCAAATATATGTATGTATGATATACATGTAAGTTATTTAAGTGCAGAATTTGGTTAATAAATATATATATAATGAAAGTGCAGAATTCGGCTCACTTATATAATATAAGGAAAGAAGAATTCGGTGCACTTTAGGATATATATATATATTAATAGGAAATTGAATTCGGGCACAAAATATAGATATGAGGCAAGAGGATTCGGTAACCCGAATTGCTAGTTCTTGCTTGAGAGAGTTTTTTCTTTTGCTAGAGAAAAATAGAATCCAACTCTTAGACTAGTGTGATTTTCGGCCAAGAGGAATAGAGAGACAAGTTTGTTCTTATTTCGATAGTGCACTAGTTACTTTTACATCAAAAGGTTTTGTGCACAATTTTGAATAAGGTTCACGCGAGTTTCGATCTAACAATTGTGAATTCAAAAGTGACCGGAACATTCTTTGTAGCCTCTTGGAATTTGTTGTGACTAACGAAAAAGAAAAAGTTTTGTTAATCCATCCTCAGGTACACAATTCAAAGAGAAGGGAGACCACGCTCCTAGGTGATTCACGTTCGTGATTGGATTGGAAGATCTTGCGGATTACCATCGACGCAATGTCAATCGGATCACGCGACAAAGGTATGATATCTTTAGTATTATATGTTAATTAATTAGAGGGTTAAGGTTCAAATTATGGAAAAATTTTAAACTATACTAAACTCGTTTTTAGTCTCGCTTCCGCTGCGTTGACCGTATTTTTCCCTACAATTGGTATCAGAGCCAGGTTGTACCCTTTATTTAATTAACGTATATATACGTGAATCTATTTCTTTTATTGTGATTATGCATGTTTAAAAAGAGATGGCACTCTTGGTATTCGCATATATAATTACATGTGGATGTATGGATTTATATATGTTTTTATGTGGATTGTTGTTGCTCGATTTTGGTCCTAGAATTTCAATGTATTTTTTGTTTCGGATTTGTAACAAGAAGGGTGGTCTATCATCGCCATAATTCCTTCTTGGTAGTTGCTAGGTTTTCTTTTAATTTTATTTTTTTAGTGCAGTAATTTTACTGCAGTTTTTTTATTTAATTTTATGTGCAGTGTTTTTTTTTTGTAAAAGTACTGCAGTGAATAAAAAAAAAAAAAAATACTGCATTATTTTATTAATGTTCGAGTAATGAAGATTCGAAGACTTGAAAAAAAAGGAAGCAACCGGAACCAAGAACGAGCACCGTGCGCACCCTAGGAGTGGATTGGGCTGCGCATGGCAAGCCCAAATCTTGGTGGGCTGCGCACGGCAGCCCTATGTGGCCTCATGGGCTGCGCACAGCAGCCCCTTTGTGGGGTTGTGGGGTGTGTTCGCCCATGGGAGGAAGCCGAGGGATAGGCGTATGGTTGATGGCCACTTGAAGATCTTGTATTCCTAAACAATTGTAATTTACTTGCTTTTCTAGGATGGACCAAAATTGTTGCTATTTATTTTTTGCATAAATATTTCAATATTTGTTATTGTATGATAACATGACATATAGAATAAGAGTGCCACTCATATATCTCTTTTGGTATGAACATGCATTGAATGATTTAGGTATCTAAATTGGCATCTAGATAACTTGGTAAATCATTCTACGGGATTTAATCACACGCCTTAAATAATTGAGTGGGAGAAGGTGTTTTGTAACACCTATGACCTCCAAGGTTAGTTGAGCTTTATTATTTATTGGTAATCCCCCCAAGGGACGTCCATGAATGGAATTTAGCAACATACTTCCTTACAAGGATAGACTAGACAATGGACTCAAACGAGATCTACTCCCCAAGGAGGGATTTTCGTGAGAGAAAATTGAGGGTCGAGATCTTGGTAACACACTCAATGTAATTTTATTAATATCGTCCAAAGAGTTCTTGTTAGTAAAATTGCAAGGCTAAAATTGAAAACGCTGGTTGTTATGTTAACAATTAGGTGGGACCTAGTCTAACTAGTAAATGGTGCGAACTCCCAAAGGAGGCGTAACATTTATGGGTGTTGGATCACCGTTGAATTTTTATGATTGAGTTATTTATTTAAAATCAAGATAAATATTCGAAAGTGCTTTATCATGATTATTTACTCATATATATTTTTGTTATATTCAGAAATCATGACCCCATCCCTAATGAACATCTTAAAAGATAATATTTTAACTGGAAATAATTATATCACATGGAAAAGAAAAATTGAGTTGTTGCTGCAAGTTGAAAAATATAAGTTTATTCTGTCTGCTCCTAAACCACCTGCTCCTACTTATGAATCTCAGATTCATATGGTTGGTAAAGTTGCTACTGTTAAGACCCGTCAAAAGGTTAAGGAACAACAGAAGAAAAAGCAACTTGGGCCTACCAAGATGGAGACCAAGAAAGTAACCAAGATCAAAGGGAAGTGCTTCCTTTGTGGTGAAAAGGGACATTGGAAAAGAAATTGCCCAAAGTCCCAGAACAAGAAGGAACAAGGTAATATTAATTATCTTGAAACATGTTTTCTGGCAGATTCTACAGATTCTTGGATCATAGACTTTGGAGCCACAAATCATGTTTGCTATTCCTTACAGGGGTTCCAAGAAAGGAGAAAGTTGAATAAAGATGAAATCAACTTGTGTTTGGGCAACGGAACGTTAGTGTCTGCAAGTGCAATGGGAGATATTAGAGTTAATCTAGATTCTTTTAGGCATTTAGATTTGATAGACGTTTATTATGTACCTCAATTCAAGAGAAATTTAATTTCAGTTTCTTGTTTGAATAAATTTGGATATTCGGTTACTTTTAATAAAGATTTTATTATTAGTAAGAATAACAAATTTATTTGCAAAGGTACATTGGAAAACGGCTTATTCTTTTTGCATAAAAATATCTCTCACTCGTTAGACACATAATTAATGGAATCTAATCATAAAGGAGTAAAATTATCAATAGATGAAACCTACCTATGGCATTTACGCCTAGGTCATATTAACTTTAATAGGATTAAAAGATTGGTAAGTGACGGACCTTTAAGTGACTTAAAGGTTGATGATCTACCAACTTGTGAATCTTGTTTGGAAGGTAAAATGACCAAAAGATCGTTCTCGGCCAAAGGTGCAAGAGCCACTGAATGTTTAGGATTGATACACACTGTTGTATGTAGTCCTATGAGCATTCAAGCTAGAGGTGGATATGAGTACTTCATCACCTTCAAAGATGATTACTCGAGATTTGGCTATGTGTATCTCATGCGACATAAGTCGGATGCTTTTGACATGTTCAAAGCATTCAAAGCTGAAGTAGAAAATCAGCTTGAGAAACACATAAAAATCTTGAGATCTGATCGTGGTGGAGAATATCTATCTGGTGAGTTTCAGCAATATCTTATTGATAATGGGATAGTTTCTCAGTTTTCTGCACCAGGTACACCTCAACAGAATGAGGTAGCAGAAAGGAGAAATAGAACTCTTTTAGACATGGTTAGGTCTATGTTGAGTTATTCAACACTTCCTATTTCTTTTTGGGGATATGCTTTACAAACTACTATATACATTCTAAACGATGTACCATCTAAGTCCGTTCCTCAAACACCGCATGAGTTGTGGACTGGGCGCAAGCCTAGTTTACAACACTTAAGGATATTTGGTTGTCCTGCGCATGTGTTAAAAGGAAAGACAGAAAAGATGGAGTCCCGTTTGGAAACATGTATATTTGTAGGGTATCCAAAAGAAACTAAAGGATATTATTTCTATAGTCCTTCAGATCTTAAAGTATTTGTTTCGACAAATGCTAAATTTTTGGAAAAGGACTATATGAATGATTTTGTGCCTAGAAGTAGAATTGTCCTGAATGAGATGTCAGGAGATACAATTCCACGAGAGGTTACACAACCTAACCCAATTGTAAGTTCCGATCCAACACAAAATCAACAACCTGCCATTCCTCGTCGTAGTGAGAGGGTTAGAACACAACCCGAAAGATACATCAGTCTGGGAGAATCAGTGGAGAATCTCCCGGACGACGATGATCCCTACACGTATAAGGAAGCAATGGAGGATGTTGATAGTCGCCATTGGCAAAAGGCAATGCAATCTGAGATTGAATCCATGTTTGATAACAAAGTCTGGTCCCTTGTAGACTTGCCTAAAGGGATAAAACCCATTGGGTGCAAGCGGGTATACAAGAGGAAAAGAGGTATGGATGGAAAAGTGGAAACCTTTAAAGCTAGATTGGTAGCTAAAGGGTATACACAGAAAGAAGGTATCGATTACGAGGAAACCTTCTCTCCTGTGACCATGCTTAAATCCATTAGGATACTCTTATCCATTGCAGCATCTTTAGATCTAGAGATTTGGCAAATGGACATCAAGACAGCTTTCCTTAATGGAAGTCTTGACGAAAGCATCTACATGATGCAACCAGAAGGATTCATTGAAAAGGGCCAAATGGAAAAGGTATGCAAGTTGCAGAAATCCATATATGGATTAAAGCAAGCATCCAGATCCTGGAACATAAGGTTCGATCAAGCTGTGAAAGGTTTTGGATTTATTCAGAATCCTGACGAACCTTGTGTATACAAAAGGATTAAGGGCGACAAGTTGGTTTTCCTGATTCTTTATGTTGATGATATACTACTCATTGGAAACGATGTAGGTGTATTGACATCAGTAAAAGAATGGTTAGCAAAACAATTTGATATGAAGGACTTAGGAGAAGCAAGTTTTATTCTAGGTATCCAAGTAATAAGGGATAGAAAGAATAAAACGATTGCATTATCCCAAGCTTCATACATAGACAAGATCTTGTCTAGGTTTTCCATGCAGGATTCCAAGAAAGGTATGTTACCTTTCAGACTTGGAATCAAGCTTTCCAAGGAACAAGTTACTAAGAATGAGCATGAAGAGCAATTCATGAGTAGAGTTCCATATGCCTCGGCAGTTGGAAGTCTCATGTATGCAATGCTCTGCACTAGACCAGATATTTGTTTTGCTGTTGGCATAGTTAGCAGTTTTCAATCAAAACTTGGTCCTGATCACTGGACGGCAGTCAAGCATATTTTCAAGTATCTTAAGAGAACGAGAGATAATATGCTTGTATACTCTGGAGGGGATTTAATTCCCGTTGGGTATACAGATTCTGATTTCCAATCAGATTCTGACTCCAGAAAATCCACATCAAGGGCTGTGTTTACTATTGGAGGAGGAGCAATTATATGGAGGAGTATCAAGCAATCTTGTATTGCTGATTCCACCATGGAAGCTGAGTATGTTGCTGCATGCGAGGCTACCAAAGAGGCTGTTTGGCTCCGCCAATTCTTGATTGACTTGGAAGTGGTTCCTAGTGCGAATAAGCAGATCACTATCTACTGTGACAACAGTGGAGCAGTGGCTAATTCGAAAGAACCAAAAAGTCATAAGAGAGGAAAACACATTGAAAGGAAGTATTACCTTTTAAGGGAAATTGTATATATGGGTGAGAACAAGGGAATGAGAGATATGACACATTTGCTATAGCGCAAGTGGGAGATTGTTAGGATTATGCTCAATAGCAAGAGTGTAATAGTGTTTTTGACAATCTATTCATATTAATAATGTGATTTCTGGTTTAACAAATCTTATAGCATTTATAGTTCAATTATTATTGTCAAAAGTAAATAATCATAAGGTCAAAAGACTATGAGAAAAGAAGAATTGTTCGTACATCTGGATATGTATGAGGTAGACATAATTCTTTAGTTAGTCTTGAATAATGTTCACAACTTAAGTTAAAGGTTGGGCACCTTTATCTTGTTAAAGTTGTAGAATTCTTTTGCTAGCATTTGAGTGAGATCAAATGAGTTATGATGAGTCTGAAATCATCGGAGGGTCTTCGAGTAAAAGAATCTAGTGCACTGGGTGCATTGAACTGGATCACAATGAAATACTTTATCTAGAACCGTCAATAGATAATAGTCTTTTCATTATCAGGACAATCGGAGAGTCTATCTTAATCCTGAGATAAATGATGGACTTATGGTTGCAAGTGGTATCATTTGAGTTATCAATGAGTACGATTATATAGCATAGTCTATCCTCGATAGTTTGGTGATATTCATTTGTTAATCAATAGAGGACTTCATTTATAGATATGGACATCGTGGCTCCATTTATTAAATGAGAGTATAATATCATCATATGGATGTTTTGAGGTATTGGATATTGAATCTTAACGTTAAGTTTTCAATAGAGTCTATTGAAACATGGCTTCTGGACAAGTCAAAATATCCAAGTTCAAAATGTGGTCATATGAGTAAATATGGTAACTTGGAGAGCTATAGGCGGTCTATGAGCTCTTGGCGATTACTGATATTCTTCACGAGGATAACCATCTCCAATAAGATTGTCTAGGGTACGAATGAGAAATATTTACTTATTCCATCTTTATTTAAGAGTGCAATTTTAGTTCTTTAGTGGAATGAACTAAAATTAATTGATTGAACCTAAGTGAATCATTTGTTGATTGTGATTGGGTTATGTCTATTGGAGCTTAAATTTAGATAGGCCCGCCAAGATCCCCAATCCACACGTACTTGCATGAATCACTTGATATATTCTACCGGACTAATTATGGGTCCATCTAGAATTGTATTAAGGCATGTGGACTTGTTTCTTTTAGTAAGAATGGGCCTAGTTCACATGTGGGCCTTTTATTAAGGTCCAATGGATTTAATAAAATAGAAAAACAATATATAGATATATTAATATATATGGCACATGGCCGAGATATATATATTATATTATATTGTTTTATTTTTATTATTTAATTAAATGAGAATTAATTAATTGATTGATTAATTATTTAATTAAGAACCAAAATCTTTTTCTGACTAGGAAATATGTTTCTTAGTAGTATACTATTGTGGTAGTATAATTAAAATAAAAGACTTTATTTGGTAAGTAGATAAATAAGGGATTTATTTATCTAGTCAAATAAGGAAGTCTTTTATATAGTCACAAATACATTAAAGAGTTGGATTAGGGTTTGTATTCTATATATATGCATGTGGAATATATAGATTATATATGCATGAATGCATGCGGAATATATATACATATATGCATGCGGAATGCAAGTAATATATATGCATGAATACATGTGCAAGTAATATATATGCATGAATGCATGCGGAATATATATACATAAATGCATGCGGCATGCAAATATATGTATGTATGATATACATGTAAGTTATTTAAGTGCAGAATTTGGTTAATAAATATATATATAATGAAAGTGCAGAATTCGGCTCACTTATATAATATAAGGAAAGAAGAATTCGGTGCACTTTAGGATATATATATATATTAATAGGAAATTGAATTCAGGCACAAAATATAGATATGAGGCAAGAGGATTCGGTAACCCGAATTGCTAGTTCTTGCTTGAGAGAGTTTTTTCTTTTGCTAGAGAAAAATAGAATCCAACTCTTAGACTAGTGTGATTTTCGGCCAAGAGGAATAGAGAGACAAGTTTGTTCTTATTTCGATAGTGCACTAGTTACTTTTACATCAAAAGGTTTTGTGCACAATTTTGAATAAGGTTCACGCGAGTTTCGATCTAACAATTGTGAATTCAAAAGTGACCGGAACATTCTTTGTAGCCTCTTGGAATTTGTTGTGACTAACGAAAAAGAAAAAGTTTTGTTAATCCATCCTCAGGTACACAATTCAAAGAGAAGGGAGACCACGCTCCTAGGTGATTCACGTTCATGATTGGATTGGAAGATCTTGCGGATTACCATCGACGCAATGTCAATCGGATCACGCGACAAAGGTATGATATCTTTAGTATTATATGTTAATTAATTAGAGGGTTAAGGTTCAAATTATGGAAAAATTTTAAACTATACTAAACTCGTTTTTAGTCTCGCTTCCGCTGCGTTGACCGTATTTTTCCCTACATACACTAGCTCAATTCATGTTCACATAATCATGTATATAAATTGAAATGTATTATGTATAACGGTTTTACAAATTGTTGTATAAGTATAAAATGAATACCTATTGAATATGCGTTTCTGATTCATGTTCCCCCATGTTGTATGTATAAATTCGCCAAGCAGACACGTCACCAAAGGAGTCAATAAATGGTGAAGAGAAGGTTGCCACGTCACTCGTTGACCGGGTCAAGGGAGAAAATGTGGCCAGTCAGAATATCAACGTCTTAAATCAATAGTCAAAGTTGTGGTCGCCAGAGCTAGATATATACTCGCCAAAGGTAGAAACATGGTCGCCGAAGGATAATACCCTGGAGTGAAGGTGCTCGCTGCATCAGCATACTGGGTCTAAAGCGACTCTGCAGAAACACAGAAATAAAACCCTAACCTCTAGAAGACCCATGGCAACAAGGAATCATAAAAAGGAAAAGAGATTTGAGTGTGGCCGAATCTATCCCATGAGGAGGGGGTTCGAAAACCTAGAGAGAAAAGAGCAATTGTATGAGAGATTTGAGTGTGTAACAAAGCGATAGAATCGAGTATTATCTTTCTGCCCTCTGGGGCGTCGTGGTTTTTGCCCATTCAAGGGTTTTCCACCTAAAAACTGTCTCTTGCATGCATTCTTGATTTTCTCGTTTTAAACTGAATTAATATAACTGTTGAGTGCCTGGCAATCCAAATTTCACCGTCAACAATTGGCGCTAGAAGAAGGGGGTCATAGAACAGAAACTTCGAGGAACCCTTGTGAATTGAAGAATATGAACAACGACAGTGATAGAGATGGTAACTCCAGCAGAGATCTAATTGTTGATCCAACCGCACCGACAGGAGATAGGGCGGTGGCGATCGGGGAACAATCGGTGGCAATACCAGGAACTAGGGCAGCCGACCCCGGGGTTCTGCAGCACTTTCAAACTGCATTGATAAACCTAATCAGCGAGGCTAGCAAAATAGGGCTTTCGCTGCCCTTAGGGTTGGGAATTTCTTCTCCTTATGAGTTAACCACTCCCGGAATCCGTCCACCTGGAAGACTGTGGTCGAAAGTTCACATTGCAACCCCTGATGCTCAAGCAAGACAATCCACTGAAGAGACTCCCCAGGATCACCCTGAGGATTTCGAAGGGGGAAAATAAAGGAAGTGAAAAGGTGTGATGAATGAAGAATCTAGGGAGGAACGAGACCAGATACGAACACATGAGGTCAATTCCAGCGACACTTACCAAAGGAACCGGCGAAGACACCGTTCTATCTCGTCTGAAGATAAGAGTCCTCGTCCACGAAGGGAATTACGATCCAAAAGAGCACGGCAAAGGAGATCCGAAAGCACAGAAGATCGAAGGAGCCCGGATGATAGAGGCAATCATGGGAGAATGACAATCAAAAGCAGACTCGATCCAGAAGGAGAACCAACTGGCCAGCGAGATGTCACACTACAAGAGCTATCAAGAAAGGTTTCAGCGATGGCACGAAAATATGGTCGTAACGTATCTTCGGATGATGAATCAGATAGCCCATTCATCAATAACATTGCTCGCACACAATTTCCAGACAGATTTAGAATGCCAACCATTGAGCAGTATAAGGAGAATAGGGATCCGAAGGAACATGTTCACCGATTTCGTAATATCATGGCCCAGTATTCATCTAATGATGGGCTGTTGTGCCTGACCTTCCCGTAAACATTTGGCGACCTCACCTCCAGGTGGTTTGGAAGACTCCCAAACGGAAGTATAAGCAGTTTTTCGAACCTCAGCAAAGCATTCATAAGGCAATTCATGGGGAGCGTCCAGAGAAGAAAATCACTCACTCACCTATCAAACTTGAAGCAGGAGCGCAATAAGTCAATCAAGAAATACCTGGCAAGATTCAGGAAGGAGGTTGCTCAAATTGAGGACGCCAGTGATGTAACTGTGATCGTCGCTTTCACCAATGGGTTACAAAGTGGGCGATTATCTTTTGACCTGTGAAGAGAGAGACCGAAAACTTATGAGGAAATGATGGAGATAGCTGGCGACTATGCATTGGCAGAAGAAGAAGAAGTAGCACAAGGGGGTAGCTACGTACACGGACACAAGCCCGACTCAAAATCAGATCACAAGGATGATAAAAAGACGCAATCACGCGATCGCCAGAGAGACGAGAAAGGCCAAAAGGGACATCCAAGAGAAAGCAAAGGAAACGCTCGAGCCAATAGGTTTCGAGGAAGGTACAACCATTACACCCCTTTAACCGGCGATCAGGAAGAAATACTTTCTGTGGTAGAAGACAAAGGACTTGCTAAATACCCTTGATAGCAATCAGCAAATGCCAGGAAAGATACTACCAAATACTGTCGATTTCACAAAGATCATGGGCATGAAACTTTAAAATGTTTCCAGCTATGTGATCACATTGAAAGCTTGATCAGAGATGGGCACCTGAAGGACTTTGCTTTGAGAGGGGACAACCAGGGTGGTCGCCAGAATAACTGCCAAGGAAATGGGCAAGAAAGGAAGAGTCCAAGAAGAAACAACCCTAGCGCCACTATAAACACCATTTTTGGCGGACCTCATACTGGGAGAAGCAATCGAGAAAGGATGTCAGAAGTCCGAGAAGTAATGTATGAAAGCAGAAGCATAGAGATTAATTATGTGCAAAGAAACCCCAAGAAAGGAAGAGAAGGGCATGATCCCATAACATTTACAGCAGAAGACTCAGATGGAATTGATGCAAAGCCTAACGATGCAATCGTAGTGGGGGTTCGAATAGCCCATAGGGATGTCCTCCGGGTAATGATTGACAACGGAAGTTCAGCTGATATTTTAAGTGCTAGGGTATACGATGAGTTGCGGCTGGACAGAAAAGATTTTGAACCTTTCCATGTGCCGTTGAAAGGTTTCGAGGGTGCAGAAGTGAGATCATTAGGAACTGTGAAGCTGCCAGTGAGGTTCGGTACAGCACCATGCCGGCGAACAATCCTGCTGGACTTTGTTGTAGTCGACATCCATAATTGGCCGTATAATGCTTTGTTTGGTCGATCGTTTCTCAACAAAGCTCGAGCCGTCACTTCAACCCACGTGTTAAAAGTAAAATTCCCCACAGAATTTGGAGTTGGAGAATTGAAAGGGTCACAGGAGATGGCACGCCGCGCCAACCTATCAATCTTTAAGGATAAGGCCGGGATGGAGACCTTAAGCATATTCGAGGTGGACAAAGAAGTGCAGGAGGATAATCCAGAAACTTTTGAATTGGACCCAAGGGATAAAACGAGCAGAGAAAAGAAGGAGCCGACTGAATCGATTGTTTTAAACAAAGCTGAACCGGACAAAACAGTCAAGATTGGGGCAAGACTGATCGAACAAGTTAAGAGAGATGTGACAAACTTGTTAAGAGAATACAAGGAGATTTTCGCTTGGAGCCAAGAAGACATGCCAGGGATCGAAAGAAGCGTGATTTCACACAACCTGGCTACAAACGAAAAATGCAAACCAGTAGTGCAAAAGAGGAGAAACTTTAACCTAGAGAGAAGTGCGGCAATAAAAGAGGAGGTGTCTAAGTTACTCGCCGCAGGATCAATTAGAGAGGTTAAGTATCCGGAATGGGTAGCGAATGTAGTTCTGGTGAAAAAGAAGAACAGCCAATGGAGGATTTGCATCGACTTCACCGATTTGAACAAAGCCATGCCTCAAGGACAGTTTCCCACTACCAAGAATTGACCAGCTGGTCGATGCAACATCTGGACATGAAACGTTGAGCTTCATGGACGCATATTCAGGATACAACCAGATAAAAATGCACAAGCCAGATGAGGAAAAAATAGCGTTCACCACAGATCAAGGATTATACTGTTACACAGTCATGCCATTCGGTTTGAAAAACGCTGGAGCAACTTACCAGCGCTTAGTTAACAAAATGTTCGCCAGGCAAATAGGAAGAAATATGGAGGTGTATGGCGACGATATGCTGACAAAAAGCATCACAGCGGATAAGCATATAGATGACCTAAGAGAGACATTCGAGGTGTTGGTGAGGTATGGAATGAAATTGAATCCGGCAAAATGTGTGTTCGGCGTACCATCTGGAAGATTTCTAGGATATCAAGTGCATCAAAGAGGAATAGAGGTGAATCCCAAAAAAATCCAAGCGCTGGCAGAAATGGTCTCTCTAAGAACTTTGAAAGACGTCCAAAGACTCACGGGATGCCTGGCATCGCTGAGCAGGTTCATAGCTAAATCAACGGATCAATGCCTACCATTTTTTAAAGCCTTAAAGAAAGGAAAGGGAGTCGAGTGGAATGAGGATTGTGAAAGAGCTTTCCAGGCCTTGAAAGATTACCTTGGGCGGGCACCGCTGTTATCAAAGCCAGAAATATGAGAAACACTGTATATGTACTTGTCCATTTCTGAGGCAGCCACAAGCTCCGTACTGGTAAGGCAGGAAGAGGGGATCCAGAAACTGATATACTACACCAGCAAAGCACTGTTACCAGCCGAAACAAGGTACTCACCGGCCAAAAAAATGGCACTCGCTCTAATAACAGCGGCAAGGAAGTTAAGGCCATATTTCCAAGCTCATAAAATTGGAATATACACCAATTGCCCACTGAAACTAATCCTGCAGAAACCAGAAGTATCCGGTCGATTAACGAAGTGGGCGATTGAGTTAAGTGAATTCGATGTAGAGTATCTCCTAAGGACGGCAATTAAAGCTCAAGCAGTGGCAGACTTTGTAGCAGAGTTTACCGAGCCAAGTATAGAGGTGGCGAGAATGATGGTGGAGCAAAATAAGAAAGTATTTAAATGGCAACTCCGCGTTGATGGCTCGTTAAACACGCACGGCAGCGGGGTATGGGTAGTAGTGTCAACTCTGGAAGGAGATTCAGTCGAACGTGCCTTGCGTTTTGACTTCAAAGCAACTAATAATCAAGCTGAATACGAGGCACTCATAGCAGGCTTAAAAGTTTGCACTGTCCTAGGAGCAGATGAGGTAGAAATCTTCAGCGACTCTCAAGTTGTTGTTAATCAGGTGCTAGATGAATACCAGGCGAGAGATGAAAGCATGATCACCTACCTAGAGCTAGCAAGGGAGCTACTGGAAAGATTTAAAGAATACAGAATTATTCATGTCCCCAGAGAAGAAAACGAGCAGGCTGACGCCTTGGCCAAGTTAGCATCCGCCACAATCAACATCTGGCGCAAAACTATCTCTATGATCCGCCTATTACAGCCGAGTATAGTCAGATCAAAGGAAGTGGGGGCAGTCTTTGGTGAGAGGAACAGCTGGGTCACACCAATCCAAGAATATCTCGTCAATGATGTACTCCCAAGTGACCCATTGGAAGCAAAACGGTTGAAATACAGAGCTACAAGGTATTCAGTGCTCAATGGAGAACTGTACAAAAGGGGGTACTCAAGGGCACTGCAGAGATGTGTCGGGCCTGAAGAAGTAGAAGGTATCCTGAGAAGCATACATATTGGAAACTGTGGGAACCACGCTAGGGGTGTCAACTTAGCCCACAAAACATTAAGACAGGGTTTTTATTGGCCAACACTATTCGCCGACGCCAAAAGAGTGGTAGCGAGATGTGAGGCGTGTCAAAAGATTGGCAATAACATCCGCCAACCACCTGAACTCTTGAAGAGTATTACCTCGCCTTGGCCATTCGCCATGTGGGGAATTGACTTGATCAGCCCAATGCCAACAGCAACTGGAGGAGCAAAGCACGCTATAGTAGCTGTGGATTATTTTACGAAGTGGGTAGAATCTGAACCATTGGTACATATAACAGAAGCAAACACTATAAGCTTTGTGAAGAAAAATATCCTGTACAGATTCGGGATACCAAACACCATCATCACGGACAATGGGACCCAATTCGACGGTAAGAAATTCAGGGAGCTGTGCGACAAGTACGGCATTAACAACTACTACGCCTCCCCAGCACATCCACATATGAATGGCCAGACTGAAGTAGTGAACAAGATCATAAAACACAACCTGAAAGCTAAGTTGGTAGCCAAAAAAGGGAGCTGGGCAGATAAATTACCACAGGTACTCTGGGCATATCGAACCACAGAAAGGGGTTCAACAGGTGAGACCCCATATTCCATGGCATATGGGGCTGAAGCTGTCATTCCCGTGGAAACAGCATTCTCTTCACCAAGGGTACAGCTCTTTCAACCAGAACTCAACAGTGATATTCTAAAATGCGGTCTGGATGAGTTAGAAGAAAGAAGAGAGCGCGCACAAATAAGGAATACTGCATACCAACAGAGGGTAGCCAGATACTACAACTCACATGTGCGTGAAACAAGGTTCTCGCTTGGCAACTTAGTGCTGAAAAGGGTGAACCCAGGAACAAGAGACAAAGCTGTAGGGTCACTCACAGACAAATGGGAAGGGCCTTATCAAATTACAAGCATAGCTGGTCACGGGGCATATCGCATTACTCGAGAGGGTTTAGGCGAACTACCTCGTCCATGCAATGTGCAGTACTTGAAGATATATTACCCTTGATTTTTTCATTACTTTTAGGATTTATTTCAATCTTTTTATTCTTAGACAGTTTTCATTTTAGCAGTTTTATCTGTGACTATGTTAACGAGTTGCAGGAAGTATTCAATAAAGAGTAATTTATTACTAAAGATTCATGATTTGACTCGCCAGTCACAAAGGGCATTCGCCGTCATGCATCACTACCATTGCGTACAGATGAATCTCGTACTCGCAGCAAACTGGCGAGAAAAATAAAATCCCAAGTTATAGAAATTGGCAATCGCCATTATGGGAAAAGTAAAATCCCTAAAAAGACAAGCAAAAAGCATGAGGGAGACGTCCCAATAATATGCTAAAACTCAGCAATGGCAGCTGACTAAATAACATGTTAAAAACTTAGTATATGGTCGGATACGTCCTGACAAACACTGAGTACACCGAAACTCAGCAATGGCAGCTGAATAAAGCTGTAAAATATGCTAAAAACTTGGTGAAACACTAAGTAAGCCGAAAACTCAGCAATGGCAGCTGAATAAAGCTGTAAAATATGCTAAAAACTTGGTGAAACACTAAGTAATCCGAAAACTCAGCAAAGGCAGCTGAACAAAAATAGAGCTAGAGGAGTTGTAAAATAATTTATAGAATCAAAAAGTCATTTACACTAGAAGGTTCAAGAAAGATATAAATATTTACAATTGAAGACCTAATCTCAACTAGCTGCAGGAGGTCACTCGCTGTCTTTCTCATCTTCGATCTCCTCTTCAGAAGGCCAGGTAATCTCTTCGTCCCCATCCGGCATAAAAGGTCCATAATCCCTACCGGCAACAGGACCCAAATCAGGTTCAGCACCAGAACCAGAAAAGCTGCCCTTCTGGCCGGAGTAGTAAGTGTTGAAAACACGTCTACTGGGAATTTCTAAATGCATAGGATGAGGCTCAGTCCTGTTATAACGGCAGTGGGCTTTCCATCGTTTTATCTGATCTTTAATCGAACCCACTCCGCTGGCCATATGCTGTTTAAGAGACCTGTCAAAGCGATTTAAAGCCTTTTCATTCGAATAGTCCTTCATGGCGAAGAACTTCTTCGACTGCCTCATGCCCCGTTCAAATTCACGCAGCAAAAGCGCATCATAGGCAGGGGATCTTGTAAGGATTCCCGTTGTTTTTAATTGGCTTATTTCGTGATCAAACCATATGTGGGGGTTTAGGTATCTCCCATGAGTTTTCGGCTCCTAGGACACCTCAACAAAATGGAGTTGTTGAGAGGAAAAATAGGGTCCTTCAAGAGATGGCCCGTGTGATGTTGCTTAGCAACAATGTCCCTAGGAACCTATGGGCCGAAGCCATCAATACGGCTTGCTATATAGGAAATAGAGTTTTCCTAAGGCCCGGTACTAGAAACACCTCCTATGAGTTATGGAAAGGCAAGAGGCCAAATGTTAGCTACTTCCAAACTTTTGGAAGCAAATGCTACATTTTGAATGACCGTGATCAACTTGGCAAATTCGATGCTAAGAGTGATGAGGGTATTTTTATTGGCTATGCCTTGAATAGTAGAGCCTATAGAGTTTTCAATTTAAAGACTCTAAGTGTTATGGAATCATCCAATGTCGTATTTGATGACACTAGGCTCAAGTCTAATGATCATGAGGAGGAGGTTATTTTTAGTGATGTTTCTCCTTTGGAGAAGGTTGTGGTGTCTCCTAATGTTGGGACATCTAATGTCAACAATGATGACACACCACTTATTGATAGAGTTCCTCTCTTGGACTCTAAAGAACCCGCTCCATGGGTTAGGAAACTCCATGATAAAGAAGATATCATTGGAGAGGTTAATAAGGGTGTTAGGACTAGACGTCAACTTGCTAATCTTATTAGCTACACATGCTACATCTCTCAAATTGAACCCAAAAAGGTTGAAGAAGCCTTAAATGATGAATTTTGGGTTCTTGCCATGCAAGAAGAGCTAAACCAATTCGAAAAGAATGAGGTTTGGACTCTAGTTCCTAGGCCTAAGACCACTAATGTCATAGGCACTAAATGGATATTTAGGAACAAATCCGATGAGGATGGCAACATAGTGCGGAACAAGGCTAGACTTGTAGCACAAGGGTACTCTCAAATTGAGGGTATCGACTTTGAGGAGACATTTGCTCCCGTTGCCCGTTTAGAGTCTATTAGGCTTCTCTTATCCATTTCTTGTGTGCACAAGTTCAAATTGCACCAAATGGATGTCAAGAGTGCCTTCCTCAATGGCTTCTTGCAAGAGGAAGTGTTTGTTGAACAACCCAAGGGGTTTGTGGATGCTCACCACCCCAACCATGTCTACCGCCTCAAGAAGGCACTATA
Organism: Acer yangbiense; assembly: GCA_008009225.1. Lineage (NCBI taxonomy): Eukaryota > Viridiplantae > Streptophyta > Magnoliopsida > Sapindales > Sapindaceae > Acer > Acer yangbiense. The sequence continues at coordinate 9,646,951 of CM017772.1, read as the reverse complement.
TGGGTTGAAACAAGCACCGAGGGCTTGGTATGAGCGCCTCACTCAATTTCTTGTTGACAATAACTACACAAGAGGTAGTGTTGACAAGACACTATTCATCAAGAGAGACAATGATGAGCTTTTCATAGCTCAAATATATGTCGATGACATAGTGTTTGGCTCCATCAACAACACCAAGGTCCAACAATTTGTTGATGTTATGTCTCATGAATTTGAGATGAGTCTTGTTGGTGAGCTTAATTACTTCCTAAATATGAGATAAAATTGATAAGTAGAAACACTAATTATGTAAGATAAAAGTGTTCAACAAATCATACCATGTGTGTTGAAGAAGTCCCATGCATTAGCATATGCTAGATGATCCTAGATGATGCTTAGATGAAGATTTATGCATGTGGGAATGGGTTTAGAGAGATAAAGATATGATCTTTAAGCTTTCTCTCTCAAGTCTCTCTAAATATCTCTCTAGGGTTCTTATAATCAAAGACTTGTGTTCTGAACCAGAGATAAGGATGTATTTATAGAGACCAAAAACAGGGCAGGTGAAAATACAATTTTGCCCTTGAAACGCACCGATCGGCGGTTTCATTCAGCGGCCAGGCCGCCGAAATGAACCGCCGAATGGCTCCCGTGTGGAACAGGGGAACTTCGGCGATTGTAAGGATTCCCATTATTGATTGGCTTATTTCGTGGTCAAACCACATGTTGGGGTTTGGTTGTAAGGGTAGTCTAGGTGTTTGTTGAAGATCAAGACCCTTTCCAAGACCTCAAGAGGACAAGCACCAAAGGTATATATCTAGTGCTTACATTGGCTTGAAGAGATATAGTTGCACACACACACACAACATGCATAACTCTTATTCTTGTATGGTGTGTTTATATTTTGTGTGCATTGTGCTTTATTGATTTATTCAATATCTCTTCTTGCATGTTGAATTGATTGCATCTTGTTATATGATAATGCCATGACATGTTAGGCATTAGGATGCATTCAATACCCACACTTGCACTTCATGTATGTTAGCTTTTAGTGTGGAGTAATTCGTTTCCCTAAGGATGTTCGGAAACGTCCGCGCGTGCACGGTAATGTGCTTTGATTTGCGCGATGATCGCCGGTGGAGATGCCTTTGGCTTCTCCTTGGTTTCACCATTTTGGTGAATCGGCGGTTACGTTCGGCGTCCTTGCCGCCGTTCGAAACCGCCGAATGAGACCTGATTGAAATATATCTCTCGGGTCCAAAACGGCGGTTGGGATCGGCGGTTTCCATACCGCCGAATGAAGTCGCCGAAGTTCCCCTGTTCCACACGGGAGCCATTCGGCGGTTCATTTCGGCGGCCTGGCCGCTGAATGAAACCGCCGATCGGTGCGTTTCAAGGGCAAAATTGTATTTTCACCTGCCCTGTTTTTGGTCTCTATAAATACATCCTTATCTCTGGTTCAGAACACAAGTCTTTGATTATAAGAACCCTAGAGAGATATTTAGAGAGACTTGAGAGAGAAAGCTTAAAGATCATATCTTTATCTCTCTAAACCCATTCCCACATGCATAAATCTTCATCTAAGCATCATCTAGGATCATCTAGCATATGCTAATGCATGGGACTTCTTCAACACACATGGTATGATTTGTTGAACACTTTTATCTTACATAATTAGTGTATCAATTTTATCTCATATTTTACTTATATGTGTTTAGATTAATTTCTACATATAAGATTGAGATTATGTGTTGATTGGGTTTTTATTTGTTAGCTAGGCTTTAATGTTCATATGCCATCTAGCTAATTGATCTCATTTATTGATTGAGATTATTTTTCATAGCTTATTTGATTAGGTCATTATTGCCTAAAAGCTATGCCATGAACATTCTTGTGTGATGTATTGATAACTAGGTTGATAGATTGTTTTTTAATCAACTAGTTAATCCTTTGAATGTTTATGGGTTTTATATGATAGCTTTGTATCTAGGATTGGTGATCCTTTACTTAGCTAAAGTTATATGCCATGTCATATAGCTATATGTGATATCTAGGATTGATTATATTGTCATCTTATAATCCTAGGTAAGCATTTAGAGTACCCTAGCTCTTATTGCATTAATTGAATATTCATACATATTCACATAGGGTTGTGCATCTCTTTTGAGAGATTGAAGTCTTGGGGCTAAGTGTGCTTAGGCCTCAAGCAAATTGGACTAGAGCCGCTATAAAAGGCCCGCGTGGTAGATTAGAGGGTGCTCACGCCAAGAGTAGTGTATCAGGGGATATCACTAGGGATTGAACCAAGAGTGGCGATTGGTAGTGTCCATAGCCTGAGGTTATCTAGGGTGAGGGTCCGAGAATCACTTGAGGGTGTAACCGTCTTTTCATATAGTGGATTTCGAGGTCCGAGTGTGGCGCACTTAACAGCCCGTGGTTTTTCCCAGTGGTTGGGTTTTCCACGTAAACATCAAGTGTCATTTACTATTTCCGCATCTTATTACACTTGTATGTTTTGTTGACTTGCTAGGGGTATTTTCGTAAAATTGACATGCATGCGAAAATTGGGTAATAATTAGATAAAATCTATTCACCCCCCCTCTAGCTTTATATTGATAAACACACCTCGAGTATTTAATGAACTTTCAATTGGTATCAGAGCGGGTTCCTAGATATACTTAGGTGATCCTAGCTCATTTTGGTGTGTTTTTGCATTTTGTATGATTATTGTTTTTGACATACATCTTGCATTCTTCTCATTTGCATTCATTCAACGCAAACACTATGAGTGATTTTATGAGAGAAGAAAATGACTCCGATGAGGAGATGTCCCTCTAAGGAGAGAGAGGAGACGAAGATGAAAGGGCGTTGCTCACATCTCCAAAGAGCTTCAAGCCCAAGCCTTCCTCAATCTTGGTCTAACCAACCAAGAAGGCTATCTTCCCTCAACCTACGATCTTAATAGGGAAGTGTTCAATCATGCAAGCTCAACCGAGCAAGCAACTTTGTCTTGGTCATCATCAAAGGAGGAGAGATCCTATCCAACTACCAAGACAACCACAACGACAAGGGAAAGCACTTTTGCATGCTCAAGGGAATGGTATAATTCCTAACCTTATCTCCTCTTGTCTTTTGTGTGGTATTGTTGGTCATGTTAGACCAAGTTGCTTGCATTACATTTAATTATGTAATCTTATATGCATGATTGAAAAGAAAAAGGCTAGAGCTAAGATGCATGTCCTTAAAAAGGAAGAAAATCATTTGCATGATTCTTTGCCATCTAGAACTCTAGAACCTATGACCACTAGGTATGTTTTTGAGGCACCTAAGTGGATTAGAAAAGACGAACCCGCTTGCTACGAGACAAACATGTCTCAAATAGGTTCAACTAGGTCCTATGGACTTGGTAAGTCTTTTAAACCACATGCCCTTCATTGAAGTGGTGTGGATATTGACCCCATATGGGGAACTTAAGCAAAGAGAGCTATTTTGCATCTTGTCACTTGCAAAAAAAAAAAAATTTGAAATATCTTATGCTTCTCTTTTTGTTGCTTGAGTTAGCTTGGTTACACTATGTATACATATTTTCTATTCAATAAGTGTGATCAATGCTTGTATTGCAATCCATGTCATATTTATGTTCAAACATGCATTTTTGGACTAGGAGATATATACATTGGATTTAATTTGAATGACCTATAATGATCTCCATGACATGATGATTGCTAAAATGACATGCTAAATGCTAATCTTGAAAAGCATGTTTTGATGATTGCATTTTTTAAATGCAAAATAATGTGTGAAAAAGCTTATGAGACTCAAATGAAAAAGGATTTTGTATCCATTCAAGGATTTTACAATCCAAATGTCTCTCTTTCTTTATTGGTTGAACATGTCTACTATCATACGGATATCTTATCCGGAAAAATCAAGTAGGGTGCAAAGTCGCTCATGACATGTTTAGCTTATAAAGTTGGATATAGTTGTTCTTAAATTGAAATCGATGAAAACCTATATCCTTGCTTCTCTCTTGACATTGGTGAAATTGGTTTGAATTCATATTGAAAACCTTTGTCATTTGCTTTGCCAAATACCATGATATTTTGGACTTAAATGCTACATGTCTTGTATGCAAAGCAATTTTTTGATTCACACATTTTATTTAAATAAATCTCCTTGTTTCTCTCCAATAAATTGAGATTGCATAAAGTGACTTATATTGATTATGCATATACTAGAATGCTACTATCTCTCTTTGCCTTGAGTGACCCGGTTGGGGATTACTCCCTTGTCTATATCATGACAAAAAGGGGGAGTATGTTGTGGTAAGGGGAGTTGCAAATTGTAGTAGCAATTGTGCATGTTGGGGAGAATACTAATTGAGGGGGAGTAACCCTTTGAGGGGGAGCATTTGCACATTCATACATTGCATGATGTTGTACTTAAATCTTTAAATGCAAATGCTTGTTTTATCTCACTTGATTCATCTCACCTTTTCTTGTATTAGAAAGTATAGAAACTGTGCTTTCAGGGATTGATTGTTCTACTTGAGATTGAAGACTTCAAGACTATTTATCTTATCTCTTTGTAAAGTAGAAAATCATAAGTAGACCTGTAGTTTCTATTATGTTGTGAGGAATCAATGTGAGTGGTGGTTTTGTCACGAAATAGCCAAAGGGGGAGATTGTAAGGATTCCCATTATTGATTGGCTTATTTCGTGGTCAAACCACATGTTGGGGTTTGGTTGTAAGGGTAGTCTAGGTGTTTGTTGAAGATCAAGACCCTTTCCAAGACCTCAAGAGGACAAGCACCAAAGGTATATATCTAGTGCTTACATTGGCTTGAAGAGATATAGTTGCACACACACACACAACATGCATAACTCTTATTCTTGTATGGTGTGTTTATATTTTGTGTGCATTGTGCTTTATTGATTTATTCAATATCTCTTCTTGCATGTTGAATTGATTGCATCTTGTTATATGATAATGCCATGACATGTTAGGCATTAGGATGCATTCAATACCCACACTTGCACTTCATGTATGTTAGCTTTTAGTGTGGAGTAATTCGTTTCCCTAAGGATGTTCGGAAACGTCCGCGCGTGCACGGTAATGTGCTTTGATTTGCGCGATGATCGCCGGTGGAGATGCCTTTGGCTTCTCCTTGGTTTCACCATTTTTGGTGAATCGGCGGTTACGTTCGGCGTCCTTGCCGCCGTTCGAAACCGCCGAATGAGACCTGATTGAAATATATCTCTCGGGTCCAAAACGGCGGTTGGGATCGGCGGTTTCCATACCGCCGAATGAAGTCGCCGAAGTTCCCCTGTTCCACACGGGAGCCATTCGGCGGTTCATTTCGGCGGCCTGGCCGCTGAATGAAACCGCCGATCGGTGCGTTTCAAGGGCAAAATTGTATTTTCACCTGCCCTGTTTTTGGTCTCTATAAATACATCCTTATCTCTGGTTCAGAACACAAGTCTTTGATTATAAGAACCCTAGAGAGATATTTAGAGAGACTTGAGAGAGAAAGCTTAAAGATCATATCTTTATCTCTCTAAACCCATTCCCACATGCATAAATCTTCATCTAAGCATCATCTAGGATCATCTAGCATATGCTAATGCATGGGACTTCTTCAACACACATGGTATGATTTGTTGAACACTTTTATCTTACATAATTAGTGTTTCTACTTATCAATTTTATCTCATATTTTACTTATATGTGTTTAGATTAATTTCTACATATAAGATTGAGATTATGTGTTGATTGGGTTTTTATTTGTTAGCTAGGCTTTAATGTTCATATGCCATCTAGCTAATTGATCTCATTTATTGATTGAGATTATTTTTCATAGCTTATTTGATTAGGTCATTATTGCCTAAAAGCTATGCCATGAACATTCTTGTGTGATGTATTGATAACTAGGTTGATAGATTGTTTTTTAATCAACTAGTTAATCCTTTGAATGTTTATGGGTTTTATATGATAGCTTTGTATCTAGGATTGGTGATCCTTTACTTAGCTAAAGTTATATGCCATGTCATATAGCTATATGTGATATCTAGGATTGATTATATTGTCATCTTATAATCCTAGGTAAGCATTTAGAGTACCCTAGCTCTTATTGCATTAATTGAATATTCATACATATTCACATAGGGTTGTGCATCTCTTTTGAGAGATTGAAGTCTTGGGGCTAAGTGTGCTTAGGCCTCAAGCAAATTGGACTAGAGCCGCTATAAAAGGCCCGCGTGGTAGATTAGAGGGTGCTCACGCCAAGAGTAGTGTATCAGGGGATATCACTAGGGATTGAACCAAGAGTGGCGATTGGTAGTGTCCATAGCCTGAGGTTATCTAGGGTGAGGGTCCGAGAATCACTTGAGGGTGTAACCGTCTTTTCATATAGTGGATTTCGAGGTCCGAGTGTGGCGCACTTAACAGCCCGTGGTTTTTCCCAGTGGTTGGGTTTTCCACGTAAACATCAAGTGTCATTTACTATTTCCGCATCTTATTACACTTGTATGTTTTGTTGACTTGCTAGGGGTATTTTCGTAAAATTGACATGCATGCGAAAATTGGGTAATAATTAGATAAAATCTATTCACCCCCCCTCTAGCTTTATATTGATAAACACACCTCGAGTATTTAATGAACTTTCACCTAGGTTTGCAAATTAGGCAACTAGATGATGGGATTTTCATAACCCAAGCCAAATATGCCAAAAACCTTGTGAAGAAGTTTGGTCTTGAAAAAGCCAAACATTGTGACACTCCTATGAGCACCACTTTGAAGCTAAGCAAGGATGCTAGCGGTAAAAGTGTGGACCAAACCTTATATCGTGGCATGATAGGGAGCTTGCTCTATTTGACCGCAAGTAGGCCCGATATATCATTTAGTGTAGGAGTTTGTGCTAGGTACCAATCCGATCCCAAGGAGTCCCATCTCTTCTTCGGTTAAGAGAGTCATTCGCTTTATGAATGGGACTTCCAACTATGGGATTTGGTACTCATTTGACACTAATCCTAGTCTTGTAGGATATAGTGATGCGGATTGGGCAGGAAATTATGATGATAGGAAGAGCACATCGGGCGGTTGCTTCTTTCTAGGCAACAACTTGGTGTCTTGGTTTTGCAAGAAGCAAAACTCGATTTCCTTGTCCACGGCGGAAGCCGAGTACATAGCCGCGGGGAGTGGATGCACTCAACTTATATGGATGAAGCAAATGCTAGTAGATTACGGATTCAACCAAGGTACTCTCACTCTTTTTTGTGATAACATGAGTGCCATTAATATTTCCAAGAATCCGGTACAACATTCTAGAACTAAGCATATTGACATCCGCCATCACTTCATTAGAGAGCTTGTTGAAAATAAATGCATAGTACTTGAACATGTAGGTACTAATGATCAACTTGCGGACCTATTTACTAAACCCTTAGATGCTACTCGATTTAAAATTCTTAGTAGATCTATTGGGATATGTCTTGTGGAGTGATGTTCTATGATTGACCCCATATGGGGAACTCAAGCAAAGAGAGCTAGTTTGCATTCTTGTCACTTGCAAAAAAATTTGAAATATCTTATGCCTCTTCTTTTAATTGCTTGAGTAAGCTTGGTTGCACATATGTATATATGTTTTCAATTCAATAAGTGTGAACCTTGCTTGTTTACAATCCATGTCATATTTATGTTCAAACATGCATTTTTGGACTAGGAGATGTATATAGGAAGTATGATTTGAATGACCTATGATTATCTCCATGACATGATGATTCTTTAATAACATGCTAATGTCAAATGAAAAAGCATGAAATTCATATAACATGCTCACATGAAAAGCATGAATTGATGATTGCATATTCTTAAAAATGCAAAACTTGTGTGAAAGCTTATGAGACTCAAAATGAATAAAGGATCTTGTATCCGTTCAAAGGAATTTATATTCCAAATGTCTCTCTTTCTTTATTGGTAGAACATGGCTACTATCATACGGATATCTTATCCGGAAAAATCAAAAAGGGTGCAAAGTTGCTCATGCCATGTTTCGCTTATAAAGTTGGATATAGTTGCTCTTATATTGAAATCAATGTATTCTATATCCTTGCTTTACTCATGACATTGGTGAAATTGGTTTGAATTCCTATTAGAAACCTTTGTCATTTGCTTTGCCAAATACCATTGTATTTTGGACTTGAATGCTACATGTCTTGTATGCAAAGCATGTTTGATTCACACATTTTCTCTCAAATAAATCTCCTTGTTTCTCTTCGATTAATTGAGATGCATAAAGTGACTTATATTAATTATACAAATCTTGCATGCTACTATCTCTCGTTACTATGAGTGACCCGGTTGGGGACTACTCCTTTGCCTATATCATGACAAAAAGGGGGAGTAGTATATGGTAAGGGGAGATGCAAATTGGTGTTGCAATTGTGCACATTGGGGAGATAACACATTGAGGGGGAGTAACCCTTTGAGGGGGAGCATTGCATTTATCATACATTGCATATATTTTGTAATGTTGTGCCTAAATTCTAAAAATGCAAATGCTTGTTTTGATATCACTTGATTAATCTCACATTTCACTTGTATTGGAAAACATAGAAATCTTATTTACAGGGCTTGATTATTCTACAAGAGATTGAAGACTTAAAGTTTTATTTTCTTATCTCTTTGTGTTGTAGAATATCATAGTTGTCCCGTAGTTTCTATTTCTTTGTAAGGAATCAATGTGGGTGGTGGTTTTGTCATGAAATAGCCAAAGGGGGAGATTGTAAGGTTCCCATTTGTTGATTGGCTCATTTCGTGGACAAACCACATGTTGGGGTTCTTTGTAAGGGTAGCCTAAGTATCGGTCTTATTGTTCGAAGCCCTTTGAAGACCTCATGTTGATAAGCACCGAAGGTAAATTTCTATGTGCTTACTTTTCTTTGAAGAGATTAGTTGCACACACACACTTAACATTCATTGCATATGTGTGCATTCTCTTCACTTGTCATATTTCACACTTGCACTTATTTATTATATTTTGTTGTGTGTAATTGTGTCATGTTGTCGTGTAATTCGTTTCCCGATAACTTTCGGAAACGTCCGCGCATGCACTAGAATGTGCTTGGTTTAGCGCGAGGACCGCCTATGGAGAATGCCCTTGGCTTCTCCTTGGTTTTCACCTTTCTAGGTGATCGGCGGTTATGATCGGCGGCCTGGCCGCCGAATGAAACCGCCGTTTCAGTCCAGATTGGTCTGAAGCATTTCTGTGGTTAAGATCGGCGGTCACGACTGCCGTTCGAAACCGCCGATTCAAGACCTGATTGATTTATCTCTCGGTCTAATTCGGCGGTTGAATCGGCGGTTACGAAACCGCCGTTCGAAATCGCCGTTCATACCTGATTGATTTTAATCTCTCGGGGTTTGATTCGGCGGTTGGTATCGGCGGTCACGAAACCGCCGAATGAACTGCCGTTTATGCTCTGTTCTTCACGAGCTCAATTCGGCGGTCATGATCAGCGGCCTGGCCGCCGATTGAAACCGCCGATCGGCGCGTTTCTTTGAAACTTACTTAAACGACCACACTTTGATTTGGCCCCCTATATATATGCCATTTTGTCTTTAGGTCAATTAAGAGAGTTCATATTCAGAATTCATACTTAGGATATTTTTCAAAGAGAAGAAAAATTCCAAGAACTCATTTTTTATTACTCAACCACTTTTTCATGATCATCAATCATCATCTAGCATCATCCTTGATCTTCTAGATGTCATCTTGCATGGATTCTTCATCATACTTTGCTTGGTAAGCTTTTCACTAATATCTTACATATTTTGTGTTTCTCTTAGCTAGCAATCTCAATTAATTACTTGTATGTTATTTTATATACTTTGAATACAAGTTTGAGATTAGTATGATGTATGTTTGAGAAGTTGTTTTGTGATAGCTAATTAAGTTTTGTGCTTAATCTTGATTAGCTAAACTATTTGACATGTCATTTAGTTTTGATATCTAGGATTGTTCTAATTGCATATTAATCATCTTAGATAAGCATATAGGGTTTCCCTTGCTCTATGTTGCATTTGGATATTCATATATTCACTTAGGGTTGTATTCTCTTCATAGAGAAAGTAAGTCTTGTGTGTAGCATCCGGGATTAGGTTGCTTAGATCGCAAGCAAATTGGACTAGGTTCACTCATACCGGGATTAGGTAGGTGTGTGATTACTTCCGGGATTAGGTTGTAATCGTTTTACACATTTAGTGGATTCGAGGTTCGAGTGTGGCTTACTTACTAGCCCGTGGTTTTTCCCGTGAGAGTTTCCACGTAAAAATCAAGTGTTATTTAATTTTCGCATATTATACTTGATTTATTGCTTTATCTAGTTTGGGGTAATTTCGTAATTTGACTTAATACGAAAAATTGGGTAATAAGCTTAAAATCTATTCACCCCCCCTCTAGATAGTTTTATACACACCGTGCTATAATTTGTTTCAGTAATGCATATATGTGGCATATTTTATAGAGATATTTGGCACCCATTTCCGTTCGAATATGACTCTTGATTCTCCTAGCTTGATGGTGGAGTGAATGCACACACACACACACACATAATATTAGTAGTTCATATAATTATAGTGTTTTAGCTAAAGTTTAGCTTGAGATTATTGTCACTAACCCGAAGTCTAATCTATTTGGAGTATTTGTTGTGTTTTTCCTTGCACTAACCACATATGGGACCTAAAAGGAAAGCATCTACAATTGAGAAGGGAAGTGCATCCCGAAAGGGAAAGGGAAAGGGAAAGGGAAAGGGAAAGGGAAAGGGAAAGGGAAAGGGAAAGGAAAGATCCTCACAACCGGAAAGGACAGCTGAGGAAATCTATGAAGAACGGCTTCAGAGCACCACTAGGAGACCCATCCTTATCGAGAGAGACGTGAGCTTTGAGGAATTGGGGGAGACGGTGATTTTTGACGAGATCCGTCGGAGAAGGTGGGAGGCGTATGTGTCCTTCCCAAAGAGAGCCAATCGAAGGATCGTCCAGGAGTTTTATGCTACCATAGACCCTGATGAGTTTGAGAGGGGAGCCCTCATAGTCCGAAGGAAGGCCATCTCCATGACCACCGAGCAAATCAACGAATTCCTCCACACACAGAGTTACCCTCAGTGGGAGGAGGGATACGAGACAAATGCCCTTTTCGAACATTATGACAAGCAGTTCAGAATCGCCATCATAGGGGACGAAGACATGGATTGGGATGGCAAGATTTATCAGAGACAGCTAGGCTTTGAGGAGCATTTTTGGAGTATATACTTTAGCTACTCACTCCTGCCTAGCTTACATAGAACAGACTTGAAGAAGCAAATTGCCATCATGATCTACCAAATGAAGAACCACTTGGAGTTCGATGTCGGGCGCACGATAGTGAAGAGGATAGCAGAGTCAGGGAGACGAAGCAATCTGAGCCTCTTCTTTCCGTGTTTGATCACTCACTTTGCTCGGAGGGCAGGCCTTCGAGTGGATTTGCCAGCAGATGGGATTTTGACACCCTTAGGTCATGTAGGCAGAAGGGCCTACAATGAGGCAGCTGAGGGAAAGCCAGGAATAGAGAAGCTTCTCAGTTTGCGTGAACAGAGGGAGTAGAGATTAGCTCAGCGAAGGTCCATCAAGAGGAGAGAGTTGGAAAGAATAGAAGAACAGGGACGTGAGGAGTCCGATGTAGGAGTTGACGAGGAGGAGTCTGAGGAGACAGAGTCTGAGAGGGAGGTTGAGGCACCAGCTTGGGCAAGGGACATGATGGAGTCCCACAAGAAATTGATAGATTCCAATAATGTCTTATCACGGACTGTTCGCCGCCTTGCTAGGCAAGTGAGAGCATTGACGGGAGCAGTGGCACAATGTGTGGGCTACCAGGTGAGTGAGCCAAGTGATCACTCTAGTGATCGAGATGGAGAGCGCTGTCAGAAGCGCAGACCTGACGAGACACCCACAGCACCAGAGACATCAGCTATTCCACCCTTGCCCGAGACAGGTATACCTAACCCCTTTACCTCTGTTGATATTGATGATCTATTTTTCAGTCCTATGGCTCCGCCAGACCTATATCAGCAGAATTACAACTTCATGGACTTACTCTGTGAGCAACAACAGATTCTAGAACAGGTGATAGGAAAACCGGAGGTAGAGAGGGGTCTACCAGACCAATTGAGAGGGAGTTACATGGAGGAGATGCGAGGACTGTTTCCGGAGGAGATGGAGGATCGGAAACCATTCCAGGAGCAGATACCTGAGCAGGTGAAGCATGTGGCGTACGTGGAGTCGTACGTGGTGGGCATTGAGCTTCTTCCGGATGGATATGAAGAGACCACTACTGATCCGGTGGAATACATTGTGGAAGAGCCCGAGTCCTCGACGCACATCATTCCGTATGTTGAACCTGTTAGGATTATGCTCAATAGCAAGAGTGTAATGTTGTAATTAACAATCTTTTTCATATTAATAAAGTGATTTCTGGTTTAACAAATCTTATAGCATTTATAGTTTAATATTATAATTGTCAAAGTAAATAATCATAAGGTATAAAGACTATGAGAAAAGAAGAATTGTTCGTACATCTGGATATGTATGTGGTAGACACAATTCTTTAGTTAGTCTTGAATATTGTTCACAACTTAAGTTAAAGGTTGGGCACCTTTATCTTGTTAAAGTTTTAGAATTCTTTTGCTAGCATTTGAGTGGGATCAAATGAGATATGATGAGTCTAAAATCATTGGAGTGTCTTCGAGCAAAAGAATCTAGTGCACTGGGTGCATTGAACTGGATCACAATGAAATACTTTATCTATAACCGTCAGTAGATAAAAGTCTTTTCATTATCAGGATAATCGGAGAGTCTATCTTAATCCTGAGATAAATGATGGACTTATGGTTGCAAGTGATATCATTTGAGTTATCAATGAGTACGATTATATAGCATAGTCTATCCTCGATAGTTTGGTGATATTCATTTGTTAATCGATAGAGGACTTCATTTATAGATATGGACATCGTGGCTCCATTTATTAAATAAGAGTATAATATCATCATATGGATGTTTTGAGGTAATTGGATATTAAATCTCAACGTTGAGTTTTCGATAGTGTCTATTGAAAACATGGCTTCTGGACAAGTCAAAATATCCAAGTTCAAAACGTGGTCATATGAGTAAATATGGTAACTTGGAGAGTTATAGGCGGTCTATGAACTCTTGGCGATTACTGATATTAATCACGAGGATACACTATCTCTAACTTGATTGTCTAGGGTATGAATGAGGAACATCTTCCTTTTCTATCTTTATTTAAGAGTTCAATTTTAGCTCTTTAGTGGAATGAGTTAAAATTAATGGATCAGACCTAAGTAAATCATTTGTTGATTGTGATTAGGTTATGTCTATTGAAGCTTAAATTTAGATAGCCCGCCAAGATCCCCAATCCACACGGACTTGCATGGATCACTTGATATATTCTACCGGACCAATTTAAGGGTCCATCTAGAATTGCATTTAATATATTAAGAATATAATTTGCACATTATTTATGTAATGGGCTGCTTAATTATATTTATATATTAATGAATGGCATGTGGGCTTGTTTCTTTTAGTAAGAATGGGTCTGGTTCACATGTGGGCTTTTTATTTAAAGTCCAATGGATTAAATGAAATGAGAAAATAATATAAAGCCCTATTTTAGACAAGTGGGGCAGCAAGGGTTAATATATTAGCCTATATATTATTTTGTTTCATTGTTTAATTAAATAAGAATTAATTAATTTATTAATTAATTGTTTAATTAAGAAACAAATCTTTTCTGATTAGGAAATATGATTCCTAGAGTTATACTATTGGTAGTAGTATACTAAAATTAAAAGACTTGTTTGGTAAGAAAATAAATAATTAATTTTATTTATTTAATCAAATAAGAAGTCTTTTTATTTAGTCAAATAAAAGAATAAAAGATCTATGAGTTGGATTAGGGTTTTGAAGTCTTAAACTAAATAGGAATTAGGGTGCAATACAAACTCTTTTTGGCTTGAGTATTGCGGCAACCCTAGTCCCTTTTGGTGTATTATTTTCGGCAACCCTAATAGAAAGAAGGAAAGAAAAATTGGCCACCTATATATGTGTACTTATAGAATTCGGCCACCACATGCATTGTGCTTGAGAGACAATTTTCTTCTTCTTCTTAATTCATAGAGAGCATTATTTTTATTCTACTAAAACATAAAAGAGTGAATAGATTATTCTTTGATGGTACACTAATTGCTTGTTCATCAATAAGCTTGTGTGTACAACATCGATTTAGGTTCACGCGAGTTTCGATCATTAGATTGAGAACTCAAAAGTGACCGGAATAATCTTAGTCTTCTTTTGATTGTTTTTGTGACTAACAAAGAAAAGAAAAGTTTGTTTGTCCATTCTCAGGTTTGCAATTCAAAGAAAAGGGAGACCACGCTCCTAGGTGATCCACGTTCGTGCTAGGATTGAAGATCTTGCGGATTACCATCGACGTAAGTCAATCGGATCACGCGACAAAAGGTATTCTACTTTTTGGTTATTTTATATTCATGTTTAATTAATTAAAGGGTTTAAGGTTCATAAAGGAAAAATTTTAAAAGTCACTAAATCTTATTTTTAGTCTCGCTTCCGCTGCGTGTACTACGGTATTTTTCCCTACAATTGGTATCAGAGCCTAGGTTGAACCCTTTTAATTAATTAACGTATATATACGTGGATCTATTTCTTTTTATTGTGATTATGCATGTTTAGAAAGAGATGACACTCTAGGTATTCGCATATATAATTACATGTGAATGTATGGATTTATATATGTTTATGTGGATTGTTTTTGCTCGATTTTGGTCCTAGATTTTCAATGTATTTTTGTTATGGAATTGTAACAAGAAGGGTGGTCTATCATCGCCATAATTCCTTCTTGGTAGTTGCTAGGTTTTATATTTTTTTTATTATTTTTAGTGCAGTATTTTTTACTGCAGTTTTTATTTATTTTTTATGTGCAGTTTTTATTTTGTAAAAATACTGCAGTGAATAAAAAAAAAAAAAAAAATTAATACTGCAGTATTTTATTATTTATACTGCTGTAATGTATTCGGGTATTGAAGATTCGAAGACACGAAGAAAAACGAAGCAACCGGAACTGAGAACGAGCACCGTGCGCACCCTAGGATTGGATTGGGCTGCGCATGGCAAGCCCATTACATGGTGGGCTGCGCACAGTAGCCTTGTGTGGCCTTATGGACTGCACATGGCAGCCCCTTTGTGGGGTTGTGGGCTGTGCACGCCCATGGGTGGAGGCCGAAGGATGAGCGTATGGTTGATGGGCCACTTGAAGATCTTGTATTCCTAAACAATTGTAATTTACTTGTTTTTCTAGGATGGGCCAAAATTGTTGCTATTTAATTTTTGCTTAAATATTACAATATTTGTTATTGTATGATAACATGACATATAGAATAGGAGTGCCACTTATATATCTCTTTTGGTATGAACATGCATTGAATGATTTAGGTATCTAAATTGGCACCTAGATAACTTGGTAAATCATTCTATGGGATTTAATCACACGCCTTAAATAATTGAGTGGGAGAAGGTGTTTTTGTAACACCTATGGCCTCCAAGGTTAGTTGAGCTTTATTATTTATTGGTAATCCCCCCAAGGGGCGTCCATGAATGGAATTTAGCAATAAACATCCTTACAAGGATAGACTAGACAATGGACTCAAACGAGATCTACTCCCCAAGGAGGGATTTTCGTGAGAGAAAATTGAGGGTCGATATCTTGGTAACACACTCAATGTAATTTTATTGATATCCTCCCAAGAGTTCTTGTCAATAAAATTGCAAGGCTAAAATTGAAAACGCTGGTTGTTATGTTAACAATTAGGTGGGACCTAGTCTAACTAGTAAATGGTGCGAACTCCCAAAGGAGGCATAACATTTATGGGTGTTGGATCACCGTTGAATTTTTATGATTGAGTTATTTATTTAATTCAAGATAAATATTTAAAAGTGCTTTACCATGATTATTTACTTATATATGTTTTGTTTTATTCAGAAATCATGACCCCATCACTTATGAACATCTTAAAAGATAACACTTTAACTGGAGATAATTATGTCACATGGAAAAGGAAAATTGGGTTGTTGCTGCAAAGTGAAAAATATAAGTTTGTTCTAACTACTCCTAAACCACCTGCTCCTAATAATGAATCTAGCATAATGTATAGAGATGAGTATGAGCAGTGGAAGACTTCAGATGATATGGCCAAATGTTATATTATGGCCACTATCTCCGACGTGTTGCAACAGCAGCATGAAGGAATGGAGTCCGCTGCTGATATAATGATGTCTCTAGAGGAGATGTTTGCTATGAAGTCCAGGACGACTAAGAGAGAGGCAGTGACTGCTTTTATGAATCTTAGAATGAAACCTGGACAGGCTGTGAAAGATCACATGATGAAAGTCATAGCACATCTCAACATTGCTGAACTGCATGGCGCTGAGATAGATGGTGAGACAAAAATTGATATGGTTGTCAATTCATTGTCAGATTCCTTTGATCAGTTCAAATTGGACTACACTTTGAACAAAAAGGAATACACCTTATAAGGCCTGATGCAAGATGTTCAAAGTGCTGAAAAGATCCTTGTGAAAGGCAAGGGTCAAGAGATTCATATGGTTGGTAAAGTTGTTATTGTTAAGGCCCGTCAAAAGGTCAAGAAACAACAGAAGAAAAAGCAATTTGGGCCTACCAAGAAGGAGACCAAGAAAGTAACCAAGATCAAAGGGAAATGCTTCCTTTGTGGTGAAAAGGGACGTTGGAAAAGAAATTGCCCAAAGTCCCATAATAAGAAGGAAGAAGGTAATGTTAATTATCTTGAAACATATTTTCTGGCAAATTCTAATGATTCTTGGATCATAGACTCTGGAGCCACTAATCATGTTTGTTATTCCTTGCAGGGGTTCCAAGAAAGGAGAAGGCTGAGTAAGAATGAAATCAATTTGCGCTTGGGCAACGGAACGTTAGTGTCTGCAAGTGCAGTTGGAGATATTAGAGTTTATTTGGATTCTAGAAGGCATTTAGATTTAATAGACGTTTATTATGTACCTCAATTCAAGAGGAATTTAATTTCAGTTTCTTGTTTGAATAAATTTGGATATTCGGTTACTTTTAATAAAGTTTTTATTATTAGTAAGAATGACAAAATTATTTGCCAAGGTACATTGGAAAACGGTCTATACTTTTTGCATAGAAATATCTCTCACTCGTTAGACACAGAATTAACGGAACCTAATCATAAAAGAGTAAAATTATCAATAGATGAAATCTACCTATGGCATTTACGCCTAGGTCATATTAACCTTAATAGGATTAAAAGATTGGTATGTGACGGACCTTTAAGTGACTTAAAGGTTGATGATCTACCAACTTGTGAATCTTGTTTGGAAGGTAAAATGACCAAAAGGTCGTTCTCTGCCAAAGGTGCAAGAGCCACTGAATGTTTAGGATTGATACACACTGATGTATGTGGACCTATGAGCATTCAAGATAGAGGTGGATATGAGTACTTCATCACCTTCACAGATGATTACTCGAGATTTGGCTATATGTATCTCATGCGACATAAGTCGGATGCTTTTGACATGTTCAAAGCATTCAAAGCTGAAGTAGAAAATCAGCTTGAGAAACACATAAAAATCTTGAGATCTGATCGTGGTGGAGAATATCTATCTGGTGAGTTTCAGCAATATCTTATTGATAATGGGATAGTTTCTCAGTTTTCTGCACCAGGTACACCTCAACAGAATGGGGTGGCAGAAAGGAGAAATAGAACTCTTTTGGATATGGTTAGGTCTATGTTGAGTTATTCAACACTTCCTATTTCTTTTTGGGGATATGCTTTACAAACTGCTATATACATTCTAAACGATGTACCATCTAAGTCTGTTCCTAAAACACCGCATGAGTTGTGGACTAGGCCTAAGCCTAGTTTACAACACTTAAGGATATTTGGTTGTCCTGTGCATGTGTTAAAAGGAAAGACAGAAAAGATGGAGTCCCGTTCGGAAACATGTATATTTGTAGGGTATCCAAAAGTAACTAAAGGATATTATTTCTATAGTCCTTTAGATCTTAAAGTATTTGTTTCGACAAATGCTAAATTTCTGGAAAAGGACTATATGAATGATTTTGTGCCTAAAAGTAGAATTGTCCTGAATGAGATGTCAGGAGATACAATTCCACGAGAGGTTAAACAACCTAACCCAATTGTAAGTTCCGATCCAACACAAGATCAACAACCTACCATTCCTCGTCGTAGTGGGAGGGTTAGAACACAACCCGAAAGATACATCGGTCTGGGAGAATCAGTGGAGAATCTCCCGGACGACGATGATCCCTACACATACAAGGAAGCTATGGAGGATGTTGATAGTCGCCATTGGCAAAAGGCAATGCAATCTGAGATTGAATCTATGTTTGATAACAAAGTCTGGTCCCTTGTAGACTTGCCTAAAGGATAAAACCCATTGGGTGCAAGTGGGTATACAAGAGGAAAAGAGGTATGGATGGAAAGGTGGAAACCTTTAAAGCTAGATTGGTAGCTAAAGGGTATACACAGAAAGAAGGTATCGATTACGAGGAAACCTTCTCTCCTGTGGCCATGCTTAAATCCATTAGGATACTCTTATCCATTGCAGCATCTTTAGATCTAGAGATTTGGCAAATGGACGTCAAGACATCTTTCCTTAATGGAAGTCTTGACGAAAGCATCTACATGATGCAACCAGAGGGATTCATTGAAAAGGGCCAAATGGAAAAGGTATGCAAGTTCCAGAAATCCATATATGGATTAAAGCAAGCATCCAGATCCTGGAACATAAGGTTTGATCAAGCTGTCAAAGGTTTTGGATTTATTCAGAATCCTGACGAACCTTGTGTGTACAAAAGGATTAACGGCGACAAGTTGGTTTTCCTGATTCTTTATGTTGATGATATACTACTCATTGGAAACGATGTAGGTGTATTGACATCAATGAAAGAATGGTTAGCAAAACAATTTGATATGAAGGACTTAGGAGAAGCAAGTTTTATTCTAGGTATCCAAGTAATAAGGGATAGAAAGAATAGAACGATTGCATTATCCCAAGCTTCATACTTAGACAAAATCTTGTCTAGGTTTTCCATGCAGGATTCCAAGAAAGGTATGTTACCTTTCAGACATGGAATCAAGCTTTCTAAGGAACAAGTTCCTAAGAATGAGCATGAAGAGCAATTCATGAGTAGAGTTCCATATGCCTCGGCGGTTGGAAGTCTCATGTATGCAATGCTCTGTACTAGACCAGATATTTGTTTTGCTGTTGGTAGTAGGTTTCAATCGAAACCTGGTCCTGATCACTGGACGGCAGTCAAGCATATTTTCAAGTATCTCAAGAGAACGAGAGACAATATGCTTGTATACTTTGGAGGGGATTTGATTCCCGTTGGGTATACAGATTCTGATTTCCAATCAGATTCTAACTCCAGAAAATCCACATCAGGGGCTGTGTTTACTATTGGAGGAGGAGCAGTCATATGGAGGAGTATCAAGCAATCTTGTATTGTTGATTCCACCATGGAAGCTGAGTATGTTGCTGCATGCGAGGCTGCCAAAGAGGCTGTTTGGCCCCGCCAATTCTTGATTGACTTGGAAGTGGTTCCTAGTGCGAATAAGCAGATCACTATCTACTGTGACAACAGTAGAGCAATGGCTAATTCGAAAGAACCAAGAAGTCACAAGAGAGGTAAACACATTGAAAGAAAGTATCATCTTTTAAGGGAGATTGTTCAAGAGGTGACGTGACGATTACCAAAATCGCGTCAGCAGAAAATCTAGCGGATCCCTTCACAAAGGCTCTACCTCAGAAGAGTTTCGATGGGCATCTAGAGAATATGGGCTTAAGAGATATGACACATTTGCTATAGTGCAAGTGGGAGATTGTTAGGATTATGCTCAATAGCAAGAGTGTAATGTTGTAATTAACAATCTTTTTCATATTAATAAAATGATTTCTGGTTTAACAAATCTTATAGCATTTATAGTTTAATATTATAATTGTCAAAGTAAATAATCATAAAGTCTAAAGTCTAAAGACTATGAGAAAAGAAGAATTGTTCGTACATCTGGATATGTATGTGGTAGACACAATTCTTTAGTTAGTCTTGAATATTGTTCACAACTTAAGTTAAAGGTTGGGCACCTTTATCTTGCTAAAGTTGTAGAAATCTTTTGCTAACATTTGAGTGGGATCAAATGAGATATGATGAGTCTAAAATCATCGGAGTGTCTTCGAGCAAAAGAATCTAGTGCACTGGGTGCATTGAACTGGATCACAATGAAAAGCTTTATCTAGAACCGTCAATAGATAATAGTCTTTTCATTATCAGGACAATCGGAGAGTCCATCTTAATCCTGAGATAAATGATGGACTTATGGTTGCAAGTGGTATCATTTGAGTTATCAATGAGTACGATTATATCGCATAGTCTATCCTCGATAGTTTGGTGATATTCATTTGTTAATCGATAGAGGACTTCATTTATAGATATGGACATCGTGGCTCCATTTAATTAAATGAGAGTATAATATCATCATATGGATGTTTTGAGGTAATTGGATATTAAATCTCAACGTTGAGTTTTCGATAGTGTCTATTGAAAACATGGCTTCTGGACAAGTCAAAATATCCAAGTTCAAAACGTGGTCATATGAGTAAATATGGTAACTTGGAGAGTTATAGGCGGTCTATGAACTCTTGGCGATTACTGATATTAATCACGAGGATACACTATCTCCTATATGATTGTCTAGGGTATGAATGAGGAGCATCTTCCTTTTCTATCTTTATTTAAGAGTTCAATTTTATCTCTTTAGTGGAATGAGTTAAAATTAATGGATCGGACCTAAGTGAATCATTTGTTGATTGTGATTAGGTTATGTCTATTGAAGCTTAAATTTAGATGGCCCGCCAAGATCCCAATCCACACGGACTTGCATGGATCACTTGATATATTCTACTGGACCAATTTAAGGGTCCATCAAGAATTGCATTTAATATATTAAGAATATAATTTGCACATTATTTAAGTAATGGGCTGCTCAATTATATTATATATTAATGAAAGACATGTGGGCTTGTTTCTTTTAGTAAGAATGGGTCTGGTTCACATGTGGGCTTTTTATTTAAAGTCCAATGGATTAAATGAAATAAGAAATAATATGTTGGCCCATTTATTCAAGTGGGGCGGCAAGGTTAAGTTTTAACCTAATATATTATTTTGTTTCATTTGTTTTAATTAAATAAGAATTAATTAATTTATTAATTAATTGTTTAATTAAGAAACAAATCTTTTCTGATTAGGAAATATGATTCCTAATGTTATACTATTGTTGGTAGTATACTAAAAGTAAAAGACTTATTTGGTAAGAAAATAAATAATTAATTTTATTTATTTAATCAAATAAGAAGTCTTTTAATTTAGTCATTAAAAAGAATAAAATAACTATGAGTTGGATTAGGGTTAGAAGTCTATTCTTTTATGGAAATTAGGGTGCAACACAAACCTTTGGAGGTGGTGATTTGCGGCAACCCTAGTGCAAAAAGAAGAGAGATTTCGGCAACCCTAAAAGACAAGGAGAGGAAAATTTAGGCCACCTATATATTCCCACATATAGATTTCGGCCACCCTAAGTTGTTCAAGAGACAATTTTTCTTCTTCTTCTCAATTCATAGAAAGCTTTTATTCTACTAAAACAAATAGGAGTGTTAGATTATTCTTTGATAGTATACTATTTGCTTAATCATCAATAAGCTTGTGTATACGATATCGATCTAGGTTCACGCGAGTTTCGATCATTAGATTGAGAACTCAAAAGTGACCGGAATAATCTCAGTCATTCTTTTGATTGTTTTTGTGACTAACAAAGAAAAGAAAGTTTGTTTTGTCCATTCACAGGTTTGCAATTCAAAGAAAAAGGGAGACCACGCTCCTAGGTGATCCACGTTCGTGCTAGGATTGAAGATCTTGCGGATTACCATCGACGTAAGTCAATCGGATCACGCGACAAAAGGTATTCTACTTTTTGGTTATTTTATATTCATGTTTAATTAATTAAAGGGTTTAAGGTTCATAAAGGAAAAATTTTAAAAGTCACTAAATCTTATTTTTAGTCTCGCTTCCGCTGCGTGTACTACGGTATTTTTCCCTACAATTGGTATCAGAGCCTAGGTTGAACCCTTTTAATTAATTAACGTATATATACGTGGATCTATTTCTTTTTATTGTGATTATGCATGTTTAGAAAGAGATGGCACTCTAGGTATTCGCATATATAATTACATGTGAATGTATGGATTTATATATGTTTATGTGGATTGTTTTTGCTCGATTTTGGTCCTAGATTTTCAATGTATTTTTGTTATGGAATTGTAACAAGAAGGGTGGTCTATCATCGCCATAATTCCTTCTTGGTAGTTGCTAGGTTTTATTTTATTTTTTTTAATATGTGCAGTATTTTTTTATTATTACTGCAGCAGTTTTTTTATTAAGTTTTAGTGCAGTATTTTATGTGTAAAAGTACTGCAGTGAATAAAAAAAAAATAAAAAATAAAAAAAAATTAGTACTGCAGTATTTATTTAATTCAAGATAAATATTTAAAGTGCTTTATCATGTTTATTTACTTATATATGTTTTGTTTTATTCAGAAATCATGACCCCATCACTTATGAACATCCTGAAAGATAATACTTTAACTGGAGATAATTATGTCACATGGAAAAGGAAAATTGGGTTGTTGCTGCAAAGTGAAAAACATAAGTTTGTTCTAACTACTCCTAAACCACCTGCTCCTAATAATGAATCAAGCATAATGTATAGAGATGAGTATGAGCAGTGGAAGACTTCAGATGATATGGCAAAATGTTACATTATGGCCACTATCTCCGACGTGTTGCAACAGCAGCATGAAGGAATGGAGTCCGCTGCTGATATTATGATGTCTCTAGAGGAGATGTTTGCTATGAAGTCTAGGACGACTAAGAGAGAGGCAGTGACTGCTTTTATGAATCTTAGGATGAAACCTGGACAGGCTGTGAAAGATCACATGATGAAAGTCATAGCACATCTCAACATTGCTGAACTGCATGGCGCTGAGATAGATGGTGAGACAAAGATTGATATGGTTGTCAATTCATTGTCAGATTCCTTTGATCAGTTCAAATTGGACTACACTTTGAACAAAAAGGAATACACCTTACAAGGCCTGATGCAAGATGTTTAAAATGCTGAAAAGATCCTTGTGAAAGGCAAAGGTCAAGAGATTCATATGGTTGGTAAAGTTGCTACTGTTAAGGCCCGTCAAAAGGTCAAGAAACAACAGAAGAAAAAGCAACTTGGGCCTATCAAGAAGGACACCAAGAAAGTAACCAAGATCAAAGGGAAATGCTTCCTTTGTGGTGAAAAGGGACATTGGAAGAGAAATTGCCCAAAGTCCCAGAATAAGAAGGAAGAAGGTAATGTGAATTATCTTGAAACATGTTTTTTGGCTGATTCTACAGATTCTTGGATCATAGACTCAGGAGCCACTAATCATGTTTGTTATTCCTTGCAGGGGTTCCAAGAAAGGAGAAAGCTGAGTAAGAATGAAATCAATTTGCGCTTGGGCAACGGAACGTTAGTGTCTGCAAGTGCAGTGGGAGATATTAGAGTTTATTTGGATTCTAGAAGGCATTTAGATTTGATAGACGTTTATTATGTACCTCAATTCAAGAGGAATTTAATTTCAGTTTCTTGTTTAAATAAATTTGGATATTTGGTTACTTTTAATAAAGTTTTTATTATTAGTAAGAATGACAAAATTATTTGCCAAGGTACATTGGAAAACGGTCTATACTTTTTGCATAGAAATATCTCTCACTCGTTAGACACAGAAATAACGGAACCTAATCATAAAAGAGTAAAATTATCAACAGATGAAACCTACCTTTGGCACTTACGCTTAGGTCATATTAACCTTAATAGGATTAAAAGATTGGTATGTGACGGACCTTTAAGTGACTTAAAGGTTGATGATCTACCAACTTGTGAATCTTGTTTGGAAGGTAAAATGACCAAAAGGACGTTCTCTGCCAAAGGTGCAAGAGCCACTGAATGTTTAGGATTGATACACACTGATGTATGTGGACCTATGAGCATTCAAGCTAGAGGTGGATATGAGTACTTCATCACCTTCACAGATGATTACTCGAGATTTGGTTATGTGTATCTCATGCGACATAAGTCGAATGCTTTTGACATGTTCAAAGCATTCAAAGCTGAAGTGGAAAATCAGCTTGAGAAACACATAAAAATCTTGAGATCTGATCGTGGTGGAGAATATCTATCTGGTGAGTTTCAGCAATATCTTATTGATAATGGGATTGTTTCTCAGTTTTCTGCACCAGGTACACCTCAACAGAATGGGGTAGCAGAAAGGAGAAATAGAACTCTTTTGGATATGGTTAGGTCTATGTTGAGTTATTCAACACTTCCTATTTCTTTTTGGGGATATGCTTTACAAACTGCTATATACATTCTAAACGATGTACCATCTAGGTCTGTTCCTAAAACACAGCATGAGTTGTGGACTGGGCGCAAGCCTAGTTTACAACACTTAAGGATATTTGGTTGTCCTGCGCATGTGTTAAAAGGAAAGACAGAAAAGATGGAGTCCCGTTCAGAAACATGTATATTTGTAGGGTATCCAAAAGAAACTAAAGGATATTATTTCTATAGTCCTTCAGATCTTAAAGTATTTGTTTCGACAAATGCTAAATTTCTGGAAAAGGACTATATGAATGATTTTGTGCCTAGAAGTAGAATTGTCCTGAATGAGATGTCAGGAGATACAATTCCACGAGAGGTTACACAACCTAACCCAATTGTAAGTTCCGATCCAACACAAGATCAACAACCTACCATTCCTCGTCGTAGTGGGAGGGTTAGAACACAACCCGAAAGATACATCGGTCTGGGAGAATCAGTGGAGAATCTCCCGGACGACGATGATCCCTACACGTACAAGGAAGCTATGGAGGATGTTGATAGTCGCCATTGGCAAAAGGCAATGCAATCTGAGATTGAATCTATGTTCGATAACAAAGTCTGGTCCCTTGTAGACTTGCCTAAAGGGATAAAACCCATTGGGTGCAAGTGGATATACAAGAGGAAAAGAGGTATGGATGGTAAGGTGGAAACCTTTAAAGCTAGATTGGTAGCTAAAGGGTATACACAGAAAGAAGGTATCGATTACGAGGAAACCTTCTCTCCTGTGGCCATGCTTAAATCCATTAGGATACTCTTATCCATTGCAGCATCTTTAGATCTAGAGATTTGGCAAATGGACGTCAAGACAGCTTTCCTTAATGGAAGTCTTGACGAAAGCATCTACATGATGCAACCAAAGGGATTCATTGAAAAGGGCCAAATGGAAAAGGTATGCAAGTTGCAGAAATCCATATATGGATTGAAGCAAGCATCCAGATCCTGGAACATAAGGTTTGATCAAGCTGTCAAAGGTTTTGGATTTATTCAGAATCCTGACGAACCTTGTGTATACAAAAGGATTAAGGGCGACAAGTTGGTTTTCCTAATTCTTTATGTTGATGATATACTACTCATTGGAAACGATGTAGGTGTATTGACATCAGTAAAAGAATGGTTAGCAAAACAATTTGATATGAAGGACTTAGGAGAAGCAAGTTTTATTCTAGGTATCCAAGTAATAAGGGATAGAAAGAATAGAACGATTGCATTATCCCAAGCTTCATATATAGACAAGATCTTGTCTAGGTTTTCCATGCAGGATTCCAAGAAAGGTATGTTACCTTTTAGACATGGAATCAAGCTTTCTAAGGAACAAGTTCCTAAGAATGAGCATGAAGAGCAATTCATGAGTAGAGTTCCATATGCCTCTGCAGTTGGAAGTCTCATGTATGCAATGCTCTGTACTAGACCAGATATTTGTTTTGCTGTTGGCATAGTTAGCAGGTTTCAATCGAAACCTGGCCCTGATCACTGGACGGCAGTCAAGCATATTTTCAAGTATCTTAAGAGAACGAGAGATAATATGCTTGTATACTCTGGAGGGGATTTGATTCCCGTTGGGTATACAGATTCTGATTTCCAATCAGATTCTGACTCCAGAAAATCCACATCAGGGGCTGTGTTTACTATTGGAGGAGGAGCAGTTATATGGAGGAGTATCAAGCAATCTTGTATTGCTGATTCCACCATGGAAGCTGAGTATGTTGCTGCATGCGAGGCTGCCAAAGAGGCTGTTTGGCTCCGCCAATTCTTGATTGACTTGGAAGTGGTTCCTAGTGCGAATAAGCAGATCACTATCTACTGTGACAACAGTGGAGCAGTGGCTAATTCGAAAGAACCAAGAAGTTACAAGAGAGGTAAACACATTGAAAGAAAGTATCATCTTTTAAGGGAGATTGTTCAAAGAGGTGACGTGACGATTACCAAAATCGCGTCAGCAGAAAATCTAGCGGATCCCTTCACAAAGGCTCTACCTCAGAAGAGTTTCGATGGGCATCTAGAGAACATGGGCTTGAGAGATATGACACATTTGCTATAGTGCAAGTGGGAGATTGTTAGGATTATGCTCAATAGCAAGAGTGTAATGTTGTAATTAACAATCTTTTTCATATTAATAAAGTGATTTCTGGTTTAACAAATCGTATAGCATTTATAGTTTAATATTATAATTGTCAAAGTAAATAATCATAAGGTCTAAAGACTATGAGAAAAGAAGAATTGTTCGTACATCTGGATATGTATGTGGTAGACACAATTCTTTAGTTAGTCTTGAATAATGTTCACAACTTAAGTTAAAGGTTGGGCACCTTTATCTTGTTAAAGTTGTAGAATTCTTTTGCTAGCATTTGAGAGGGATCAAATGAGATATGATGAGTCTAAATCATCGGAGTGTCTTCGAGCAAAAGGATCTAGTGCACTGGGTGCATTGAACAGGATCACAATGAAAAGCTTTATCTAGAACCGTCAATAGATAATAGTCTTTTCATTATCAGGACAATCGGAGAGTCTATCTTAATCCTGAGATAAATGATGGACTTATGGTTGCAAGTGATATCATTTGAGTTATCAATGAGTATGATTATATTGCATAGTCTATCCTCGATAGTTTGGTGATATTCATTTGTTAATCGATAGAGGACTTCATTTATAGATATGGACATCGTGGCTCCATTTAATTAAATGAGAGTATAATATCATCATATGGATGTTTTGAGGTAATTGGATATTAAATCTCAACGTTGAGTTTTCGATAGTGTCTATTGAAAACATGGCTTCTGGACAAGTCAAAATATCCAAGTTCAAAACGTGGTCATATGAGTAAATATGGTAACTTGGAGAGTTATAGGCGGTCTATGAACTCTTGGCGATTACTGATATTAATCACGAGGATACACTATCTCCTATATGATTGTCTAGGGTATGAATGAGGAGCATCTTCCTTTTCTATCTTTATTTAAGAGTTCAATTTTAGCTCTTTAGTGGAATGAGTTAAAATTAATGGATCGGACCTAAGTGAATCATTTGTTGATTGTGATTAGGTTATGTCTATTGAAGCTTAAATTTAGATGGCCCGCCAAGATCCCAATCCACACGGACTTGCATGGATCACTTGATATATTCTACCGGACCAATTTAAGGGTCCATCAAGAATTGCATTTAATATATTAAGAATATAATTTGCACATTATTTAAGTAATGGGCTGCTCAATTATATTTATATATTAATGAAAGACATGTGGGCTTGTTTCTTTTAGTAAGAATGGGTCTGGTTCACATGTGAGCTTTTTATTTAAAGTCCAATGGATTAAATGAAATAAGAAAATAATATGTTGGCCCATTTATTCAAGTGGGGCGGCAAGGTTAAGTTTTAACCTAATATATTATTTTGTTTCATTTGTTTTAATTAAATAAGAATTGATTAATTTATTAATTAATTGTTTAATTAAGAAACAAATCTTTTCTGATTAGGAAATATGATTCCTAATGTTATACTATTGTTGGTAGTATACTAAAAGTAAAAGACTTATTTGGTAAGAAAATAAATAATTAATTTTATTTATTTAATCAAATAAGAAGTCTTTTAATTTAGTCATTAAAAAGAATAAAATAACTATGAGTTGGATTAGGGTTAGAAGTCTATTCTTTTATGGAAATTAGGGTGCAACACAAACCTTTGGAGGTGGTGATTTGCGGCAACCCTAGTGCAAAAAGAAGAGAGATTTCGGCAACCCTAAAAGACAAGGAGAGGAAAATTTAGGCCACCTATATATTCCCACATATAGATTTCGGCCACCCTAAGTTGTTCAAGAGACAATTTTTCTTCTTCTTCTCAATTCATAGAAAGCTTTTATTCTACTAAAACAAATAGGAGTGTTAGATTATTCTTTGATAGTATACTATTTGCTTAATCATCAATAAGCTTGTGTATACGATATCGATCTAGGTTCACGCGAGTTTTGATCATTAGATTGAGAACTCAAAAGTGACCGGAATAATCTCAGTCATTCTTTTGATTGTTTTTGTGACTAACAAAGAAAAGAAAGTTTGTTTTGTCCATTCACAGGTTTGCAATTCAAAGAAAAAGGGAGACCACGCTCCTAGGTGATCCACGTTCGTGCTAGGATTGAAGATCTTGCGGATTACCATCGACGTAAGTCAATCGGATCACGCGACAAAAGGTATTCTACTTTTTGGTTATTGTATATGCATGTTTAATTAATTAAAGGGTTTAAGGTTCATAAAGGAAAAATTTTAAAAGTCACTAAATCTTATTTTTAGTCTCGCTTCCGCTGCGTGTACTACGGTATTTTTCCCTACAATAAGGCCCTATTTTAGACAAGTGGGGCAGCAAGGGTTAATATATTAGCCTATATATTATTTTGTTTCATTGTTTAATTAAATAAGAATTAATTAATTTATTAATTAATTGTTTAATTAAGAAACAAATCTTTTCTGATTAGGAAATATGATTCCTAGAAATATACTATTGGTAGTAGTATACTAAAATTAAAAGACTTGTTTGGTAAGAAAATAAATTGAAACAAATTATAGCACGGTGTGTATAAAGCTATCTAGAGGGGGGGTGAATAGATTTTACGCTTTTTACCCAATTTTTCGTGTTAGTCAAAATTACGAAAATGCCCTCAAGATAATATAACCAAGCAATTGTAATATGGTGCGGAAATTAAAACAACACTTGGTTTTTACGTGGAAACCCTCACGGGAAAAACCACGGGCTATGTAAGTAAGCCACACTCGAACCTCGAATCCACTAAATGTGCAAACGATTACAACCTAATCCCGGAAGTAATCACACACCTACCTAATCCCGGTATGAGTGAACCTAGTCCAATTTGCTTGCGTTCTAAGCAACCTAATCCCGGATGCTACACACAAGACTTACTTTCTCTATGAAGAGAATACAACCCTAAGTGAATATATGTAAATATCCAAAATGCAACATAGAGCAAGGGAAACCCTATATGCTTATCTAAGATGATTAATATGCAATTAAGAACAATCCTAGATATCAAAACTAAATGACATGTCAATTAGTTTAGCTAATCAATATTAAGCACAAAACCTAATATGCTAGCACAATACAACTTCTCAAACATACATCATACTCATCTCAATATTGTATCCAAAGCATACAAAATAATCAACAAGTAATTAATTGAGATTGCTAGATAAGAGAAACACAAAACATGTAAGATATTAGTGAAAAACTTACCAAGCAAAGTATGATGAAGATTCCATGCAAGATGACATCTAGATGATCCAAGATGATGCTAGATGATGATTGATGATCATGAAAAAGTGTTTGAGTGATTAAAATTGAGTTCTTTGTGTATTTTTCTTCTCTTGAAAAATATCCTAAGTATAGAATATGAATATGAACTCTCTTGGCTGACCTAAAGTCAAAGTGTTATATATATAGGGGCCATAAGTGAAGTGTGGTCGTTTTGAAAAACGCACCAAAAATTGCTCTGTGTGCTGGTGGCCTTGCGCTGGACGACAGGCGCAAGACCAGCGCACACGCACATTTTTGCATTGGCGCTGGACGACATGCGCTCACACAGGCGCCAGACCAGCGGAGCCACACTGGGCGATCAGCGCTGGTGACCTTGCGCTGGTGTAGACCAGCGCACGACCGGCGACAGAGAACTGGACGATCTGCGCTGGTGGGCTGCGCTGGTGTGGACCAGCGCACGACCAGCGGCACGCCACTGGGCGTTTTGCGCCGGTGAGCGGCGCTGGACGTCAGGCGCAGGTGGACCAGCGCACAGCCCACAACTTTGAACCCCACAAGCAATCATGCAAGGGGAACAAAGGTAAACTAAGATGCATCCTAAAAGCCTAAATGCTATGATGTTATAAACACAAGATGCAATCATTATACCAAGCAAGAAGAGATGTAAATAGGCATTGATGCACAACAAAAAGAAACACAACATACAAAGATTAAACATATGCATGAGTTGTGAGTGTGTGCAACTATCTCTTCAAGACAAGTAAGCACTTAGAGTATTACCTTTGGTGCTTGTCAATTATGAGGTCTTCAAAGGGCCTAAGCAATAATAACAACATCTAAACTACCCTTACAAAGAATCCCCACATATGGTTTGATCACGAAATAAGCCAATTAAAAACAACGGGAATCCTTACAATCTCCCCCTTTGGCTATTTCGTGACAAAACCATCACTCACATTGATTCCTCACAAAAAAATAGAAACTACGGGACTACAATGATATTCTACATTATAAAGAGATAAGAGAATGCAACTTGAAGTCTTCAATCCTCTTGTAGAATAATCAATCCTTGAAAAGAGTTTCTAACATTTCTAATACAAGAAAAGTGTGAGATTAATCATGTGAGAACAATACCAAGCATTTGCATTTTTAGAATTTAGGCACAACATTACCAAATGTATGCAATGTATGATAAATGCAATGCTCCCCCTCAACGGGTTACTCCCCCTCAATGTATGTACAATAGCTTCTATATTTTGCACCTCCCCTTACCATATCCTACTCCCCCTTTTTGTCATGATATAGGCAAAGGAGTAGTCCCCAACCGGGTCACTCATAGCAACGAGAGATAGAAGCATGCAAGATTTGCATATACATATAAGTCACTTTATGCACTTCAATCAATTTGAGAGAAACAAGGAGATTTAATTTGAGAAAATGTGTGAATCCAACATGCTTTGCATACAAGACATATAGCATTCAAGTCCAAAATACAATGGTATTTGGCAAAGCAAATGACAAAGGTTTCTAATAAGAATTCAAACCAATTTCACCAATGTCATGGGAAAAGCAAGGATATAGAGATTATTGATTTCAATTTAAGAGCAACTATATCCAACTTTATAAGCGAAACATGGCATGAGCGACTTTGCACCCTATTTGATTTTTCCGGATAAAATTATCCGTATGATAGAAACCATGTTCAACTAATAAAGAAAGAGAGACATTTGGAATGTAAATTCCTTTGAATGGATACAAGATCCTTTATTCATTTTGAGTCTCATAAGTTTTCACACAAGTTTTGCATTTTTAAGAATATGCAATCATCAATTCATGCTATTCATGTGAGCATGTTATATGAATTTCATGCTTTTTCATTAGACATTAGCATGTTATTAAAGAATCATCATGTCATGGAGAAAACTATAGGTCATTCACATCATACTTCCTATGTAAATCTCCTAGTCCAAAAATGCATGTTTGAACATAAATATGACATGGATTGTAGACAAGCAAGGTTCACAGTTATAGAATCTGAAAACATATATACATATGTACAACCAAGCTTACTCAAGCAATCAAAAGAAGAGGCATAAGATATTTCAAATTTTTTGCAAGACACAAGAATGCAAAATAGCTCTCTTTGCTTGAGTTCCCCATATGGGGTCAATCATAGAACATCACTCCACAAGACATACCCCAATAGATCTACTAAGAGTTTTAAATCGAGTAGCATCTAAGGGTTTAGTAAATAGGTCCGCAAGTTGATCATTAGTACCTACATGTTCAAGTACTATGCATTTATTTTCAATAAGCTCTCTAATGAAGTGATGGCGGATGTCAATATGCTTAGTTCTAGAATGTTGCACCGGATTCTTGGAAATATTAATGGCACTCATGTTATCACAAAAGAGAGTGAGAGTACCTTGGTTGAATCCGTAATCCACTAGCATTTGCTTCATCCACATAAGTTGAGTGCATCCACTCCCCGCGGCTATGTACTCGGCTTCCGCCGTGGACAAGGAAATCGAGTTTTGCTTCTTGCAAAACCAAGACACCAAGTTGTTGCCTAGAAAGAAGCAACCGCCCGATGTGCTCTTCCTATCATCACAATTTCCTGCCCAATCCGCATCACTATATCCTACAAGACTAGGATTAGTGTCAAATGAGTACCAAATCCCATAGTTGGAAGTCCCATTCACAAAGCGAATGACTCTCTTAACCGAAGAGAGATGGGACTCCTTGGGATCGGATTGGTACCTAGCACAAACTCCTACACTAAATGATATATCGGGCCTACTTGCGGTCAAATAGAGCAAGCTCCCTATCATGCCACGATATAAGGTTTGGTCCACACTTTTACCGCTAGCATCCTTGCTTAGCTTCAAAGTGGTGCTCATAGGAGTGTCACAATGTTTGGCTTTTTCAAGACCAAACTTCTTCACAAGGTTTTTGGCATATTTGGCTTGGGTTATGAAGATCCCATTATCAAGTTGCCTAATTTGCAAACCTAGGAAGTAATTAAGCTCACCAACAAGACTCATCTCAAATTCATGAGACATAACATCAACAAATTGTTGGACCTTGGTGTTGTTGGTGGAGCCAAACACTATGTCATCGACATATATTTGAGCTATGAAAAGCTCATCATTGTCTCTCTTGATGAATAGTGTCTTGTCAACACTACCTCTTGTGTAGTTATTGTCAATAAGAAATTGAGTGAGGCGCTCATACCAAGCCCTCGGTGCTTGTTTCAACCCATATAGTGCCTTCTTGAGGCGATAGACATGGTTGGGGTGGTGTGCATCCACAAACCCCTTGGGTTGTTCAACAAACACTTCCTCTTGCAAGAAGCCATTGAGGAAGGCACTCTTGACGTCCATTTGGTGCAATTTGAATTTGTGCACACAAGAGATGGACAAGAGAAGCCTAATGGACTCTAAGCGGGCAACGGGAGCAAATGTCTCCTCAAAGTCAATACCCTCAATTTGAGAGTACCCTTGTGCTACAAGTCTAGCCTTGTTCCCCACTATGTTGCCATCCTCATCGGATTTGTTCCTAAATATCCATTTAGTGCCTATGACATTAGTGGTCTTAGGCCTAGGAACTAGAGTCCAAACCTCATTCCTTTCGAATTGGTTTAGCTCTTCTTGCATGGCAAGAACCCAAAATTCATCATGTAAGGCTTCTTCAACCTTTTTGGGTTCAATTTGAGAGGTGTAGCAAGTATAGCTAATAAGATTAGCAAGTTGACGTCTAGTCCTAACACCCTTATTTACCTCTCCAATGATATCTTCTTTATCATGGAGTTTCCTAACCCATGGAGCGGGTTCTTTAGAGTCCAAGAGAGGAACTCTAGTAATGGGTTGTGTGACTTCATTAGATGTCCCAACATTGGGAGTCACCACAACCCTC
Organism: Acer yangbiense; assembly: GCA_008009225.1. Lineage (NCBI taxonomy): Eukaryota > Viridiplantae > Streptophyta > Magnoliopsida > Sapindales > Sapindaceae > Acer > Acer yangbiense. Next base: position 9,613,126 of record CM017772.1, on the reverse strand, counting down.
TCCAAAGGAGAGTCATCCTCTAGAACATCCTCCTCCTCATGGTTATTAGACTTGAGCCTAGTATCATCAATGACCACATTTGATGATTCCATGACGGTTCGAGTCTTCAAGTTGAAAACTCTATAGGCTTTACTATTCAAGGCGTAGCCAATAAAGATACCCTCATCACTCTTAGCATCAAACTTGCCAAGTTGATCACGGTCATTTAAAATGTAGCATTTGCTTCCAAATGTGTGGAAGTAGCTAACATTTGGCTTCCTACCCTTCCATAGCTCATAGGAGGTGTTTCTAGAACCGGGCCTTAGGAACACACGATTTCCTATATAGCAAGCCGTATTGATGGCTTCGGCCCATAGGTTCCTAGGGACATTGTTGCTAAGCAACATCACTCGGGCCATCTCTTGGAGGACCCTATTCTTCCTCTCAACAACTCCATTTTGTTGAGGTGTCCTAGGAGCCGAAAACTCATGGGAGATGCCTAAGCTATCACAAAAGCTTTCAAAAGAGGCATTCTCAAACTCTCTCCCATGGTCACTTCTAATCCGTTTAATGCTTCTAATGTTATATTTCATTTCATTTTGTAATTTAGTACAAAGCATTTTAAACTTATCAAAAGTTTCGGATTTTTCTCTAAGAAAGTATGTCCATGTAAATCTAGAGAAATCATCAACACATACAAAAATGTATCTCTTTCTACCCAAACTTTCGGTTTGCATGGGACCCATGAGGTCCATGTGGAGAAGCTCAAGAGGCTCCTTGGTGGTGAGATACTTACCCTTTTTGTGCATGCTTTTAGTTTGCTTTCCTTGTTGGCAAGGTCCACAAACACCATTGGCTTTCTTCCCAAGCTTAGGGAGGCCACGCACACACTTGAACTTTCCAAGGGTCCGTAGATCCCTAAAGTTCATGTGGCCAAGTCTTTCATGCCACAACTCAATTTGCTCATCCATGGACACATTGTTTGAGACTATTCTAGCTTCAAGACAATAGCAATTGTCGCTAGATCTCATACCTTTCAATAAGGTTTGTCCATCGGGCTTTAGGATCGAGCAATCATCTTTACAAAACAAGACGGAATATCCTTCATCACTTAGATGTGAAATGCTTATTAAATTGGCTTTCAAGCCATCAACAAATAAAGCATCGGATAAGGAGGGTAATCCGGGAACGGAAATGGTTCCTTTCCCTACTACTTTCTTTTTGGATCCATCACCAAAAGTGACATATCCACCTTCCTCCATAACAAGAGTCTCGAAGAAACTCTTGTTTCCCGTCATGTGCCTAGAGCACCCACTATCTAGATACCAAAAATTAGAAGAATTTGCCTTCAAGGCTATTTGAGCAACATGGCAAACAATGTCATTCTTTCTAATCCACCTAGAAACAATCTTAGCTTTCTTAGTGGTCTTTGGTATATGGGCTCTAGATGTCCTAGGATCATGCATAATAATATTATCATTCCTAGGAACATGCATCATGGCTCTTTTCTTTTTCTTCTCAATCATGCTTTGTTTTCTACACATTTTAATATATTGAAAGCAATTTGGTCTAATATGACCATCACAACCACAAAAGTGACAAATAGGAATGAAATAAGAAATCATACCTTGCCTTTGTGCACGTATGGGAGCTTGTCCATGTCTTTGTGGATAAGTGGGTTCAATCCATCTTCGTTGTTGAACCGGTCTAGGTTGCTTCCAAGCTTGAGGTTGCATGATTGGTCTCTTTCCTTTGTGAGCCAATTTTGGAGGAGTGTTGGCTTGAGGGACCCTAGGGGGTTGAGCTTGAGATTTCCTTCTTGGTCCCATTTTCACTTGAGCATTAGAACATTGTCCTACTTCTAACTTCTTCCTAGGAGGTTGCACAAATGAAGTTTCTTCGTTCTTCAAGCTCTTGACAAACACGGTCTTGTTAGAGGTTGAGATTTTCTTGCCATCATCATACCCAAGACCTCTCTTGTCACTTGGACTCTTTCCAACACCAAGTAAATGATCAAGCTTCTTGGTGCTAGAATCTATCCTAGCCAAGGACCCTTTAACTTCTACAAGTTCCCTCTTCAAGCCTTCTTCACTTCTCTTGGATAAGTCTAACTCCTCAATTAACTTATCCTCTCTCCTCTTCAATCTTTCCACTTGTTCACTTAAGTGGTCATTGTGAGCCGAAAGTTCAAGGTTTTCTTCTCTCAACCTCTCAATCTTTCTTGTGCTTTTAAGTGCTAAATCATTGAACTCGGCATGGTATTTAGCAAGCACCTTTTGCTCCACAAATTTCTTTTTGGAACTAGAAGAGGAGTCACTTTCTTCTTCACTTGAGTCATTTTCCTCTTGACTCATTTCCTCTTTCTCACTAGCACTTTTGCTTTTATGGGAGGAGGCAAAAGCTAGGAGATTAGCCATGAGCTCTTCTTCACTTGAAGACTCATCTTCCTCATTGGAGTCATCACTACTCCCACTCCAAGTGGCGGCCATCACTTTGCTCTTCTTCTTTTCATTGTGATTAGCACATTCGGGGGCAAAGTGACCAATCCCACCACATTCAAAGCATCGGACCCCTTTCCTTTCGGTCCTCTCTTGTCTAGGCTCAAACTTCTTGAAGGAACTCTTTTTCTTCAAATCTTGTCCTCTTGACCCAAATCCCTTCTTCTTCTTGAACCCCATAACCTTGTTGAACCTTTTCACAAATAAGGCAAGGTCTTCATCCGATTCATGCTTTGCCTCCTTTGCATCCTTAGATGCTTTCAAAGCTATTCCTTTAGACTTCTTAGGAGGAGTAGTGGTGCTAGGAGCCTTCCTAGACTCATATGCAAGGAGACGCCCAATCACCTCACTTGGCTTCATATCCATGTAGCCACTATTTTCTTCTATGGCCGTCACCTTGGATTCAAACCTATCGGGGAGAGATCTCATAATTTTTTGCTTGACTCTCCTATCCGAATACGGGTCTCCGAGTTGATGGCTTTGATTTACAATGTCCATCAATTTGATTTCGAAGTCATTGAAGCATTCATCCTCTCCCATCCTTAGAAGCTCAAACTGAGTTTGGAGGACTTGAAGCTTGGACTCCTTCACCACCTCGGTTCCCTCATGTGCAACTAGAAGGATGTCCCATGCCACTTTGGCAATCTGAGTATTCTGAATAAGCTTGTACTGATTCTCATCCATAGCACACATAATGGCATGCATAGCCTTCCTATTCCACTTAGAAGCCTCAAACTCTTGGGCGTTCCATTGCGCCTTAGGCTTCAAAACATCTTGTCCTCCACCATCGGGAGTCATCATAGGGAGATCATATCCGTCTTCCACCGCCATCCATGCACGGTCATGAATTTGGCATATGTAGGATTCCATCTTCCCTTTCCATTGGGAATAGTTCAATCCGGTAAGAAGTGGAGGCCTTGTGCTAGAAGCTCCTTCGTGGCCACCACCATTTCCACCGTTTCCACTCATAGTGTTTATGAATGAATGAAATGAATGCAAATGTATGAATGATCAAAAATCACACAAAATGCAAAACACACCAAAAAGCAAGGATCACCTATATATGTCTAGGAACCCGCTCTGATACCAATTGAAACAAATTATAGCACGGTGTGTATAAAGCTATCTAGAGGGGGGGTGAATAGATTTTACGCTTTTTACCCAATTTTTCGTGTTAGTCAAAATTACGAAAATGCCCTCAAGATAATATAACCAAGCAATTGTAATATGGTGCGGAAATTAAAACAACACTTGGTTTTTACGTGGAAACCCTCACGGGAAAAACCACGGGCTATGTAAGTAAGCCACACTCGAACCTCGAATCCACTAAATGTGCAAACGATTACAACCTAATCCCGGAAGTAATCACACACCTACCTAATCCCGGTATGAGTGAACCTAGTCCAATTTGCTTGCGTTCTAAGCAACCTAATCCCGGATGCTACACACAAGACTTACTTTCTCTATGAAGAGAATACAACCCTAAGTGAATATATGTAAATATCCAAAATGCAACATAGAGCAAGGGAAACCCTATATGCTTATCTAAGATGATTAATATGCAATTAAGAACAATCCTAGATATCAAAACTAAATGACATGTCAATTAGTTTAGCTAATCAATATTAAGCACAAAACCTAATATGCTAGCACAATACAACTTCTCAAACATACATCATACTCATCTCAATATTGTATCCAAAGCATACAAAATAATCAACAAGTAATTAATTGAGATTGCTAGATAAGAGAAACACAAAACATGTAAGATATTAGTGAAAAACTTACCAAGCAAAGTATGATGAAGATTCCATGCAAGATGACATCTAGATGATCCAAGATGATGCTAGATGATGATTGATGATCATGAAAAAGTGTTTGAGTGATTAAAATTGAGTTCTTTGTGTATTTTTCTTCTCTTGAAAAATATCCTAAGTATAGAATATGAATATGAACTCTCTTGGCTGACCTAAAGTCAAAGTGTTATATATATAGGGGCCATAAGTGAAGTGTGGTCGTTTTGAAAAACGCACCAAAAATTGCTCTGTGCGCTGGTGGCCTTGCGCTGGACGACAGGCGCAAGACCAGCGCACACGCACATTTTTGCATTGGCGCTAGATGACATGCGCTCACACAGGCGCCAGACCAGCGGAGCCACACTGGGCGATCAGCGCTGGTGACCTTGCGCTGGTGTAGACCAGCGCACGACCGGCGACAGAGAACTGGACGATCTGCGCTGGTGTGGACCAGCGCACGACCAGCGGCACGCCACTGGGCGTTTTGCGCCGGTGAGCGGCGCTGGACGTCAGGCGCAGGTGGACCAGCGCACAGCCCACAACTTTGAACCCCACAAGCAATCATGCAAGGGGAACAAAGGTAAACTAAGATGCATCCTAAAAGCCTAATTGCTATGATGTTATAAACACAAGATGCAATCATTATACCAAGCAAGAAGAGATGTAAATAGGCATTGATGCATAACAAAAAGAAACACAACATACAAAGATTAAACATATGCATGAGTTGTGAGTGTGTGCAACTATCTCTTCAAGACAAGTAAGCACTTAGAGTATTACCTTTGGTGCTTGTCAATTATGAGGTCTTCAAAGGGCCTAAGCAATAATAGCAACATCTAAACTACCCTTACAAAGAATCCCCACATATGGTTTGATCACGAAATAAGCCAATTAAAAACAACGGGAATCCTTACATAAATAATTAATTTTATTTATTTAATCAAATAAGAAGTCTTTTTATTTAGTCAAATAAAAGAATAAAAGATCTATGAGTTGGATTAGGGTTTTGAAGTCTTAAACTAAATAGGAATTAGGGTGCAATACAAACTCTTTTTGGCTTGAGTATTGCGGCAACCCTAGTCCCTTTTGGTGTATTATTTTCGGCAACCCTAATAGAAAGAAGGAAAGAAAAATTGACCACCTATATATGTGTACTTATAGAATTCGGCCACCACATGCATTGTGCTTGAGAGACAATTTTCTTCTTCTTCTTAATTCATAGAGAGCATTATTTTTATTCTACTAAAACATAAAACAGTGAATAGATTATTCTTTGATGGTACACTAATTGCTTGTTCATCAATAAGCTTGTGTGTACAACATCGATTTAGGTTCACGCGAGTTTCGATCATTAGATTGAGAACTCAAAAGTGACCGGAATAATCTTAGTCTTCTTTTGATTGTTTTTGTGACTAACAAAGAAAAGAAAAGTTTGTTTGTCCATTCTCAGGTTTGCAATTCAAAGAAAAGGGAGACCACGCTCCTAGGTGATCCACGTTCGTGCTAGGATTGAAGATCTTGCGGATTACCATCGACGTAAGTCAATCGGATCACACGACAAAAGGTATTCTTCTTTTGTTAGATAATATATATGTTTAATTGATTAAAGGGTTTAAGGTTCATAAAAAGGAAAAATTTTAAAAGTTACTAAATCTATTTTTTAGTCTCGCTTCCGCTGCGTGTACTACGGTATTTTTCCCTACAGAACCACCACCCCCCCTGAGCCCATTTTCCTCTACTCTGTCAGAGGAGTTCAGTTCACACCCTTAGACCTCAGTGACGATGACTTTTTCATATAGGCGGATTGGTACGCCGCATGAATTTTTGTGGGCGGAGCATTATTCCGCGTTTTTGTATACCCTTTACTTTACTTTACTTTTTGGGATTATAGTTATAGCCTTTTTATTATTACATATCTATATTGCTTACTTGCATATATGTTCTTAGTTAGTAACATGTTTAGAACTAAGTGTGGAAACTTGTGTGATTGATTGTTAGTGTTTAGGATTTTTGAAAATAGTGTGCATGATGGATAGAATATCATGTGTTGTACATATGGATTCCTTTTTGCATGAGATTGATAAGTTGTTTGTTACCCAAACAACCAAACCAACGAACTCTTTTATTGTCTTCCGTGTGCGAACATTGGGGACAATGTCCAGTTTAGGTTTGGGGGTGTGGGCACAGTAACACTTTGTCAATCCTTCACATGATTGTAAATATGTATATATTGTTGCCTTAGTTTAAATTGTGTAAAAAAAAAAAAAAAAAATTTATCTTTTGAATCCGATTGAGCCAAGGGAACATGTGTTTAATAAAGATGCTAAAAGGTATGTGTTGATTAAGGAAATGTGCATGCATTGATCGCTAATTGTAACTATCACAATGTCATTTCGAAATGACATTGCACACGGTGCAATAGTCCCTTTCTCTTGTGCATAGTGAATAGAATTGAGCGCAAGATTGCATGAACCAATAGTGGAGACTACTTGTAAGGAACAGAGCCTAAAATTTCACCTTATGAGAGTAAATACCTTCCAAATCATACATGATCTCATATTGCATAATTGGATGCCATGAACATAAAATTGTGGACTGCTTGCTAGATTTGTATTCCCTAGTTAGACGGACTTCTGGAAATGATTCTAGGCATGTGTGCTTAACTACCAAATGTCCAAACACTGTCCATTTTGTGATGTGTGCTCCAACTACCACTTTGAGGCCAAACACAAACCTTTCTTTCCATCATACACCAAAAATTTCTTTTAATCACTTGGAATGATGTTGTATTTTGATCAAGAATATGCATGATATAGATGCATTAGTTTAGCTCGAAATTCGATAGATAACGTGTACTCAGGCGAAGATAGAAAAAAAAAAAATATATATATATATATATATTAGTGTTTCAATCTATGTACAAATTAGAACACAAGAAAATAAAATCTTAGCCTAGACGCATGGAGATTTTTGAGCTAAGAAGTGAAATCTAAGGTTATCAATCAAATACTTCAGAATTCCAGCGATTCTTCCATATCACCCTTGGCCCCGTTACAACCATGGAAAGACCTAGTTGATCTTTGAGGAAGTCTAGCTGGGGAATGCGAGTTAAGCATGTTCTTTCCACGTTTTTGGCATTTCAGCAATTAGATGATGGGATTTTCATAACCCAAGCCAAATATGCCAAAAACCTAATGAAGAAGTTTGGTTTAGTGAATGCCAAACTGAAAGTTATTAAAATACTCGAGGCGTGTTCAATATAAAGCTAGAGGGGGGGGTGAATAGATTTTAGCTATTATTACCCAATTTTCGCATGCAAGTCAATTTTACGAAAATGCCCCTACTAGTCAAAAATACATACAAGTGTAATATAGTGCGGAATTTAAATAACACTTGATGTATACGTGGAAACCCAACCACTGGGAAAAACCACGGGCTGTATAGTGCGCCACACTCGGAACTCGAAATCACTAATTGAAATGAAGTTTACAACCTATGTAGACCTCGTCTAACATTCCGGTCTGTAACCCCTCACTTCTACCCAGCGGGCCTTTATTAGCAACCCTATTCCAATTTGCTTGAGGCCTAAGCACTCTTAGCCTCAAGACTTACTTCTCTAAGAAGAGAAACAACCTATGTGAATATATATATGAATATTCAAATAACAAACAAGGCTAGGTAACCTTAGATGCTTATCTAGGATGATGATATAATCAATTTAATCAACCCTAGATATCAATTGCTAAATGACATGTCAAATAGCTTAGCTAATCAAGATTAATTAAAAACCTAATTAGCTATCACAAACAACACTCAATTAATTTTCATCACAAATAATCTCTAACTTGTATCTAGCATATAATCAAAAGCATACAAGTAATTAAAGAGATGTATTAATATGAAAAACACTAAAGTAATATGAAATTAGTGAAGAACATACCAAATAAGATGTGATGATTCAAAACCATGCATGGATCAATTCTATGAAGGCATAGAAGATCAAATATGAAATTTGATGCAAAAGGGAATTGATTTGAGTGTTTAAAGATAGGTTCTTGATTTGATTTTTTCTCAAAAATCTCTCTTGAAAGATTAGGGTTCTAATTGCTCAAGAAACTTGTTCAGAGATTGAGAAAACAAGATATTTATAGACATCAAGAATTGGGCATGTGAAAAGACACTTTTGCCCCTGAAACGCACCGTTCGGCGGTTTCAATCAGCGGCCTGGCCGCCGATGACGACCGCCGAATTGAGCTCGTGAAGAACAGAGCATTAACGGCGGTTTCATTCGGCGGTTTCGTGACCGCCGATACAACCGCCGAATCAAACCCGAGAGATTAAAATCGATCAGGTATGAACGGCGGTTTAGAACGGCGGTCGTGACCGCCGATCTTGACCGCATAATTGCTTCAGACCAATCTGGACTGAAACGGCGGTTTCAGTCGGTGGCCAGGCCGCCGATCATAACCGCCGATCACCAACAATGGTGAAAACCAAGGAGAAGCCAAGGGCATTCTCCATAGGCGGTCTTCGCGCGAAACCAAGCACTCATTAGTGCAAGCGCGGACGTTTCCGAACAATGTCGGGAAACGAATTATAAGGCACATATACACACAACAAGATATATCAACCAAAGTGCTAGTGTGTAAAGTGACATGTGAAGAGATGCACATAAAAATAAGCAAGTATGCAATCATAGCAAGAATGCTAAGTGAGTGTGTGCTACTAAGTCTCTTCAAAGAAAAACAAGCACAAGAGATTATACCTTTGGCGTGCTTGAATCTTGAGGTCATGGAAGGGCCTTTGATCTTCAACACTAAACACTTGGACTACCCTTACATTCAAAACCCCAACATGTGGTTTGACCACGAAATAAGCCAATCAACAAAACGGGAATCCTTACACAAACATTGTGATGCACCCATGAGTACCACTTTGAAGCTAAGCAAGGATGCTAGTGGTAAAAGTGTGGAACAAACTCTATATCGGGGCATGATAGGTAGCTTGCTTTATTTGACCGCAAGTAGGCCCGATATATCTTTTAGTGTGGGTGTATGTACTAGGTACCAAGCGGATCCCAAGGAGTCCCATCTCTCTTCCGTAAAGAGAATCATTCGCTATGTGAATGGGACTTCCAACTATGGGATTTGGTACTCTTTTGACACTAATGCTAGTCTTGTAGGCTTTAGTGATGCGGATTGGGCAGGAAATTGTGATGATAGGAAAAGCACATCGGGTAGTTGCTTCTTCCTAGGCAACAACTTGGTGTCTTGGTTTTGCAAGAAGCAAAACTCGATTTCCTTGTCCACGACCGAGGCCGAGTACATAACCGCGGGGAGTGGATGCACACAACTCCTATGGATGAAGCAAATGCTAGTAGACTACGGATTCAACCAAGGTACTCTCACTCTCTTTTGTGATAACATGAGTGCCATTAATATTTCCAAGAATCCGGTGCAACATTCTAGAACTAAGCATATTGACATCCGCCATCACTTCATTAGAGAGCTTGTTGAAAATAAATGCATAGTACTTGAACATGTAGGTACTAATGATCAACTTGCGGACCTATTTACTAAACCCTTAGATTCTACTCGATTTAAAACGCTAAGTAGATCTATTGGGATATGTCTTGTGGAGTGATGAGTTTTGTATTTGACCCCATATGGGGAACTCAAGCAAAGAGAGCTATTTTGCATTCTTGTATCTTGCAAAAAATTCTAAATAACTTATGCCTCTTCTTTTAATTGTTTGAGTAAGCTTGGTTGCACATATGTATATATGTTTTCAATTCAATAAGTGTGAACCTTGCTTGTTTACAATCCATGTCATATTTATGTTCAAACATGCATTTTTGGACTAGGAGATGTATATAGGAAGTATGATTTGAATGACCTATGATTATCTCCATGACATGATGATTCTTAAATAACATGCTAATGTCAAATGAAAAAGCATGAAATTCATATAACATGCTCACATGAAAAGCATGAATTGATGATTGCATATTCTTAAAATGCAAAACCTTGTGTGAAAGCTTATGAAACTCAAAATGAATAAAGGATCTTGTATCCGTTCAAAGGAATTTACATTCCAAATGTCTCTCTTTCTTTATTGGTTGAACATGACTACTATCATACGGATATCTTATCCGGAAAAATCAAAAAGGGTGCAATGTCGCTCATGCCATGTTTCGCTTATAAAGTTGGATATAGTTATTCTTAAATTGAAATCAATATATTCTATATCCTTGCTTTACTCATGACTTTGGTGAAATTGGTTTGAATTCCTATTAGAAACCTTTGTCATTTGCTTTGCCAATTACCATTGTATTTTGGACTTGAATGCTACATGTTTTGTATGCAAAGCATATTTGATTCACACATTTTCTGTCAAATAAATCTCCTTGTTTCTCTCCAATTAATTGAGATGCATAAAGTGACTTATATTAATTATGCAAATCTTGCATGCTACTATCTCTCGTTGCTATGAGTGACCCGGTTGGGGACTACTCCTTTGCCTATATCATGACAAAAAGGGGGAGTAGTATATGGTAAGGGGAGTTGCAAAATATAGAAGCAATTGTGCATATTGGGGAGAACATTCATTGACGGGGAGCATTGCATACATATACATTTCATAATGTTGTGCCTAAACTTTTAAAATGAAAATGCTTGTTTTTGTTCTCACTTGATTAATCTCACATTTCACTTGTATTGGAAAATATAGAAATCTTATTTTGAGGGCTTGATTATTCTACAAGAGATTGAAGACTTGAAGTTTTATTTTCTTATCTCTTTGTGTTATAGAAAATCATAGCTGTCCCGTAGTTTCTATTTTTTTTGTGAGGAATCAATGTTAGTGGTGGTTTTGTCACGAAATAGCCAAAGGGGGAGATTGTAAGGTTCCCATTTGTTGATTGGCTCATTTCGTGGACAAACCACATGTTGGGGTTCTTTGTAAGGGTAGCCTAGGTATCGGGTTTGTTGTTCGAAGCCCTTTGAAGACCTCGTGTTGATAAGCACCGAAGCTAAATTTCTATGTGCTTACTTGTCTTGAAGAGATAGTTGCACACACTCACAACTCATGCATATGTTTAATCTTTGTATGTTGTGTTTCTTATTGTTGTGCATTAATGCTTATTTTCATCTCTTCTTGCATGTTAGTTTGATTGCATCTTGCATATCCAATTGCCTTATCATGTTTAGACTTAGGATTGCATTTTTGCATGGGGCGCTCCCAAAGGCGCTCTACAGAGGCGCTGTACGAACAGCGCCCATTGAGTGCTGTTCAGACCTGATCGATTTAATTCGGTCGCTGTTGGGTCGCTGTTGGGGCGCTGTACGAAGCGCTCTATGTACAGCGCCACTCTGTTTTCCCGAGAGAACAGAGTTGGGGCGCTGTATAGGCGCTGTACAGAAGCGCTCTACGTACAGAGCCCAAGGTAAATTTCAGGCCAACTTATCAAAACGACCACACTTTGTTTTGGCCTCCCATATATATGCCACTTTGACTTTAGGTGAATTAAGAGAGTTCATATTCAGATTTCATACTTGGGATATTTTTTTAAGAGAAGAAAAATTTCCAAGAACTCAAATTTTATTCACTCAAACACTTTTTCATGATCATCAATCATTATCTAGCATCATCCTAGATCATCTAGATGTCTCTTTGCATGGATTCTTCACACTTTGCTTGGTATGCTTTTCACTAATATCTTACATATTTTGTGTTTTTCTTAACAAGCAATCTCAATTTATTACTTGTATGATTTTCATATATCTTTTGATACAAGATTGAGATTAGTGTGATGTATGTTTGAGAAGTTGTATTGTGATAGCTTATTAGGTTTTGTGCCTAATCTTGATTAGCTAAACTATTTGATTGAACATGTCATTTAGTTTTTAATATCTAGGATTGTTCTAATTGCATATTAATCATCTTAGAAAAGCATATAGGGTTTCCCTTGCTCTATGTTGCATTTGAATATTCATATATTCACTTAGGGTTTTATTCTCTTCATTGAGAAAGTAAGTCTTGTGTGTAGCTTCCGGGATTAGGTTGCTTAGATCGCAAGCAAATTGGACTAGGTTCACTCATACCGGGATTAGGTAGGTGTGTGATTACTTCCGGGATTAGGTTGTAATCGTTTTACACATTTAGTGGATTCGAGGTTCGAGTGTGGCTTACTTACTAGCCCGTGGTTTTTCCCGTGAGGGTTTCCACGTTAAAATCAAGTGTTATTTAATTTCCACATTTTATACTTGATTTATTGCTTTATCTATTTGGGGGTAATTTCGTACTTTTGACTAACACGAAAAATTGGGTAAAAAGCTTAAAATCTATTCACCCCCCCTCCTGATAGTTTTATACACACCGTGCTATAATTTGTTTCACATTCCTTTTTACATGCTTTAATAAACTCTAGAGCTAGATACAGTTAACGGATTCCATCTCCCTGTGGGACGAGACCCTTGCTTACTTGCTATACTAGTCCTTTGACTCGTTGCAATTGCGAGGTGATTAGAACAGAAATATCATTTTTGGTAGGCGTCAACGACCGCCTTATCAGAAAATAGCGTCGCTGCTGGGGAATGGTTATTTGTTAGCCGTATTTAGTTTTAGCAAATAATGTAGTTGTTATGTTTGTTTGTTTTATTTGTTTTTATTTTCGTTTCAAGCAAATGCGTTTGATTTTGTTTGAGTATTGGTGTTGTGCAGGTTTCGTAGGTCCGGAATCAAGGAAGAGGACTAAAACAAGAAAAACTACCTTCCGCGACCTCAGTCTGCGGGTTAATGCGCGCAACCAAAGCCGCGAGTTCCACTTGGGAGCCTTGAGCGAGACACGTCCGCGGGAATGAACCCGCCGTCCAGAAGGCATGAACTTGCGAGAAGACTCGAGGAGAGTCCGTGACTTCCTTCCACGGGAAAGAACCCGCCGAGAAGAAGAGAAAGAACCCGCTGGACTATGATGGGGAAGACCAGCGACTTCGTATCCACGGGAACAAGCTCGCCATCTAGGAAGAACGAACTCACAGAACCTTCCGCAACTTCATTCCGCGGGAATGAACCCGCGTCGAGCCCCAACAGAAGGATGGATTGCACAATCCATGGACTGCAACGCATGCTACAAGAGGTATCCTCTTCACTTTGCTTTCCAAAACACAAGTCTCTCCAATCAGCTCTTCCATGTTTGGATTTGAGAGGATTGAATTGAAACTTAGTTTTGTGCTTCAATTATTGTGGAATGCATATTTGTTAAGTTGAGCTTAATGTAATTATGTGTCGTTGTAGTATGGTGGTAAGTTTTCCACCAATGAGCTTAAAGTATAAATGCATTGCTTGTATATTTTTGTAATTTTTATTTTTGTTTAGATTTAAGAGTGCGAGTTGTTTGTGCTTAGATCTTAGGATTTATTTTGTTTTATTGTTTTTAGTCTTTGTGATTTTTGTTGTTCTTATGTCCGAATCTTGCTAAGCATTGTCCAATTTATGTGTAGAAAAGGTTCCGTTGAGCTACATTGAGGATAATGTTAAGTTTAGGTTTGGGGGTGTGGACAACTTTTCGTGATGTTTTTTTTTTTTTAGGTTTTGTCGTTAATAATTTTCAAATCTCTACAAATTGGTCAAAATTAAAAATTTTGGAATTGAAGTCCATTTTGTTGAGATAATATCTTTGCTTTCCAGTAGAGACATGTCATGTATGCTTGTAGGTCTATATCTTCACTATCATTCATGCCATGTATGATCTTTGCATTACTATTAATTTGCTTGTACAGTGCCAATCTTTTGATGTTGAGGTAGATAGAACTCTATTCTTGTTTAGCTTAGGAGAATAGTGGAGACTACCCTTGTGAGAATTTTGTGCCTATAAGCGTTTTTATTTGAGAGGGTATTTTGTTTCTACTCATTAAACACTCTTCAAATATTATTTCTTAATTTTTAGTGATCTCATTGTACATCAATTTTGCATTGATTGCCATAGAACATATATGTGGACTGCTTGTTGAAATTTGTATTCCCTTACTAGATGGATTTTTAGAAATGATTTTGGGCTATAGTGTGGCTAAACTTCAAATATTGCCTAAACACTTCCATGTCCCTGTGTACTTCATTACTTAAATTGAGACCAAACACTAAACCTACACATATCACCCATAATTCAAACACTTAACCACTCCCTAGTTATTAGTCATGTTAATGTGTGTAGCTTAACAGAAGTCAATTATTGATATGAACCTCACCAAGAGCAGTGAGACCCGGAACCAATATATGGTAACGAAGGATCGTTTTCTGAATCAAGTTTACGAAATAAAGAAATTAAAGGACCGTGACCTGTTATCTATATGGAGATAAGAACTAACGGTATCAAGAAGTATTGTATACGCCACACTCAAGAAGAGACGAAGGTGAGTGATAAGTCTAGGTTTGAACGCCACAAGGAGGTATCCTTGATAAGTTCTAAGTTCAATGAAGAACCAAAGAGAAAACACTCTCAATTTTAATATTATCAAAGTCTAACCTTTTTACATAGGAAAAGAACCGAATATATAGTTTCCTTGGAACAACCCTCCAAGCATGGGAAACACAAGAGAAGTAATTGACAAAGCAAATTACAAGAAAATATTAAAGATAATGCAGATATCAAGTAAAGGCTCTTCAAATCCCGTAGATTAGTTGAACATGGCCACCAAAGTGAATTCAGTCATATCTTTCTCTTGGGACCTTCAAATGGCTTGATTCAAAATACGAAATTGAAGTTAAAGTGCTGATATTTCCAATAAGATAAGCCATGTCAGCTGGTTCATTCTGGAAACAAAGTTATGAAGTCCCCAAACTGCCCTTCGAAACTGATCTGATGCATTTACTAATCGCCCCCCTTGCAAATGGACTCTCCCATGTCATACTCCTTGTAATCAGCCCAATCAATTGCCTTGATGATGTTAATTAAGCCTTGGCCTTCATGTGGGCTCATCTTGGACTTCAACAATTTAGAATCAGCCCAAGTGTCTTGAATTAAGCCATTGATTGCATCTTTGAATCTCCTAGCCCTTGCCCTTGTTATTGGCCCAAATGGAACTTGCAATGGATCCTTTGGTACAGCCCCCTTATTCACATCATTCCCTCCCTCTTTAAAAGGATTTGTCCTCAAATCGTCATCTACATCAAAAGGAGACAAATCAGAAACATTAAAGCTAGTACTAACATTATACTCACCTGGAAGATCTAGCTTGTAGGCATTGTCATTGATCCTTTCAATCACTTGAAATGGGCCATCTCCCCTTGGAAGTAGTTTAGATTGCCATTGAGCTGGAAATCGTTCCTTCCTCATATGCAACCACACCCAATCACCCGGTTCAAACACAACTTTCTTACGCCTTTTATTAGCTTGGTTGACATATTGCTCAGTTCTCCTCTCAATGTTTTGCCGAGTCTTTTCATGGATTTGCTTAACAAAATCTGCCTTTTTTCTTCCCATCCAAGTTAACATGCTTATTCACAGGTAAAGGAATTAAATCTAATGGAGTTAACGGATTAAAACCATACACAATTTCAAAAGGTGAAAATTGGGTTGCAGAATGCACAATCCTATTATAAGCAAATTCTACATGTGGCAAACAATCTTCCCATGTTTTCAAGTTCTTTTGTATGATAGCACGTAACAAAGTAGACAAAGTCCTATTAACCACTTCGGTTTGACTATCAGATTGTGGATGGCAAGTAGTAGAAAATAAAAGTTTAGTTCCTAACTTACCCCACAAAGTCTTCCAAAAGTAGCTTAAGAACTTAACATCTCTATCTGAAACAATGGTTTTAGGCATGCCATGCAATCTAACAATTTCTTTGAAAAACAAATCAGCAATATGTGAGGCATCATCAGTTTTATGACAAGGAATGAAATGTGCCATTTTACAAAACCTATCAACAACCACATATATAGAATCCCTACCCCTTTTTGACCTAGGCAAACCCAACACAAAATCCATAGAAATATCAATCCAAGGTCCAATAGGTATAGGCAAAGGAGTATACAAACCATGTGGCTTAGTTTTAGACTTAGCTTGTCTACATGTAATGCATTTCTTACAAATTCTTTTTACATCACGTTTCATATGAGGCCAAAAGAAGTGTTCATGCAAAACATCTATTGTCTTGGCTATACCAAAATGCCCCATTAAACCTCCCCCATGAGCTTCTCTAACAAGCAATTCACGCAAAGAACACTTAGGTACACACAACTTAGTTTCTCTAAACAAAAATCCATCATGCCTATAAAACTTGCCAAATGCTACTTTCTCACATGCATTGAAAACATTACCAAAATCAGAATCTTCCACATACAATTCTTTGATGTAATCAAAACCAAATATTCTAGCATCCAAAGTAGAAAGTAAAATGTACCTTCTAGACAAAGCATCAGCGACCACGTTTTCCTTACCCTTTTTGTACTTGATCACATATGGAAATGTTTCTATGAATTCCACCCACTTGGCATGTCTCTTGTTCAGCTTTTGTTGCCCCTTTAAATGCTTTAATGACTCATGATCTGTGTGAATCACAAATTCCTTCGGCCAAAGGTAGTGTTGCCAAGTTTTCAATGCTCTAATCAAAGCATACATCTCTTTGTCATATATAGGATAGTTTAAGGCTGCTCCACTTATCTTCTCACTAAAATATGCAATGGGACATCCTTCTTGCATTAGAACAGCTCCAATACCTATTCCTGAAGCATCACACTCAATCTCAAAAGCTTTAGCAAAGTCAGGCAAAGCAAGCAAATGTGCATTAGTAAATTTTTCCTTAATCAAGTTAAATGCCTTTTCTTGCTCATTACCCCACTTAAAACCCACATTCTTTTTTATTACTTCAGTTAAAGGTGCAGCTATACTACTAAAATCCTTCACAAACCTCCTATAGAAACTAGCTAACCCATGAAAGCTTCTCACTTGTCCTACATTTGTAGGTTTCGACCAATCCTTGATTGCATTCACCTTCTCTTCATCAACCCCAATCCCATTAGCACTAACAACAAAACCCAGAAATATAAGCTTATCCGTGCAAAAGGTACACTTTTTGAGATTAGCAAACAACTTTTCTGTTCTTAAAACACCTAAAACAAGTTTTAAATGTTCAACATGCTCATCCAAGTTTTTGCTATAAATCAGAATGTCATCAAAGTAAACACCAATAAATTTTCCAATAAAAGCACGCAAAACATGGTTCATTAACCTCATGAATGTACTTGGTGCATTAGTTAACCCAAAAGGCATCACTGGCCACTCATATAAACCATATTTTGTTTTGAAAGCAGTTTTCCATTCATCACCTTCTTTCATCCTAATTTGATGATATCCACTTTTAAGATCAATTTTAGTGAAAACACAAGAACCATGCAATTCATCAAGCATATCATCTAATTTAGGAATAGGATGTCGATACTTTATAGTGATATTGTTAATGGCATGACAATCGACACACATCCTCCATGTTCCATCCTTTTTTGGCACAAGCAATACGGGAACCGCACAAGGACTCATGCTCTCAAGCACATACCCCTTTTCCATGAGCTCACTAACCTGCTTTTGAAGTTCCTTTGTCTCCTCGGGATTACTTCTGTATGCGGGTCTATTTGGGATGGGTGCTCCGGGTGCAAAATCGATTTGATGCTCAATTCCTCTTATTGGTGGTAAACCAATAGGTATCTCTTCGAGAAACACCTCATCAAAGTCCTGCAAAAGTGAGACAACAACACTAGGCAAAGAAGAGTCAATTTCATTAGTACTAAAACAAACCTCTTTGTACAAAAGTACAATCATTGGCTGAAGTGACAACAAGGCCTTTTTGATATCACTCCTTTTTGCATAGAAGCTCACGTGTTTACTCTCTTTGTCACTCCTCATGTCTTTACTCTCTTTGTCACTCTTTCTTTCTTGTTTTGCTGTTTCGGTCTCTTTTTCTTTTGTACTCTCACTCTTTTTTTTTGTATCTCTCTCTTTGTTTAACCTCACTTGATCTTCATATACTTGTCTTGGGGTTAAGGGTACAAGAGTGATTGGCTTTTCATTAAGTACAAAGGAGTATCTATTGGTATATCCATCATGTGTTACATGTCTATCAAATTGCCATGGTCTCCCCAAAAGGATATGGACCGCATTCATTGGCACCACATCACAACAAACTTTATCTTTGTACTTTCCAATTGAAAATGTCACCATCACCTGTTTAGTAACCTTAATTTCCCCACTATCATTCAACCATTGTAGCTTATAAGGTTTTGGATGCTTCAAAGTAACCAAATTCAGTTTTTCCACCAAAGTAGTGCTAGCCACATTAGTACAACTCCCCCCATCAATAATCATGCTACATACCTTGTCATTAACATGGCAGCGGATGTGAAAGATATTGTCACGTTGTACCTCATCATCTTCCTTGGCTTGAGCACTAAGAGCTCTTCTTGCTACCAAAAGTTCTCCATTCACCGGATACTCTACATCACTTGCATCCTTCAAAGGTGGTATTGACTCATCATCAGATTCACCCTCGGATTCGATTACACCATCATCCTTCAAAACCATTACTCTCTTGTTTGGACATTGTGATACAATATGACCTGCTCCCAAACACTTAAAGCACTTAATATCTCGGTTTCTAGAAGGTTGGAAATCTGATTTACCTTGATTTGTTGTGCTTCCGGCCGTATTATCTTTGGAAGATTCGGCTTTTGCCTTCAAACTAGGCTGGTCTTCCTTCTTGCTCCAATTCGGTATCCATATTGATGAAGAACCCAAAATTTGCCCAGCCCGTGTGGAACCTTTCCTCTTCATTTGTTGTTCCACCTTAATGGCCATGTGCACCATGTCAGTCAATTCCACATAATGTTGCATCTTCACTACATTTGTAATATCCTGGTGTAATCCATTCAAGAACCTAGCCATAGTGGCCACTCGGTCTTCCTCTACATCAGCTTGAATCATGGCAATCTCCATTTCCTTGTAGTAGTCTTCAACACACTTAGATCCTTGAGTAAGAGTTTGCAATTTTTGAAACAAACCTCTATAATAGTGGCTTGGAATGAAACGCCTTCTCATAACAGTTTTCATCTCCTCCCATGTCTCAATTGGTCTTTCTCCATTCCGTCTCCTACTCACAACTAGTTGATCCCACCAAACGATAGCATAATCAGTGAATTCTATGGCTGCCAACTTCACCTTCTTCAATTCGGAATTGTCATGACATTCAAACACTAATTCCATTCTTTTCTCCCACTCCAAATAAGCTTTCGGATCAGTTTTCCCTTGGAATGTTGGGATCTTCACCTTAATGCTACCCAAGTTATTATCAACCCTTTCTACATACCTATCTCATTTATTCCCATACCTAACTTCTCTACCTCCCATTCCACGCCTAAATCTGTCCACACCCATATTAGACATGTGATCATCCTCCTCTAGGTCATTCCCATAATTATCTTCATAGTCATTCCTATGTGGATTCCTTTCTCTTCGTTCCATATTAGGAGCCCTGAATGGCCACTCCCTTTGTTAATTAGATTCCACTTTGTCTATCCTATCATTCACCTCACCAAACCTAATCTCCATCCGCTCCATGTTTTGTTGTATGGTTTTATACAAAAAATCGAGATCAACCGTTTTTGGTGTTTCGTTGGGACTGTTATTGTGTGACATATTTAAGACCTGCAAAACAAACAAGAATTAGTAAGCCTCACAAACACTCCCTCACGTGTTTACCCTCAAAGATAATGGCACTCACACTCGTGTTTCACTCAATTTTTTTTTGGCTTTTACCCTCTGATGAACTCACACTCTCTTGCCTTTTTCCACTCTATGTTCACTCTTTTAGTTCCTTTTTTTTTTTTTTTTTTTGACTTATATGGACACTCACCAGAATGCTGAAGGAGTAACAAGTAACAAGTGAAGTAATAGGACCAGAATATCAAAGACGAGATTCAATTTACCATTTTTTTTTTTTTTTGTGATCAAACGATTTCTCTTTTTTTTTTTTGTTTTTTTGTTTTTTTTTTTTTTTGTTTTCGAACCAGACTTGATCAACTTTTTATTATTTTTTTATTTTTTGATCAAACGATTTCATTTGTGATCAAATGAATTTTTTTTTTGATCAAACGAAATAAAAAAAAATAAGACGAAAAAAAGGATAGATTAAACCTAATTAGAAGCCTAAGCTTTGATACCAACTGATATGAACCTCACCAAGAGCAGTGAGATCCGGAACCAATATATGGTAACGAAGGATCGTTTTCTGAATCAAGTTTACGAAATAAAGAAATTAAAGGACCGCGACCCCGTTATCTATATGGAGATAAGAACCAACGGTATCAAGAAGTATTGTATACGCCACACTCAAGAAGAGACGAAGGTGAGTGATAAGTCTGGTTTTGAACGCCACAAGGAGGTATCCTTGATAAGTTCTAAGTTCAATGAAGAACCAAAGAGAAAACACTCCCAATTTTAATATTATCAAAGTCTAACCTTTTTACATAGGAGAAGAACCGGATATATAGCTTCCTTGGAACAACCCTCCAAGCATGGGAAACACAAGAGAAGTAATTGACAAAGCCAATTACAAGAAAATATTAAAGATAATGCAGATATCAAGTAAAGGCTCTTCAAATCCCGTATATTAGTTGAACCTGGCCACCAAAGTGAATTCAGTCATATCTTTCTCTTGGGACCTTCAAATGGCTTGATTCAAAATACGAAATTGAAGTTAAAGTGCTGATATTTCCAATAAGATATGCCATGTCAGCTGGTTCATTCCGAAAACAAAGTTATGAAGTCCCCAAACTGCCCTTCGAAACTGATCTGATGCATTTACTAATCGCCCCCCTTGCAAATGGACTCTCCCATGTCATACTCCTTGTAATCAGCCCAATCAATTGCCTTGATGATGTTAATTAAGCCTTGGCCTTCATGTGGGCTCATCTTGGACTTCAACAATTTAGAATCAGCCCAAGTGTCTTGAATTAAGCCATTGATTGCATCTTTGAATCTCCTAGCCCTTGCCCTTGTTATTGGCCCAAATGGAACTTGCAATGGATCCTTTGGTACAGCCCCCTTATTCACATCAATTGTAAGCTTCAAATTGTGTAAAAGCGTGTACTGAGGCAAATGTGTAAAAATTGTGCTAGAAAAAGGCTTTCAAAAAGAAGTGTTCAATGAAAAACACTTAAGCATTCAATTTTCAATGTAAAGTTACTCAAAAATGTGAGTACAAATATTAGCAAATTATACACCTTTAAAGTTTATAGCCTAGACGCTTAAATTGTATTCTAAAAAATACATAGAGCTTACTATATTGAAAGTTTAATGTTTAAACACTTTGGCATGATTAATAGCTTTATCTATCCATTCCTACCATAACATCCATACACCACAAATCACCCTTGGTCATAATACAAATTAGGGAAAGCCTAATTGATCTCTTAGGAAGTCAATATTGGGAATATGAGTTGATGCATGCTGAAAAATATATATAAACGTGTCCTAAAGTAATCTAGAGGGGGGGGGGGGGGGGGGTGAACAGATTATATTCAATTCTTTTAACCAATTTTCGTTATTAGTCAATTTTACGAAAAATCCCCGAACAAGATACAAAACGGAAAATAAAGGACACACAATATTTACGTGGAAACCCACACGGGGAAAAACCATGAGCTGATGAGTGCGCCACACCTGAACCTCAATCCACTAATTGTAATGGCAATTACAACCTAGGTTGACCACGTCAAACCACACACGGTTACTAATCTACCACTACTACCCGCAAGCCTTCAAGAGTGAATCTAGTCCATGCTTGCAAAACTATCACAATAGTAACTACAAGACTTGACTCTAAAAGAAGAGATAAAACAACCTAATGTGAATATGTGAAATACTCAAGATGCTAAAAATGCAAGGTTAGACATTCAAGCTTATCTAGGCTTGGATGAACATGTTAGACATTCCTAGATATCATTTTGCTAGATGACATGCATATAGTATAACCAAATAAGCAACCAAAATCCTACATGCTCTATCTAGCACAATACAACTCACAAACCACAATAAAAGCAATCTTAAAACTAAGTCAAGTCATAAAGATGCAATCTTGAATCAATTCAAGTGATAAAAAGCTATCTTGTAAAATAAGAACATATAGATATGAGAATGATGTTCTAGATTCAAGTCATGTGAGCAATAATAAAAACCCTAAATGAAATCAACCTAGAATCATGCTAGATGATGTATGAAAGATGCAAGATGAAGGGTTTTTATGATTTGGAACCTTAAAGATGGAGTATTGATGCCTTGGAGTGGAAGATGCTCAAGAAGCTCTCAAATGTGTAATTTTTGCTCTAAAAACCGAGCCAAGGCAAACAAGACACATATATATGTGATCCAAATGAAGTGATGTCGTTTTGAAAAAAATGCATGAAAGCGCGACATCGGCGGTTTCATTCGGCGGTCAGGCCGCCGAATTAGACCGCAGAAAACCAACCGTCTCGACTCAAACACTAGATCGGCGGTTTGCTTCGATGGTCAGGCCGCCGAACACAACCACACATTTCCAGATGACATTCTGGAATCATTCGGCGGTCGAGAATATGACCGCCGATCGAACCGCACATTTGGGATAGAAACCACCAGGTCAAAACGGCCGTTTCATTCGGCGTTCAGGCCGCCGTTTGAAACTGCACAATTCCAATCATGATACTGGAATTATTCGACGGTCGAATTTATGGCTGCCGATTCAACCGCAGAAAATGGAACAGAATTCCATTTTCAGTCGGCGGTTTCATTCGGTAGTCTGGCCGCCGAATTCAACAGCCGTTTCCCCAAACTTGGAGAAATCAAGGGAGAAGCCAAGGCATTCTCCGAAAGCGGTCTTCACACTTAATAAGCACACCATCGTGCATGCGTGGACATTTCCGAATCATCTCAGAAACGAATTACAAGACACTAAAGAAAAGTAAACATGAAGTGCAAGAGTGATAAAAGGCATGTGAATGCAATCTAATGCCTATCATGACATGGCAAGTCAAACTAAGATGCAAACACATTAATAATTACACATAACCAACAAGAATAAGATCATGCATGGATTTGTGAGTGTGTGCAACTACATCTCTTCAAAATAGAGTTAAGTCAAGAGAACTACCTTCCTTGAAGCTCTTGATCACACAATGAGGTTTTCTTCCATTCTAAGCTACCCTTACATATAGAACCCCATTGTGATTTTTTCAACGAAATATGCCAATCAAAAGTTAGGCACTTACAATCTCCCCATTTGTCTATTTCGTGACAAAATCACCACTCACAAAACAAAAAAACTTGGTGAACAAAAATTTTCTACATTACAATAAAGCTCCTAGTCTAAGTCTTTGAATATCTTCAAGTCAAATCCAAGCTTGTAGAAAATTCCAACCTACACACAATCAACAAGAAATATACCTTCGAAGAACAAGTGTGTGAGAGATGCTAATGACAAAAAAAAAATGCAATTTCAAAAAGGAATCAATCATGCAATGCAATGCAACTCCCCCTAAATGCAATTATCTCCCAACATGGGTTACTCACACTCAACTTCCCCTAAATGCAATGCCTAGAAGCACAAATTCTCCCCAAACCTTACTCCCCCTTTTTGTCATGACATAGGCAAAGGGAGTCTCCCTAAAAAGGTAAGCATTAGCAAAGAGAGCTTGTAGCACAAGCACATATGCATAATCATATAAGCGATTTTATGCACCTCAATCAAGTAAGAGAGATTCAAGGAGTTTTATTTTAAAGAAAAATGTGTGACAAGGATGCTTCGCATGCAAGACATGTTGCATTCAAGATCAAAAGCAATGGTATTTGGCAAATCAAACAACAAAGGTTTCCTAAAAGAAGTCAAACCAATTTCACCCTTTGTCATGGAAAAAGCAAGGATATAGGGATTTAGCATTTCATATTTTAAAGAGCAACTATATCCAACTTTATAAGCAAAACAAGACATGAGTGACTTTGCACCCTATTTGATTTTTCCGGGTAAGATACCTGTATGATAGTAGCCTTGTTCTACAAATAAAGAAAGAGAGACTTTGGATTTGAGTCTCAATAATGCTTTTGCACACAAATTTTCATTCAACATTTGTAACCAAACAATTCACATTTTGCATTTCATGCTTTTCAATTTGAGCATGTCATTAAAAAGGATCATCATGTCATGGAGATCAATTAAAGGTCATTCAAAAAGTACTTCCAAGGTACATCTCCTATTCCAAAAATGCATGTTTGAGCATAAATATGACATGGATTGCAAGCAAGTCAATGTATCACACTTATTAAAAAAAAACATATAAGTATGTACAACCAATCATCTCAAGCAATTAATTAAGAGGCATAAAATATATCAATGTAGCACAATGCATGATCATGCAACTTTGCTCTCTTTGCTTGAGCTCCCCATATGGGGTCAAGACAAACCAAATCAAACCAAGTCACAAATCCCAATAGACTTGCTAAGGTTCCCAAATCTAATGGTGTCTAAAGGCTTTGTGAACAAATCCGCTAGTTGGTCATTTGTTCCCACATGTTCCAATGCAATGGTTTTGCTCTCAACTAGCCCTCTTATGAAATGGTGTCTAATGTCAATGTGCTTTGTCCTAGAATGTTGGACGGGATTCTTAGAAATGTTAATGGCACTCATGTTATCACAAAATAAAGTAAGAGTACCTTGCTCCAAGCCATAATCGGCTAGCATTTGTTTCATCCACATCAATTGAGTGCAAGCAGTACCGGCGGCAATGTATTCCGCCTCGGCCATGGATAGGGAAATAGAGTTTTGTTTCTTGCAAAACCAAGAAATCAAATTGTTTCCAAGGAAGAAGCAACCGCCCGATGTACTCTTCCTATCATCACTATTTCCCGCCCAATCGGCATCACTAAATCCAACTAGACTTGGATTAGTGTCAAATGAGTACCAAATCCCATGATTTGAGGTACCATTCACAAACTGAATGATCCTCTTCACCGCACCAAGGTGAGATTCTTTGGGATTAGCTTGGTATCTAGCACAAACACCCACACTAAAACAAATATTGGGCCTACTTGCGGTCAAGTAAAGCAAGCTACCTATCATGCCACGATATAGACTTTGATCAACATCCTTTCCACTTGCATCTTTGCTAAATTTCAAGGTGGTGCTCATGGGTGTGTCACAATGTTTGGCATTCTCAAGACCAAACTTTTTCACTAGGCTTTTTGCATACTTAGCTTGGGATATGAAAATCCCATCATGCATTTGCTTATTTGCAAGCCTATGAAGTAATTTAGTTCACCAACCATGCTCATTTCAAACTGATGAGACATGACATCAACAAATTGTCTAACTTTGGATTGGTTGGTGGAACCAAATACAATGTCATCAACATAAATTTGAGCTATGAATAGCTCATCTTTAGTACGTTTGATGAACAAAGTCTTGTCAACACTACCTCTAGAGTAGCCGTTGTCAACAAGATAAAGAGTGAGGCGCTCATACTAAGCCCTCGGTGCTTGTTTCAACCCATATAGAGCCTTCTTGAGGTGATAGACATGAGATGGGTGGTGTGGATCCACAAACCCCTTGGGTTGCTCAACAAACACTTCCTCATGCAATAAGCCATTGAGGAAGGCACTTTTGACATCCATTTGGTGTAACTTGAACTTGTACACACAAGAAATGGACAAGAGAAGCCTTATGGACTCAAGACGGGCAACGGGAGCAAAAGTCTCCTCAAAGTCAATACCCTCAATTTGAGAGTATCCTTGTGCAACAAGCCTTGCCTTGTTTCGCACAATGTTGCCATCCTCATCGGATTTGTTCCTAAACACCCATTTAGTGCCTATGACATTGGTGTTTCTAGGTCTAGGAATAAGAGTCCAAACCTCATTTCTCTCAAATTGGTTTAGCTCTTCTTGCATGGCAAGAACCCAAAACTCATCTTCCAAGGCTTCATAAATCTTTTTGGGTTCTATTTGAGAAGTGTAACAAGTGTAGCTAATTTGATTAGCTATTTGACGCCTAGTCCTAACACCCTCTCTAACCTCTCCAATGATATCATCCTTATCATGGAGTTTTCTAACCCAAGGAGCGGGTTCATTAGAGTCTATGGGAGGAACTCTATTAAGAGGCAAATCATCCTCTTCATCTTGGTTTGACTTCACACCACTTGAAGTCTCACCACTTTCCTTCAAAGGAAGGTCATCATTCTCACAAACATCCTCTTCATGGTCATTTTGTTTAGGCCTACAATCATCAAAGACCACATTTGAAGATTCCATCACACTTTGAGTCTTTAGATTAAAAACTCTATAGGCCTTGCTATTAAGTGCATACCCAATGAAAATACCTTCATCACTCTTGGCATCAAACTTACCAAGTTGATCTCGGTCATTTAGTATATAGTACTTGCTTCCAAAGATGTGGAAGTAGCTCACATTGGGTTTTCTACCCTTCCATAACTCATAGGATGTTTGTTTAGTCCCGGGCCTAAGGAAAACTCTATTCCCTATGTAACAAGCCGTATTGATGGCTTCGGCCCAAAGATTCCTAGGGACTTTGTTACTAATCAACATGACACGGGCCATCTCTTGGAGGACTCTATTCTTCCTCTCAACAACACCATTTTGTTGAGGAGTCCTAGGGGCCGAGAATTCATGGGAGATGCCTAAGCTATTGCAAAAGTTTTCAAAGCTAGCATTTTCAAATTCTTTCCCATGATCACTCATAATTTTCCTAATGCCTTTAATGTGAGAAGTTTTCTCATTTTGAATTTTGACACAAAGCATTTTAAATTTCTCAAAGGCTTCAGACTTTTCTCTAAGGAAGTAAGTCCATGTAAACCTAGAGAAGTCATCAACAACAACAAGAATGTACCTTCTACCACCTAGACTCTCGGTTTGAATGGGACCCATAAGGTCCATGTGGAGAAGCTCCAATGGTTCTTTGGTGGAGAGGTATTTGCCTTTCTTATGCACACTCTTGGTTTGCTTCCCTTGTTGACAAGGTCCACAAACTCCTTCAACCTTTTTCCCAAGCTTGGGAAGGCCCCTAACAACATTCAACCTCTCAAAGACTTTCAAGTCCCTATAGTTCATATGGCCAAGTCTTTGGTGCCACACATCAATTTGCACACTAGTGGACAAGTTACAAGAGACAACATTAGACTCAAGACAATAACAATTGTCACTTGATCTCTTGCCTTTCAATAACACTTGCCCATTTTCCTTAAGAATAGAGCAATCAACTTTGCCAAACATAACCGAAAGCCCTTCATCACTCAAGTGTGATATACTAATGAGATTGGCTTGCAAGCCATCAACATAGAGAGCATTGGGCAAGGAGGGTAAACAGGAAATAGATATATTACCTTTTCCTATGACTTTTTTCTTGGATCCATCACCAAAGGTGACAAACCCACCATCTTTCGTCATAAGAGTTTTAAAGAAACTCTTGTTTCCGGTCATGTACCTAGAACACCCACTATCAAGGTACCAAGTGTTAGAGGCATTTGCTTTTAGGGCAACTTGGGCCACATAGCAATAATATTCATCATGCCTACTTATCCTAGATGAAACATGGTCATTCCTAGGAGCCATTGGTCCATTAGCTCTAAGATTCCTAGGTGCATGCATTGTGGCTCTTCTAAGCATATTTTTCTCAATCATACCTTTTCTTCTACACAATTTAATATACTTAAAGCAATTAGGCCTAATATGGCCTTCAATTCCACAAAAATGGCAAGTAGGAGTAAAGTAGGAATTCATACCACAGCCTTGTGCAAGCATTTGTGGTCTCCTTCTATTTTGAGTTGCTCTTGGGAGTTGAGGCAACTCTCTCCTTTGTGGATGGGCCAAGTTGGCACGTCTTCTAGGTTGAGCATGGAAGGCTTCATGTTGAGCTTGTGGGACCCTTTGTTGAGGAGGTCTTGGTTGTGGGGGTCTTGGTAGAGGAGGTCTTGGTTGTGGAACTCTAACTTATGGTGGTGGAGCTCTTGTTGGAATCCTTGCTTGTGCTTGCTTGGAGGATTCACCAACTTCAACCCACTTGGTTGATTGTTGAGGGACTTGAGCATGTTCAACTTCTTTGCTCTTGACAAATGTTGTTTTCTTCAAGGATGTGGCTTCCATTTCTTCCACATATCCTAACCCCTTCTTGTCACTTGGACTCTTCTCACACGATAGCATCTTGTCAAGCTTCTCGGTTCTGGAAGTTATCTTAGTAATCAACCCTTTTGCTTCCATGAGCTCTTTCCTTAAGCTTTCTTCATTCTTCTTGGCCAAGACTAACTCCATCTTCAACCCTTCTTCCATCTCTTTAGCTTTACTCACTTCTTTGCTCAAATGGGTCACTTTGGAAGTTAATTCGAGCTTCTCCCCTTTCAACTTTTGTATCTCATTTTTCTTTTTCAATCTTGAGTTCTCAAAGAATCTCATGAAGTCATCATAGTCCATCTCTTCATCAAACTCATAGTTGCACATTGAAGAGTTGCTCCTACCATTTGAGTCATTTTCATCTACTTCTTCTAGCTTGTCATCTTCCTCTTCTTTATCACTTATGACTTCATTGCTATTATGAGAGGATGAGAAGGCAATGAAGTTGGCAACTTGGTCTTCCTCATCATCCGATGACTTGTGTTCATCTTCTAGGTTATCACTATCACTCCAAGTAACCGCTATGGCTCTTCCTTTCTTCTTCTTCAAATTAGCACACTCGAAAGCATTGTGTCCAAACCCACTACACTCATAGCATTGGACACCCTTCTTGTGGTCTTTCTCTTGAGCTTGCTCCACTTTCTTAAAATGAGCCTTCTTCTTTACAAACTTTCCCTTGGAGCCAAACCCTCTCTTCTCAAACCTCATGAATTGCTTGAACTTCTTTGCCATCAAAGCAATTTCTTCATCCGAGTCTTCTTCATCCTTTTCAACCTTGACACTCTTCAAGGCAAGACTCTTTTGCTTCTTTGAAGGTGTTGGTGTAGGACCTTTCCTAGACTCATAGGCCAAGAGCCTTCCAATAACTTCACTTGGCTTCATTCTTGAATAGTCACTATTTTCTTCCAATGCCGTCACTTTGGATTCAAACCTCTCGGGAAGTGACCTCATGATCTTTTGTTTGATTCTTCTATCCGAGTAGGGATCACCAAGTTAGTGACTTTGGTTCACTATATCCATAAGCTTCACTTGGAAGTCATTGAAGCACTCATCCTCTTCCATCTTTATGGTCTCAAATTGTGTTTGAAGGACTTGGAGCTTGGAATCCTTAACTACATCGGTTCCTTCATGAGCCGTCTCTAATATATCCCAAGCTTCCTTCGCTATCCTTGTAGTTTGAATGAGCTTGTATTGGTTGTCATCCATGGCACATAGGATTGCATGCATGGCTTTGTTGTTCCATTTTGAAGCCTCAAATTCTTGTGGAGTCCATTGTGCCTTCGGCTTGAGGACTTCCTCTCCACCTCCCGTAGGAGTCATCATAGGTGGCGTGTATCCATCTTCAATCGCCATCCATGCCCGGTCATGAATTTGACACACATATGCTTCCATTTTACCTTTCCATGAAGCATAATTGACCCCGTTGAGCAATGGGGGTCTTGTACTAGAGGCACCCTCACCTCCAATTCCTTTTCCACTCATTGTGTTTGGGTTTGAATGAAATGAATGCACACAAACAAGCTAAGCACACACAACAATGCAAACAAATGCAAGAGACTCTAACAAGAGCAAGGGATCTCCTAATTATGTTAAGGAACCCGCTCTGATACCAATTGAAAAATATATATAAACGTGTCCTAAAGTAATCTAGAGGGGGGGGGGGGGAGTGAACAGATTATATTCAATTCTTTTAACCAATTTTCGTTATTAGTCAATTTTACGAAAAATCCCCGAACAAGATACAAAACGAAAAATAAAGGACACACAATATTTACGTGGAAACCCACACGGGGAAAAACCACGGGCTGATGAGTGCGCCACACCTGAACCTCAATCCATTAATTGTAATGGCAATTACAACCTAGGTTGACCACGTCAAACCACACACGGTTACTAATCTACCACTACTACCCGTAGGCCTTCAAGAGTGAATCTAGTCCATGCTTGCAAAACTATCACAATAGTAACTACAAGACTTGACTCTAAAAGAAGAGATAAAACAACCTAATGTGAATATGTGAAATACTCAAGATGCTAAAAATGCAAGGTTTGACATTCAAGCTTATCTAGGCATGGATGAACATGTTAGACATTCCTAGATATCATTTTGCTAGATGACATGCATATAGTATAACCAAATAAGCAACCAAAATCCTACATGCTCTATCTAGCACAATACAACTCACAAGCCACAATAAAAGCAATCTTAAAACTAAGTCAAGTCATAAAGATGCAATCTTGAATCAATTCAAGTGATAAAAAGCTATCTTGTAAAACAAGAACATATAGATATGAGAATGATGTTCTAGATACAAGTCATGTGAGCAATAATAAAAACTGTAAGGTTCCCATTTGTTGATTGGCTCATTTCGTGGACAACCACATGTTGGGGTTCTTTGTAAGGGTAGCCTAAGTATCGGTCTTATTGTTCGAAGCCCTTTGAAGACCTCGTGTTGATAAGCACCGAAGGTAAATTTCTATGTGCTTACTTTTCTTTGAAGAGATTAGTTGCACACACACACTTAACATTCATTGCATATGTGTGCATTCTCTTCACTTGTCACATTTCACACTTGCACTTATTTATTATATTTTGTTGTGTATAATTGTGTCTTGTTGTCGTGTAATTCGTTTCCCGATAACTTTCAGAAACGTCCGCGCATGCACTAGAATGTGCTTGGTTTAGCGCAAGGACCGCCTATGGAGAATGCCCTTGGCTTCTCCTTGGTTTTCATCTTTCTAGGTGATCGGCGGTTATGATCGGCGGCCTGGCCGCCGAATGAAACCGCCGTTTCAGTCCAGATTGGTCTGAAGCATTTCTACGGTTAAGATCGGCGGTCACGACCACCGTTCGAAACCGCCGATTCAAGACCTGATTGTTTTATCTCTCAGTCTAATTCGGCGGTTGAATCGGCGGTCATGAAACCGCCGTTCATACCTGATTGTTTTTAATCTCTCTGTTTTGATTCGGCGGTTGGAATCGGCGGTCACGAAACCGCCGAATGAACCGCCGTTTATGCTCTGTTCTTCACGAGCTCAATTCGGCGGTCATGATCGGCGGCCTGGCCGCCGATTGAAACCGCCGATCTGCGCGTTTCTTTGAAACTTACTTAAACGACCACACTTTGTTTTGGCCCCCTATATATATGCCATTTTGTCTTTAGGTCAATTAAGAGAGTTCATATTCAGAATTCATACTTAGGATATTTTTCAAAGAGAAGAAAAATTCCAAGAACTCATTTTTTATTACTCAAACACTTTTTCATGATCATCAATCATCATCTAGCATCATCCTTGATCTTCTAGATGTCATCTTGCATGGATTCTTCATCATACTTTGCTTGGTAAGCTTTTCACTAATATCTTACATATTTTGTGTTTCTCTTAACTAGCAATCTCAATTAATTACTTGTATGTTATTTTATATACTTTGAATACAAGTATGAGATTAGTATGATGTATGTTTGAGAAGTTTTTTTGTGATAGCTAATTAAGTTTTGTGTTTAATCTTGATTAGCTAAACTATTTGACATGTCATTTAGTTTTGATATCTAGGATTGTTCCAATTGCATATTAATCATCTTAGATAAGCATATAGGGTTTCCCTTGCTCTATGTTGCATTTGGATATTCATATATTCACTTAGGGTTGTATTCTCTTCATAGAGAAAGTAAGTCTTGTGTGTAGCATCCGGGATTAGGTTGCTTAGAACGCAAGCAAATTGGACTAGGTTCACTCATACCGGGATTAGGTAGGTGTGTGATTACTTCCGGGATTAGGTTGTAATTGTTTTACACATTTAGTGGATTCGAGGTTCGAGTGTGGCTTACTTACTAGCCCGTGGTTTTTCCCGTGAGGGTTTCCACGTAAAAATCAAGTGTTATTTAATTTCCGCATATTACACTTGATTTATTGCTTTATCTATTTAGGGGTAATTTCGTAATTTTGACTATCACGAAAAATTGGGTAAAAAGCTTAAAATCTATTCACCCCCCCCCCCCTCTAGATAGTTTTATACACACCGTGCTATAATTTGTTTCAAAAACCCTAAATGAAATCAACCTAGAATCATGCTAGATGATGTATGAAAGATGCAAGATGAAGGGTTTTTGTGATTTGGAACCTTAAAGATGGAGTCTTGATGCCTTGGAGTGGAAGATGCTCAAGAAGCTCTCAAATGTGTAATTTTTGCTCTAAAAACCGAGCCAAGGCAAACAAGACACATATATATGTGATCCAAATGAAGTGATGTTGTTTTGAAAAAAATGCCTGAAAGCGCGACATCGATGGTTTCATTCGGCGGTAAGGCCACCGAATTAGACCGCAGAAAACCAACTGTCTCTACTCAAACACTAGATCGGCGGTTTGGTTCGGTGGTTTGGTTCGGCGGTCAGGTCGCCGAACACAACCACACATTTCCAGATGACATTCTGGAATCATTCGGCGGTCGAGAATATGACTGCCGATCAAACCGCACATTTGGGATAGAAACCACCAAGTCAAAACGACGGTTTCATTCGGCGGTCAGGCCGCCGTTTGAAACCGTACAATTCCAATCATGATACTGGAATGATTCGGCGGTCGAATTTATGGCCGCCGATTCAACCACAGAAAATGGAACAGAATTCCATTTTCAGTCGGTGGTTTCATTCGGCGGTCTGGCCGCCGAATTCAACCGCCGTTTCCCCAAACTTGGAGAAATCAAGGGAGAAGCCAAGGCATTCTCCGAAAGCGGTCTTCACGCTTAATAAGCACACCATCGTGCATGCGTGGACATTTCCAAATCATCTCGGAAACGAATTACAACACACTAAAGAAAAGTAAACATGAAGTGCAAGAGTGATAAGAGGCATGTGAATGCAATCTAATGCCTATCATGACATGGCAAATCAAACTAAGATGCAAACACATTAATAATTACACACAACCAACAAGAATAAGATCAGGCATGGATTTGTGAGTGTGTGCAACTACATCGCTTCAAAATAGAGTTAAGTCAAGAGAACTACCTTCCTTGAAGCTCTTGATCACACAATGAGGTTTTCTTCCATTCTAAGCTACCCTTACATATAGAACCCCATTGTGATTGTCAACGAAATATGCCAATCAAAAGTTGTAAGGATTCCCGTTGTTTTTAATTGGCTTATTTCGTGATCAAACCATATGTGGGGATTCTTTGTAAGGGTAGTTTAGATGTTGTTGTTATTGCTTAGGCCCTTTGAAGTCCTCATTATTGACAAGCACCAAAGGTAATACTCTAAGTGCTTACTTGTCTTGAAGAGATAGTTGCACACACTCACAACTCATGCATATGTTTAATCTTTGTTTGTTGTGCTTCTTTTTGTTGTGCATCAATGCCTATTTTCATCTCTTCTTGCTTGTTATTATGATTGCATCTTGTGTTTATAACATCATAGCATCTAGGCTTTTAGGATGCATCTTAGTTTACCTTTGTTCCCCTTGCATGATTGCTTGTGGGGTTCAAAGTTGTGGGCTGTGCGCTGGTCCACCTGCGCCTGTCGTCCAACGCCGCTCACCGGCGTAAAACGCCCAGTGGCGTGCCGCTGGTCGTGCGCTGGTCCGCACCAGCGCAGGCCACCAGCGCAAATCGTCCAGTTCTCTGTCGCCGGTCGTGCGCTGGTCCACACCAGGGACAGTCCACCAGCGCTGATCGCCCAGTATGGCTCCGCTGGTATGGCGCCTGTGTGAGCGCATGTCGTCCAGCGCAAAAGCAAAAATGTGCGTGTGCGCTGGTCCTGCGCCTGTCGTCCAGCGCAGGTCCACCAGCGCACAGAGCAATTTTCTGGCACGTTTTTAAAACGACCTCACTTCACTTATGGCCTCTATATATATGCTAACTTGATTTTAGGTCATCAAGAAGAGTTCTTATTCATGCTTCATACTTAGGATATTTTTCAAGAGAAGAAAAATACTTAAAGAACTCATTTTTAATCACTCAAACACTTTTTCATGATCATCAATCATCATCTAGCATCATCTTAGATCATCTAGATGTCATCTTGCATGGATTCTTCATCATACTTTGCTTGGTAAGCTTTTCACTAATATCTTACATATTTTGTGTTTATCTTAACTAGCAATCTCAATTAATTACTTGTATGTTATTTTATATACTTTGAATACAAGTTTGAGATTAGTATGATGTATGTTTGAGAAGTTGTATTGTGATAGCTAATTAGGTTTTGTGTTTAATCTTGATTAGCTAAACTAATTGACATGTCATTTAGTTTTGATATCTAGGATTGTTCTAATTGCATATTAATCATCTTAGATAAGCATATAGGGTTTCCCTTGCTCTATGTTGCATTTTGGATATTTACATATATTCACTTAGGGTTGTATTCTCTTCATAGAGAAAGTAAGTCTTGTGTGTAGCAACCGGGATTAGGTTGCTTAGAACGCAAGCAAATTGGACTAGGTTCACTCATACCGGGATTAGGTAGGTGTGTGATTACTTCCGGGATTAGGTTGTAATCGTTTACACATTTAGTGGATTCGAGGTTCGAGTGTGGCTTACTTACTAGCCCGTGGTTTTTCCTGTGAGGGTTTCCACGTAAAAATCAAGTGTTATTTAATTTCCGCATATTTTACTTGATTTATTGCTTTATCTATTTAGGGGTAATTTCGTAATTTTGACTAACACGAAAAATTGGGTAAAAAGCGTAAAATCTATTCACCCCCCTCTAGATAGTTTTATACACACCGTGCGTTAATTTGTTTCAATTGGTATCAGAACGGGTTCCTAGACATACATAGGTGATCCTTGCTCATTTTGGTGTGTTTTGCATCTTGTGTGATTTTTTGATTTATTCATACATTTTGCATTCATCTCATTTGCATTCATCCAAACACTATGAGTGGTTTCGGGATGAGCAAAGAGGGAGCTTCGAGCGTGAGACCACCGTTGCTCACCGGCGATAATTACTCCTCATGGAAGGGGAAGATGGAAGCATACATATGCCAAATCCATGATAGGGCATGGATGGCGGTTGAAGATGGATATGCTCCACCTATGATGACTTCTACGGATGGAGGAGAAGAAGTTCTCAAGCCTAAGGCACAGTGGAGTCCTCAAGAATTTATTGACTCCATGTGGAACAACAAGGCTATTCATGCCATCCGATGTGCAGTGAGTGAAAATCAGTACAAACTGATTCAAATTACTAGGATTGCTAAAGAGGCATGGGACATCCTAGAAGTTGCACATGAAGGCACCGAGGTTGTCAAGGACTCAAAGCTTTAAGTCCTTCAAACTCGGTTTGAGACCATTAGGATGGAAGAGCACGAGCACTTCAATGACTTCCAAGTGAGACTAATGGACATTGTGAACCAAAGTCACCAACTTGGTGATCCTTACTCGGATAGAAGAATCAAGCAAAAGATCATGCGATCACTTCCCGAGAGGTTCGAACCCAAAGTGACGGCTTTAGAAGAAAATGACACTTACAAGGAAATGAAGCCGAGTGAAGTCATTGGAAGACTTCTAGCCTATGAATCAAGAAAGGCTACCACATCTCCTCCTAAGAAGAAAAAGAATATTGCCTTGAAGACATCCAAGATGGAAGAGGAGGAGGATGACTCATATGAAGACATGGCACTCATTGCCAAGGGATTCAAGAAGTTCTTGAATCTTCAAAAGAGTGATTATGGCTCAAAGGGGAATGACTTCAAGAAGAAGAAGTCCACTATTAAGAATGTCAAGCCATATCATGAGATGTCTTCAAGAGAGAAGATTCAATGCTACGAATGTGGAGGATTCGGGCATATCTCCAAGGAATGTGCTAACTTGGAAGATGAAAGAGAGGAGACCGCCACTTCAAGTGAAAGTGATGAAGAGATTGTGGCAAAATTCTTGGCATTAGGTTGCTCTCACAAGTGGGACAACAAAGTGAAAGTTGTTGAAGGAAGTCCCTCAAGCTTGAATGATTGTGAGAACAACTATTTTGCCTTTCTGATCTCCTACAATGAAGAAGAGAATGAGAGTCAAGAAGAAAGTGACTCTAATAAAGATGACTCTTCATCTAACTCCTCACATGGATATGTGAAGAAAAAGGTTCTAGATGAATACCTCACTGAGTTTAAAAGCTTAGCAATGAAGACCAAGGAAAAGATACGAAGATTGAGAGAAGAGAATCTAGACCTTGAGGCTCATGTTGACCACTTAAGTGAACAAGTGGATAGATCCAAGAATATTGAAGATAAGCTAAGAAAGGAGTTAGACTTATCTAAGAGGAATGAAGAAGAATTAAAAAGAGAGCTTGAAGAGGCTAAAGGATCAAGGACTAGGATAGTTTCTAGCACCGAAAAACTTGACCACATGTTAAGTGTTGGAAAGAGTCCTTATGATAAGAGAGGTCTTGGGTTTGAAGATAGTAAGGAGTCCTCCACTCCTAACAAGACCATGTTTGTCAAAAGCTTTAGCTACAAAGAAGATTCACCGGTGCAAACTCCTAGGAAGAAGATTGAGCTAGGACAATGCTCTCATAGTGCACAAGTGAAGGTAGCTCCAAGAAGACAACCTCAAGCTCATCCTATAAGAGTTCCTCATGCTAACTTCCCTCAAACTCAAATCCATCAAGGGAAGAGACCAATCATGCAAACTCAACCGTGGAAGCAACCAAGTCTTGGTCAACAACAAAGAAGGAGAAATCCTATCCAACAACCAAGACAACCACAAAGACATGGGAAGGCTCCTATGCATGCACAAGGACATGGTATGATTCCTAACTTTGTCCCTACATGTCATTTTTGTGGTGTTGATGGTCATATTAGACCAAAGTGCTTTCGTTACATTAAAATGTGTAGAGTTAAAAGCATGATTGAGAAAAAGAAAGCTAGAGCTAGAATGCATGCTCATAGGAAGGAAGAAATTCATTTATATGATCCTATGACATCTAGATCTCTAGAACCATTGACCACTAGGAAGAAAAATGTCACACCTATGTGGATAAGGAAAAATGAACCCGCTTGCTACGAGACTATCAAGTCTCAAATAGGTTCATCCAAGTCAAATGGACTTGGGAGGTCTATAGGACCTCATGACCTTCATTGTTGAAGGTTGATGATGACCCCATATAGGGAACTCAAGCAAAGAGAGCTATTTTGCATTCTTGTATCTTGCAAAAAATTTGAAATATCTTATGCCTCTTCTTTTGATTGCTTGAGTAAGCGTGGTTGTACATATGTATATATGTTTTCAAATTCTATAAGTATGATCCTTGCTTGTCTACAATCCATGACATATTTATGTTCAAACATGCATTTTTGGACTAGGAGATTTACATAGGAAGTATGATGTGAATGACCTATAGTTATCTCCATGACATGATGATTCTTTTTTAACATGCTTATGTCAAATGAAAAAGCATGAAATTCATACAACATGCTCTCATGAAAAGCATGAATTGATGATTGCATATTCTTAAAATGCAAAACTTGTGTGAAAGCTTATGAGACTCAAAATGAATAAAGGATCTTGTATCCATTCAAAGGAATTTACATTCCAAATGTCTCTCTTTCTTTATTAGTTGAACATGGTTACTATCATACGGATATTTATCCGGAAAAATCAAATAGGGTGCAAAGTCGCTCATGCCATGTTTCGCTTATAAAGTTGGATATAGTTGCTCTTAAATTGAAATCAATAATCTCTATATCCTTGCTTTTCCCATGACATTGGTGAAATTGGTTTGAATTCTTATTAGAAACCTTTGTCATTTGCTTTGCCAAATACCATTGTATTTTGGACTTGAATGCTATATGTCTTGTATGCAAAGCATGTTGGATTCACACATTTTCTCAAAATAAATCTCCTTGTTTCTCTCAAATTAATTGAAGTGCATAAAGTGACTTATATGTATATGCAAATCTTGCATGCTTCTATCTCTCGTTGCTATGAGTGACCCGGTTGGGGACTACTCCTTTGCCTATATCATGACAATAAGGGGGAGTAGGATATGGTAAGGGGAGGTGCAAAATATAGAAGCTATTGTGCACTTTGGGGAGAACATACATTGAGGGGGAGTAACCCGTTGAGGGGGAGCATTGCATTTATCATACATAGCATACATTTGGTAATGTTGTGCCTAAATTCTAAAAATGCAAATGCTTGGTATTGTTCTCACATGATTAATCTCACACTTTTCTTGTATTGGAAATGTTAGAAACTCGTTTCAGGGATAGATTATTCTACAAGAGGATTGAAGACTTCAAGTTGCATTCTCTTATCTCTTTGTAATTTAGAATATCATTGTAGTCCCGTAGTTTCTATTTTTTTTGTGAGGAATCAATGTGAGTGATGGTTTTGTCACGAAATAGCTAAAGGGGGAGATTGTAAGGATTCCCGTTGTTTTTAATTGGCTTATTTCGTGATCAAACCATATGTGGGGATTCTTTGTAAGGGTAGTTTAGATGTTGTTGTTATTGCTTAGGCCCTTTGAAGTCCTCATTATTGACAAGCACCAAAGGTAATACTCTAAGTGCTTACTTGTCTTGAAGAGATAGTTGCACACACTCACAACTCATGCATATGTTTAATCTTTGTTTGTTGTGCTTCTTTTTGTTGTGCATCAATGCCTATTTTCATCTCTTCTTGCTTGTTATTATGATTGCATCTTGTGTTTATAACATCATAGCATCTAGGCTTTTAGGATGCATCTTAGTTTACCTTTGTTCCCCTTGCATGATTGCTTGTGGGGTTCAAAGTTGTGGGCTGTGCGCTAGTCCACCTGCGCCTGTCGTCCAACGCCGCTCACCGGCGTAAAACGCCCAGTGGCGTGCCGCTGGTCGTGCGCTGGTCCGCACCAGCGCAGGCCACCAGCGCAGATCGTCCAGTTCTCTGTCGCCGGTCGTGCGCTGGTCCACACCAGCGACAGTCCACCAGCGTTGATCGCCCAGTATGGCTCCGCTGGTATGGCGCCTGTGTGAGTGCATGTCGTCCAGTGCCAAAGCAAAAATGTGTGTGTGCGCTGGTCCTGCGCCTGTCGTCCAGCGCAGGTCCACCAGCGCACAGAGCAATTTTCTGGCACGTTTTCAAAACGACCTCACTTCACTTATGGCCTCTATATATATGCTAACTTGATTTTAGGTCATCAAGAAGAGTTCTTATTCATGCTTCATACTTAGGATATTTTTCAAGAGAAAAAAATTACTCAAAGAACTCATTTTTAATCACTCAAACACTTTTTCATGATCATCAATCATCATCTAGCATCATCTTAGATCATCTAGATGTCATCTTGCATGGATTCTTCATCATACTTTGCTTGGTAAGCTTTTCACTAATATCTTACATATTTTGTGTTTATCTTAACTAGCAATCTCAATTAATTACTTGTATGTTATTTTATATACTTTGAATACAAGTTTGAGATTAGTATGATGTATGTTTGAGAAGTTGTATTGTGATAGCTAATTAGGTTTTGTGCTTAATCTTGATTAGCTAAACTAATTGACATGTCATTTAGTTTTGATATCTAGGATTGTTCTAATTGCATATTAATCATCTTAGATAAGCATATAGGGTTTCCCTTGCTCTATGTTGCATTTTGGATATTTACATATATTCACTTAGGGTTGTATTCTCTTCATAGAGAAAGTAAGTCTTGTGTGTAGCAACCGGGATTAGGTTGCTTAGAACGCAAGCAAATTGGACTAGGTTCACTCATACCGGGATTAGGTAGGTGTGTGATTACTTCCGGGATTAGGTTGTAATCGTTTACACATTTAGTGGATTCGAGGTTCGAGTGTGGCTTACTTACATAGCCCGTGGTTTTTCCCATGAGGGTTTCCACGTAAAAATCAAGTGTTATTTAATTTCCGCATATTTTACTTGATTTATTGCTTTATCTATTTAGGGGTAATTTCATAATTTTGACTAACACAAAAAATTGGGTAAAAAGCGTAAAATCTATTCACCCCCCCTCTAGATAGTTTTATACACACCATGCGTTAATTTGTTTCAAAAGTGAGGCACTTACACATGCTCTTTTCACGTTCATGGTATTTCAATTCCTTCCATGAGATCCATTTTCAGAAATTGAGCTT
This sequence comes from Acer yangbiense, assembly GCA_008009225.1. Taxonomy (NCBI): domain Eukaryota; kingdom Viridiplantae; phylum Streptophyta; class Magnoliopsida; order Sapindales; family Sapindaceae; genus Acer; species Acer yangbiense. Next base: position 9,572,593 of record CM017772.1, on the reverse strand, counting down.
TATTTGAAAATACTCATATGCGATATATATTTTGATTCCTATACATAAACTCCAATCGCATATGTTTGATAAAGAGTGATAGCCTAGGATTCTGAGTGAAAATATGACTAAAATCCGGTGAGGATTAGAGTCGAGGCGAATTCTAGCCGAAGCATCCGAGTTAGTTGTTTTGTAAACCGAAAGCATCCTAAGTATTGGCATACTTGCATGACTATGATGTATTGATTTGAATGGCATATTGTTAGTCTTTATGCAGAAATTCTAGCATGCTTGTAGTTTTTGCTTGGTTGTATGGATTGCATCTCAACCTTTTGCTTTGTAGAGTTACGTTTGTGGGTATCGTAGCGGTAAACCCCCAGGAGACTACACTCCTCCTACTAGGGACACCTAGGGGTTTAAAAGGCTTGTGGCACGTGCTAAATGCCATCGTTTCTCCCACGACAGTGGACTAATTAGTTTCTATGTTTATTGCTTTAGTGTTTAGTTTGTTAATTTGTTTTGTTATTTATTTCTTATTTTTGCTCGAGGACGAGCAAAAGTTAGGTTTGGGGGTTTGGTCGCGCTCCAAATGTTCATATTTAGCGCTTCCTATTCCTATCTTTTGTGTTCGTTTCCGAGCACTTTTGTGAATATAATGTGTGTTTTAGCTATTTGCAGATAAATATCCCATATAGAAGGTGTTTGTACCGAAAGTGGGCAAAATAGGGCAATTATGTGTGAAGAAGACCACGGCTGGTTCGTGCCGCTAGAATGAACCCGTGGAGCAGGGGAGCATGAACCCGCGGAGCACTCTGGCTAGTTCAGACCTTTTGGCTGGCTGGCTAGATATGTCCCACGGAACCGAACCTGCCAGGATTCCCGCTAGCTTGTACCTTCTGTCTGGCTAGATATGTCCTGCGGAAAGAACCTGCCGAAACCATTGCTAGTTCGTACGGCTAGACATTTCCCGCCGCACGAAGTTGCCAGGATTCTGGCTAGTTCATGTGGCTAGACATATCCCGCCGCACGAACCCGCCAGACCTCTTCCGAGCCAAAATCATGATATTTTTAGGGGCTTTTCATGTCTTTTCACACCCCATTTAGGCCTAAACTTGCCCAACATATATATACACCTCTTTAGCTTCTCTTTTGAGGGTGACCAACCAAAAACACAACCTAGAGCTTGGCTCTAACACACCAAAAGAGAGAGAGCAACTCCAAACCTTCCATGGGGGATTTTCCTCTATGAAAAGCCTTCCATGGAGAGTAGATATGCAGAGATAGGAGGTGTAAGGTTCCCATTTGTTGATTGGCTCTTTTCGTGGACAAACCACATCTTGGGGGTTCTTTGTAAGGGTAGCCTATTTATCGATGCTATTGCTCAACCCCTTTGAAGACCTCGTCTTGATAAGCACCGAAGGTAAATTTCTATGTGCTTACTTTTCTTTAAAGAGATTAGTTGCACACACACACTTAACATACATTGCATATGTGTGCACTCTCTTCTCTTGCCACATTTCACACTTGCACTTATTTGTTATATTTTGTTGTGTGTAATTGTGTCTTGTTGTCTTGTAATTCGTTTCCCGATTGTCTTCGGAAACGTCCGCGCATGCACTAGAATGTGCTTGGTTTAGCGCGAGGACCGCCTACGGAGAATGCCCTTGGCTTCTCCTTGGTTTTCACCTTTGTTGGTGATCGGTGGTTATGATCGGCGGCCTGGCCTCTGAATGAAACCACCGTTTGCTTCCAGTAGTATATGGAGCAATTCTGTGGTTATGATCGACGGTCTCGACCGCCGTTCGAAACCGCTGTTCAAGACCTGATTGATTTTATCTCTCGACCTAATTCGGCGGTTGAAACGGCGGTCCCGAATGAAACCGCCGTTTTCACACCTGATTGATTTTTAATCTCAGGTTTGATTCGGCGGTTGGATCGGCGGTCATGAAATCGCCGAATGAAACCGCCGTTGGTCCCCTGTTCCTCTCGGGCCAATTCGGTGGTTATGAACGGTGGCCTGGCCACCGATTGAAACCGCCGATCGGTGCGTTTCAGGGGCAAACTTGTCTTTTCACATGCTCTGTTTTTCATGCCTATAAATACATCACTTTCTCTTGTTTTGAATGTGACTCTTTGATCATCAAGAACCCTACTTTAAAAAGAGAGAGTTTTAAGAGAGAAAGCAATCAAGTTTGCTCATCAAACACTCAAACCAAAATCCATTTGCATCAAAATTCATCTAGCATTCTCTAGCATATCTAGGATGCTTGCTTGCATGGGTCTTTGATCATCACACTTGCTTTGGTAATTTTTTCACTATTATCATACATAATTAGTGTTTAATTTATTATGGCATCTCTTTTATTACTTGATTGTTCTTAGATTATAATCTAATATTCAAGATAGAGATTGTTGTGTTGATTTGATTGAGTGTTGTTTTTATGATAGATATCTAGGTTTCTCTAATCTATGATTATCTATGCTATTTGACATGTCATTTAGCTTTAATATCTAGGATTGTTTTTAATTGCATATTCATCATCTTAGATAAGCATATAGGGTTTCCCTTGCTCTATGTTGCATTTGAATATTCATATATTCACTTAGGGTGTTAATCTCTTTTTAGAGAATTAAGTCTTGTGTTGTGACCGGGATTAGGTTGCTTAATTCGCAAGCAATCAGACTAGGTTCACTCATACCGGGATTAGGTAGGTGTGTGATTACTTCCGGGATTAGGTTATAATCGTTTACACATTTAGTGGATACGAGGTTCGAGTGTGGCTTACTTACTAGCCCGTGGTTTTTCCCGTGAGGGTTTCCACGTAAAAATCAAGTGTTATTTAATTTCCGCATTTTATACTTGATTTATTGCTTTATCTATTTAGGGGTAATTTTGTAATTTGGACTAACACGAAAAATTGGGTAAAAAGCTTAAAATCTATTCACCCCCCCCCCCCCTCTAGATAGTTTTATACACACCGTGCTATAATTTGTTTCAATTGGTATCAGAGCGGGTTCGTAGACATACATAGGTGATCCTTGCTTATTTTGGTGTGTTTTTTAATCATTCATACATTTGCATTCATTTCATTCATTCATAAACACTATGAGTGGAAACGGTGGAAATGGTGGAGGCAACGAAAGTGCCTCAAGCACAAGGCCTCCACTTCTTACCGGATTGAACTATTCCCAATGGAAAGGGAAGATGGAATCCTATATATGCCAAATTCATGACCGTGCATGGATGGCGGTGGAAGACGGATATGATCTACCCAAGATGACTCCCGATGGTGGAGGAGAAGAAGTATTGAAGCCTAAGGCGCAATAGAACGCGCAAGAGTTTGAGGCTTCAAAGTGGAATAGGAAGGCAATGCATGCCATCTTGTGTGCTATGGATGAAAATCAATATAAATTGATTCAAAATACTAGGATAGCTAAGGAGGCTTGGGACATCCTAGAGATTGCACATGAGGGAACCGAAGTGGTGAAGGACTCTAAGCTTCAAGTCCTCCAAACTCAATTCGAGATGCTTAAGATGGAGGAGAATGAGTGCTTCAACGACTTCGAGATCAAGTTGATGGATATAGTCAACCAAAGCCATCAACTTGGTGATCCATATTCAGATAGGAGAATCAAGCAAAAGATTATGAGATCTCTACCCGATAGGTTTGAATCGAAGGTGACGCCTTTAGAAGAAAATAGTGGATATAAGGATATGAAGTCGAGTGAGGTGATTGGAAGACTTCTAGCTTATGAGTCTAGGAAAGGGCCTATCTCCACACCCACTAAAAAGCAAAAAGGAATTGCTTTAAAAACCTCCAAGGATGAAAAGGAGGCAAAGAAGGTTGACTCGGATGAAGACCTTGCCTTGTTTGTAAAAAGGTTCAACAAGGTTATGAAGTTTAGAAGAAAGGGCTTTGGATCAAAAGGTCAAGATTTAAAGAAAAAGGGCTCTTTCAAGAAGTTTGAACCTAGGCAAGAAAGGACCGAAAGGAAAGGGGTCCGATGTTTCGAGTGTGGTGGCATAGGTCACTTTGCCCCCGAATGTGCAAATCACAATGAGAGGAAAAAGGGAAAAGTGATGGCCGCCACTTGGAGTGGAAGTAGTGATGACTCCATTGAGGAAGATGAGTCTTCAAGTGATGAAGAGCTCATGGCTAATCTCCTAGCTTTTGCCTCCTCCCATAAAAGCAAAAGTGCTAGTGAGAGAGAGGAAATGAGTCAAGAGGAAAAGGACTCAAGTGAAGAAGAAAGTGATTCCTTTTCTAACTCCATAAATGGATTTGTGGAGAAAAAGGTGCTTGCTAAATATCATGTCGAGTTTAATGATTTAGCAATCAAGAGCACAAGAAATATCAAGATGTTGAGAGAAGAAAATCTTGAGCTTGCATCTCATAATGACCACTTAGGTGAACAAGTGGAAAAATTCAAGAAGATGGAAGATAAGCTAAGACAGGAGTTAGTCTTATCTAGGAGGAATGAAGAAAGTCTAAAGAGGGAGCTTGAAGAAGTTAGAGATTCTATGACTAGGATGGATTCTAGCACCAAGAAGCTTGACCATATGCTTGGTGTTGGAAAGAGTCCATGTGACAAGAGGGGTCTTGGGTATGAAGATGACAAGAAGATCTCAACCTCTAACAAGACCATGTTTGTCAAGGGTTTGAAGAGCGAAGAATCTTCATATGTGGAAATTCCTAGGAAGAAGTTAGAAGTAGGACAATGTTCAAATGCACAAGTGAAGATGGGGCCAAGAAGGCAAACTCAAGCTCAACCCCCTAGGGTCCCTCAAGCCAACATTCCTCCATAATTGGCTCACAAAGGAAAGAGACCTATCATGCAACCTCAAGCTAGGAAGCAATCTAGACCGGTTCAACAACGAAGAAGGATTGAACCCCTTCATCCACAAGGACAAGGACAAGGTATGATTCCTTATTTTACTCCTATATGTCACTTTTGTGGATTTGATGGTCATATTAGACCACATTGCTTTCGATATATAAAAATGTGCAAAACTAGAAGCATGATAGAGAAGAAAAAGAAAAGAGCCATGATGCATGTTCCTAGGAATGATAATATTATTATGCATGATCCTAGGACATCTAGAGCCCATGTACCAAAGACCACTAAGAAAGCTAAGATTGTTTCTGGGTGGATTAGAAAGAATGAAAATGTTTGCCATGTTGCTCAAATAGCCTTGAAGGCAAATTCTTCTAATTTTTGGTATTAGATAGTGGGTGCTCTAGGCACATGACGGGAAACAAGAGTTTCTTCGAGACTCTTGTTATGGAGGAAGGAGGATATGTCACTTTTGGTGATGGATCCAAAAAGAAGGTTGTAGGGAAAGGAACTATTTCCGTTCCCGGATTACCCTCCTTATCCGATGCTTTATTTGTTGATGGCTTGAAAGCCAATTTAATAAGCATTTCACATCTAAGTGATGAAGGATATTCCGTCTTGTTTTGTAAAGATGATTGCTCGATCCTAAAGCCCGATGGACAAACCTTATTGAAAGGTATGAGTGTTAGGATTATGCTCAATAGCAAGAGTGTAATGTTGTAATTAACAATCTTTTTCATATTAATAAAGTGATTTCTGGTTTAACAAATCTTATAGCATTTATAGTTTAATATTATAATTGTCAAAGTAAATAATCATAAGGTCTAAAGACTATGAGAAAAGAAGAATTGTTCGTACAACTGGATATGTATGTGGTAGACACAATTCTTTAGTTAGTCTTGAATATTGTTCACAACTTAAGTTAAAGGTTGGGCACCTTTATCTTGTTAAAGTTGTAGAATTCTTTTGCTAGCATTTGAGTGGGATCAAATGAGATATGATGAGTCTAAAATCATCGGAGTGTCTTCGAGCAAAAGAATCTAGTGCACTGGGTGCATTGAACTGGATCATAATGAAATACTTTATCTACAACTGTCAGTAGATAAAAGTCTTTTCATTATCAGGACAATCCGAGAGTCTATCTTAATCCTAAGATAAATGATGGACTTATGGTTGCAAGTGATATCATTTGAGTTATCAATGAGTACGATTATATAGCATAGTCTATCCTCGATAGTTTGGTGATATTCATTTGTTAATCGATAGAGGACTTCATTTATAGATATGGACATCATGGCTCCATTTATTAAATGAGAGTATAATATCATCATATGGATGTTTTGAGGTAATTGGATATTAAATCTCAACGTTGAGTTTTCGATAGTGTCTATTGAAAACATGGCTTCTGGACAAGTCAAAATATCCAAGTTCAAAACGTGGTCATATGAGTAAATATGGTAACTTGGAGAGTTATAGGCGGTCTATGAACTCTTGGCGATTACTGATATTAATCACGAGGATACACTATCTCCAACATGATTGTCTAGGGTATGAATGAGGAACATCTTCCTTTTCTATCTTTATTTAAGAGTTCAATTTTAGCTCTTTAGTGGAATGAGTTAAAATTAATGGATCGGACCTAAGTGAATCATTTGTTGATTGTGATTAGGTTATGTCTATTGAAGCTTAAATTTAGATGGCCCGCCAAGATCCCCAATCCACACGGACTTGCATGGATCACTTGATATATTCTACCGGACCAATTTAAGGGTCCATCTAGAATTGCATTTAATATATTAAGAATATAATTTGCACATTATTTATGTAATGGGCTGCTCAATTATATTTATATATTAATGAATGGCATGTGGACTTGTTTCTTTTAGTAAGAATGGGTTTGGTTCACATGTGGGCTTTTTATCTAAAGTCCAATGGATTAAATGAAATGAGAAAATAATATAAGGCCCTATTTTAGACAAGTGGGGCGGCAAGGGTTAATATTTTAACCTAATATATTATTTTGTTTCATTGTTTTAATTAAATAAGAATTAATTAATTTATTAATTAATTGTTTAATTAAGAAACAAATCTTTTCTGATTAGGAAATATGATTCCTAGAGTTATACTATTGGTAGTAGTATACTAAAATTAAAAGACTTGTTTGATAAGAAAATAAATAATTAACTTTATTTATTTAATCAAATAAGAAGTCTTTTTATTTAGTCAAATAAAATAATAAAAGATCTATGAGTTGGATTAGGGTTGGAAGTCTTAAACTAAATAGGAATTAGGGTGCAATACAAACTCTTTTTGGCTTGAGTATTGCGGCAACCCTAGTCCCTTTTGGTGTAGTATTTTCGGCAACCCTAATAGAAAGAAGGAAAGAAAAATTGGCCACCTATATATGTGTACTTATAGAATTCGGCCACTACATGGATTGTGCTTGAGAGACAATTTTCTTCTTCTTCTTAATTCATAGAGAGCATTATTTTTATTTTATTAAAAAACATAAAAGAGTGAATAGATTATTCTTTGATGGTACACTAATTGTTTGTTCATCAATAAGTTTGTGTGTACAACATCGATTTAGGTTCACGCGAGTTTCGATCATTAGATTGAGAACTCAAAAGTCACCGGAATAATCTTAGTCTTCTTTTGATTGTTTTGTGACTAACAAAAGAAAAAGAAAAGTTTGTTTGTCCATTCTCAGGTTTGCAATTCAAAGAAAAAGGGAGACCACGCTCCTAGGTGATTCACGTTCGTGCTAGGATTGAAGATCTTACGGATTACCATCGACGTAAGTCAATCGGATCACGCGACAAAAGGTATTCTTCTTTTGTTGATTATATGTATGTTTAATTAATTAAAGGGTTAAGGTTCATAAAAAGGAAAAATGTTAAAACATACTAAAACTTCTTTTATTCTCGCTTCCGCTGCGTGTACTACGGTATTTTTCCCTACAATTGGTATCAGAGCCTAGGTTGAACCCTCTTAATTAATTAATGTATATATACGTGGATCTATTTCTTTTTATTGTGATTATACATGTTTAGAAAGAGATGGCACTCTAGGTATTCGCATATATAATTACATGTGATGTATGGATTTATATATGTTTTATGTGGATTGTTGTTGCTCGAATTTGGTCCTAGATTTTCAATGTAATTATTGTTTCGGAGTTGTAACAAGAAGGGTGGTCTATCATCGCCATAATTCCTTCTTGGTAGTTGCTAGGTTTTATTTTTTTTTTATATTTTAAGTGCAGTTTTTACTGCAGTTTTTATTTATTTATTATGTGCAGTTTTTTGTTTGTAAATATACTGCAGTGATTAAAATAATAATAATAATAATAATACTGCAGTATTTTATTATTTATATTGCTGTAAAGTATTCGGGTATTGAAGATTCGAAGACACGAAGAAAAACGAAGCAACTGGAACCAAGTACGAGCACCGTGCGCACCCTAGGAATGGATTGGGCTGCGCATGGCTGGCCCAAACTTTGTGGGCTGCGCACGGCAGCCCTGGGAGGTTTCATGGGCTGCGCACAGCAGCCCCTTTGTGGGGTTGTGGTGTGTGTCGCCCATGGGTGGAGGCCGAAGGATGAGCGTATGGTTGATGGGCCACTTGAAGATCTTGTATTCCTAAAACAAATTGTAATTTACTTGTTTTTTTAGGATGGGACAAAATTGTTGCTATTTAATTTATGCTTAAATATTACAATATTTGTTATTGTATGATAACATGACATATAGAATAGGAGTGCCACTCATATATCTCTTTTGGTATGAACATGCATTGAATGATTTATGTATCTAAATTGGCATCTAGATAACTTGGTAAATCATTCTATGGGATTTAATCACACGCCTTAAATAATTGAGTGGGAGAAGGTGTTTTTGTAACACCTATGGCCTCCAAGGTTAGTTGAGCTTTATTATTTATTGGTAATCCCCCCAAGGGGCGTCCATAAATGGAATTTAGCAACATACTTCCTTACAAGGATAGACTAGACAATGGACTCAAACGAGATCTACTCCCCAAGGAGGGATTTTCGTGAGAGAAAATTGAGGGTCGATATCTTGGTAACACACTCAATGTAATTTTATTGATATCCTCCCAAGAGTTCTTGTCAGTAAAATTGCAAGGCTAAAATTGAAAACGCTGGTTGTTATGTTAACAATTAGGTGGGACCTAGTCTAACTAGTAAATGGTGCGAACTCCTAAAGGAGGCGTAACATTTATGGGTGTTGGATCACCGTTGAATTTTTATGATTGAGTTATTTATTTAAATCAAGATAAATATTCGAAAGTCCTTTATCATGATCATTTACTCATATATTTTTGTTATATTCAGAAATCATGACCCCATCCCTAATGAACATCTTAAAAGATAATATTTTAACCGGAAATAATTATGTCACATGGAAAAGAAAAATTGGGTTGTTGCTGCAAGTTGAAAAACATAAGTTTATTCTGTCTGCTCCTAAACCACCTGCTCCTACTTATGAATCTCATATTCGTATGGTTGGTAAAGTTGCTAATGTTAAGACCCGTCAAAAGGTTAAGGAACAACAGAAGAAAAAGCAACTTGGGCCTACCAAGATGGAGACCAAGAAAGTAACCAAGATCAAAGGGAAGTGCTTCCTTTGTGGTGAAAAGGGACATTGGAAAAGAAATTGCCCAAAGTCCCAGAACAAGAAGGAACAAGGTAATATTAATTATCTTGAAACATGTTTTCTGGCAGATTCTACAGATTCTTGGATCATAGACTCTGGAGCCACAAATCATGTTTTCTATTCCTTACAAGGGTTCCAAGAAAGGAGAAAGTTGAATAAAGATGAAATCAACTTTTGTTTGGGCAACGGAACGTTAGTGTCTGCAAGTGCAGTGGGAGATATTAGAGTTTATTTGGATTCTAGAAGGCATTTAGATTTAATAGACGTTTATTATGTACCTCAATTCAAGAGGAATTTAATTTCAGTTTCTTGTTTGAATAAATTTGGATATTCGGTTACTTTTAATAAAGTTTTTATTATTAGTAAGAATGACAAAATTATTTGCCAAGGTACATTGGAAAACGGTCTATACTTTTTGCATAGAAATATCTCTCACTCGTTAGACACAGAAGTAAGGGAACCTAATCATAAAAGAGTAAAATTATCAATAGATGAAACCTACCTATGGCATTTACGCCTAGGTCATATTAACCTTAATAGGATTAAAAGATTGGTATGTGACGGACCTTTAAGTGACTTAAAGGTTGATGATCTACCAACTTGTGAATCTTGTTTGGAAGGTAAAATGACCAAAAGGTCGTTCTCTGCCAAAGGTGCAAGAGCCACTGAATGTTTAGGATTGATACCCACTGATGTATGTGGACCTATGAGCATTCAAGCTAGAGGTGGATATGAGTACTTCATCACCTTCACAGATGATTACTCGAGATTTGGCTATGTGTATCTCATGCGACATAAGTCAGATGCTATTGACATGTACAAAGCATTCAAAGCTGAAGTAGAAAATCAGCTTGAGAAACACATAAAAATCTTGAGATCTGATCGTGGTGGAGAATATCTATCTGGTGAGTTTCAGCAATATCTTATTGATAATGGGATAGTTTCTCAGTTTTCTGCATCAGGTACACCTAAACCGAATGAGGTGGCAGAAAGGAGAAATAGAACTCTTTTGGATATGGTTAGGTCTATGTTGAGTTATTCAACACTTCCTATTTCTTTTTGGGGATATGCTTTACAAACTGCTATATACATTCTAAACGATGTACCGTCTAAATCTGTTCCTAAAACACCACATGAGTTGTGGACTGGGCGCAAGCCTAGTTTACAACACTTAAGGATATTTGGTTGTCCTGCGCATGTGTTAAAAGGAAAGACAGATAAGATGGAGTCCCATTCAGAAACGTGTATATTTGTAGGGTATCCAAAAGAAACTAAAGGATATTATTTCGTTAGTCCTTCAGATCTTAAAGTATTTGTTTCAACAAATGCTAAATTTCTGGAAAAGGACTATATGAATGATTTTGTTCCTAGAAGTAGAATTGTCCTGAATGAGATGTCAGGAGATACAATTCCACGAGAGGTTACACAACCTAACCCAATTGTAAGTTCCGATCCAACACAAGATCAACAACCTACCATTCCTCGTCGTAGTGGGAGGGTTAGAACACAACCCGAAAGATACATAGGTCTGGGAGAATCAGTGGAGAATCTCCCGGACGACGATGATCCCTACACATACAAGAAAGCTATGGAGGATGTTGATAGTCGCCATTGGCAAAAGGCAATGCAATCTGAGATTGAATCTATGTTCAATAACAAAGTCTGGTCGCTTGTAGAGTTGCCTAAAGGGATAAAACCCAATGGGTGCAAGTGGGTATACAAGAGGAAAAGAGGTATGGATAGAAAGGTGGAAACCTTTAAAGCTAGATTGGTAGCTAAAGGGTATACACAGAAAGAAGGTATCGATTACGAGGAAACCTTCTCTCTTGTGGCCATGCTTAAATCCATTAGGATACTCTTGTCCATTGCAGCATCTTTAGATTTAGAGATTTGGCAAATGGACGTCAAGACAGCTTTCCTTAATGGAAGTCTTGACGAAAGCATCTACATGATGCAACCAGAAGGATTCATTGAAAAGGGTCAAATGGAAAAGGTATGCAAGTTGCAGAAATCCATATATGGATTAAAGCAAGCATCCAGATCCTGGAATATAAGGTTTGATCAAGCTGTCAAAGGTTTTAGATTTATTCAGAATCCTGACGAACCTTGTGTATACAAAAGGATTAAAGGCGACAAGTTGGTTTTCCTGATTCTTTATGTTGATGATATACTACTCATTGGAAACGATATAGGTGTATTGACATCAGTAAAAGATGTTAGGATTATGCTCAATAGCAAGAGTGTAATGTTGTAATTAACAATTTTTTTCATATTAATAAAGTGATTTCTGGTTTAACAAATCTATATAGCATTTATAGTTTAATATTATAATTGTCAAAGTAAATAATCATAAGGTCTAAAGACTATGAGAAAAGAAGAATTGTTCGTACATCTGGATATGTATGTGGTAGACACAATTCTTTAGTTAGTCTTGAATATTGTTCACAACTTAAGTTAAAGGTTGGGCACCTTTATCTTGCTTAAGTTGTAGAAATCTTTTGCTAGCATTTGAGTGGGATCAAATGAGATATGATGAGTCTAAAATCATCGGAGTGTCTTCGAGCAAAAGAATCTAGTGCACTGGGTGCATTGAACTGGATCACAATGAAAAGCTTTATCTAGAACCGTCAATAGATAATAGTCTTTTCATTATCAGGACAATCGGAGAGTCCATCTTAATCCTGAGATAAATGATGGACTTATGGTTGCAAGTGGTATCATTTGAGTTATCAATGAGTACGATTATATCGCATAGTCTATCCTCGATAGTTTGGTGATATTCATTTGTTAATCGATAGAGGACTTCATTTATAGATATGGACATCGTGGCTCCATTTAATAAATGAGAGTATAATATCATCATATGGATGTTTTGAGGTAATTGGATATTAAATCTCAACGTTGAGTTTTCAATAGTGTCTATTGAAAACATGGCTTCTGGACAAGTCAAAATATCCAAGTTCAAAACGTGGTCATATAAGTAAATATGGTAACTTGGAGAGTTATAGGCGGTCTATGAACTCTTGGCGATTACTGATATTAATCACGAGGATACACTATCTCCAACATGATTGTCTAGGGTATGAATGAGGAACATCTTCCTTTTCTATCTTTATTTAAGAGTTCAATTTTAGCTCTTTAGTGGAATGAGTTAAAATTAATGGATCGGACCTAAGTGAATCATTTGTTGATTGTGATTAGGTTATGTCTATTGAAGCTTAAATTTAGATGGCCCGCCAAGATCCCCAATCCACACGGACTTGCATGGATCACTTGATATATTCTACCGGACCAATTTAAGGGTCCATCTAGAATTGCATTTAATATATTAAGAATATAATTTGCACATTATTTATGTAATGGGCTGCTCAATTATATTTATATATTAATGAATGGCATGTGGGCTTGTTTCTTTTAGTAAGAATGGGTCTGGTTCACATGTGGGCTTTTTATTTAAAGTCCAATGGATTAAATGAAATGAGAAAATAATATAAGGCCCTATTTTAGACAATTGGGGCGGCAAGGGTTAATATATTAGCCTATATATTATTTTGTTTCATTGTTTAATTAAATAAGAATTAATTAATTTATTAATTAATTGTTTAATTAAGAAACAAATCTTTTCTGATTAGGAAATATGATTCCTCGAGTTATACTATTGGTATTAGTATACTAAAATTAAAAGACTTGTTTGGTAAGAAAATAAATAATTAATTTTATTTATTTAATCAAATAAGAAGTCTTTTTATTTAGTCAAATAAAAGAATAAAAGATCTATGAGTTGGATTAGGGTTTTGAAGTCTTAAACTAGATAGGAATTAGGGTGCAATACAAACTCCTTTTTGGCTTAGGTATTGCGGCAACCCTAGTCCCTTTTGGTGTAGAGATTTCGGCCACCCTAATAAAAAGAGAGAAAGAAAATTTGGCCACCTATATAAGTGGACTTATAGAATTTGGCCACTCAAGGGTTTTGTGGTGATTGATACAATTTTCTTCTTCTTCTCAATTCATAGAAAGGTTTTTATTCTACTAAAACATAAAAGAGTGAATAGATTATTCTTTGATGGTACACTAATTGCTTGTTCATCAATAAGCTTGTGTGTACAACATCGATTGAGGTTCACGCGAGTTTCGATCATAAGATTGAGAACTCAAAAGTGACCGGAATAATCTTAGTCTTCTTTTGATTGTTTGTGTGACTAACAAAGAAAAAGAAAAGTTTGTTTGTCCATTCTCAGGTTTGCAATTCAAAGAAAAGGGAGACCACGCTCCTAGGTGATCTACGTTCGTGCTAGGATTGAAGATCTTGCGGATTACCATCGACGTAAATCAATCGGATCACGCGACAAAATGTATTCTTCTTTTGTTAGATAATATATATGTTTAATTGATTAAAGGGTTTAAGGTTCATAAAAAGGAAAAAAATTTAAAGTTACTAAATCTATTTTTAGTCTCGCTTCCGCTGCGTGTACTACGGTATTTTTCCCTACAATTGGTATCAAAGCCTAGGTTGAACCCTCTTAATTAATTAACGTATATATACGTGGATCTATTTCTTTTTATTGTGATTATGCATGTTTAGAAAGAGATGGCACTCTAGGTATTCGCATATATAATTACATGTGGATGTATGGATTTATATATGTTTATGTGGATTGTTATTGCTCGATTTTGGTCCTAGATTTTCAATGTAATTTTTGTTTCGGAATTGTAACAAGAAGGGTGGTCTATCATCGCCATAATTCCTTCTTGGTAGTTGCTAGGTTTTATATTTTTTTATTATTTTTAGTGCAGTATTTTTACTGCAGTTTTTATTTATTTTTTTATGTGCAGTTTTTATTTTGTAAAAATACTGCAGTGAATAAAAAAAAATAAAAAAATTAATACTGCAGTATTTTATTATTTATACTGCTGTAATGTATTCGGGTATTGAAGATTCGAAGACACGAAGAAAAACGAAGCAACCAGAACCGAGAACGAGCACCATGCGCACCCTAGGATTGGATTGGGCTGCGCATGGCAAGCCCATTACATGGTGGGCTGCGCACGGCAGCCTTGTGTGGCCTTATGGGCTGCGCATGGCAGCCCCTTTGTGGGGTTGTGGGCTGTGCACGCCCATGGGTGGAGGCTGAAGGATGAGCGTATGGTTGATGGGCCACTAGAAGATCTTGTATTCCTAAAACAAATTGTAATTTACTTGTTTTTCTAGGATGGGCCAAAATTGTTGCTATTTAATTTATGCTTAAATATTACAATATTTGTTATTGTATGATAACATGACATATAGAATAGGAGTGCCACTCATATATCTCTTTTGGTATGAACATGCATTGAATGATTTAGGTATCTAAATTGGCATCTAGATAACTTGGTAAATCATTCTACGGGATTTAATCACACGCCTTAAATAATTGAGTGGGAGAAGGTGTTTTTGTAACACCTATGGCCTCCAAGGTTAGTTGAGCTTTATTATTTATTGGTAATCCCCCCAAGGGGCATCCATGAATGGAATTTAGCAATAAACATCCTTACAAGGATAGACTAGACAATGGACTCAAACGAGATCTACTCCCCAAGGAGGGATTTTCGTGAGAGAAAATTGAGGGTCGATATCTTGGTAACACACTCAATGTAATTTTATTGATATCCTCCCAAGAGTTCTTGTCAGTAAAATTGCAAGGCTAAAATTGAAAATGCTGGTTGTTATGTTAACAATTAGGTGGGACCTAGTCTAACTAGTAAATGGTGCGAACTCCCAAATGAGGCGTAACATTTATAGGTGTTGGATCACCGTTGAATTTTTATGATTGAGTTATTTTTTAATTCAAGATAAATATTTAAAAGTGCTTTATCATGATTATTTACTTATATATGTTTTGTTTTATTCAGAAATCATGACCC
The DNA here is from genome assembly GCA_008009225.1 of Acer yangbiense. Taxonomy (NCBI): domain Eukaryota; kingdom Viridiplantae; phylum Streptophyta; class Magnoliopsida; order Sapindales; family Sapindaceae; genus Acer; species Acer yangbiense. The sequence goes on along the minus strand of CM017772.1, from coordinate 9,557,199 downwards.
CATCAGTTATGAACATCCTGAAAAATAACACTTTAACTGGAGATAATTATGTCACATGGAAAAGGAAAATTGGGTTGTTGCTGCAAAGTGAAAAACATAAGTTTGTTCTAACTACTCCTAAACCACCTGCTCCTAATAATGAATCTAGCATAATGTATAGAGATGAGTATGAGCAGTGGAAGACTTCAGATGATATGGCCAAATGTTATATTATGGCCACTATCTCCGACATGTTGCAACAGCAGCATGAAGGAATGGAGTCCGCTGCTGATATAATGATGTCTCTAGAGGAGATGTTTGCTATGAAGTCCAGGACGACTAAGAGAGAGGCAGTGACTGCTTTTATGAATCTTAGAATGAAACCTGGACAGGCTGTGAAAGATCACATGATGAAAGTCATAGCACATCTCAACATTGCTGAACTGCATGGCGCTGAGATAGATGGTGAGACAAAAATTGATATGGTTGTCAATTCATTGTCAGATTCCTTTGATCAGTTCAAATTGGACTACACTTTGAACAAAAAGGAATACACCTTACAAGGCCTGATGCAAGATGTTCAAAGTGCTGAAAAGATCCTTGTGAAAGGCAAGGGTCAGGAGATTCATATGGTTGGTAAAGTTGCTACTGTTAAGGCCCGTCAAAAGGTCAAGAAACAACAGAAGAAAAAGCAATTTGGGCCTACCAAGAAGGAGACTGAAAGTTCTCAAAATACTCGAGGCGTGTTCAATATAAAGCTAGAGGGGGGGTGAATAGATTTTATCTAATTGTTACCCAATTTTCGCATGCAAGTCAATTTTACGAAAATACCCCTAGCAAGTCAACAAAACATACAAGTGTAATAAGATGCGGAAATAGTAAATGACACTTGATGTATACGTGGAAAACCCAACCACTGGGAAAAACCACGGGCTGTTAAGTACGCCACACTCGGACCTCGAAATCCACTATATGAAAAGACGGTTACACCCTCAAGTGATTCTCGGACTCTCACCCTAGATAACCTCAGGCTATGGACACTACCAATCGCCACTCTTGGTTCAATCCCTAGTGATATCCCCTGATACACTACTCTTGGCGTGAGCACCCTCTAATCTACCACGCGGGCCTTTTACAGCGGCTCTAGTCCAATTTGCTTGCGTTCTAAGCAACCTAATCCCGGATGCTACACACAAGACTTACTTTCTCTTTGAAGAGAATGCAACCCTATGTGAATATATATGAATATTCAATAAATGCAATAAGAGCTAGGGTACTCTAAATGCTTATCTAGGATGATGATATATTCAATTTAAATCAACCCTAGATATCAATTGCTAAATGACATGTCAAATAGCATAGATGATCATAGATTATAAAAACCTAGATATCTATCAAAAACAACACTCAATTAATTCATCACAAATAATCTCTTTTCTTGTATTTAACATATGATCTAAAACATACAAGTAATTTAAAAGAGATGGCTTGGTATTTAAAATACTATAATAAGATGAAATTAATCAAAATCTTACCAAGCAAGTTGTGATGATGCAAACCCATACATGGATGCACTCTATATAGACATAGGAGATGCAATATGAAATTTGATGCAAAAGGGGTTTGATTTGAGTGGTTAAAGATGAGTTCTTGATTTGATTTTCTCTCAAAATCTATCTTTGAAGATTAGGGTTCTTAAGAGTCAAAGAACTGATTCAGATAATGAGAAAGTGTGATATTTATAGACATCAAGAACAGGGCAAGTGAAAAGACAATTTTGCCCCTGAAACGCACCGTTCGGCGGTTTCAATCGGCGGCCAGGCCGCCGATGACGACCGCCGAATTGAGCTCGTGAAGAACAGAGCATTAACGGCGGTTTCATTCGGCGGTTTCGTGACCGCCGATCCAACCGCCGAATCAAACCCGAGAGATTAAAATCGATCAGGTATGAACGGCGGTTTCGAACGGCGGTCGTGACCGCCGATCTGGACGGCATAATTGCTTCAGACCAATCTGGACTAAAACGGCGGTTTCATTCGGCGGCCAGGCCGCCGATCATAACCGCCGATCACCAACAATGGTGAAAACCAAGGAGAAGCCAAGGGCATTCTCCATAGGCGGTCTTTGCGCGAAACCAAGCACTAATTAGTGCAAGCGCGGACGTTTCCGAACAATGTCGGGAAACGAATTATAAGGCACATATACACACAACAAGATATATCAACCAAAGTGCTAGTGTGTAAAGTGACATGTGAAGAGATGCACATAAAAATAAGCAAGTATGCAATCATAGCAAGAATGCTAAGTGTGTGTGTGCTACTAAATCTCTTCATAGAAAAACAAACACAAGAGATTATACCTTTGGCGTGCTTGTATCTTGAGGTCATGGAAGGGCCTTTGATCTTCAACACCAAACACTTAGACTACCCTTACATTCAAAACCCCAACATGTGGTTTGACCACGAAATAAGCCAATCAACAAAACGGGAATCCTTACAATCTCCCCCTTTGGCTATTTCGTGACAAAACCACCACTCACATTGATTCCTCACAACAAAAATAAACCTATGGGTCAATGAAGATTTTCTGCAATACAAAGAGATATATAAAAATAAAACTTGAAGTCTTCAATCTCTTGTAGAACAATCATTCCCTGAAACAAGGTTTCTATACTTTCCAATTCAAGTAAAAGTGAGATGAATCAAGTGAGGACATAAACAAGCATTTGCATTTCTAAGAAATTAAACACAACATCATGCAATGTATGATGAATGCAATGCTCCCCCTCAAAGGGTTACTCCCCCTCATTTAGTATTCTCCCCAACATGCACAATTGCTACTACAATTTGCAACTCCCCTTACCACAACATACTCCCCCTTTTTGTCATGATATAGACAAGGGAGTAGTCCCCAACCGGGTCACTCAAGGCAAAGAGAGATAGTAGCATTCTAGAATATGCATAATCAATATAAGTCACTTTATGCAATCTCAAATTTATTGGAGAGAAACAAGGAGATTTATTTAAATAAAATGTGTGAATCAAAAAATTGCTTTGCATACAAGACATGTAGCATTTAAGTCCAAAAAATCATGGTATTTGGCAAAGCAAATGACAAAGGTTTTCAATATGAATTCAAACCAATTTCACCAATGTCAAGAGAGAAGCAAGGATATAGGTTTTCATTGATTTCAATTTAAGAACAACTATATCCAACTTTATAAGCCAAACATGTCATGAGCGACTTTGCACCCTATTTGATTTTTCCGGATAAGATATCCGTATGATTGTAGACATGTTCAACCAATAAAGAAAGAGAGACATTTGGATTGTAAAATCCTTGAATGGATACAAGATCCTTTTTCATTTGAGTCTCATAAGCTTTTTCACACATTTTTTGCAGTTAAGAAATGCAATCATCAAAACATGCTTTTTAAGATTAGCATTTAGCATGTCATTTAGCAATCATCATGTCATGGAGATCATTATAGGTCATTCAAATTAAATCCTATGTAAATATCTCCTAGTCCAAAAATGCATGTTTGAACATAAATATGACATGGATTGCAATACAAGCATTGATCACACTTATTTGAATAGAAAATATGTATACAAAGTGTAACCAAGCTAACTCAAGCAACAAAAAGAGAAGCATAAGATATTTCAAATTTTTTGCAAGTGACAAGATGCAAAATAGCTCTCTTTGCTTAAGTTCCCCATATGGGGTCAAAATCCACACCACTTCAATGAAGGGCATGTGGTCTAAAAGACTTACCAAGTCCATAGGACCTAGTTGAACCTATTTGAGACATGTTTGTCTCGTAGCAAGCGGGTTCGTCTTTTCTAATCCACTTAGGTGTCTCAATAACAAACCTAGTGGTCATAGGTTCTAGAGTTCTAGATGGCAAAGAATCATGCAAATGATTTTCTTCCTTTTTAAGGACATGCATCTTAGCTCTAGCCTTTTTCTTTTCAATCATGCATATAAGATTACATATTTAAATGTAATGCAAGCAACTTGGTCTAACATGACCAACAATACCACACGAATGACAAGAGGAGATAAGGTTAGGAATTATACCATTCCCTTGAGCATGCAAAAGTGCTTTCCCTTGTCGTTGTGGTTGTCTTGGTAGTTGGATAGGATCTCTCCTCCTTTGATGATGACCAAGACAATGTTGCTTGCTCGGTTGAGCTTGCATGATTGATCACTTCCCTATTAGGATCGTAGGTTGAGGGAAGTTAGCCTTCTTGGTTGGTTAGACCAAGATTGAGGAAGGCTTGGGCTTGAAGCTCTTTGGTGATGTGAGCAACGCCCTTTCATCTTCGTCTCCTCTCTCACCTTAGAGGGACATCTCCTCATCGGAGTCATTTTCTTCTCTCTCAAATTCACTCATAGTGTATGCGTTGAATGAATGCAAATGAGAAGAATGCAAGATGTATGTCAAAAACAATAATCATACAAAATGCACAACACACCAAAAAAGAGCTAAGGATCACCTAAGTATATCTAGGAACCCGCTCTGATACCAATTGAAAGTTCTCAAAATACTCGAGGCGTGTTCAATATAAAGCTAGAGGGGGGGTGAATAGATTTTATCTAATTGTTACCCAATTTTCGCATGCAAGTCAATTTTACGAAAATACCCCTAGCAAGTCAACAAAACATACAAGTGTAATAAGATGCGGAAATAGTAAATGACACTTGATGTATACGTGGAAAACCCAACCACTGGGAAAAACCACGGGCTGTTAAGTGCGCCACACTCGGACCTCGAAATCCACTATATGAAAAGACGGTTACACCCTCAAGTGATTCTCGGACTCTCACCCTAGATAACCTCAGGCTATGGACACTACCAATCGCCACTCTTGGTTCAATCCCTAGTGATATCCCCTGATACACTACTCTTGGCGTGAGCACCCTCTAATCTACCACGCGGGCCTTTTACAGCGGCTCTAGTCCAATTTGCTTGCGTTCTAAGCAACCTAATCCCGGATGCTACACACAAGACTTACTTTCTCTTTGAAGAGAATACAACCCTATGTGAATATATATGAATATTCAATAAATGCAATAAGAGCTAGGGTACTCTAAATGCTTATCTAGGATGATGATATATTCAATTTAAATCAACCCTAGATATCAATTGCTAAATGACATGTCAAATAGCATAGATGATCATAGATTATAAAAACCTAGATATCTATCAAAAACAACACTCAATTAATTCATCACAAATAATCTCTTTTCTTGTATTTAACATATGATCTAAAACATACAAGTAATTTAAAAGAGATGGCTTGGTATTTAAAATACTATAATAAGATGAAATTAATCAAAATCTTACCAAGCAAGTTGTGATGATGCAAACCCATACATGGATGCACTCTATATAGACATAGGAGATGCAATATGAAATTTGATGCAAAAGGGGTTTGATTTGAGTGGTTAAAGATGAGTTCTTGATTTGATTTTCTCTCAAAATCTATCTTTGAAGATTAGGGTTCTTAAGAGTCAAAGAACTGATTCAGATAATGAGAAAGTGTGATATTTATAGACATCAAGAACAGGGCAAGTGAAAAGACAATTTTGCCCCTAAAACGCACCGTTCGGCGGTTTCAATCGGCGGCCAGGCCGCCGATGACGACTGCCGAATTGAGCTCGTGAAGAACAGAGCATTAACGGTGGTTTCATTCGGCGGTTTCGTGACCGCCGATCCAACCGCCGAATCAAACCCGAGAGATTAAAATCGATCAGGTATGAACGGCGGTTTCGAACGGCGGTTGTGACCGCCGATCTGGACCGCATAATTGCTTCAGACCAATCTGGACTGAAACGGCGGTTTCATTCGGCGGCCAGGCCGCCGATCATAACCGCCGATCACCAACAATGGTGAAAACCAAGGAGAAGCCAAGGGCATTCTCCATAGGCGGTCTTCGCGCGAAACCAAGCACTAATTAGTGCAAGCGCGGACGTTTCCGAACAATGTCGGGAAACGAATTATAAGGCACATATACACACAACAAGATATATCAACCAAAGTGCTAGTGTGTAAAGTGACATGTGAAGAGATGCACATAAAAATAAGCAAGTATGCAATCATAGCAAGAATGCTAAGTGTGTGTGTGCTACTAAATCTCTTCAAAGAAAAACAAGCACAAGAGATTATACCTTTGGCGTGCTTGTATCTTGAGGTCATGGAAGGGCCTTTGATCTTCAACACCAAACACTTAGACTACCCTTACATTCAAAACCCCAACATGTGGTTTGACCACGAAATAAGCCAATCAACAAAACGGGAATCCTTACAGAGACGAAGAAAGTAACCAAGATCAAAGGGAAATTCTTCCTTTGTGGTGAAAAGGGACATTGGAAAAGTAATTGCCCAAAGTCCCAGAAAAAGAAGGAAGAAGGTAATGTTAATTATATTGAAACATGTTTTCTGGCAGATTCTACTGATTCTTGGATCATAGACTCTGGAGCCACTAATCATGTTTGTTATTCCTTGCAGGGATTCCAAGAAAGGAGAAGGCTGAGTAAGAATGAAATCAATTTGCGCTTGGGCAACGGAACGTTAGTGTCTGCAAGTGCAGTGGGAGATATTAGAGTTTATTTGGATTCTAGAAGGCATTTAGATTTAATAGACGTTTATTATGTACCTCAATTCAAGAGGAATTTAATTTCAGTTTCTTGTTTGAATAAATTTGGATATTCGGTTACTTTTAATAAAGTCTTTATTATTAGTAAGAATGACAAAATTATTTGCCAAGGTACATTGGAAAACGGTCTATACTTTTTGCATAGAAATATCTCTCACTCGTTAGACACAGAATTAACGGAACCTAATCATAAAAGAGTAAAATTATCAATAGATGAAACCTACCTATGGCATTTACGCCTAGGTCATATTAACCTTAATAGGATTAAAAGATTGGTATGTGACGGACCTTTAAGTGACTTAAAGGTTGATGATCTACCAACTTGTGAATCTTATTTGGAGGGTAAAATGACCAAAAGGTCGTTCTCTGCCAAAGGTGCAAGAGCCACTGAATGTTTAGGATTGATACACACTGATGTATGTGGACCTATGAGCATTCAAGCTAGAGGTGGATATGAGTACTTCATCACCTTCACAGATGATTACTCGAGATTTGGCTATGTGTATCTCATGCGACATAAGTCGGATGCTTTTGACATGTTCAAAGCATTCAAAGCTGAAATAGAAAATCAGCTTGAGAAACACATAAAAATCTTGAGATCTGATCGTGGTGGAGAATATCTATCTGGTGAGTTTCAGCAATATCTTATTGATAATGGGATAGTTTCTCAGGTTTCTGCACCAAGAACACCTCAACAGAATGGGGTGGCAGAAAGGAGAAATAGAACTCTTTTGGATATGGTTAGGTCTATGTTGAGTTATTCAACACTTCCTATTTCTTTTTGGGGATATGCTTTACAAACTGCTATATACATTCTAAACGATGTACCATCTAAGTCAGTTCCTCAAACACCGCATGAGTTGTGGACTGGGCGCAAGCCTAGTTTACAACACTTAAGGATATTTGGTTGTCCTGTGCATGTGTTAAAAGGAAAGACAGAAAAGATGGAGTCCCGTTCAGAAACATATATATTTGTAGGGTATCCAAAAGAAACTAAAGGATATTATTTCTATAGTCCTTCAGATCTTAAAGTATTTGTTTCGACAAATGCTAAATTTCTGGAAAAGGACTATATGAATGATTTTGTACCTAGAAGTAGAATTGTCCTGAATGAGATGTCAGGAGATACAATTCCACGAGAGGTTACACAACCTAACCCAATTGTAAGCTCTGATCCAACACAAGATCAACAACCTACCATTCCTCGTCGTAGTGGGAGGGTTAGAACACAACCCGAAAGATACATCGGTCTGGGAGAATCAGTGGAGAATCTCCCGGACGACGATGATCCCTACACATACAAGGAAGCTATGGAGGATGTTGATAGTCGCCATTGGCAAAAGGCAATGCAATCTTAGATTGAATCTATGTTTGATAACAAAGTCTGGTCCCTTGTAGACTTGCTTAAAGGGATAAAACCCATTGGGTGCAAGTGGGTATACAAGAGGAAAAGAGGTATGGATGGAAAGGTGGAAACCTTTAAAGCTAGATTGGTAGCTAAAGGGTATACACAAAAAGAAGGTATCGATTACGAGGAAACCTTCTCTCCTGTGGCAATGCTTAAATCCATTAGGATACTCTTATCCATTGCAGCATCTTTAGATCTAGAGATTTGGCAAATGGACGTCAAGACAGCTTTCCTTAATGGAAGTCTTGACGAAAGCATCTACATGATGCAACCAGAGGGACTCATTGAAAAGGGACAAATGGAAAAGGTATGCAAGTTGCAGAAATCCATATATGGATTAAAGCAAGCATCTAGATCCTGGAACATAAGGTTCGATCAAGCTGTCAAAGGTTTTGGATTTATTCAGAATCCTGACGAACCTTGTGTATACAAAAGGATTAAAGGCGACAAGTTGGTTTTCCTGATTCTTTATGTTGATGATATACTACTCATTGGAAACGATGTAGGTGTATTGACATCAGTAAAAGAATGGTTAGCAAAACAATTTGATATGAAGGACTTAGGAGAAGCAAGTTTTATTCTAGGTATCCAAGTAATAAGGGATAGAAAGAATAAAACGATTGCATTATCCCAAGCTTCGTACATAGACAAGATCTTGTCTAGGTTTTCCATGCAGGATTCCAAGAAAGGTATGTTACCTTTCAGACATGGAATCAAGCTTTCGAAGGAACAAGTTCCTAAGAATGAGCATGAAGAGCAATTCATGAGTAGAGTTCCATATGCCTCGACGGTTGGAAGTCTCATGTATGCAATGCTCTGTACTAGACCAGATATTTGTTTTGCTGTTGGCATAGTTAGTAGGTTTCAATCGAAACCTGATCCTGATCACTGGACGGCAGTCAAGCATATTTTCAAGTATCTCAAGAGAACGAGAGATAATATGCTTGTATACTTTGGAGGGGATTTGATTCCCGTTGGGTATACAGATTCTGATTTCCAATCAGATTCTGACTCTAGAAAATCCACATCAGGGGCTGTGTTTACTATTGGAGGAGGAGCAGTCATATGGAGGAGTATCAAGCAATCTTGTATTGTTGATTCCACCATGGAAGCTGAGTATGTTGCTGCATGCGAGGCTACCAAAGAGGCTGTTTGGCTTCGCCAATTCTTGATTGACTTGGAAGTGGTTCCTAGTGCGAATAAACAGATCACTATCTACTGTGACAACAGTGGAGCAGTGGCTAATTCGAAAGAACCAAGAAGTCACAAGAGAGGTAAACACATTGAAAGAAAGTATCATCTTTTAAGGGAGATTGTTCAAAGAGGTGACGTGACGATTACCAAAATCGCGTCAGCAAAAAATCTAGCGGATCCCTTCACAAAGGCTCTACCTCAGAAGAGTTTCGATGGGCATCTAGAGAATATGGGCTTAAGAGATATGACACATTTGCTATAGTGCAAGTGGGAGATTGTTAGGATTATGCTCAATAGCAAGAGTGTAATGTTGTAATTAACAATTTTTTTCATATTAATAAAGTGATTTCTGGTTTAACAAATCTATATAGCATTTATAGTTTAATATTATAATTGTCAAAGTAAATAATCATAAGGTCTAAAGACTATGAGAAAAGAAGAATTGTTCGTACATCTGGATATGTATGTGGTAGACACAATTCTTTAGTTAGTCTTGAATATTGTTCACAACTTAAGTTAAAGGTTGGGCACCTTTATCTTGTTAAAGTTGTAGAATTCTTTTGCTAGCATTTGAGTGGGTTCAAATGAGATATGATGAGTCTAAAATCATTAGAGTGTCTTCGAGCAAAAGAATCTAGTGCACTGGGTGCATTGAACTGGTTCACAATAAAAAGCTTTATCTAGAACCGTCAATAGATAATAGACTTTTCATTATCAGGACAATCGGAGAGTCTATCTTAATCCTGAGATAAATGATGGACTTATGGTTGCAAGTGGTATCATTTGAGTTATCAATGAGTACGATTATATCGCATAGTCCATCCTCGATAGTTTGGTGATATTCATTTGTTAATTGATAGAGGACTTCATTTATAGATATGGACATCGTGGCTCCATTTAATAAATGAGAGTATAATATCATCATATGGATGTTTTGAGGTAATTGGATATTAAATCTCAACGTTGAGTTTTCAATAGTGTCTATTGAAAACATGGCTTCTGGACAAGTCAAATTATCCAAGTTCAAAACGTGATCATATGAGTAAATATGGTAACTTGGAGAGTTATAGGCGGTCTATGAACTCTTGGCGATTACTGATATTAATCACGAGGATACACTATCTCCAACATGATTGTCTAGGGTATGAATGAGTAACATCTTCCTTTTCTATCTTTATTTAAGAGTTCAATTTTAGCTCTTTAGTGGAATGAGTTGAAATTAATGGATCGGACCTAAGTGAATCATTTGTTGATTGTGATTAGGTTATGTCTATTGAAGCTTAAATTTAGATGGCCCGCCAAGATCCCCAATCCACACGGACTTGTATGGATCACTTGATATATTCTACCGGACCAATTTAAGGGTCCATCTAGAATTGCATTTAATATATTAAGAATATAATTTGCACATTATTTATGTAATGGGCTGCTCAATTATATTTATATATTAATGAATGGCATGTGGGCTTGTTTCTTTTAGTAAGAATGGGTCTGGTTCACATGTGGGCTTTTTATTTAAAGTTCAATGGATTAAATGAAATGAGAAAATAATATAAGGCCCTATTTTAGACAAGTGGGGCAGCAAGGGTTAATATATTAGCCTATATATTATTTTGTTTCATTGTTTAATTAAATAAGAATTAATTTATTTATTAATTAATTGTTTAATTAAGAAACAAATCTTTTCTGATTAGGAAATATGATTCCTAGAATTATACTATTGGTATTAGTATACTAAATTAAAAGACTTGTTTGGTAAGAAAATAAATAATTAATTTTATTTATTTAATCAAATAAGAAGTCTTTTTATTTAGTCAAATAAAAGAATAAAAGATCTATGAGTTGGATTAGGGTTTTGAAGTCTTAAACTAGATAGGAATTAGGTTGCAATACAAACTCCTTTTTGGCTTAGGTATTGCGGCAACCCTAGTCCCTTTTGGTGTAGAGATTTCGGCCACCCTAATAAAAAGAGAGAAAGAAAATTTGGCCACCTATATAAGTGGACTTATAGAATTTGGCCACTCAAGGGTTTTGTGGTGATTGATACAATTTTCTTCTTCTTCTCAATTCATAGAAAGGTTTTTATTCTACTAAAACATAAAAGAGTGAATAGATTATTCTTTGATGGTACACTAATTGCTTGTTCATCAATAAGCTTGTGTGTACAACATCGATTGAGGTTCACGCGAGTTTCGATCATAAGATTGAGAACTCAAAAGTGACCGGAATAATCTTAGTCTTCTTTTGATTGTTTGTGTGACTAACAAAGAAAAAGAAAAGTTTGTTTGTCCATTCTCAGGTTTGCAATTCAAAGAAAAGGGAGACCACGCTCCTAGGTGATCCACGTTCGTGCTAGGATTGAAGATCTTACGGATTACCATCGACGTAAGTCAATCGGATCACGCGACAAAAGGTATTCTTCTTTTGTTAGATAATATATATGTTTAATTGATTAAAGGGTTTAAGGTTCATAAAAAGGAAAAATTTTAAAAGTTACTAAATCTATTTTTAGTCTCGCTTCCGCTGCGTGTACTACGGTATTTTTCCCTACAAAAGAATGGTTAGCAAAACAATTTGATATGAAGGACTTAGGAGAAGCAAGTTTTATTCTAGGTATTCAAGTAATAAGGGATAGAAAGAATAGAACGATTGCATTATCCCAAGCTTCATACATAGACAAGATCTTGTCTAGGTTTTCCATGCAGGATTCCAAGAAAGGTATGTTACCTTTCAGACATGGAATCAAGCTTTCTAAGGAACAAGTTCCTAAGAATGAGCATGAAGAGCAATTCATGAGTAGAGTTCCATATGCCTCGGCGGTTGGAAGTCTCATGTATGCAATGCTCTGTACTAGACCAGATATTTGTTTTGCTGTTGGCATAGTTAGTAGGTTTCAATCGAAACCTGGTCCTGATCACTGGACGGCAGTCAAGCATATTTTCAAGTATCTCAAGAGAACGAGAGATAATATTATTGTATACTTTGGAGAGGATTTGATTCCCGTTGGGTATACAGATTCTAATTTAAAATCAGATTCTGACTCCAGAAAATCCACATCAGGGGCTGTGTTTACTATTGGAGGAGGAGCAGTCATATGGAGAAGTATCAAGCAATCTTGTATTGCTGATTCCACCATGGAAGCTGAGTATGTTGCTGCATGCGAGGCTGCCAAAGAGGCTGTTTGGCTCCGCCAATTCTTGATTGACTTGGAAGTGGTTCCTAGTGCGAATAAGCAGATCACTATCTACTGTGACAACAGTGGAGCAGTGGCTAATTCGAAAGAACCAAGAAGTCACAAGAGAGGTAAACACATTGAAAGAAAGTATCATCTTTTAAGGGAGATTGTTCAAAGAGGTGACGTGACGATTACCAAAATCACGTCAGCAGAAAATCTAGCGGATCCCTTCACAAAGGCTCTACCTCAGAAGAGTTTCGATGGGCATCTAGAGAATATGGGCTTAAGAGATATGACACATTTGCTATAGTGCAAATGGGAGATTGTTAGGATTATGCTCAATAGCAAGAGTGTAATGTTGTAATTAACAATCTTTTTCATATTAATAAAGTGATTTCTGGTTTAACAAATCTATATAGCATTTATAGTTTAATATTATAATTGTCAAAGTAAATAATCATAAGGTCTAAAGACTATGAGAAAAGAAGAATTGTCGTACATCTGGATATGTATGTGGTAGACACAATTCTTTAGTTAGTCTTGAATATTGTTCACAACTTAAGTTAAAGGTTGGGCACCTTTATCTTGTTAAAGTTGTAGAATTCTTTTGCTAGCATTTGAGTGGGATCAAATGAGATATGATGAGTCTAAAATCATCGGAGTGTCTTCGAGCAAAAGAATCTAGTGCACTGGGTGCATTGAACTGGATCACAATGAAATACTTTATCTATAACCGTCAGTAGATAAAAGTCTTTTCATTATCAGGACAATCGGAGAGTCTATCTTAATCCTGAGATAAATGATGGACTTATGGTTGCAAGTGATATCATTTGAGTTATCAATGAGTACGATTATATAGCATAGTCTATCCTCGATAGTTTGGTGATATTCATTTGTTAATCGATAGAGGACTTCATTTATAGATATGGACATCGTGGCTCCATTTATTAAATGAGAGTATAATATCATCATATGGATGTTTTAAGGTAATTGGATATTAAATCTCAACGTTGAGTTTTCGATAGTGTCTATTGAAAACATGGCTTCTGGACAAGTCAAAATATCCAAGTTCAAAACGTGGTCATATGAGTAAATATGGTAACTTGGAGAGTTATAGGCGTTCTATGAACTCTTGACGATTACTGATATTAATCACGAGGATACACTATCTCCAACATGATTGTCTAAGGTATGAATGAGGAACATCTTCCTTTTCTATCTTTATTTAAGAGTTCAATTTTAGCTCTTTAGTGGAATGAGTTAAAATTAATGGATCGGACCTAAGTGAATCATTTGTTGATTGTGATTAGGTTATGTCTATTGAAGCTTAAATTTAGATGGCCCGCCAAGATCCCCAATCCACACGGACTTGCATGGATCACTTGATATATTCTACCGGACCAATTTAAGGGTCCATCTAGAATTGCATTTAATATATTAAGAATATAATTTGCACATTATTTATGTAATGGGCTGCTCAATTATATTTATATATTAATGAATGGCATGTGGGCTTGTTTCTTTTAGTAAGAATGGGTCTGGTTCACATGTGGGCTTTTTATTTAAAGTCCAATGGATTAAATGAAATGAGAAAATAATATAAGGCCATATTTTAGACAAGTGGGGCGGCAAGGGTTAATATTTTAACCTAATATATTATTTTGTTTCATTGTTTTAATTAAATAAGAATTAATTAATTTATTAATTAATTGTTTAATTAAGAAACAAATCTTTTCTGATTAGGAAATATGATTCCTAGAGTTATACTATTGGTAGTAGTATACTAAAATTAAAAGACTTGTTTGATAAGAAAATAAATAATTAACTTTATTTATTTAATCAAATAAGAAGTCTTTTTATTTAGTCAAATAAAAGAAAAAAAGATCTATGAGTTGGATTAGGGTTTGAAGTCTTAAACTAAATAGGAATTAGGGTGCAATACAAACTCTTTTTGGCTTGAGTATTGCGGCAACCCTAGTCCCTTTTGGTGTAGTATTTTCGGCAACCCTAATAGAAAGAAGGAAAGAAAAATTGGCCACCTATATATGTGTACTTATAGAATTCGACCACTACATGGATTGTGCTTGAGAGACAATTTTCTTCTTCTTCTTAATTCATAGAGAGCATTATTTTTATTTTATTAAAAAACATCAAAGAGTGAATAGATTATTCTTTGATGGTACACTAATTGCTTGTTCATCAATAAGTTTGTGTGTACAACATCGATTTAGGTTCACGCGAGTTTCGATCATTAGATTGAGAACTCAAAAGTGACCGGAATAATCTTAGTCTTCTTCTGATTGTTTTGTGACTAACAAAAGAAAAAGAAAAGTTTGTTTGTCCATTCTCAGGTTTGCAATTCAAAGAAAAAGGGAGACCACGCTCCTAGGTGATTCACGTTCGTGCTAGGATTGAAGATCTTGCGGATTACCATCGACGTAAGTCAATCGGATCACGCGACAAAAGGTATTCTTCTTTTGTTGATTATATGTATGTTTAATTAATTAAAGGGTTAAGGTTCATAAAAAGGAAAAATTTTAAAACATACTAAAACTTCTTTTAGTCTCGCTTCCGCTGCGTGTACTACGGTATTTTTCACTACAATGAGATCTAGCGACAATTGCTATTGTCTTGAAGCTAGAATTGTCTCAAACAATGTGTCCATGGATGAGCAAATAGAGTTGTGGCATGAAAGACTTGGCCACATGAACTTTAGGGATCTACGGACCCTTGGAAGTTCAATTGTGTGCGTGGCCTCCCTAAGCTTGGGAAGAAAGCCAATGGTGTTTGTGGACCTTGCCAACAAGGAAAGCAAACTAAAAGCATGCACAAAAAGGGTAAGTATCTCACCACCAAGGAGCCTCTTGAGCTTCTCCACATGGATCTCATGGGTCCTATGCAAACCGAGAGTTTAGGTGGAAAGAGATACATTTTTGTTTGTGTTGATGATTTCTCTAGATTTACATGGACATATTTTCTTAGAGAAAAATCCGAAACTTTTGATAAGTTTAAAATGCTTTGTACTAAAATACAAAATGAAATGAATTCTAACATTAAAAGCATTAAATAGATTAGAAGTGACCATGGGAGGGAATTTGAGAATGCCTCATTTGAAAGCTATTGCAATAGCTTAGGCATCTCCCATGAGTTCTCGGCTCCTAGGACACCTCAACAAAATTGAGTTGTTGAGAGGAAGAATATGGTCCTTCAAGAGATGGCTCGTGTGATGTTGCTTAGCAACAATGTCCCTAGGAACCTATGGGCCGAAGCCGTCAATACGACTTGCTATATAGGGAATCATGTTTTCCTAAGGCTTGGTACTAGAAACACCTCCTATGAGTTATGGAAAGGCAAGAGGCCAAATGTTAGCTACTTCCACACTTTTGGAAGCAAATGCTACATTTTGAATGACCGTGATCAACTTGGCAAATTCAATGCTAAGAGTGATGAGGGTATTTTTATTGGCTATGCCTTGAATAGTAGATCCTATAGAGTTTTCAATTTAAAGACTCTAAGTGTTATGGAATCATCCAATGTCGTATTTGATGATGCTAGGCTCAAGTCTAATGATCATGAGGAGGAGGTTATTTTTAGTGATGTTTCTGCTTTGGAGAAGGTTGTGGTGCCTCCTAATGTTAGGACATCAAATGTCAACAATGATGACACACAACCTATTGATAGAGTTCCTCTCTTGGACTATAAAGAACCCGCTCCATGGGTTAGGAAACTCCATGATAAAGAAGATATCATTGGAGAGGTTAATGAGGGTGTGAGGACTAGACGTCAACTTGCTAATCTTATTAGCTACACATGCTACACCTCTCAAATTGAACCCAAAAAGGTTGAAGAAGCCTTAAATGATGAATTTTGGGTTCTTGCCATGCAAGAAGAGCTAAACCAATTCGAAAGGAATGAGGTTTGGACTCTAGTTCCTAGGCCTAAGACCACTAATGTCATAGGCACTAAATGGATATTTAGGAACAAATCCGATGAGGATGGCAACATAGTGCGGAACAAGGCTAGACTTGTAGCACAAGGGTACTCTCAAATTGAAGGTATCGACTTTGAGGAGACATTTGCTCCCGTTGCTCGTTTAGAGTCTATTAGGCTTCTCTTGTCCATTTCTTGTGTGCACAAGTTCAAATTGCACCAAATGGATGTCAAGAGTGCCTTCCTCAATGGCTTCTTGCAAGAGGAAGTGTTTGTTGAACAACCCAAGGGGTTTGTGGATGCTCACCACCCAACCATGTCTATCGCCTCAAGAAGGCTCTATATGGGTTGAAACAAGCACCGAGGGCTTAGTATGAGCGCCTCACTCAATTTCTTGTTGACAATGACTACACACGTGGTAGTGTTGACAAGACACTATTCATCAAAAGAAACAATGATGAGCTTTTCATAGCTCAAATATATGTTGATGATATAGTGTTTGGCTCCACCAACAACACCAAGGTTCAACAATTTGTTGATGTTACGTCTCATGAATTTGAGATGAGTCTTGTTGGTGAGCTTAGTTACTTCCTAGGTTTGCAAATTAGGCAACTAGATGATGGGATTTTCATAACCCAAGCCAAATATGCCAAAAACCTAGTGAAGAAGTTTGGTCTTGAAAAAGCCAAACATTGTGATACACCCATGAGTACCACTTTGAAGCTAAGCAAGGATGCTAGTGGTAAAAGTGTGGAACAAACGTTATATCGTGGCATGATAGGTAGCTTGCTTTATTTGACCGCAAGTAGGCCCGATATCTCCTTTAGTGTGGGTGTGTGTGCTAGGTACCAAGCGGATCCTAAGGAGTCCCGTCTCTCTTCCGTAAAGAGAATCATTCGCTATGTGAATGGGACATCCAACTATGGGATTTGGTACTCTTTTGACACTAATGCTAGTCTTGTAGGCTTTAGTGATGCGGATTAGGCAGGAAATTGTGATGATAGAAAGAGCACATCGGGCGGTTGCTTCTTTCTAGGCAATAACTTGGTGTCTTGGTTTTGCAAGAAGCAAAACTCGATTTCCTTGTCCACGGCCGAGGCCGAGTACATAGCCGCGGGGAGTGGATGCACACAACTCCTATGGATGAAGCAAATGCTAGTGGACTACGGATTCAACCAAGGTACTCTCACTCTCTTTTGTGATAACATGAGTGCTATTAATATTTCCAAGAATCCGGTACAACATTCTAGAACTAAGCATATTGACATCCGCCATCACTTCATTAGAGAGCTTGTTGAAAATAAATGCATAGTACTTGAACATGTAGGTACTAATGATCAACTTGCGGACTTATTTACTAAACCCTTAGATGCTACTCGATTAAAAATTCTTAGTAGATCTATTGGGATATGTCTTGTGGAGTGATGTTCTATGATTGACCCCATATGGGGAACTCAAGCAAAGAGAGCTAGTTTGCATTCTTGTCACTTGTAAAAAAATTTGAAATATCTTATGCCTCTTCTTTTAATTGCTTGAGTAAGCTTGGTTGCACATATGTATATATGTTTTCAATTCAATAAGTGTGAACCTTGCTTGTTTACAATCCATGTCATATTTATGTTCAAACATGCATTTTTGGACTAGGAGATGTATGTAGGAAGTATGATTTGAATGACCTATAGTTATCTCCATGACATGATGATTCTTATTAATAACATGCTAATGCCAAATGAAAAAGCATGAAATTCATATAGCATGCTCACATGAAAAGCATGAATTGATGATTGCATATTCTTAAAATGCAAAACTTGTGTGAAAGCTTATGAGACTCAAAATGAATAAAGGATCTTGTATCCGTTCAAAGGAATTCTTATTCCAAATGTCTCTCTTTCTTAACATGGCTACTATCATATGGATATCTTATCCGGAAAAATCAAATAGGGTGCAAAGTCGCTCATGCCATGTTTCGCTTATAAAGTTGGATATAGTTGCTCATATATTAAAATCAAAAACTCTATATCCTTGCTTTTCTCATGACATTGGTGAAATTGGTTTGAATTCTAATTAGAAACCTTTGTCATTTGCTTTGCCAAATACCAATGTATTTTGGACTTGAATGCTATATGTCTTGTATGCAAAGCATGTTGGATTCACACATTTTCTTTCAAATAAATCTCCTTGTTTCTCTCCAATTATTTGAGATGCATAAAGTGACTTATATTAATTATGCAAATCTTGCATGCTACTATCTCACGTTGCTATGAGTGACCCGGTTGGGGACTACTCCTTTGCCTATATCATGACAAAAAGGGGGAGTAGTATATGATAAAGGGAGTTGCTTATTGGGGAGAACATTTGAAACAAATTAGAGGCGTGTTCTATATAAAGCTAGAGGGGGGGGGGTGAATAGATTTTAACTATTATTACCCAATTTTCGCATGCAAGTCAATTTTACGAAAATGCCCCTACTAGTCAAAAATACATACAAGTGTAATATAGTGCGGAATTTAAATAACACTTGATGTATATGTGGAAACCCAACCACTGGGAAAAACCACGGGCTGTTTAGTGCGCCACACTCGGACCTCGAAATCCACTAATCGAAATGGAGTTTACAACCTATGTAGACCTCGTCTAACACTCCGGTCAATAACCCCCCACTTCTACCACTCGGGCCTTCAGAAGTGGCTCTAGTCCAATTGCTTGAGGCCTAAGCAACCTTAGCCTCAAGACTTGATTCTCTAAGAAGAGATTATGCAACCTATGTGAATATGTATGAATATTCAAATAACAAACAAGGCTAGGTAACCTTAGATGCTTATCTAGGATGATGATATAATCAATTTAATCAACCCTAGATATCAATTGCTAAATGACATGTCAAATAGCTTAGCTAATCAAGATTAAGCAAAAACCTAATTAGCTATCACAAACAACACTCAATCAATTCATCACAATTAATTCTCTAATCTTGTATTTATCATATGATCAAAACATACAAGTAAATTAAAGAGAATAGCTTGATAATAAAAATACTCAAATAAGATGAACTTAATCAAAATCTTACCAAGCAAGTTGTGATGATGCAAACCCAATCATGGATGCTTTCTATCTAGACATAGAAGATGCAATATGAAATTTGATGCACAAAGGATTTGATTTGAGTGGTTAAAAATGAGTTCTTGATTTGATTTTTTCTCAAAAATCTCTCTTGAAAGTTTAGGGTTCTAATATGCTTAAGAACTTATTCAGATCATGAGAAAGTGAGATATTTATAGACATCAAGAATTGGGCATGTGAAAAGACAAGTTTGCCCTTTGAAATCGCCGATCGGGGGTTTCATTCGGCTGTCAGGCCGCAGAATTCAACCGCAGAATGGAGTCCCGAGAGAACAGGGGAACTTCAGCGGTTTCATTCAGCGGTTTCGTGACCGCCGAATCAGACCCGAGAGATCGAAATCGATCAGGTATGAACGGCGGTTTCGAACGGCGGTCGTGACCGCCGATCTTGACCGCAGATTTGCTCCTGGAAGCAAACGGCTGTTTCATTCGGCGGCCTGGCCGCCGATCACCAACAGAGGTGAAAACCAAGGAGAAGCCAAGGGCATTCTCCGTGGGCGGTCTTCGCGCAAAACGAAGCACATTCTAGTGCATGCGCGTGTTAGGATTATGCTCAATAGCAAGAGTGTAATGTTGTAATTAACAATCTTTTTCATATTAATAAAGTGATTTCTGGTTTAACAAATCGTATAGCATTTATAGTTTAATATTATAATTGTCAAAGTAAATAATCATAAGGTCTAAAGACTATGAGAAAAGAAGAATTGTTCGTACATCTGGATATGTATGTGGTAGACACAATTTTTTAGTTAGTCTTGAATAATGTTCACAACTTAAGTTAAAGGTTGGGCACCTTTATCTTGTTAAAGTTGTAGAATTATTTTGCTAGCATTTGAGAGGGATCAAATGAGATATGATGAGTCTAAATCATCGGAGTGTCTTCGAGCAAAAGAATCTAGTGCACTGGGTGCATTGAACAGGATCACAATGAAAAGCTTTATCTAGAACCGTCAATAGATAATAGTCTTTTCATTATCAGGACAATCGGAGAGTCTATCTTAATCCTGAGATAAATGATGGACTTATGGTTGCAAGTGATATCATTTGAGTTATCAATGAGTATGATTATATTGCATAGTCTATCCTCGATAGTTTGGTGATATTCATTTGTTAATCGATAGAGGACTTCATTTATAGATATGGACATCGTGGCTCCATTTAATTAAATGAGAGTATAATATCATCATATGGATGTTTTGAGGTAATTGGATATTAAATCTCAACGTTGAGTTTTCGATAGTGTCTATTGAAAACATGGCTTCTGGACAAGTCAAAATATCCAAGTTCAAAACGTGGTCATATGAGTAAATATGGTAACTTGGAGAGTTATAGGCGGTCTATGAACTCTTGGTGATTACTGATATTAATCACGAGGATACACTATCTCCTATATGATTGTCTAGGGTATGAATGAGGAGTATCTTCCTTTTCTATCTTTATTTAAGAGTTCAATTTTAGCTCTTTAGTGGAATGAGTTAAAATTAATGGATCGGACCTAAGTGAATCATTTGTTGATTGTGATTAGGTTATGTCTATTGAAGCTTAAATTTAGATGGCCCGCCAAGATCCCAATCCACACGGACTTGCATGGATCACTTGATATATTCTACCGGACCAATTTAAGGGTCCATCAAGAATTGCATTTAATATATTAAGAATATAATTTGCATATTATTTAAGTAATGGGCTGCTCAATTATATTTATATATTAATGAAAGACATGTGGGCTTGTTTCTTTTAGTAAGAATGGGTCTGGTTCACATGTGGGCTTTTTATTTAAAGTCCAATGGATTAAATGAAATAAGAAAATAATATGTTGGCCCATTTATTCAAGTGGGGCGGCAAGGTTAAGTTTTAACCTAATATATTATTTTGTTTCATGTGTTTTAATTAAATAAGAATTAATTAATTTATTAATTAATTGTTTAATTAAGAAACAAATCTTTTCTGATTAGGAAATATGATTCCTAATGTTATACTATTGTTGGTAGTATACTAAAAGTAAAAGACTTATTTGGTAAGAAAATAAATAATTAATTTTATTTATTTAATCAAATAAGAAGTCTTTTAATTTAGTCATTAAAAAGAATAAAATAACTATGAGTTGGATTAGGGTTAGAAGTCTATTCTTTTATGGAAATTAGGGTGCAACACAAACCTTTGGAGGGGGTGATTTGCGGCAACCCTAGTGCAAAAAGAAGAGAGATTTCGGCAACCCTAAAAGACAAGGAGAGGAAAATTTAGGCCACCTATATATTCCCATATATAGATTTCGGCCACCCTAAGTTGTTCAAGAGACAATTTTTTCTTCTTCTTCACAATTCATAGAAAGCTTTTATTCTACTAAAACAAATAGGAGTGTTAGATTATTCTTTGATAGTATACTATTTGCTTAATCATCAATAAGCTTGTGTATACGATATCGATCTAGGTTCACGCGAGTTTCGATCATTAGATTAAGAACTCAAAAGTGACCGGAATAATCTCAGTCATTCTTTTGATTGTTTTTGTGACTAACAAAGAAAAGAAAGTTTGTTTTGTCCATTCACAGGTTTGCAATTCAAAGAAAAAGGGAGACCACGCTCCTAGGTGATCCACGTTCGTGCTAGGATTGAAGATCTTGCGGATTACCATCGACGTAAGTCAATCGGATCACGCGACAAAATGTATTCTACTTTTTGGTTATTGTATATGCATGTTTAATTAATTAAAGGGTTTAAGGTTCATAAAGGAAAAATTTTAAAAGTCACTAAATCTTATTTTTAGTCTCGCTTCCGCTGCGTGTACTACGGTATTTTTCCATACAGCGCGGACGTTTCCGAACACTATCGGGAAATGAATTACAAGACACATGAATACACAACAAGATATAACAATCAAAGTGCTAGTGTGTAATGTGACATATGAAGAGAATGCACACAGATGTAAGAATGCAAAGGTGTGTGTGCTTCTAAATCTCTTCAAAGAAAGTTAAGCACTAGAAGTATACCTTTGGAGTGCTCGTCCCTTGAGGTCTTGAAAGGGCCTTTGAGAATGATTCTCAATCATCTAAACTACCCTTACATACAAACCCCAACACGTGGTTTGTCCACGAAATAAGCCAATTAAAGAATGGGAATCCTTACAATCTCCCCCTTTGGCTATTTTGTGACAAAACCACCACTCACATTGATTCCTCACAACAAAAATAAACCTATGGGTCAATGAAGATTTTCTACAATACAAAGAGATATATAAAAATAAAACTTGAAGTCTTCAATCTCTTGTAGAACAATCATTCCCTGAAACAAGGTTTCTAAACTTTCCAAAACAAGTAAAAGTGAGATGAATCAAGTGAGGACATAAACAAGCATTTGCATTTCTAAGAAATTAAACACACATCATGCAATGTATGATGAATGCAATGCTCCCCCTCAAAGGGTTACTCCCCCTCAATGTATATTCTCCCCAATGTGCACCAATTGCTACAACAATTTGCACCTCCCCTTACCACATTCTACTCCCCCTTTTTGTCATGATGTAGACAAAGGAGTAGTCCCCAACCGGGTCACTCAAGGCAAAGAGAGATAGTAGCATTCTAGTATATGCATAATCAATATAAGCCACTTTATGCAATCTCAATTAATCGGAGAGAAACGAGGAGTTTTATTAGTTAAAATGTGTGAAACAAAATGCTTTGCATACAAGACATATAGCATTCAAGTCCAAAATACCATGGTATTTGGCAAAGCAAATGACAAAGGTTTCTAATAGGAATTCAAACCAATTTCACCATTGTCATGAGAGAAGCAAGGATATAGAAATTTCATTGATTTCAATTTAAGAACAACTATATCCAACTTTATAAGCTAAACATGTCATGAGCAACTTTGCACCCTATTTGATTTTTCCGGGAATGAAACCCGTATGATAGTATACATGTTCAACCAATAAAGAAAGAGAGACATTTGGATTGTAAAATCCTTGAATGGAAACAAGATCCTTTTTCATTTGAGTCTCATAAGCCTTTTTTTCACACAAGTTTTTGCATTTAAGAACGCAATTATCAATTCATGCTTTTTCATTTGAGCATGTACATGAATTTCATGCTTTTCATAAGACATTAGCATGTTATTTAAGAATCATCATGTCATGGAGATAATCATAGGTCATTCAAATCATACTTCCTACATACATCTCCTAGTCCAAAATGCATGTTTGAACATAAATATGACATGGATTGTAAACAAGCAAGGTTCACACTTATTGAATTGAAAACATATATACATATGTGCAACCAAGCTTACTCAAGCAATCAACCAAGAAGCATAAGATTTTTCAAATTTTTTGCAAGTGACAAGAATGCAAAAATAGCTCTCTTTGCTTGAGTTCCCCATATGGGGTTAGTATCATCCTTCATTAATGAAGGGCATGAGGTCCTATGGACCTACCAAGTCCATTGGACTTAGTTGAACCTATTTGAGACTTGTTAGTCTCGTAGCAAGCGGGTTCATTTTTCCTTATCCACATAGATATGACATTTTTCTTCTTCTTAGTGGTCAAAGGTTCAAGAGTACTAGAATTAATAGGATCATGAATATGAATGTTTTCCTTCCTATTAGCATGCATTCTAGCTCTTATCATTTTCTTTTCAATCATGCTTTTGATTCTACATAATTTAATGAAATGAAAGCAATTTGGTCTAATGTGACCATTAATACCACAAAAGTGACATGTAGGGATAAATTTAGAATTCATACCATGTCCTTGTGCATGCATAGGAGCCATCCCATGACTTTGTGGTTGAGCGGGTTCAAATCTTCTTTGTTGTTGAACCGGTCTAGCTTGCTTCCTTGTTTCATTTTGCATGATTGGCCTCTTCCCTTGATGAATATGAGCTTGAGGGAAGTTAGGTTGAGGAACTTTTTGAGCTTGAGGTTGTCTCTTAGGAGCTACCTTCTCTTGTGCATTTCTTGAACATTGTCCTAGATCAATTTTCTTCCTAGGAGTGTGCACCGGTGAGGCTTCTATCTTGCCCAAACTCTTGACAAAGATGGTCTTGGTTGGAGTGGTGATCTCCTTGCTTACTTCATACCCAATACCTCTCTTGTCACAAGGGTTCTTTCCACTACCAAGAATGTGGTCAAGTTTCTTGGTACTTGTAGTCATCCTAGACAATGACTCTAAGGCTTCAACAAGCTCTCTCTTCAACCCTTCTTCATTCCTCTTGGACATAGCTAGCTCATCCCTTAGCTTGTCTTCAATCTTCTTGGATGCCTCCACTTGTTTGCTTAAGTGGTCATTGTGTGTTGAAAGTTCTAGATTTTCATCCTCTAAAATCTTCAACTTTATATTTTTCTTCTCCAATGAACTTTCACACTTGACTATAAAGTCATTTACATCCATTTTCTCTACACTTCCATTTGTAGAGTTAGATGAGGAGTCATCTTCACTTAAGTTATCTCCTCCACTCTCATTCTCACTAATGGAGTCATTTTCCTCATTTAGACCTCCACCTTGGTCTCTTGAGTCAATGAGAGTCATATCCCAATGAGTAGCTACATATATCTTCTCTAGAGCTACTTCTTCATCTTTTTCTTCTATGGGATCACTAGACAAGTCATTCTTACCAACAACTTTATCTTCTACACAAGTGGCCCCAAATGCTGTGTAGTTGATGGTAAGCTCATCATCACTAGATGACTTATCTCCCTCTCCGGAGTCATCACTTTCACTCCATGTGGCGGTCATCACTTTTGCCATCTTGTTCTTCAAGTTCCCACAATCCGGTGAGATGTGACCTATACCACCACACTCATAGCATTGGACCCCTTTCTTCTCACTATGCTCTTGCCTAGGCTCAAAACTCTTGAAGGGAGCTTTTTTCTTTAAGTCTTGGCCTTTGGATCCAATGCCCTTATTCTCGAACTTGACAAACTTCTTGAATCTTCTAAGTAGCAAAGCCATGTCTTGGTCCGAGTCACCTTTTTCCTCCTTCTCAACCTTGGAAGCTTTCAAAGCAATTCCTTTTTGCTTTTTAGGAGGTGAAATGCTAGGAGCCTTCCTAGATTCATAGGCGAGGAGTCTTCCAATCACCTCGCTCGGCTTCATATCCTTGTATGTGCTATTTTCCTCTAAAGCCGTCACTTTTGATTCGAACCTAGCGGGGAGAGACCTCATAATTTTCTGCTTAACTCTCCTATCCGAATAAGGATCACCGAGTTGATGGCTTTGATTCACAATATCCATCAACTTGACTTCAAAGTCATTGAAGCACTCGTCCTCCTCCATTTTAAGCAACTCAAATTGCGTTTGAAGGACTTGTAGCTTGGAATCCTTAACGACATCGGTTCCCTCATGTGCAACCTGTAGGATATCCCATGCCTCCTTGGCTATCCTAGTGTTCTGAATCAGTTTGTACTGATTTTCATCCACTGCACATAGAAGAGCATGCCATGCCTTCCTATTCCATTTTGAAGTCTCAAACTCTTCAGGTGACCACTGGGCCTTTGGCTTGAGTACTTCTTCTCCACCACTTGTGGGAGTCATCATAGGAGGTGCATACCCATCTTCAATTGCCATCCATGCCCTATCATGGATTTGGCACACATATGCCTCCATCTTGCCTTTCCATGAGGCATAATTCACACCGGTGAGGAGAGGAGGCCGTGTGCTTGAAGCACCCTCATGGTTGCCACCGAATCCACTCATTGTCTCAAATGAATGAATGAAATGTATGCAAAATGTATGAAAGAGCAAAAATCACACAAATGCACAACACACCTAAAATGAGCTAGGATCACCTAAGTATATCTAGGAACCTGCTCTGATACCAAGTGAAACAAATTAGAGGCGTGTTCTATATAAAGCTAGAGGGGGGGTGAATAGATTTTAACTATTATTACCCAATTTTCGCATGCAAGTCAATTTTACGAAAATGCCCATACTAGTCAAAAATACATACAAGTGTAATATAGTGCGGAATTTAAATAACACTTGATGTATACGTGGAAACCCAACCACTGGGAGAAACCCAACCACTGGGAAAAACCACGGGCTGTTTAGTGCGCCACACTCGGACCTCGAAATCCACTAATCGAAATGGAGTTTACAACCTATGTAGACCTCGTCTAACACTCCGGTCAATAACCCCCCACTTCTACCACTCGGGCCTTTAGAAGTGGCTCTAGTCCAATTGCTTGAGGCCTAAGCAACCTTAGCCTCAAGACTTGATTCTCTAAGAAGAGATTATGCAACCTATGTGAATATGTATGAATATTCAAATAACAAACAAGGCTAGGTAACCTTAGATGCTTATCTAGGATGATGATATAATCAATTTAATCAACCCTAGATATCAATTGCTAAATGACATGTCAAATAGCTTAGCTAATCAAGATTAAGCAAAAACCTAATTAGCTATCACAAACAACACTCAATCAATTCATCACAATTAATTCTCTAATCTTGTATTTATCATATGATCAAAACATACAAGTAAATTAAAGAGAATAGCTTGATAATAAAAATACTCAAATAAGATGAACTTAATCAAAATCTTACCAAGCAAGTTGTGATGATGCAAACCCAATCATGGATGCTTTCTATCTAGACATAGAAGATGCAATATGAAATTTGATGCACAAAGGATTTGATTTGAGTGGTTAAAAATGAGTTCTTGATTTGATTTTTTTCTCAAAAATCTCTCTTGAAAGTTTAGGGTTCTAATATGCTTAAGAACTTATTCAGATCATGAGAAAGTGAGATATTTATAGACATCAAGAATTGGGCAT
Source organism: Acer yangbiense (assembly GCA_008009225.1). Taxonomy (NCBI): domain Eukaryota; kingdom Viridiplantae; phylum Streptophyta; class Magnoliopsida; order Sapindales; family Sapindaceae; genus Acer; species Acer yangbiense. The sequence continues at coordinate 9,529,960 of CM017772.1, read as the reverse complement.
GTGAAAAGACAAGTTTGCCCTTTGAAATCGCCGATCGGCGGTTTCATTCGGCGGCCAGGCCGCAAAATTCAACCGCAGAATGGAGTCCCGAGAGAACAGGGGAACTTCGGCGGTTTCATTCGGCGGTTTCGTGACCGCCAAATCAGACCTGAGAGATCGAAATCGATCAGGTATGAACGGCGATTTCGAACGGCGGTCGTGACCGCCGATCTTGACAGCAGATTTGCTCCTGGAAGCAAACGGCTGTTTCATTCGGCGGCCTGGCCGCCGATCATAACCGCCGATCACCAACAGAGGTGAAAACCAAGGAGAAGCCAAGGGCATTCTCCGTGGGCGGTCTTCGCGCAAAACCAAGCACATTCTAGTGCATGCGCGGACGTTTCCGAACACTATCGGGAAACGAATTACAAGACACATGAATACACAACAAGATATAACAATCAAAGTGCTAGTGTGTAATGTGACATATGAAGAGAATGCACACAGATGTAAGAATGCAAAGGTGTGTGTGCTTCTAAATCTCTTCAAAGAAAGTTAAGCACTAGAAGTATACCTTTGGAGTGCTCGTCCCTTGAGGTCTTGAAAGGGCCTTTGAGAATGATTCTCAATCATCTAAACTACCCTTACATACAAACCCCAACACGTGGTTTGTCCACGAAATAAGCCAATTAAAGAATGGGAATCCTTACAACATTCATTGAGGGGGAGTAACCCGTTGAGGGGGAGCATTGCATACACATACATTTCATAATGTTGTGCCTAAACTTTTAAAATGCAAATGCTTGTTTTTGTTCTCACTTGATTCATCTCACTTTTTACTTGTATTGGACATGTTAGAAACTTTCTTTTCAGGGCTTGATTATTCTACAAGAGATCGAAGACTTGAAGTTTTATTTCTTATCTCTTTGTGTTGTAGAAAATCATAGTTGTCCCGTAGTTTCTATTTCTTTGTGAGGAATCAATGTGAGTGGTGGTTTTGTCACGAAATAGCCAAAGGGGGAGATTGTAAGGTTCCCATTTGTTGATTGGCTCTTTTCGTGGACAAACCACATCTTGGGGGTTCTTTGTAAGGGTAGCCTAGGTATCGATGCTATTGCTCAACCCCTTTGAAGACCTCGTCTTGATAAGCACCGAAGGTAAATTTCTATGTGCTTACTTTTCTTTAAAGAGATTAGTTGCACACACACACTTAACATACATTGCATATGTGTGCACTCTCTTCTCTTGCCACATTTCACACTTGCACTTATTTGTTATATTTTGTTGTGTGTAATTGTGTCTTGTTGTCTTGTAATTCGTTTCCCGATTGTCTTCGGAAACGTCCGTGCATGCACTAGAATGTGCTTGGTTTAGCGCGAGGACCGCCTACGGAGAATGCCATTGGCTTCTCCTTGGTTTTCACCTTTGTTGGTGATCGGCGGTTATGATCGGTGGCCTGGCCGCCGAATGAAACCACTGTTTGCTTCCAGTAGTATATGGAGCAATTCTGCGGTTATGATCGACGGTCTCGACCGCCATTCGAAACCACCGTTCAAGACCTGATTGATTTTATCTCTCGGCCTAATTCGGCGGTTGAAACGGCGGTCCCGAATGAAACCGCCGTTTTCACACCTGATTGATTTTTAATCTCAGGTTTGATTCGGCGGTTGGATCGGCGGTCACGAAACCGCCGAATGAAACCGCCGTTGGTCCCCTGTTACTCTCGGGCCAATTCGGCGGTTATGAACGGCGGCCTGGCCACCGATTGAAACCGCCGATCGGTGCGTTTCAGGGGCAAACTTGTCTTTTCACATGCTCTGTTTTTCATGCCTATAAATACATCACTTTCTCTTGTTCTGAATGTGACTCTTTGATCATCAAGAACCCTACTTTAAAAAGAGAGAGTTTTAAGAGAGAAAGCAATCAAGTTTGCTCATCAAACACTCAAACCAAAATCCATTTGCATCAAAATTCATCTAGCATTCTCTAGCATATCTAGGATGCTTGCTTGCATGGGTCTTTGATCATCACACTTGCTTTGGTAAGTTTTTCACTATTATCATACATAATTAGTGTTTAATTTATTATGGCATCTCTTTTATTACTTGATTGTTCTTAGATTATAATCTAATATTCAAGATAGAGATTGTTGTGTTGATTTGATTGAGTGTTGTTTTTATGATAGATATCTAGGTTTCTCTAATCTATGATTATCTATGCTATTTGACATGTCATTTAGCTTTAATATCTAGGATTGTTTTTAATTGCATATTCATCATCTTAGATAAGCATATAGGGTTTCCCTTGCTCTATGTTGCATTTGAATATTCATATATTCACTTAGGGTGTTAATCTCTTTTTAGAGAATTAAGTCTTGTGTTGTGACCGGGATTAGGTTGCTTAATTCGCAAGCAATCGGACTAGGTTCACTCATACCGGGATTAGGTAGGTGTGTGATTACTTCCGGGATTAGGTTGTAATCGTTTACACATTTAGTGGATTCGAGGTTCGAGTGTGGCTTACTTACTAGCCCGTGGTTTTTCCCGTGAGGGTTTCCACGTAAAAATCAAGTGTTATTTAATTTCCGCATTTTATACTTGATTTATTGCTTTATCTATTTATGGGTAATTTCGTAATTTGGACTAACACGAAAAATTGGGTAAAAAGCTTAAAATCTATTCACCCCCCCTCTAGATAGTTTTATACACACCGTGCTATAATTTGTTTCAGGAGGGCTTGTGTTCAAGCCATAGGAGTTTCATAGATAGGGAGAGGTTTTGGAGGCTTGTCTTCAAGGGTTATTTCTTTACTTCTCATCTCTTTGTATGTCTATTGATGTGTAACTTATGTGGGATTATTGTAAACCAACACTTATGCTATAATATATGTTTGTATTATTATTTGATTTGATTCATGTATTGTTCTATTCTATGCTATTCATTTATAATCTCTTATTATGATATTCATGTGTATGTGGAGTTGTATATTGATATGTATGTTTGGATGAGGTTAGGAGTAGATTAACTAAATGATTAGGAATAGTTGTAATCAAATATCTCATTTATGTATGTATGTTGGTAGAAGATTCATCATGCTATGCTTAGAGTGATTAGAGAGATTGAGAGTTGAGTTTGTGCTCGGATTACCATTCCAGGTATGGGCTTGGCTATTAGCTCTATAGAATGGAAATAGCTTGTGTGTGCATAACTTGCCACTTTAGCTTTGGCTCATATGTTCTTGTGCTTAATGGGTCTAAACCCTAGACACAATCACTCTTCCGATTGGAAAGTGATGACATGATTTCGGGAATTCCCTAATCAAGATTCCAGGGTAATTTCCTTAATCAAGAGAACAAACCCTTTACTGGATTAATTGGATTCACATGTTAAACAATAGACATAAATTGCATATTGTGGTTGGTGAATCGATATCCCATATGTGTTATATATCTTACTTATCTCCAAGCCACCTTTATTTTCGTAGTTATGGTGTCTTGCCTTAAGGAGTAGATTAACTTAATTAGGAGTAGATTAATTAGATAGCCAAGACACCCGGCTACATTTCTACCTTAGTTAGTTAGTTTACAACACACACACACACACACACAACACACACACGCATTCCTTTTTACATGCTTTAATAAACTCTATGTTAGGATTATGCTCAATAGCAAGAGTGTAATGTTGTAATTAACAATCTTTTTCATATTAATAAAGTGATTTCTGGTTTAACAAATCGTATAGCATTTATAGTTTAATATTATAATTGTCAAAGTAAATAATCATAAGGTCTAAAGACTATGAGAAAAGAAGAATTGTTCGTACATCTGGATATGTATGTGGTAGACACAATTTTTTAGTTAGTCTTGAATAATGTTCACAACTTAAGTTAAAGGTTGGGCACCTTTATCTTGTTAAAGTTGTAGAATTCTTTTGCTAGCATTTGAGAGGGATCAAATGAGATATGAAGAGTCTAAATCATCGGAGTGTCTTCGAGCAAAAGAATCTAGTGCACTGGGTGCATTGAACAGGATCACAATGAAAAGCTTTATCTAGAACCGTCAATAGATAATAGTCTTTTCATTATCAGGACAATCGGAGAGTCTATCTTAATCCTGAGATAAATGATGGACTTATGGTTGCAAGTGATATCATTTGAGTTATCAATGAGTATGATTATATTGCATAGTCTATCCTCGATAGTTTGGTGATATTCATTTGTTAATCGATAGAGGACTTCATTTATAGATATGGACATCGTGGCTCCATTTAATTAAATGAGAGTATAATATCATCATATGGATGTTTTGAGGTAATTAGATATTAAATCTCAACGTTGAGTTTTCGATAGTGTCTATTGAAAACATGGCTTCTGGACAAGTCAAAATATCCAAGTTCAAAACGTGGTCATATGAGTAAATATGGTAACTTGGAGAGTTATAGGCGGTCTATGAACTCTTGGCGATTACTGATATTAATCACGAGGATACACTATCTCCTATATGATTGTCTAGGGTATGAATGAGGAGCATCTTCCTTTTCTATCTTTATTTAAGAGTTCAATTTTAGCTCTTTAGTGGAATGAGTTAAAATTAATGGATCGGACCTAAGTGAATCATTTGTTGATTGTGATTAGGTTATGTCTATTGAAGCTTAAATTTAGATGGCCCGCCAAGATCCCAATCCACACGGACTTGCATGGATCACTTGATATATTCTACCGGACCAATTTAAGGGTCCATCAAGAATTGCATTTAATATATTAAGAATATAATTTGCACATTATTTAAGTAATGGGCTGCTCAATTATATTTATATATTAATGAAAGACATGTGGGCTTGTTTCTTTTAGTAAGAATGGGTCTGGTTCACATGTGAGCTTTTTATTTAAAGTCCAATGGATTAAATGAAATAAGAAAATAATATGTTGGCCCATTTATTCAAGTGGGGCGGCAAGGTTAAGTTTTAACCTAATATATTATTTTGTTTCATTTGTTTTAATTAAATAAGAACTAATTAATTTATTAATTAATTGTTTAATTAAGAAACAAATCTTTTCTGATTAGGAAATATGATTCCTAATGTTATACTATTGTTGGTAGTATACTAAAAGTAAAAGACTTATTTGGTAAGAAAATAAATAATTAATTTTATTTATTTAATCAAATAAGAAGTCTTTTAATTTAGTCATTAAAAAGAATAAAATAACTATGAGTTGGATTAGGGTTAGAAGTCTATTCTTTTATGGAAATTAGGGTGCAACACAAACCTTTGGAGGTGGTGATTTGCGGCAACCCTAGTGCAAAAAGAAGAGAGATTTCGGCAACCCTAAAAGACAAGGAGAGGAAAATTTAGGCCACCTATATATTCCCACATATAGATTTCGGCCACCCTAAGTTGTTCAAGAGACAATTTTTCTTCTTCTTCACAATTCATAGAAAGCTTTTATTCTACTAAAACAAATAGGAGTGTTAGATTATTCTTTGATAGTATACTATTTGCTTAATCATCAATAAGCTTGTGTATACGATATCGATCTAGGTTCACGCGAGTTTCGATCATTAGATTGAGAACTCAAAAGTGACCGGAATAATCTCAGTCATTCTTTTGATTGTTTTTGTGACTAACAAAGAAAAGAAAGTTTGTTTTGTCCATTCACAGGTTTGCAATTCAAAGAAAAAGGGAGACCACGCTCCTAGGTGATCCACGTTCGTGCTAGGATTGAAGATCTTGCAGATTACCATCGACGTAAGTCAATCGGATCACGCGACAAAAGGTATTCTACTTTTTGGTTATTGTATATGCATGTTTAATTAATTAAAGGTTTTAAGGTTCATAAAGGAAAAATTTTAAAAGTCACTAAATCTTATTTTTAGTCTCGCTTCCGCTGCGTGTACTACGGTATTTTTCCCTACAATTGGTATCAGAGCCTAGGTTGAACCCTCTTAATTAATTAACTTATATATACGTGGATCTATTTCTTTTTATTGTGATTATGCATGTTTAGAAAGAGATGGCACTCTAGGTATTCGCATATATAATTACATGTGATGTATGGATTTATATATGTTTTATGTGGATTGTTGTTGCTCGATTTTGGTCCTAGATTTTCAATGTAATTATTGTTTCGGAGTTGTAACAAGAAGGGTGGTCTATCATCGCCATAATTCCTTCTTGGTAGTTGCTAGGTTTTATTTTATTTTTTTTATATGTGCAGTATTTTTTTTATTATTACTGCAGCAGTTTTTTTTATTAAGTTTTAGTGCAGTATTTTATTTGTAAAAAGTACTGCAGTGAATAAAAAAAAAAAAAAAATTAATACTGCAGTATTTTATTGTTTAAATACTGCCGTAATATATTTAGGTCTTGAAGATTCGAAGACACGAAGAAAAACGAAGCAACCGGAACCGAGAACGAGCACCGTGCGCACCCTAGGAGTGGATTGGGCTGCGCATGGCAAGCCCATCTCAAGGTGGGCTGCGCACGGCAGCCTTGGAGGACTTATGGGCTGCGCATGGCAGCCCCTTTGTGGGGTTGTGGTGTGTGCCGCCCATAGGAGAAGGCCGAAGGATGAGCTTATGGTTGATGGGCCACCTGAAGATCTTGTGTTCCTAAAACAAATTGTAATTTACTTGTTTTTCTAGGATGGGCCAAAATTGTTGCTATTTAATTTATGCTTAAATATTACAATATTTGTTATTGTATGATAACATGACATATAGAATAGGAGTGCCACTCATATATCTCTTTTGGTATGAACATGCATTGAATGATTTAGGTATCTAAATTGGCATCTAGATAACTTGGTAAATCATTCTATGGGATTTAATCACACGCCTTAAATAATTGAGTGGGAGAAGGTGTTTTTGTAACACCTATGGCCTCCAAGGTTGGTTGAGCTTTATTATTTATGGTAATCCCCCCAAGGGGCGTCCATGAATGGAATTTAGCAACATACTTCCTTACAAGGATAGACTAGATAATGGACTCAAACGAGATCTACTCCCCAAGGAGGGATTTTCGTGAGAGAAAATTGAGGGTCGATATCTTGGTAACACACTCAATGTAATTTTATTGATATCCTCCCAAGAGTTCTTGTCAGTAAAATTGCAAGGCTAAAATTGAAAACGCTGGTTGTTATGTTAACAATTAGGTGGGACCTAGTCTAACTAATAAATGGTGCGAACTCCCAAAGGAGGCGTAACATTTATGGGTGTTGGATCACCATTGAATTTTTATGATTGAGTTTTTTATTTAATTCAAGATAAATATTTAAAGTGCTTTATCATGATTATTTACTTATATATGTTTTGTTTTATTCAGAAATCATGACCCCATCACTTATGAACATCCTGAAAGATAACACTTTAACTGGAGATAATTATGTCACATGGAAAAGGAAAATTGGGTTGTTGCTGCAAAGTGAAAAACATAAGTTTGTTCTAACTACTCCTAAACCACCTGCTCCTAATAATGAATCAAGCATAATGTATAGAGATTAGTATGAGCAGTGGAAGACTTCAGATGATATGGCAAAATGTTACATTATGGCCACTATCTCCGACGTGTTGCAACAGCAGCATGAAGGAATGGAGTCCGCTGCTGATATTATGATGTCTCTAGAGGAGATGTTTGCTATGAAGTCTAGGACGACTAAGAGAGAGGCAGTGACTGCTTTTATGAATCTTAGGATGAAACCTGGACAGGCTGTGAAAGATCACATGATGAAAGTCATAGCACATCTCAACATTGCTGAACTGCATGGCGCTGAGATAGATGGTGAGACAAAGATTGATATGGTTGTCAATTCATTGTCAGATTCCTTTGATCAGTTCAAATTGGACTACACTTTGAACAAAAAGGAATACACCTTACAAGGCCTGATGCAAGATGTTCAAAGTGCTGAAAAGATCCTTGTGAAAGGCAAAGGTCAAGAGATTCATATGGTTGGTAAAGTTGCTACTGTTAAGGCCCGTCAAAAGGTCAAGAAACAACAGAAGAAAAAGCAACTTGGGCCTATCAAGAAGGACACCAAGAAAGTAACCAAGATCAAAGGGAAATGCTTCCTTTGTGGTGAAAAGGGACATTGGAAGAGAAATTGCCCAAAGTCCCAGAATAAGAAGGAAGAAGGTAATGTGAATTATCTTGAAACATGTTTTTTGGCTGATTCTACAGATTCTTGGATTATAGACTCAGGAGCCACTAATCATATTTGTTATTCCTTGCAGGGGTTCCAAGAAAGGAGAAAGCTGAGTAAGAATGAAATCAATTTGCGCTTGGGCAACGGAACGTTAGTGTCTGCAAGTGCAGTGGGAGATATTAGAGTTTATTTGGATTCTAGAAGGCATTTAGATTTGATAGACGTTTATTATGTACCTCAATTCAAGAGGAATTTAATTTCAGTTTCTTGTTTAAATAAATTTGGATATTCGGTTACTTTTAATAAAGTTTTTATTATTAGTAAGAATGACAAAATTATTTGCCAAGGTACATTGGAAAACGGTCTATACTTTTTGCATAGAAATATCTCTCACTCGTTAGACACAGAAATAACGGAACCTAATCATAAAAGAGTAAAATTATCAACAGATGAAACCTACCTTTGGCACTTACGCTTAGGTCATATTAACCTTAATAGGATTAAAAGATTGGTATGTGACGGACCTTTGAGTAACTTAAAGGTTGATGATCTACCAACTTGTGAATCTTGTTTGGAAGGTAAAATGACCAAAATGACGTTCTCTGCCAAAGGTGCAAGAGCCACTGAATGTTTAGGATTGATACACACTGATGTATGTGGACCTATGAGCATTCAAGCTAGAGGTGGATATGAGTACTTCATCACCTTCACAGATGATTACTCGAGATTTGGTTATGTGTATCTCATGCGACATAAGTCGGATGCTTTTGACATGTTCAAAGCATTCAAAGCTGAAGTGGAAAATCAGCTTGAGAAACACATAAAAATCTTGAGATCTGATCGTGGTGGAGAGTATCTATCTGGTGAGTTTCAGCAATATCTTATTGATAATGGGATTGTTTCTCAGTTTTCTGCACCAGGTACACCTCAACAGAATGGGGTAGCAGAAAGGAGAAATATAACTCTTTTGGATATGGTTAGGTCTATGTTGAGTTATTCAACACTTCCTATTTCTTTTTGGGGATATGCTTTACAAACTGCTATATACATTCTTAACGATGTACCATCTAGGTCTGTTCCTAAAACACCGCATGAGTTGTGGACTGGGCGCAAGCCTAGTTTACAACACTTAAGGATATTTGGTTGTCCTGCGTATGTGTTAAAAGGAAAGACAGAAAAGATGGAGTCCCGTTCAGAAACATGTATATTTGTAGGGTATCCAAAAGAAACTAAAGGATATTATTTCTATAGTCCTTCAGATCTTAAAGTATTTGTTTCGACAAATGCTAAATTTCTGGAAAAGGACTATATGAATGATTTTGTGCCTAGAAGTAGAATTGTCCTGAATGAGATGTCAGGAGATACAATTCCACGAGAGGTTACACAACCTAACTGTAAGGATTCCCGTTTTGTTGATTGGCTTATTTCGTGGTCAAACCACATGTTGGGGTTTTGAATGTAAGGGTAGTCCAAGTGTTTAGTGTTGAAGATCAAAGGCCCTTCCATGACCTCAAGATACAAGCACGCCAAAGGTATAATCTCTTGTGCTTGTTTTTCTTTGAAGAGATTTAGTAGCACACACTCACTTAGCATTCTTGCTATGATTGCATACTTGCTTATTTTTATGTGCATCTCTTCACATGTCACTTTACACACTAGCACTTTGGTTGATATATCTTGTTGTGTGTATATGTGCCTTATAATTCGTTTCCCGTCATTGTTCGGAAACGTCCGCGCTTGCACTAATGAGTGCTTGGTTTCGCGCGAAGACCGCCTATGGAGAATGCCCTTGGCTTCTCCTTGGTTTTCACCATTGTTGGTGATCGGCGGTTATTATCGGCGGCCTGGCCGCCGACTGAAACCGCCGTTTCAGTCCAGATTGGTCTGAAGCAATTATGCGGTCAAGATCGGCGGTCACGACCGCCGTTCGAAACCGCCGTTCATACCTGATCGATTTTAATCTCTCGGGTTTGATTCGGCGGTTGGATCGGCGGTCACGTAACCGCCGAATGAAACCGCCGTTAATGCTCTGTTCTTCACGAGCTCAATTCGGCGGTCGTAATCGGCGGCCTGGCCGCCGATTGAAACCGCCGAACGGTGCGTTTCAGGGGCAAAAGTGTCTTTTCACATGCCCAATTCTTGATGTCTATAAATATCTTGTTTTCTCAATCTCTGAATAAGTTTCTTGAGCAATTAGAACCCTAATCTTTCAAGAGAGATTTTTGAGAAAAAATCAAATCAAGAACCTATCTTTAAACACTCAAATCAATTCCCTTTTGCATCAAATTTCATATTTGATCTTCTATGCCTTCATAGAATTGATCCATGCATGGTTTTGAATCATCACATCTTATTTGGTATGTTCTTCACTAATTTCATATTACTTTAGTGTTTTTCATATTAATACATCTCTTTAATTACTTGTATGCTTTTGATTATATGCTAGATACAAGTTAGAGATTATTTGTGATGAAAATTAATTGAGTGTTGTTTGTGATAGCTAATTAGGTTTTTAATTAATCTTGATTAGCTAAGCTATTTGACATGTCATTTAGCAATTGATATCTAGGGTTGATTAAATTGATTATATCATCATCCTAGATAAGCATCTAAGGTTACCTAGCCTTGTTTGTTATTTGAATATTCATATATATATTCACATAGGTTGTTTCTCTTCTTAGAGAAGTAAGTCTTGAGGCTAAGAGTGCTTAGGCCTCAAGCAAATTGGAATAGGGTTGCTAATAAAGGCCCGCTGGGTAGAAGTGAGGGGTTACAGACCGGAATGTTAGACGAGGTCTACATAGGTTGTAAACTTCATTTCAATTAGTGATTTCGAGTTTCGAGTGTGGCGCACTATACAGCCCGTGGTTTTTCCCAGTGGTTGGGTTTCCACGTATACATCAAGTGTTATTTAAATTCCGCACTATATTACACTTGTATGTATTTTTGACTAGTAGGGGCATTTTCGTAAAATTGACTTGCATGCGAAAATTGGGTAATAATAGCTAAAATCTATTCACCCCCCCCCTCTAGCTTTATATTGAACACGCCTCGAGTATTTTAAGAACTTTCAATTGGTATCAGAGCGGGTTCCTAGATATACTTAGGTGATCCTAGCTCATTTTAGGTGTGTTGTGCATTTGTGTGATTTTTGCTCATTCATACATTTTGCATACATTTCATTCATTCATTTGATACAATGAGTGGATTCGGTGGCAACCATGAGGGTGCTTCAAGCACACGGCCACCCCTCCTCACCGGCATAAATTACTCCCAATGGAAAGGGAAGATGGAGGCATATGTGTGTCAAATCCATGATAGGGCATGGATGGCCATTGAAGATGGATATTCGCCTCCTATGATGACTCCCACGGATGGAGGAGAAGAAGTGCTCAAGCCTAAGGCACAGTGGACACAACCTGAGTTTGAGTTGTCCAAGTGGAATCAAAAGGCGTGGCACGCCCTCATATGTGCAGTGGATGAAAATCAGTACAAACTGATTCAGAACACTAAGATAGCCAAGGAGGCATGGGACATCTTAGAGGTTGCACACGAGGGAACCGAAGTAGTGAAGGACTCCAAACTTCAAGTCCTCCAAACTCAATTTGAGACACTTAGGATGGAGGAGAATGAGTGCTTCAACGACTTCGAGATTAGGTTGATGGACATTGTCAACCAAAGTCATCAACTTGGTGACCCTTACTCGGATAGAAGGATCAAGCAAAAGATAATGAGATCGCTTCCCGAGAGGTTTGAGTCTAAGGTGACGGCTTTAGAAGAAAATAGTGATTTTAAGGACATGAAGCCGAGCGAGGTAATAGGTAGACTTCTCGCCTACGAGTCTAGGAAGGGTCCTAGCTCCACTCCTTCAAAGAAGCAAAAAGGGATTTCTTTGAGAGCTTCCAAGGTTGAGAAGGAGGACAAGGATGACTCGGATGAAGACATGGCACTTTTAATGAGAAAATTCAAGAAGTTTGTAAAATTCGAGAAGAAGGGTCATGCATCCAAAGGGCAAGAATTGAAGAAAAGGGTTCCTTTCAAGAAGGTTGAGCATAGGCAAGAGAATAGTGAAAGGAAAGGGATCCAATGCTATGAGTGTGGTGGCATAGGTCATATCTCACTAGATTGTGGGAATTTGAAGAACAAGAGAGAAAAAATGATGGCCGCCATTTGGAGTGAAAGTGATGACTCCAAAGAAGGAGATAAGTCATCAAGTGATGATGAGCTTATCAATAACTTCAAGGCATTGGGTGCCAATTGTGAAGAAAATGAAGTTGTTGGTAAGAATTCCGTTGCTAGTGATCCCATAGAAGAGAAAGTCGAAGAAGTAGCTCTAGAGGAGATAGTTGTTGCTTCGCATTGGGATATGGCACTTATTGACTCAAGAGATCAAGGTGAAGGTCTTGATGAGGAAATTGGATCCATAAGAGAGGAGGAGAGCCTAGAAGATGACACTAGTGGAGATGACTCCTTATCTAACTCTACAAATGGAAATGTAGAGAATATGGATATGCATAACTTTATAGTCAATGTTGAAAGCTCCATGAAGAAGAAAGATAGATTTCTAAGGATTTTAGAGGAAGAAAATCTAGAGCTTACAACATACAATGACCTCCTTAAGAAGCAAGTGGAGAAAATGGATCTTAAGGACAACTTTGAAAGTTTTGAAAGCTCTAAGTTAAAGAATGAAAAAGAGATTCAAAGGTTAAAGGAAGAACTACTTAGGCTTTCAACACAAGTTGATCACTTGAATGATGAAGTGATAAAATCCATGGTGGAAGAAGACAAGCTAAAAGATGAGCTAGCTTTGTCTAAGAGGAATGAAGAGGGTTTGAAGAGAGAGCTTGTTGAAGCCAAAGAGTCATTGACTAGAATGACCACAAGCACCAAGAAACTTGACAACATACTTGGTGTAGGAAAAAGCCCTTGTGACAAAAGAGGTCTTGGATTCGAAGTGAGCAAGGATTGCTCTATTCCTAAGAAGACCATCTTTGTGAAGAGTTTGGGTAAGATAGAAGCGTCACCGGTGCAAACTCCTAGGAAGAAGTTAGAACTAGGACAATGTTCGAAAAATGCACAAGTGAAGGTGGTGAAAACGAGACAACCCCAAGCTCAACGGATTAGAGCCTCTCGAGTCATCTCTCCTCAACAAATGACTCACTATGAAAAGAGGCAAAACATGCTACCTAATCCAAGGAGGCAACCCATTCCGGTTCAACCAAATAGAAGACATGAACCGACTCAACACCAAAAGAGACATCAAATGCATGATGAGTCTCCAATGACTTCACAAGAACATGGTATGAATTCTTACTTTGTACCAACTTGTCATTATTGTGGTGTTTATGGGCATATTAGGCCTAAGTGCTTTAAGTACATTAACCATTGTAGGATTGATAGCATGATAAAGAAAAAGAGGCTAAGAAGAGCCCATTTGCATGAGCCTAGGAAATCTTTTGTCAATAATCCTAGGTTAGTAAATGACATGCAACCTTTGTCCACTAGGAAGAAAAATGTTATATCTATGTGGATAAGGAAAAATGAACCCGCTTGCTATGAGACTAACAAGTCTCAAATAGGTTCAACTAAGTCCAATGGACTTGGTAGGTCCATAGGACCTCATGCCCTTCATTAATGAAGGATGATACTAACCCCATATGGGGAACTCAAGCAAAGAGAGCTATTTTTGCATTCTTGTCACTTGCAAAAAAATTTGAAAAATCTTATGCTTCTTGGTTGATTGCTTGAGTAAGCTTGGTTGCACATATGTATATATGTTTTCAATTCAATAAGTGTGAACCTTGCTTGTTTACAATCCATGTCATATTTATGTTCAAACATGCATTTTGGACTAGGAGATGTATGTAGGAAGTATGATTTGAATGACCTATGATTATCTCCATGACATGATGATTCTTAAATAACATGCTAATGTCTTATGAAAAGCATGAAATTCATGTACATGCTCAAATGAAATAGCATGAATTGATAATTGCGTTCTTAAATGCAAAAACTTGTGTGAAAAAGCTAATGAGACTCAAATGAAAAAGGATCTAGTATCCATTCAAGGATTTTACAATCCAAATGTCTCTCTTTCTTTATTGGTTGAACATGTCTACTATCATACGGGTTTCATTCCCGGAAAAATCAAATAGGGTGCAAAGTTGCTCATGACATGTTTAGCTTATAAAGTTGGATATAGTTGTTCTTAAATTGAAATCAATGAAATTTCTATATCCTTGCTTCTCTCATGACAATGGTGAAATTGGTTTGAATTCCTATTAGAAACCTTTGTCATTTGCTTTGCCAAATACCATGGTATTTTGGACTTGAATGCAATATGTCTTGTATGCAAAGCATTTTGTTTCACACATTTTATCTAATAAAACTCCTCGTTTCTCTCCGATTAATTGAGATTGCATAAAGTGATTTATATTGATTATGCATATACTAGAATGCTACTATCTCTCTTTGCCTTGAGTGACCCGGTTGGGGACTACTCCTTTGTCTATATCATGACAAAAAGGGGGAGTATAATGTGGTAAGGGGAGGTGCAAATTGTTGTAGCAATTGGTGCACATTGGGGAGAATATACATTGAGGGGGAGTAACCCTTTGAGGGGGAGCATTGCATTCATCATACATTGCATGATGTTGTGTTTAATTTCTTAGAAATGCAAATGCTTGTTTATGTCCTCACTTGATTCATCTCACTTTTACTTGAATTGGAAAGTATAGAAACCTTGTTTCAGGGAATGATTGTTCTACAAGAGATTGAAGACTTCAAGTTTTATTTTTATATATCTCTTTGTATTGTAGAAAATCTTCATTGACCCATAGGTTTATTTTTGTTGTGAGGAATCAATGTGAGTGGTGGTTTTGTCACGAAATAGCCAAAGGGGGAGATTGTAAGGATTCCCGTTTTGTTGATTGGCTTATTTCGTGGTCAAACCACATGTTGGGGTTTTGAATGTAAGGGTAGTCCAAGTGTTTAGTGTTGAAGATCAAAGGCCCTTCCATGACCTCAAGATACAAGCACGCCAAAGGTATAATCTCTTGTGCTTGTTTTTCTTTGAAGAGATTTAGTAGCACACACTCACTTAGCATTCTTGCTATGATTGCATACTTGCTTATTTTTATGTGCATCTCTTCACATGTCACTTTACACACTAGCACTTTGGTTGATATATCTTGTTGTGTGTATATGTGCCTTATAATTCGTTTCCCGTCATTGTTCGGAAACGTCCGCGCTTGCACTAATGAGTGCTTGGTTTCGCGCGAAGACCGCCTATGGAGAATGCCCTTGGCTTCTCCTTGGTTTTCACCATTGTTGGTGATCGGCGGCCTGGCCACCGACTGAAACCGCCGTTTCAGTCCAGATTGGTCTGAAGCAATTATGCGGTCAAGATCGGCGGTCACGACCGCCGTTCGAAACCGCCGTTCATACCTGATCGATTTTAATCTCTCGGGTTTGATTCGGCGGTTGGATCGGCGGTCACGTAACCGCCGAATGAAACCGCCGTTAATGCTCTGTTCTTCACGAGCTCAATTCGGCGGTCGTAATCGGCGGCCTGGCCGCCGATTGAAACCGCCGAACGGTGCGTTTCAGGGGCAAAAGTGTCTTTTCACATGCCCAATTCTTGATGTCTATAAATATCTTGTTTTCTCAATCTCTGAATAAGTTTCTTGAGCAATTAGAACCCTAATCTTTCAAGAGAGATTTTTGAGAAAAAATCAAATCAAGAACCTATCTTTAAACACTCAAATCAATTCCCTTTTGCATCAAATTTCATATTTAATCTTCTATGCCTTCATAGAATTGATCCATGCATGGTTTTGAATCATCACATCTTATTTGGTATGTTCTTCACTAATTTCATATTACTTTAGTGTTTTTCATATTAATACATCTCTTTAATTACTTGTATGCTTTTGATTATATGCTAGATACAAGTTAGAGATTATTTGTGATGAAAATTAATTGAGTGTTGTTTGTGATAGCTAATTAGGTTTTTAATTAATCTTGATTAGCTAAGCTATTTGACATGTCATTTAGCAATTGATATCTAGGGTTGATTAAATTGATTATATCATCATCCTAGATAAGCATCTAAGGTTACCTAGCCTTGTTTGTTATTTGAATATTCATATATATATTCACATAGGTTGTTTCTCTTCTTAGAGAAGTAAGTCTTGAGGCTAAGAGTGCTTAGGCCTCAAGCAAATTGGAATAGGGTTGCTAATAAAGGCCCGCTGGGTAGAAGTGAGGGGTTACAGACCGGAATGTTAGACGAGGTCTACATAGGTTGTAAACTTCATTTCAATTAGTGATTTCGAGTTCCGAGTGTGGCGCACTATACAGCCCGTGGTTTTTCCCAGTGGTTGGGTTTCCACGTATACATCAAGTGTTATTTAAATTCCGCACTATATTACACTTTTATGTATTTTTGACTAGTAGGGGCATTTTCGTAAAATTGACTTGCATGCGAAAATTGGGTAATAATAGCTAAAATCTATTCACCCCCCCCTCTAGCTTTATATTGAACACGCCTCGAGTATTTTAAGAACTTTCACTAACCTAATTGTAAGTTCCGATCCAACACAAGATCAACAACCTACCATTCCTCGTCGTAGTGGGAGGGTTAGAACAGAACCCGAAAGATACATCGGTCTGGGAGAATCAGTGGAGAATCTCCCGGATGACGATGATCCCTACACGTACAAGGAAGCTATGGAGGATGTTGATAGTCGCCATTGGCAAAAGGCAATGCAATCTGAGATTGAATCTATGTTCGATAACAAAGTCTGGTCCCTTGTAGACTTGCCTAAAGGGATAAAACCCATTGGGTGCAAGTGGGTATACAAGAGGAAAAGAGGTATGGATGGTAAGGTGGAAACCTTTAAAGCTAGATTGGTAGCTAAAGGGTATACACAGAAAGAAGGTATCGATTACGAGGAAACCTTCTCTCCTGTGGCCATGCTTAAATCCATTAGGATACTCTTATCCATTGCAGCATCTTTAGATCTAGAGATTTGGCAAATGGACGTCAAGACAGCTTTCCTTAATGGAAGTCTTGACGAAAGCATCTACATGATGCAACCAGAGGGATTCATTGAAAAGGGCCATATGGAAAAGGTATGCAAGTTGCAGAAATCCATATATGGATTGAAGCAAGCATCCAGATCCTGGAACATAAGGTTTGATCAAGCTGTCAAAGGTTTTGGATTTATTCAGAATCCTGACGAACCTTGTGTATACAAAAGGATTAAGGGCGACAAGTTGGTTTTCCTGATTCTTTATGTTGATGATATACTACTCATTGGAAACGATGTAGGTGTATTGACATCAGTAAAAGAATGGTTAGCAAAACAATTTGATATGAAGGACTTAGGAGAAGCAAGTTTTATTCTAGGTATCCAAGTAATAAGGGATAGAAAGAATAGAACGATTGCATTATCCCAAGCTTCATACATAGACAAGATCTTGTCTAGGTTTTCCATGCAGGATTCCAAGAAAGGTATGTTACCTTTCAGACATGGAATCAAGCTTTCTAAGGAACAAGTTCCTAAGAATGTGCATGAAGAGCAATTCATGAGTAGAGTTCCATATGCCTCGGCAGTTGGAAGTCTCATGTATGCAATGCTCTGTACTAGACCAGATATTTGTTTTGCTGTTGGCATAGTTAGCAGGTTTCAATCGAAACCTGGTCCTGATCACTGGACGGCAGTCAAGCATATTTTCAAGTATCTTAAGAGAACGAGAGATAATATGCTTGTATACTCTGGAGGGGATTTGATTCCCGTTGGGTATACAGATTCTGATTTCCAATTAGATTCTGACTCCAGAAAATCCACATCAGGGGCTGTGTTTACTATTGGAGGAGGAGCAGTTATATGGAGGAGTATCAAGCAATCTTGTATTGCTGATTCCACCATGGAAGCTGAGTATGTTGCTGCATGCGAGGCTGTTTGGCTCCGCCAATTCTTGATTGACTTGGAAGTGGTTCCTAGTGCGAATAAGCAGATCACTATCTACTGTGACAACAGTGGAGCAGTGGCTAATTCGAAAGAACCAAGAAGTCACAAGAGAGGTAAACACATTGAAAGAAAGTATCATCTTTTAAGGGAGATTGTTCAAAGAGGTGACGTGACGATTACCAAAATTGCGTCAGCAGAAAATCTAGCGGATCCCTTCATAAAGGCTCTACCACAGAAGAGTTTCGATGGGCATCTAGAGAACATGGGCTTGAGAGATATGACACATTTGCTATAGTGCAAGTGGGAGATTGTTAGGATTATGCTCAATAGCAAGAGTGTAATGTTGTAATTAACAATCTTTTTCATATTAATAAAGTGATTTCTGGTTTAACAAATCGTATAGCATTTATAGTTTAATATTATAATTGTCAAAGTAAATAATCATAAGGTCTAAAGACTATGAGAAAAGAAGAATTGTTCGTACATCTGGATATGTATGTGGTAGACACAATTTTTTAGTTAGTCTTGAATAATGTTTGTTAGGATTATGCTCAATAGCAAGAGTGTAATAGTGTTTTTGACAATCTATTCATATTCATAATGTGATTTCTGATTTAACAAATCTTATAGCATTTATAGTTTAATTATTATAATTGTCAAAAGTAAATAATCATAAGGTCAAAAGACTATGAGAAAAGAAGAATTGTTCGTACATCTGGATATGTATGAGGTAGACACAATTCTTTAGTTAGTCTTGAATAATGTTCACAACTTAAGTTAAAGGTTGGGCACCTTTATCTTGTTAAAGTTGTAGAATTCTTTTGCTAGCATTTGAGTGGGATCAAATGAGTTATGATGAGTCTGAAATCATCGGAGGGTCTTCGAGTAAAAGAATCTAGTGCACTGGGTGCATTGAACTGGATCACAATGAAATACTTTATCTAGAACCGTCAATAGATAATAGTCTTTTCATTATTAGGACAATCGGAGAGTCTATCTTAATCCTGAGATAAATGATGGACTTATGGTTGCAAGTGGTATCATTTGAGTTATCAATGAGTACGATTATATAGCATAGTCTATCCTCGATAGTTTGGTGATATTCATTTGTTAATCGATAGAGGACTTCATTTATAGATATGGACATCGTGGCTCCATTTAATAAATGAGAGTAGAATATCATTAAATGGATGTTTTGAGGTATTGGATATTGAATCTTAACGTTAAGTTTTCAATAGAGTCTATTGAAACATGGCTTCTGGACAAGTCAAAATATCCAAGTTCAAAATGTGGTCATATGAGTAAATATGGTAACTTGGAGAGCTATAGGCAGTCTATGAGCTCTTGACGATTACTGATATTCTTCACGAGGATACACCATCTCCAATAAGATTGTCTAGGGTACGAATGAGAAATATTTACTTATTCTATCTTTATTTAAGAGTTCAATTTTAGCTCTTTAGTGGAATGAGTTAAAATTAATAGATCGGACCTAAGTGAATCATTTGTTGATTGTGATTAGGTTATGTCTATTGAAGCTTAAATTTAGATAGCCCGCCAAGATCCCCAATCCACACGGACTTGCATGGATCACTTGATATATTCTACTGGACCAATTTATGGGTCCATCTAGAATTGTATTTAATATATTAAGAATATAATTTGCACATTATTTATTTAATTGGCTGATCAATTATATTAATATATTAATGAAAGGCATGTGGGCTTGTTTCTTTTAGTAAGAATGGGTCTGGTTCACATGTGGGCTTTTTAATTAAAATATAATGGATTAAATAAAATAAGAAAATAATATTAGGCCCATGTATATGGTGTGGGCGGCAAGACTAGAATAATAGTCTAAAATATTATTTTATTTTATTGATTGATTAAATGGAAATTAATTAATTTCTTAGTTAATCATTTAATTGAGAATCAAAATCTTTTTCTGACTTGGAAATATGTTTCTTAGTAGTATACTATTGTGGTAGTATAAATAAAATAAAAGACTTTATTTGGTAAGTAGATAAATAAGGGATTTATTTATCTAGTCAAATAAGGAAGTCTTTTATATAGTCACAAATACACTAAAGAGTTGGATTATGGTTGAATTCTAAAGATTGATAGAGATATATATTATATATGGTAAGTTAAATATATATATATATATATATATATATATATATATATATATATAAGATATATGGATTGGAATTGGCGAATATATAGATATATATATTATATATGGCTAGTGGATTCATATATAGCAATATATATATTATTTCGGATTCACATATATACATATATATATATACTGACTTTTATATTATATAATTACATATATATATATATATATATATTGACTTATATAGATTATAGAATGTATGCAGCATTCGTGCTTATATATAGATTATATAATTAAAGTTTGTTTTTTGTGCAAAGAGAATTCGAAAACCCTAGGTCTTTGGCTTGAGAGTTTTTTTCTTTTGCTAGAGAAAAATAGAATCCAACTCTTAGATCAGTGTGAGAATTCGGCCAAGAGGAATAGAGAGAAAAGTTTGTTCTTATTTCGATAGTGCACTAGTTACTTTTACATCAAAAGGTTTTGTGCACAATTTCGAATAAGGTTCACGCAAGTTTCGATCTAACGATTGTGAATTCAAAAGTGACCGGAACATTCTTTGTAGCCTCTTGGAATTTGTTGTGACTAACGAAAAAGAAAAGGTTTTGTTAATCTATCCTCAGGTACACAATTCAAAGAGAAGGGAGACCACGCTCCTAGGTGATTCACGTTCGTGATTGGATTGGAAGATCTTGCGGATTACCATCGACGCAATGTCAATCGGATCACGCGACAAAGGTATGATATCTTTAGTATTATATGTTAATTAATTAGAGGGTTAAGGTTCAAATTATGGAAAAATTTTAAAACATACTAAATCTATTTTTTAGTCTCGCTTCCGCTGCGTTGACCGTATTTTTCCCTACAATGTTCACAACTTAAGTTAAAGGTTGGGCACCCTTATCTTGTTAAAGTTGTAGAATTATTTTGCTAGCATTTGAGAGGGATCAAATGAGATATGATGAGTCTAAATCATCGGAGTGTCTTCGAGCAAAAGGATCTAGTGCACTGGGTGCATTGAACATGATCACAATGAAAAGCTTTATCTAGAACCGTCAATAGATAATAGTCTTTTCATTATCAGGACAATCGGTGAGTCTATCTTAATCCTGAGATAAATGATGGACTTATGGTTGCAAGTGATATCATTTGAGTTATCAATGAGTATGATTATATTGCATATGTAAGGATTCCCGTTGTTTTTAATTGGCTTATTTCGTGATCAAACCATATGTGGGGGTTCTTTGTAAGGGTAGCCTAAGTATCGGTCTTGTTGTTCGAAGCCCTTTTGAAGACCTCGTGTTGATAAGCACCGAAGGTAAATTTCTATGTGCTTACTTTTCTTTGAAGAGATTAGTTGCACACACACACTAAACATTCATTGCATATGTGTGCATTCTCTTCGTTTGTCACAATTCACTTGCACTTATTTATTATATTTTATGGTGTGTAATTGTGTCATGTTGTTGTATAATTCGTTTCCCGATAACTTTCGGAAACGTCCGCGCATGCACGAGAATGTGCTTGGTTTAGCGCGAGGACCGCCTATGGAGAATGCCCTTGGCTTCTCCTTGGTTTTCACCTATCTAGGTGATCGGCGGTTATGATCGGCGGCCTGGCCGCCGAATGAAACCGCCGTTTCAGTCCAGATTGGTCTGGAGCATTTCTGCGGTTAAGATCGGCGGTCACGACCGCCGTTCGAAACCGCCGTTTCAAGACCTGATTGATTTATCTCTCAGTCTAATTCGGCGGTTGAAACGGCGGGCATGAAACCGCCGTTCGAAACCGCCGTTCATACCTGGTTGATTTTGATCTCTCTGTTCTGTTTCGGCGGTTGGAATCGGCGGTCACGATACCGCCGAATGAACCGCCGTTTATGCTCTGTTCTTCACGAGCTCAATTCGGCGGTCATTAACGGCGGCCTGGCCGCCGATTGAAACCGCCGATTGGCGCGTTTCTTCGAAACTTACTTAAACGACCACACTTTGATTTGGCCCCCTATATATATGCCACTTTGACTTTAGGTCAATTAAGAGAGTTCATATTCAGAATTCATACTTAGGATATTTTTCAAAGAGAAGAAAAGTTCCAAGAACTCCATTCTTGATTCTCAAACACTTTTCATGATCATCAATCATCATCTAGCATCATCTTAGATCATCTAGATGTCATCTAGCATGGAATCTTCATCATACTTTGCTTGGTAAGCTTTTCACTAATATCTTACATGTTTTGTGTTTCTCTTATCTAGCAATCTCAATTAATTACTTGTTTGTTATTTTGTATGCTTTAGATACAATATTGAGATGAGTATGATGTATGTTTGAGATTTTATATTGTGCTTGCATATTAGGTTTTGTGCTTAATATTGATTAGCTAAACTAATTGACATGTCATTTAGTTTTGATATCTAGGATTGTTCTTAATTGCATATTAATCATCTTAGATAAGCATATAGGGTTTCCCTTGCTCTATGTTGCATTTTGGATATTTACATATATTCATTTAGGGTTGTATTCTCTTCATAGAGAAAGTAAGTCTTGTGTGTAGCATCCGGGATTAGGTTGCTTAGAACGCAAGCAAATTGGACTAGGTTCACTCATACCGGGATTAGGTAGGTGTGTGATTACTTCCGGGATTAGGTTGTAATCGTTTGCACATTTAGTGGATTCGAGGTTCGAGTGTGGCTTACTTACATAGCCCGTGGTTTTTCCCGTGAGGGTTTCCACGTAAAAACCAAGTGTTGTTTTAATTTCCGCACCATATTACAATTGCTTGGTTATATTATCTTGAGGGCATTTTCGTAATTTTGACTAACACGAAAAATTGGGTAAAAAGCGTAAAATCTATTCACCCCCCCCTCTAGATAGCTTTATACACACCGTGCTATTATTTGTTTCAATTGGTATCAGAGCGGGTTCCTAGACATACATAGGTGATCCTTGCTCATTTTGGTGTGTTTTGCATTTTGTGTGATTGTTTGATTTATTCATACATTTTGCATTCATCTCATTTGCATTCATCCAAACACTATGAGTGGTTTCGGGATGAGCAAAGAGGGAGCGTCGAGCGTGAGGCCACCGTTGCTCACCGGCGATAATTACTCCTCATGGAAGGGGAAGATGGAAGCATACATATGCCAAATCCATGATAGGGCATGGATGGCGGTTGAAGATGGATATGCTCCACCTATGATGACTTCTACGGATGGAGGAGAAGAAGTTCTCAAGCCTAAGGCACAGTGGAGTCCTCAAGAATTTATTGACTCCATGTGGAACAACAAGGCTATTCATGCCATCCGATGTGCAGTGAGTGAAAATCAGTACAAACTGATTCAAATTACTAGGATTGCTAAAGAGGCATGGGACATCCTAGAAGTTGCACATGAAGGCACCGAGGTTGTCAAGGACTCAAAGCTTCAAGTCCTTCAAACTCGGTTTGAGACCATTAGGATGGAAGAGCACGAGCACTTCAATGACTTCCAAGTGAGACTAATGGACATTGTGAACCAAAGTCACCAACTTGGTGATCCTTACTCGGATAGAAGAATCAAGCAAAAGATCATGCGATCACTTCCCGAGAGGTTCGAACCCAAAGTGACGGCTTTAGAAGAAAATGACACTTACAAGGAAATGAAGCCGAGTGAAGTCATTGGAAGACTTCTAGCCTATGAATCAAGAAAGGCTACCACATCTCCTCCTAAGAAGAAAAAGGATATTGCCTTGAAGACATCCAAGATGGAAGAGGAGGAGGATGACTCATATGAAGACATGGCACTCATTGCCAAAGGATTCAAGAAGTTCTTGAATCTTCAAAAGAGTGATTATGGCTCAAAGGGGAATGACTTCAAGAAGAAGAAGTCCACTATTAAGAATGTCAAGCCATATCATGAGATGTCTTCAAGAGAGAAGATTCAATGCTACGAATGTGGAGGATTCGGGCATATCTCCAAGGAATGTGCTAACTTGGAAGATGAAAGAGAGGAGGTCGCCACTTCAAGTAATAGTGATGAAGAGATTGTGGCAAAATTCTTGGCATTAGGTTGCTCTCTCAAGCGGGACAACAAAGTGAAAGTTGTTGAAGGAAGTCCCTCAAGCTTGAATGATTGTGAGAACAACTATTTTGCCTTTCCGATCTCCTACAATGAAGAAGAGAATGAGAGTCAAGAAGAAAGTGACTCTAATAAAGACGACTCTTCATCTAACTCCTCACATGGATATGTGAAGAAAAAGGTTCTAGATAAACACCTCACTGAGTTTAAAAGCTTAGCAATGAAGACCAAGGAAAAGATACGAAGATTGAGAGAAGAGAATCTAGACCTTGAAGCTCATGTTGACCACTTAAGTGAACAAGTGGATAGATCCAAGAATATTGAAGATAAGCTAAGAAAGGAGTTAGACTTATCTAAGAGGAATGAAGAAGAATTAAAAAGAGAGCTTGAAGAGGCTAAAGGATCAAGGACTAGGATAGTTTCTAGCACCGAACAACTTGACCACATGTTAAGTGTTGGAAAGAGTCCGTGTGATAAGAGAAGTCTTGGGTTTGAAGATAGTAAGGAGTCCTCCACTCCTAACAAGACCATGTTTGTCAAAAGCTTGAGCTACAAAGAAGATTCACCGGTGCAAACTCCTAGGAAGAAGATTGAGCTAGGACAATGCTCTCATAGTGCACAAGTGAAGGTAGCTCCAAGAAGACAATCTCAAGCTCAACCTACAAGAGTTCCTCATGCTAACTTCCCTCAAACTCAAATCCATCAAGGGAAGAGACCAATCATGCAAACTCAACCGTGGAAGCAACCAAGTGTTGGTCAACAACAAAGAAGGAGAAATCCTATCCAACAACCAAGACAACCACAAAGACATGGGAAGGCTCCTATGCATGCACAAGGACATGGTACGATTCCTAACTTTGTCCCTACATGTCATTTTTGTGGTGTTGATGGTCATATTAGACCAAAGTGCTTTCGTTACATTAAAATGTGTAGAGTTAAAAGCATGATTGAGAAAAAGAAAGCTAGAGCTAGAATGCATACTCATAGGAAGGAAGAAATTCATTTACATGATCCTATGACATCTAGATCTTTAGAACAATTGACCACTAGGAAGAAAAATGTCACACCTATGTGGATAAGGAAAAATGAACCCGCTTGCTACGAGACTATCAAGTCTCAAATAGGTTCATCCAAGCCAAATGGACTTGGGAGGTCTATAGGACCTCATGACCTTCATTGTTGAAGGTTGATGATTGACCCCATATGGGGAACTCAAGCAAAGAGAGCTATTTTGCATTCTTGTATCTTGCAAAAAATTTGAAATATCTTATGCCTCTTCTTTTAATTGCTTGAGTAAGCTTGGTTGTACATATGTATATATGTTTTAAAATTCCATAAGTGTGAACCTTGCTTGTCTACAATCCATGTCATATTTATGTTCAAACATGCATTTTTGGACTAGGAGATTTACATTGGAAGTATGATTTGAATGACCTATGATTATCTCCATGACATGATGATTCTTTAATAACATGCTAATGACAAATGAAAAAGCATGAAATTCATATATCATGCTCACATGAAAAGCATGAATTGATGATTGCATATTCTTAAAAATGCAAAACTTGTGTGAAAACTTATGAGACTCAAAATGAATAAAGGATCTTGTATCCATTCAAAGGAATTTACATTCCAAATGTCTCTCTTTCTTTATTAGTTGAACATGGTTACTATCATACGGATAATTTTATCCGGAAAAATCAAATAGGGTGCAAAGTCGCTCATGCCATGTTTCGCTTATAAAGTTGGATATAGTTGCTCTTAAATTGAAATCAATAATCTCTATATCCTTGCTTTTCCCATGACATTGGTGAAATTGGTTTGAATTCTTATTAGAAACCTTTGTCATTTGCTTTGCCAAATACCATTGTATTTTGGACTTGAATGCTATATGTCTTGTATGCAAAGCATGTTGGATTCACACATTTTCTCAAAATAAATCTCCTTGTTTCTCTCAAATTAATTGAAGTGCATAGAGTGACTTATATGTATATGCAAGTCTTGCATGCTTCTATCTCTCGTTGCTATGAGTGACCCGGTTGGGGACTACTCCTTTGCCTATATCATGACAAAAAGGGGGAGTAGGATATGGTAAGGGGAGGTGCAAAATATAGAAGCTATTGAGGGGGAGAACATACATTGAGGGGGAGTAACCCGTTGAGGGGGAGCATTGCATTTATCATACATTGCATACATTTGGTAATGTTGTGCCTAAATTCTAAAAATGCAAATGCTTGGTATTGTTCTCACATGATTAATCTCACACTTTTCTTGTATTAGAAATGTTAGAAACTCTTTTCAGGGATTGTTTATTCTACAAGAGGATTGAAGACTTCATGTTGCATTAGCTTATCTCTTTGTAATGTAGAATATCATTATAGTCCCGTAGTTTCTATTTTTTGTGAGGAATCATTGTGAGTGATGGTTTTGTCACGAAATAGCCAAAGGGGGAGATTGTAAGGATTCCCGTTGTTTTTAATTGGCTTATTTCGTGATCAAACCATATGTGGGGGTTCTTTGTAAGGGTAGCCTAAGTATCGGTCTTGTTGTTCGAAGCCCTTTTGAAGACCTCGTGTTGATAAGCACCGAAGGTAAATTTCTATGTGCTTACTTTTCTTTGAAGAGATTAGTTGCACACACACACTAAACATTCATTGCATATGTGTGCATTCTCTTCGTTTGTCACAATTCACTTGCACTTATTTATTATATTTTATGGTGTGTAATTGTGTCATGTTGTTGTATAATTCGTTTCCCGATAACTTTCGGAAACGTCCGCGCATGCACGAGAATGTGCTTGGTTTAGCGCGAGGACCGCCTATGGAGAATGCCCTTGGCTTCTCCTTGGTTTTCACCTATCTAGGTGATCGGCGGTTATGATCGGCGGCCTGGCCGCCGAATGAAACCGCCGTTTCAGTCCAGATTGGTCTGGAGCATTTCTGCGGTTAAGATCGGCGGTCACGACCGCCGTTCGAAACCGCCGTTTCAAGACCTGATTGATTTATCTCTCAGTCTAATTCGGCGGTTGAAACGGCGGGCATGAAACCGCCGTTCGAAACCGCCGTTCATACCTGGTTGATTTTGATCTCTCTGTTCTGTTTATGCTCTGTTCTTCACGAGCTCAATTCGGCGGTCATTAACGGCGGCCTGGCCACCGATTGAAACCGCCGATTGGCGCGTTTCTTTGAAACTTACTTAAACGACCACACTTTGATTTGGCCCCCTATATATATGCCACTTTGACTTTAGGTCAATTAAGAGAGTTCATATTCAGAATTCATACTTAGGATATTTTTCAAAGAGAAGAAAAATTCCAAGAACTCCATTCTTGATTCTCAAACACTTTTCATGATCATCAATCATCATCTAGCATCATCTTAGATCATCTAGATGTCATCTAGCATGGAATCTTCGTCATACTTTGCTTGGTAAGCTTTTCACTAATATCTTACATGTTTTGTGTTTCTCTTATCTAGCAATCTCAATTAATTACTTGTTTGTTATTTTGTATGCTTTAGATACAATATTGAGATGAGTATGATGTATGTTTGAGATTTTATATTGTGCTTGCATATTAGGTTTTGTGCTTAATATTGATTAGCTAAACTAATTGACATGTCATTTAGTTTTGATATCTAGGATTGTTCTTAATTGCATATTAATCATCTTAGATAAGCATATAGGGTTTCCCTTGCTCTATGTTGCATTTTGGATATTTACATATATTCACTTAGGGTTGTATTCTCTTCATAGAGAAAGTAAGTCTTGTGTGTAGCATCCGGGATTAGGTTGCTTAGAACGCAAGCAAATTGGACTAGGTTCACTCATACCGGGATTAGGTAGGTGTGTGATTACTTCCGGGATTAGGTTGTAATCGTTTGCACATTTAGTGGATTCGAGGTTCGAGTGTGGCTTACTTACATAGCCCGTGGTTTTTCCCGTGAGGGTTTCCACGTAAAAACCAAGTGTTGTTTTAATTTCCGCACCATATTACAATTGCTTGGTTATATTATCTTGAGGGCATTTTCGTAATTTTGACTAACACGAAAAATTGGGTAAAAAGCGTAAAATCTATTCACCCCCCCTCTAGATAGCTTTATACACACCGTGCTATTATTTGTTTCAGCATAGTCTATCCTCGATAGTTTGGTGATATTCATTTGTTAATCGATAGAGGACTTCGTTTATAGATATGGACATCGTGGCTCCATTTAATTAAATGAGAGTATAATATCATCATATGGATGTTTTGAGGTAATTGGATATTAAATCTCAACGTTGAGTTTTCGATAGTGTCTATTAAAAACATGGCTTCTGGACAAGTCAAAATATCCAAGTTCAAAACGTGGTCATATGAGTAAATATGGTAACTTGGAGAGTTATAGGCGGTCTATGAACTCTTGGCGATTACTGATATTAATCACGAGGATACACTATCTCCAATATGATTGTCTAGGGTTATGAAAGACGAACATCTTCCTTTTCTATCTTTATTTAAGAGTTCAATTTTAGCTCTTTAGTGGAATGAGTTAAAATTAATGGATCGGACCTAAGTGAATCATTTGTTGATTGTGATTAGGTTATGTCTATTGAAGCTTAAATTTAGATGGCCCGCCAAGATCCCAATCCACACGGACTTGCATGGATCACTTGATATATTCTACCGGACCAATTTAAGGGTCCATCAAGAATTGCATTTAATATATTAAGAATATAATTTGCACATTATTTAAGTAATGGGCTGCTCAATTATATTTATATATTAATGAAAGACATGTGGGCTTGTTTCTTTTAGTAAGAATGGGTCTGGTTCACATGTGGGCTTTTTATTTAAAGTCCAATGGATTAAATGAAATAAGAAAATAATATGTTGGCCCATTTATTCAAGTGGGGCGGCAAGGTTAAGTTTTAACCTAATATATTATTTTGTTTCATTTGTTTTAATTAAATAAGAATTAATTAATTTATTAATTAATTGTTTAATTAAGAAACAAATCTTTTCTGATTAGGAAATATGATTCCTAATGTTATACTATTGTTGGTAGTATACTAAAAGTAAAAGACTTATTTGGTAAGAAAATAAATAATTAATTTTATTTATTTAATCAAATAAGAAGTCTTTTAATTTAGTCATTAAAAAGAATAAAATAACTATGAGTTGGATTAGGGTTAGAAGTCTATTCTTTTATGGAAATTAGGGTGCAACACAAACCTTTGGAGGTGGTGATTTGCGGCAACCCTAGTGCAAAAAGAAGAGAGATTTCGGCAACCCTAAAAGACAAGGAGAGGAAAATTTAGGCCACCTATATATTCCCACATATAGATTTCGGCCACCCTAAGTTGTTCAAGACACAATTTTTCCTCTTCTTCACAATTCATAGAAAGCTTTTATTCTACTAAAACAAATATGAGTGTTAGATTATTCTTTGATAGTATACTATTTGCTTAATCATCAATAAGCTTGTGTATACGATATCGATCTAGGTTCACGCGAGTTTCGATCATTAGATTGAGAACTCAAAAGTGACCGGAATAATCTCAGTCATTCTTTTGATTGTTTTTGTGACTAACAAAGAAAAGAAAGTTTGTTTTGTCCATTCACAGGTTTGCAATTCAAAAAAAAAGGGAGACCACGCTCCTAGGTGATCCACGTTCGTGCTAGGATTGAAGATCTTGCGGATTACCATCGACGTAAGTCAATCGGATCACGCGACAAAAGGTATTCTACTTTTTGGTTATTGTATATGCATGTTTAATTAATTAAAGGTTTTAAGGTTCATAAAGGAAAAATTTTAAAAGTCACTAAATCTTATTTTTAGTCTCGCTTCCGCTGCGTGTACTACGGTATTTTTCCTTACACTCTAGTGCTAGATATAGTTAACGGATTCCATCTCTTTGTGGAACGAGACCCTTGCTTACTTGCTATACTAGTCCTTTGACTCGTTGCAATTGCGAGGTGATTAGAACAGAAATATCATTTTTGGTAGGCGTCAACGACTGCCTTATCAAATACCTAAGCTACCCTTACAATGAATCCCCAATATGTGGTTTGTCCACGAGATAATCCAATCAAGATATAGGAATCCTTACAGGGTGTACTGATTGAGGCGAGTCTTTCTGGTGGCAGATGGTGAAGGTTTGCAGTCTTCTGGCAAGGTTCATAGGATTGTGCAAAAATTTTAGCGCCCTGATGACACGCACGTGGTAGTTCTAAAATATATCCCCGGTGGCACCAAAAACTTGATCGGCGCACGGACCGGTTCTAATAAACTACGGTAAATGGTATGGCGCGCGAGTGTTTCTACCCTTTTCTCAAGTATACGAATCGAACGAGTCGTATAGTGGTTAAAAGCAAGGGTATCATTCCCACGAAGGAGGTGTTTACCCTAAATCAGTTCTAGGTCTTAGATAATATTTACACTATATACACTAATTACATGCAAGAAAGTAAATAGCAATTGTCACAAACAATTAAACTAACTAATCTAAGATTACACTAACAAAGCCTTAATCTAATTGAAACAAATAATAGCACGGTGTGTATAAAGCTATCTAGAGGGGGGGTGAATAGATTTTACGCTTTTTACCCAATTTTTCGTGTTAGTCAAAATTACGAAAATGCCCTCAAGATAATATAACCAAGCAATTGTAATATGGTGCGGAAATTAAAACAACACTTGGTTTTTACGTGGAAACCCTCACGGGAAAAACCACGGGCTATGTAAGTAAGCCACACTCGAACCTCGAATCCACTAAATGTGCAAACGATTACAACCTAATCCCGGAAGTAATCACACACCTACCTAATCCCGGTATGAGTGAACCTAGTCCAATTTGCTTGCGTTCTAAGCAACCTAATCCCGGATGCTACACACAAGACTTACTTTCTCTTTGAAGAGAATACAACCCTAAGTGAATATATGTGAATATCCAAAATGCAACATAGAGCAAGGGAAACCCTATATGCTTATCTAAGATGATTAATATGCAATTAAGTATAATCCTAGATATCAAAACTAAATGACATGTCAATTAGTTTAGCTAATCAATATTAAGCACAAAACCTAATATGCAAGCACAATATAAAATCTCAAACATACATCATACTCATCTCAATATTGTATCTAAAGCATACAAAATAACAAACAAGTAATTAATTGAGATTGCTAGATAAGAGAAACACAAAACATGTAAGATATTAGTGAAAAGCTTACCAAGCAAAGTATGATGAAGATTCCATGCTAGATGACATCTAGATGATCTAAGATGATGCTAGATGATGATTGATGATCATGAAAAGTGTTTGAGAATCAAGAATGGAGTTCTTGGAATTTTTCTTCTCTTTGAAAAATATCCTAAGTGTGAATTCTGAATATGAACTCTCTTAATTGACCTAAAGTCAAAGTGGCATATATATAGGGGGCCAAATCAAAGTGTGGTCGTTTAAGTAAGTTTCAAAGAAACGCGCCAATCGGCGGTTTCAATCGGCGGCCAGGCCGCCGTTCATGACCGCCGAATTGAGCTCGTGAAGAACAGAGCAAAAACGGCGGTTCATTCGGCGGTTTCGTGACCGCCGATTCCAACCGCCGAAACAGAACAGAGAGATCAAAATCGACCAGGTATGAACGGCGGTTTCGAACGACGGTTTAATGCCCGCCGTTTCAACCGCCGAATTAGACCGAGAGATAAATCAATCAGGTCTTGAAACGGCGGTTTCTAACGGCGGTCGTGACCGCCGATCTTAACCGCAGAAAAGCTTCAGACCAATCTGGACTGAAACGGCGGTTTAATTCGGCGGCCAGGCCGCCGATCATAACCGCCGATCACCTAGAAAGGTGAAAACCAAGGAGAAGCCAAGGGCATTCTCCATAGGCGGTCCTCGCGCTAAACCAAGCACATTCTCGTGCATGCGCGGACGTTTCTGAAAGTTATCGGGAAACGAATTAACACAACAACAAGACACAATAACACACAACAAAATATAATAAATAAGTGCAAGTGTGAATTGTGACAAATGAAGAGAATGCACACATATGCAATGAATGTTTAGTGTGTGTGTGCTTCTAAATCTCTTCAAAGAAAAGTAAGCACATAGAAATTTACCTTCGGTGCTTATCAACACGAGGTCTTCAAAGGGCTTCGAACAAGAAGACCGATACTTAGGCTACCCTTACAAAGAACCCCCACATATGGTTTGATCACGAAATAAGCCAATTAAAAACAACGGGAATCCTTACACTAATTACCACTAAGCTAACTAATTCCAACTACAACTAAGGGTTGTCAATCCCTTAGGCAATTAACTAACCTAATCACTAAACTACCAACAACAATTATACTAAATTACACTAACTAGCTAAACTAATTACCACTAATGCAAAGTTATGCAAGAGTGATAATGAGATATGTTAGGGAAATAATGAATCATGCAAAATACCTAATTACTAGTTGATAACAATTAAGCACTTCAATTATAGGTTAACTAAATTAAGAAAGGTTTGCATTAATCAAGTAAATCCTATTTTGCATGTTAACAATTGGATAATCAATTAACAAGCATATATCAATTAAAGCTCAAATCAAATGATTTGTCCAACTAGTATCATAGATAATAATACATAAATACACCAAATCCTTAACATAACTATTTAATTACACATTAACAACAAACTAAGGAAATAAGAGAGACAATAGAGATAACCCAATGATGTTGGAGAAGTCTTCAAGCTAGCTCAACTCCTCTTGCTTTCCCTAGCTCGAAATCAAGGTGTGGAAGCTTTGGATCACTATTGGTGGCTGGAAAACCACCTTACACACTAGTTACAGGCTAAGTGAAGTGGTGTGAGTTTATTCTAAGCTATTCTAGGTTGGTAGGGTAATTTGGGTGTAACTTGGTGTGAATTTAAGTTACACTAAACTATTCTAAACTATACTAAGCTAATCTAAGCTACTCTAGAATATTTGGAGGTATTTGGATATCTGGGATGTGTGTTTTAGGTTAGAAAGGGATGTATATATATAGGGAAATGATTTGGGGAAGGTTTGGACGAAAATATCTTCCAAGTCGATCGTCTTCGAGGGTTCGAAACCCCTGGCTCGCGGGTTCATTCCCGCCGATGAAGCTTGCGGTGGAAAAATGGAAGTTGGCTGTGAGTTCTAACCTTCTGGACTACGGGAACTTTCTAGCGGAATGAAACCACTGAGACTTGGCGAGTTTGGTCGTTCTGGTTCTCGTGACACTGGCCGCTGGAATGATCTTGAAGCTTGAATGGCCATGGAAACTTGGAGGATTTGTTGGAGTTGAAAACCTTTGCATAGGAGCTCAAAGTGGGTCCATCATGACCGGCGTGGAGTGAGCTTCCGATCTGGGCAGAGAAACACCAGAAAAGTGCCCGAAAAATGGTCAGGAATGACTGGGTTGAAGTCGAGTCTGTCGCCTGTTCGGGTCGGGTAAACCGGGTCACGGGTCAACCCGGCTAGCTGAATAAGACGACCTGACGTCATGCTGACATCAGGCATGACGCAGGCACTCATAAAACGGCGTCATTTCCAACGCTGACGTGGCCTCACCGCTGTGCTTTGGCTGATGAATTACAATTTAGACCCCTCAACCCTTCCTGATTCACATAATATTCAATAATGCTCCGAATCTTGCACTTTTGCCCTTGAATTGTCCAAAATGACAATTATGCCCCTGAACTTCCCTAATCACCTGAAGCACTTATTTATCCGTTAAATTCCCGATTTTACCCGAGAAACAAGTACAAAAAGATCGGAAAAGGGAGCGCTAAATGTGAACATTTGGAGCGCGATCACCTGATGAAAAGTAGGCCAGTAGTATCCCATCCGGAGAACCTGGTATGCCAAAGTCTCTCCTGAAACATGATTGCCACAGTCCCCTACATGTACCTCGTCTAGTGCCCATTGAGCGTGAAAGTTCTCACGGTGTGTAAACTATTAATCTAGAGGGGGGTGAATAGATTTTAACTAATTTTACCCAATTTTTGTTTAAGGACAAGATTACGAAAATGCCCCTAATAGTCAATAAAATATAGCAAGTGTAATATTGTGCGGAAATTAAAACAACACTTGATATTTACGTGGAAACCCTCACGGGAAAAACCACGGGCTGTTAAGTGAGCCACACCCGAACCTCGAATCCACTAAATGTGATGAAATTACAACCTAATCCTGGAAGTAATCACACACCTACCTGATCCCGGTATGAGTGAACCTAGTTCGAATGCTTGCGATCTAAGCAACCTAATCCCGGATGCTACACACAAGACTTTGATTCTCAATGAAGAGATTAAATCCCTAAGTGAATATATGAATATTCAAAATGCAACATAGAGCAAGGGAAACCCTATATGCTTATCTAAGATGATGAATTTGCAATTAGAACAATCCTAGATATTAAAACTAGATGACATGTCAAATAGCTTAGATAATCATAGATTATAAAAACCTAGATATCTATCACAATACAACACTCAATCAAAATATCACAAATAATCTCTATCTTGTATTTAGTATATTATCTAAAAACATACAAATAATCTAAGAGATGTCTTAATATGAAAAACACTAAAATTAGATGAGATTAGTGAAGAACATACCAAGGAAGATGTGATGATCCAAAAACATACATGGATGCATTCTATGAAGGCATTGATTTGAGTGGTCAAAGGTGAGTTCTTGATTTGATTTTCTCTCAAAATTCTCTCTGTAAGGTTCCTATTTGTTGATTGGCTCATTTCGTGGACAAACCACATGTTGGGGTTCTTTGTAAGGGTAGCCTAGATATCGGGTTTATTGTTCGAAGCCCTTTGAAGACCTCGTATTGATAAGCACCGAAGGTATATTTCTTTGTGCTTACTTGTCTTGAAGAGATAGTTGCACACACTCACAACTCATGCATTTGTTTAATACTTGTATGTTGTGTGTCTTATTTTTGTGCATTAATGTTCATTAACATCTCTTCTTGCATGTTAGTTTGATTGCATCTTGTATATCCAATTGCCTTGTCATGCTTAGACTTAGGATTGCATTTTTGCATTGGGCGCTTCCAAAAGCGCTCTACAGAAGCGCTGTACGAACAGCGCCCATTAAGCGCTGTACGAACAGCGCCCATTGAGCGCTGTTCAGACCTGATCAATTTAATTCGATCGTTGTTGGGTCGCTGTACAGGGGCTGTACAAAGCGCTGTACGTACAGCGCCACTCTGTTTTCCCGTGAGAACAGAGTTGGGGCGCTGTACAAGCGCTGTACAAGAGGCGCTCTACGTACAGCGCCCAAGACAAATATGAGGCCAACTTATCAAAATGACCACACCTTGTTTTGGCCCCCTATATATATGCATCTTTGACTTTAGGTCAACTAGAAGAGTTCATATTCAGATTTCATACTTAGGATATTTTTCAAAGAGAAGAAAAATTCCAAGAACTCATTTTTAATCACTCAAACACTTTTTCATGATCATCAATCATCATCTAGCATCATCTTTGATCATCTAGATGACATCTTGTATGGATTCTTCATCATACTTTGCTTGGTAAGCTTTTCACTAATATCTTACATATTTTGTGTTTCTCTTAACAAGCAATCTCAATTAATTACTTGTATGTTATTTTATATACCTTGAATACAAGTTTGAGATTAGTATGATGTATGTTTGAGAAGTTGTATTGTGATAGCTAATTAGGTTTTGTGCTTAATCTTGATTAGCTAAACTATTTGATTGAACATGTCATTTAGTTTTTAATATCTAGGATTGTTCTAATTGCATATTAATCATCTTAGATAAGCATATAGGGTTTCCCTTGCTCTATGTTGCA
This sequence comes from Acer yangbiense, assembly GCA_008009225.1. Taxonomy (NCBI): domain Eukaryota; kingdom Viridiplantae; phylum Streptophyta; class Magnoliopsida; order Sapindales; family Sapindaceae; genus Acer; species Acer yangbiense. The sequence goes on along the minus strand of CM017772.1, from coordinate 9,493,858 downwards.
TTTGAATATTCATATATTCATTTAGGGTTTATTCTCTTCATTGAGAAAGTAAGTATTGTGTGTAGCTTCCGGGATTAGGTTGCTTAGATCGCAAGCAAATTGGACTAGGTTCACTCATACCGGGATTAGGTAGGTGTGTGATTACTTCCGGGATTAGGTTGTAATCGTTTTACACATTTAGTGGATTCGAGGTTCGAGTGTGGCTTACTTACTAGCCCGTGGTTTTTCCCGTGAGGGTTTCCACGTAAAAATCAAGTGTTATTTAATTTCTGCATTTTATACTTGATTTATTGCTTTATCTATTTAGGGGTAATTTCGTAATTTTGACTAACACGAAAAATTGGGTAAAAAGCTTAAAATCTATTCACCCCCTCTCTAGATAGTTTTATACACACCGTGCTATAATTTGTTCCAATTGGTATCAGAGCGGGTTCCTAGACATACATAGGTGATCCTTGCTTATTTTGGTGTGTTTTGCATTTTGTGTGATTTTTGATCATTCATACATTTGCATTCATTTCATTCATTCATAAACACTATGAGTGGAAACGGTGGAAATGGTGGTGGCCACGAAGGTGCTTCTAGCACAAGGCCTCCACTTCTTACCGGTTTGAACTATTTCCAATGGAAAGGGAAGATGGAATCCTACATATGCCAAATTCATGACCGTGCATGGATGGCGGTGGAAGACGGATATGATCTACCCAAGATGACTCCCGGTGGTGGAGGAGAAGAAGTTTTGAAGCCTAAGGCGCAATGGAACGCGCAAGAGTTTGAGGCTTAAAAGTGGAATAGGAAGGCTATGCATGCCATCATGTGTGCAATGGATGAGAATCAGTACAAGCTTATTCAGAACACTCAGATTGCAAAAGTGGCATGGGACATCCTTCAAGTTGCACATGAGGGAACTGAGGTGGTGAAGGAGTCCAAGCTTCAAGTCCTCCAAACTCAATTTGAGCTACTTAGGATGGGAGAGGATGAATGCTTCAATGACTTTGAAATCAAATTGATGGACACTGTAAATCAAAGCCATCAACTCGGAGACCCGTATTCAGATAGGAGAGTCAAGCAAAAAATTATGAGATCTCTCCCCGATAGGTTTGAATCAAAGGTGACGGCCATAGAAGAAAATAGTGGCTACATGGATATGAAGCCAAGTGAGGTGATTGGACGTCTCCTTGCATATGAGTCTAGGAAGGCTCCTAGCACCACTACTCCTCCTAAGAAGTCTAAAGGAATAGCTTTGAAAGCATCTAAGGATGCAAAGGAGGCAAAGGATGAATCGGATGAAGACCTTGCCTTATTCGTGAAAAGGCTTAATAAGGTTATGGGGTTCAAGAAGAAGAAGGGATTTGGGTCAAGAGGACAAGACTTGAAGAAAAAAGGTTCCTTCAAGAAGTTTGAGCCTAGACAAGAGAGGACCGAAAGGAAAGGGGTCCGATGCTTTGAATGTGGTGGGATTGGTCACTTTGCTCCCGAATGTGCTAATCACAATGAAAAGAAGAATGACAAAGTGATGGCCGCCACTTGGAGTGGGAGTAGTGATGACTCCAATGAGGAAGATGAGTGAAAAGAATACTCGAGGTGTGTTCTATATATTATCTAGAGGGGGGGTGAATAGATTTTATCTAATTATTACCTAATTTTCGCATGCAAGTTAATTTTACGAAAATGCCCCTACTAGTCAACAATACATACAAGTGTAATAAGAAGCGGAAATAATAAATGACACTTGATGTTTACGTGGAAAACCCAACCATTGGGAAAAACCACGGGCTGTTAAGTGCGCCACACTCGGACCTCGAAATCCACTAATTGAAATGGAGTTTACAACCTATGTAGACCTCGTCTAACACTCCGGTCAATAACCCCCCACTTCTACCACGCGGGCCTTTAAAAGTGGCTCTAGTCCAATTTGCTTGATCCTCGTAGACACTACTTGTAATGATGTTTACAGCCTAATCCCGGTCTGTAACCCACCACTACTACCCAGCGGGCCTGTAATAGCAACCCTAGACCAAGACTTCAATCTCTCAAAAGAGATGCACAACCCTATGTGAATATTTATGAATATTCAATTAATGCAATAAGAGCTAGGGTACTCTAAATGCTTACCTAGGATTATAAGATGACAATATAATCAATCCTAGATATCACATATAGCTATATGTCATGGCATATAACTTTAGCTAAGTAAAGGATAACCAATCCTAGATACAAAGCTATCATATAAAACCTACAAACATTCAAAGGATTAACTAGTTGATTAAAAAAACAATCTATCAACCTAGTTATCAATACATCACACAAGAATGTTCATGGCATAGCTTTTAGGCAATAATGACCTAATCAAATAAGCTATGAAAAATAATCTCAATCAACAAATGAGATCAATTAGCTAGATGGCATATGAACATTAAAGCCTAGCTATCAAATAATAACCCAATCAACACATAATCTCAATCTTATATGTAGAAATTAATCTAAACACATATAAGTAAAATATGAGATAAAATTGATAAGTAGAAACACTAATTATGTAAGATAAAAGTGTTCAACAAATCATACCATGTGTGTTGAAGAAGACCCATGCATTAGCATATGCTAGATGAACCTAGATGATGCCTAGATGATGATTTGTGCATGTGGGAATGGGTTTAGAGAATTAAAGATGTGATCTTTTTGCTTTTTCTCTCAAGTCTCTCTAAATATCTCTCTAGGGTTCTTGGGATGCAAGACTTGTATTCTGAACCAGAGATAAGGATGTATTTATAGAGACCAAAAACAGGGCAGGTGAAAATACAATTTTGCCCTTGAAATGCACCGATCAGCGGTTTCAATCGGCGGCCAGGCCACCGAATTGAACCGTCGAATGGCTCCCGAGCGGAACAGGGGAACTTCGGCGACTTCGTTCGGCGGTTTCTAAACCGCCGATCCCAACCGCCGTTTTGGACTCGAGAGATATATTTCAATTAGGTCTCATTCTGTAGTTTCGAACGGCGGCCAGGCCGCCGAACGTAACCGCCGTTTCACCAAAAATGGTGAAACCAAGGAGAAGCCAAAGGCATCTCCACCGGCGATCATCGCGTAAAACAAAGCATATCAACGTGCACGCGCGGACGTTTCTGAACATCCTTCGGGAAACGAATTACACCACACTAAAAGCTAACATACATGAAGTGCAAGTGTGGGTATTGAATGCATCCTAATGCCTATCATGTCATGGCATTTCATAAAACAAGATGCAATCAATTTAATGCAAGAAGAGACATTGAATAAACAATAAAGCACAATGCACACAAAATATAAACACAACATTCAAGAATAAGAGTTATGCATGTTGTGTGTGTGTGCAACTATATCTCTTCAAGCCAAAGTAAGCACAAGATATACCTTTGGTGCTTGTCCTCTTGAGGTCTTGGAAAGGGTCTTTTATCTTCAACCTTAATCACCTAGACTACTCTTACAACCAAACCCCAACATGTGGTTTGACCACGAAATAAGCCAATCAATTTAATGGGAATCCTTACAATGAGTCTTCAAGTGAAGAAGAGTTAATGGCTAACTTCCTAGCTTTTGCCTCATCTCACAAGAGCAAAAGTGCTAGTGAGAGAGAGGAAATGAGTCAAGAGGAAATTGACTCTAATGAAGAAGAAAGTGACTCCTCTTCTAATTCCATAAAGAAATTTGTGGAGCAAAAGGTGCTTGCTAAATACCATGCCGAGTTCAATGATTTAGCAATTAAAAGCACAAGAAAGATTGAGAGGTTGAGAGAAGAGAACCTTGAACTTTCGGCTCACAATGACCACTTAAGTGAACAAGTGGAAAGATTGAAGAGGAGAGAGGATAAGTTAATTGAGGTGTTAGACTTATCCAAGAGAAGTCAAGAAGGCTTGAAGCGGGAACTTGTAGAAGTTAAAGGGTCCTTGGCTAAGATGGATTCTAGCACCAAGAAGCTTGACCATATGCTTGGTGTTGGAAAGAGTCCATGTGACAAGAGGGGTCTTGGGTATAAAGATGGCAAGAAGATCTTAACCTCTAACAAGACCGTGTTTGTCAAGTCCTTGAGGAACGAAGAAACTTCATTTGTGCAAATTCCTAGGAAGAAATTAGAAGTAGGACAATGCTCAAATGCACAAGTGAAGATGGGGCCAAGAAGGCAACCTCAAGCTCAACCCCCTAGGGTCCCTCAAGCCAACACTCCTCAACAATTGGCTCACAAAGGAAAGAGACCAATCATGCAACCTCAAGCTTGGAAGCAACCTAGACCGGTTCAACAAGGAAGATGGATTGAACCCACTTATCCACAAAGACATGGACGAGCTCCCATAAGTGCACAAAGACAAGGTATGATTCCTTTTTCCATCCCTATTTGTCACTTTTGTGGTTGTGATGGTCATATTAGACCAAATTGCTTTCAATATATTAAAATGTGTAGAGCACGAAGCATGATTGAAAAGAGAAAGAATAGAGCCAAGATGCATGTTCCTAGGAATGATAATATTGATTTGCATGATCCTAGGAATGGTAGAGCACATGTACCAAAGACCACTAAGAAAGCTAAAATTGTTGCTAAGTGGATTAGAAAGAATAAAAATGTTTGCCATGTTGCACAAATAGCCTTGAAGGCAAATTCTTCTAATTTTTGGTATTTGGATAGTGGGTGCTCTAGGCACATGACGGGAAACAAGAGTTTCTTCGAGACTCTTGTTATGGAGGAAGGTGGAAATGTCACTTTTGGTGATGGATCCTGTAAGGATTCCCGTTTTGTTGATTGGCTTATTTCGTGGTCAAACCACATGTTGGGGTTTTGAATGTAAGGGTAGTTTAAGTGTTTAATGTTGAAGATCAAAGGCCCTTCCATGACCTCAAGATACAAGCACGCCAAAGGTATAATCTCTTGTGCTTGGTTTTCTTTGAAGAGATTTAGTAGCACACACACACTTAGCATTCTTGCTATGATTGCATATTTGCTTATTTTTATGTGCATCTCTTCACATGTCACTTTGCACACTAGCACTTTGGTTGATATATCTTGTTGTGTGTATATGTGCTTTATAATTCGTTTCCCGACATTGTTCGGAAACGTCCGCGCTTGCACTAATGAGTGCTTGGTTTCGCGCGAAGACCGCCTATGGAGAATGCCCTTGGCTTCTCCTTGGTTTTCACCATTGTTGGTGATCGGCGGTTATGATCGGCGGCCTGGCCGCCGAATGAAACCGCCGTTTCAGTCTAGTTTGGTCTGAAGCAATTATACGGTCAAGATCGGCGGTCAGGACCGCCGTTCGAAACCGCCGTTCATACCTGATCGATTTTAATCCCTCGGGTTTGATTCGGCGGTTAGATCGGCGGTCACGAAACCGTCGAATGAAACCGCCGTTGATGCTCTGTTCTTCACGAGCTCAATTCGGCGGTCGTTATCGGCGGCCTGGCCGCCGATTGAAACCGTCGAACGGTGCGTTTCAGGGGCAAAATTGTTTTTTCACATGCCCAATTCTTGATGTCTATAAATATCTTATTTTCTCTTTCTCTGATCAAGCTTCTTGAGTTATTAGAACCCTAAACTTTCAAGAGAGATTTTTGAGAAAAAATCAAATCAAGAACTCAACTTTAAACACTCAAATCAAATCCCTTTTGCATCAAATTTCATATTTGATCTTCTATGCCTTCATAGAATTGATCCATGCATGGTTTTGAATCATCACATCTTATTTGGTATGTTATTCACTAATTTCATATTACTTTAGTGTTTTTCATATTAATACATCTCTTTAATTACTTGTATGCTTTTGATTATATGCTAGATACAAGTTAGAGATTATTTGTGATGAAAATGATTGAGTGTTGATTGTGATAGCTAATTTGGTTTTTAATTAATCTTGATTAGCTAAGCTATTTGACATGTCATTTAGCAATTGATATCTAGGATTGATTTAAATTGATTATCTCATCATCCTAGATAAGCATCTAAGGTTACCTAGCCTTGTTTGTTATTTGAATATTCATATATATTCACATAGGTTGTTTCTCTTCATTGAGAAGTAAGTCTTGAGGCTAAGAGTGCTTAGGCCTCAAGCAAATTGGAATAGGGTTGCTAATAAAGGCCCGCTGGGTAGAAGTGAGGGGTTACAGACCGGAGTGTTAGACGAGGTCTACATAGGTTGTAAACTTCATTTCAATTAGTGATTTCGAGTTCCGAGTGTGGTGCACTAAATAGCCCGTGGTTTTTCCCAGTGGTTGGGTTTCCATGTATACATCAAGTGTTATTTAAATTCCGCACTATATTACACTTGTATGTATTTTTGACTAGTAGGGGCATTTTCGTAAAATTGACTTGCATGCGAAAATTGGGTAATAATTGTTAAAATCTATTCACCCCCCCTCTAGATAACATATTTAGAACACACCGTATTCTTTTCAGATCCAAAAGAAATGTTGTAGGGAAAGGAACCATTTCGGTTCCCGGAATACCCTCCGTATCCAATGATTTATTTGTTGATGGCTTGAAAGCCAATTTAATAAGCATTTCACATCTTAGTGATGAAGGATATTCCGTCTTGTTTTCTAAAGATTTTTGCTCTATCCTAAAACCCAATGGACAAACCTTGTTGAAGGGCATGAGATCTAGCGATAATTGTTATTGTCTTGAAGCTAGTATTGTATCTAATCATGTGTCCATGGATGAGCAAATTGAGTTGTGGCATGAAAGACTTGGCCACATGAACTTTAGGGATCTACGGACCCTTAGAAAGTTCAATTGTGTGCGTGGCCTCCCTAAGCTTGGGAAGAAAGCCAATGGTGTTTGTGGACCTTGCCAACAAGGAAAGCAAACTAAAAGCATGCACAAAAAGGGTAAGTATCTCACCACCAAGGAGCCTCTTGAGCTTCTCCACATGGACCTCATGGGTCCCATGCAAACCGAAAGTTTGGGTGGAAAGAGATACATTTTTGTTTGTGTTGATGATTTCTCTAGGTTCACATGGACATATTTTCTTAGAGAAAAATCCGAAACTTTTGATAAGTTTAAAATGCTTTGTAATAAAATACAAAATGAAATGAACTCTAATATTAAAAGAATAAAACGGATTAGAAGTGACCATGGGAGAGAATTTGAGAATGCTACTTTTGAAACCTTTTGTAATGGTTTAGGCATCTCCCATGAGTTTTCGGCTCCTAGGACACCTCAACAAAATGGAGTTGTTGAGAGGAAAAATAGGGTCTTTCAAGAGATGGCCCGTGTGATGTTGCTTAGCAACAATATCCCTAGGAACCTATGGGCCGAAGCCATCAATACGGCTTGCTATATAGGAAATAGAGTTTTCCTAAGGCCCGGTACTAGAAATACCTCCTATGAGTTATGGAAAGGCAAGAGGCCAAATGTTAGCTACTTCCACACTTTTGGAAGCAAATGCTACATTTTGAATGACCGTGATCAACTTGGCAAATTCGATGCTAAGAGTGATGAGGGTATTTTTATTGGCTATGCCTTGAATAGTAGAGCCTATAGAGTTTTCAATTTAAAGACTCTAAATATTATGGAATCATCCAATGTCGTATTTGATGATACTAGGCTCAAGTCAAATGATCATGAGGAGGAGGTTGTTTTTAGTGATGTTTCTCCTTTGGAGAATGTTGTGGTGTCTCCTAATGTTGGGACATCTAATGTCAACAATGATGACACATAACCAATTGATAGAGTTCCTCTCTTGGACTCTAAAGAACCCGCTCCATGGGTTAGGAAACTCCATGATAAAGAAGATATCATTGGAGAGGTTAATGAGGGTGTTAGGACTAGACGTCAACTTGCTAATCTTATTAGCTACACATGCTACACCTCTCAAATTGAACCCAAAAAGGTTGAAGAAGCCTTAAATGATGAATTTTGGGTTCTTGCCATGCAAGAAGAGCTAAACCAATTCGAAAGGAATGAGGTTTGGATTCTAGTTCCTAGGCCTAAGACCACTAATGTCATAGGCACTAAATGGATATTTAGGAACAAATCCGATGAGGATGGCAACATAGTGCGGAACAAGGCTCGACTTGTAGCACAAGGGTACTCTTAAATTGAGGGTATCGACTTTGAGGAGACATTTGCTCCCGTTACCCGTTTAGAGTCTATTAGGCTTCTCTTGTCTATTTCTTGTGTGCACAAGTTCAAATTGCACCAAATGGATGTCAAGAATGCCTTCCTCAATGGCTTCTTGCAAAAGGAAGTGTTTTTTGAACAACCCAAGGGGTTTGTGGATGCTCACCACCCCAACCATGTCTATTGCCTTAAGAAGGCTCTATATGGGTTGAAACAAGTACCGAGAGCTTCGTATGAGCGCCTCACTCAATTTCTTGTTGACAATGACTACACACGTGGTAGTGTTGACAAGATACTATTCATCAAAAGAAACAATGATGAACTTTTCATAGCTCAAATATATGTTGATGATATAGTGTTTGGCTCCACCAACAACACCAAAGTCCAACAATTTGTTGATGTTATGTCTCATGAATTTGAGTTGAGTATTGTTGGTGAGCTTAGTTACTTCCTAGGTTTGCAAATTAGGCAACTAGATGATAGGATTTTCATAACCCAAGCCAAATATGCCAAAAACCTAGTGAAGAAGTTTGGTCTTGAAAAAGCCAAACATTGTGACACTCCTATGAGCACCACTTTGAAGCTAAGCAAGGATGCTATCGGTAAAAGTGTGGACCAAACCTTATATCGTGGCATGATAGGGAGCTTGCTCTATTTGACCACAAGTAGGCCCGATATATCATTTAGTGTTGGAGTTTGTGCTAGGTACCAATCCGATCCCAAGGAGTCCCATCTCTCTTCGGTTAAGAGAGTCATTCGCTTTGTGAATGGGACTTCTAATTATGGAATTTGGTACTCATTTGACACTAATCCTAGTCTTTGTAGGATATAGTGATGCGGATTGGGCAGGAAATTGTGATGATAGGAAGAGCACATTGGGTGGTTGCTTCTTCCTAGGCAACAACTTGGTGTCTTGGTTTTGCAAGAAGCAAAACTCGATTTCCTTGTCCACGGCCGAGGCCGAGTACATAGCCGCGGGGAATGGATGCACATAACTCCTATGGATGAAGCAAATGCTAGTGGACTACGGATTCAACCAAGGTACTCTCACTCTCTTTTGTGATAACATGAGTGCTATTAATATTTCCAAGAATCCGGTACAACATTCTAGAACTAAGCATATTGACATCCGCCATCACTTCATTAGAGAGCTTGTTGAAAATAAATGCATAGTACTTGAACATGTAGGTACTAATGATCAACTTGCGGACTTATTTACTAAACCCTTAGATGCTACTCGATTAAAAACTCTTAGTAGATCTATTGGGATATGTCTTGTGGAGTGATGTTCTATGATTGACCCCATATGGGGAACTCAAGCAAAGAGAGCTATTTTGCATTCTTGTCACTTGCAAAAAAAAAAAAAAAATTGAAATATCTTATGCCTCTTCTTTTAATTGTTTAAGTAAGCTTGGTTGCACATATATATATATATGTTTTCAATTCAATAAGTGTGAACCTTGCTTGTTTACAATCCATGTCATATTTATGTTCAAACATGCATTTTTGGACTAGGAGATGTATGTAGGAAGTATGATTTGAATGACCTATGATTATCTCCATGACATGATGTTTCTTAAATAACATGCTAATGATAAATGAAAAAGCATGAAATTCATATAACATGCTCACATGAAAAGCATGAATTGATGATTGCATACTCTTAAAATGCAAAACCTTGTGTGAAAGCTTATGAGACTCAAAATGAATAAAGGATCTTGTATCCGTTCAATGGAATTTACTTTCCAAATGCCTCTCCTTCTTTATTGGTTGACCATGGCTACTATCATACGGATATCTTATCCGGAAAAATCAAATAGGGTGCAAAGTCTATCATGCCATGTTTCGCTTATAAAGTTGGATATAGGTGAAATTGGTTTGAATTCTTATTAGAAACCTTTGTCATTTGCTTTGCCAAATACCATTGTATTTTGGACTTGAATGCTACATGTCTTGTATGCAAAGCATGTTTGATTGACACATTTTCTTTCTAATAAATCTCCTTGTTTCTCTCCAATTAATTGAGATGCATAAGGTGACTTATATTCATTATGCAAATCTTGCATGCTACTATCTCTCGTTGCTATGAGTGACCCGGTTGGGGACTACTCCTTTGCCTATATCATGACAAAAAGGGGGAGTAGTATATGGTAAGGGGAGTTGCAAAATATAGAAGCAATTGTGCATATTGGGGAGAACATTCATTGAGGGGATTGTGGGGGAGTAACCCGATGAGGGGGAGCATTGCATACTGAAAGTCCTAGAGGCGTGTTCAATATTAATCTAGAGGGGAGGGGGGGGGGGTGAATAGATTTTAGCTATTATTACCCAATTTTCGCATGCAAGTCAATTTTACGAAAATGCCCCTACTAGTTAAATATACAAGCAAGTGTAATATAGTGCGGAATTAAAATGACACTTGATGTATACGTGGAAACCCAACCACTGGGAAAAACCACGGGCTGTATAGTGCGCCACACTCGGAACTCGAAATCACTAATTGAAATGAAGTTTACAACCTATGTAGACCTCGTCTAACACTCTGATCTGTAACCCCTCACTTCTACCCAGCGGGCCTTTATTAGCAACCCTATTCCAATTTGCTTGAGGCCTAAGCAACCTTATCCTCAAGACTTAATTCTCTAAGAAGAGATTATGCAACCTATGTGAATATGTTGAATATTCAATTAACAAACAAGGCTAGGGAACCTTAGATGCTTATCTAGGATGATGAGATAATCAATTTAAATCAACCCTATATATCAATTGCTAAATGACATGTCAAATAGCTTAGCTAATCAAGATTAATTAAAAACCTAATTAGCTATCACAAACAACACTCAATCAATTCATCACAATTAATTCTCTAATCTTGTATTTATCATATGATCAAAACATACAAGTAAATTAAAAAGAATAGCTTGATAATAAAAATACTCAAATAAGATGAACTTAATCAAAATCTTACCAAGCAAGTTGTGATGATGAACCCAATCATGGATGCTTTCTATCTAGACATAGAAGATGCAATATGAATTTGATGCACAAGGGATTTGATTTGAGTGGTTAAAGGTGAGTTCTTTTGTATCTTTCTTTTCTTGAAAAATATTCTAAGTATGAAATCTGATAATCAACTCACATTTTTGACCTAAAGTCAAAGTGGCATATATATAGGGTGTCAAAACAAAGTGTGGTCGTTTTGAATAAGTTACACCTATTTTTGTCTTGGGCGCTGTACGTAGAGCGCCTCTTGTACAGCGCCTGTACAGCGCCCCTACTCTGTTCTCACGGGAAAACAGAGGGGTGCTATACGAACAGCGCTTTGTACAGCGCTTTGTACAGCGCTCATACAGCGCCTTCCAAAATTGCATCAAACCTGATGCATTTAAAAATGCATTTTCGACCAGGTCAGGATGGGCGCTGTACGAACAGCGCTGTACGAACAGCGCTTTGTACAGCGCCTGACACTATGTATGAAATCTTAAAAACATGCATGGCATGGTATTGGTCATACAAGATGCAATCATGTAAAGCATGCAAGAAGAGATGTTAATGAGCATTAATGAGCACAAAATAACAACACATACACAACATACAAGAGAATGAATTATGCATGAGATGTGAATGTGTGTGTGCATCTAATCTCTTCAAAGCAAATTAAGCACATAGAAGTTTACCTTTGGTGCTTATCAATCTTGAGGACATGAGAGGGTCTTGAGCTTGAATATCTATCACTAAAGCTACCCTTACATACAATCCCCAACATGTGGTTTGTCTACGAAATAAGCCAATCAACAAATCGGGAATCCTTACACGTACACTACATTTTATCATGTTGTGCCTAATTTTTTTTAAATGCAAATGCTTGTTTTTGTTCTCACTTGATTCATCTCACTTTTTACTTGTATTGGAAATGTTAGAAACTTTCTTTTCAGGGCTTGATTATTCTACAAGAGATTGAAGACTTGATGTTTTATTTTCTTATCTCTTTGTACTATAGAATATCATAGTTATCCCGTTGTTTCTATTTTTATGTGAGGAATCAATGTGAGTGGTGGTTTTGTCACGAAATAGCCAAAGGGGGAGATTGTAAGGTTCCCATTTGTTGATTGGCTCATTTCGTGGACAAACCACATGTTGGGGTTCTTTGTAAGGGTAGCCTAGATATCGGGTTTATTGTTCGAAGCCCTTTGAAGACCTCGTATTGATAAGCACCGAAGGTATATTTCTTTGTGCTTACTTGTCTTGAAGAGATAGTTGCACACACTCACAACTCATGCATTTGTTTAATACTTGTATGTTGTGTGTCTTATTTTTGTGCATTAATGTTCATTAACATCTCTTCTTGCATGTTAGTTTGATTGCATCTTGCATATCCAATTGCCTTGTCATGCTTAGACTTAGGATTGCATTTTTGCATTGGGTGCTCCCAAAAGCGCTCTACAGAAGCGCTGTACGAACAGCGCCTGAAACAAATTAACGCACGGTGTGTATAAAACTATCTAGAGGGGGGTGAATAGATTTTAAGCTTATTACCCAATTTTTCGTATTAAGATAAATTACAAAATTACCCCAAACTAGATAAAGCAATAAATCAAGTATAATATGCGGAAATTAAATAACACTTGATTTTTACGTGGAAACCCTCACGGGAAAAACCACGGGCTAGTAAGTAAGCCACACTCGAACCTCGAATCCACTAAATGTGTAAAACGATTACAACCTAATCCCGGAAGTAATCACACACCTACCTAATCCCGGTATGAGTGAACCTAGTCCAATTTGCTTGCGATCTAAGCAACCTAATCCCGGATGCTACACACAAGACTTACTTTCTCTATGAAGAGAATACAACCCTAAGTGAATATATGAATATCCAAATGCAACATAGAGCAAGGGAAACCCTATATGCTTATCTAAGATGATTAATATGCAATTAGAACAATCCTAGATATCAAAACTAAATGACATGTCAAATAGTTTAGCTAATCAAGATTAAGCACAAAACTTAATTAGCTATCACAAAACAACTTCTCAAACATACATCATACTAATCTCAAACTTGTATTCAAAGTATATAAAATAACATACAAGTAATTAATTGAGATTGCTAGCGAAGAGAAACACAAAATATGTAAGATATTAGTGAAAAGCCTACCAAGCAAAGTATGATGAAGAATCCATGCAAGATGACATCTAGAAGATCAAGGATCATGCTAGATGATGATTGATGATCATGAAAAAGTGTTTGAGTAATAAAAAATGAGTTCTTGGAATTTTTCTTCTCTTTGAAAAATATCCTAAGTATGAATTCTGAATATGAACTCTCTTAATTGACCTAAAGACAAAATGACATATATATAGGGGGCCAAATCAAAGTGTGGTCGTTTAAGTAAGTTTCAAAGAAATGCGCCGATCGGCGGTTTCAATCGGCGGCCAGGCCGCCGATCATGACAGCCGAATTGAGCTCGTGAAGAACAGAGCATAAACGGCGGTTTCGTGACCGCCAATCCCAATCGCCGAATCAAACCCCGAGAGATTAAAATCAATCAGGTATGAACGGCGGTTTCGTGACCGCCGATTCAACCGCCGAATTAGACCGAGAGATAAATCAATCAGGTCTTGAATCGACGGTTTCGAACGGCGGTCGTGACCGCCGATCTTAACCGCAGAAATGCTTCAGACCAATCTGGACTGAAACGGCGGTTTCATTCGGCGGCCAGGCCGCCGATCATAACCGCCGATCACCTAGAAAGGTGAAAACCAAGGAGAAGCCAAGGGCATTCTCCATAGGCGATCCTCGCGCTAAACCAAGCACATTCTAGTGCATGCGCGGACGTTTCCGAAAGTTATCGGGAAACTAATTACACGACAACATGACACAATTACACGCAACAAAATATAATAAATAAGTGCAAGTGTGAAATGTGACAAGTGAAGAGAATGCACACATATGCAATGAATGTTAAGTGTGTGTGTGCAACTAATCTCTTCAAAGAAAAGTAAGCACATAGAAATTTACCTTCGGTGCTTATCAACACGAGGTCTTCAAAGGGCTTCGAACAATAAGACCGACTTAGGCTACCCTTACAAAGAACCCCAACATGTGGTTTGTCCACGAAATGAGCCAATCAACAAATGGGAACCTTACAATCTCCCCCTTTGGCTATTTCGTGACAAAACCACCACTCACATTGATTCCTCACAAAGAAATAGAAACTATAGGACAACTATGATATTCTACAACACAAAGAGATAAGAAAATAAAACTTCAAGTCTTCAATTTCTTGTAGAATAATCAAGCCCTGTAAATAAGATTTCTATGTTTTCCAATACAAGTGAAATGTGAGATTAATCAAGTGATATCAAAAAAAGCATTTGCATTTTTAGAATTTAGGCACCACATTACAAAATATATGCAATGTATGATAAATGCAATGCTCCCCCTCAAAGGGTTACTCCCCCTCAATGTGTTATCTCCCCAATGTGCACAATTACAACACCAATTTGCATCTCCCCTTACCATATACTACTCCCCCTTTTTGTCATGATATAGGCAGAGGAGTAGTCCCCAACCGGGTCACTCATAGTAACGAGAGATAGTAGCATGCAAGATTTGCATAATTAATATAAGTCACTTTATGCATCTCAATTAATCGGAGAGAAACAAGGAGATTTATTTGAGAGAAAATGTGTGAATCAAACATGCTTTGCATACAAGACATGTAGCATTCAAGTCCAAAATACAATGGTATTTGGCAAAGCAAATGACAAAGGTTTCTAATAGGAATTCAAACCAATTTCACCAATGTCATGAGTAAAGCAAGGATATAGAATACATTGATTTCAATATAATAGCAACTATATCCAACTTTATAAGCGAAACATGGCATGAGCAACTTTGCACCCTTTTTGAGTTTTCCGGATAAGATATCTGTATGATAGTAGCCATGTTCAACCAATAAAGAAAGAGAGACATTTGGAATATAAATTCCTTTGAATGGATACAAGATCCTTTATTCATTTTGAGTCTCATAAGCTTTCACACAAGTTTTTCATTTTTAAGAATATGCAATCATCAATTCATGCTTTTCATGTGAGCATGTTATATGAATTTCATGCTTTTTCATTTGACATTAGCATGTTATTAAAGAATCATCATGTCATGGAGATAATCATAGGTCATTCAAATCATACTTCCTATATACATCTCCTAGTCCAAAAATGCATGTTTGAACATAAATATGACATGGATTGTAAACAAGCAAGGTTCACACTTATTGAATTGAAAACCTATATACATATGTGCAACCAAGCTTACTCAAGCAATTAAAAGAAGAGGCATAAGATATTTCAAATTTTTTGCAAGTGACAAGAATGCAAACTAGCTCTCTTTTGTTGAGTTCCCCATATGGGGTCAATCATAGAACATCACTCCACAAGACATATCTCAATAGATCTACTAAGAATTTTAAATCGAGTAGCATCTAAGGGTTTAGTAAATAGGTCCGCAAGTTGATCATTAGTACCTACATGTTCAAGTACTATGCATTTATTTTCAACAAGCTCTCTAATGAAGTGATGGCGGATGTCAATATGCTTAGTTCTAGAATGTTGCACCGGATTCTTGGAAATATTAATGGCACTCATGTTATCACAAAAAAGAGTGAGAGTACCTTGGTTGAATCCATAATCTACTAGCATTTGCTTCATCCATATAAGTTGAGTGCATCCACTCCCCGCGGCTATGTACTCGGCTTCCACCGTGGACAAGGAAATCGAGTTTTGCTTCTTGCAAAACCAAGACACCAAGTTGTTGCCTAGAAAGAAGCAACCGCCCGATGTGCTCTTCCTATCATCACAATTTCCTGCCCAATCCGCATCACTATATCCTACAAGACTAGGATTAGTGTCAAATGAGTTCCAAATCCCATAGTTGGAAGTCCCATTCACAAAGCGAATGACTCTCTTAACCGAAGAGAGATGGGACTCCTTGGGATCGGATTGGTACCTAGCACAGACTCCTACACTAAATGATATATCGGGCCTACTTGCGGTCAAATAGAGCAAGCTCCCTATCATGCCACGATATAAGGTTTGGTCCACACTTTTACCGCTAGCATCCTTGCTTAGCTTCGAAGTTGTGCTCATAGGAGTGTCACAATGTTTGGCTTTTTCAAGACCAAACTTCTTCACAAGGTTTTTGGCATATTTGGCTTGGGTTATGAAAATCCCATCATCTAGTTGCCTAATATGCAAACCTAGGAAGTAACTAAGCTCACCAACAAGACTCATCTCAAATTCATGAGACATAACATCAACAAATTGTTGGACCTTTGTGTTGTTGGTGGAGCCAAACACTATATCATCAACATATATTTGAGCTATGAAAAGCTCATCATTGTTTCTTTTGATGAATAGTGTCTTGTCAACAATACCACGTGTGTAGTCATTGTCAACAAGAAATTGAGTGAGGCGTTCATACCAAGCCCTCGGTGCTTGTTTCAACCCATATAGAGCCTTCTTGAGGCGATAGACATGGTTGGGGTGGTGAGCATCCACAAACCCCTTGGGTTGTTCAACAAACACTTCCTCTTGCAAGAAGCCATTGAGGAAGGCACTCTTGACATCCATTTGGTGCAATTTGAACTTGTGCACACAAGAAATGGACAAGAGAAGCCTAATAGACTCTAAACGGGCAACGGGAGCAAATGTCTCCTCAAAGTCGATACCCTCAATTTGAGAGTACCCTTGTGCTACAAGTCTAGCCTTGTTCCGCACTATGTTGCCATCCTCATCGGATTTGTTCCTAAATATCCATTTAGTGCCTATGACATTAGTGGTCTTAGGCCTAGGAACTAGAGTCCAAACCTCATTCCTTTCGAATTGGTTTAGCTCTTCTTGCATGGCAAGAACCCAAAATTCATCATTTAAGGCTTCTTCAACCTTTTTGGGTTCAATTTGAGAGGTGTAGCATGTGTAGCTAATAAGATTAGCAAGTTGACGTCTAGTCCTCACACCCTCATTAACCTCTCCAATGATATCTTCTTTATCATGGAGTTTCTTAACCCATGGAGCGGGTTCTTTAGAGTCCAAGAGAGGAACTCTATCAATAGGTGGTGTGTCATCATTGTTGACAGTAGATGTCCCAACATTAGGAGACACCACAACCTTCTCCAAAGGAGAAACATCACTAAAAATAACCTCCTCCTCATGATCATTAGACTTGAGCCTAGTGTCATCAAAAACGACATTGGATGATTTCATAACACTTAGAGTCTTTAAATTGAAAACTCTATAGGCTCTACTATTCAAGGCATAGTCAATAAAAATACCCTCATCACTCTTAGCATCGAATTTGCCAAGTTGATCACGGTCATTCAAAATGTAGCATTTGCTTCCAAAAGTGTGGAAGTAGCTAACATTTGGCCTCTTGCCTTTCCATAACTCATAGGAGGTGTTTCTAGTACCGGGCCTTAGGAAAACTCTATTTCCTATATAGCAAGCCGTATTGATGGCTTCGGCCCATAGGTTCCTAGGGACATTGTTACTAAGCAACATCACACGGGCCATCTCTTGAAGGGCCCTATTTTTCCTCTCAACAACTCCATTTTGTTGAGGTGTCCTAGGAGCCGAAAACTCATGGGAGATGCCTAAACCATTACAAAAGGTTTCAAAAGTAGCATTCTCAAATTCCCTCCCATGGTCACTTCTAATCCGTTTTATGCTTTTAATATTAGAGTTCATTTCATTTTGAAGTTTATTACAAAGCATTTTAAACTTATCAAAAGTTTCGGATTTTTCTCTAAGAAAATATGTCCATGTGAACCTAGAGAAATCATCAACACATACAAAAATGTATCTCTTTCCACTCAAACTTTCGGTTTGCATAGGACCCATGAGGTCCATGTGGAGAAGCTCAAGAGGCTCCTTGGTGGTGAGATACTTACCCTTTTTATGCATGCTTTTAGTTTGCTTTCCTTGTTGGCAAGGTCCACAAACACCATTGGCTTTCTTCCCAAGCTTAGGGAGGCCACGCACACAATTGAACTTTCCAAGGGTCCGTAGATCCCTAAAGTTCATGTGGCCAAGTCTTTCATGCCACAACTCAATTTGCTCATCCATGGACACATGATTAGATACAATACTAGCTTCAAGACAATAACAATTGTCGCTAGATCTCATGCCCTTCAACAAGGTTTGTCCATCGGGTTTTAGGATAGAGCAATAATCTTTAGAAAACAAGACGGAATATCCTTCATCACTAAGATGTGAAATGCTTATTAAATTGGCTTTCAAGCCATCAACAAATAAGGCATTGGATAAGGAGGGTAATCCGGGAACGGAAATGGTTCCTTTCCCTACAACATTTCTTTTGGATCCATCACCAAAAGTGACATTTCCACCTTCCTCTATAACATGAGTCTCGAAGAAACTCTTGTTTCCCGTCATGTGCCTAGAGCACCCACTATCCAAATACCAAAAATTAGAAGAATTTGCCTTCAAGGCTATTTGTGCAACATGGCAAACATTTTCATTCTTTTTAATCCACTTAGCAACAATTTTAGCTTTCTTAGTGGTCTTTGGTACATGGGCTCTAGATGTCCTAGGATCATGCAAAGTAAAATTATCATTCCTAGGAACATGCATCTTGGCTCTATTCTTTCTCTTTTCAATCATGCTTCGTGTTCTACACATTTTAATATATTGAAAGCAATTTGGTCTAATATGACTATCACAACCACAAAAGTGACAAATAGGGATGAAAAAAGGAATCATACCTTGTCTTTGTGCACGTATGGGAGCTCGTCCATGTCTTTGTGGATAAGTGGGTTCAATCCATCTTCGTTGTTGAACCGGTCTAGGTTGCTTCCAAGCTTGAGGTTGCATGATTGGTCTCTTTCCTTTGTGAGCCAATTGTTGAGGAAAGTTGGCTTGAGGGACCCTAGGGGGTTGAGCTTGAGGTTGCCTTCTTGGTCCCATCTTCACTTGAGCATTTGAACTTTGTCCTATTTCTAACTTCTTCCTAGGAATTTGCACAAATGAAGTTTCTTCTTTCTTCAAGCTCTTGACAAACACGGTCTTGTTAGAGGTAGAGATCTGTAAGGATTCCCGTTGTTTTTAATTGGCTTATTTCGTGATCAAACCATATGTGGGATTCTTTGTAAGGGTAGTTTAGATGTTGTTGTTATTGCTTAGGCCTTTTGAAGTCCTCATTATTGACAAGCACCAAAGGTAATACTCTAAGTGCTTACTTGTCTTGAAGAGATAGTTGCACACACTCACAACTCATGCATATGTTTAATCTTTGTATGTTGTGCTTCTTTTTGTTGTGCATCAATGCCTATTTTCATCTCTTCTTGCTTGTTATTATGATTGCATCTTGTGTTTATAACATCATAGCATTTAGGCTTTTAGGATGCATCTTAGTTTACCTTTGTTCCCCTTGCATGATTGCTTGTGGGGTTCAAAGTTGTGGGCTGTGCGCTGGTCCACCTGCGCCTGTCGTCCAGCGCCGCTCACTGGCGCAAAACGCCCAGTGGTGTGCCGTTGGTCGTGCGCTGGTCCGCACCAGCGCAGGCCACCAGTGCAGATCGTCCAGTTCTCTGTCGCCGGTCGTGCGCTGGTCCACACCACCGCAAGTCCACCAGCGCTGATCGCCCAGTATGGCTCCGCTGGTATGGCGCCTGTGTGAGCGTATGTCGTCCATCGCCAAAGCAAAAATGTGCGTGTCCGCTGGTCCTGCGCCTGTCGTCCAGCACAGGTCCACCAGCGCACAGAGCAATTTTCTGGCACGTTTTCAAAACGACCTCACTTCACTTATGGCCTCTATATATATGCTAACTTGATTTTAGGTCATCAAGAAGAGTTCTTATTCATGCATCATACTTAGGATATTTTTCAAGAGAAGAAAAATACTCAAAGAACTCATTTTTAATCACTCAAACACTTTTTCATGATCATCAATCATCATCTAGCATCATCTTAGATCATCTAGATGTCATCTTGCATAGAATCTTCATCATACTTTGCTTGGTAAGCTTTTCACTAATATCTTACATGTTTTGTGTTTCTCTTATCTAGCAATCTCAATTAATTACTTGTTTGTTACTTTGTATGCTTTGGATACAATATTGAGATGAGTATGATGTATGTTTGAGAAGTTGTATTGTGCTAGCATATTAGGTTTTGTGCTTAATATTGATTAGCTAAACTAATTGACATGTCATTTAGTTTTGATATCTAGGATTGTTCTTAATTGCATATTAATCATCTTAGATAAGCATATAGGGTTTCCCTTGCTCTATGTTGCATTTTGGATATTCACATATATTCACTTAGGGTTGTATTATCTTCTAGAGAAAGTAAGTCTTGTGTGTAGCAACCGGGATTAGGTTGCTTAGATCGCAAGCAAATAGGACTAGGTTCACTCATACCGGGATTAGGTAGGTGTGTGATTACTTCCGGGATTAGGTTGTAATCGTTTGCACATTTAGTGGATTCGAGGTTCGAGTGTGGCTTACTTACATAGCCCGTGGTTTTTCCCGTGAGGGTTTCCACGTAAAAACCAAGTGTTGTTTTAATTTCCGCACCATATTACAATTGCTTGGTTATATTATCTTGAGGGCATTTTCGTAATTTTGACTAACACGAAAAATTGGGTAAAAAGTGTAAAATCTATTCACCCCCCCTCTAGATAGCTTTATACACACCGTGCTATATTTTGTTTCAAGATCTTCTTGTCATCTTCATACCCAAGACCCCTCTTGTCACATGGACTCTTTCCAACACCAAGCATATGGTCAAGCTTCTTGGTGCTAGAATCTATCCTAGCCAAGGACCCTTTAACTTCTACAAGTTCCCTCTTCAAGCCTTCTTCACTTCTCTTGGATAAGTCTAACTCCTCAATTAACTTATCCTCTCTCCTCTTCAATCTTTCCACTTGTTCACTTAAGTGGTCATTGTGAGCCGAAAGTTCAAGGTTTTCTTCTCTCAACCTCTCAATCTTTCTTGTGCTTTTAATTGCTAAATCATTGAACTCGGCATGGTATTTAGCATCCACAAATTTCTTTATGGACTTAGAAGAGGAGTCACTTTCTACTTCACTAGAGTCAATTTCCTCTTAACTCATTTCCTCTCTCTCACTAGCACTTTTGCTCTTGTGAGATGAGGCAAAAGCTAGGAAGTTAGCCATGAGCTCTTCTTCACTTGAAGACTCATCTTCCTCATTTGAGTCATCACTACTCCCACTCCAAGTGGCGGCCATCACTTTGCTCTTCTTCTTTTCATTGTGATTAGCACATTCGGGGGCAAAGTGACCAATCCCACCACATTCAAAGCATCGGACCCCTTTCCTTTCGGTCCTCTCTTGTCTAGGCTCAAACTTCTTGAAGGAACCTTTTTTCTTCAAGTCTTGTCCTCTTGACCCAAATCCCTTCTTCTTCTTGAACCCTGAAACAAATTATAGCACGGTGTGTATAAAGCTATCTAGAGGGGGGGTGAATAGATTTTACGCTTTTTACCCAATTTTTCGTGTTAGTCAAAATTACGAAAATGCCCTCAAGATAATATAAACAAGCAAGTGTAATATGGTGCGGAAATTAAAACAACACTTGGTTTTTACGTGGAAACCCTCACGGGAAAAACCACGGGCTATGTAAGTAAGCCACACTCGAACCTCGAATCCACTAAATGCGCAAACGATTACAACCTAATCCCGGAAGTAATCACACACCTACCTAATCCCGGTATGAGTGAACCTAGTCCAATTTGCTTGCGTTCTAAGCAACCTAATCCCGGATGCTACACACAAGACTTACTTTCTCTATGAAGAGAATACAACCCTAAGTGAATATATGTGAATATCCAAAATGCAACATAGAGCAAGGGAAACCCTATATGCTTATCTAAGATGATTAATATGCAATTAAGAATAATCCTAGATATCAAAACTAAATGACATGTCAATTAGTTTAGCTAATCAATATTAAGCACAAAACCTAATATGCTAGCATAATACAACTTCTCAAACATACATCATACTCATCTCAATATTGTATCCAAAGCATACAAAATAACAAACAAGTAATTAATTGAGATTGCTAGATAAGAGAAACACAAAACATGTAAGATATTAGTGAAAAACTTACCAAGCAAAGTATGATGAAGATTCCATGCAAGATGACATCTAGATGATCTAAGATGATACTAGATGATGATTGATGATCATGAAAAAGTGTTTGAGTGATTAAAATTAAGTTCTTTGTGTATTTTTCTTCTCTTGAAAAATATTCTAAGTATAGAATATGAATATGAACTCTCTTGGCTGACCTAAAGTCAAAGTGTTATATATATAGGGGCCATAAGTGAAGTGTGGTCGTTTTGAAAAACGCACCAAAAATTGCTCTGTGCGCTGGTGGCCTTGCGCTGGACGACAGGCGCAAGACCAGCGCACACGCACATTTTTGCATTGGCGCTGGACGACATGCGCTCACACAGGCGCCAGACCAGCGGAGCCACACTGGGCGATCAGCGCTGGTGACCTTGCGCTGGTGTAGACCAGTGCACGACCGGCGACAGAGAACTGGACGATCTGCGCTGGTGGGCTGCGTTGGTGTGGACCAGCACACGACCAGCTGCACACCACTGGACGTTTTACGCCGGTGAGCGGCGCTGGACGTCAGGCGCAGGTGGACCAGCGCACAGCCCACAACTTTGAACCCCGCAAGCAATCATGCAAGGGGAACAAAGGTAAACTAAGATGCATCCTAAAGGCCTAAATGCTATGATGTTATAAACACAAGATGCAATCATTATACCAAGCAAGAAGAGATGTAAATAGGCATTGATGCACAACAAAAAGAAACACAACATACAAAGATTAAACATATGCATGAGTTGTGAGTGTGTGCAACTATCTCTTCAAGACAAGTAAGCACTTAGAGTATTACCTTTGGTGCTTGTCAATTATGAGGTCTTCAAAGGGCCTAAGCAATAACAACAACATCTAAACTACCCTTACAAAGAATCCCCACATATGGTTTGATCACGAAATAAGCCAATTAAAAACAACGGGAATCCTTACAATCTCCCCCTTTGGCTATTTCGTGACAAAACCATCACTCACATTGATTCCTCACAAAAAAAATAGAAACTACGGGACTACAATGATATTCTACATTACAAAGAGATAAGAGAATGCAACTTGAAGTCTTCAATCCTCTTGTAGAATAATCAATCCCTGAAAAGAGTTTCTAACATTTCTAATACAAGAAAAGTGTGAGATTAATCATGTGAGAACAATACCAAGCATTTGCATTTTTAGAATTTAGGCACAACATTACCAAATGTATGCAATGTATGATAAATGCAATGCTCCCCCTCAACGGGTTACTCCCCCTCAATGTATTGCTAGCTAAGAGAAATACAAAATATGTAAGATATTAGTGAAAAGTTTACCAAGCAAAGTATGATGAAGAATCCATGCAAGATGATATCTAGAAGATCAAGGATGATGCTAGATGATGATTGATGATCATGAAAAAGTGTTTGAGTAATAAAAAATGAGTTCTTGGAATTTTTCTTCTCTTTGAAAAATATCCTAAGTATGAATTCTGAATATTAACTCTCTTAATTGACCTAAAGATAAAATGGCATATATATAGGGGGCCAAATCAAAGTGTGGTCATTTAAGTAAATTTCAAAGAAACGCGCCGATCGGCGGTTTCAATCGGCGGCCAGGCCTCCGATCATGACCGCCGAATTAAGCTCGTGAAGAACAGAGCATAAACGGCGGTTAATTCGGCGGTTTCGTGACCGCCGATCCCAACCGCCGAATCAAACCCCAAGAGATTAAAATCAATCAGGTATGAACGGCGGTTTCAAACGGCGGTTTCGTGACCGCCGATTCAACCGCCGAATTAGACCGAGAGATAAATCAATCAGGTCTTGAATCGGCGGTTTCAAACGGCTGTCGTGACCGCCGATCTTAACCGCAGAAATACTTCAGACCAATCTGGACTGAAACAGCAGTTTCATTCGGCGGCCAGGCCACCGATCATAACCGCCGATCACCTGGAAAGGTGAAAACCAAGGAGAAGCCGAGGGCATTCTCCATAGGCGGTCCTCGCGCTAAACCAAGCACATTCTAGTGCATGCGCGGACATTTTCGAAAGTTATCGGGAAACGAATTACACGACAACATGACACAATTACACACAACAAAATATAATAAATAAGTGCAAGTGTGAAATGTGACAAGTGAAGAGAATGCACACATATGCAATGAATGTTAAGTGTGTGTGTGCAACTAATCTCTTCAAAGAAAAGTAAGCACATAGAAATTTACCTTCGGTGCTTATCAACACGAGGTCTTCAAAGGGCTTCGAACAATAAGACCGATACTTAGGCTACCCTTACAAAGAATCCCAACATGTGGTTTGTCCACGAAATGAGCCAATCAACAAATGGGAACCTTACAGCGCCCATTGAGCGCTGTTCAGACCTGATCGATTTAATTCAGTCGCTGTTGGGTCGCTGTACAGGCGCTGTACAAAGCGCTCTACGTACAGCGCCACTCTGTTTTCCCGTGAGAACAGAGTTGGGGTGCTATACAAGAGGCGCTCTACGTACAGCGCCCAAGGCAAATATGAGGCCAACTTATCAAAACGACCACACCTTGTTTTGGCCCCCTATATATATGCCTCTTTGACTTTAGGTCAACTAGAAGAGTTCATATTCAGATTTCATACTTAGGATATTTTTCAAAGAGAAGAAAAATTCCAAGAACTCATTTTTAATCACTCAAACACTTTTTCATGATCATCAATCATCATCTAGCATCATCTTTGATCATCTAGATGACATCTTGCATGGATTCTTCATCATACTTTGCTTGGTAAGCTTTTCACTAATATCTTACATATTTTGTGTTTCTCTTAACAAGCAATCTCAATTAATTACTTGTATGTTATTTTATATACCTTGAATACAAGTTTGAGATTAGTATGATGTATGTTTGAGAAGTTGTATTGTGATAGCTAATTAGGTTTTGTGCTTAATCTTGATTAGCTAAACTATTTGATTGAACATGTCATTTAGTTTTTAATATCTAGGATTGTTCTAATTGCATATTAATCATCTTAGATAAGCATATAGGGTTTCCCTTGCTCTATGTTGCATTTGAATATTCATATATTCACTTAGGGTTTATTCTCTTCATTGAGAAAGTAAGTCTTATGTGTAGCTTCCGGGATTAGGTTGCTTAGATCGCAAGCAAATTGGACTAGGTTCACTCATACTGGGATTAGGTAGGTGTGTGATTACTCCCGGGATTAGGTTGTAATCGTTTTACACATTTAGTGGATTCGAGGTTCGAGTGTGGCTTACTTACTAGCCCGTGGTTTTTCCCGTGAGGGTTTCCACATAAAAATCAAGTGTTATTTAATTTCCGCATTTTATACTTGATTTATTGCTTTATCTATTTAGGGGTAATTTCGTAATTTTGACTAACACGAAAAATTGGGTAAAAAGCTTAAAATCTATTCACCCCCCCCCCCCCCTCTAGATAGTTTTATACACACCGTGCTATAATTTGTTTCACTCTCTTTTAAGTTTAGGGTTCTTGGGAGTTAAAGAACTAATTCAGAGAATGGGAAAGTAAGATATTTATAGACATCAAAAATAGAGCATGTGAAAAGAAAAGTTTGCCCCTGAAACGCACCGATCGGCAGTTTCAATCAGCGGCCAGGCCGCCGATTGTAACCGCCGAATTAAACCTGAGAATAACAGGGGAACAACGACGGTTTAATTCGGTGGTTTCATAACCGCCGAATCAAACCGAGAGATTAAATCAATCAGGTATGAACAGCGGTTTCATTAAGCGGTTTCGTAACCGTCGATCCAACCGCTGAATCAAACCGAGAGAATAAATCAATCAAGTATGAACGGCGGTTTCGAACGGCAGTCGTGGCCGCTGATCCTAACCGTAGAATTGATCCAGAGGTCTCTGGACTCAAACGACGATTTCATTCGGCGGCCAAGCCACCGATCATAACCGTCGATCACCAATAGAGGTGAAAACCAAGGAGAAGCCAAGGGCAATCTCCGTAGGTGGTCTTCGTGCAAAACCAAAAACATTCTAGTGCATGCGTGGATGTTTCCGAATACTATCGGGAAACGAATTACAAGACACAAATACACACAACAAGATACAACATATAAGTGCAAGTGTGAAATGTGACATGTGACATGTGAAGAGAATGCACACTAATGCAAGAATGCTAAGTGAGTGTGTGCAATCTAAATCTCTTCAAAGAAAAACAAGCACTAGAGATTATACCTTTGGCGTGCTTGTCTCTTGAGGACTTGTGAAGGGCTTTCAAGCTTGAAGTTCAATCACCTATACTACCCTTACATAATAAATCCCAACACATGGTTTGTCCACGAAATAAGCCAATCAAAGAATGGGAATCCTTACAGAGCGTCATCTGGATGTAGACATCTTAGCAATGGGAGTGACTTTCCTTTGCGATAAAAGTGCCCCTCTACTAGGCAATACCGGGTAGCAATCCTCTTGATCTTGCGTGCTTGATCCGGGTCTTTTGGAAAGGTGTCATTTTGGAGGTAATCAGCTATGGGATCCATCCAGCAAGGCAACCGATCGACTGGGTTCACTTCCAGCCCCGTGGCCATGCTAGGTCGGGGTATTAACTAGAGTGGTACTCCTTTAGGTAATGTTCGCCCTCTTGTCGCAGCTATCTTAGCTAGGACATCTGCTCGGTGATTCTTCTCTCGAGGGATCTGTTCTATCTTCATACCCTTAAACTTCATAGCTGCTTCTTGGACTTTCCTTAGATATGCGATCATGTTGTCACCTCTTGCTTGATACACCCCGGATACCTGGTTAATAACCAGCTGGGAGTCAGTCACTTCTAATTAGGAGGTAATCAGCCCCCAACTCTGTGGCAACCTTTATTCCCGTTAACAGGGCTTCATACTCTGCTACGTTATTGGTAACTTTAAACTCAAACCTGAAACAATGATTGCATTCAATCCCTTTAGGATCAATAAGAATGATCCCGACCCCACAGCCGACTTGATTTGAGGCCCCATGTGTATACAGGATCCAAGTCTTGCAATCAGCAGACCATCCCGAGGATTCTGGATCTGAGCTCAGAGCTGTAGAGGTATCCGGATGGGGAATCTTGTTGAATTCTGCTACAGAGTCGGCCAAGGCCTGAGCCTTGATTGTCGTCCTTGCCTTGTATTTTATGTCATACTGTGTGAGCTCTAAAACCCACAAGACCAACCTGCCTGACACGTCTGGCCTCTGAAGGAATTGTCTCAAGGGTTGGTCTGTCACCACTGCAACTGTGTGAGCTTGAAAATAAGGCCGAAGCTTTCTAGCTGTGGTTATAATGCATAGGTGAGCTTCTCCAGAATGGTATAATTCTTCTTAGACTTTGTCAGAGCACGACTTGCATAATAGATTGGTCTTTGGGCTCCATCACTACATTCCTTCACTAGGGCTCCGCTTGTTGCGGTTTCTAACACTGCCAAGTAAAGTTGTAGTTCCTCTCCTGGAAGGGGTTTCTGTAGGGAAAAATACCGTAGTGCACGCAGCGGAAGCGAGACTAAAAATTGATTTAGTAACTTTTAAAAATTTTTCCTTTTATGAACCTTAAACCCTTTAATCAATTAAACATATATATTATCTAACAAAAAAATAATACCTTTTGTCGCGTGATCCGATTGACTTACGTCGATGGTAATCCGCAAGATCTTCAATCCTAGCACGAACGTGGATCACCTAGGAGCGTGGTCTCCCTTTTTCTTTGAATTGCAAACCTGTGAATGGACAAACAAACTTTTCTTTTCTTTGTTAGTCACTAAAACAATCAAAAGAATACTAAGATTATTCCGGTCACTTTTGAGTTCTCAATCTAATGATCGAAACTCGCGTGAACCTAGATCGATGTTGTATACACAAGCTTATTGATGAATAAGCAAATAGTATACCATCAAAGAATAATCTATCACTCTTTTATGTTTTTAGTAGAATAAAAATAACTCTCTATGAATGAAGAAGAAGAAGAAGAAAATTGTCTCTCAAACACCAACCCCTAGAGTGGCCGAAATCTATAAGCTCACTTATATAGGTGGCCAAATTTTCTTCCTCCTTTCCTATCAGGGTTGCCGAATTCTCTACCCAAAAAGGACTAGGGTTGCCGCAACACACAAGCTTAAAAGAGTTTGTGTTGCACCCTAATTCCCATCTAGTTAAGACTTCAAACCCTAATTCAATTCATAAAACTTTTATTCTTTTATTTGACTAAATAAAAAGACTTCTTATTTGATTAAATAAATAAAATTAATTATTTATTTTCTTACCAAATAAGTCTTTTACTTTTAGTATACTACTAACAATAGTATAAGACTAGGAATCATATTTCCTAATCAGAAAAGATTTGTTTCTTAATTAAATAATTAACTAATAAATTAATTAATTCTTATTTAATTAAAACAAATGAAACAAAATAATATATTGGGTTAAAACTTTAACCTTGCCACCCCACTTGAATAAAATTGGGCCTAATATTATTTTCTTATTTCATTTAATCCATTGGACTTTAAATAAAAAGCCCACATGTGAACCAGACCCATTCTTACTAAAAGAAACAAGCCCACATGTCTTTCATTAATATATTAATATAATTGAGCAGCCCATTACATAAATAATGTGCAAATTATATTCTTAATATATTAAATGCAATTCTAGATGGACCCTTAAATTGGTCCGGTAGAAAATATCAAGTGATCCATGCAAGTCCGTGTGGATTGGGGATCTTGGCGGGCCATCTAAATTTAAGCTTCAATAGACATAACCTAATCACAATCAACAAATGATTCACTTAGGTCCGATCCATTAATTTTAACTCATTCCACTAAAGAGCTAAAATTGAACTCTTAAATAAAGATAGAAAAGGAAGATGCTTCTCATTCATACCCTAGACAATCATATTGGAGATAGTGTATCCTCGTGATTAATATCAGTAATCGCCAAGAGTTCATAGACCGCCTATAACTCTCCAAGTTACCATATTTACTCATATGACCACGTTTTGAACTTGGATATTTTGACTTGTCCAGAAGCCATGCTTTCAATAGACACTATCGAAAACTCAACGTTGAGATTTAATATCCAATTACCTCAAAACATCCATATGATGATATTATACTCTCATTTAATAAATGGATCCACGATGTCCATATCTATAAATGAAGTCCTCTATCGATTAACAAATGAATATCACCAAACTATCGAGGATAGACTATGCGATATAATCGTACTCATTGATAACTTAAATGATATCACTTGCAACCATAAGTCCATCATTTATCTCAGGATTAAGACAGACTCTCCGATTGTCCTGATAATGAAAAGACTATTATCTATTGACGGTTCTAGATAAAGCTTTTCATTGTGATCCAGTTCAATGCACCCAATGCACTAGATCCTTTTGCTCGAAGACACTCCGATGATTTTAGATTCATCATATCTCATTTGATCCCACTCAAATGTTAGCAAAAGAATTCTACAACTTTAACAAGATAAAGGTGCCCAACCTTTAACTTAAGTTGTGAACATTATTCAAGACTAACTAAAGAATTGTGTCTACCACATACATATCCAGATGTACAAAAAATTCTTCTTTTCTCATAGTCTTTAGACCTTATGATTATTTACTTTGACAATTATAATAATTAAACTATAAATGCTATAAGACTTGTTAAACTAGAAATCACATTATTAATATGAATAGATTGTCAAAAACACTATTACACTCTTGCTATTGAGCATAATCCTAACAGTTTCACCAGTAGAGGTGGACTGGCTAGGTACTCCTTCAGTGCTTGAAACGCCTGCTCACTCTCCTGATCCCACTTCATCTTTGTAAGGATTCCCTTTTATTGATTGGCTTATTTCGTGGGCAAACCACATGTTGGGGTTTGGTTGTAAGGGTAGTCTAGGTGATTTGTTGAAGATCAAGACCCTTTCCAAGACCTCAAGAGGACAAGCACCAAAGGTATATCTTGTGCTTACTTTGGCTTGAAGAGTTATAGTTGCACACACACACACAACATGCATAACTCTTATTCTTGTATGGTGTGTTTATATTTTGTGTGCATTGTGCTTTATTGATTTATTCAATATCTCTTCTTGCATGTTGAATTGATTGCATCTTGTTATATGATAATGCCATGACATGATAGGCATTAGGATGCATTCAATACCCACACTTGCACTTCATGCATGATTAGCTTTTAAGTGTGGAGAAATTCGTTTCCCGAAGGTTGTTCGGAAACGTCCGCACGTGCACGTTGATGTGCTTTGTTTAGCGCGATGATCGCCGGTGGAGTTGCCTTTGGCTTCTCCTTGGTTTCACCATTTTTGGTGAAACGGCGGTTACGTTCGGCGGCCTGGCCGCCGTTTGAAACCGCCGAATCAGACCTGATTGAAATATATCTCTCGGGTCCAAAACGGCGGTTATGATCGGCGGTTTCGAAACCACCGAACGAAGTCGCCAAAGTTCCCCTGTTCTTCTCGGGAGCAATTCGGCGGTTCAATTCGGCGGCCTGGCCGCCGAATGAAACCGCCGATCGTGCGATTTCAGGGGCAAAATTGTCTTTTCACTTGCCCTGTTCTTGATGTCTATAAATATCACACTTTCTCATTATCTGAATCAGTTCTTTCACTCTTAAGAACCCTAAACTTCAAAGATAAATTTTGAGAGAAAATCAAATCAAGAACTCACCTTTAACCACTCAAATCAAACCCCTTTTGCATCAAATTTCATATTGCATCTCCTATGTCTATATAGAGTGCATCCATGTATGGGTTTGCATCATCACAACTTGCTTGGTAAGAGTTTGATTAATTTCATCTTATTTTAGTATTTTAAATACCAAGCCATCTCTTTTAAATTACTTGTATGTTTTAGATCATATGCTAAATACAAGTTAGAGATTATTTGTGATGAAAATGATTGAGTGTTGTTTTTGATAGATATCTAGGTTTTTATAATCTATGATTATCTATGCTATTTGACATGTCATTTAGCAATTGATATCTAGGGTTGATTTAAATTGAATATATCATCATCCTAAATAAGCATCTAAGGTTCCCTAGCCTTGTTTGTTAATTGAATATTCATACATATTCACATAGGGTTGTGCATCTCTTTTGAGAGATTGAAGTCTTGGTCTAGGGTTGCTATTACAGGCCCACTGGGTAGTAGTGGTGGGTTACAGACCGGGATTAGGCTGTAAACATCATTACAAGTAGTGACTACGAGGATCAAGCAAATTGGAATAGGGTTGCTAATAAAGGCCCGCTGGGTAGAAGTGAGGGGTTACAGACCGGAGTGTAAGACGAGGTCTACATAGGTTGTAAACTTCATTTCAATTAGTGATTTCGAGTTCCGAGTGTGGCGCACTTAACAGCCCGTGGTTTTTCCCAGTGGTTGGGTTTTCCACGTAAACATCAAGTGTCATTTATTATTTCCGCATCTTATTACACTTGTATGTATTGTTGACTTGCTAGGGGTATTTTCATAAAATTGACATGCACGCGAAAATTGGGTAATAATTAGATAAAATCTATTCACCCCCCCTCTAGCTTTATATTGAAAAACACACTTTGAGAACTTTCAATCTTCTTCCCCTGTTTAATAATTTAAAAAAAGGTAAACACTTATCTGTAGATCGAGATATGAAACGGTTCAATGCTGCTATCCGGCCAGTCAACCCTTGTGCTTGTTGAAGTATGGTAGTGTAGGGAAAAATACCGTAGTACACGCAGCAGAAGCAAGACTAAAAATAGATTTAGTATGTTTTAAAATTTTTCCTTTTTATGAACCTTAACCCTTTAAATTAATTAACCATATATAAAGTAACAAAAGTTGAATACCTTTTGTCGCGTGATCCGATTGACTTACGTCGATGGTAATCCGCAAGATCTTCAATCCTAGCACGAACGTGAATTACCTAGGAGTGTGGTCTCCCTTTTCTTTGAATTGCAAACCTGAGAATGGACAAACAAACTTTTCTTTTTCTTTTGTTAGTCACAAAACAATCAAAAGAATACAAAGATTATTCCGGTCACTTTTGAGTTCTCAATCTAATGATCGAAACTCGCGTGAACCTAATTCGATGATGTACACACAAGCTTATTGATGAACAAGCAATTAGTGTACCATCAAAAGAATAATCTCTTCTCTCTTTTACGTCTTAGTAGAATAAAATCTAATACTTTTCTATGAGTTTAGAAGAAGAAGAAAATTGAATCAATCAACAAGTAGGGTGGCCGAAATTTTTCTCCTCTTTCTTTTTAGGGTTGGCCGAAATCTCCATGTGGTCCAATTAGGGTTGCCAAATCTCCATGTGGTCCAATTAGGGTTGCCAAATTTCCTCTACAAAAAAGGATTTGTGTTGTACCCTAATTCACATGTTAATTAGACTCCTAACCCTAATTCAACTCATAAGTATTTTTATTCTTTTATTGACTATAATAAAAAGACTTCTTATTTGATTAAATAAATAAACTTAATTATTTATTTTCTTACCAAACAAGTCTTTTACTTTTAGTATAACCCTAGGAAATATATTTCCTGATCAAAAAAAGATTTGTTTCTTAATTAAACAATTAATTAATAAATTAATTAATTCTTATTTAATCAAGCAATGAAACAAAATAATATGTTAGGCTAATATATTAACCTTGCCGCCCCACATGTATAAAATGGGCCATATATTATTTTCTTGTTTCATTTAATCCATTGGACTTTAAATAAAAAACTCATATGTGAACCAGACCCATTCTTACTAAAAGAAACAAGCCCACATGCCTTTCATTAATATATAAATATAATTGAGCAGCCCATTAAATAATTAATGTGCAAATTATATTCTTAATATATTAAATGCAATTCTAGATGGACCCATAAATTGGTCCGGTAGAATATATCAAGTGATCCATGCAAGTCCGTGTGGATTGGGGATCTTGGCGGGCTATCTAAATTTAAACTTCAATAGATACAACCTAATCACAATCAACAAATGATTCACTTAGGTCCGATCCATTAATTTTAACTCATTCCACTAAAGAGCTAAAATTGAATTCTTAAATAAAGATAGAAAAGGAAGATGTTCGTCTTTCATAACCCTAGACAATCATATTGGAGATAGTGTATCCTCGTGATTAATATTAGTAATCGCCAAGAGTTCATAGACCGCCTATAACTCTCCAAGTTACCATATTTACTCATATGACCACGTTTTGAACTTGGATATTTTGACTTGTCCAGAAGCCATGTTTTCAATAGTCACTATCGAAAACTCAACGTTGAGATTTAATATCCAATTACCTCAAAACATCCATATGATTATATTATACTCTCATTTAATAAATGGAGCCACGATGTCCATATCTATAAATGAAGTCCTCTATCGATTAACAAATGAATAGCACCAAACTATCGATGATAGACTATGCTATATAATCGTACTCATTGATAACTCAAATGATATCACTTGCAACCATAAGTCCATCATTTATCTCAGGATTAAGATAGACTCTCCGATTGTCTTGATAATGAAAAGACTATTATCTATTGACGGTTCTAGATAAAGCTTTTCATTGTGATCCAGTTCAATGCACCCAGTGCACTAGATTCTTTTGCTCGAAGACACTCCGATGATTTTAGACTCATCATATCTCTTTTGATCCCACTCAAATGCTAGCAAAAGAATTCTACAACTTTAACAAGATAAAGGTGCCCAACCTTTAACTTAAGTTGTGAACAATATTCAAGACTGACTAAAGAATTGTGTCTACCACATACATATCCAGATGTACGAACAATTCTTCTTTTCTCATAGTCTTTAGACCTTATGATTATTTACTTTGACAATTATAATATTAAACTATAAATGCTATAAGATTTGTTAAACCAGAAATCACTTTATTAATATGAAAAAGATTGTTAATTATAATATTACACTCTTGCTATTGAGCATAATCCTAATAGGTAGGGGATTCCAGATCCAAAATGGCTTTAATCTTTTTAGGATTGGACTCAATTCCTCTCTTATGCACCATGAAACCGAGGAACTTTCCTGTTGCTGCTACCCCGAAGGCGCACTTAGTCGGGTTTAGTCTCATCTGATTCTCTCTGGAAAGTCTGGCGTAAGTCTTCAGGTTGTTGGTTGGCCATTTGAGACTTGGTGATCATGTCGTCTATGTATACTTCCATAGACCTTCCTATCTGCTGCTTGAATAACTTGTTCACCAAACGCTGGTAAGTAGCTCCAACATTTTTGAGGCCAAACGGTATAACCTTGTAACAGTAAAGGCCTTCTCCAGTGATGAAGCTGGCCCTGTCTTGATCAGCGCGGTGCATCATGATCTGGTTGTACCCCGAAAAAGCATCCATAAAGCTTAGAATCTTGTTACCTGCAATAGAATCAATCAGCTGGTCAATTTTAGAAAGATGGAAGCTATCCTTCCAGTAAGCCCAGTTGAGGTCGGTATAGTCCACACACATATGCCACTTCCCATTGGCTTTGGTTACCATGACTACATTGGCAATCCATTTGGGGTAGCGGGATTCCCTGATGAATCTTGCTTTCAAGAGTTTATCCACCTCTTCATGTACCGCAGCATTCTGTTTGGCGTTGAAATGTCTCCATTTCTGTTTAACAGGCTTGATAGTGGCATCTACAGCTAGTCGATGAGCTGCCAAGTTAAGAGGGATACCTGGCATTTCATCATGACTCCAGGAAAAAATGTCGTTATACTCTTCAAGAAGCTTTACCAGACTTCATCTGACCTCGTGATCTAGTGCACCTCCTATCTTTCCTACTTTAGTTGGATCTCCTTTTCTGATCTGGATTTCTTTTAACTGATCCGCGGGGTGCCCACCAATCCATCCCCACTCTTCCCCTTCCGCTTCCTCTATGATCATATCTAGCTCCTCTTCTTCTTCTAAGACATAGTGATCCGGTTCTGGAATCATGTGGCCCGGTTCACTAGTAACATGGGCGTACTGCTTGGCTAATGCGGTAGGGTTGGCGGACACTTCATAACAGGTGCGGGCTGACGAGGTATCAACCACTATGAACTCCGTCATGATATTCTGCTAAAAGGGGGGCTTCTCCAATTATTACCGGTAGAATGTGAGTTCCCACTAGAATCACGGAATCTCCTGTAAAATCGTACAAAGGCGTGGTGCAGCTGTTGTAGCAAGGGTTCTTTAGGTTTAGCTTCTCCAATGCTTCTTTGAACAAAATATCAACACTGCTCCCAGTATCTATCTGGATACGGTGAACCCAACAGTTGGCAACCTGTACTGTGATCACCATCAGATCATCATGGGGCTGTACTATGTTGTAGGTATCATCCTCTGATATGAACCTCACCAAGAGTAGTGAGACCCGGAACCAATATATGGTAACGAAGGATCGTTTTCTGAATCAAGTTTGTGAAATAAAGAAATTAAAGGACCGTGACCAGTTATCTATATGGAGATAAGAACCAACGGTATCAAGAAGTTTTGTAGACACCACACTCAAGAAGAGACGAAGGTGAGTGATAAGTCTGGTTTTGAATGCCACAAGGAGGTATCCTTGATAAGTTCTAAGTTCAATGAAGAACCAAAGAGAAAACACTCTCAATTTTAATATTATCAAAGTCTAACCTTTTTACATAGGAGAAGAACCAAATATATAGCTTCCTTGGAACATCCCTCCAAGCATGGGAAACATAAGAGACTTAATTGACAAAGCAAATTACAAGAAAATAATAAAGCAAATGCTGATATTAAGTAGGACTCTTCAAATCCCGTAGATTAGTTGAATCTGGCCACCAAAGTGAATTCAGTCATATCTCTCTCTTGGGACATTCAAATGGCTTGATTCAAAATACGAAATTGAAGTTAAAGTGCTGATATTTCCAATAAGATAAGCCATGTCAGCTGGTTCATTCCGGAAACAAAGTTATGAAGTCCCCAAACTGCCCTTCGAAACTGATCTGATGCATTTACTAATCGCCCCCCTTGCAAATGGACTCCCCCATGTCATACTCCTTGTAATCAGCCCAATCAATTGCGTTGATGATGTTAATTAAGCCTTGGCCTTCATGTGGGCTCATCTTGGACTTCAACAATTCAGAATCAGCCCAAGTGTCTTGAATTCAGCCATTGATTGCATCTTTGAATCTTATAGCCCTTGCCCTTGTTATTGGCCCAAATGGAACTTGCAATGGATCATTTGGTACAGCCCCCTTATTCACATCATTCCCTCCCTCTTGAAAAGGATTTGTCCTCAAATCGTCGTCTACATCAAAAGGAGACAAATTAGAAACATTAAAGCTAGCACTAACATTATACTCACCTGGAAGATCTAGCTTGTAGGCATTGTCATTGATCCTTTCAATCACTTGAAATGGGCCATCTCCCCTTGGAAGTAGTTTAGAACGCCGTTGAGCTGGAAATCGTTCCTTCCTCATATGCAACCACACCCAATCACCCAGTTCAAACACAACTTTCTTGCGCCCTTTATTAGCTTGGTTGACATATTTCTCAATTCTCCTCTCAACGTTTTGCTGAGTCTTTTCATGGATTTGCTTAACAAAATCTGCCTTTTTCTTCCCATCCAAGTTAACATGCTTATTCACAGGTAAAGTAATTAAATCTAATGGAGTTAACAGATTAAAACCATACATAATTTCAAAAGGTGAAAATTGAGTTGCAGAATGCACACTCCTATTATAAGCAAATTCTACATGTGGCAAACAATCTTCCCATGTTTTCAAGTTCTTTTGTATGATAGCACGTAACAAAGTAGACAAAGTCCTATTAACCACTTCGGTTTGACCATCAGATTGTGGATGGCAAGTAGTAGAAAATAAAAGTTTAGTTCCTAACTTACCCCACAAAGTCTTCCAAAAGTAGCTTAAGAACTTAGCATCTCTATCCGAAACAATGCTTTTAGGCATGCCATGCAATCTAACAATTTCTTTGAAAAACAAATCAGCAATATGTGAGGCATCATCAGTTTTATGACAAGGAATGAAATGTGCCATTTTAGAAAACCTATCAACAACCACATATATAGAATCCCTACCCCTTTTTGACCTAGGCAAACCCAACACAAAATCCATAGAAATATCAATCCAAGGTCCAATAGGTATAAGCAAAGGAGTATACAAACCATGTGGCTTAGTTTTAGACTTAGCTTGTCTACATGTAATGCATTTCTCACAAATTCTTTCTACATCATGTTTCATATGAGACCAAAAGAAGTGTTCATGCAAAACATCTAGCGTCTTGGCTATACCAAAATGCCCCATTAAACCTCCCCCATGAGCTTCTCTAACAAGCAATTCAAGCAAAGAACACTTAGGTACACACAACTTAGTTTCTCTAAACAAAAATCCATCATGCCTATAAAACTTGCCAAATGCTACTTTCTTACATGCATTGAATACATTACCAAAATCAGAATCTTCCATATACAATTCTTTGATGTAATCAAAACCAAACAATCTAGCAACCAAAGTAGAAAGTAAAACGTACCTTCTAGACAAAGCATCAGCGACCACGTTTTCCTTACCCTTTTTGTACTTGATCACATATGGAAATGTTTCTATGAATTCCACCCACTTGGCATGTCTCTTGTTCAGCTTGTGTTGCCCCTTTAATGACTCATGATCTGTGTGAATCACAAATTCCTTCGGCCAAAGGTAGTGTTGCCAAGTTTCCAACGCTCTAATCAAAGCATACATCTCTTTGTCATATGTAGGATAGTTCAAGGCTGCTCCACTTATCTTCTCACTAAAATATGCAATGGGACGTCCTTCTTGCATTAGAACAGCTCCAATACCTATTCCTGAAGCATCACACTCAATCTCAAAAGCTTTAGCAAAGTCAGGCAAAGCAAGCAAATGTGCATTGGTTAATTTTTCCTTAATCAAGTTAAATGCCTTTTCTTGCTCATTACCCCACTTAAAACCCACATTCTTTTTTATTACTTCAGTTAAAGGTGCAGCTATACTACTAAAATCCTTCACAAACCTCCTATAGAAACTAGCCAACCCATGAAAGCTTCTCACTTGTCCTACATTTGTAGGTTTCGGCCAATCCTTGATTGCCTTAACCTTCTCTTCATCAACCCCAATCCCATTAGCACTAACAACAAAACCCAGAAATATAAGCTTATCCGTGCAAAAGGTACACTTTTTGAGATTAGCAAACAACTTTTCTGTTCTTATAACACCTAAAACAAGTTTTAAATGTTCAACATGCTTATCCAAGTTTTTGCTATAAACCAGAATGTCATCAAAGTAAACAACAACAAATTTTCCAATAAAAGCACACAAAACATGGTTCATTAACCTCATGAATGTACTTGGTGCATTAGTTAACCCAAAAGGCATCACTAACCACTCATATAAACCATATTTTGTTTTGAAAGCAGTTTTCCATTCATCACCTTCTTTCATCCTAATTTGATGATATCCACTTTTAAGTTCAATTTTAGTGAAAACACAAGAACCATGCAATTCATCAAGCATATCATCTAATCTAGGAATAGGATGTCGATACTTTACAGTGATATTGTTGATGGCACGACAATCGACGCACATCCTCCATGTTCCATCCATTTTTGGCACAAGCAATACGGGAACCGCACAAGGACTCATGCTCTCACGTACATACCCCTTTTCCATGAGCTCACTAACCTGCTTTTAAAGTTCCTTTGTCTCCTCGGGATTACTTCTGTATGTGGGTCTATTTGGGATGGGTGCTCCGGGTACAAAATTGATTTGATGCTCAATTCCTCTTATTGGTGGTAAACCAATAGGTATCTCTTCGGGAAACACCTCATCAAAGTCCTGCAAAAGTGAGACAACAACACTAGGCAAAGAAGAGTAAATTTCATTAGTACTAAAACAAGCCTCTTTGTACAAAAGTACAATCATTGGCTGAAGTGACAACAAGGCCTTTTTGATATCACTTCTTTTTGCATAGAAGCTCACGTGTTTACTCTCTTTGTCACTCCTCAGGTGTTTACTCTCTTTGTCACTCTTTCTTTCTTTTTTTGCTGTTTCGGTCTCTTTTTCTTTTGTACTCTCACTGTTTTTTTTTGTATCTCTCTCTTTGTTTAACCTCACTTGATCTTCATATACTTGTCTTGGGGTTAAGGGTACAATAGTGATTGGCTTTTCATTGAGTACAAAGGAGTATCTATTGATATATCCATCATGTGTTACATGTCTATCAAATTGCCATGGTCTCCCCAAAAGGATATGTCCCGCATTCATTGGCACCACATCACAACAAACTTTATCTTTGTACTTTCCTATGTAGACCTCGTCTAACACTCCGGTCAATAACCCCCCACTTTTACCACGCGGGCCTTTAAAAGTGGCTATAATCCAATTGCTTGAGGCCTAAGCAATCTTAGCCCTAAGACTTAATTCTCAATGAAGAGATTATGCAACCTATGTGAATATATATGAATATTCAAATAACAAACAAGGCTAGGGAACCTTAGATGCTTTTCTAGGATGATGATATAACAATTAAATCAATCCTAGATATCAAGAGCAAAATGACATGTCAAATAGCTTAGCTAATCAAGATTAAGCAAAAACCTAATTACCTATCACAATACAACGCTCAATCAATTCATCACAATCAATTCTCTGTTCTTGTATTTAGCATATGATCTAAAACATACAAGTAATTTAAAGAGATGGCTTGTTAGTAAAAATACTAAAATAAGATGAAGTTAATCAAAATCTTACGAAGCAAGTTGTGATGTTGCAAACCCATGCATGGATGCATTCTATATAGTCATAGAAGATGCAATATGAAATTTGATGCAAAAATGATTTGATTTGAGTGGTTAAAGGTGAGTTCTTGATTTGATTTTCTCTCAAATATCTCTCTTTGAAGTTTAAGGTTTTAAGGAGTAAAAGAACTTATTCAGATAATGAGAAAGTGAGAAATTTATAGACATCAAGAAAAGGGCATGTGAAAAGATATTTTTGCCCCTGAAACGCACCGATCGGCGGATTAAATCAATGGCCAGGCTGCCATTTACAACCGCCGAATTGAGCCCGAGAAGAACAGAGCATCATCGGCGGTTTCATTTGGTGGTTTTGAAACCGCCGATTAAACCGTAGTGAAACAAATTAACGATGTGTTCTAATTATCTAGAGGGGGGTGAATAGATTTTAATAGTTATTACCCAATTTTCGTGTTTAGTCAAATTTACGAAAATGCCCCAAACTAGACAATAGAATAATCAAGTGTAATATGGTGCGGAAATATAAACGACACTTGATTTTTACGTGGAAACCCTCAAAAGGGAAAAACCACGGGCTGGTAAGTGCACCACACTCGAACCTTGAATCCACTAATTGTGATAGCGTATACAACCTAATCCCGGTTTGATGGCCTAATCCCGACCAATATCCCGCTACCACTACCCGCAGGCCTGTAAAAGTGGACCTAGTCCAATTTGCTTATGTGACCACCTAATCCCGGTGTCCGACCTAATCCCGGCCTATCACACAAGACTTACTTCTCCGAAAAGATCAAACACCCTAAGTGAATATGCAATGATATCCAAATATGCAATATAGAGCTAGGGTACTCTAGATGCTTACCTAGGATTATATGATGATAATAAAATCAATCCTAGATATGAAAATAGCTATATGTCATGGCATACAACTTTAGCTAAGTAAAGGATAACCAATCCTAGATACACTTGGTGCATTAGTTAACCCAAAAGGCATCACTAACCACTCATATAAACCATATTTTGTTTTGAAAGCAGTTTTCCATTCATCACCTTCTTTCATCCTAATTTGATGATATCCACTTTTAAGTTCAATTTTAGTGAAAACACAAGAACCATGCAATTCATCAAGCATATCATCTAATCTAGGAATAGGATGTCGATACTTTACAGTGATATTGTTGATGGCACGACAATCGACGCACATCCTCCATGTTCCATCCTTTTTTGGCACAAGCAATACGGGAATCGCACAAGGAATCATGCTCTCACGCACATACCCCTTTTCCATGAGCTCACTAACATGCTTTTGAAGTTCCTTTGTCTCCTCGGGATTAATTCTGTATGCGGGTCTGTAAGGATTCCCGTTTTGTTGATTGGCTTATTTCGTGGACAAACCACATGTTGGGGATCATGTAAGGGTAGCTTAGGAATGTGTTCAAGCTCAAGGCCCTTGCAAGTGTTAAGCACTCAAAAGGTAATTCTCTAAGTGCTTACTTGTCTTGAAGAGATAGTTGCACACACTCACAACTCATGCATATGTTTAATCCTTGTATGTTGTGTGTCTTATTTGTGTGCCTTAATGCTCATTAACATCTCTTCTTGCATGTTAGTTTGATTGCATCTTGCATATCCAATTGCCTTGTCATGCTTAGACTTAGGATTGCATTTTTGCACTAGGCACTCCCAAAAGCGCTCTACAAAAGCGCTCTACGAACAGCCCCCGTTGGGCGCTGTACAGACCTGATTGATTTAATTCGGTCACTGTACGAGTGCTGTAGAGGCACTCTACAAAGCGCTCTACGTAGAGCGCCCCTCTGTTTTCTTGCAAGAACAGAGCAAGGGGGCTCTACAAAGCGCTCTACGTAGAGCGCCCATGGCAAAAATAGGTGTAACTTATTCAAAACGACCACGCTTTGTTTTGACTCCCTATATATATGCCACTTTGACTTTAGGTCAATGACAAGAGTTCACAATCTGATTTCATACTTAGAATATTTTTCAAGAAAAGAAAAATACAAAGAACTCACATTTAACCACTCAAAACAAATCCCTTCTGCATCAAATTTCATATTGCATCTTCTATGTCTAGATAGAAAGCATCCATGATTGGGTTTGCATCATCACAACTTGCTTGGTAAGATTTTGATTAAGTTCATCTTATTTGAGTATTTTTATTATCAAGCTATTCTTTTTAATTTACTTGTATGTTTTGATCATATGATAAATACAAGATTAGAGAATTAATTGTGATGAATTGATTGAGTGTTGTTTGTGATAGCTAATTAGGTTTTTAATTAATCTTGATTAGCTAAGCTATTTGATATGTCATTTAGCAATTGATATCTAGGGTTGATTTAAATTGATTATCTCATCATCCTAGATAAGCATCTAAGGTTCCCTAGCCTTGTTTGTTAATTGAATATTCATACATATTCACATAGGTTGCATAATC
The DNA here is from genome assembly GCA_008009225.1 of Acer yangbiense. Classification (NCBI taxonomy): domain Eukaryota; kingdom Viridiplantae; phylum Streptophyta; class Magnoliopsida; order Sapindales; family Sapindaceae; genus Acer; species Acer yangbiense. Next base: position 9,451,445 of record CM017772.1, on the reverse strand, counting down.
TCTTCTTAGAGAATTAAGTCTTGAGGCTAAGGTTGCTTAGGCCTCAAGCAAATTGGAATAGGGTTGCTAATAAAGGCCCGCTGGGTAAAAGTGAGGGGTTACAGACCGGAGTGTTAGACGAGGTCTACATAGGTTGTAAACTTCATTTCAATTAGTGATTTTGAGTTCCGAGTGTGGCGCACTATACAACCCGTGGTTTTTCCCAGTGGTTGGGTTTCCACGTATATATCAAGTGTTATTTAAATTCCGCATCTTATTACACTTGTATGTATTTTTGACTAGTAGGGGCATTTTTGTAAAATTGACTTGTATGCGAAAATTGGGTAATATTTGATAAAATCTATTCCCCCCCCCCCCCCCCCCCTCTAGATTAATTTTGAACACGCCTCTAGGACTTTCAATTGGTATCAGAGCGGGTTCCTAGATATACTTAGGTGATCCTAGCTCATTTTAGGTGTGTTGTGCATTTGTGTGATTTTTGCTCATTCATACATTTTGCATACATTACATTCATTCATTCATTTGATACAATGAGTGGATTCAGTGGCAACCATGAGAGTGCTTCAAGCACACGGCCTCCTCTCCTCACCGGTGTGAATTATGCCTCATGGAAAGGCAAGATAGAGGCATATGTGTGCCAAATCCATGATAGGGCATGGATGGCAATTGAAGATGGGTATGCACCTCCTATGATGACTCCCACGAGTGGTGGAGAAGAAGTACTCAAGCCAAAGGCCCAGTGGTCACCTGAAGAGTTTGAGACTTCAAAATGGAATAGAAAGGCATGGCATGCTCTTCTATGTGCAGTGGATGAAAATCAGTACAAACTGATTCAGAACACTAGGATAGCCAAGGAGGCATAGGATATCCTACAGGTTGCACATGAGGGAACCGATGTCGTTAAGGATTCCAAGCTACAAGTCCTTCAAACGCAATTTGAGTTGCTTAAAATGGAGGAGGACGAGTGCTTTAATGACTTTGAAGTCAAGTTGATGGATATTGTGAATCAAAGCCATCAACTAGGTGATCCTTATTCGGATAGGAGAGTTAAGCAGAAAATTATGAGGTCTCTCCCCGCTAGGTTCGAATCAAAAGTGACGGCTTTAGAGGAAAATAGCACATACAAGGATATGAAGCCGAGCGAGGTGATTGGAAGACTCCTCGCCTATGAATCTAGGAAGGCTCCTAGTAGTTCACCTCATAAAAAGCAAAAAGGAATTGCTTTGAAAGTCTCCAAGGTTGAGAAGGAGGAAAGAGGTGACTCAGACCAAGACATGGCTTTGCTACTTAGAAGATTCAAGAAGTTTGTCAAGTTCGAGAATAAAGGCTTTGGATCCAAAGGCCAAGACTTGAAGAAAAAAGCTCCCTTCAAGAGTTTTGAGCCTAGGCAAGAGCATAGTAAGAAGAAAGGGGTCCAATGCTATGAGTGTGGTGGTATAGGTCACATCTCACCGGATTGTGGGAACTTGAAGAACAAGATGGCAAAAGTGATGACCGCCACATGGAGTGAAAGTGATGACTCTGGAGAGGGAGATAAGTCATCAAGTGATGATGAGCTTATCAATAACTTCAAGGCATTGGGTGTCACTTGTGAAGAAAATGAAGTTGTTGGTAAGAATTTTGTTGCTAGTGATCCCATAGAAGAAAAAGATGAAGAAGTAGCTCTAGAAAAGATAAATGTAGCTACTCATTGGGATATGACTCTCATTGACTCAAGAGACCAAGGTGGAGGTCTAAATGAGGGAAATGATTCCATTAGTGAGAATGAGAGTGGAAGAGATAACTTAAGTGAAGATGACTCCTCATCTAACTCTACAAATGGAAGTGTAGAGAAAATGGATGTAAATGACTTTATAGTCAAGTGTGAAAGTTCATTGGAGAAGAAAAATATAAAGTTGAAGATTTTAGAGGATGAAAATCTAGAACTTTCAACACACAATGACCACTTAAGTAAACAAGTGGAGGCATCCAAGAAGATTGAAGACAAGCTAAAGGATGAGCTAGCTATGTCTAAGAGGAATGAAGAAGGGTTGAAGAGAGAGCTTGTTGAAGCCATAGAGTCATTGTCTAGGATGACTACAAGCACCAAGAAACTTGACCACATTCTTGGTAGTGTAAAGAACCCTTGTGACAAGAGAGGTATTGGGTATGAAGAAACCAAGGACATCACTACTCCAACCAAGACCATCTTTGTTAAGAGTTTGGGCAAGATAGAAGCCTCACCGGTGCACACACCTAGGAAGAAAATTGATCTAGGACAATGTTCAAGAAGTGCACTTGTGAAAGAAGCGCACTTGTGAAAGAAGCTTCAAAGAGACAACCTCAAGCTCAAAAAGTTCCTCAACCTAACTTCCCTAAAGCTCATATTCATCAAGGGAAGAGGCCAATCATGCAAAATGAAACAAGGAAGCAATCTAGACCGGTTCAACAACAAAGAAGATTTGAACCCGCTCAACCACAAAGTCATGGAATGGCTCCTATGCATGCATAAGGACATGGTATGAATTCTAAATTTATCCCTACATGTCACTTTTGTGGTATTAATGGTCACACTAGACCAAATTGCTTTCATTTCATTAAATTTTGTAGAATCAAAAGCATGATTGAAAAGAGAATAATAAGAGCTAGAATGCCTGCTAATAGGAAGGAAAACATTCATATTCATGATCCTATTAATTCTAGACCTCTTGAACCCTTGACCACTAGGAAGAAAAATGTCATATCTATGTGGATAAAGAATAATGAACCCGCTTGCTACGAGACTAACAAGTCTCAAATAGGTTCATCCAAGTCAAATGGACTTGGGAGGTCCATAGGACCTCATGACCTTCATTGATGAAGGTTGGTAATGACCCCATATGGGGATCTCAAGCAAAGAGAGCTATTGCATACTTGTTGCATGCAAATATTTGAAAAATATTATGCTTCTTTGTTAATTGCTTGAGAAAGCTTGGTTGCACATATGTATATATGTTTTCAATTCAATAAGTGTGAACCATGCTTGTTTACAATCCATGTCATATTTATGTTCAAACATGCATTTTTGGACTAGGAGATTTACATAGGAAGTATGATTTGAATGACCTATAGTTATCTCCATGACATGATGATTCTTAAATACATGCTTAAAAAATTGAAAAGCATGAGTGTTTATAACATGCTAATGTCAAATGAAAAAGCATGAAATTCATATGACATGCTCAATTGAAAAAGCATGAATTGATGATTGCAATTTTTAAATGCAAAACTTGTGTGAAAAAGCTTATGAGACTCAAAATGATAAAGGATCTTGTATCCGTTCAAAGGAACTTATATTCCAAATTGTCTCTCTTTCTTTATTTGTTGAACATGTCTACTATCATACGGGTTTCATTCCTGGAAAAATCAAATAGAGTGCAAAGTTGCTCATGACATGTTTGGCTTATAAAGATGGATATAGTTGCTCATAAATTAAAATCAATGTAAATTCTATATCCTTGCTTCTCTCATGACTTTGGTGAAATTGGTTTGAATTCTTATTAGAAACCTTTGTCATTTGCTTTGCCAAATACCATTGTATTTTGGACTTGAATGCTACATGTCTTGTATGCAAAGCATGTTTTGTTTCACACATTTATTTTAAAATAAATCTCCTTGTTCCTCTCCATTTGATAGAGTTGCATAAAGTGCATTTAATGATTATGCAAATGACTTGCATGCTATCATCTCTCTTTGCTAAGTGACCCGGTTGGGGACTACTCCTTTGCCTATATCATGACAAAAAGGGGGAGTAGAATGGTGGTTAGGGGAGTTGCAAATTGTGGTAGCAATTATGCATGTTGGGGAGAAAATACATTGAGGGGGAGTAACCCATTGAGGGGGAGCATTGCATTCACAATTATTGCATGATGTTGTAGTTGTACTTAAATACTAAGAATGCAAATGCTTGTTTTTATTCTCACTTGATTCATCTCACTTTTTACTTGAATTGGATAGTTTAGAAACTTTGCTTTCAGGGATTGATTGTTCTACTTGAGATTGAAGACTTCAAGATTATTTTTATATATCTCTTTGTAAAGTAGAAAATCATAGTAGACCTATAGTTTCTAATTTTTGTGAGGAATCAATGTGAGTGGTGGTTTTGTCACGAAATAACCAAAGGGGGAGATTGTAAGGATTCCCATTTTGTTGATTGGCTTATTTCGTGGACAAACCACATGTTGGGGATCATGTAAGGGTAGCTTAGGAATGTGTTCAAGCTCAAGGCCCTTGCAAGTGTTAAGCACTCAAAAGGTAATTCTCTAAGTGCTTACTTGTCTTGAAGAGATAGTTGCACACACTCACAACTCATGCATATGTTTAATCCTTGTATGTTGTGTGTCTTATTTGTGTGCCTTAATGCTCAATAACATCTCTTCTTGCATGTTAGTTTGATTGCATCTTGCATATCCAATTGCCTTGTCATGCTTAGACTTAGGATTGCATTTTTGCACTGGGCGCTCCCAAAAGCGCTCTACAAAAGCGCTCTACGAACAGCCCCCGTTGGGCACTGTACAGACCTGATCGATTTAATTCGGTCGCTGTACGAGCGCTGTAGAGGCGCTCTACAAAGCGCTCTACGTAGAGCGACCCCTCTGGAGGCGCTCTACAAAGCGCTCTACGTAGAGCGCCCCTCTGTTTTCTCGCAAAAACAGAGCAAGGGGGCTCTACAAAGCACTCTACAAAGCGCTCTACGTAGAGCGCCCATGGCAAAAATAGGTGTAACTTATTCAAAACGACCACACTTTGTTTTGACTCCCTATATATATGCCACTTTGACTTTAGGTCAATGACAAGAGTTCATAATCTGATTTCATACTTAGAATATTTTTCAAGAAAAGAAAAATACAAAGAACTCACCTTTAACCACTCAAAATAAATCCCTTCTGCATCAAATTTCATATTGCATCTTCTATGTCTAGATAGAAAGCATCCATGATTGGGTTTGCATCATCACAACTTGCTTAGTAAGATTTTGATTAAGTTCATCTTATTTGAGTATTTTTATTATCAAGCTATTCTCTTTAATTTACTTGTATGTTTTGATCATATGATAAATACAAGATTAGAGAATTAATTGTGATGAATTGATTGAGTGTTGTTTGTGATAGCTAATTAGGTTTTTAATTAATCTTGATTAGCTAAGCTATTTGATATGTTATTTAGCAATTGATATCTAGGGTTGATTTAAATTGATTATCTCATCATCCTAGATAAGCATCTAAGGTTCCTTAGCCTTGTTTGTTAATTGAATATTCATACTTAATTGAATATTCATACATATTCACATAGGTTGCATAATCTCTTCTTAGAGAATTAAGTCTTGAGGCTAAGGTTGCTTAGGCCTCAAGCAAATTGGAATAGGGTTGCTAATAAAGGCCCGCTGGGTAGAAGTGAGGGGTTACAGACCGGAGTGTTAGACGAGGTCTACATAGGTTGTAAACTTCATTTCAATTAGTGATTTCGAGTTCCGAGTGTGGCGCACTATACAGCCCATGGTTTTTCCCAGTGGTTGGGTTTCCACGTATATATCAAGTGTTATTTAAATTCCGCATCTTATTACACTTGTATGTATTTTTGACTAGTAGGGGCATTTTCGTAAAATTGACTTGTATGCGAAAATTGGGTAATATTTGATAAAATCTATTCACCCCCCCCCCCCCCCCTCTAGATTAATTTTGAACACGCCTCTAGGACTTTCAGGGTCTATTTGGGATGGGTGCTCCGGGTACGAAATCGATTTGATGCTCAATTCCTCTTATTGGTGGTAAACCAATAGGTATCTCTTTGGGAAACACCTCATCAAAATCCTGCAAAAGTGAGACAACAACACTAGGCAATGAAGAGTCAATTTCATTAGTACTAAAACAAGCCTCTTTGTACAAAAGTACAATCATTGGCTGAAGTGACAACAAGGCCTTTTTGATATCACTACTTTTTGCTAGAAGCTCACGTGTTTACTCTCTTTGTCACTCCTCACGTGTTTACTCTCTTTGTCACTCTTTCTTTCTGTTTTTGCTGTTTCGGTCTCTTTTTTCTTTGTACTCTCACTCTTTTTTTTTTTTGTATCTCTCTCTTTGTTTAACCTCACTTGATCTTCATATACTTGTCTTGGGGTTAAGGGTACAAGAGTGATTGGCTTTTCATTGAGTACAAAGGAGTATCTATTGGTATATCCATCATGTGTTACATGTCTATCAAATTGCCATGGTCTCCCCAAAAGGATATGGCCCGCATTCATTGGCACCACATCACAACAAACTTTATCTTTGTACTTTCCAATTGAAAATGTCACCATCACCTATTTAGTAACCTTAATTTCCCCACTATCATTCAACCATTATAGCTTATAAGGTTTCGGATGCTTCAAAGTAACCATGTTCAGTTTTTCCACCAAAGTAGTGCTAGCCACATTAGTACAACTCCCCCCATCAATAATCATGCTACATACCTTATCATTAACATGGCAGCGGGTGTGAAAGATATTGTCACGTTGTACCTCATCATCTTCCTTGGCTTGAGCACTAAGAGCTCTTCTTGCTACCAAAAGTTCTCCATTCACCGGATACTCTACGCCACTTGCATCCTCCAAAGGTGGTATGGACTCATCATCAGATTCACCCTCGGATTAAATTACACCATCATCCTTCAAAACCATTACTCTCTTGTTTGGACATTGTGATACAATATGACCTGCTCCCAAACACTTAAAGCACTTAATATCTCGGTTTCTAGAAGGTTGGAAATTTGATTTACCTTGTGTAAGGATTCCCTTTTGTTGATTGGCTTATTTCGTGGTCAAACCACATGTTGGGGTTTGGTTGTAAGGGTAGTCTAGGTCATTAAGGTTGAAGATCAAAGACCCTTTCCAAGACCTCAAGAGGACAAGCACCAAAGGTATATCTTGTGCTTACTTTGGCTTGAAGAGATATAGTTGCACACACACACAACATGCATAACTCTTATTCTTGAATGTTGTGTTTATATTTTGTGTGCATTATGCTTTATTGTTTATTCAATGTCTCTTCTTGCATTAAATTGATTGCATCTTGTTTTATGAAATGCCATGTCATGATAGGCATTAGGATGCATTCAATACCCATACTTGCACTTCATGTATGTTAGCTTTTAGTGTGGTGTAATTCGTTTCCCGAAGGATGTTCGGAAACGTCCGCGCGTGCACATTGATGTGCTTTGTTTTGCGCGATGATCGCCGGTGGAGATGCATTTGGCTTCTCCTTGGTTTCACCATTTTTGGTGAAACGGCGGTTACGTTCGGCGGCCTGGCCGCCGTTCGAAACCGCCGAATGAGACCTGATTGAAATATATCTCTCGGGTCCAAAACGGCGGTTGGGATCGGCGGTTTCTAAACCACCGAACGAAGTCGCCGAAGTTCCCCTGTTCCGCTCGGGAGCCATTCGGCGGTTCAATTCGGTGGCCTGGCCGCCGATTGAAACCGCCGATCGGTGCATTTCAAGGGCAAAATTGTATTTTTCACCTGTCCTGTTTTTGGTCTCTATAAATACATCCTTATCTCTGGTTCAGAATACAAGTCTTGCATCCCAAGAACCCTAGAGAGATATTTAGAGAGACTTGAGAGAAAAAGCTTAAAGATCACATCTTTAATTCTCTAAACCCATTCCCACATGCACAAATCATCATCTAGGCATCATCTAGGTTCATCTAGCATATGCTAATGCATGGGTCTTCTTCAACACACATGGTATGATTTGTTGAACACTTTTATCTTACATAATTAGTGTTTCTACTTATCAATTTTATCTCATATTTTACTTATATGTGTTTAGATTAATTTCTACATATAAGATTGAGATTATGTGTTGATTGGGTTATTATTTGATAGCTAGGCTTTAATGTTCATATGCCATCTAGCTAATTGATCTCATTTGTTGATTGAGATTATTTTTCATAGCTTATTTGATTAGGTCATTATTGCCTAAAAGCTATGCCATGAACATTCTTGTGTGATGTATTGATAACTAGGTTGATAGATTGTTTTTTAATCAACTAGTTAATCCTTTGAATGTTTGTGGGTTTTATATGATAGCTTTGTATCTAGGATTGGTTATCCTTTACTTAGCTAAAGTTATATGCCATGACATATAGCTATATGTGATATCTAGGATTGATTATATTGTCATCTTATAATCCTAGGTAAGCATTTAGAGTACCCTAGCTCTTATTGCATTAATTGAATATTCATACATATTCACATAGGGTTATGCATCTCTTTTGAGAGATTGAAGTCTTGGTCTAGGGTTGCTATTACAGGCCCGCTAGGTAGTAGTGGTGGGTTACAGACCGGGATTAGGCTGTAAACATCATTACAAGTAGTGACTACGAGGATCAAGCAAATTGGACTAGAGCCACTTTTAAAGGCCCGCGTGGTAGAAGTGGGGGGTTATTGACCGGAGTGTTAGACGAGGTCTACATAGGTTGTAAACTCCATTTCAATTAGTGGATTTCGAGTTCCGAGTGTGGCGCACTATACAGCCCGTGGTTTTTCCCAGTGGTTGGGTTTTCCACGTAAACATCAAGTGTCATTTATTATTTCCGCATCTTATTACACTTGTATGTATTGTTGACTTGCTAGGGGTATTTTCGTAAAATTGACATGCACGCGAAAATTGGGTAATAATTAGATAAAATCTATTCACCCCCCCTCTAGCTTTATATATTGAAAAACACACTTTGAGAACTTTCACCTTGATTTGTTGTGCTTCCGGCCTTATTATCTTTGGAAGGTTTGGCCTTGGCCTTCAAACTGGGCTGGTCTTCCTTCTTGCTCCAATTCGGTTTCCATATTGATGAAGAACCCGAAAGTTGCTCAGCCCGTGGGGAACCTTTCCTCTTCAACTGTTGTTCCACCTTAACGGCCATGTGAACCATGTCAGTCAATTCCACATAATGTTGCATCTCCACTACATTTGCAATATCCCGGTGTAATCCATTTAAGAACCTAGCCATAGTGGCCTCTCGGTCTTCCTCTACATCAGCTCGAATCATGGCAATCTCCATTTCCTTGTAGTAGTCTTCAACACACTTAGATCCCTGAGTAAGAGTTTGCAATTTTTGAAACAAACCCCTATAATAATGGCTTGGAATGAAACGCCTTCTCATAACAATTTTCATCTCCTCCCATGTCTCAATTGGTCTTTCTCCATTCCGTCTCTTACTTATAACTAGTTGATCCCACCAAACGATAGCATAATCAGTGAATTCTATGGCTGCCAACTTCACCTTCTTCAATTCGGAATAGTCATGACATTCAAACACTAATTCCATTCTTTTCTCCCACTCCAAATAAGCTTCCGGATCAGTTTTCCCTTGGAATGTTGGGATCTTCACCTTAATGCTCCCAAGTTATTATCAACCCTTTCTCCATACCTATCTCCTCTATTCCCATACCTAACTTCTTTACCTCCCATTCCACGCCTAAATCTGTCCACACCTATATTAGACATGTGATCATCCTCCTCTAGGTCATTCCCATAATTATCTTCATAGTCATTCCTAGGTGGATTCTTTTCTCTTCGTTCCATATTAGGAGCCCTGAATGGCCGCTCCTTTTGTGAATTAGATTCCACTTTGTCTATCCTATCATTCACCTCACCAAACCTAATCTCCATCCGCTCCATGTTTTGTTGTATGGCTTTATACAAAATATCGAGATCAACCATTTTTGGTGTTTCGTTGGGACTGTTATTGTGTGACATATTTAAGACCTGCAAAACAAACAAGAATGAGTAAGCCTCACAAACACTCCCTCACGTGTTTACGCTCAAAGATAATGGCACTCACACTCGTGTTTCACTCAATTTTTTTTTTGGCTTTTACTCGTGTTCCACTCTATGTTCACTCTGTTAGTTCCTTTTTTTTTTTTACTTATATGGACACTCACCAGAATGCTGAAGGAGTAACAAGTAACAAGACGAGATTCAATTTACCAGATTTTTTTTTTTTTTTTTTTTTTGTGATCAAACGAAATCAAAAATAAGACGAACAAGGATAGATTAAACCTGATTAGAAGCCTAAGCTCTGATACCAACTGATATGAACCTCACCAAGAGCAGTGAGACCCGGAACCAATATATGGTAACGAATGATCGTTTTCTAAATCAAGTTTGTGAAATAAAGAAATTAAAGGACCGCGACCCGTTATCTATATGGAGATAAGAACCAACGGTATCAAGAAGTATTGTAGACGCCACACTCAAGAAGAGACGAAGGTGAGTGATAAGTCTAGTTTTGAACGCCACAAGGAGGTATCCTTGATAAGTTCTAAGTTCAATGAAGAACCAAAGAGAAAACACTCTCAATTTTAATATTATCAAAGTCTTTATCTTTTACAAATGAGAAGAACCAAATATATTGGTTCCTTGGAACAACCCTCCAAGAATGGGAAACACAAGAGAATTAATTGACAAAGTAAATTACAAGAAATAATAAAGATAATGCAGATATCAAGCAAAGGCTCTTCAAATCCCGTAGATTAGTTGAACCTAGCCACCAAAGTGAATTAAGTCATATCTCTCTCTTGGGACCTTCAAATGGCTTGATTCAAAATACGAAATTGAAGTTAAAGTGCTGATATTTCCATTAAGATAAGCCATGTCAGCTGGTTCATTCCGGAAACAAAGTTATGAAGTCCCCAAACTGCCCTTCGAAACTGATCTGATGCATTTACTAATTGCCCCCTTGCAAATGGACTCTCCCATGTCATACTCCTTGTAATCAGCCCAATCAATTGCCTTGATGTTGTTAATTAAGCCTTGGCCTTCATGTGGGCTCATCTTGTACTTCAACAATTCAGAATCAGCCCAAGTGTCTTGAATTAAGCCATTGATTGCATCTTTGAATCTCTTAGCCCTTGCCATTGTTATTGGCCCAAATGGAACTTGCAATGGATCATTTGGTACAGCCCCCTTATGTAAGGAAACATACGTGCATGCAGCGGAAGCGAGACTAAAAATAGAGTTTAGTATAGTTTAAAATTTTTCCATAATTTGAACCTTAACCCTCTAATTAATTAACATATAATACTAAAGATATCATACATTTGTCGCGTGATCCGATTGACATTGCATCGATGGTAATCCGCAAGATCTTCCAATCCAATCAGGAACGTGAATCACCTAGGAGCGTGGTCTCCCTTCTCTTTGAATTGTGTACCTGAGGATGGATTAACTCTACTTTTTCTTTTTCGTTAGTCACAACAAATTCCAAGAGGCTACAAAGAATGTTCTGGTCACTTTTGAATTCACAATCGTTAGATCGAAACTCGCGTGAACCTTATTCGAAATTGTGCACAAAACCTTTTGATATAAAAGTTACTAGTGCACTATCGAAATAAGAACAAACTTTTCTCTCTTTTCCTCTTGGCCGAATTCTCACACTAGTCTAAGAGTTGGATTTTATTTTTCTCAAGCAAAAGAAAAATAACTCTCAAGTTAGCATTAGGGTTTGCCAAATTCTATACAAAGAATATATATATATGAAGTGGCCGAATTCCCTTGCTAAATATGTTATATATCTCTAGTGCAAAAACTTTGCACAGTATATTATATATGTAGTGCACGAATTCTGCCTCTCACCTATATTGTATATAAGTCAATATATATCTCTTCTTTATATCTCTGCTGCACCATATATAATGTATATAAGTCAATATATATTCTGCACTACTTTTTAACATGCATATCTAATATATATTCTTCTGCATGCATATATGTATATATATTTCCGCATGCATTCATGCATATATAATCTATATATTCCGCATGCATATATATTATATACAAACCCTAATCCAACTCTTTAGTGTATTTGTGACTATATAAAAGACTTCCTTATTTGACTAGATAAATAAATGCCTTATTTATCTACTTATCAAATAAAGTCTTTTATATTTATTATACTACCACAATAGTATACTACTAAGAAACATATTTCCTAGTCAGAAAAAGATTTTGATTCTTAATTAAATAATTAATCAATCAATCAATTAATTCCCATTTAATCAAATAATAAAATAAAATAATATATTAGACTAATATATTAGCCTTGCAGCCCACACCATATACATGGGCCTAATATTATTTTCTTATTTTATTTAATCCATTAGACTCTAATTAAAAAGCCCACATGTGAACCAGACCCATTCTTACTAAAAGAAATAAACCCACATGCCTTTCTTTAATATATTAATATAATTGATCAGCCCATTAAATAAATAATGTGCAAATTATATTCTTAATATATTAAATACAATTCTAGATGAACCCAAAATTGGTCCGGTAGAATATATCAAGTGATCCATGCAAGTCCGTGTAGATTGGGGATCTTGGCGGGCTATCTAAATTTAAGCATCAATAGACATAACCTAATCACAATCAACAAATGATTCACTTAGGTTCGATCTATTAATTTTAACTCATTCCACTAGAGAGCTAAAATTGAACTCTTAAATAAAGATAGAATAAGTAAATATTTCTCATTCGAACCCTAGACAATCTTATTGGAGATGGTGTATCCTCGTGAAGAATATCAGTAATCGCCAAGAGCTCATAGACCGCCTATAGCTCTCCAAGTTACCATATTTACTCATATGACCACATTTTGAACTTTGATATTTTGACTTGTCCAGAAGCCATGTTTCAATAGACTCTATCGAAAACTTAACGGTAAGATTCAATATCCAATACCTCAAAACATCCATATGATGATATTCTACTCTCATTTAATAAATGGAGCCACGATGTCCATATCTATAAATGAAGTCCTCTATCGATTAACAAATGAATACCACCAAACTATCGAGGATAGACTATGCTATATAATCGTACTCATTGATAACTGAAATGATAACACTTGCAACCATAAGTCCATCATTTATCTCAGGATTAAGATAGACTCTCTGATTGTCCTGATAATGAAAAAACTTTTATCTATTGATGGTTCTAGATAAAGTATTTCATTGTGATCCTATTCAATGCACCCAGTGCACTAGATTCTTTTACTCGAAGACCCTTCGATGATTTCAGACTCATTATAACTCATTTGATCCCACTCAAATGCTAGCAAAAGAATTCTACAACTTTAACAAGATAAAGGTGCCCAACCTTTAACTTAAGTTGTGAACATTATTCAAGACTAACTAAAGAATTGTGTCTACCTCATACATATCCAGATGTACGAACAATTCTTCTTTTCTCATAGTCTTTTGACCTTATGATTATTTACTTTGACAATTATAATATTAAACTATAAATGCTATAAGATTTGTTAAACCAGAAATCACTTTATTGATATGAAAAGATTGTCAATTACAATATTACACTCTTGCTATTGAGAATAATCCTAACACCTTATTCACATCATTCCCTCCCTCTTGAAAAGGATTTGTCCTCAAATCGGCATCTTCATCAAAAGGAGACAAATCAGAAACATTAAAGCTAGCACTAACATTATACTCACCTGGAAGATCTAGCTTGTAGGCATTGTCATTGATCCTTTCAATCATTTGATATGGGCCATCTCCCCTTGGAAGTAGTTTAGAACGCCGTTGAGCTGGAAATCGTTCCTTCCTCATATGCAACCACACCCAATCACCCAGTTCAAACACAACTTTCTTGCGCCCTTTATTAGCGTGGTTGACATATTGCTAAGTTCTCCTCTCAATGTTTTGCCAAGTCTTTTCATGGATTTGCTTAACAAAATCTGCCTTTTTCTTCCCATCCAAGTTAACATGCTTATTCACAGGTAAAGGAATTAAATCTAATGGAGTTAACAGATTAAAACCATACACAATTTCAAAAGGTGAAAATTGAGCTGCAGAATGCACACTCCTATTATAAGCAAATTCTACATGTGGCAAACAATCTTTCGTTGTTTTCAAGTTCTTTTGTATGATAGCACGTAACAAAGTAGACAAAGTCCTATTAACCACTTCGGTTTGACTATCAGATTGTGGATGGCAAGTAGTAGAAAATAAAAGTTTATTTCCTAACTTACCCCACAAAGTCTTCCAAAAGTAGCTTAAGAACTTAGCATCTCTATCCGAAACAATGGTTTTAGGCATGCCATGCAATCTAACAATTTCTTTGAAAAACAAATCAGCAATATGTGAGGCATCATCAGTTTTATGACAAGGAATGAAATGTGCCATTTTAGAAAACCTGTCATGATGGAAATCATAAACTTAGCAACCATACACCCCAATAGCTAAATAGCTATGATATATATGGAATGCAAATTAACACCCTCCAACTAATTGAATTAAATCCGATCGTTCAAGATTGAAGTAAGAGAAACTATTCTAATCACTTTACCAATGGAATGATTATAAAATAATTAGAACAACACTTTGATTTCCCTAAAACGCCACAAACTATGAAGTTTGATAAGTTTAAAGAAAACAAAGATTTTTAAGGTTTTTGAACGCCACAAGTTGAACAAGCTTGATAAGTTCCAAAGTCCATGCAAGAACTTAAAAACAAAACACTCATTAAGTGCTCAAATAAGTGTATTACTCAAATCTGTCCTTACAAAGAAAATCAGCCTTGTTTATATAGAACAAAGGCCAAGAATAGTTACAAAAAAAGGTTTCAGCCACTAAACACAAATGTAACAGCCCATTAAATGTGTAACCGACCATTAACTATGTAACCGCCCATTAATAAGACAACTAAGCCATGAATGTTGGCTATAAATGATTCAGCCTTTGAAACCTCTTTTCCCTAATCAAAGGACACATGAATTCATACTTAACAAAATAAAACCCTAAATGTTTAAGTTAAAAAAACCCAACACAATTAAAACCCAAGCCCACAAAACCCAACATGGCTGAATGGCCTTTTATTCTTCAAGATAGGCTAAATACTTCATTCTAACAAGGCCGGACTCTTGTCTTCATGATTTGGACTTGCTTGAAATATGTTGACCAATTTAGACTCTTCTTGCATCCTTAGAACCGAGACCAAATCTTGACTAGCTTGTTCCTTCCAAATGCTTTCCATTAAACAAGTTAAGACTTCTTTCATCCTTTTAGCTTTAGCTCGTGTTATTGGTCCTCCATGAATGTTTAAAGGATCTGGATCTTTTCCATCCTTAGCCGAATAGTGATCAACTTGCTGGTCCACATCATTCCCCCTTTCCTCGAAAGGATTCGTCCTCGAATCAGCACCTTCATCACCTACATCAAACAAAGACAAATAAGAAACATTGAAGGTTGCACTAACATTGCCATACTCACTTGGTAGTTCAGCTTGTATGCATTGTCATTGATTCTTTGAAGGACTCGAAATGGTCCATCGTCTCTGTTAGGATTATGCTCAATAGCAAGAGTGTAATGTTGTAATTAACAATCTTTTTCATATTAATAAAGTGATTTCTGGTTTAACAAATCGTATAGCATTTATAGTTTAATATTATAATTGTCAAAGTAAATAATCATAAGGTCTAAAGACTATGAGAAAAGAAGAATTATTCGTACATCTGGATATGTATTTGGTAGACACAATTCTTTAGTTAGTCTTGAATAATGTTCACAACTTAAGTTAAAGGTTGGGCACCTTTATCTTGTTAAAGTTGTAGAATTCTTTTGCTAGCATTTGAGTGGGATCAAATGAGATATGATGAGTCTAAAATCATCGGAGTGTCTTCGAGCAAAAGGATCTAGTGCACTAGGTGCATTGAACTGGATCACAATGAAAAGCTTTATCTAGAACCGTCAATAGATAATAGTCTTTTCATTATCAGGACAATCGGAGAGTCTATCTTAATCCTGAGATAAATGATGGACTTATGGTTGCAAATGATATCATTTGAGTTATCAATGAGTACGATTATAACGCATAGTCTATCCTCGATAGTTTGGTGATATTCATTTGTTAATCGATAGAGGACTTCATTTATAGATATGGACATCGTGGCTCCATTTATTAAATGAGAGTATAATATCATCATATGGATGTTTTGAGGTAATTGGATATTAAATCTCAACGTTGAGTTTTCGATAGTGTCTATTGAAAACATGGCTTCTGGACAAGTCAAAATATCCAAGTTCAAAACGTGGTTAGATGAGTAAATATGGTAACTTGGAGAGTTATAGGCAGTCTATGAACTCTTTGCGATTACTGATATTAATCACGAGGATACACTATCTCCAATATGATTGTCTAGGGTATGAATGAGGAACATCTTCCTTTTCTATCTTTATTTAAGAGTTCAATTTTAGCTCTTTAGTGGAATGGGTTAAAATTAATGGATCGGACCTAAGTGAATCATTTGTTGATTGTGATTAGGTTATGTCTATTGAAGCTTAAATTTAGATGGCCCGCCAAGATCCCCAATCCACACGGACTTGCATGGATCACTTGATATATTCTACCGGACCAATTTAAGGGTCCATCTAGAATTGCATTTAATATATTAAGAATATAATTTGCACATTATTTAAGTAATGGGCTGCTCAATTATATTAATATATTAATAAAAGACATATGGGCTTGTTTCTTTAAGTAAGAATGGTTTTGGTTCACATGTGGGCTTTTTATTTAAAGTCCAATGGATTAAATGAAATAAGAAAATAATATTAGGCCCAATTTTATTCAAGTGGGGCGGCAAGGTTAATATTTTAACCTAAGATATTATTTTGTTTTCATTGTTTTAATTAAATAAGAATTAATTTATTTATTAATTAATTGTTTAATTAAGAAACAAATCTTTTCTGATTAGGAAATATAATTCCTAGTCTTATACTATTGTTGGTAGTATACTAAAAGTAAAAGACTTATTTGGTAAGAAAATAAATAATTAATTTTATTTATTTAATCAAATAAGAAGTCTTTTATTTTAGTCAATAAAAAGAATAAAATATCTATGAGTTGGATTAGGGTTTGAAGTCTATTCTTTTATGGAAATTAGGGTGCAACACAAACTCCTTTTAGGAGTGTGATTTGTGGCAACCCTAGTAGAAAAAGAGAGCAAGATTTCGGCAACCCTAATAGGAAAAGAGAAGAAAATTTAGGCCACCTATATATTCATATGTATAGAATTCGGCCACCCTATGCTTTGTGCTTGAGAGACAATTTTTCTTCTTCTTCTTAATTCATAGAGAGCATTAATTTTATTTTACTAAAAACATAAAAGAGTGAATAAATTATTCTTTGATGGTACACTATTTGCTTGTTCATCAATAAGCTTGTGTGTACAACATTGATTTAGGTTCACGCAAGTTTCAGTCATTAGATTGAGAACTCAAAAGTGACCGGAATAATTTTAGTCTTCTTTTGATTGTTTTTGTGACTAACAAAGAAAAGAAAAGTTTATTTGTCCATTCACAGGTTTGCAATTCAAAGAAAAGGGAGACCACGCTCCTAGGTGATCCACGTTCGTGCTAGGATTGAAGATCTTGCGGATTACCATCGACGTAAGTCAATCGGATCACGCGACAAAAGGTATTATTCTTTTGTTAGATAATATATGTGTTTAATTGATTAAAGGGTTTAAGGTTCATAAAAAGGAAAAATTTTAAAAGTTACTAAATCTATTTTTAGTCTCGCTTCCGCTGCGTGTACTACGGTATTTTTCCCTACAATTGGTATCAGAGCCTAGGTTGAACCCTTTTAATTAATTAACGTATATATACGTGGATCTATTTCTTTTTATTGTGATTATGCATGTTTAGAAAGAGATGGCACTCTAGGTATTCGCATATATAATTACATGTGGATGTATGGATTTATATATGTTTATGTGGATTGTTATTGCTCGATTTTGGTCCTAGATTTTCAATGTATTTTTGTTATGGAATTGTAACAAGAAGGGTGGTCTATTATCACCATAAGTCCTTCTTGGTAGTTGATAAGTTTTATTTTATTTTTTTTTAAAAGGTGCAGTATTTTTTTTAAGATTACTGCTGCAGTTTTTTTATTTAATTTTTAGTGCAGTTTTTAAGTGTAAAAGTACTGCAGTGAATAAAAAAAAAAAAAAAAAAAATTTAATACTGTAGTATTTATTATTTTATACTGCTGTAATGTATTTGGGTGTTGAAGATTTGAAGACACGAAGAAAAACGAAGCAACCGGAACCGAGAACGAGCACCATGCGCACCCAAGGAGTTGATTGGGCTGCGCATGGCAAGCCCATTACAAGGTGGGCTGTGCACGGCAGCCTTGTGTGGCCTTATGGGCTGCGCATGGCAGCCCCTTTGTGGGGTTGTGGGCTGTGCACGCCCATGGGAGAAGGCCGAAGGATGAGCGTATGGTTGATGGGCCACTTGAAGATCTTGTATTCCTAAACAATTGTAATTTACTTGTTTTTCTAGGATGGGCCAAAATTGTTGCTATTTAATTTATGCTTAAATATTACAATATTTGTTATTGTATGATAACATGACATATAGAATAGGAGTGCCACTCATATATCTCTTTTGGTATGAACATGCATTGAATGATTTAGGTATCTAAATTGGCATCTAGATAACTTGGTAAATCATTCTATGGGATTTAATCACACGCCTTAAATAATTGAGTGGGAGAAGGTGTTTTTGTAACACTTATGGCCTCCAAGGTTAGTTGAGCTTTATTATTTATTGGTAATCCCCCCAAGGGGCATCCATGAATGGAATTTAGCAATATACTTCCTTACAAGGATAGACTAGACAATGGACTCAAACGAGATCTACTCCCCAAGGAGGGATTTTCGTGAGAGAAAGTTGAGGGTCGATATCTTGGTAACACACTCAATGTAATTTTATTGATATCCTCCCAAGAGTTCTTGTCAGGTAAAATTACAAGGCTAAAATTGAAAACGCTGGTTGTTATGTTAACAATTAGGTGGGACCTAGTCTAACTAGTAAATGGTGCAAACTCCCAAAGGAGGCGTAACATTTATGGGTGTTGGATCACCGTTGAATTTTTATGATTGAGTTATTTATTTAATTCAAGATAAATATTTAAAAGTGCTTTATCATGATTATTTACTTATATATGTTTTGTTTTATTCAGAAATCATGACCCCATCACTTATGAACATCCTGAAAGATAACACTTTAACTGGAGATAATTATGTCACATGGAAAAGGAAAATTGGGTTGTTGCTGCAAGTGAAAAACATAAGTTTGTTCTAACTACTCCTAAACCACCTGCTCCTAATAATGAATCTAGTATAATGTATAGAGATGAGTATGAGCAGTGGAAGACTTCAGATGATATGGCAAAATGTTACATTATGGCCACTATCTCCTACGTGTTGCAACAGCAGCATGAAGGAATGGAGTCCGCTGCTGATATAATAATGTTTCTAGAGGAGATGTTTGCTATGAAGTCTAGGACGACTAAGAGAGAGGCAGTGACTACTTTTATGAATCTTAGGATGAAACCTGGACAGGCTGTGAAGGATCACATGATGAAAGTCATAGCACATCTCAACATTGCTGAACTGCATGGCGCTGAGATAGATGGTGAGACAAAGATTGATATGGTTGTCAATTCATTGTCAGATTCCTTTGATCAGTTCAAATTGGACTACACTTTGAACAAAAAGGAATACACCTTACAAGGCCTGATGCAAGATGTTCAAAGTGCTGAAAAGATCCTTGTGAAAGGCAAAGGTCAAGAGATTCATATGGTTGGTAAAGTTGCTGCTGTTAAGGCCCGTCAAAAGGTCAAGAAACAACATAAGAAAAAGCAACTTGGGCCTATCAAGAAGGAGACCAAGAAAGTAACCAAGATCAAAGGGAAATGCTTCATTTGTGGTGAAAAGGGACAGTGGAAGAGAAATTGCCCAAAGTCCCAGAATAAGAAGGAAGAAGGTAATGTAAATTATCTTGAAACATGTTTTTTGGCTGATTCTACAGATTCTTGGATCATAGACTCAGGAGCCACTAATCATGTTTGTTATTCCTTGTAGGGGTTCCAAGAAAGGAGAAAGCTGAGTAAGAATGAAATCAATTTGCGCTTGGGCAACGGAACGTTAGTGTCTGCAAGTGCAGTGGGAGATATTAGAGTTTATTTGGATTCTAGAAGGCATTTAGATTTGATAGACGTTTATTATGTACCTCAATTCAAGAGGAATTTAATTTCAGTTTCTTGTTTGAATAAATTTGGATATTCGGTTACTTTTAATAAAGTTTTTATTATTAGTAAGAATGACAAAATTATTTGCCAAGGTACATTGGAAAACGGTCTATACTTTTTGCATAGAAATATCTCTCACTTGTTAGACACAGAATTAACGGAACCTAATCATAAAAGAGTAAAATTATCAACAGATGAAACCTACCTTTGGCATTTACGCTTAGGTCATATTAACCTTAATAGGATTAAAAGATTGGTATGTGACGGACCTTTGAGTGACTTAAAGGTTGATGATCTACCAACTTGTGAATCTTGTTTGGAAGGTAAAATGACCAAAAGGACGTTCTTTGAAGGTGCAAGAGCCACTGAATGTTTAGGATCGATACACACTAATGTATGTGGACCTATGAGCATTCAAGCTAGAGGTGGATATGAGTACTTCATCACCTTCACGGATGATTACTCGAGATTTGGTTATGTGTATCTCATGAGACATAAGTCGGATGCTTTTGACATGTTCAAAGCATTCAAAGCTGAAGTGGAAAATCAGCCTGAGAAACACATAAAAATCTTGAGATCTGATGGTGGTGGAGAATATCTATCTGGTGAGTTTCAGCAATATCTTATTGATAATGGGATAGTTTCTCAATTTTCTGCACCAGGTACACCTCAACAGAATGGGGTAGCAGAAAGGAGAAATATAACTCTTTTGGATATGGTTAGGTCTATGCTGAGTTATTCAACACTTCCTATTTCTTTTTGGGGATATGCTTTACAAACTGCTATATACATTCTAAACGATGTACCATCTAAGTCTGTTCCTAAAACACCGCATGAGTTGTGGACTGGGCGCAAGCCTAGTGTACAACACTTAAGGATATTTGGTTTTCCTGCGCATGTGTTAAAAGGATAGACAGAAAAGATGGAGTCCCGTTCGGAAACATATATATTTGTAGGGTATCCAAAAGAAACTAAAGGATATTATTTCTATAGTTCTTCAGATCTTAAAGTATTTGTTTCAACAAATGCTAAATTTCTGGAAAAGGACTATATGAATGATTTTGTGCCTAGAAGTAGAATTGTCCTGAATGAGATGTCAGGAGATACAATTCCACGAGAGGTTACACAACCTAACCCAATTGTAAGTTCCGATCCAACACAAGATTAACAACCTACCATTCCTCGTCGTAGTGGGAGGGTTAGAACACAACCCGAAAGATACATCGGTCTGGGAGAATCAGTGGAGAATCTCCCGGACGACGATGATCCCTATACGTACAAGGAAGCTATGGAGGATGTTGATAGTCGCCATTGGCAAAAGGCAATGCAATCTGAGATTGAATCTTTGTTCGATAACAAAGTCTGGTCCCTTGTAGACTTGCCTAAGGGGATAAAACCCATGGGGTGCAAGTGGGTATACAAGAGGAAAAGAGGTATGGATGGAAAGGTGGAAACCTTTAAAGCTAGATTGGTAGCTAAAGGGTATACACAGAAAGAAGGTATCGATTATGAGGAAACCTTCTCTCCTATGGCCATGCTTAAATCCATTAGGATACTCTTATCCATTGCAGCATCTTTAGATCTAGAGATTTGGCAAATGGACGTCAAGACAGCTTTCCTTAATGGAAGTCTTGACGAAAGCATCTACATGATGCAACCAGAGGGATTCATTGAAAAGGGCCAAATGGAAAAGGTATGCAAGTTACAGAAATCCATATATGGATTGAAGCAAGCATCCAGATCCTGGAACATAAGGTTTGATCAAGCTATCAAAGGTTTTGGATTTATTCAGAATCCTGATGAACCTTGTGTATACAAAAGGATTAAGGGCGACAAGTTGGTTTTCCTGATTCTTTATGTTGATGATATACTAATCATTGGAAACGATGTAGGTGTATTGACATCAATAAAAGAATGGTTAGCAAAACAATTTGATATGAAGAACTTAGGAGAAGTAAGTTTTATTCTAGGTATCCAAGTAATAAGGGATAGAAAGAATAAAACGATTGCATTATCCCAAGCTTCATACATAGACAAGATCTTGTCAAGGTTTTCCATGCAGGATTCCAAGAAAGGTATGTTACCTTTCAGACATGGAATCAAGCTTTCTAAGGAACAAGTTCCTAAGAATGAGCATGAAGAGCAATTCATGAGTAGAGTTCCATATGCCTCGGCAGTTGGAAGTCTCATGTATGCAATGCTCTGTACTAGACCAGATATTTGTTTTACTGTTGGCATAGTTAGCAGGTTTCAATTGAAACCTGGTCCTGATCACTGGACGGCAGTCAAGCATATTTTCAAGTATCTCAAGAGAACGAGAGATAATATGCTTGTATACTCTGGAGGGGATTTGATTCCCGTTGGGTATACAGATTCTGATTTCCAATCAGATTCTGACTCCAGAAAATCCACATCAGGGGCTGTGTTTACTATTGGAGGAGGAGCAGTTATATGGAGGAGTATCAAGCAATCTTGTATTGCTGATTCCACCATGGAAGCTGAGTATGTTGCTGCATGCGAGGCTGCCAAAGAGGCTGTTTGGCTCCGCCAATTCTTGATTGACTTAGAAGTGGTTCCTAGTGCGAATAAGCAGATAACTATCTACTGTGACAACAGTGGAGCAGTGGCTAATTCGAAAGAACCAAGAAGTCACAAGAGAGGTAAACACATTGATAGAAAGTATCATCTTTTAAGGGAGATTGTTCAAAGAGGTGACGTGACGTGACGATTACCAAAATCGCGTCAGCAGAAAATCTAGCGGATCCCTTCATAAAGGCTCTACCTCAGAAGAGTTTCGATGGGCATTTAGAGAACATGGGCTTGAGAGATATGACACATTTGCTATAGTGCAAGTGGGAGATTGTTAGGATTATGCTCAATAGCAAGAGTGTAATGTTGTAATTAACAATCTTTTTCATATTAATAAAGTGATTTCTTGTTTAACAAATCATATAGCATTTATAGTTTAATATTATAATTGTCAAAGTAAATAATCATAAGGTCTAAAGACTATGAGAAAAGAAGAATTGTTCGTACATCTGGATATGTATGTGGTAGACACAATTCTTTAGTTAGTCTTGAATAATGTTCACAACTTAAGTTAAAGGTTGGGCACCTTTATCTTGTTAAAGTTGTAGAATTCTTTTGCTAGCATTTGAGTGGGATCAAATGAGATATGATGAGTCTAAAATCATCGGAGTGTCTTCGAGCAAAAGGATCTAGTGCACTAGGTGCATTGAACTGGATCACAATATAAAGCTTTATCTAGAACCGTCAGTAGATAATAGTCTTTTCATTATCAGGACAATCGGAGAGTCTATCTTAATCCTGAGATAAATGATGGACTTATGGTTGCAAATGATATCATTTGAGTTATCAATGAGTACGATTATAACGCATAGTCTATCCTCGATAGTTTGGTGATATTCATTTGTTAATCGATAGAGGACTTCATTTATAGATATGGACATCGTGGCTCCATTTATTAAATGAGAGTATAATATCATCATATGGATGTTTTGAGGTAATTGGATATTAAATCTCAACGTTGAGTTTTCGATAGTGTCTATTGAAAACATGGCTTCTGGACAAGTCAAAATATCCAAGTTCAAAACGTGGTCATATGAGTAAATATGGTAACTTGAGAGTTATAGGCGGTCTATGAACTCTTGGCGATTACTGATATTAATCACGAGGATACACTATCTCCAACATGATTGTCTAGGGTATGAATGAGGAACATCTTCCTTTTCTATCTTTATTTAAGAGTTCAATTTTAGCTCTTTAGTGGAATGAGTTAAAATTAATGGATCGGACCTAAGTGAATCATTTGTTGATTGTGATTAGGTTATGTCTATTGAAGCTTAAATTTAGATGGCCCGCCAAGATCCCCAATCCACACGGACTTGCATGGATCACTTGATATATTCTACCGGACCAATTTAAGGGTCCATCTAGAATTGCATTTAATATATTAAGAATATAATTTGCACATTATTTAAGTAATAGGCTGCTCAATTATATTAATATATTAATAAAAGACATGTGGGCTTGTTTCTTTTAGTAAGAATGGTTCTGGTTCACATGTGGGCTTTTTATTTAAAGTCCAATGGATTAAATGAAATAAGAAAATAATATTAGGCCCAATTTTATTCAATTGGGGCGGCAAGGTTAATATTTTAACCTAAGATATTATTTTGTTTTCATTGTTTTAATTAAATAAGAATTAATTAATTTATTAATTAATTGTTTAATTAAGAAACAAATCTTTTCTGATTAGGAAATATGATTCCTAGTCTTATACTATTGTTGGTAGTATACTAAAAGTAAAAGACTTATTTGGTAAGAAAATAAATAATTAATTTTATTTATTTAATCAAATAAGAAGTCTTTTATTTTAGTCAATAAAAAGAATAAAATATCTATGAGTTGGATTAGGGTTTGAAGTCTATTCTTTTATGGAAATTAGGGTGCAACACAAACTCCTTTTAGGAGTGTGATTTGCAGCAACCCTAGTAGAAAAAGAGAGCAAGATTTCGGCAACCCTAATAGGAAAAGAGAAGAAAATTTAGGCCACCTATATATTCATATGTATAGAATTCGGCCACCCTATGCTTTGTGCTTGAGAGACAATTTTTCTTCTTCTTCTTAATTCATAGAGAGCATTAATTTTATTTTACTAAAAACATCAAAGAGTGAATAAATTATTCTTTGATGGTACACTATTTGCTTGTTCATCAATAAGCTTGTGTGTACAACATCGATTTAGGTTCACGCGAGTTTCAATCATTAGATTGAGAACTCAAAAGTGACCGGAATAATTTTAGTCTTCTTTTGATTGTTTTTGTGACTAACAAAGAAAAGAAAAGTTTATTTGTCCATTCACAGGTTTGCAATTCAAAGAAAAGGGAGACCACGCTCCTAGGTGATCCACATTCGTGCTAGGATTGAAGATCTTGCGGATTACCATCGACGTAAGTCAATCGGATCACGCGACAAAAGGTATTATTCTTTTGTTAGATAATATATGTGTTTAATTGATTAAAGGGTTTAAGGTTCATAAAAAGGAAAAATTTTAAAAGTTACTAAATCTATTTTTAGTCTCGCTTCCGCTGCGTGTACTACGGTATTTTTCCTTACACTCTCTTGGCATGAGTTTAGACTTCCTTTGGCTAGGAAATATTTCCTTCCTCAAGTGTACCCAAACCCAATCACCAGGTTCAAATACTACTTGCTTTCGGCCCTTGTTGTGTTGCTTCACGTATTGTAGAGTTTTCTTTTCAATTTGTGTGCGTACCCTTTCATGCAAGGCTTTGACAAAATCAGCTTTTTGTTTACCATCCAAATTAGCTTTTTCCAAAGGTAAAGGTAGTAAATCCATAGGAGATAATGGATTGAACCCGTACACAACTTCAAATGGTGAATGGTTTGTTGTTGCATGCACACTTCGGTTATAAGCAAACTCCACATGTGGCAAACATTCCTCCCAATTCTTCAAATTCCTTTGAATTATGGCCCTCAAAAGTGTTGATAAAGTTCTATTTACCACCTCTGCTTGTCCATCCGTTTGTGGATGACAAGTGGTTGAATACAACAGCCTTGTACCCAACTTGCTCCAAAGCGTTTTCCAGAAGTGGCTAAGGAACTTCACATCTCTATCACTCACAATTGTCCTTGGAATGCCATGTATCCTCACAATTTCTTTGAAGAACAGCCCCGCAACATGTGTAGCATCATCTGTTTTGTGGCAAGGAATGAAATGCGCCATCTTGCTGAACCTGTCAACAACAACAAAAATAGAATCTCTCCCCCCTTTTGACCTAGGTAATCCTAAGACAAAGTCCATGGATATATCAACCCAAGGCTCACTAGGTATAGGAAGAGGAGTATACAGCCCATGAGGCATCACTTTAGATTTAGCCTGTTTACAAGTAATGCATTTCTCACATATTCTCTCGACATCTCTTTTCATGTGTGGCCAAAAGAAATGATCACTTAACACACCCAAAGTCTTTTTAACTCCAAAATGCCCCATTAACCCACCACTATGTGCCTCTCTCACAAGCAATTCTCTCATTGAACATTGAGGAACACACAACTTGTTTTTTTGAAAAGAAAACCTCCATGCCTAAAAAACTTGTCAAAACCCCCTGTAAGGATTCCCGTTTTGTTGATTGGCTTATTTCGTGGTCAAACCACATGTTGGGGTTTTGAATGTAAGGGTAGTCCAAGTGTTTAGTGTTGAAGATCAAAGGCCCTTCCATGACCTCAAGATTCAAGCACGCCAAAGGTATAATCTCTTGTGCTTGTTTTTCTTTGAAGAGATTTAGTAGCACACACTCACTTAGCATTCTTGCTATGATTGCATACTTGCTTATTTTTATGTGCATCTCTTCACATGTCACTTTACACACTAGCACTTTGGTTGATATATCTTGTTGTGTGTATATGTGCCTTATAATTCGTTTCCCGACATTGTTCGGAAACGTCCGCGCTTGCACTAATGAGTGCTTGGTTTCGCGCGAAGACCGCCTATGGAGAATGCCCTTGGCTTCTCCTTGGTTTTCACCATTGTTGGTGATCGGCGGTTATGATCGGCGGCCTGGCCGCCGACTGAAACCGCCGTTTCAGTCCAGATTGGTCTGAAGCAATTATGCGGTCAAGATCGGCGGTCACGACCGCCGTTCGAAACCGCCGTTCATACCTGATCGATTTTAATCTCTCGGGTTTGATTCGGCGGTTGGATCGGCGGTCACGTAACCGCCGAATGAAACCGCCGTTAATGCTCTGTTCTTCACGAGCTCAATTCGGCGGTCGTAATCGGCGGCCTGGCCGCCGATTGAAACCGCCGAACGGTGCGTTTCAGGGGCAAAAGTGTCTTTTCACATGCCCAATTCTTGATGTCTATAAATATCTTGTTTTCTCAATCTCTGAATAAGTTTCTTGAGCAATTAGAACCCTAATCTTTCAAGAGAGATTTTTGAGAAAAAATCAAATCAAGAACCTATCTTTAAACACTCAAATCAATTCCCTTTTGCATCAAATTTCATATTTGATCTTCTATGCCTTCATAGAATTGATCCATGCATGGTTTTGAATCATCACATCTTATTTGGTATGTTCTTCACTAATTTCATATTACTTTAGTGTTTTTCATATTAATACATCTCTTTAATTACTTGTATGCTTTTGATTATATGCTAGATAAAAGTTAGAGATTATTTGTGATGAAAATTAATTGAGTGTTGTTTGTGATAGCTAATTAGGTTTTTAATTAATCTTGATTAGCTAAGCTATTTGACATGTCATTTAGCAATTGATATCTAGGGTTGATTAAATTGATTATATCATCATCCTAGATAAGCATCTAAGGTTACCTAGCCTTGTTTGTTTTTTGAATATTCATATATATATTCACATAGGTTGTTTCTCTTCTTAGAGAAGTAAGTCTTGAGGCTAAGAGTGCTTAGGCCTCAAGCAAATTGGAATAGGGTTGCTAATAAAGGCCCGCTGGGTAGAAGTGAGGGGTTACAGACCGGAATGTTAGACGAGGTCTACATAGGTTGTAAACTTCATTTCAATTAGTGATTTCGAGTTCCGAGTGTGGCGCACTATACAGCCCGTGGTTTTTCCCA
Organism: Acer yangbiense; assembly: GCA_008009225.1. Classification (NCBI taxonomy): domain Eukaryota; kingdom Viridiplantae; phylum Streptophyta; class Magnoliopsida; order Sapindales; family Sapindaceae; genus Acer; species Acer yangbiense. Next base: position 9,423,691 of record CM017772.1, on the reverse strand, counting down.
GTGGTTGGGTTTCCACGTATACATCAAGTGTTATTTAAATTCCGCACTATATTACACTTGTATGTATTTTTGACTAGTGGGGGCATTTTCGTAAAATTGACTTGCATGCGAAAATTGGGTAATAATAGCTAAAATCTATTCACCCCCCCCCCTCTAGCTTTATATTGAACACGCCTCGAGTTTTTTAATAACTTTCAATTGGTATCAGAGCGGGTTCCTAGATATACTTAGGTGATCCTAGCTCATTTTAGGTGTGTTGTGCATTTGTGTGATTTTTGCTCATTCATACATTTTGCATACATTTCTTTCATTCATTTGATACAATGAGTGGATTCGGTGGCAACCATGAGGGTGCTTCAAGCACACGGCCACCCCTCCTTACCGGCATAAATTACTCCCAATGGAAAGGGAAGATGGAGGCATATGTGTGTCAAATCCATGATAGGGCATGGATGGCCATTGAAGATGGATATTCGCCTCCTATGATGACTCCCACGGATGGAGGAGAAGAAGTGCTCAAGCCTAAGGCACAGTGGACACAACCTGAGTTTGAGTTGTCCAAGTGGAATCAAAAGGCGTGGCACGCCCTCATATGTGCAGTGGATGAAAATCAGTACAAATTGATTCAGAACACTAAGATAGCCAAGGAGGCATGGGACATCTTAGAGGTTGCACACGAGGGAACCGAAGTAGTGAAGGACTCCAAACTTCAAGTCCTCCAAACTCAATTTGAGACACTTAGGATGGAGGAGAATGAGTGCTTCAACGACTTCGAGATTAGGTTGATGGACATTGTCAACCAAAGTCATCAACTTGGTGACCCTTACTCGGATAGAAGGATCAAGCAAAAGATAATGAGATCGCTTCCCGAGAGGTTTGAGTCTAAGGTGACGGCTTTAGAAGAAAATAGTGATTTTAAGGACATGAAGCCGAGCGAGGTAATAGGTAGACTTCTCGCCTACGAGTCTAGGAAGGGTCCTAGCTCCACTCCTTCAAAGAAGCAAAAAGGGATTTCTTTGAGAGCTTCCAAGGTTGAGAAGGAGGACAAGGATGACTCGGATGAAGACATGGCACTTTTAATGAGAAAATTCAAGAAGTTTGTAAAATTCGAGAAGAAGGGTCATGCATCCAAAGGGCAAGAATTGAAGAAAAGGGTTCCTTTCAAGAAGGTTGAGCATAGGCAAGAGAATAGTGAAAGGAAAGGGATCCAATGCTATGAGTGTGGTGGCATAGGTCATATCTCACTAGATTGTGGGAATTTGAAGAACAAGAGAGAAAAAATGATGGCCGCCATTTGGAGTGAAAGTGATGACTCCGAAGAAGGAGATAAGTCATCAAGTGATGATGAGCTTATCAATAACTTCAAGGCATTGGGTGCCAATTGTGAAGAAAATGAAGTTGTTGGTAAGAATTCCGTTGCTAGTGATCCCATAGAAGAGAAAGTCGAAGAAGTAGCTCTAGAGGAGATAGTTGTTGCTTCGCATTGGGATATGGCACTTATTGACTCAAGAGATCAAGGTGAAGGTCTTGATGAGGAAATTGGATCCATAAGAGAGGAGGAGAGCCTCGAGGATGACACTAGTGGAGATGACTCCTTATCTAACTCTACAAATGGAAATGTAGAGAATATGGATATGCATAACTTTATAGTCAATGTTGAAAGCTCCATGAAGAAGAAAGATAGATTTCTAAGGATTTTAGAGGAAGAAAATCTAGAGCTTACAACATACAATGACCTCCTTAAGAAGCAAGTGGAGAAAATGGATCTTAAGGACAACTTTGAAAGTTTTGAAAGCTCTAAGTTAAAGAATGAAAAAGAGATTCAAAGGTTAAAGGAAGAACTACTTAGGCTTTCAACACAAGTTGATCACTTGAATGATGAAGTGATAAAATCCATGGTGGAAGAAGACAAGCTAAAAGATGAGCTAGCTTTGTCTAAGAGGAATGAAGAGGGTTTGAAGAGAGAGCTTGTTGAAGCCAAAGAGTCATTGACTAGAATGACCACAAGCACCAAGAAACTTGACAACATACTTGGTGTAGGAAAAAGCCCTTGTGACAAAAGAGGTCTTGGATTCGAAGTGAGCAAGGATTGCTCTATTCCTAAGAAGACCATCTTTGTGAAGAGTTTGGGTAAGATAGAAGCGTCACCGGTGCAAACTCCTAGGAAGAAGTTAGAACTAGGACAATGTTCGAAAAATGCACAAGTGAAGGTGGTGAAAACGAGACAACCCCAAGCTCAATGGATTAGAGCCTCTCGAGTCATCTCTCCTCAACAAATGACTCACTATGAAAAGAGGCAAAACATGCTACCTAATCCAAGGAGGCAACCCATTCCGGTTCAACCAAATAGAAGACATGAACCGACTCAACACCAAAAGAGACATCAAATGCATGATGAGTCTCCAATGACTTCACAAGAACATGGTATGAATTCTTACTTTGTACCAACTTGTCATTATTGTGGTGTTTATGGGCATATTAGGCCTAAGTGCTTTAAGTACATTAACCATTGTAGGATCGATAGCATGATAAAGAAAAAGAGGCTAAGAAGAGCCCATTTGCATGAGCCTAGGAAATCTTTTGTCAATAATCCTAGGTTAGTAAATGACATGCAACCTTTGTCCACTAGGAAGAAAAATGTTATATCTATGTGGATAAGGAAAAATGAACCCGCTTGCTATGAGACTAACAAGTCTCAAATAGGTTCAACTAAGTCCAATGGACTTGGTAGGTCCATAGGACCTCATGCCCTTCATTAATGAAGGATGATACTAACCCCATATGGGGAACTCAAGCAAAGAGAGCTATTTTTGCATTCTTGTCACTTGCAAAAAATTTGAAAAATCTTATGCTTCTTGGTTGATTGCTTGAGTAAGCTTGGTTGCACATATGTATATATGTTTTCAATTCAATAAGTGTGAACCTTGCTTGTTTACAATCCATGTCATATTTATGTTCAAACATGCATTTTGGACTAGGAGATGTATGTAGGAAGTATGATTTGAATGACCTATGATTATCTCCATGACATGATGATTCTTAAATAACATGCTAATGTCTTATGAAAAGCATGAAATTCATGTACATGCTCAAATGAAAAAGCATGAATTGATAATTGCGTTCTTAAATGCAAAAACTTGTGTGAAAAAGCTAATGAGACTCAAATGAAAAAGGATCTTGTATCCATTCAAGGATTTTACAATCCAAATGTCTCTCTTTCTTTATTGGTTGAACATGTCTACTATCATACGGATATCTTATCCGGAAAAATCAAATAGGGTGCAAAGTTGCTCATGACATGTTTAGCTTATAAAGTTGGATATAGTTGTTCTTAAATTGAAATCAATGAAATTTCTATATCCTTGCTTCTTTCATGACAATGGTGAAATTGGTTTGAATTCCTATTAGAAACCTTTGTCATTTGCTTTGCCAAATACCATGGTATTTTGGACTTGAATGCAATATGTCTTGTATGCAAAGCATTTTGTTTCACACATTTTATCTAATAAAACTCCTCGTTTCTCTCCGATTAATTGAGATTGCATAAAGTGACTTATATTGATTATGCATATACTAGAATGCTACTATCTCTCTTTGCCTTGAGTGACCCGGTTGGGGACTACTCCTTTGTCTATATCATGACAAAAAGGGGGAGTAGAATGTGGTAAGGGGAGGTGCAAATTGTTGTAGCAATTGGTGCACATTGGGGAGAATATACATTGAGGGGGAGTAACCCTTTGAGGGGGAGCATTGCATTCATCATACATTGCATGATGTTGTGTTTAATTTCTTAGAAATGCAAATGCTTGTTTATGTCCTCACTTGATTCATCTCACTTTTACTTGTTTTGGAAAGTTTAGAAACCTTGTTTCAGGGAATGATTGTTCTACAAGAGATTGAAGACTTCAAGTTTTATTTTTATATATCTCTTTGTATTGTAGAAAATCTTCATTGACCCATAGGTTTATTTTTGTTGTGAGGAATCAATGTGAGTGGTGGTTTTGTCACGAAATAGCCAAAGGGGGAGATTGTAAGGATTCCCGTTTTGTTGATTGGCTTATTTCGTGGTCAAACCACATGTTGGGGTTTTGAATGTAAGGGTAGTCCAAGTGTTTAGTGTTGAAGATCAAAGGCCCTTCCATGACCTCAAGATTCAAGCACGCCAAAGGTATAATCTCTTGTGCTTGTTTTTCTTTGAAGAGATTTAGTAGCACACACTCACTTAGCATTCTTGCTATGATTGCATACTTGCTTATTTTTATGTGCATCTCTTCACATGTCACTTTACACACTAGCACTTTGGTTGATATATCTTGTTGTGTGTATATGTGCCTTATAATTCGTTTCCCGACATTGTTCGGAAACGTCCGCGCTTGCACTAATGAGTGCTTGGTTTCGCGCGAAGACCGCCTATGGAGAATGCCCTTGGCTTCTCCTTGGTTTTCACCATTGTTGGTGATCGGCGGTTATGATCGGCGGCCTGGCCGCCGACTGAAACCGCCGTTTCAGTCCAGATTGGTCTGAAGCAATTATGCGGTCAAGATCGGCGGTCACGACCGCCGTTCGAAACCGCCGTTCATACCTGATCGATTTTAATCTCTCGGGTTTGATTCGGCGGTTGGATCGGCGGTCACGTAACCGCCGAATGAAACCGCCGTTAATGCTCTGTTCTTCACGAGCTCAATTCGGCGGTCGTAATCGGCGGCCTGGCCGCCGATTGAAACCGCCGAACGGTGCGTTTCAGGGGCAAAAGTGTCTTTTCACATGCCCAATTCTTGATGTCTATAAATATCTTGTTTTCTCAATCTCTGAATAAGTTTCTTGAGCAATTAGAACCCTAATCTTTCAAGAGAGATTTTTGAGAAAAAATCAAATCAAGAACCTATCTTTAAACACTCAAATCAATTCCCTTTTGCATCAAATTTCATATTTGATCTTCTATGCCTTCATAGAATTGATCCATGCATGGTTTTGAATCATCACATCTTATTTGGTATGTTCTTCACTAATTTCATATTACTTTAGTGTTTTTCATATTAATACATCTCTTTAATTACTTGTATGCTTTTGATTATATGCTAGATACAAGTTAGAGATTATTTGTGATGAAAATTAATTGAGTGTTGTTTGTGATAGCTAATTAGGTTTTTAATTAATCTTGATTAGCTAAGCTATTTGACATGTCATTTAGCAATTGATATCTAGGGTTGATTAAATTGATTATATCATCATCCTAGATAAGCATCTAAGGTTACCTAGCCTTGTTTGTTTTTTGAATATTCATATATATATTCACATAGGTTGTTTCTCTTCTTAGAGAAGTAAGTCTTGAGGCTAAGAGTGCTTAGGCCTCAAGCAAATTGGAATAGGGTTGCTAATAAAGGCCCGCTGGGTAGAAGTGAGGGGTTACAGACCGGAATGTTAGACGAGGTCTACATAGGTTGTAAACTTCATTTCAATTAGTGATTTCGAGTTCCGAGTGTGGCGCACTATACAACCCGTGGTTTTTCCCAGTGGTTGGGTTTCCACGTATACATCAAGTGTTATTTAAATTCCGCACTATATTACACTTGTATGTATTTTTGACTAGTAGGGGCATTTTCGTAAAATTGACTTGCATGCGAAAATTGGGTAATAATAGCTAAAATCTATTCACCCCCCCCCCCCTCTAGCTTTATATTGAACACGCCTCGAGTTTTTTAATAACTTTCACCCCCTTTCTCACATGCCCCATAAACATTAGCAAAATCAAGGTCAGAATTGTATAAGTCTTTAATGTACTCAAAACCCAATAATTTTGCATCAAGTTAAGAAATTATAGCATACCTTCTAGAAAGAGCATCGGCAACTACATTTTCCTTACCTTGTTCATACTTGATGGGTAGTTAAGACTTGCTCCACTTAGCTTCTCACTAAAGAACACAATGGGTCTGCCCTCTTGCATTAAGACTCCTCCAATACCTATTCCACTTGCATCACACTCAATCTCGAAAGTTTTAGCAAAGTTAGGCAAAGCAAGTAAAGGTGCTGAACTAAGTTTTTCTTTAAGCAAGTTAAAAGCATCATCTTGTTCCTTACCCCACCTAAATCCCACATTCTTTTTGATGCATTCAGTTAATGGTGCAGCAATGGTAGAAAAATCCTTAATGAATCTTCTATAAAAGCTAGCAAGACCATGAAAACTTCTTACTTCACTAACACAAGTGGGTTTCGGCCACTCCCTAATTACTTTCACTTTTTCTTGATCAACATGTATTCCTTTATCATTAACAACATAACCAAGAAAAGTAAGTTCATTAGTGCTGAAACAAATTATAGCACGATGTGTATAAAGCTATCTAGAGGGGGGGTGAATAGATTTTACGCTTTTTACCCAATTTTTCGTGTTAGTCAAAATTACGAAAATGCCCTCAAGATAATATAACCAAGCAATTGTAATATGGTGCGGAAATTAAAACAACACTTGGTTTTTACGTGGAAACCCTCACGGGAAAAACCACGGGCTATGTAAGTAAGCCACACTCGACTCTCGAATCCACTAAATGTGCAAACGATTACAACCTAATCCCGGAAGTAATCACACACCTACCTAATCCCGGTATGAGTGAACCTAGTCCAATTTGCTTGCGATCTAAGCAAGCTAATCCCGGTTGCTACACACAAGACTTACTTTCTCTAGAAGAGAATACAACCCTAAGTGAATATATGTAAATATCCAAAATGCAACATAGAGCAAGGGAAACCCTATATGCTTATCTAAGATGATTAATATGCAATTAAGAACAATCCTAGATATCAAAACTAAATGACATGTCAATTAGTTTAGCTAATCAATATTAAGCACAAAACCTAATATGCTAGCACAATACAACTTCTCAAACATACATCATACTCATCTCAATATTGTATCCAAAGCATACAAAATAATCAACAAGTAATTAATTGAGATTGCTAGATAAGAGAAACACAAAACATGTAAGATATTAGTGAAAAACTTACCAAGCAAAGTATGATGAAGATTCCATGCAAGATGACATCTAGATGATCCAAGATGATGCTAGATGATGATTGATGATCATGAAAAAGTGTTTGAGTGATTAAAAATGAGTTCTTTGTGTATTTTTCTTCTCTTGAAAAATATCCTAAGTATAGAATATGAATATGAACTCTCTTGGCTGACCTAAAGTCAAAGTGTTATATATATAGGGGCCATAAGTGAAGTGTGGTCGTTTTGAAAAACGCACCAAAAATTGCTCTGTGCGCTGGTGGCCTTGCGCTGGACGACAGGCGCAAGACCAGCGCACACGCACATTTTTGCATTGGCGCTGGACGACATGCGCTCACACAGGCGCCAGACCAGCGGAGCCACACTGGGCGATCAGTGCTGGTGACCTTGCGCTGGTGTAGACCAGCGCACGACCGGCGACAGAGAACTGGACGATCTGCGCTGGTGGGCTGCGCTGGTGTGGACCAGCGCACGACCAGTGGCACGCCACTGGGCGTTTTGCGCCGGTGAGCGGCGCTGGACGTCAGGCGCAGGTGGACCAGCGCACAGCCCACAACTTTGAACCCCACAAGCAATCATGCAAGGGGAACAAAGGTAAACTAAGATGCATCCTAAAAGCCTAAATGCTATGATGTTATAAACACAAGATGCAATCATTATACCAAGCAAGAAGATATGTAAATAGGCATTGATGCACAACAAAAAGAAACACAACATACAAAGATTAAACATATGCATGAGTTGTGAGTGTGTGCAACTATCTCTTCAAGACAAGTAAGCACTTAGAGTATTACCTTTGGTGCTTGTCAATTATGAGGTCTTCAAAGGGCCTAAGCAATAATAACAACATCTAAACTACCCTTACAAAGAATCCCCACATATGGTTTGATCACGAAATAAGCCAATTAAAAACAACGGGAATCCTTACAATCTCCCCCTTTGGCTATTTCGTGACAAAACCATCACTCACATTGATTCCTCACAAAAAAATAGAAACTACGGGACTACAATGATATTCTACATTACAAAGAGATAAGAGAATGCAACTTGAAGTCTTCAATCCTCTTGTAGAATAATCAATCCCTGAAAAGAGTTTCTAACATTTCTAATACAAGAAAAGTGTGAGATTAATCATGTGAGAACAATACCAAGCATTTGCATTTTTAGAATTTAGGCACAACATTACCAAATGTATCCAATGTATGATAAATGCAATGCTCCCCCTCAACGGGTTACTCCCCCTCAATGTATGTTCTCCCCAAAGTGTACAATAGCTTCTATATTTTGCACCTCCCCTTACCATATCCTACTCCCCCTTTTTGTCATGATATAGGCAAAGGAGTAGTCCCCAACCGGGTCACTCATAGCAACGAGAGATAGAAGCATGCAAGATTTGCATATACATATAAGTCACTTTATGCACTTCAATCAATTTGAGAGAAACAAGGAGATTTAATTTGAGAAAATGTGTGAATCCAACATGCTTTGCATACAAGACATATAGCATTCAAGTCCAAAATACAATGGTATTTGGCAAAGCAAATGACAAAGGTTTCTAATAAGAATTCAAACCAATTTCACCAATGTCATGGGAAAAGCAAGGATATAGAGATTATTGATTTCAATTTAAGAGCAACTATATCCAACTTTATAAGCGAAACATGGCATGAGCGACTTTGCACCCTATTTGATTTTTCCGGATAAAATTATCCGTATGATAGTAACCATGTTCAACTAATAAAGAAAGAGAGACATTTGGAATGTAAATTCCTTTGAATGGATACAAGATCCTTTATTCATTTTGAGTCTCATAAGTTTTCACACAAGTTTTGCATTTTAAGAATATGCAATCATCAATTCATGCTTTTCATGTGAGCATGTTATATGAATTTCATGCTTTTTCATTAGACATTAGCATGTTATTAAAGAATCATCATGTCATGGAGAAAACTATAGGTCATTCACATCATACTTCCTATGTAAATCTCCTAGTCCAAAAATGCATGTTTGAACATAAATATGACATGGATTGTAGACAAGCAAGGTTCACACTTATAGAATTTGAAAACATATATACATATGTACAACCAAGCTTACTCAAGCAATTAAAAGAAGAGGCATAAGATATTTCAAATTTTTTGCAAGATACAATAATGCAAAATAGCTCTCTTTGCTTGAGTTCCTCATATGGGGTTAATCATAGAACATCACTCCACAAGACATACCCCAATAGATCTACTAAGAGTTTTAAATCGAGTAGCATCTAAGGGTTTAGTAAATAGATCCGCAAGTTGATCATTAGTACCTACATGTTCAAGTACTATGCATTTATTTTCAACAAGCTCTCTAATGAAGTGATGGCGGATGTCAATATGCTTAGTTCTAGAATGTTGCACCGGATTCTTGGAAATATTAATGGCACTCATGTTATCACAAAAGAGAGTGAGAGTACCTTGGTTGAATCCGTAATCTACTAGCATTTGCTTCATCCATATAAGTTGAGTGCATCCACTCCCCGCGGCTATGTACTCGGCTTCCGCCGTGGACAAGGAAATCGAGTTTTGCTTCTTGCAAAACCAAGACACCAAGTTGTTGCCTAGAAAGAAGCAACCGCCCGATGTGCTCTTCCTATCATCACAATTTCCTGCCCAATCCGCATCACTAAAGCCTACAAGACTAGCATTAGTGTCAAAAGAGTACCAAATCCCATAGTTGGATGTCCCATTCACATAGCGAATGATTCTCTTAACGGAAGAGAGATGGGACTCCTTAGGATCCGCTTGGTACCTAGCACACACACCCACACTAAAGGAGATATCGGGCCTACTTGCGGTCAAATAAAGCAAGCTACCTATCATGCCACGATATAACGTTTGTTCCACACTTTTACCACTAGCATCTTTGCTTAGCTTCAAAGTGGTACTCATGGGTGTTTCACAATGTTTGGCATTTTCTAAACCAAACTTCTTCACTAGGTTTTTGGCATATTTGGCTTGGGTTATGAAAATCCCATTGTCTAGTTGCCGAATTTGCAAACCTAGGAAGTAACTAAGCTCACCAACAAGGCTCATCTCAAATTCATGAGACATGACATCAACAAATTGTTGGACCTTGGTGTTGTTGGTGGAGCCAAACACTATGTCATCAACATATATTTGAGCTATGAAAAGCTCATCATTATCTCTCTTGATGAATAGTGTCTTGTCAACACTACCTCTTGTGTAGTCATTGTCAACAAGAAATTGAGTGAGGCGCTCATACCAAGCCCTCGGTGCTTGTTTCAACCCATATAGTGCCTTCTTGAGGCGATAGACATGGTTAGGGTGGTGTGCATCCACAAACCCCTTGGGTTGTTCAACAAACACTTCCTCTTGCAAGAAGCCATTGAGGAAGGCACTCTTGACATCCATTTGGTGCAATTTGAACTTGTGCACACAAGAAATGGACAAGAGAAGCCTAATAGACTCTAGACGGGCAACGGGAGCAAATGTCTCCTCAAAGTCGATACCCTCAATTTGAGAGTACCCTTGTGCTACAAGTCTAGCCTTGTTCCGCACTATGTTGCCATCCTCATCGGATTTGTTCCTAAATATCCATTTAGTGCCTATGACATTAGTGGTCTTAGGCCTAGGAACTAGAGTCCAAACCTCATTCCTTTCGAATTGGTTTAGCTCTTCTTGCATGGCAAGAACCCAAAATTCATCATGTAAGGCTTCTTCAACCTTTTTGGGTTCAATTTGAGAGGTGTAGCAAGTATAGCTAATAAGATTAGCAAGTTGACGTCTAGTCCTAACACCCTCATTTACCTCTCCAATGATATCTTCTTTATCATGGAGTTTCCTAACCCATGGAGCGGGTTCTTTAGAGTCCAAGAGAGGAACTCTAGTAATGGGTTGTGTGACTTCATTAGATGTCCCAACATTGGAGTCACCACAACCCTCTCCAAAGGAGAGTCATCCTCTAGAACATCCTCCTCCTTATGGTTATTAGACTTGAGCCTAGTATCATCAATGACCACATTTGATGATTCCATGACGGTTCGAGTCTTCAAGTTGAAAACTCTATAGGCTTTACTATTCAAGGCGTAGCCAATAAAGATACCCTCATCACTCTTAGCATCAAACTTGCCAAGTTGATCACGGTCATTTAAAATGTAGCATTTGCTTCCAAATGTGTGGAAGTAGCTAACATTTGGCCTCCTACCCTTCCATAGCTCATAGGAGGTGTTTCTAGAACCGGGCCTTAGGAACACACGATTTCCTATATAGCAAGCCGTATTGATGGCTTCGGCCCATAGGTTCCTAGGGACATTGTTGCTAAGCAACATCACTCGGGCCATCTCTTGGAGGACCCTATTCTTCCTCTCAACAACTCCATTTTGTTGAGGTGTCCTAGGAGCCGAAAACTCATGGGAGATGCCTAAGCTATCACAAAAGCTTTCAAAAGAGGCATTCTCAAACTCTCTCCCATGGTCACTTCTAATCCGTTTAATGCTTCTAATGTTAGATTTCATTTCATTTTGTAATTTAGTACAAAGCATTTTAAACTTATCAAAAGTTTCGAATTTTTCTCTAAGAAAGTATGTCCATGTAAATCTAGAGAAATCATCAACACATACAAAAATGTATCTCTTTCCACCCAAACTTTCGGTTTGCATGGGACCCATGAGGTCCATGTGGAGAAGCTCAAGTGGCTCCTTGGTGGTGAGATACTTACCCTTTTTGTGCATGCTTTTAGTTTGCTTTCCTTGTTGGCAAGGTCCACAAACACCATTGGCTTTCTTCCCAAGCTTAGGGAGGCCACGCACACACTCGAACTTTCCAAGGGTCCGTAGATCCCTAAAGTTCATGTGGCCAAGTCTTTCATGCCACAACTCAATTTGCTCATCCATGGACACATTGTTTGAGACTATTCTAGCTTCAAGACAATAGCAATTGTCGCTAGATCTCATACCTTTCAATAAGGTTTGTCCATCGGGCTTTAGGATCGAGCAATCATCTTTACAAAACAAGACGGAATATCCTTCATCACTTAGATGTGAAATGCTTATTAAATTGGCTTTCAAGCCATCAACAAATAAAGCATCGGATAAGGAGGGTAATCCGGGAACGGAAATGGTTCCTTTCCCTACAACTTTCTTTTTGGATCCATCACCAAAAGTGACATATCCACCTTCCTCCATAACAAGAGTCTCGAAGAAACTCTTGTTTCCCGTCATGTGCCTAGAGCACCCACTATCTAGATACCAAAAATTAGAAGAATTTGCCTTCAAGGCTATTTGAGCAACATGGCAAACAATATCATTCTTTCTAATCCACCTAGAAACAATCTTAGCTTTCTTAGTGGTCTTTGGTATATGGGCTCTAGATGTCCTAGGATCATGCATAATAATATTATCATTCCTAGGAGCATGCATCAAGGCTCTTTTCTTTTTCTTCTCTATCATGCTTCTAGTTTTGCACATTTTTATATATCGAAAGCAATGTGGTCTAATATGACCATTAAATCCACAAAAATGACATATAGGAGTGAAATAAGGAATCATACCTTGTCCTTGTCTTTGTGGATGAAAGGGTTCAATCCTTCTTCGTTGTTGAACCGGTCTTGGTTGCTTCCTAGCTTGAGGTTGCATGATAGGTCTCTTTCCTTTGTGAGCCATTTGAGGAGGAATGTTGGCTTGAGAGACCCTAGGGGGTTGAGCTTGAGGTTTCCTTCTTGGTCCCATTTTCACTTGAGCATTAGAACATTGTCCTACTTCTAACTTCTTCCTAGGAGGTTGCACAAATGAAGTTTCTTCGTTCTTCAAGCTCTTGACAAACACGGTCTTGTTAGAGGTTGAGATTTTCTTGCCATCATCATACCCAAGACCTCTCTTGTCACTTGGACTCTTTCCAACACCAAGTAAATGATCAAGCTTCTTGGTGCTAGAATCTATCCTAGCCAAGGACCCTTTAACTTCTACAAGTTCCCTCTTCAAGCCTTCTTCACTTCTCTTGGATAAGTCTAACTCCTCAATTAACTTATCCTCTCTCCTCTTCAATCTTTCCACTTGTTCACTTAAGTGGTCATTGTGAGCCGAAAGTTCAAGGTTTTCTTCTCTCAACCTCTCAATCTTTCTTGTGCTTTTAAGTGCTAAATCATTGAACTCGGCATGGTATTTAGCAAGCACCTTTTGCTCCACAAATTTCTTTTTGGAACTAGAAGAGGAGTCACTTTCTATTTCACTTGAGTCATTTTCCTCTTGACTCATTTCCTCTTTCTCACTACCACTTTTGCTCTTATGTGAGGAGGCAAAAGCTAGGAGATTAGCCATGAGCTCTTCTTCACTTGAAGACTCATCTTCCTCATTGAAGTCATCACTACTCCCACTCCAAGTGGCGGCCATCACTTTGCTCTTCTTCTTTTCATTGTGATTAGCACATTCGGGGGCAAAGTGACCAATCCCACCACATTCAAAGCATCGGACCCCTTTCCTTTCGGTCCTCTCTTGTCTAGGCTCAAACTTCTTGAAGGAACTCTTTTTCTTCAAATCTTGTCCTCTTGACCCAAATCCCTTCTTCTTCTTGAACCCCATAACCTTGTTGAACCTTTTCACAAATAAGGCAAGGTCTTCATCCGATTCATGCTTTGCCTCCTTTGCATCCTTAGATGCTTTCAAAGCTATTCCTTTAGACTTCTTAGGAGGAGTAGTGGTGCTAGGAGCCTTCCTAGACTCATATGCAAGGAGACGCCCAATCACCTCACTTGGCTTCATATCCATGTAGCCACTATTTTCTTCTATGGCCGTCACCTTGGATTCAAACCTATCGGGGAGAGATCTCATAATTTTTTGCTTGACTCTCCTATCCGAATACGGGTCTCCGAGTTGATGGCTTTGATTTACAATGTCCATCAATTTGATTTCGAAGTCATTGAAGCATTCATCCTCTCCCATCCTTAGAAGCTCAAACTGAGTTTGGAGGACTTGAAGCTTGGACTCTTTCACCACCTCGGTTCCCTCATGTGCAACTAGAAGGATGTCCCATGCCACTTTGGCAATCTGAGTATTCTGAATAAGCTTGTACTGATTCTCATCCATAGCACACATAATGGCATGCATAGCCTTCCTATTCCACTTAGAAGCCTCAAACTCTTGCGCGTTCCATTGCGCCTTAGGCTTCAAAACATCTTGTCCTCCACCATCGGGAGTCATCATAGGGAGATCATATCCGTCTTCCACCGCCATCCATGCACGGTCATGAATTTGGCATATGTAGGATTCCATCTTCCCTTTCCATTGGGAATAGTTCAATCCGGTAAGAAGTGGAGGCCTTGTGCTAGAAGCTCCTTCGTGGCCACCACCATTTCCACCGTTTCCACTCATAGTGTTTATGAATGAATGAAATGAATGCAAATGTATGAATGATCAAAAATCACACAAAATGCAAAACACACCAAAAAGCAAGGATCACCTATATATGTCTAGGAACCCGCTCTGATACCAATTGAAACAAATAATAGCACGGTGTGTATAAAGCTATCTAGAGGGGGGGTGAATAGATTTTACGCTTTTTACCCAATTTTTCGTGTTAGTCAAAATTACGAAAATGCCCTCAAGATAATATAACCAAGCAATTGTAATATGGTGCGGAAATTAAAACAACACTTGGTTTTTACGTGGAAACCCTCACGGGAAAAACCACGGGCTATGTAAGTAAGCCACACTCGAACCTCGAATCCACTAAATGTGCAAACGATTACAACCTAATCCCGGAAGTAATCACACACCTACCTAATCCCGGTATGAGTGAACCTAGTCCAATTTGCTTGCAATCTAAGCAACCTAATCCCGGTTGCTACACACAAGACTTACTTTCTCTAGAAGAGAATACAACCCTAAGTGAATATATGTAAATATCCAAAATGCAACATAGAGCAAGGGAAACCCTATATGCTTATCTAAGATGATTAATATGCAATTAAGAACAATCCTAGATATCAAAACTAAATGACATGTCAATTAGTTTAGCTAATCAATATTAAGCACAAAACCTAATATGCTAGCACAGTACAACTTCTCAAACATACATCATACTCATCTCAATATTGTATCCAAAGCATACAAAATAATCAACAAGTAATTAATTGAGATTGCTAGATAAGAGAAACACAAAACATGTAAGATATTAGTGAAAAACTTACCAAGCAAAGTATGATGAAGATTCCATGCAAGATGACATCTAGATGATCCAAGATGATGCTAGATGATGATTGATGATCATGAAAAAGTGTTTGAGTGATTAAAAATGAGTTCTTTGTGTATTTTTCTTCTCTTGAAAAATATCCTAAGTGTAGAATATGAATATGAACTCTCTTGGCTGACCTAAAGTCAAAGTGTTATATATATAGGGGCCATAAGTGAAGTGTGGTCGTTTTGAAAAACGCACCAAAAATTGCTCTGTGCGCTGGTGGCCTTGCGCTGGACGACAGGCGCAAGACCAGCGCACATGCACATTTTTGCGTTGGCGCTGGACGACATGCGCTCACACAGGCGCCAGACCAGCGGAGCCACACTGGGCGATCAGCGCTGGTGACCTTGCGCTGGTGTAGACCAGCGCACGACCGGCGACAGAGAACTGGACGATCTGCGCTGGTGGGCTGCGCTGGTGTGGACCAGCGCACGACCAGCGGCACGCCACTGGGCGTTTTGCACCGGTGAGCGGCGCTGGACGTCAGGCGCAGGTGGACCAGCGCACAGCCCACAACTTTGAACCCCACAAGCAATCATGCAAGAGGAACAAAGGTAAACTAAGATGCATCCTAAAAGCCTAAATGCTATGATGTTATAAACACAAGATGCAATCATTATACCAAGCAAGAAGAGATGTAAATAGGCATTGATGCACAACAAAAAGAAACACAACATACAAAGATTAAACATATGCATGAGTTGTGAGTGTGTGCAACTATCTCTTCAAGACAAGTAAGCACTTAGAGTATTACCTTTGGTGCTTGTCAATTATGAGGTCTTCAAAGGGCCTAAGCAATAATAACAACATCTAAACTACCCTTACAAAGAATCCCCACATATGGTTTGATCACGAAATAAGCCAATTAAAAACAACGGGAATCCTTACAAGTGCAGAAAATGCATTTCTTTAGATTAGCATACAACTTTTCTTTTCTAAGCACATCAAAAACAGCCTTTAAATGTGTTACATGCTCGTCTAAATTTTTGCTATACACAAGTATATCATCAAAATAAACCACTACAAATTTTCCAATGAAAACACGCAAAACATGGTTCATCAATCTCATGAAAGTACTAGGTGCGTTAGTTAGGCCAAAAGGCATTACTAACCATTCATATAGTCCATGTTTAGTTTTGAAAGCGGTTTTCCATTCATCACCCTCACGCATTCTTATTTGATGATATCCAGATTTCAAATCAATCTTTGAAAACACACAAGAACCATGCAATTCATCCAACATATCATCTAACCTAGGGATAGGATGTCTATACTTTACCGTGATTTTGTTGATGGCTCGGCAGTCAACACACATTCTCTAAGAACCATCCTTTTTAGGCACCAACAAAACAGGAACCGCACATGGACTCATGCTTTCACGCACATATCCCTTTTCCATAAGCTCACTTACTTGCTTTTGGATTTCCTTGGTCTCTTCGGGGTTGCATCTATATGCTGGCCTATTTGGTACGCTTGAACCTGGAATGAAATCAATTTGATGTTCAATTCCTCTAATTGGTGGCAAACCATTAGGAACATCTTCGGGAAAGAGATCCTTATTTTCTTGCAAAAGATCAACAATAACACTAGGCAAACTCTTGTCAATTTCGTTAGAAACAATTAAAACGTCCTTGTACATAAGTACAAGTAAGGGCTGCCTCGTGGTTAATGCTTTCTTCACATCACTCATTTTTGCATAAACACTCATTTTTCTTTCACTCAAGCCTTCCTTGTTTTCTCTCCCCTTGTGTTTCCCATTGCTCTCATTTTTACCACTTAACTCACCTTTTTTTTTCTCTCTTTCTTGCTCCCTTCCCAAAGTTTCAGCTAATGAAGATTCAAGCTCCTCATATTGCTGTTTTATGCGCATTTGATCTTCAAAAATTGTCTTTGGAGGCAAAGGTCCAAGTTGGTATTTTTGTCCCTCCATGATCAAAGAATAACGATTCTTAAACCCATCATGCATTACCCTTCGATCATATTGCCATGGTCTACCCAACAACATGTGACCAGCATACATAGGTACCACATCACAACAAACCTCATCCTTATATCTACCAATTGAAAAAGAAACTAACACTTGCAGATTTACCTTCACAACACCACTATCATTCAACCATTGTAACTTGTATGGTTTTTGATGTTTAATAGTAGGTAATTTCAGTTTCTCCACAAGCAAGGTACTTGCCACATTTGTAAAACTTCCACTATCAACAATCACATTACACAACTTGTTAGCAATCAAACAATGAGTATGAAACAAATTTTCACGTTGCTCACCATGTTCATTATTTTTACTTTGCAAACTAAGTGTGCGTTGTACAACCAAATTTTCCCCACTAGCATACTCTACATCACTAGCATCTTCTAAATGTGGCATGTCATCTGAAACAAATTATAGCACGGTGTGTATAAAGCTATCTAGAGGGGGGGTGAATAGATTTTACGCTTTTTACCCAATTTTTCGTGTTAGTCAAAATTACGAAAATGCCCTCAAGATAATATAACCAAGCAATTGTAATATGGTGCGGAAATTAAAACAACACTTGGTTTTTACGTGGAAACCCTCACGGGAAAAACCACGGGCTATGTAAGTAAGCCACACTCGAACCTCGAATCCACTAAATGTGCAAACGATTACAACCTAATCCCGGAAGTAATCACACACCTACCTAATCCCGGTATGAGTGAACCTAGTCCAATTTGCTTGCGTTCTAAGCAACCTAATCCCGGATGCTACACACAAGACTTACTTTCTCTATGAAGAGAATACAACCCTAAGTGAATATATGTAAATATCCAAAATGCAACATAGAGCAAGGGAAACCCTATATGCTTATCTAAGATGATTAATATGCAATTAAGAACAATCCTAGATATCAAAACTAAATGACATGTCAATTAGTTTAGCTAATCAATATTAAGCACAAAACCTAATATGCAAGCACATTATAAAATCTCAAACATACATCATACTCATCTCAATATTGTATCTAAAGCATACAAAATAACAAACAAGTAATTAATTGAGATTGCTAGATAAGAGAAACACAAAACATGTAAGATATTAGTGAAAAGCTTACCAAGCAAAGTATGATGAAGATTCCATGCTAGATGACATCTAGATGATCTAAGATGATGCTAGATGATGATTGATGATCATGAAAAGTGTTTAAGAATCAAGAATGGAGTTCTTGGAATTTTTCTTCTCTTTTAAAAATATCCTAAGTATGAATTCTGAATATGAACTCTCTTAATTGACCTAAAGTCAAAGTGGCATATATATAGGGGGCCAAATCAAAGTGTGGTCGTTTAAGTAAGTTTCAAAGAAACGCGCCAATCGGCGGTTTCAATCGGCGGCCAGGCCGTCGTTAATGACCGCTGAATTGAGCTCGTGAAGAACAGAGCATAAACGGCGGTTCATTCGGCGGTTTAGTGACCGCCGATTCCAACCGCCGAAACAGAACAGAGAGATCAAAATCAACCAGGTATGAACGGCGATTTCGAACGGCGGTTTCATGCCCGCCGTTTCAACCGCCGAATTGGACTGAGAGATAAATCAATCAGGTCTTGAAACGGCGGTTTTGAACGGCGGTCGTGACCGCCGATATTAACCGCAGAAATGCTTCAGACCAATCTGGACTGAAACGGCGGTTTCATTCGGCGGCCAGGCCGCCGATCATAACCGCCGATCACCTAGATAGGTGAAAACCAAGGAGAAGCCAAGGGCATTCTCCATAGGCGGTCCTCGCGCTAAACCAAGCACATTCTCGTGCATGCGCGGACGTTTCCGAAAGTTATCGGGAAACGAATTAACACAACAACAAGACACAATAACACACAACAAAATATAATAAATAAGTGCAAGTGTGAATTGTGACAAACGAAGAGAATGCACACATATGCAATGAATGTTTAGTGTGTGTGTGCAACTAATCTCTTCAAAGAAAAGTAAGCACATAGAAATTTACCTTCGGTGCTTATCAACACGAGGTGTTCAAAGGGCTTCAAACAAGAAGACCGATACTTAGGCTACCCTTACAAAGAACCCCCACATATGGTTTGATCACGAAATAAGCCAATTAAAAACAACGGGAATCCTTACAATCTCCCCCTTTGGCTATTTCGTGACAAAACCATCACTCACAATGATTCCTCACAAAAAATAGAAACTACGGGACTATAATGATAATCTACATTACAAAGAGATAAGCTAATGCAACTTGAAGTCTTCAATCCTCTTGTAGAATAATCAATCCCTGAAAAGAGTTTCTAACATTTCTAATACAAGAAAAGTGTGAGATTAATCATGTGAGAACAATACCAAGCATTTGCATTTTTAGAATTTAGGCACAACATTACCAAATGTATGCAATGTATGATAAATGCAATGCTCCCCCTCAACGGGTTACTCCCCCTCAATGTATGTTCTCCCCAAAGTGTACATTAGCTTCTATATTTTGCACCTCCCCTTACCATATCCTACTCCCCCTTTTTGTCATGATATAGGCAAAGGAGTAGTCCCCAACCGGGTCACTCATAGCAACGAGAGATAGAAGCATGCAAGATATGCATATACATATAAGTCACTTTATGCACTTCAATTAATTTGAGAGAAACAAGGAGATTTATTTTGAGAAAATGTGTGAATCCAACATGCTTTGCATACAAGACATATAGCATTCAAGTCCAAAATACAATGGTATTTGGCAAAGCAAATGACAAAGGTTTCTAATAAGAATTCAAACCAATTTCACCAATGTCATGGGAAAAGCAAGGATATAGAGATTATGGATTTCAATTTAAGAGCAACTATATCCAACTTTATAAGCGAAACATGGCATGAGCGACTTTGCACCCTATTTGATTTTTCCGGATAAAATTATCCGTATGATAGTAACCATGTTCAACTAATAAAGAAAGAGAGACATTTGGAATGTAAATTCCTTTGAATGGATACAAGATCCTTTATTCATTTTGAGTCTCATAAGTTTTCACACAAGTTTTGCATTTTTAAGAATATGCAATCATCAATTCATGCTTTTCATGTGAGCATGTTATATGAATTTCATGCTTTTTCATTTGTCATTAGCATGTTATTAAAGAATCATCATGTCATGGAGATAATCATAGGTCATTCAAATCATACTTCCAATGTAAATCTCCTAGTCCAAAAATGCATGTTTGAACATAAATATGACATAGGATTGTAGACAAGCAAGGTTCACACTTATGGAATTTTAAAACATATATACATATGTACAACCAAGCTTACTCAAGCAATTAAAAGAAGAGGCATAAGATATTTCAAATTTTTTGCAAGATACAAGAATGCAAAATAGCTCTCTTTGCTTGAGTTCCCCATATGGGGTCAATCATAGAACATCACTCCACAAGACATACCCCAATAGATCTACTAAGAGTTTTAAATCGAGTAGCATCTAAGGGTTTAGTAAATAGGTCCGCAAGTTGATCATTAGTACCTACATGTTCAAGTACTATGCATTTATTTTCAACAAGCTCTCTAATGAAGTGATGGCGGATGTCAATATGCTTAGTTCTAGAATGTTGCACCGGATTCTTGGAAATATTAATGGCACTCATGTTATCACAAAAGAGAGTGAGAGTACCTTGGTTGAATCCGTAATCCACTAGCATTTGCTTCATCCACATAAGTTGAGTGCATCCACTCCCCGCGGCTATGTACTCGGCTTCCGCCGTGGACAAGGAAATCGAGTTTTGCTTCTTGCAAAACCAAGACACCAAGTTGTTGCCTAGAAAGAAGCAACCGCCCGATGTGCTCTTCCTATCATCACAATTTCCTGCCCAATCCGCATCACTATATCCTACAAGACTAGGATTAGTGTCAAATGAGTACCAAATCCCATAGTTGGAAGTCCCATTCACAAAGCGAATGACTCTCTTAACCGAAGAGAGATGGGACTCCTTGGGATCGGATTGGTACCTAGCACAAACTCCTACACTAAATGATATATCGGGCCTACTTGCGGTCAAATAGAGCAAGCTCCCTATCATGCCACGATATAAGGTTTGGTCCACACTTTTACCGCTAGCATCCTTGCTTAGCTTCAAAGTGGTGCTCATAGGAGTGTCACAATGTTTGGCTTTTTCAAGACCAAACTTCTTCACAAGGTTTTTGGCATATTTGGCTTGGGTTATGAAGATCCCATTATCAAGTTGCCTAATTTGCAAACCTAGGAAGTAATTAAGCTCACCAACAAGACTCATCTCAAATTCATGAGACATAACATCAACAAATTGTTGGACCTTGGTGTTGTTGGTGGAGCCAAACACTATGTCATCGACATATATTTGAGCTATGAAAAGCTCATCATTGTCTCTCTTGATGAATAGTGTCTTGTCAACACTACCTCTTGTGTAGTTATTGTCAACAAGAAATTGAGTGAGGCGCTCATACCAAGCCCTCGGTGCTTGTTTCAACCCATATAGTGCCTTCTTGAGGCGATAGACATGGTTGGGGTGGTGTGCATCCACAAACCCCTTGGGTTGTTCAACAAACACTTCCTCTTGCAAGAAGCCATTGAGGAAGGCACTCTTGACGTCCATTTGGTGCAATTTGAACTTGTGCACACAAGAGATGGACAAGAGAAGCCTAATGACTCTAAGCGGGCAACGGGAGCAAATGTCTCCTCAAAGTCGATACCCTCAATTTGAGAGTACCCTTGTGCTACAAGTCTAGCCTTGTTCCGCACTATGTTGCCATCCTCATCGGATTTGTTCCTAAATATCCATTTAGTGCCTATGACATTAGTGGTCTTAGGCCTAGGAACTAGAGTCCAAACCTCATTCCTTTCGAATTGGTTTAGCTCTTCTTGCATGGCAAGAACCCAAAATTCATCATGTAAGGCTTCTTCAACCTTTTTGGGTTCAATTTGAGAGGTGTAGCAAGTATAGCTAATAAGATTAGCAAGTTGACGTCTAGTCCTAACACCCTCATTTACCTCTCCAATGATATCTTCTTTATCATGGAGTTTCCTAACCCATGGAGCGGGTTCTTTAGAGTCCAAGAGAGGAACTCTAGTAATGGGTTGTGTGACTTCATTAGATGTCCCAACATTGGGAGTCACCACAACCCTCTCCAAAGGAGAGTCATCCTCTAGAACATCCTCCTCCTCATGGTCATTAGACTTGAGCCTAGTATCATCAATGACCACATTTGATGATTCCATGACGGTTCGAGTCTTCAAGTTGAAAACTCTATAGGCTTTACTATTCAAGGCGTAGCCAATAAAGATACCCTCATCACTCTTAGCATCAAACTTGCCAAGTTGATCACGGTCATTTAAAATGTAGCATTTGCTTCCAAATGTGTGGAAGTAGCTAACATTTGGCCTCCTACCCTTCCATAGCTCATAGGAGGTGTTTCTAGAACCGGGCCTTAGGAACACACGATTTCCTATATAGCAAGCCGTATTGATGGCTTCGGCCCATAGGTTCCTAGGGACATTGTTGCTAAGCAACATCACTCGGGCCATCTCTTGGAGGACCCTATTCTTCCTCTCAACAACTCCATTTTGTTGAGGTGTCCTAGGAGCCGAAAACTCATGGGAGATGCCTAAGCTATCACAAAGGCTTTCAAAAGAGGCATTCTCAAACTCTCTCCCATGGTCACTTCTAATCCGTTTAATGCTTCTAATGTTAGATTTCATTTCATTTTGTAATTTAGTACAAAGCATTTTAAACTTATCAAAAGTTTCGGATTTTTCTCTAAGAAAGTATGTCCATGTAAATCTAGAGAAATCATCAACACATACAAAAATGTATCTCTTTCCACCCAAACTTTCGGTTTGCATGGGACCCATGAGGTCCATGTGGAGAAGCTCAAGAGGCTCCTTGGTGGTGAGATACTTACCCTTTTTGTGCATGCTTTTAGTTTGCTTTCCTTGTTGGCAAGGTCCACAAACACCATTGGCTTTCTTCCCAAGCTTAGGGAGGCCACGCACACACTCGAACTTTCCAAGGGTCCGTAGATCCCTAAAGTTCATGTGGCCAAGTCTTTCATGCCACAACTCAATTTGCTCATCCATGGACACATTGTTTGAGACTATTCTAGCTTCAAGACAATAGCAATTGTCGCTAGATCTCATACCTTTCAATAAGGTTTGTCCATCGGGCTTTAGGATCGAGCAATCATCTTTACAAAACAAGACGGAATATCCTTCATCACTTAGATGTGAAATGCTTATTAAATTGGCTTTCAAGCCATCAACAAATAAAGCATCGGATAAGGAGGGTAATCCGGGAACGGAAATGGTTCCTTTCCCTACAACTTTCTTTTTGGATCCATCACCAAAAGTGACATATCCACCTTCCTCCATAACAAGAGTCTCGAAGAAACTCTTGTTTCCCGTCATGTGCCTAGAGCACCCACTATCTAGATACCAAAAATTAGAAGAATTTGCCTTCAAGGCTATTTGAGCAACATGGCAAACAATGTCATTCTTTCTAATCCACCTAGAAACAATCTTAGCTTTCTTAGTGGTTTTTGGTATATGGGCTCTAGATGTCCTAGGATCATGCATAATAGAATTATCATTCCTAGGAACATGCATCATGGCTCTTTTCTTTTTCTTCTCTATCATGCTTCTAGTTTTGCACATTTTTATATATCGAAAGCAATGTGGTCTAATATGACCATCAAATCCACAAAAATGACATATAGGAGTGAAATAAGGAATCATACCTTGTCCTTGTCTTTGTGGATGAAAGGGTTCAATCCTTCTTCGTTGTTGAACCGGTCTTGGTTGCTTCCTAGCTTGAGGTTGCATGATAGGTCTCTTTCCTTTGTGAGCCATTTGAGGAGGAATGTTGCTTGAGAGACCCTAGGGGGTTGAGCTTGAGGTTTCCTTCTTGGACCCATCTTCACTTGTGCATTAGAGCATTGTCCTACTTCTAATTTCTTTCTAGGAGCTTGCACAAATGAAGTTTCTTCTTTCTTCAAGCTCTTGACAAACACGGTCTTGTTAGAGGTAGAGATCTTCTTGTCATCTTCATACCCAAGACCCCTCTTGTCACATGGACTCTTTCCAACACCAAGCATATGGTCAAGCTTCTTGGTGCTAGAATCCATCCTAGTCATAGAATTTCTAACTTCTTCAAGCTCACTCTTTAGACTTTCTTCATTCCTCCTAGATAAAGCTAACTCCTCTCTTAGCTTATCTTCTATCTTCTTGAATTTTTCCACTTGTTCACCTAAGTGGTCATTATGAGATGCAAGCTCAAGATTTTCTTCTCTCAACATCTTGATCTTTCTTGTGCTCTTGATTGCTAAATCATTAAACTCGGCATGGCATTTAGCAAGCACCTTTTTCTCCACAAAACTACTTATGGAGTTAGATGAGGAATCACTTTCTTCTTCACTTGAGTCATTTTCCTCTTGACTCATTTCCTCTTTCTCACTACCACTTTTGCTCTTATGTGAGGAGGCAAAAGCTAGGAGGTTAGCCATGAGCTCTTCTTCACTTGAAGACTCATCTTCCTCATTGGAGTCATCACTACTCCCACTCCAAGTGGCGGCCATCACTTTGCTCTTCTTCTTTTCATTGTGATTAGCACATTCGGGGGCAAAGTGACCAATCCCACCACATTCAAAGCATCGGACCCCTTTCCTTTCGGTCCTCTCTTGTCTAGGCTCAAACTTCTTGAAGGAACTCTTTTTCTTCAAATCTTGTCCTCTTGACCCAAATCCCTTCTTCTTCTTGAACCCCATAACCTTGTTGAACCTTTTCACAAATAAGGCAAGGTCTTCATCCGATTCATGCTTTGCC
Source organism: Acer yangbiense (assembly GCA_008009225.1). NCBI lineage: Eukaryota > Viridiplantae > Streptophyta > Magnoliopsida > Sapindales > Sapindaceae > Acer > Acer yangbiense. Next base: position 9,398,648 of record CM017772.1, on the reverse strand, counting down.
TCCTTTGCATCCTTAGATGCTTTCAAAGCTATTCCTTTAGACTTCTTAGGAGGAGTAGTGGTGCTAGGAGCCTTCCTAGACTCATATGCAAGGAGACGCCCAATCACCTCACTTGGCTTCATATCCATGTAGCCACTATTTTCTTCTATGGCCGTCACCTTGGATTCAAACCTATCGGGGAGAGATCTCATAATTTTTTGCTTGACTCTCCTATCCGAATACGGGTCTCCGAGTTGATGGCTTTGATTTACAATATCCATCAATTTGATTTCGAAGTCATTGAAGCATTCATCCTCTCCCATCCTAAGTAGCTCAAACTGAGTTTGGAGGACTTGAAGCTTGGACTCCTTCACCACCTCGGTTCCCTCATGTGCAACTAGAAGGATGTCCCATGCCACTTTGGCAATCTGAGTATTCTGAATAAGCTTGTACTGATTCACATCCATAGCACACATAATGGCATGCATAGCCTTCCTATTCCACTTAGAAGCCTCAAACTCTTGCGCGTTCCATTGCGCCTTAGGCTTCAAAACATCTTGTCCTCCACCATCGGGAGTCATCATAGGGAGATCATATCCGTCTTCCACCGCCATCCATGCACGGTCATGAATTTGGCATATGTAGGATTCCATCTTCCCTTTCCATTGGGAATAGTTCAATCCGGTAAGAAGTGGAGGCCTTGTGCTAGAAGCTCCTTCGTGGCCACCACCATTTCCACCGTTTCCACTCATAGTGTTTATGAATGAATGAAATGAATGCAAATGTATGAATGATCAAAAATCACACAAAATGCAAAACACACCAAAATAAGCAAGGATCACCTATGTATGTCTAGGAACCCGCTCTGATACCAATTGAAACAAATAATAGCACGGTGTGTATAAAGCTATCTAGAGGGGGGGTGAATAGATTTTACGCTTTTTACCCAATTTTTCGTGTTAGTCAAAATTACGAAAATGCCCTCAAGATAATATAACCAAGCAATTGTAATATGGTGCGAAAATTAAAACAACACTTGGTTTTTACGTGGAAACCCTCACGGGAAAAACCACGGGCTATGTAAGTAAGCCACACTCGAACCTCGAATCCACTAAATGTGCAAACGATTACAACCTAATCCCGGAAGTAATCACACACCTACCTAATCCCGGTATGAGTGAACCTAGTCCAATTTGCTTGCGTTCTAAGCAACCTAATCCCGGAGGCTACACACAAGACTTACTTTCTCTATGAAGAGAATACAACCCTAAGTGAATATATGTAAATATCCAAAATGCAACATAGAGCAAGGGAAACCCTATATGCTTATCTAAGATGATTAATATGCAATTAAGAACAATCCTAGATATCAAAACTAAATGACATGTCAATTAGTTTAGCTAATCAATATTAAGCACAAAACCTAATATGCAAGCACAATATAAAATCTCAAACATACATCATACTCATCTCAATATTGTATCTAAAGCATACAAAATAACAAACAAGTAATTAATTGAGATTGCTAGATAAGAGAAACACAAAACATGTAAGATATTAGTGAAAAGCTTACCAAGCAAAGTATGATGAAGATTCCATGCTAGATGACATCTAGATGATCTAAGATGATGCTAGATGATGATTGATGATCATGAAAAGTGTTTGAGAATCAAGAATGGAGTTCTTGGAATTTTTCTTCTCTTTGAAAAATATCCTAAGTATGAATTCTGAATATGAACTCTCTTAATTGACCTAAAGTCAAAGTGGCATATATATAGGGGGCCAAATCAAAGTGTGGTCGTTTAAGTAAGTTTCAAAGAAACGCGCCAATCGGCGGTTTCAATCGGCGGCCAGGCCGCCGTTAATGACCGCTGAATTGAGCTCGTGAAGAACAGAGCATAAACGGCGGTTCATTCGGCGGTTTAGTGACCGCCGATTCCAACCGCCGAAACAGAACAGAGAGATCAAAATCAACCAGGTATGAACGGCGGTTTCGAACGGCGGTTTCATGCCCGCCGTTTCAACCGCCGAATTGGACTGAGAGATAAATCAATTAGGTCTTGAAACGGCGGTTTCGAACGGCGGTTGTGACCGCCGATATTAACCGCAGAAATGCTTCAGACCAATCTGGACTGAAACGGCGGTTTCATTCGGCGGCCAGGCCGCCGATCATAACCGTCGATCACCTAGATAGGTGAAAACCAAGGAGAAGCCAAGGGCATTCTCCATAGGCGGTCCTCGCGCTAAACCAAGCACATTCTCGTGCATGCGCGGACGTTTCCGAAAGTTATCGGGAAACGAATTAACACAACAACAAGACACAATAACACACAACAAAATATAATAAATAAGTGCAAGTGTGAATTGTGACAAACGAAGAGAATGCACACATATGCAATGAATGTTTAGTGTGTGTGTGCAACTAATCTCTTCAAAGAAAAGTAAGCACATAGAAATTTACCTTCAGTGCTTATCAACACGAGGTCTTCAAAGGGCTTCAAACAAGAAGACCGATACTTAGGCTACCCTTACAAAGAACCCCCACATATGGTTTGATCACGAAATAAGCCAATTAAAAACAACGGGAATCCTTACATTTAGTTTTGAAAGCGGTTTTCCATTCATCACCCTCACGCATTCTTATTTGATGATATCCAGATTTCAAATAAATCTTTGAAAACACACAAGAACCATGCAATTCATCCAACATATCATCTAACCTAGGGATAGGATGTCTATACTTTACCGTGATTTTGTTGATGGCTCTGCAGTCAACACACATTCTCTAAGAACCATCCTTTTTAGGCACCAACAAAACAGGAACCGCACATGGACTCATGCTTTCACGCACATATCCCTTTTCCATAAGCTCACTTACTTGCTTTTGGATTTCCTTGGTCTCTTCGGGGTTGCATCTATATGCTGGCCTATTTGGTACGCTTGAACCTGGAATGAAATCAATTTGATGTTCAATTCCTCTAATTGGTGGCAAACCATTAGGAACATCTTCGGGAAAGAGATCCTTATTTTCTTGCAAAAGATCAACAATAACACTAGGCAAACTCTTGTCAATTTCGTTAGAAACAATTAAAACGTCCTTGTACATAAGTACAAGTAAGGGCTGCCTCGTGGTTAATGCTTTCTTCACATCACTCATTTTTGCATAAACACTCATTTTTCTTTCACTCAAGCCTTCCTTGTTTTCTCTCCCCTTGTGTTTCCCATTGCTCTCATTTTTACCACTTAACTCACCTTTTTTTTTCTCTCTTTCTTGCTCCCTTCCCAAAGTTTCAGCTAATGAAGATTCAAGCTCCTCATATTGCTGTTTTATGCGCATTTGATCTTCAAAAATTGTCTTTGGAGGCAAAGGTCCAAGTTGGTATTTTTGTCCCTCCATGATCAAAGAATAACGATTCTTAAACCCATCATGCATTACCCTTCGATCATATTGCCATGGTCTACCCAACAACATGTGACCAGCATACATAGGTACCACATCACAACAAACCTCATCCTTATATCTACCAATTGAAAAAGAAACTAACACTTGCAGATTTACCTTCACAACACCACTATCATTCAACCATTGTAACTTGTATGGTTTTTGATGTTTAATAGTAGGTAATTTCAGTTTCTCCACAAGCAAGGTACTTGCCACATTTGTAAAACTTCCACTATCAACAATCACATTACACAACTTGTTAGCAATCAAACAATGAGTATGAAACAAATTTTCACGTTGCTCACCATGTTCATTATTTTTACTTTGCAAACTAAGTGTGCGTTGTACAACCAAATTTTCCCCACTAGCATACTCTACATCACTAGCATCTTCTAAATGTGGCATGTCATCTGAAACAAATTATAGCACGGTGTGTATAAAGCTATCTAGAGGGGGGGTGAATAGATTTTACGCTTTTTACCCAATTTTTCGTGTTAGTCAAAATTACGAAAATGCCCTCAAGATAATATAACCAAGCAATTGTAATATGGTGCAGAAATTAAAACAACACTTGGTTTTTACGTGGAAACCCTCACGGGAAAAACCACGGGCTATGTAAGTAAGCCACACTCGAACCTCGAATCCACTAAATGTGCAAACGATTACAACCTAATCCCGGAGGTAATCACACACCTACCTAATCCTGGTATGAGTGAACCTAGTCCAATTTGCTTGCGTTCTAAGCAACCTAATCCCGGATGCTACACACAAGACTTACTTTCTCTATGAAGAGAATACAACCCTAAGTGAATATATGTAAATATCCAAAATGCAACATAGAGCAAGGGAAACCCTATATGCTTATCTAAGATGATTAATATGCAATTAAGAACAATCCTAGATATCAAAACTAAATGACATGTCAATTAGTTTAGCTAATCAATATTAAGCACAAAACCTAATATGCTAGCACAATACAACTTCTCAAACATACATCATACTCATCTCAATATTGTATCCAAAGCATACAAAATAATCAACAAGAAATTAATTGAGATTGCTAGATAAGAGAAACACAAAACATGTAAGATATTAGTGAAAAACTTACCAAGCAAAGTATGATGAAGATTCCATGCAAGATGACATCTATATGATCCAAGATGATGCTAGATGATGATTGATGATCATGAAAAAGTGTTTGAGTGATTAAAATTGAGTTCTTTGTGTATTTTTCTTCTCTTGAAAAATATCCTAAGTATAGAATATGAATATGAACTCTCTTGGCTGACCTAAAGTCAAAGTGTTATATATATACGGGCCATAAGTGAAGTGTGGTCGTTTTGAAAAACGCACCAAAAATTGCTCTGTGCGCTGGTGGCCTTGCGCTGGACGACAGGCGCAAGACCAGCGCACACGCACATTTTTGCATTGGCCCTGGACGACATGCGCTCACACAGGCGCCAGACCAGCGGAGCCACACTGGGCGATCAGCGCTGGTGACCTTGCGCTGGTGTAGACCAGCGCACGACCGGCGACAGAGAACTGGACGATCTGCGCTGGTGGGCTGCGCTGGTGTGGACCAGCGCACGACCAGCGGCACGCCACTGGGCGTTTTGCGCCGGTGAGCGGCGCTGGACGTCAGGCGCAGGTGGACCAGCGCACAGCCCACAACTTTGAACCCCACAAGCAATCATGCAAGGGGAACAAAGGTAAACTAAGATGCATCCTAAAAGCCTAAATGCTATGATGTTATAAACACAAGATGCAATCATTATACCAAGCAAGAAGAGATGTAAATAGGCATTGATGCACAACAAAAAGAAACACAACATACAAAGATTAAACATATGCATGAGTTGTGAGTGTGTGCAACTATCTCTTCAAGACAAGTAAGCACTTAGAGTATTACCTTTGGTGCTTGTCAATTATGAGGTCTTCAAAGGGCCTAAGCAATAATAACAACATCTAAACTACCCTTACAAAGAATCCCCACATATGGTTTGATCACGAAATAAGCCAATTAAAAACAACGGGAATCCTTACATCATCTTTATCCTCACTCTCACTGTCGGATTCAACCGCCCCATCCCTCATGATCATTGCCTTTTTATTAGGACATTCACGAGCCACATGACCATGTCTAAGACACTTAAAACACCTAATGTCTCTAGTTTGATTAGGTTGATTCTCACCTCTACCCTTGCTACCTATTTCATTTTTGCTTTTGGTTTCATCAATTTTAGGCTTAACAATGGGTTTATCATCCTTTTTACTCCAATTCGGTTTCCAAGAAGAAGAAGAAGAACCCGAATAAGATTTTGAATCATACCTGGTGCCTTTTCTTTTGAGTTGCCTTTCAATCTTCGTGGCCACATCCACCATGTCCTCAATCTCCACATAATGTTGCAACTCCACAAGATCAGCAATGTTCTTGTTTAACCCACTCAAAAACTGAGCCATGGTGGCCTCACGGTCCTCCTCCACATTAGCCCTTATCATGGCTATCTCCATCTCCTTGTGATATTCTTCTACACTCATGGAACCTTGTGTCAAAGTTTGCAACCGTTGATGCAAATCCCTATAGTAATGGCTAGGGACAAATATCCTCCTCATGATTTGTTTCATCTCCAACCAAGTCTCTACGGGTCTTTCACCATTTCTATGCCTGTCTTTACACAATTGATCCCACCAAACAATAGCATAATCACAAAATTCAACAGCGGCTAGTTTTACCTTTTTCTCTTCGGAGTAGTTATGGCATTCAAAGATCAACTCCACTTTTCGTTCCCATTCCAAATAGGCATCCAGATTGTTCTTCCCTTGTAAAGAAGGAATTTTCATTTTGATGCTGCCTATGTTTCGGTCCACACCATCAAAACGTCCTCTCCTACTTTGTCTCCTAGGATTAACATCTTGACCAATTATGGTAGCTTGGCCATCATCCGTGTCTTCTCCACCATCATATACATCATTAACAAAGGCTGGTTGTCTTCCACGCCGTGGTTCTCCTTGCAATCTGGTAATTGCTTCATCATGTTTCTCTAGATGATCTCTTACATCTCCCATCACTTTGAACATACGTTCAAATTGTTGCTGCATTGCTTGAATTACTGGATCATTTGAGGAAAAACTCACTTCTTTATCCTTGTTAGACATGTTTAAAACCTGAAAAAAAAAAAAAAAAAAAAGGTAACAGCCTCACAAACACTCCCTAACGTGTTTCACTTAAAGAAACCACTCGTGTTTCACACAATTATTTGGCTTTTTTTCGATGCTAATCTCACCACTCTTGCCTTTTACCTCTCTTGTTTTGTTCTTTGGGCTCTTAGATTAACTTAGGTCCTTAAACAAACAATTCAGATTATAGCAAATTCAATGGAGAGAAAATAGGGCAGGTCTAAAAAAAACAAGCAAAAAGGTAGGCCGATTTAAAGTGGTTTAAACAAGCAAAGATTAGAACTGAAATATCAATATATATCCCAACAAGATACTTCCCAAACCGAAACAAGAGATCATATGAACAAAGAAATATTGAAAGTAATTAAATACTCGAGGTGTGTTGTATATATAAAGCTAGAGGGGGGGTGAATAGATTTTATCTAATTATTACCCAATTTTCGCGTGCATGTCAATTTTACGAAAATACCCCTAGCAAGTCAACAATACATACAAGTGTAATAAGATGCGGAAATAATAAATGACACTGATGTTTACGTGGAAACCCTCAACAGGGAAAAACCACGGGCTGGTAAGTGCGCCACACTCGAACCTCGAAATCCACTATATGAAAATACGGTTACACCCTCAAGTGATTCTCGGACCCTCACCCTAGATAACCTCAGGCTATGGACACTACCACTCGCCACTCTTGGTTCAATCCCTAGTGATATCCCCTGATACACTACTCTTGGCGTGAGCACCCTCTAATCTACCACGTGGGCCTTTTATAGCGGCTCTAGTCCAATTTGCTTGATCCTCGAAGTCACTACTTGTAATGATGTTTACAGCCTAATCCCGGTCTGTAACCCACCACTACTACCCAGCGGGCCTGTAATAGCAACCCTAGACCAAGACTTCAATCTCTCAAAAGAGATGCACAACCCTATGTGAATATGTATGAATATTCAATTAATGCAATAAGAGCTAGGGTACTCTAAATGCTTACCTAGGAATATAAGATGACAATATAATCAATCCTAGATATCACATATAGCTATATGACATGGCATATAACTTTAGCTAAGTAAAGGATAACCAATCCTAGATACAAAGCTATCATAAAAAACCCACAAACATTCAAAGGATTAACTAGTTGATTAAAAAAACAATCTATCAACTTAGTTATCAATACATCACACAAGAATGTTCATGGCATAGCTTTTAGGCAATAATGACCTAATCAAATAAGCTATGAAAAATAATCTCAATCAACAAATGAGATCAATTAGCTAGATGGCATATGAACATTAAAGCCTAGCTATCAAATAATAACCCAATCAACACATAATCTCAATCTTATATGTAGAAATTAATCTAAACACATATAAGTAAAATATGAGATAAAATTGATAAGTAGAAACACTAATTATGTAAGATAAAAGTGTTCAACAAATCATACCATGTGTGTTGAAGAAGACCCATGCATTAGCATATGCTAGATGAACCTAGATGATGCCTAGATGATGATTTGTGCATGTGGGAATGGGTTTAGAGAATTAAAGATGTGATCTTTAAGCTTTTTCTCTCAAGTCTCTCTAAATATCTCTCTAGGGTTCTTGGGATGCAAGACTTGTATTCTGAACCAGAGATAAGGATGTATTTATAGAGACCAAAAACAGGGCAGGTGAAAATATAATTTTGCCCTTGAAACGCACCGATCGACGGTTTCAATCGGCGGCCAGGCTGCCGAATTAAACCGCCGAATGGCTCCCGAGCGGAACAGGGGAACTTCGGCGACTTCGTTCCGCGGTTTCGAAACCGCCGATCCCAACCGCCGTTTTGGACCCGAGAGATATATTTCAATCAGGTCTCATTCGGCGGTTTCGAACGGCGGCCAGGCCGCCGAACGTAACCGCCGTTTCACCAAAAATGGTGAAACCAAGGAGAAGCCAAAGGCATCTCCACCGGCGATCATCGCGCAAAACAAAGCACATCAACGTGCACGCGCGGACGTTTCCGAACATCCTTCAGGAAACGAATTACACCACACTAAAAGCTAACATACATGAAGTGCAAGTGTGGGTATTGAATGCATCCTAATGCCTATCATGTCATGGCATTTCATATAACAAGATGCAATCAATTTAATGCAAGAAGAGACATTGAATAAACAATAAAGCACAATGCACACAAAATATAAACACAACATTCAAGAATAAGAGTTATGCATGTTGTGTGTGTGTGCAACTATATCTCTTCAAGCCAAAGTAAGCACAAGATATACCTTTGGTGCTTGTCCTCTTGAGGTCTTGGAAAGGGTCTTTGATCTTCAACCTTAATGACCTAGACTACCCTTACAACCAAACCCCAACATGTGGTTTGACCACGAAATAAGCCAATCTATTAATGGGAATCCTTACAAATATTTTCTGGAATTTTGCATGAATTCCTTAAATCAGCAATGCTTTTCTTTTCTTTTTTTTTTTATTTTTTATTTATTTTTTATTTTTTATTTTATTTTTTACAGAAAACAAAGAAGAATGGCAATAAGCTCAAGTAGCATAGCAATTAAGATGAAGAAAGAACAACAATTATAGATATGGTGCAAAAAGGGAAGAAGAAGAGAAAGTGTAAACTAAAAGAACAGAAATAAATGGATATGCAAACCTTGAGCCAAGCTCTGATACCAAATGATGGAAATCATCAACTTAGCAACCATGCACCCCAATAGCTAAATAGCTATGATACATATGGAATGCAAATTAACACCCTCCAACTAATTGAATTAAATCCGATCGTTCAAGATTGAAGTAAGAGAAACTATTCTAATCACTTTACCAATGGAATGATGATAAAATAATTGGAAGAACACTTTGATTTCCCTAAAACGCCACAAACTATGAAGTTTGATAAGTTTAAAGAAAACAAAGATTTTTAAGGTTTTTGAACGCCACAAGCTGAATAAGCTTGATAAGTTCCTAAGTTCATGCAAGAACTTAAAAACAAAACACTCACAAAGTGCTCAAATAAGTGTATTACTCAAATCTGTCCTTACAAAGAAAATCAGCCTTGTTTATATAGAATAAAGGCCAAGAACAGTTACAAAGAAAGGTTTCAGCCACTAAACACAAATGTAACAGCCCATTAAATGTGTAACCGACCAGTAACTATGTAACCGCCCATTAATAAGACAACTAAACCATGAATGTTGGCCATAAATGATTCAGCCTTTGAAACCTCTTTTCACTAATCAAAGGACACATGAATTCATACTTAACAAAATAAAACCCTAAATGTTCAAGTTAAAAAAACCCAACACAATTAAAACCCAAGCCCACAAAACCCAACATGGTTGAATGTCTTTTATTCTTCAAGATAGGCTAAATACTTCATTCTAACAAGGCTAATAGCCTGATGGTATTTACACGGCAGCCTCTACCATGGCTAGTCTTAAGGCCCCTCATCCTTTGGTTCCTTTGTTTGAGATTGTGTGGTATTCACATAACATTCCAAGGATGAGCTTCATTATTTGGTTAGCTATTAGAGGGAGACTTTCAACGTTGGACCGTGTGTTAGGATTATGCTCAATAGCAAGAGTGTAATATTGTAATTGACAATCTTATCATATTAATAAAGTGATTTCTGTTTATTTAACAAAATTTTATAGCATTTATAATTATAATTGTCAAAGTAAAATCATAATGTCAAAAGACTATGAGAAAAGAAGAATTGTTCGTACATCTGGATATGTATGAGGTAGACACAATTCTTTAGTTAGTCTTGAATAATGTTCACAACTTAAGTTAAAGGTTGGGCACCTTTATCTTGTTAAAGTTGTAGAATTCTTTTGCTAGCATTTATGTGGGATCAAATGAGTTATGATGAGTCTGAAATCATCGAAGGGTCTTCGAGTAAAAGAATCTAGTGCACTGGGTGCATTGAATAGGATCACAATGAAATACTTTATCTAGAACCGTCAGTTGATAAAAGTTTTTTCATTATCAGGACAATCGGAGAGTCTATCTTAATCTTGAGATAAATGATGGACTTATGGTTGCAAGTGTTATCATTTGAGTTATCAATGAGTACGATTATATAGCATAGTCTATCCTCGATAGTTTGGTGGTATTCATTCGTTAATCGATAGAGGACTTCATTTATAGATATTGACATCGTGACTCCATTTATTAAATGAGAGTAGAATATCATCATATGGATGTTTTGAGGTATTGGATATTGAATCTTAACGTTAAGTTTTCGATAGAGTCTATTGAAACATGGCTTCTGGACAAGTCAAAATATCTAAGTTCAAAATGTGGTCATATGAGTAAATATGGTAACTTGGAGAGCTATAGGCGGTCTATGAGCTCTTGGCGATTACTGATATTCTTCACGAGGATACACCATCTCCAATAAGATTGTCTAGGGTACGAATGAAAAATATTTACTTATTCTATCTTTATTTAAGAGTTCAATTTTAGCTCTTTAGTGGAATGAGTTAAAATTAATAGATCGGACCTAAGTGAATCATTTGTTGATTGTGATTAGGTTATGTCTATTGAAGCTTAAATTTAGATAGCCCGCCAAGATCCCCAATCGACACGGACTTGCATGGATCACTTGATATATTCTACCGGACCAATTTATGGGTCCATCTAGAATTGTATTTAATATATTAAGAATATAATTTGCACATTTTTATTTAATGGGCTGATCAATTATATTAATATATTAATGAAAGATATGTGGGCTTGTTTCTTTTAGCAAGAATGGGTCTGGTTCACATGTGGGCTTTTTAATTAAAGTCTAATGGATTAAATAAAATAAGAAAATAATATTAAGCCCATGTATATGGTGTGGGCGGCAAGACTAGAAAAATAGTCTGAAATATTATTTTATTTTATTGATTGATTAAACGAAAATTAATTAATTTATTAGTTAAGTAGGAAATATGTTTCTTAGTAGTATACTATTGTGGTAGTATAAATAAAATAAAAGACTTTATTTGGTAAGTAGATAAATAAGGGATTTATTTATCTAATCAAATAAGGAAGTCTTTTATATAGTCACAAATGCACTAAAGAGTTGGATTAGGGTTTGGAATTCTAAGGAAATCTACCTAGGGTTAGGATTTAGGTCAAAAGACACAAATCCTACATAGTAGAGGATTTTCGGCCACATGATATATATATAACTAATATAAATAAATAAATATATATATATAATAATAATAATAATAATAATAATAATAATAATAATATACATGGCAGCAAAGAATTCGGAAATATAAATAGATATATTTTATATGTGGCATGCAGTATTGGATATATATATATATATTGACTTATATAATTTATATGTGGCATGCTGTATTATAGATATATATATTGACTTATATACATTATAAGTGGGATGCAGAGTTCGTGATAAATATATTGACAAATATATATTATTTGGAACGAGAATTCACGAATACACAATATATATTCTTTGTATAGAATTGGTAACCCTAAGGTCTTTGGCTTGTGAGTTTTTTCTTTTGCTAGAGAAAAATAGAATCCAACTCTTAAACTAGTGTGATTTTTGGCAAAGAGGAATAGAGAGAAAAGTTTGTTCTTATTTCAATAGTGCACTAGTTACTTTTACATCAAAAGGTTTTGTGCATAATTTCGAATAAGGTTCACGCGAGTTTCGATCTAAAGATTGTGAATTCAAAAGTGACCGGAACATTCTTTGTTGTCTCTTGGAACTTGTTGTGACTAACGAAAAAGAAAAAGTTTTGTTAATCCATCCTCAGGTACACAATTCAAAGAGAAGGGAGACCACGCTCCTAGGTGATTCATGTTCGTGATTGGATTGGAAGATCTTGCGGATTTCCATCGACGCAATGTCAATCGGATCATGCGACAAAGGTATGATATCTTTAGTATTATATGTTAATTAATTAAAGGGTTAAGGTTCAAATTATGGAAAAATTTTAAACTATACTAAACTCGATTTTAGTCTCGCTTCCGCTGCGTGACTGTATTTTTCCCTACACCGTGTTCATCCTTATACTCCTCATGCTGGTACTCTTTGTGTTCTTTGCTTCGCTTTCCCTGAGACTCATGCCCACCTTTTCTTTGAGTGTGCTTATAGCAAAGAAATATGGTATCATTTGAAGGATAAGTGTGGCCGGCCTTGGAATGGTCAGAGATGGCCTGGTTTTATTGCTTGGGCTTCTCAACATTGGAGGGGGAAATCTCCTTCCATTGTTGTTAAGAAGCTTTGTCTTGCTGTGGCGGTTTACTCTATTTGGAGAGAAAGGAACAATAGAATTTTTGGGAGCCCTCACAAGACTAGCAAAGTCATTACCCGTTCCATTATTGATACTATTTGTAGTAGGCTCTTATCTATCAACTTGAAGGATTGGCCTCATGTTGCTTTAAAGTGGAATATTTCTATTAGTTGATTTGTTTGCCTTGTATTTTGGTTTGTTTGAGCCCTTGTTTTGCTCTTGCTTCTTTTTTTTTTGCTCATGTTTGAGCTGGTTTGAGCTTTTGTTTTTGCTCTTGTTTTTCCTGGGGTATGCCCCTTGTATTTTGTACATTCTTTCTCTTTTTCTATGATACTATTTATTTACCCAAAAAAAAACAAGGCTGGACTCTTGTCTTCATGATTTGGACTTGCTTGAAATATGTTGACCAATTTAGACTCTTCTTGCATCCTTAGAACCGAGACCAAATCTTGACTAGCTTGTTCCTTCTAAATGCTTTCCATTAAACAAGTTAAGGCTTCTTTCATCCTTTTAGCTCTAGCTCGTGTTATTGGTCCTCTATGAATGGTTAAAGGATCTGGATCTTTTCTATCCTTAGCCAAATGGTGATCAACTTGCTGGTCCACATAATATCAACAACCACATATATAGAATCCCTACCCCTTTTTGACCTAGGCAAACCCAACACAAAATCCATAGAAATATCAATCCAAGGTCCAATAGGTATAGGCAAAGGAGTATACAAACCATGTGGCTTAGTTTTAGACTTAGCTTGTCTACATGTAATGCATTTCTCACAAATTCTTTCTACATCACATTTCATATGAGGCCAAAAGAAGTGTTCATGCAAAACATCTAGTGTCTTGGCTATACCAAAATGCCCCATTAAACCTCCCCCATGAGCTTCTCTAATAAGCAATTCATGCAAAGAACACTTAGGTACACATAACTTAGTTTCTCTAAACAAAAATCCATCATGCCTATAAAACTTCCCAAATGCTACTTTCTCACATGCATTGAATACATTACCAAAATCAGAATCTTCCACATACAATTCTTTGAGGTAATCAAAACCAAACAATCTAGCATCCAAAGTAGAAAGTAAAACGTACCTTATAGACAAAGCATCAGCGACCACATTTTCCTTACCCTTTTTGTACTTGATCACATATGGAAATGTTTCTATGAATTCCACCCACTTGGCATGTCTCTTGTTCAGCTTGTGTTGCCCCTTTAAATGCTTTAATGACTCATGATCTGTGTGAATCACAAATTCCTTCGGCCAAAGGTAGTGTTGCCAAGTTTCCAACGCTCTAATCAAAGCATACATCTCTTTGTCATATGTAGGATAGTTCAAGGCTGCTCCACTTATCTTCTCACTAAAATATGCAATAGGACGTCCTTCTTGCATTAGAACAGCTCCAATACCTATTCCTGAAGCATCACACTCAATCTTAAAAGCTTTAGCAAAGTCAGGCAAAGCAAGCAAAGGTGCATTAGTTAATTTTTCCTTAATCAAGTTAAATGCCTTTTCTTGCTCATTACCAGACTTAAAACCCACATTCTTTTTGATTACTTCAGTTAAAGGTGCAGCTATTCTACTAAAATCCTACACAAACCTCCTATAGAAACTAGCCAACCCATGAAAGCTTCTCACTTGTCCTACATTTGTAGGTTTTGGCCAATCCTTGATTGCCTTAACCTCCTCTTCATCAACCCCAATCCCATTTGCACTAACAACAAAACCCAGAAATATAAGCTTATCTGTGCAAAAGGTACACTTTTTGAGATTAGCAAACAACTTTTCTGTTCTTAAAACACCTAAAACAAGTTTTAAATGTTCAACATGCTCATCCAAGTTTTTGCTATAAATCAGAATGTCATCAAAGTAAACAACAACAACAACAAATTTTCCAATAAAAGCACTCAAAACATGGTTCATTAACCTCATGAATGTACTTGGTGCATTAGTTAACCCAAAAGGCATCACTAACCACTCATATAAACCATATTTTGTTTTGAAAGCAGTTTTCCATTCATCACCTTCTTTCATCCTAATTTGATGATATCCACTTTTAAGTTCAATTTTAGTGAAAACACAAGAACCATGCAATTCATCAAGCATATCATCTAATCTAGGAATAGGATGTCGATACTTTACAATGATATTGTTGATGGCACGACAATCGACGCACATCCTCCATGTTCCATCCTTTTTTAGCACAAACAATACAAGAACCACACAAGGACTCATGCTCTCACGCACATACCCCTTTTCCATGAGCTCACTAACCTACTTTTGAAGTTCCTTTGTCTCCTCGGGATTACTTCTGTATGCGGATCTATTTGGGATGGGTGCTCCGGGTACAAAATCGATTTGATGTTTAATTCCTCTTTGAAAATACAATACTTGCGTGTGTCTAAACAACCTAGAGGGGGGGTGAATGGGTTGTTAATCGATTATTACCAATTTTTCTATTAGTCAATGTTAATCACAATTAACCCAATTCAACAAACAATGAAAATCAAGTGTAAAGTGCAGAAAGTAAAGAACACTTGATTTTTACGTGGAAACCCACACGGGGAAAAACCACGGGCTGTTATGTGCGCCACACACGGTCCTCGAATCCACTGTATGTAATGATGATTACAACCCTAGGTTGACCTCTAGTCAAACCATTCTCGGTTACTAATCCACCACTACTACCCGCAGGCCTTTTATAGCAAACCTAGACCAACCCTAGACAACCTCTATATGAAGAGAAGGTTACACTCTCAAGTGAGCACCTCCTAATCTACCCGCAGGCTTTTTACAGAGGTGCTAGTACAATGCTTGTGCAACTTCACCTTGAAGCCACAAGACTTTGACTCTATGAAGAGAATAAAAGTCTAAGTGTATATCACAATGATTCACAAAAGCAATGAGTGCTAGACTAAACACTATATGCTTAACTAGATGTTATAATGCAAATCAACATCCTAGTTATCAACAAAGTCAACATGTCTATACATGTAAACTCAATTAGATGCAAAGAGATTCTAGCAACTTAATTGTCAACAAAGAAAGCCAAATCAACTCAAGTTGTCAATAAATATGGCAATGACTATGAATATGCAATCAACAAATACAATCAATGAATAGTCAATCAAAATGCCAATCAACAATAGTTGTCAACAAACATGGCAAGGACAATAAATGCAATTAACAAATGCAATCAATAAGTCCTACTCATCAATGTCTAAATGAAAATCATATAGACTTAGCTAGAGGGCAAAATGGTCCTAAATGCTAGCTATCAACAAATAACTCATCTCAACCAATCAACAAAGTCTCAAACATGTTAGAAACAACATTAAGGAAGGAGATATGCATTTAATCAACAAATAAATGCTAAACCTAGGCAAACATGTTACAAATATAAAACAAGAAGATGTAGAACATGTAGAGATTACCTAGTCAAAGAAATCAACACAATCCATGCTTGAATGATGCTACAAGATGCTAGATGCTCATGGGAAAGTGTTTGGTTGAGTGAAAATGAGTTCTTGGGAGCTTCTCTCTCTAGAATGTGAGTTTCTCTCACTTGGTTTAGTTTTTGAGCTCTTGAGAACGAGCTAGGGAGAAGATGATACATATATATGAGGTCCAAATGAAGTGATGTCATTTTGAAGAAAACAATTCAGCTTCTTCACGGGCAACCGCTGCACGTACCGCTCAAGAGGCAACATGCCTGGAAAGCGGTACATCAAGCGTGAAGACACTGATCTGGCTCGCTGCGGAGGACCGCTGGCCAGGCACATGCCTAGGGGGCGGTCTAGGCCGCGGTAAAGCACAGACAGTGCATCAGCTCAAGTTTTGAGCTCCCCAAAATATGACCAAACGACATCGAAACCTTTCGAATAATATATCGTTGGAAAGGTATGGAAGTCTACTTTCTACTCCAATTAACAAAACATGATTTGGATAAATGTAGAAAACGTTATGGTCATTTGAGTGACCAAAGGTCAGATTCGGATAACAGCTGTGATGCCCTGTTTTAGTGGTCACTTTGGAAATTTCAAAACCAATCCAAACGGTCATGAAATATTACGAATAATATACCGTTGGAAAGGTATGGGTGTCTAGTTTGTCCAGAATTTTACAAAACTCAATTTAAATATTTTGATAAAAAGTTATGGTCACAAGACCATACAAAGGTTGGTTTTGAAAAACGTTTAAAACATTGGAATCCAATCTTTTTAAACTAGACACATTACTCCAAATAACCAAACCAAATCTAACACTTATCCAAGAGAAGAATGAGTCATTCTCAAGTGGTCAACCATCACGCTAAAACATGCACACCATCGTGCAAGCGTGGACATTTCCGATCACACAAACGGAAACGAATTACACCACACTTAGACATTATCATGAAGTGCAAGTGTGGGATGTGAATGCATCCTAATGCCTAACATGACATGGCATATCAATAAGCTAGATGCAATCAACAAAACATGCATGGAAATGGATAATCAACATGAAAGATCACCAAGCATGTGACACACAAAAGATATGCAATACGAAAATGCATAAGTGTGATTATAAACCAAATAAGCACACAAATGCAATCATATAAATGCAATGAAGGTGAGTGTGTACTAAAAGACATAGATGCACTAAACAATAAAACACACATGCATGGTAACAAAAGCACAATATATAAAGATGCATGCAAGTGTGTGTGTGCACCTAATCTCTTCAAGAATCAAGGTCAAGTGGTATACCTTTGAAGCTCTTGATCTTGAAGTCACCTTGGGAAGTCCGGAAGCTTGTCAACCACAATGACCTAAGCTACCCATTACATACCAATCCCAATGTGGTTTGTCATGAAATAAGCCAATCAAAGTGTATGCACTTACACTCTTATTGGTGGTAAACCAATAGGTATCTCTTTGGGAAACACCTTATCAAAGTCCTGCAAAAGTGAGACAACAACACTAGGCAAAGAAGAGTCAATTTCATTAGTACTAAAACAAGCCTCTTTGTACAAAAGTACAATCATTGGCTGAAGTGACAACAAGGCCTTTTTGATATCACTCCTTTTTGCTAGAAGCTCATGTGTTTACTCTCTTTGTCACTCCTCACGTGTTTACTCTCTTTGTCACTCTTTCTTTCTTTTTTTACTGTTTCGGTCACTTTTTTCTTTGTACTCTCACTCTTTTTTTTTTTGTATCTCTCTCTTTGTTTAACCTCACTTGATCTTCATATACTTGTCTTGGGGTTAAGGGTACAAGAGTGATTGGCTTTTCATTTAGTACAAAGGAGTATCTATTGGTATATCCATCATGTGTTACATGTCTATCAAATTGCCATGGTCTCCCCAAAAGGATATGGCCCGCATTCATTGGCACCACATCACAACAAACTTCATCTTTGTACTTTCCAATTGAAAATGTCACCATCACCTGTTTAGTAACCTTAATTTCCCCACTATCATTCAACCATTGTAGCTTATAAGGTTTCGGATGCTTCAAAGTAACCATGTTCAGTTTTTCCACCAAGGTAGTGCTAGCCACATTAGTACAACTCCCCCATCAATAATCATGCTACATACCTTATCATTAACATGGCAGCGGGTGTGAAAGATATTGTCACATTGTACCTTATCATCTTCCTTGGCTTGAGCACTAAGAGCTCTTCTTGCTACCAAAAGTTCTCCATTCACCGGATACTCTACGTCACTTGCATCCTCCAAAGGTGGTATGGACTCATCATCAGATTCACCCTCGGATTCAATTACACCATCATCCTTCAAAACCATTACTCTCTTGTTTGGACATTGTGATGCAATATGACCTGCTCCCAAACACTTAAAGCACTTAATATCTCGGTTTCTAGAAGGTTGGAAATCTGATTTACCTTGATTTGTTATGCTTCCGGCCTTATTATCTTTGGAAGGTTCGGCCTTGGCCTTCAAACTGGGCTGGTCTTCTTTTTTGCTCCAATTCGGTTTCCATGTTGATGAAGAACCTGAAATTTGCCCAGCCCGTGTGGAACCTTTCCTCTTCAACTATTGTTCCACCTTAATGGTCATGTGCACCATGTCAGTCAATTCCACATAATGTTGCATCTCCACTACATTTGCAATATCCCGGTGTAATCCATTCAAGAACCTAGCCATAGTGGCCTCTCGGTCTTCCTCTACATCAGCTCGAATCATGGCAATCTCCATTTCCTTGTAGTAGTCTTCAACACACTTAGATCTTTGAGTAAGAGTTTGCAATTTTTGAAACAAACCCCTAAAATAGTGGCTTGGAATGAAACGCCTTCTCATAACAATTTTCATCTCCTCCCATGTCTCAATTGGTCTTTCTCCATTCCATCTCCTACTCATAACTAGTTGATCCCACCAAACGATAGCATAATCAGTGAATTCTATGGCTACCAACTTCACCTTCTTCAATTTGGAATAGTCATGACATTCAAACACTAATTCCATTCTTTTCTCCCACTCCAAATAAGCTTCCAAATCAGTTTTCCCTTGGAATGTTGGGATCTTCACCTTAATGCTACCCAAGTTATTATCAACCCTTTCTCCATACCTATCTCCTCTATTCCCATACCTAACTTCTCTACCTCCCATTCTATGCCTAAATCTGTCCACACCCATATTAGACATGTGATCATCCTCTTCTAGGTCATTCCCATAATTATCTTCATAGTCATTCCTAGGTGGATTCCTTTCTCTTCATTCCATATTAGAAGCCCTGAATGGCCGCTCCCTTTGTGAATTAGATTCCACTTTGTCTATCCTATCCTTCACCTCACCAAACCTAATCTCCATCCGCTCCATGTTTTGTTGTATGGCTTTATATAAAATCGAGATCAACCGTTTTTGGTGTTTCGTTGGGACTGTTATTGTGTGACATATTTAAGACCTGCAAAACAAACAAGAATTAGTAAGCCTCACAAACACTCCCTCACGTGTTTACCCTCAAAGATAATGGCACTCACACTCGTGTTTCACTCAATTTTTTTTTTGGCTTTTACCCTCTGATGAACTCACACTCTCTTGCCTTTTTCCACTCTATGTTCACTCTTTTAGTTCCCTTTTTTTTTTTTTTTTTTTTTTTTGAAACTTATATGGACACTCACCAGAATGCTGTAGGAGTAACAAGTAACAAGTGAAGTAATAGGACCAGAATATCAAAGACGAGATTCAATTTACCAGATTTTTTTTTTTTTTTTTTTTGTGATCAAACAATTTTTTTTTTTGATCAAACGAAATCAAAAATAAGATGAACAAGGATAGATTAAACCTGATTAGAAGCCTAAGCTCTGATACCAACTGATATGAACCTCACCAAGAGCAGTGAGACCCGGAACCAACATATGATAACGAAGGATCATTTCTAAATCAAGTTTGTGAAATAAAGAAATTAAAGGACCGCGACCCGTTATCTGTATGGAGATAAGAACCAACGGTATCAAGAAGTATTGTAGACGCCACACTCGAGAAGAGACAAAGGTGAGTGATAAGTCTGGTTTTGAACGCCACAAGGAGGTATCCTTGATAAGTTCTAAGTTCAATGAAGAACCAAAGATAAAACACTCTCAATTTTAATATTATCAAAGTCTTTATCTTTTACAAATAAGAAGAACCGAATATATTGGTTCCTTGGAACAACCCTCTAAGCATGGGAAACACAAGAGAATTAATTGACAAAGCAAATTACAAGAAATAATAAAGATAATGCAGATATCAAGTAAAGGCTCTTCAAATCCCGTAGATTAGTTGAACCTGGCCACCAAAGTGAATTAAGTCATATCTCTCTCTTGGGACCTTCAAATGGCTTGATTCAAAATACGAAATTGAAGTTAAAGTGCTGGTATTTCCATTAAGATAAGCCATGTCAGCTGGTTCATTCCGGAAACAAAGTTATGAAGTCCCCAAATTGCCCTTCGAAACTGATCTGATGCATTTACTAATCGCCCCCCTTGCAAATGGACTCTCCCATGTCATACTCCTTGTAATCAGCCCAATCAATTGCCTTGATGATGTTAATTAAGCCTTGGCCTTCATGTGGGCTCATCTTGGACTTTAACAATTCAGAATTAGCCCAAGTGTCTTGAATTAAGCCATTGATTGCATCTTTGAATCTCCTAGCCCTTGCCCTTATTATTGGCCCAAATGGAACTTGCAATGGATCATTTGGTACAGCCCCCTTATTCACATCACGAAGCCACCATATATTGGACAACATACAAAACCAACATCGATGGAAGATTAGAAATTCCTCAAGAGTACATACACATCCCGTGTACCCCGCTCTTTTGGAGTCTATGTCTATCCATATGCCTAGGCCTACCAACATACAAGCCAACTCTCTATCCAAGACACTCATGCCTCTAAAGAGCCTCCCATACATGACTATCCAAGTCCTCCTGACTCTAGCCATGACTTCTTGCTTGCCTATCCGAGTCATCCCCGACTCTAGACAAGTCTTCATGCTTGGTTATCCGAGTCATCACGACTCTAACCAAGACTTCATGCCTTTTACAAGGACTTCCTAGTGTGATCATGTGAATTCAAATGATGCAAACAATCAATTCAACATAGAACATGTGATCAATACATTCCATGGAACAACTAGACCTAAACATGTGAGAACACAAGTAATATAGTCTAGATGCCAAAACATGAATTAAACTTAGTGTAAGGAAAAATACAGTCACGCAGCAGAAGCGAGACTAAAAATGAGTTTAGTATAGTTTAAAATTTTTCCATAATTTGAACCTTAACCCTCTAATTAATTAAACATATATATATATATACTAAAAAGTAGAATACCTTTTGTCGCGTGATCGGATTGACTTTGCGTCGATGGTAATCCGCAAGATCTTCTAATCCTATCATGAACGTGAATCACCTAGGAGCGTGGTCTCCTTTTCTTTGAATTGCGTACCTAAGGATGGAAAACAAAATCTCTCCTCCTGATCGTTAGTCACAATAAAATCCAAGAAAACTAGAAAGTATGTTCCGGTCACTTTTGAATTTAACAGCCGTTAAGATTGAAACTCGCGTGAACCTAATTCGAAGTTGTGCACAAAGCCTTTTGATATTCAAGCTTACAAGTGCACTATCGAAATTAGAACTCTCTTTCTCTATTTCTCTCTTGGCCGAATTTTAACACTTGTCTAGAGTATGAATTATTTTTCTAAGTGAAAGAAATAATTCACTCAAGCTAGAAGAACAAGAATCTTAGGTGGCCGAAATCTATCCTATTAAATATATAGGGTGGCCGAATTCTTCTTCTTTTCTATTAGGGTTGGCCGAATTCTTCTTGTGTAAGGATTTAGGGTTGGCCGAATTCTCTCCTAAAGAGGATTTGTGCTTTACCCTAATTCCTATCAACCTTAGAATCCTAACCCTAATACAACTCATAAGTGTTTAATCCTATTATTGTTGGGATTATGCTCAATAGCAAGAGTGTAATATTGTTTTTGACAATCTTTTCATATTAATAAAGTGATTTCTGATTTAAACAAATCTTATAGCATTTATAGATTGAATATTATAATTGTCAAAGTAAATAATCATAAGGTCAAAAGACTATGAGAAAAGAAGAATTTTTCGTACATCTGAATATGTATGAGGTAGACACAATTCTTTAGTTAGTCTTGAATAATGTTCACAACTTAAGTTAAAGGTTGGGCACCTTTATCTTGTTAAAGTTGTAGAATTCTTTTACTAGCATTTGAATGGGATCAAATGTGTTATGATGAGTCTAAAATCATCGGAGGGTCTTCGAGTAAAAGAATCTAGTGCACTGGGTGCATTGAACTGGATCACAATGAAATACTTTATCTAGAACCGTCAATAGATAATAGTCTTTTCATTATCAGGACAATCGGAGAGTCTATCTTAATCCTGAGATAAATGATGGACATATGGTTGCAAGTGGTATCATTTGAGTTATCAATGAGTACGATTATATAGCATAGTCTATCCTCGATAGTTTGGTGGTATTCATTTGTTAATCGATAGAGGACTTCATTTATAGATATGGACATCGTGGCTTCATTTATTAAATAAGAGTAGAATATCATCATATGGATGTTTTGAGGTATTGGATATTGAATCTTAATGTTAAGTTTTCGATAGAGTCTATTGAAACATGGCTTCTGGACAAGTCAAAATATCCAAGTTCAAAATGTGGTCATATGAGTAAATATGGTAACTTGGAAAGCTATAGGTGGTCTATGAGCTCTTGGCGATTACTGATATTCTTCATGATGATACACCATCTCCAATAATATTGTCTAGGGTACGAATGAGAAATATTTACTTATTCTATCTTTATTTAAAAGTTCAATTTTAGCTCTTTAGTGG
Organism: Acer yangbiense; assembly: GCA_008009225.1. Lineage (NCBI taxonomy): Eukaryota > Viridiplantae > Streptophyta > Magnoliopsida > Sapindales > Sapindaceae > Acer > Acer yangbiense. The sequence continues at coordinate 9,375,436 of CM017772.1, read as the reverse complement.
AATGAGTTAAAATTAATAGATCGGACCTAAGTGAATCATTTGTTGATTGTGATTAGGTTATGTCTATTGAAGCTTAAATTTAGATAGCCCGCCAAGATCCCCAATCCACACGGACTTGCATGAATCACTTGATATATTCTACCGGACTAATCTATGAGTCCATCTAGAATTGTATTAAGGCATGTGGACTTGTTTCTTTTAGTAAGAATGGGCCTAGTTCACATATGGGCCTTTTATTAAGGTCCAATGGATTTAATAAAATAGAAAAACAATATATAGATATATTAATATATATGGCACATGGCCGAGATATATATATGATATTATATTGTTTTATTTTTATTAATTGATTAAATAGTAATTAATTAATTGATTGATTAATTATTTAATTAAAAATCAAAATCTTTTTCTGACTAGGAAATATGTTTCTTAGTAGTATACTATTGTGGTAGTATAATAAATATTCTTTATATGGTAAGTAGATAAATAAAGAGAATTTATTTATCTAGTTAAATTATGAAGTCTTTGATATAGTCACAAATACACTAAAGAGTTGGATTAGGGTTTGGAATTCTAATGAAATCTACCTAGGTTTAGGATTTAGGTCAAAAGACACAAATCTTACATGGTAGAGGATTTTCAGCCACATGATATATATATATAGCTAATATAAATATATATATAGATATATAATATACATGGCAGCGATATATATATTTTTATATGGCACGCCAGAAGATATATTTGATATATATAATTTAAATATATACGACACTTAGCCGGATATATATAATATAAATTATATAGATATATGCTTCTTGCAAGGCGTATTTGTTTTTTCAGTACTAATACTTTATTGGTCAAGAGGAATTAAAAAAACCCTAGGTCTTTGGCTTGAGAATATTTTTCTTTTGCTTGAGAAAAATAAAATCCAACTCTAGAGATTAGAGTGATAATTCGGCCAAGAGAGAAAAAGAAAAGAGATCATTTTACTTCGATAGTGCACTAGTAGTTTATACATCAATAGGTTTTGTGCACAACTTCGAATAAGGTTCACTCGAGTTTCGATCATTAGATTGAGAATTCAAAAGTGACCGGAACGTTCTTTGTTATCTTTTGGAGGTTTAGTGACTAATGAAAAAGGAAAAGTTTTGTTATCCATCCTCAGGTACACAATTCAAAGAGAAGGGAGATCACGCTCCTAGGTGATTCACGTTCGTGATTGGATTGGAAGATCTTGCGGATTACCATCGACGCAACGTCAATCGGATCACGCGACAAAGGTACGATATCTTTATTATATGTTAATTAATTAAAGAGTTAAGGTTCTTCTTTAAGGAAAAATTTTAAACTATACTAAACTCGATTTTAGTCTCGCTTCCACTGCGTGACTGTAATTTTTCCCTACAATTATGACTTATTAAAAGACTTCCTTTTTTGATTAAATAAATAAACTTTATTATTTATCTTCTTACCAAATAAGTCTTTTATCTTTAATATACTACTACCAATAGTATAACTCTAGGAAACATATTTCCTGATCATAAAAAGATTTTGATTCTCAAATAAATGATTAACTAATAAATTAATTAATTTCCATTTAATCAATCAATAAAATAAAATAATATTTTAGACTATTAAACTAGTCTTGCCGCCCACACCATATACATGGGGTTAATATTATTTTCTTATTTTATTTAATCCATTAGACTTTAATTAAAAAGCCCACATGTGAATAGACCCATTCTTACTAAAAGAAACAAGCCCACATGCCTTTCAATAATATATTAATATAATTGATCAGCCCATTAAATAAATAATGTGCAAATTATATTCTTAATATATTAAATACAATTCTAGATGGACCCATAAATTGGTTCGGTAGAATATATCAAGTGATCCATGCAAGTCTGTGTGGATTGGGGATCTTGGCGGGCTATCTAAATTTAAGCTTCAATAGACATAACCTAATCACAATCAACAAATGATTCACTTAGGTCCGATCTATTAATTTTAACTCATTCCACTAAAGAGCTAAAATTGAACTCTTAAATAAAGATAGAATGAGTAAATATTTCTCATTCGTACCCTAGACAATCTTATTAGAGATGGTGTATCCTCGTGAAGAATATCAGTAATCGCCAAGAGCTCATAGACCGCCTATAGCTCTCAAAGTTACCATATTTACTCATATGACCACATTTTGAACTTGGATATTTTGACTTGTCCAGAAGCCATGTTTCAATAGACTCTATCGAAAACTTAACGTTAAGATTCAATATCCAATATCCAATACCTCAAAACATCCATATGATGATATTCTACTCTCATTTAATAAATGGAGCCACGATGTCCATATCTATAAATGAAGTCCTCTATCGATTAACAAATGAATATCACCAAGCTATCGAGGATAGACTATGCTATATAATCGTACTCATTGATAACTCAAATGATACAACTTGCAACCATAAGTCCATCATTTATCTCAGGATTAAGATAGACTCTCCGATTGTCCTGATAATGAAAAGACTATTATCTATTGACTGTTCTAGATAAAGTATTTCATTGTGATCCAGTTCAATACACCCAGTGCACTAGATTCTTTTACTCGAAGACCCTCCGATGATTTCAGACTCATCATAACTCATTTGATCCCACTCAAATGCTAGCAAAAGAATTCTACAACTTTAACAAGATGAAGGTGCCCAACCTTTAACTTAAGTTGTGAACATTATTCAAGACTAACTAAAGAATTGTGTCTATCTCATACATATCCAGGTGTATGAACAATTCTTCTTTTCTGAAAGTCTTTTGACCTTATGATTATTTACTTTGACAATTACTGAAAGTCCTAGAGGCGTGTTCAATATTAATCTAGAGGGGGGGGTGAATAGATTTTAGCTATTATTACCCAATTTTCGCATACAAGTCAATATTACGAAAATGCCCATACTAGTTAAATATACAAGCAAGTGTAATATAGTGCGGAATTAAAATGACACTTGATGTATACGTGGAAACCCAACCACTGGGAAAAACCACGGGCTGTATAGTGCGCCACACTCGGAACTCGAAATCACTAATTGAAATGAAGTTTACAACCTATGTAGACCTTGTCTAACACTCCGGTCTGTAACCCCTCACTTCTACCCAGCGGGCCTTTATTAGCAACCCTATTCCAATTTGCTTGAGGCCTAAGCAACCTTAGCCTCAAGACTTAATTCTCTAAGAAGAGATTATGCAACCTATGTGAATATGTATGAATATTCAATTAACAAACAAGGCTAGGAACCTTAGATGCTTATCTAGGATGATGAGATAATCAATTTAAATCAACCCTAGATATCAATTGCTAAATGACATGTCAAATAGCTTAGCTAATCAAGATTAATTAAAAACCTAATTAGCTATCACAAACAACACTCAATCAATTCATCACAATTAATTCTCTAATCTTGTATTTATCATATGATCAAAACATACAAGTAAATTAAAGAGAATAGCTTGATAATAAAAATACTCAAATAAGATGAACTTAATCAAAATCTTACCAAGCAAGTTGTGATGATGCAAACCCAATCATGGATGCTTTCTATCTAGACATAGAAGATGCAATATGAAATTTGATGCACAAGGGATTTGATTTGAGTGGTTAAAGGTGAGTTCTTTTATATCTTTCTTTTCTTGAAAAATATTCTAAGTATGAAATCTGATAATCAACTCACTTTATTGACCTAAAGTCAAAGTGGCATATATATAGGAAGTCAAAACAAAGTGTGGTCGTTTTGAATAAGTTACACCTATTTTTGCCTTGGGCGCTGTACGTAGAGCGCCTCTTGTACAGCGCCTGTACAGCGCCCCTACTCTGTTCTCACGGAAAAACAGAGGGGCGCTGTACGAACAGCGCTTTGTACAGCGCTCATATAGCGCTTTCCAAAATTGCATCAGACCTGATGCATTTAAAAATGCATTTTCGACCAGGTCAGGATGGGCGCTGTACGAACAGCGCCTGACACAATGTATGAAATCTTAAAAACATGCATGGCATGGCATTGGTCATACAAGATGCAATCATGTAAAGCATGCAAGAAGAGATATTAATGAGCATTAATGAGCACAAAATAACAACACATACACAACATACAAGAGAATGAATTATGCATGAGATGTGAATGTGTGTGTGCAACTAATCTCTTCAAAGCAAATTAAGCACATAGAAGTTTACCTTTGGTGCTTATCAACCTTGAGGACATGAGAGGGTCTTGAGCTTGAATATCTATCACTAAAGCTACCCTTACATACAATCCCCAAAATGTGGTTTGTCCATGAAATAAGCCAATCAACAAATCGGGAATCCTTACAATTACAATATTAAACTATAAATGCTATAAGATTTGTTAAACCAGAAATCACTTTATTAATATGAAAAGATTGTCAATTACAATATTACACTCTTGCTATTGAGCATAATCCTAACAATCTCCCACTTGCGCTATAGCAAATGTGTCATATCTCTCATGCCCATGTTCTCTAGGTGCCCATCGAAACTCTTCTGAGGTAGAGCCTTTGTGAAGGGATCTGTTAGATTTTCTGCTGACGCAATTTTGGTAATCGTCTCGTCACCCTTTTGAACAATCTCCCTTAAAAGATGATACTTTCTTTCAATGTGTTTTCCTCTCTTGTGACTTCTTGGTTCTTTCGAATTAGCTACTGCTCCACTGTTGTCACAGTAGATAGTGATCTACTTATTCGCACTAGGAACCACTTCCAAGTCCATCAAGAATTGGCGAAGCCAAACAGCCTCTTTGGCGGCCTCGCATGTAGCAACATACTCAGCTTCCATGGTGGAATCAGCAATACAAGATTGCTTGATACTCCTCCATATGACTGCTCCTCCTCCAATAGTAAACACAGCTCCTGATGTGGATTTTCTGGAGTCAGAATCTGATTGAAAATCAGAATCTGTATACCCAACGGGAATGAAATCCCCTCCAGAGTATACAAGCATATTATCTCTCGTTCTCTTAAGATACTTGAAAATATGCTTGACTGCCATCCAGTGATTAGGACCAGGTTTCGATTGAAACCTGCTAACTATGCCAACAGTAAAACAAATATCTGGTCTAGTGTAGAGCATTGCATATATGAGACTTCCAACTGCCGAGGCATATAGAACTCTACTCATGAATTGCTCTTCATGCTCATTCTTAGGAACTTGTTCCTTAGAAAGTTTGATTCCATGTCTGAAAGGTAACATACCTTTCTTGGAATCCTGCATGGAAAACCTAGACAAGATCTTGTCTATTTATGAAGCTTGGGATAATGCAATCGTTTTATTCTTTCTATCCCTTATTACTTGGATACCTAGAATAAAACTTGCTTCTCCTAAGTCCTTCATATCAAATTGTTTTGCTAACCATTCTTTTACTGATGTCAATACACCTACATCATTTCCAATGAGTAGTATATCATCAACATAAAGAATTAGGAAAACTAACTTGTCGCCCTTAATCTTTTTGTATACACAAGGTTCGTCAGGATTCTGAAAAAATCCAAAACCTTTCACAGCTTGATCGAACCTTATGTTCCAGGATCTGGATGCTTACTTTAATCCATATATGGATTTCTGCAACTTGCATACCTTTTCCATTTGGCCTTTTTCAATGAATCCTTCTAGTTGCATCATGTAGATGCTTTCGTCAAGACTTCCATTAAGGAAAGCTGTCTTAACGTCCATTTGCCAAATCTCTAGATCTAAAGATGATGCAATGGATAAGAGTATCCTAATGGATTTAAGCATGGCCATAGGAGAGAAGGTTTCCTCATAATCGATACCTTTTTTCTGTGTATAACCTTTAGCTACCAATCTAGCTTTAAAGGTTTCCAACTTTCCATCCATACCTATTTTCCTCTTGTATACCCACTTGCACCCAATGGGTTTTATCCCTTTAGGCAAGTCTACAAGGGACCAGACTTTGTTATCGAACATGGATTCAATCTCAGATTGCATTGCCTTTTGCCAATGGCTACTATCAACATCCTCCATTGCTTCCTTATACGTGTAGGGATCATCGTCGTCCGGGAGATTCTCCACTGATTCTCCCAGACCGATGTATCTTTTGTGTTGTGTACTAACCCTCCCACTACGACGAGGAATGGTAGGTTGTTGATTTTGTGTTGGATTGGAACTTACAATTGGGTTAGATTATGTAACCTCTCGTGGAATTATATCTCCTGACATCTCATTCAGGACAATTCTACTTCTAGATACAAAATCATTCATATAGTCCTTTTACAGAAATTTATCATTTGTCGAAACAAATACTTTAAGATCTGAAGGACTATAGAAATAATATCCTTTAGTTTCTTTTGGATACCCTACAAATATGCATGTTTCCGAACGGGACTCTATCTTTTCTGTCTTTCCTTTTAACACATGCACAGGACAACCAAATATCCTTAAGTGTTGTAAACTAGGCTTGCGACCAGTCCACAACTCATGCGGTGTTTGAGGAACGGACTTAGATGGTACATCGTTTAGAATGTATATTGCAGTTTGTAAAGCATATCCCCAAAAAAAAATATGAAGTGTTGAATAACTCAATATAGACCTAACCATATCCAAAAGAGTTCTGTTTCTCCTTTCTAATACCCCATTCTGTTGAGGTGTACCTGGTGTAGAAAACTGAGAAACTATCCCATTATCAATAAGATATTGCTGAAACTTACCAGATAGATATTCTCCACCACGATCAGATCTCAAGATTTTTATGTGTTTCTCAAGCTGATTTTCTACTTCAGCTTTGAATGCTTTGAACATGTCAAAAGCATCCGACTTATGTCGCATGAGATACACATAGCCAAATCTCGAGTAATCATCTGTGAAGGTGATGAAGTACTTATATCCACCTCTAGCTTGAATGCTCATAGGACCACATGCATTAGTGTGTATTAATCCTAAACATTCAGTGGCTCTTGCGCCTTTGGCCGAGAACGACCTTTTGGTAATCTTACCTTCCAAACAAGATTCACAAGTTGGTAGATCAACAACCTTTAAGTCACTTAAAGGTCCGTCACTTACCAATCTTTTAATCCTATTAAGGTTAATATGACCTAGGCGTAAATACCATAGGTAGGTTTCATCTATTCATAATTTTACTATTTTATGATTAGGTTTCGTTAATTCTGTGTCTAACGAGTGAGAGATATTTCTATGCAAAAAGTATAGACCATTTTCCAATGTACCTTCGCAAATAATTTTGCATTCTTACTAATAATAAAAACTTTATTAAAAGTAACCGAATATCCAAATTTATTTAAACAAGAAACTGAAATTAATTTTTTGTTGAATTGAAGTACATAATAAACGTCTATTAAATCTAAATGCCTTCTAGAATCCAAGTAAACTCTAATATCTCCCACTGCACTTGTAGACACTAACGTTCCGTTGCCCAAGCGCAAATTGATTTCATTCTTATTCAGCCTTCTTCTTTCCTGGAACCCCTGCAAGGAATAACAAACATGGTTAGTGGCTCCAGAGTCTATGATCCAAGATTCTGTAGATTCTGGCAGAAAACATGTTTCAAGATAATTAACATTACCTTCTTCCTTCTTATTCTGGGACTTTGGGCAATTTCTTTTCCAATGTCCCTTTTCACCACAAAGGAAGCATTTCCCTTTGATCTTGGTTACTTTCTTGGTCTCCTTCTTGGTAGGCCCAAGTTGCTTTTTCTTCTGTTGTTTCTTGACCTTCTGACGGGTCTTAACAGTAGCAACTTTACCAACCATATGAATCTCTTGACCTTTGCTTTTCACAAGGATCTTTTCAGCGCTCTGAACATCTTGCATCAGGCCTTGCAAGGTGTATTCCTTTTTGTTTAAAGTGTAGTCCAATTTGAACTGATCAAAGGAATTTGACAGTGAGTTGACAACCATGTCAATTTTTGTCTCACCATCTATCTCAACGCCATTTAGTTCAGCAATGTTGAGATGTGCTATGACTTTCATCATGTGATCCTTCACAGCCTGTCCAGGTTTCATCCTAAGATTCATAAAAGTAGTCACTGCCTCTCTCTTAGTCATCCTGGACCTCATAGGAAACATCTCCTCTAGAGGCATCATTATATCAGCAGCAGACTCCATTCCTTCATGCTACTGTTGCAACACGTCGGAGATAGTAGCCATAATGTAACATTTGGCCATATCATCTGAAGTCTTCCACTGCTCATACTCATCTCTTTGCATTATACTAGATTCATTATTAGGAGCAGGTGGTTTAGGAGTAGTCAGAACAAACTTATGTTTTTAACTTTACCCAATTTTCCTTTTCCATGTGACATAATTATCTCCAATTAAAGTGTTATCTTTCAAGATGTTCATAAGTGATGGGGTCATGATTTCTGAATAAAACAAAAATATATATGAGTAAATAATCATGATAAAGCACTTTCGAATATTTATCTTGATTTAAATAAATAACTCAATCATAAAAATTCAACGGTGATCTAACACTCATAAATGTTACACCTCCTTTGGGAGTTCGCACTATATACTAGTTAGACTAGGTCCCACCTAATTGTTAACATAACAACCAGCGTTTTCAATTTTAGCCTTGCAATTTCACTGACAAGAACTCTTGGGAGGATATCAATAAAATTACATTGAGTGTGTTACCAAGATATCGACCCTCAATATTTTCTCTTACGAAAATCCCTCCTTGGAGAGTAGATCTCGTTTGAGTCAATTGTCTAGTCTATCTTTGTAAGGAAGTATGTTGCTAAATTCCATTCATGGACGCCCCATGGGGGGATTACCAATAAATAATAAAGCTCAACTAACCTTGGAGGCCATAGGTGTTGCAAAACACCTTCTCCCACTCAATTATTTAAGGCGTGCGATTAAATCCCATAGAATGATTTACCAAGTTATCTAGATGCCAATTTAGATACCTAAATCATTCAATGCATGTTCATACCAAAAGAGATATATGAGTGGCACTCCTATTCTATATGACATGTTATCATACAATAATAAATATTGTAATATTTATAAAAATAAATAGCCACAATTTTGGTCCATCCTAGAAAAACAAGTAAATTACATTTGTTTGAAATACATAAACCCTAACTTGGCGATCAAGTCTTCAGGCGGCCAGCATCCACTTGCGCACCCGAAGCCACACATGGCTGTCCCAAATGCACACCTTGGCTGCCCAGCATGGGCATGCGCAGCCCTTATCCATAAGGGCAAGCCATGCGCAGCCCATACCAACTCAAGGGTGCGCACGGGTGCTAGGGTGTGTCATTGCTTCCCTTTTCCGCTTCCAATTCTTCAACTCTTCGAATCTTCGAATCTTGAATATATTACAGCAGATTTCATACAATAAATTACTGCAGTCTTTTTTTTTCTTTTTTTTTTTAATCACTGCAGTATTTGAAATACAATAAAAAAAACTGCACTATTTGATACAAAAAAAATCTGCAGTATTTTTAATACAATAAAAACTGCAGTATTTATTTTAATAAAAATAAAGAACCTAGCAACTACCAAGAAGGAACTTATGGCGATAATAGGCCACCCTTCTTGTTACAATTCTGAAACAAAAATTACATTGAAATTCTATGACCAAAATCGAGCAATAACAATTTACTTTATAACAACATATAACATATATAAATCCATACATTCCAATGTAATTATATATGAGAATACCTAGAGTGCCATCTCTTTCTAAACATGCATAATCACAATAAAAAGAAATAGATTCACGTATATATACGTTAATTAATTAAAGGGTACAACCAGGCTTTGATACCAATTGTAGGGAAAAATACGGTCACGCAGTGGAAGCGAGACTAAAAACGAGTTTAGTATAGTTTAAAATTTTTCCATAATTTGAACCTTAACCCTCTAATTAATTAAACATATATATATATATACTAAAAAGTAGAATACCTTTTGTCGCGTGATCCGATTGACTTTGCGTCAATGGTAATCCACAAGATCTTCCAATCCTATCACGAACGTGAATCACCTAGGAGCGTGGTCTCCCTTTCTTTGAATTGCGTACCTAAGGATGGAAAACAAAATCTCTCCTCCTGATCGTTAGTCACAATAAATCCAAGAAAACTAGAAAGCATGTTCCGGTCACTTTTGAATTTAACAACCGTTAAGATTGAAACTCGCGTGAACCTAATTCGAAGTTGTGCACAAAGCCTTTTGATATTCAAGCTTACAAGTGCACTATCGAAATTAGAACTCTCTTTCTCTATTTCTCTCTTGGCCGAATTTTAATACTTGTTTAGAGTATGAATTATTTTTCTAAGTGAAAGAAATAATTCACTCAAGCTAGAAGAACAAGAATCTTGGGTGGCCGAAATCTATCCTATTAAATATATAGGGTGGCCGAATTCTTCTTCTTTTCTATTAGGGTTGGCCGAATTCTTCTTGTGTAAGGATTTAGGGTTGGCCGAATTCTCTCCTAAAGAGGATTTGTGCTTTACCCTAATTCCTATCAACCTTAGAATCCTAACCCTAATACAACTCATAAGTGTTTAATCCTATTATGACTTATTAAAAGACTTCCTTATTTGATTAAATAAATAAACTTTATTATTTATCTTCTTACCAAATAAGTCTTTTATCTTTAATATACTACTACCAATAGTATAACATGGGCTTAAAATTATTTTCTTATTTTATTTAATCCATTAGACTTTAATTAAAAAGCTCACATGTGAACCAGACCCATTCTTACTAAAAGAAACAAGCCCACATGCCTTTCATTAATATATTAATATAATTGATCAGCCCATTAAATAAATAATGTGCAAATTATATTCTTAATATATTAAATACAATTCTAGATGGACCCATAAATTGGTCCGGTAGAATATATCAAGTGATCCATGCAAGTCCGTGTGGATTGGAGATCTTGGCGGGCTATCTAAATTTAAGCTTCAATAGACATAACCTAATCACAATCAACAAATGATTCACTTAGGTCCGATCTATTAATTTTAACTCATTCCACTAAAGAGCTAAAATTGAACTCTTAAATAAAGATAGAATAAGTAAATATTTCTCATTCGTACCCTAGACAATCTTATTGGAGATGGTGTATCCTCATGAAGAATATCAGTAATCGCCAAGAGCTCATAGACCGCATATAGCTCTCCAAGTTACCATATTTACTCATATGACCACATTTTGAACTTGGATATTTTGACTTGTCCAGAAGCCATGTTTCAATAGACTCTATCGAAAACTTAACATTAAGATTCAATATCCAATACCTCAAAACATCCATATGATGATATTCTACTTTCATTTAATAAATGGAGCGACGATGTCCATATCTATAAATGAAGTCCTCTATCGATTAACAAATGAATATCACCAAGCTATTGAGGATAGACTATGCTATATAATCGTACTCATTGATAACTCAAATGATACCACTTGCAACCATAAGTCCATCATTTATCTCAGGATTAAGATAGACTCTCCGATTATCCTGATAATGAAAAAACTATTATCTATTGACGGTTCTAGATAAACTATTTCATTATGATCCAGTTCAATACACCCAGTGCACTAGATTCTTTTACTCGAAGACCCTCCGATGATTTCAGACTCATCATAACTCATTTGATCCCACTCAAATGCTAGCAAAAGAATTCTACAACTTTAACAAGATAAAGGTGCCCAACCTTTAACTTAAATTGTGAACATTATTCAAGACTAACTAAAGAATTGTGTCTACCTCATACATATCTAGATGTATGAACAATTCTTCCTTTCTCATAGTCTTTTGACCTTATGATTATTTACTTTGACAATTATAATATTAAACTATAAATGCTATAAGATTTGTTAAACCAGAAATCACTTTATTAATATGAAAAGATTGTCAATTACAATATTATACTCTTGCTATTGAGCATAATCCTAACACCTAGTGTATGTGAAAAACACCTAACACAGAAGCTCCTAGTTCTATTCATACAAATAACACTTGAATAAAAACATATACATGAAGCACATATTCAAGATGTCATAAACATACACATAAATGCTAGAATCACAAAATATATTCAATGAATATTCTAGCCAAAGATTTAGAGCAAGGATATAATGAATAGTCAATTAAATCCTAATAGTCTCTAAGTACACAAACACAAGTGCTAATCCTAGATTTATTCAATAAGAGGATCTAAGCACATGTGAGTATTATTAATCATAAAATACATCAATCAATTCATAAATAATCCTAGATATCAATCTAATCACAATACAACTCCAAAGCATGTGAAAAACCTAGAATCTAAGAAACTAGTTCACATATGTCTCTAATTAGACTTTTGATTAAGATTGATTATGAAGCTATCTTTCTCTATAGCATTCATAATACATACACATACATATAGAAGAAGAAACCCCAAGGTAATTGAAGGTTATAAAAGAAGAAATCCCAAAGATATGAACACTACCTTGAATTCTCGAGCTGGTTCGGTTTTCAGTGTGCAACCACCAGAAAGGTCGATCAAACAGCTGCCAAATCACTTGGAAAAGGTAGAGGACTCGATTACAAACAATCTCCAACTTGAATCACTCAATTTCAAGTTCGTATGAGAAAGTTATGATGATTTGAAGATGAGAAAAATTGGAGAGAAATTCTGACGGGATTTCAATTTTTTCTTCTTAGAATGAAATGGAGGGAATGGAGAGGATTTAAAAGGAAGAGAGAGAGGGAAGACGTGAGCCAATCAGAGGCTGCAATGTCAGCACCCTGTGTGGGGCGCGTGGGCCACATGGGACCAGAGGGGTGTTCTGGCCATGGCTCCCACGGGCTCCACACGGGGTGGCCTATGCATGGCCTTTGGCCATGCTTGCCTCTCGCGCGCTCCCTCACGTTCTTTAGCCGTATCTTGGGCATCCGAACTCTGATTTTGAATCTGTTTTTGGATTATGAACCATGACTCCCTCATGCACGACTATGACTATAAAACTTTGAAAAATGGTTGAGAAATCATCTCAGAAAATGATGACGAATACAACTCAACGAATGAGAATGAAAAGTAGCGTAGCTACATCGTTTTGGACTCGAAACTAAATGAATGAGCAACCGAAATGACCGGGACTCAATTAGGAATCATAATAGAACATGTTCAAGTCGAAAGATAAAAATACAGAAACAAATAACCACAAAATCACACACGTATGCATTTCCTAGACATAGTCCTAGAACATGCAAATTTCAATGATTATCAAATTAAAGCTAATGCATGAGCATACATTACCAAGTGTGTGAAAGTGATATATAAATGATATTCAACCATGAAGGAACACACAAGAATTCCATGTGTGTGTGTGCCTAGCCTTGTAAGAGAAATGAGGTCTTATATACCTTTGTAGACCGATGAAGCACATTTCTCCTTGAAGTCGGCGTCTTGCATGAATTGTGGCCAAGACTTTCTTTGACGTCTTGAATCTTCAAAACTTAGACCACTAAACATTACAAGAGAAACACATTTTGATATGGAATACATGCCAAGACAAACCAAAAACCTAACAATTTCATATTAAGACATCTCTTTAAATTAATTGTATGTTTTTTAGTTCATATGCTAAATACAAGTTAGAGATTATTTGTATATAAATGATATAGCTACGCTACTTTGCGTTCTCATTCATTGAGTCGTCTTCGTCATCGTTTTCCAAGATGAATTCTTAACCTTTTGTCAAAGTTTTGTAGTCTTCATTGTGCGTGAGGGAGTCACGATTCAAAATCCAAAGATGGATTCAAAATCGGAGTTCGGAAGCCTAGATACGGCCGAAGAATGTGAGAGGAGGGCGAGTGGAGCAAGCTAGGCCAACGGGCAAGCTTGGAGAGCCACATGTGGAGGCCGTGTGCCACACAGCCAGAGGTGTCCTCTGGCCATATGTGCCACACGTGCCCCACACGGGCCTGGTGACGTGGCACACTTCTATTGGCTGCTTCCTTTCCCTCTCTCTCTCTTTTAAAAAACATTTCCCTTCACTACAAACACAACTTGAAGAAAATTGAAAAATAGTGATCTGCAGAATTTCTTCATGAATTTTTGGTATCTTGTTTCAATCATAACTTTCTCATTTTAACTCCCAATCACTTGATTTAAAAGCAAAAAATGTTGGTCTTGATGAGAGCTACAAACCCCAAGCATTTTTAGAGCTAAGTGACTTCGTGATTCTTCGCTGTAAGCAGATTTCAGTCCGAGGTTCATACTTGTATGTGAAACATCTTCTTTTTACTTTCATTTTTGATCATCTCTTTTAATCCTCTTGTTTGATAGATGGAATGTGTTAAGAATGATGTTAGTTCACATTCTAGGTTTGTATGATTGATTGATTGATTGAGTTTTAGCCTTGTGATCTTATTTGAACATATTTTGCTAAACTTGAAATTGATTCTAGAAATATCTTGTATGATGTGTCTCTTGATAATTTCTAGGTTTAATTTCATGATCTAAGAACAAAGAATTCTTAATTGATATATTGAATATTGTTGATTTCTAGGTACATTTGTGATTGTTTGTTGAAAGCATATCCTAGAATATCTCTAAGCATGTTCATAGAGCTTGATTAATCATCTTGCTTTATTTGGTTGTGATTTGCATCACCTAGATCATTGCCTTATGAAAAGGTTGAAGTCTCTTAATTAAAGTGAGTGAAGCTTTATCTTGAGCAAGAAGACTTGGCTAGGAAAGGATTCCGGATAGCCAAGCAAGAAGTCTTAGTTAGGATCAAGAGGATCCGGATAACTAAGCAAAAGTCTTAGCTAGGAGTGTGATACTTCAAATGGTTGAGCTAGGGAAGCTTGACTAGGATCTTTGTGATCTAGATAGATAAGCAAGAAAATCTTCCTAGAGGCTTGAGAGCCTTGGATAGGAAGTTGCTTCCTAGAGGTGAAGGACTCATGTTGGATAGGGAGTAGGGAAGTGATTCACTTGGTCTTGTGGATAGACTAGGAGTTGATTGCATTGAGTGTGTATCTCTTTCTTTCATAGTGAATTACTTTGCCAGTGGTTGTGGTATCAACCCATGGATGTTTCCTCTTTGAGGTTTTACCACGTAAAAACTATTGTGTCAAGTTTCATTTTTATATTTCTTTATCTTCCATATCCTTGTTTTAATTGCATCTCTTGTATATTGATTTTCACATGTGTTGATTAAATCAATTCAAATTGTTAAGACTTAACAAGTGTGCTTTTAATTCTTGTATTCCGCATATTTTTTAATATTGGAAGAAATTGGGCCTATACCTATTCACCCCCACTCTAGATATATTCTACACTATTGCTTAAGGGAAATTTCATTTGGTATCAGAACGGGTGTCTAGACGCACTTAGATAGATCATTTCTTTGTAGTGTTTGTGTTATTTGTGTTAGTCATGATTAAGGAAGTGTGTTCCTATGTGGCTTCTTTTGTTGAACATATTGACTTGGATGAGAAAAAGATCAATGATCTCATTCTTGAAAATGAACGTTTATCCAAAGTCAATATGTCCCTCAATAAGAAGCTAGATAATCCTGGACTAGACTCAAAAGATTTCAACGATCTTAAAGACAAGATCCTAAGTCTAGAATTGAATCTAAAAGATAGCAATGATAGACTTAGTATCTTGAAGCAAGAAATTGAGCAAAAGGATAGTTCTCTTGTTAGTGCTAAAAGACTAGAAAACATGCTTAAAGCTAAACTTAATGAGCACTTAAATCAAGAGAAAAAGTATGAACAATGGCTAAATAAATCACATGAAGATGTTAGGAAAAGTGATGACATCATAGAGAAATATGCCATTAAAAATAAGATGCTTAGTGATAAACTTGATGAGGCAAATAGGATGATTCACAAGATGTCATCTAGTTCTAACAAGGTTGAATCCCTCATTAAAAGTGGAAAGCATAAATGTGACAAAAGAGGTTTGGGTTATATCAATGAGAATAAGACTTCTTCATTAACAAATTTATTTTTGTCAAAGCAAGTGTTGAATCAAATGTAGGTACTCTCTCTCAAGGTAAAGCAATGAAAGCTACCGGAGATGTCTCTACTTCAACAAGGAACTCAAATGGAAGAACACAACAAGATAAATGTTAAGGAGCAACAACCTTAAATGAAAGAGGTGAAGTATCAAGGGTTTCTGTAAGGTTCATGATTTGTATTGGCTTTATTCCATTGCAAAACACTCTATATTTGTATTAGTTGTTGCTTAGGATGTTCTTTGAAGAAAAGAAGCTTAAAAGGTGAAGAGTAACGTCTAGCGCAAATGTCGTCTTCAAGAGGTGAAAGCGTCAAAGGTATACTTCGACTTCTATCCTCTTGCAAGGCGTTAGCGCACACACACACAATTCATACATGTGTGTCCCTGTATCATAGTTCAAACATTTGGTATAACACATTCACACACTTCTTAGTATGCACATGCATTGGTCTCTTGTAGACAAACATTGTAGATTTGCATGCTTTGTAACTATCTCTTTGATATGGCATGCTTGTGTGAATTTGTGTTTGTTTGTTTATGTATTTTGTATTTTGGACTTGAATATGTTCTTATTTGATTTCTTATTGAGTTCCAGTCATTTCGGTTACTCATTCATAAGGTTTCGAATCCAAACGACTTAGCTAGGCTACTTTGCGTTCTCATTAGTTGAGTTGACTTCATCATCATTTTCCGAGATGATTTCTCAACCTTTTGTCAAAGTTTCTTAGTCATCGTCGTGCATGAGGCAGTCATGGTTTGTAATCCAAAAACGGATTCGAATTCGGAGTTCGGATGCCCGATTACGGCTGAAGAACGCGAGAGGTGTACGGGAGAGCTAGCGAGGCCAAGTGGCCAAGCTAGGCCAAGCCGTGTGGGAGCCGTGGGACCCACGGCCAGAGCACCCCTCTGGTCCCGTGTGGCCCATGCACCCCACATGGGATGCTGATGTGGCAGCCTTCGATTGGTTTTCATTTTCTCTCTCTCTCTTCCTTTTAAATCCTCTCCATTCCATCCCATTCATTCTAAGGAGAAAAATTTGAAAAAGATGAAATCAGAAATTTTCTCTCAATTTTAGTTTTAGTATTTTGATCATACCTTTCTCATACGAACTCGAACTCGATTGATCCAAAAGCAAAAATTGTTGGTCTTGATGAGAGCTACAAACCCCAAGCATTTCCAGAGGCATCTGACTTTGTCATTTTTCCCAGTGGCCTGATTTTCAGTACGTGGTGAAGGTTGTATGTTCAACTTCTTCTTTTACATTTCATCTTTGATCATCTCTTATATTCTTACTATTTGATTGATGAAATATGTTGAGAATGATGTTAGATCATATGCTAGGGGTGTTTGATCATTTGTCAATTGAGTTTTAGCTTTGTGATTTCTCTTGAAGATATATGTGCTAAACTTGATTCAACTTGAAATTGATTCTAGAAAATGTATATATGGTGTGCCTCATGTTATTTTCTACGTTTAATTTCATGATCTAAGAACTAGGTTTTTAGTGTGATATATTGAATATTCATACCTTGTTCTTATTGATTTGCATGTCTTGATTTCTAGATACTTTTGTGATTGTTTGTTGAAAGCATATTCTAGATTATCATTGAACATGTACATTTAGCTTGATTGATCATCTAGCTTAATTTGATTGTGTTTGCATCATTTGCATCACATAGATCATAGCCTTGCATAAGGTTGAAGTCTCTAGCAAAGTGAGTGAAGCTTTGTGGATAGAGCAAGGAACTCTTGACTAGAGTCGGGAAGACTCGGATAGTCAAGCAAGAAGACTTAGCTAGGAGTAGGAAACTCCGGATAGCTAAGCAAGAAATAATCCTAGAAGCTTGAGAGCTTTGGATAGGATGTTGCTACCTAGAGGTGTAGGACACACCTTGGACAGGTAGTAGGCTTTGTGATTCACTAGCCTGAGGGTAGATTAGGAGTTGATAGCTTGAGCGGATATCATGAGTTGATAGCTTGAGTGTGTAAGTCCTTTTTCACATAGTGGATTGCTTTGCCTGTGGTTGTGGTATCAACCCGTGGATGTTTCCTCTTTGAGGTTTTACCACGTAAAAATCATTGTGTCAATTTTCGCTTTACTTTTTTTTTTGGGTAAATAAATAGTATTATAGAAAAATAGAAAGAATGTACAAAATACAAGGGGCATACCTCAGGAAAAACAAGAGCAAAAACAAAAGCTCAAACCAGCTCAAACATACGAGCAAAAACAAGAAGCAAGAGCTAAACAAGGGCTCAAACAAACAAAAAACACAAGGCAAACAAATCAACTAATAGAAATATTCCACTTTAAAGTAATATGAGGCCAATCCTTCAAGTTGATAGATAAGAGCCTACTACGAATAGTACCAATAATGGAACGGCTAACGACTATGCTGGTCTTATAAGGTCTCCTAAATATTCTATTGTTCCTTTCTCTCCAAATAGAGTAAACCGCCACAGCAAGACAAAGCTTCTTAACAACAATGGAAGGAGATTTCCCCCCTCCAATGTTGAGAAGCCCAAGCAATAAAACTAGGCCATCTCTGACCATTCCAAGGCCGACCACACATATCCTTCAAATGATACCATATGAATTTGATATAAGCACACTCAAAGAAAAGGTGGGCATGAGTCTCAGGGAAAGCGGAGCAAAGAACACAAAGAGTACCAACATGAGGAGTATAAGGATGAACACGGTCCAACGTTGAAAGTCTCCCTCTAATAGCTAACCAAAGAATGAAGCTCATCCTTGGAATGTTATGTGAATAGCACACAAGCTCAAACCAAGGAACCAAAGGATGAGGAGCCTTAAGACTAGCCATGGTAGAGGCTGTGGTGTAAATACCATCAGGTGTAGGAAGCCACTTAATACAATCCTCCAAACTAGAATTAGGGTTGTAAGAAGGCATGTGGTTCTTGATTTCAAAGAGGTCAATCGACATAGAGCAAGGCCAAACCCACTGATCACCAAGAATAATAGAACTGACTTTTAGCCTTACTCGGAAGACCTGAGTCGTAAATTGCCCTAGAGCTCCAATTTAAAAGAATAGGGCCATCGGGATGCGAATTATCAAACCACAAGGAAGTGCCGAGACCATTACCAATGATATGCTGAATCAAGGGACGAGCAATGGGACGAAGCTTGAGGAGCTTTCTCTAATTCCAAGAACACGTTTGAGGAGCTTTCACCTCCCAAATACTCTTATCTTTGAGGTGATGGGTTTGAATCCATGTAGACCAGAGGTTATTAGAACCATGCACTAGATTCCACAGATACCAAATCATTAGAGCTTTATTCCAAGAAATGAGATCCTTGATGCCGAGACCACCCTCATTTTTAGGAAGACATATATCAGCCCAAGCAACTTTCGCCCCTTTACAATTTCCATCAACACCTTTCCACAAAAAGGAGCAAAACTTCTGCTCAATATTCCTCAGAACCTTTGAAGGAAGACAAAGGTGACTAGCCCAAAAGACTTGAATACTAGACAAAACTGAGATAATAAGTTGCAACCGACCTGCATATGAAAGACAACGATTCATCCAAGAAGAAATTATGGTCGAAACTTTAACCAAAAGAGGAGAGCAATCAAGTTGACTTAACTTTGAAGAAATGATTGGAATCCCCAAATACCTGATAGGAAGCGAGCCAACATTATAGCCAAAAATATTGATGAGCTGCTGCCTACTGTCATTATGCACCCCGGAAAGAAAAATATTACTCTTGGCCGGATTAGCTTTGAGGGCCGAGAGAGAAGAGAAATCATCAAGAGACTTCTTGAGAACAGTAGCAGAAGGAGTAGAACCATGACAAAGCATAATAAGATCGTCCGCAAAACAAAGGTGAGATAGCTTAATCTTGTCACACTTCCAGTGAAATTTAAAGTGAGGGGAATCTTGAATGTACTTGGCTAATAACTTAGTGAGAACCTCCATCGCAATAACAAAGAGATAGGGAGACATAGGATCACCTTGACGAAGCCCCTTCTTACTATGAAAGAAACCAGCAAGCTCACCATTTATAGAAATAGAGAACTTAGGAGTTGTGATGCACGCCTTAACCCAGTTAATAACCTTCGAAGGAACATGAAAAGCAGCAAGTGTCTCTAACAAGAAGTCCCATTCCACCGTATCAAAGGCCTTCATTAAATCCACCTTCAGAGAACACTTGGGAGAGCCATCATCTTTATGGTAATTCCTCATAAGCTCTTGGACAAGAAGGATATTATCACCAATCCATCTTCCAGCCACAAAAGTTGATTGCGGAGAGCTTATAATGTCAGGAAGGATGATTTTAATCCTATTAGCTATGATCTTCGCGATGATCTTATAGAGAGTATTGCAACAAGGATTTGGAACTTTAGGAACCAAAGCTAAGATCGTTGTATTGAGCTCTTTAAGAAGATGACCGGTTCAAAAAAATTCTTGAACAGCGTTGATCACGTCTCCACCAACTATATCCCATGTCTTTTTAAAGAAATGGGCATTAAATGTAGGGAAAAATCGTAGTACACGCAGCGGAAGCAAGACTAAAAATAGATTTAGTATGTTTAAAAAATTTTCCTTTGATGAACCTTAACCCTTTAAATTAATTAAACATACATATAAACTAACAAAAAGTAGATTACCTTTTGTCGCGTGATCCGATTGACTTACGTCGATGGTAATCCGCAAGATCTTCAATCCTAGCACGAACATGAATCACCTAGGAGCGTGGTCTCCCTTTTCTTTGAATTGCGTACCTGAGAATGGATAAACAAACTTTCTTTTTCCTTTTGTTAGTCACAAAACAACCAAAAGAATACAAAGATTATTCCAGTCACTTTTGAGTTCTCAATCTAATGATCGAAACTCGCGTGAACCTAATTCGATGTTGTACACACAAGCTTATTGATGAACAAGCAATTAGTGTACTATCAAAAGAATAATCTCTTCTCTCTTTTTTGTCTTGGCAGAATAATCAAACACTTTTCTATGAGTATGAGAAGAAGAAGAAAATTTTATTCCATCAACTTTGGGGTGGCCAAACCCTATATTATTTCTTATATAGGGTGGCCGAATTTTCTTCTCTTTTCCTTTTAGGGTTACCGAAATCTACTTGTTGTTCACTTAGGGTTGCCGCAATTCCTCTACTAAAAAGGATTTGTGTTGTACCCTAATTCACATCAACTTTAGACTCCTAACCCTAATACAACTCATAAGTATTTTTATTCTTTATTGACTTAATAAAAAGACTTCTTATTTGATTAAATAAATAAACTTAATTATTTATTTTCTTACCAAACAAGTCTTTTACTTTTAGTATACTACTACCAATAGTATAATTCTAGTAAACATATTTCCTAATCAGAAAAAGATTTTGTTTCTTAATTAAATAAATAATTAATTAATTAATTAATTCTCATTTAATCAAACAATAAAATTAAATAATATTTTTGACTAATAATATAGCCTTGCCGCCCCACATTAAATATATGGGCCAAATATTATTTCCTTATTTTATTTAATCCATTGGACTTTGAATAAAAAGCCCACATGTGAACTAGACCCATTCTTACTAAAAGAAACAAGCCCACATGCCTTTCATTAATATATTAATATAATTGATCAGCCCATTAAACAAATAATGTGCAAATTATATTCTTAATATATTAAATGCAATTCTAGATGGACCCATAAATTGGTCCGGTAGAATATATCAAGTGATCCATGCAAGTCTGTGTGGATTGGGGATCTTAGCGGGCTGTCTAAATTTAAGCTTCAATAGACATAACCTAATCACAGTCAACAAATGATTCACTTAGGTCCGATCCATTAATTTTAACTCATTCCACTAAAGAGCTAAAATTGAACTCTTAAATAAAGATAGAATAAGAAGATGTTCCTCATTCATACCCTAGACATGTAGGGAAATATCGTAGTACACGCAGCGGAAGCGAGACTAAAAATAGATTTAGTATGTTTTAAAATTTTTCCTTTGATGAACCTTAACCCTTTAAATTAATTAAACATACATATAAAGTAACAAAAAGTAGAATACCTTTTGTCGCGTGATCCGATTGACTTACGTCGATGGTAATTCGCAAGATCTTCAATCCTAGCACGAACGTGAATCACCTAGGAGCGTGGTCTCCCTTTTCTTTGAATTGCATACCTGAGAATGGACAAACAAACTTTCTTTTTCTTTTGTTAGTCACAAAACAATCAAAAGACTACAAAGATTATTCCGGTCACTTTTGAGTTCTCAATCTAATGATCGAAACTCGCGTGAACCTAATTCGATGTTGTACACACAAGCTTATTGATGAACAAGCAATTAGTGTACCATCAAAAGAATAATCTCTTCTCTTTTTTTTTTTTTGTCTTGGTAGAATAATCAAACACTTTTCTATGAGTATGAGAAGAAGAAGAAATTGATTCAGTTCAACACTTAGGGTGGCCGAACCCTATATTATTTCTTATATAGGGTGGCCGAATTTTTCGTTCTCTTTCAACTAGGGTTGCCGAAATCACCTTCTAATGCTATTAGGGTTGCCGCAATTCCTCTACCAAAAAGGATTTGTGTTGCACCCTAATTCACATCAACTTTAGACTCCTAACCCTAATACAACTCATAAGTATTTTTATTTTTTTATTGACTTAAATAAAAAGACTTCTTATTTGATTAAATAAATAAAATTAATTATTTATTTTCTTACCAAACAAGTCTTTTTACTTTCAGTATACTGATAGTATAATTCTAGGAAACATATTTCCTAATCAGAAAAAGATTTTGTTTCTTAATTAAATAATTAATTAATTAATTAATTAATTCTCATTTAATCAAACAATAAAATAAAATAATATTTTTTACTATAAATATAGCCTTGCCACCCCACTTACAATAAATGGGCCAAATATTATTTCTTTATTTTATTTAATCCATTGGACTTTAAATAAAAAGCTCACATGTGAACCAGACTCATTCTTACTAAAAGAAACAAGCCCACATGTCTTTCATTAATATATTAATATAATTGATCAGCCCATTAAACAAATAATGTGCAAATTATATTCTTAATATATTAAATGCAATTCTAGATGGACCCATAAATTGGTCTGGTAGAATATATCAAGTGATCCATGCAAGTCCGTGTGGATTGGGGATCTTGGCGGGCTATCTAAATTTAAGCTTCAATAGACATAACCTAATCACAATCAACAAATGATTCACTTAGGTCCGATCCATTAATTTTAACTCATTCCACTAAAGAGCTAAAATTGAACTCTTAAATAAAGATAGAATAAGAAGATGTTCCTCATTCATACCCTAGACAATCATGTTGGAGATAGTGTATCCTCGTGATTAATATCAGTAATCACCAAGAGTTCATAGACCGCCTATAACTCTCCAAGTTACCACATTTACTCATATGACCACGTTTTGAACTTGGATACTTTGACTTGTTCAGAAGCCATGTTTTCAATAGTCACTATCGAAAACTCAACGTTGAGATTTAATATCCAATTACCTCAAAACATCCAAATGATGATATTATACTCTCATTTAATAAATGGAGCCACGATGTCCATATCTATAAATGAAGTCCTCTATCGATTAACAAATTAATATCACCAAACTATCAAGGATAGACTATGCTATATAATCGTACTCGTTGATAACTCAAATGATATCACTTGCAACCATAAGTCCATAATTTATCTCATGATTAAGATAGACTCTCCGATTGTCCTGATAATGAAAAGACTATTATCTATTGACGGTTCTAGATAAAGCTTTTCATTGTGATCCTGTTCAATGCACCTAGTGCACTAGATTCTTTTACTCGAAGACACTCCGATGATTTTAGACTCATCATATCTCATTTGATCCCACTCAAATGCTAGCAAAAGAATTCTACAACTTTAACAAGATAAAGGTGCCCAACCTTTAACTTAAGTTGTGAACATTATTCAAGACTAACTAAAAAATTGTGTCTACCTCATACATATCTAGATGTACGAACAATTCTTCTTTTCTCATAGTCTTTAGACCTTATGATTATTTACTTTGACAATTATAATATTAAACTATAAATGCTATAAGATTTGTTAAACCAGAAATCACTTTATTAATATGAAAAAGATTGTCAATTACAATATTACGCTCTTGCTATTGAGCATAATCCTAACAAGACAATCATGTTGGAGATAGTGTATCCTCGTGATTAATATCAGTAATCGCCAAGAGTTCATAGACCGCTTATAACTCTCCAAGTTACCATATTTACTCATATGATCACGTTTTGAACTTGGATATTCTGACTTGTCCAGAAGCTATGTTTTCAATAGTCACTATCGAAAACTCAACGTTGAGATTTAATATCCAATTACCTCAAAACATCCATATGATGATATTATACTCTCAATTAATAAATGGAGCCACGATGTCCATATCTATAAATGAAGTCCTCTATCGATTAACAAATGAATATCACCAAACTATCGAGGATAGACTATGCTATACAATCGTACTCATTGATAACTCAAATGATATCACTTGCAACCATAAGTCCATTTATCTCAGGATTAAGATAGACTCTCCGATTGTCCTGATAATGAAAAGATTATTATCTATTGACGGTTCTAGATAAAGCTTTTCATTGTGATCCTGTTCAATGCACCCACTGCACTAGATTCTTTTACTCGAAGACACTCTGATGATTTTAGACTCATCATATCTCATTTGATCCCACTCAAATGCTAGCAAAAGAATTCTACAACTTTAACAAGATAAAGGTGCCCAACCTTTAACTTCAGTTGTGAACATTATTCAAGACTAACTAAAGAATTGTGTCTACCTCATACATATCCAGATGTACGAACAATTCTTCTTTTCTCATAGTCTTTAGACCTTATGATTATTTACTTTGACAATTATAATATTAAACTATAAATGCTACAAGATTTGTTAAACCAGATTTCACTTTATTAATATGAAAAAGATTGTCGCAAACCTCACGAATCTCTTCATTAATGACACCCCTGCTCATCAAATCAGCTTGATCATTTGAAGTATGATTATGAATTAAAGTTCGAAACGTACCAGCTCTATTCAAAGAAGGAACCGAGCAGCCAAAAATATTTTGAAAGTGGCGGATAGCCTCATTTTGAATAGGAACATCACCATCAATCAAAGCACCGTCTTCCCCCAAAATAGATAGAATTTTGTTTCGATTGTGTCTACCATTGATGGCCTTGAAAAAGTAGTACGAATTCCGATCCTCGGCATGTAACCATTGGATTCTTGACTTTTGCTTAAGAAAATCTTCCTCAACTTGAAGAGCCCTAGTATAAGATTTAATAATATCATTTTCTTGCAATCTGAGAGTATTATTAGTGGGATTGGCATCAAGAAGACGTTGACACTCTTCAAGTGCTTCTTTAGCCTCATTTAACTTGACCGTCACATCACCAACCTGGTTCTTATTAAGAGATTTTAAAGCCTTCTTGAGAATACGAAGCTTAGAGCAAAGCTTAAATTGCATGGTACCATGAACCTGTTCCTGCCAACAACTCTTAACAAGAGGAAGAAAATCTTCCCTCTCCGTTAGAAAATTAAAAAACTTAAACGAGCAGTTCTTCCTTCTTCCTTGTAACCCAAGCTTAACCAAAGAAGGACTAAAAATAAATCAAACAAAAAACAAAATTTTTATCGCTTTACTCTTTCTTATCTTCCATACTTTGCATTGATTGCATATCTTGTATATTGATTTACTTTTGCATTAGTTAAATCAATCCATTTGTTGAATATCTTTTTTTTTTTTTTTTGGGTAAATAAATAGTATCATAGAAAGAGAGAAAGAATGTACAAAATACAAGGGGCATACCCCAGGAAAAACAAGAGCAAAAACAAAAGCTCAAACCAGCTCAAACATACGAGCAAAAACAAGAAGCAAGAGCTAAACAAGGGCTCAAACAAACAAAAAACACAAGGCAAACAAATCAACTAATAGAAATATTCCACTTTAAAGCAACATGAGGCCAATACTTCAAGTTGATAGATAAGAGCCTACTACGAATAGTATCAATAATGGAACGGGTAACGACTATGCTGGTCTTATGAGGTCTCCCAAATATTCTATTGTTCCTTTCTCTCCAAATAGAGTAAACCGCCACAGCAAGACAAAGCTTCTTAACAACAATGGAAGGAGATTTCCCCCTCCAATGTTGAGAAGCCCAAGCAATAAAACTAGGCCATCTCTGACCATTCCAAGGCCGACCACACATATCCTTCAAATGATACCATATGACTTTGCTATAAGCACACTCAAAGAAAAGGTGGGCATGAGTCTCAGGGAAAGCGGAGCAAAGAACACAAAGAGTACCAACATGAGGAGTATAAGGATGAACACGGTCCAACGTTGAAAGTCTCCCTCTAATAGCTAACCAAAGAATGAAGCTCATCCTTGGAATGTTATGTGAGTAGCACACAAGCTCAAACCAAGGAACCAAAGGATGAGGAGCCTTAAGACTAGCCATGGTAGAGGCTGTGGTGTAAATACCATCAGGTGTAGGAAGCCACTTAATACAATCCTCCAAACTAGAATTAGGGTTGTAAGAAGGCATGTGGTTCTTGATTTCAAGGAGGTCAATCGACATAGAGCAAGGCCAAACCTACTGATCACCAAGAATAATAGAATTGACTTTAGCCTTATTCCCAAGACCTGAGTCGTAAATTGCCCTATAGCTCCAATTTAAAAGAATTGGGCCATCGGGATGTCAATTATCAAACCATAAGGAAGTGCCATGACCATTACCAATGATATGCCGAATCAAGGGACGAGCAATGGGACGAAGCTTGAGGGAAATTTCCCTCTCTAGGTATATTTTACACTACTCCTTAAGGGAAATTTCAGTTTCACTTCAAAGAGGGAAAATTGTGAGAAGACCAAATGTTTTGGATGCAAATGCAAATGATAAATTTCTCAAATTCATACCTATTTGTCATCATTGTAATATGATAGGACATATTCGACCTAGGTGCTTTGAATATATTCAGAAAGGCAAACTTGATAATGCTTTTCATGATATGTCTTTGAATGGACCTAGGCAATCATCCATGTATGGATATAGTAATAGACCTAGGAAGACCTTGGAAAAGCATGTTGTGAAGAAACTTGTTGATGACTTGCTTGCTAAATCTTGTGTTGTGCCTCACTCTACTATGCATAAGAAAATTGATAATGTTTTGTTTGATATTTTTGAAAATGTGACCAATAAGGTCAAGATGCATGACAAAAAGTCTAACATTGAGTCAAAGCATGATAGTGGTAAGAGTGAGAGGCATATTGTGAAGAGTGTGTGGGTTAGAAAAGACACACCAAATTGCCTAGTTGCACAATATGCTCTACGAGCAGACTCCTTATATTCTTGGTACCTAGATAGTGGTTGCTCTAGGAATATGACTAGGAACAAAGAGTTCTTTAAGAATTTTGTTTTAAAGGATGGAGGTTAGGTCACTTTTGGTGATGGTACCAAAAAGCAAGTTCTTGGCAAGGGAACAATTTGTATCCCCGGATTGCCCAAACTTTGCGATACTTTGTATGTTGATGGGTTACAAGCTAACTTAATAAGCATCACTCACTTGTGTGAAATTTTTAAGGAAGTTTGCTTTAACAAAGATGTGTGCACTATAATTGATAAAAATGGCAATGCGGTCCTATAAGTCAAAAGGTCTATAGACAATTACTATTGTCTTGAGATTGACCCTCTAACTTGTAACATGGCACATGAGTGCAACAAGCTTGATTTGTGGCATCAACGTTTGGGCCACAGGAATTTTAAAGATTTAAAGAAGCTTGAAAAACATGGCATTGTTAGAGGTCTTCCCAATCTTGGTAAGAAACTTGAGGTTGTTTGTGAACCTTGCCATTTAGGTAAACAAACCAAAATACCTTACAAAAAGAGTACTTATATTGCTACCAAGAGACCTTTAGAACTTGTACACATGGACCTAATGGGACCAATTCAAACCAAGAGCATCAATGGTAAAAAGTACATTTTTGTATGCGTTAATGACTACTTTAGGTTTACTTGGGTTTATTTTCTTAGAAACAAGACCGAGGCATTTGATTACTTCAAAAAATTTTGTAATCAAGTTCAAAATGAAAAAAGTCTTAATATCAAGAAAATATGTTGTATTAGGAGTGATCATGGGACGGAATTTGAAAATGCTAAATTTAGTGAGTTTTATGATGGTTTAAGGATTTCTCATGAGTTCTCCGCACCTAGAACTCCTCAACAAAATGGTGTTGTTGAGAGGAAAAACCGTGTCTTGCAAGAGATGGCTAGGGTAATGCTCAATAGCAAGAAAGTCCCTAGAAACCTATAGGCCGAGGCAGTCAATACCGCTTGTTATGTGTCTAATCATGTTTTTAGGAGGCCCGGAACTAAACAAACGTCCTATGAGCTACGGAAGGGCAAGAAGCCCAATGTAAGTTACTTCCACACCTTTGGGAGTAAGTGTTACATTTTGAATGATAGAGATTACTTAGGAAAGTTTGATGCTAAAAGTGATGTTGGTCTCTTTTTTTGGTATGCTATTAATAGTCATGCTTATAGAGTGTTGTAAGGTCTCAAATTATTGATTGACTTATTTTGTGGACAAACCACATTTGGGGTTATTGTAAGGGTAGATTAGGCTCTTAAGACCTTAAGAGAAGAGGCACCAAAGGTAAATTTCTAGTGCTTACTTTGCTTTGAAGAGATGTAGTTGCACACACACACAACACTTGCATAATTCCTATTCTTGAATGTTATGTGTTTGTATTATGTGTGTATTATTGATTAATTAATCTCTCTTCTTGCATGAGTATATTGATTGCATCTTGTGATTATAGTGACATATCATGTTAGGCAGCAGAATGCATTTTCTTAACCTTTTTACCCTTGCACCTTTGTGTGTGAGCTTAAAGGGAGTGTGCTGTGCACTGGTCATCATGCACTAGACCAGTGCAGCACACCAGTGTAGATCGCCCAGTGGTCTGTCGCTGGTCGTCCAGCGCAAGGACACCAACTCAAAATGCCCAGTATTCTATCGCTGGTGTTGCGCCCCTCACCTGCACTGGTCTACCAACGCTTAGTGCAATTTTTGTTTATGCGCTGGTTGTGCGCTGGTCCTCCAGCGCAGCTCATTAGCACACAGAGCAATTTCTGGTGCAATTTTTCAAAACGACCACACTTTACTTATGGCCTCTATATATATCACTATATGTTTTCAGGTCAGTTTTTAAGAGTTCAAAAAATCATATTTTTTTCTTAGAACATTTTTTAAGAGAAAAATTTCACAAGAACTTATCTTTAAACACTCAAACCTTTTCCTTTGTTCATCAAAGTTCATCTAGGATCATCCATGACCATATAGGATGCATCTATGCATGGTTTTGCATCATCACATCTTCCTTGGTATGTTCTTCACTAACTTCATCTAATTTTAGTGTTTTCCATATTAAGACATCTCTTTAATTACTTGTATGTTTTTAGATCATATGCTAAATACAAGTTACAGATTATTTGTGATGTATTAATTGAGTGTTGTATTGTGATAGCTTCATAGGATTGCTTAATCTATGTTTAGCAAAGCTTTATGATATGTCATTTAGCTCTTGATATCTAGGATTATATTAATTGTCATTTCATCATCCTAGATAAGCATTTAAGGTTACCTAGCTTTATTTGCTCTTTGAATATTCATACATATTCACATTGGCTTCATTATCTCTTCATTGAGAACTAAGTCTTGTGTTGCCATCGGGATTAGGTAGCATAAATCACAAGCAATTGGACTAGGTCCACTAATACCGGGATTAGGTAGCTGTGACGATTATTAATCGGGATTAGATCATTAAACCGGGATTAGGTTGTAATCATTTCAATTACTGGATTCGAGGTTCATGTGTGGCGCACATATTAGCCCGTGGTTTTTCCCATGAGGGTTTCCACGTAAATATCAAGTGTTAATGAAACAAATTATAGCACGGTGTGTATAAAACTATCTAGAGGGGGGGGGGGGGGGTGAATAGATTTTAAGCTTATTACCCAATTTTTCGTGTTTAGTCAAAATTACGAAATTACCCTTAAATAGATAAAGCAATAAATCAAGTATAAAATGCGAAAATAAAATAACACTTGATTTTTACGTGGAAACCCTCACAGGAAAAACCACCGGCTAGTAAGTAAGCCACACTCGAACCTCGAATCCACTAAATGTGTAAAACGATTACAACCTAATCCCAGAAGTAATCACACACCTACCTAATCCCGGTATAAGCGAACCTAGTCCGATTGCTTGCGAATTAAGCAACCTAATCCCGGTCACAACACAAGACTTAATTCTCTAAAAAGAGATTAACACCCTAAGTGAATATATGAATATTCAAATGCAACATAGAGCAAGGGAAACCCTATATGCTTATCTAAGATGATGAATTTGCAATTAAAAACAATCCTAGATATTAAAGCTAAATGACATGTCAATTAGCTTAGATAATCATAGATTATAGAAACCTAGATATCTATCGTAAAAACAACACTCAATCAAATCAACACAACAATCTCTATCTTGAATATTAGAATTTAATCTAAGAACAATCAAGTAATAAAAGAGATGCCATAATAAATTAAACACTAATTATGTATGATAATAGTGAAAAACTTACCAAAGCAAGTGTGATGATGAAAGACCCATGCAAGCAAGCATCCTAGATATGCTAGAGAATGCTAGATGAACTTTGATGCAAATGGATTTTGGTTTGATTGTTTAATGAGCAAACTTGGTTGCTTTCTCTCTTAAAAATCTCTCTTTTGAAAGTAGAGTTCTTGATGATTGAAGAGTTACATTCAAAACAAGAGAAAGTGATGTATTTATAGGCATGAAAAACAGAGCATGTGAAAAGACAAGTTTGCCCTTGAAACGCACCGATTGGCGGTTTCAATCAGCGGCTAGGCCACCGATCATAACCGCCGAATTGGATCCGAGAGGAACAGGGGACCAACGGCGGTTTCATTCGGCGGTTTCGTGACCGTCGATCTAACAGCCGAATCAAACCCGAGATAAAAATATCAATCAGGTATGAACGACGGTTTCATTCGGCGGTTTCGTGACCGCTGATTCAACCACCGAATTAGACCGAGAGATAAAATCAATCAGGTCTTGAACGACGGTTTCGAACGGTGGTCGTGACCACCGATCGTAACCGCAAAATTGCTCCAGACACTTCTGGAAGCAAACGGCGGTTTCATTCGGTGGCCAGGCCGTCGATCATAACCGCCGATCACCAACAAGTGTGAAAACCAAGGAGAAGTGGCCGCCGATCATAACCGCTGATCACCAACAAGGGTGAAAACCAAGGAGAAGCCAAGGGCATTCTCAGTAGGCGGTCCTCGCGCTAAACCAAGCACATTCTAGTACATGCGCGGACGTTTCCGAAAACTATCGGGAAACGAATTACAAGACAACAAGACACAATTACACACAACAAAATATAACAAATAAGTGCAAGTGTGAAATGTGACAAGTGAAGAGAATGCACACATATGCAATGTATGTTAAGTGTGTGTGTGCAACTAATCTCTTTAAAGAAAAGTAAGCACATAGAAATTTACCTTCGGTGCTTAACAAGACGAGGTCTTCAAAGGGCTTGAGCAATAACAACAACACCTAAGCTACCCTTACAAAGAACCCCCAACATGTGGTTTGTCCACGAAATGAGCCAATCAACAAATGGAAACCTTACAATCTCCCCTTTTGGCTATTTCGTGACAAAACCACCACTCACATTGATTCCTCACAATAAAAAATAGAAACTACGGAACAACAATGATATTCTACATTACAAAGAGATAAGAAAATACAACGTGAAGTCTTCAACCTCTTGTAGAATAATCAATCCCTGAAAATCAAGTTTCTAACATTTCCAATACAAGTAAGAAGTGAGATGAATCAAGTGAGAGCAAAAACAAGCATTTGCATTTAAAAAATTAGGTACAACATCATGCAATGTATGTATATAAAAATACGGTCACGCAGCGGAAGCGAGACTAAAAACGAGTTTAGCATAGTTTAAAATTTTTTCATATTATGAACCTTAACCCTTAAATTAATTAAACATATATATATACTAAAAAGTAGAATACCTTTTGTCGTGTGATCCGATTGACTTTGTGTCGATGGTAATCCGCAAGATCTTCCAATCCTATCACGAACGTGAATCACCTTGGAGCGTGGTCTCTCTTTCTTTAAATTGTGTACCTAAGGATGGAAAACAAAATCTCTCCTCCTGATCGTTAGTCATAATAAAATCCAAGAAACTAGAAAGTATGTTCCGGTCACTTTTGAATTTAACAACTGTTAAGATTGAAACTCGCATGAACCTAATTTGAAGTTGTGCACAAAGCTTTTTGATATTCAAGCTTACAAGTGCACTATCGAAATTAAAACTCTCTTTCTCTATTTCTCTCTTGGCCGAAATTGAACACTTGTCTAGAGTATGAATTATTTTTCTAAGCAAAAGAAATAATTCACTCAAGCTAGGAGAAGAAGCCGTGGTGACCGAATGCTATCCTATCAAATATATAGGGTGGCCGAATTCTTCTTGTATTATTATTAGGGTTGCCGAATTCTTCTTGTATTAGGATTTAGGGTTGGCCGAATTCTCTCCCAAAGAGGATTTGTGCTTTACCCTAATTCCTATCAACCTTAGAATCCTAACCCTAATACAACTCATAAGTGTATAATTCTATTATGACTTATTAAAAGACTTCCTTATTTGATTAGATAAATAAACCTTATTATTTATCTTCTTACCGAATAAGTCTTTTATCTTTAATATACTACTACCAATAGTATAACTCTAGGAAACATATTTCCTGATCAGAAAAAGATTTTGATTCTCAATTAAATGATTAACTAATAAATTAATTTATTTCCATTTAATCAATCAATAAAATAAAATAATATTTTAGACTATTATTCTAGTCTTGCCGCACACACCATATACATGGGCCTAATATTATTTTCTTATTTTATTTAATCCATTAGACTTTAAATAAAAAGCCCAGATGTGAACCAGACCCATTCTTACTAAAAGAAACAAGCCCACATGCCTTTCATTAATATATTAATATAATTGATCCGCCCATTAAATAAATAATGTGCAAATTATATTCTTAATATATTAAATACAATTCTAGATGGACCCATAAATTGGTCTGATAGAATATATCAAGTGATCCATGCAAGTCCGTGTGGATTGGGGATCTTGGCGGGCTATCTAAATTTAAGCTTCAACAGACATAACCTAATCACAATCAACAAATGATTCACTTAGGTCCGATCTATTAATTTTAACTCATTCCACTAAAGAGCTAAAATTGAACTCTTAAATAAAGATATAATAAGTAAATATTTCTCATTTGTACCCTAGACAATTTTATTGGAGATGGTGTATCCTCATGAAGAATATCAGTAATCGCCAAGAGCTCATAGACCGCCAATAGCTCTCCAAGTTACCATATTTACTCATATGACCACATTTTGAACTTGGATATTTTGACTTGTCCAGAAGCCATGTTTCAATAGACTCTATCAAAAACTTAACGTTAAAATTCAATATCCAATACCTCAAAACATCCATATGATGATATTCTACTCTCATTTAATAAATGGAGCCACGATGTCCATATCTATAAATGAAGTCCTCTATCAATTAACAAATGAATACCACCAAACTATCGAGGATAGACTATGCTATATAATCGTACTCATTGATAACTCAAATGATAACACTTGCAACCATAAGTCCATCATTTATCTCAGAATTAAGATAGACTCTCCGATTGTCCTGATATTCAAAAAACTTTTATCTACTGACGATTCTAGATAAAGTATTTCATTGTGATCCTATTCAATGCACCCAGTGCACTAGATTCTTTTACTCGAAGACCCTTCGATGATTTCAGACTCATCATAACTCATTTGATCCCACTCAAATGCTAGCAAAAGAATTCTACAACTTTAACAAGATAAATGTGCACAACCTTTAACTTAAGTTGTGAACATTATTCAAGACTAATTAAAGAATTGTGTGTACCTCATACATATCCAGATGTACCAACAATTCTTCTTTTCTCATAGTCTTTTGACCTTATGATTATTTACTTTGACAATTATAATATTAAACTATAAATGATATAAGATTTGTTAAACCAGAAATCACTTTATTAATATGAAAAGATTGTCAATTCCAATATTACACTCTTGCTATTGAGCATAATCCTAACAGTTCAATGCTTGCCTTCCCTCTCGGCTTGCTGTTCGGGGTACTTGTTAGGATTATGCTCAATAGCAAGAGTGTAATATTGTAATTAACAATCTTTTTCATATTAATAAATTGATTTCTTGTTTAACAAATCTTATAGCATTTATAGTTTAATATTATAATTGTCAATGTAAATAATCATAAGGTCTAAAGATTATGAGAAAAGAAGAATTGTTCGTACATCTGGATATGTATAAGGTAGACGCAATTCTTTAGTTAGTCTTGAATAATGTTCACAACTTAAGTTAAAGGTTGGTCACCTTTATCTTGTTAAAGCTGTAGAATTCTTTTGCTAGCATTTGAGTGGGATCAAATGAGATATGATGAGTCTAAAATCATCGGAGTGTCTTCGAGTAAAAGAATCTAGTGCACTGGGTGTATTGAACTGGATCACAATGAAAAGTTTTATCTAGAACCGTCAATAGATAATAGTCTTTTCATTATCAGGACAATCGGAGAGTCTATCTTAATCCTGAGAAAAATGATGGACTTATTGATATCATTTGAGTTATCAATGAGTACGATTATATAGCATAGTCTATCCTCGATAGTTTGGTGATATTCATTTGTTAATCGATAGAGGACTTCATTTATAGATATAGACATCGTGGCTCCATTTATTAAATGAGAGTATAATATCATCATATGGATGTTTTGAGGTAATTGGATATTAAATCTTAACGTTGAGTTTTCGATAGTGACTATTGAAAACATGGCTTCTGGACAAGTCAAAATATCCAAGTTCAAAACGTGGTCATATGAGTAAATATGGTAACTTGGAGAGTTATAGGCGGTCTATGAACTCTTGGCGTTTACTGATATTAATCACGAGGATACACTATCTCAAACATGATTGTCTAGGGTATGAATGAGGAACATCTTCTTATTCTATCTTTATTTGAGAGTTCAATTTTAGCTCTTTAGTGGAATGAGTTAAAATTAATGGATCGGACCTAAGTGAATCATTTGTTGATTGTGATTAGGTTATGTCTATTGAAGCTTAAATTTAGATAGCCCGCCAAGATCCCCAATCCACACGGACTTGCATGGATCACTTGATATATTCTATCGGACCAATTTATGGGTCCATCTAGAATTGCATTTAATATATTAAAAATATAATTTGCACATTATTTGTTTAATGGGCTGATCAATTATATTAATATATTAATGAAAGGCATATGGGCTTGTTTCTTTTAGTAAGAATAGGTCTGGTTCACATGTGGGCTTTTTATTTAAAGTCCAATGGATTAAATAAAATAAGGAAATAATATTTGGCCCATATATATATTGTGGGGAGGCAAGGCTATGTAATTAGCCAAAAATATTATTTTATTTTATTGTTTGATTAAATGAGAATTAATTAATTAAGAAACAAAATCTTTTTCTGATCAGGAAATATATTTTCTAGAGTTATACTATTGGTAGTAGTATACTAAAAGTAAAAGACTTATTTGGTAAGAAAATAAATAATAAGTTTTACTTATTTAATCAAATAGGAAAGTCTTTTATTATGTCAATAAAAAGAATAAAAACACTTATGAGTTGGATTAGGGTTAGGAGTCTAAAGTTGATGGGAATTAGGGTAGAGCACAAATCCTTTTTTGTAGAGGATTTTCGGCCAACCCTAATAGAATCACATGTAGATTTCGGCAACCCTAAAGGAAAGGAGAAGTAAAATTCGGCCACCCTATATAATACAAGCTATAGGGTTCGGCCACCCCCTAGTGTTTACTGGATCAATTTCTTCTTCTTCTAATACTCATAGAAAAGTGTTTGATTATTCTGCCAAGACAAAAAAGAGAGAAGAGATTATTCTTTTGATAGTACACTAATTGCTTGTTCATCAATAAGCTTGTGTGTACAACATCGAATTAGGTTCATGCGAGTTTCGATCATTAGATTGAGAACTCAAAAGTGACCGGAATAATCTTTGTAGTCTTTTGGTTGTTTTGTGACTAACAAAAAGAAAAAGATAGTTTGTTTGTCCATTCTCAGGTACGCAATTCAAAGAAAAGGGAGACCACACTCCTAGGTGATTCACGTTCGTGCTAGGATTGAAGATCTTGCGGATTACCATCGACGTAAGTCAATCGGATCACGCGACAAAAGGTATTCTACTTTTTGTTACTTTATATGTATGTTTAATTAATTTAAAGGGTTAAGGTTCATCAAAGGAAAAATTTTTAAATATACTAAAACCCCTTTTAGTCTCGCTTCCGCTACGTTGGTTGTATTTTTCCCTACAGTACTTGCTTCTTATGTTTGGCGGGGTTAGAGCACTAGGATTTACTAGGTGTTTGCCGCTGGCTTTTGCTGGATCGGGGTACTCAAGTCCTCGCCTTTTTCTTGTTTTTCTCGAATTATTCTAGAACGTATGGGGATACTAGGGTACCAGGATATCGGGATATCGGGGTATCTGGAGGCCGACTAGTACTGAACTTTTGCAATAGTGGAGTCCCCAGGCTTCATTTCTGGGGTCCTAGAGATTTTGGACCTGGTCGAGGTGGATAGAAATTCACATCCTAGCCTTTTTGTAGATAGGCGGAGTACCCGGATACCTCTTCCATTATTACTTTCTACCCCGACTTATTTTTCTGAGGCTAATGGAAAATTCTTCTTTGATCCCTGCCATTTTTGGCGGTTAACAGAAGTCCCCCCTGACTTGAACACCGGTATCTTGCTGGGGTTGGAGTCAGGATCTCTAGTCCGCTTGAAGAATTTTCTATTATGTCTTTCTACCCGGCCTCGTCTGGCTGGTTTCCCTAATTAAGGAGGAAATCCTCCTCGTATACGGCGGTATTTAATGTTGATCCACGTGTCGAACAGTGGTTGCTTCGCGAATTCAAATAAGCCGTTTTTGGCGCAGCTTTCTCGGAGTTGTCTCGCACACGTCTCCAGCCATTACTCCATGTTTCCTTCTATGTTTTGGTAACCGTCCCACTCCTATCTATAAATGCATCGCACCTCCTCTCACTTGTTTACGCTCACTTGTCTTTCAGAAACCAAGAATTTGAATCTTTTCCTTCTTTTGAAGCTCTTTTCTTTATCACAATGGCGTCTCCCTCGAAAATTCCTGCCTCCATTCAGGGTGCTCCCCTGCCCTCTTTGCCTCCTCGACCTGTTTCATCAAATTCTCGTTCAGCTTTCGCCAATCTTCCTGATAGCTTTGATGCACCTTTGAACGTACAGCGGGTGGACTCGGTGGGGAGTTCCCCATCAATTGGGGAAAAGAAACGTGGCTAGGGTGAAGGCGACATTACTGGCAAGGGTATCCCGCCTCAGCATCGTCGTTCTGGTAGGAATCCCCGAATCGGGTCGAGTTTCCATAACAGACCTGATGATCCGGTCCAGATAGCGGATGAAGTGGAGGGTGTTGATGTTTACGATATTGAAGGGGAGGAGGGGGATGACATCCCTACTGTGGATTCTACAGGGGCTCTTATTGGGCCTCTCCTTCCTTTTGATGAAGGTCGTATCATCCCGGATTCAGTCTGTAAGGTAGACACCCTAGCTTGACTGAGGAAGGTTTACAGGATCCCAGATGTTATCAGCCTTTCTCTCCCTCATCAGGGGTATGAAGTATATACTCCTCCTCCGGGTTGCCTGTTGATTCATGTAGCCGCCTTCGAGTGTGGAGTCTGGCTTCCTCTTCATCCCTCTCTTCGCAGGTTACTTATCGTTCTAGAACTGGCCCCGTTGCAAATTTCAC
Organism: Acer yangbiense; assembly: GCA_008009225.1. Classification (NCBI taxonomy): domain Eukaryota; kingdom Viridiplantae; phylum Streptophyta; class Magnoliopsida; order Sapindales; family Sapindaceae; genus Acer; species Acer yangbiense. The sequence continues at coordinate 9,337,343 of CM017772.1, read as the reverse complement.
CCGGATTCTGGAAGAACTTGACGGGGTTCTTGGTGCTTTGGAAAGAGCAATGTAAGAAAAAAGGTATTGAGAGGGAGCCCGACTTCGATGAGATTCGCTACATTTACCAAGTAACGAGTATGGTCCCTCGGGGTCAATTCTATCTGAGGCCCAAGAACAAGATGCAGTTCGTTGTTCCTGGGGCAAACGTGAAGTTTAACCCGCCCTGGAAAGATGAGTGGATCGTGGTTGAGGGTGATTGGGGCCAGTCAATGTACCTAGATAGAGCCGAGTACCCGGTTCCTACTAGTTTTTCCCCGAAGGATAAGTGGAGCACGGGTGTGCTTTCTGCAGAATCTAGAAGGATTCTTAAGAAGATCCAGGATAGGAACTATACCAATTCGATGTATCCCACCTGTGATCCTTTTGAAGGTGCTTGGTTGGAGCGATATCTGAGGATATCAATTGCGCATCCGGGTAGGCTTTGCTTATTCGTTCTTTCTTCTTCTCCCTGTTTTTTTTTTTTTACTAATTATTCTTCTGACAGTTTCTGCTACTCCTCTCATTTCCTCTTCTTCTTCTTCTTCTTCTTCTTCTTCTTTTTCAGGGCCGATGAATCTGAATCCCTTTCCAACTAACTCTCCTGTTCCTTCTCCTCCCAGAGTCAGAGCTGCCTCCGGATCTCAGTCACTCGCATCGACTCCTCCTACTGTAATTACGGGGTTGGCCTCGTATTCTCTTACTCCACCTCCAGCGAAGGTCGCAGCTTGCCCGTCCTTGAGCGAGATGTTGGCATGGGCTGCCAAAGCCAAAGTTTCTCCGCTCTCTACTCCGAAACAAGCTTCCAATGTCGCCGTTGTTCAACCTATAATAATGGTTTCTCCTCCTTCTCCTCCCCCCACTGTTCCAGTTAAGCTTCCAGCTAGAAAGGAAAAAGAGAAAACTGCTGCGGCTAAGGCTACCCCCCTCCGATCTTCCTTCTGGGTCGGGGCCATGAGACTCTAGCCGTGAGGAAGTCATCTCTAAGTTCATTGCCGCTTGCCCTGGTGGGGGCCTGCTGCCAATGTCTTCTCTACCTGCTGATATCTTAACAACAAAGGGGACTTCTCTACTTGTCGAGGTATGCTTTCTGACCCTTTGGTTTGTTGAGCCTAAGTTTCTCCCTTTCTTTTTATAGGTATTTTATCCTCTTTCTACTCTTCTGCAGGATTTCAAATTTGCCCGGGCTATGGGGCAGCAGGTCATTGCCCTGAAGGAGGCCAACCTGGCACTTCAAGCTAATTTGGAGGAAGCTAGGAGCGATCTAGCTCGAGCTGAGAAAAATGCTACCTCCCTGGTCCAGGCTACCTCCGAATCTGAAGCTGGTAGAAAAGCTGCCTTGGTGGAGCTGAGTCGGATTACGCACACCTACGACATGAAAACTATCAAATCAACACGCCGCCGAGCTGAAAGGGAGACCATCAAGGCGGAGATAGCTGTCCTCCTAGACGACTACAGGTCTTTGCGGGATTCCATGAGCATTTTAGAATCTATAGTGGATTCTTCCTTTGGGGACGGATATTTCACTGCTTCATATGAAGTTGTCAAAGCTTTCCCTCCTCCGTTTGACTTGCAGACCACCCTCAATTGGGACCGAGATTAGATTATAGCCCGGGCTACTTAATTTGAAGATCAAGATCATGGAGGTCCTTCTCACGCTGCCATTAATCCTGAATCTGTCGAGAAGGATACTTAGAGTCCCCTAGTTGCACAAAGTGATTTAGGACGGGATTCCGTGCATCCTACTGAGGTAGCAGATCCTCCTGTTAGAGCAGTTGAGGCAGGAGCTGGGGAAGTTTATGATGCTGAAGGTGACAAGGGTAATGAAGAGGAAGGTGGGTCTAGGCAAGAAGATCTAGTGGGATAGAAACAATGAAATGCTTGATTTCCTCTTTTTTTTTCTTTTTTAAGCCCGGAAATGGGGACTGGGCACCCTGATTGATTAAATGAAACTCTTTCCCTTTTTTGCAACCACTCTGCTTTACTTTTTCATAAGCTTGCTTGTAGAATTTATATCCCGGCATAGGATGATACTTGTATGCTTGGATGTGATTCAAGTAAGGCTTACTTGGACCATTATAACGCTTAACTTCAATCTTGCTTGGTTGACCATAGAAGAATCCACACTTGCCTTATTTTTTGGGAGTCATTCTCGGGTATGAAGCCAGAGCTACATAGATACTCTGATTTAACCATTGTTTTTTTTTTTTTTTTTTTTTTTGGGTAAATAAATAGTATCATAGAAAAAGAGAAAGAATGTACAAAATACAAGGGGCATACCCCAGGAAAAACAAGAGCAAAAACAAAAGCTCAAACCAGCTTAAACATGAGCAAAAATAAGAAGTAAGAGCTAAACAAGGGCTCAAACAAACAAACAAAAATACAAGGCAAACAAATCAACTAATAGAAATATTCCACTTTAAAGCAACATGAGGCCAATCCTTCAAGTTGATAGATAAGAGCCTACTATGAATAGTATCAATAATGGAACGGGTAACGACTTTGCTGGTCTTATGAGGGCTCCCAAAAATTCTATTGTTAGTAAACCGCCACAGCAAGACAAATCTTCTTAACAACAATGGAAGGAGATTTCCCCCTCCAATGTTGAGAAGCCCAAGCAATAAAACTAGGCCATCTTTGACCATTCCAAGGCCGGCCACACTTATCCTTCAAATGAGACCATATTTCTGTTAGGATTATGCTCAATAGCAAAAGTGTAATATTGTAATTAACAATCTTTTTCATATTAATAAAGTGATTTCTGGTTTAACAAATCTTATAGCATTTATAGTTTAATATTATAATTGTCAAAGTAAATAATCATAAGGTCTAAAGACTATGAGAAAAGAAGAATTGTTCGTACATCTGGATATGTATGTGGTAGACACAATTCTTTAGTTAGTCTTGAATAATGTTCACAACTTAAGTTAAAGGTTGGGCACTTTTATCGTGTTAAAGTTGTAGAATTATTATGCTAGCATTTGAGTGGGATCAAATGAGATATGATGAGTATAAAATTATCGGAGTGTCTTCGTGCAAAAGAATCTAGTGCACTGGGTGCATTGAACTGGATCACAATGAAAAGCTTTATCTAGAACCGTCAATAGATAATAGTCTTTTCATTATCAGGACAATTGGAGAGTCTATCTTAATCCTGAGATAAATGATGGACTTATGGTTGCAAGTGATATCATTTGAGTTATCAATGAGTACGATTATATAGCATAGTCTATCATCGATAGTTTGGTGATATTCATTTGTTAATCGATAGAGGACTTCATTTATAGATATGGACATCGTGGCTCCATTTATTAAATGAGAGTATAATATCATCATATGGATGTTTTGAGGTAATTGGATATTAAATCTCAACGTTGAGTTTTCGATAGTGACTATTGAAAAAATGGCTTCTGGACAAGTCAAAATATCCAAGTTCAAAACGTGGTCATATGAGTAAATATGGTAACTTGGAGAGTTATAGGCGGTCTATGAACTCTTGGCGATTATTGATATTAATCATGAGGATATACTATCTCCAATATGATTGTCTAGGGTTATGAAAGAGGAACATCTTCCTTTTCTATCTTTATTTAAGAGTTCAATTTTAGCTCTTTAGTGGAATGAGTTAAAATTAATGGATCGGACCTAAGTGAATCATTTGTTGATTGTGATTAGGTTGTGTCTATTGAAGCTTAAATTTAGATAGCTCGCCAAGATCCCCAATCCACACGGACTTGCATGGATCACTTGATATATTCTACCGGACCAATTTATGGGTCCATCTAGAATTGGATTTAATATATTTAGAATATAATTTGCACATTATTTATTTAATGGGCTGCTCAATTATATTAATATATTAATGAAAGGCATGTGGGCTTGTTTCTTTTAGTAAGAATGGGTCTGGTTCACATGTGGACTTTTTATTTAAAGTCCAATGGATTAAATGAAATAAGAAAACAATATATGGCCCATTTTATACATGTGGGGCGGCAAGGTTAAAATATTAGCCAAATATATTATTTTGTTTCATTGTTTAATTAAATAAGAATTAATTAGATTATTAATTAATTGTTTAATTAAGAAACAAATCTTTTTCTGATAAGGAAATATATTTCCTAGAGTTATACTATTGGTAGTAGTATACTAAAAGTAAAAGACTTGTTTGATAAGAAAATAAATAATTAAGTTTATTTATTTAATCAAATAAGAAGTCCTTTTATTTAGTCAATAAAAGAATAAAAATACTTATGAGTTTAATTAGGGTTATGAAACAAAAATACGGTGTGTACTAAATATATTATCTAGAAGGGGGGGTGAATAGATTTTAACTATTATTACCCAATTTTTGCATGCAAGTCAATTTTACGAAAATGCCCCTACTAGTCAAAAATACAAGCAAGTGTAATATAGTACGGAATTTAAATAACACTTGATGTATACGTGGAAACCCAACCACTGGGAAAAACCACGGGCTGTATAGTGCGCCACACTCGGAACTCAAAATCACTAATTGAAATGAAGTTTACAACCTATGTAGACCTCGTCTAACACTCCGGTCTGTAACCCTTCACTTCTACCCAGCGGGCCTTTATTAGCAACCATATTCCAATTTGCTTGAGGCCTAAGCACTCTTAACCCCAAGACTTACTTCTCAATGAAGAGAAACAACCTAAGTGAATATGTATGAATATTCAAAATGCAAATTAGAGCTAGGTTACTCTATATGCTTATCTAGGATAATGATTTTGCAATTAAAACAATCCTAGATATAAATGGCTAGATGACATGTCAAATAGCTTAGCTAATAAAGATTAATTAAAAACCTAATTAGCTATCACAATCAACACTCAATCATTTTCATCACAAATAATCTCTAACTTGTATCTAGCGTATAATCAAAAGCATACAAGTAATTAAAGAGATGTATTAATATGAAAAACACTAAAGTAATATGAAATTAGTGAAGAACATACCAAATAAGATGTGATGATTCAAAACCATGCATGGATCAATTCTATGAAGGCATAGAAGATCAAATATGAAATTTTATGCAAAAGGGATTTGATTGAGTGTTTAAAGTTGAGTTCTTGATTTGATTTTTTTCTCAAAAATCTCTCTTGATAGTTTAGGGTTCTAAGGTCTCAAAGAACTTCATCAGAGAATGAGAAAATAAGATATTTATAGACATCAAGAATTGGGCATGTGAAAATACAATTTTGCCCCTGAAACGCACCGTTCGGCGGTTTCAATCGGCGGCCAGGCCGCCGATCACGACCGCCGAATTGAGCTCGTGAAGAACAGAGCATCAACGGCGGTTTCATTCGGCAGTTTGGTGACCACCGATCCAACCGCCGAATTAGACCGAGAGATTAAAATCGATCAGGTATGAACGGCTCGAACGGCGGTCGTGACCGCCGATCGTGACCGCATAATTGCTTCAGACCAATCTGGACTGAAACGGCGGTTTCATTCGGCGGCCAGGCCGACGATCATAACCGCCGATCACCAACAATGGTGAAAACCAAGGAGAAGCCAAGGGCATTCTCCGTGGGCGGTCTTCGCGTAAAACCAAGCACACATACGTGTGAGCGCAGACGTTTCCGAACACTATCGGGAAACGAATTACTAAGCACATATACACACAACAAGTTATAAAACAAAGTGCTAGTGTGTAAAGTGACATGTGAAGAGTATGCACACAAATGCAAGTATGCTAAGTGTGTGTGTGCTTACTAAATCTCTTCAAAGAAAAATCAAGCACAAGAAATTATACCTTTGGCGTGCTTGTCCCTTGAGGTCTTGAAAGGGCCTTCGAGCATGAAGTTCAAACACCTAAACTACCCTTACATTATCAACCCCAACATGTGGTTTGTCCACGAAATAAGCCAATCAAGATATGGGAATCCTTACTGAAACAAATTATAGCACGGTGTGTATAAATTATCTAGAGGGGGGGTGAATAGATTTTAAGCTTTTTACCCAATTTTTTGTGTTAGTTAAAATTACGAAATTACCCCTAAATAGATAAAGCAATAAATCAAGTATAAAATGCGGAAATTAAATAACACTTGATTTTTACGTGGAAACCCTCACGGGAAAAACCACGGGCTAGTAAGTAAGACACACTCGAACCTCGAATCCACTAAATGTGTAAACAATTACAACCTAATCCCGGAAGTAATCACACACCTACCTAATCCCGGTATGAGTGAACTTAGTCCAATTTGCTTGCGATCTAAGCAACCTAATCCCGGATGCTACACACAAGACTTACTATCTCTATGAAGAGAATAACAACCCTAAGTGAATATATGAATATCCAAATGCAACATAGAGCAAGGGAAACCCTATATGCTTATCTAAGATGATTAATATGCAATTAGAACAATCCTAGATATCAAAACTAAATGACATGTCAAATAGTTTAGCTAATCAAGATTAAGCACAAAACTTAATTAGCTATCACAAAACAACTTCTCAAACATACATCATACTAATCTCAAACTTGTATTCAAAGTATATAAAATAACATACAAGTAATTAATTGAGATTGCTAGCTAAGAGAAACACAAAATATGTAAGATATTAGTGAAAAGCTTACCAAGCAAAGTATGATGAAGAATCCATGCAAGATGACATCTAGAAGATCAAGGATGATGCTAGATGATGATTGATGATCATGAAAAAGTGTTTGAGTAATAAAAAATGAGTTCTTGGAATTTTTCTTCTCTTTGAAAAATATCCTAAGTATGAATTCTGAATATGAACTCTCTTGATTGACCTAAAGACAAAATGGCATATATATAGGGGGCCAAATCAAAGTGTGGTCGTTTAAGTAAGTTTCAAAGAAAACGCGCCGATCGGCGGTTTCAATCGGCGGCCAGGCCACCGATCATGACCGCCGAATTGAGCTCGTGAAGAACAGAGCATAAACGGCGGTTCATTCGGCGGTTTCGTGACCGCCGATCCCAACCACCGAATCAAACCCGAGAGATTAAAATCAATCAGGTATGAACGGCGGTTTGGAACGGCGGTTTCATGACTTCCGATTCAACCGCCGAATTAGACCAAGAGATAAATCAATCAGGTCTTGAATCGGCGGTTTCGAACGGCGGTCGTGACCGCCGATCTTAACCGCAGAAATGCTTCAGACCAATCTGGACTGAAATGGCGGTTTCATTCGGCGGCCAGGCCGCCGATCATAACCGCCGATCACCTAGAAAGGTGAAAACCAAGGAGAAGCCAAGGGCATTCTCCATAGGCGGTCCTCGCGCTAAACCAAGCACATTCTAGTGCATGCGCGGACGTTTCCGAAAGTTATCGGGAAACGAATTACACGACGACATGACACAATTACACACAACAAAATATAATAAATAAGTGCAAGTGTGAAATGTGACAAGTGAAGAGAATGCACACATATGCAATGAATGTTAAGTGTGTGTGTGCAACTAATCTCTTCAAAGAAAAGTAAGCACATAGAAATTTACCTTCGGTTCTTATCAACACGAGGTCTTCAAAGGGCTTCGAACAATAAGACCGATACTTAGGCTACCCTTACAAAGAACCCCAACATGTGGTTTGTCCACGAAATGAGCCAATCAACAAATGGGAACCTTACAATCTCCCCCTTTGGCTATTTTGTGACAAAACCACCACTCACATTGATTCCTCACAAAGAAATAGAAACTACGGGACAACTATGATATTCTACAACACAAAGAGATAAGAAAATAAAACTTCAAGTCTTCAATCTCTTGTGGAATAATCAAGCCCTGTAAATAAGATTTCTATATTTTCCAATACAAGTGAAATGTGAGATTAATCAAGTGATATCAAAACAAGCATTTGTATTTTTAGAATTTAGGCACAACATTACAAAATATATGCAATGTATGATAAATGCAATGCTCCCCCTCAAAGGGTTACTCCCCCTCAATGTGTTATCTCCCCAATGTGCACAATTGCAACACCAATTTGCATCTCCCCTTACCATATACTACTCCCCCTTTTTGTCATGATATAGGCAAAGGAGTAGTCCCCAACCGGGTCACTCATAGTAACGAGAGATAGTAGCATGCAAGATTTGCATAATTAATATAAGTCACTATATGCATCTCAATTAATCGGAGAGAAACAAGGAGATTTATTTGAGAGAAAATGTGTGAATCAAACATGCTTTGCATACAAGACATGTAGCATTCAAGTCCAAAATACAATGGTATTTGGCAAAGCAAATGACAAAGGTTTCTAAAAGGAATTCAAACCAATTTCACCAAAGTCATGAGTAAAGCAAGGATATAGAATACATTGATTTCAATATAAGAGCAACTATATCCAACTTTATAAGCGAAACATGGCATGAGCAACTTTGCACCCTTTTTGATTTTTTCGGATAAGATATCCGTATGATAGTAGCCATGTTCAACCAATAAAGAAATAGAGACATTTGGAATATAAATTCCTTTGAACGGATACAAGATCCTTTATTCATTTTGAGTCTCATAAGCTTTCACACAAGTTTTGCATTTTTAAGAATATGCAATCATCAATTCATGCTTTTCATATGAGCATGTTATATGAATTTCATGCCTTTTCATTTGACATTAGCATGTTATTAAAGAATCATCATGTCATGGAGATAATCATAGGTCATTCAAATCATACTTCCTATATACATCTCCTAGTCCAAAAATGCATGTTTGAACATAAATATAACATGGATTGTAAACAAGCAAGGTTCACACTTATTGAATTGAAAACATATATACATATGTGCAACCAAGCTTACTCAAGCAATTAAAAGAAGAGGCATATGATATTTCAATTTTTTTGCAAGTGACAAGAATGCAAACTAGCTCTCTTTGCTTGAGTTCCTCATATGGGGTCAATCATAGAACATCACTCCACAAGACATATCCCAATAGATCTACTAAGAATTTTAAATCGAGTTGCATCTAAGGGTTTAGTAAATAGGTCCGCAACTTGATCATTAGTACCTACATGTTCAAGTACTATGCATTTATTTTCAACAAGCTCTCTAATGAAGTGATGGCGGATGTCAATATGCTTAGTTCTAGAATGTTGCATCGGATTCTTGGAAATATTAATGGCACTCATGTTATCACAAAAGAGAGTGAGTGTACCTTGGTTGAATCAGTAATCTACTAGCATTTGCTTCATCCATATAAGTTGAGTGCATCCACTCCCCGCGGATATGTACTCGGCTTCCGCCGTGGACAAGGAAATCGAGTTTTGCTTCTTGCAAAACCAAGACACCAAGTTGTTGCCTAGAAAGAAGCAACCGCCCGATGTGCTCTTCCTATCATCACTATATCCTGCCCAATCCGCATCACTATATCCTACAAGACTAGGATTAGTGTCAAATGAGTACCAAATCCCATAGTTGGAAGTCCCATTCACAAAGCGAATGACTCTCTTAACCGAAGAGAGATGGGACTCCTTGGGATCGGATTGGTACCTAGCACAAACTCCTACACTAAATGATATATCGGGCCTACTTGCGGTCAAATAGAGCAAGCTCCCTATCATGCCACAATATAAGGTTTGGTCCACACTTTTACCTCTAGCATCCTTGCTTAGCTTCAAAGTGGTGCTCATATGAGTGTCACAATGTTTGGCTTTTTCAAGACCAAACTTCTTCATAAGGTTTTTGGCATATTTGGCTTGGGTTATGAAAATCCCATCATCTAGTTGCCTAATTTGCAAACCTAGGAAGTAACTAAGCTCACCAACAAGACTCATCTCAAATTCATGAGACATAACATCAACAAATTGTTGGACCTTTGTGTTGTTGGTGGAGCCAAACACTATATCATCAACATATATTTGAGCTATGAAAAGCTCATCATTGTTTCTTTTGATGAATAGTGTCTTGTCAACACTACCACGTGTGTAGTAATTGTCAACAAGAAATTGAGTGAGGCGCTCATACCAAGCCCTCGGTGCTTGTTTCAACCCATATAGAGCCTTCTTGAGGCGATAGACATGGTTGGGGTGGTGAGCATCCACAAACCCCTTGGGTTGTTCAACAAACACTTCCTCTTGCAAGAAGCCATTGAGGAAGGCACTCTTGACATCCATTTGGTGCAATTTGAACTTGTGCACACAAGAAATGGACAAGAGAAGCCTAATAGACTCTAAACGGGCAACGGGAGCAAATGTCTCCTCAAAGTCGATACCCTCAATTTGAGAGTACCCTTGTGCTACAAGTCTAGCCTTGTTCCGCACTATGTTGCCATCCTCATCGGATTTGTTCCTAAATATCCATTTAGTGCCTATGACATTAGTGGTCTTAGGCCTAGGAACTAGAGTCCAAACCTCATTCCTTTCGAATTGGTTTAGCTCTTCTTGCATGGCAAGAACCCAAAATTCATCATTTAAGGCTTCTTCAACCTTTTTGGGTTCAATTTGAGAGGTGTAGCATGTGTAGCTAATAAGATTAGCAAGTTGACGTCTAGTCCTAACACCCTCATTAACCTCTCTAATGATATCTTCTTTATCATGGAGTTTCCTAACCCATGGAGCAGGTTCTTTAGAGTCCAAGAAAGGAACTCTATCAATAGGTTGTGTGTCATCATTGTTGACATTAGATGTCCCATCATTAGGAGACACCACAACCTTCTCCAAAGGAGAAACATCACCAAAAATAACCTCCTCCTCATGATCATTAGACTTGAGCCTAGTGTCATCAAATACGACATTGGATGATTCCATAACACTTAGAGTCTTTAAATTGAAAACTCTATAGGCTCTACTATTCAAGGCATAGCCAATAAAAATACCCTCATCACTCTTAGCATCGAATTTGACAAGTTGATCACGGTCATTCAAAATGTAGCATTTGCTTCCAAAAGTGTGGAAGTAGCTAACATTTGGCCTCTTGCCTTTCCATAACTCATAGGAGGTGTTTCTAGTACCGGGCCTTAGGAAAACTATATTTCCTATATAGCAAGCCGTATTGATGGCTTCGGCCCATAGGTTCCTAGGGACATTGTTGCTAAGCAACATCACACGGGCCATCTCTTGAAGGACCCTATTTTTCCTCTCAACAACTACATTTTGTTGAGGTGTCCTAGGAGCCGAAAACTCATGGGAGATGCCTAAACCATTACAAAAGGTTTCAAAAGTAGCATTCTCAAATTCCCTCCCATGGTCACTTCTAATCCGTTTTATGCTTTTAATATTAGAATTCATTTCATTTTGTATTTTATTACAAAGCATTTTAAACTTATCAAAAGTTTCAGATTTTTCTCTAAGAAAATATGTCCATGTGAACCTAGAGAAATCATCAACATATACAAAAATGTATCTCTTTCCACCCAAACTTTCGGTTTGCATAGGACCCATGAGGTCCATGTGGAGAAGCTCAAGAGGCTCCTTGGTGGTGAGATACTTACCCTTTTTGTGCATGCTTTTAGTTTGCTTTCCTTGTTGGCAAGGTCCACAAACACCATTGGCTTTCTTCCCAAGCTTAGGGAGGCCACGCACACAATTGAACTTTCCAAGGGTCCGTAGATCCCTAAAGTTCATGTGGCCAAGTGTTTCATGCCACAACTCAATTTGCTCATCCATGGACACATGATTAGATACAATACTAGCTTCAAGACAATAACAATTGTCGCTAGATCTCATGCCCTTCAACAAGGTTTGTTCATCAGGTTTTAGGATAGAGCAATAATCTTTAGAAAACAAGACGGAATATCCTTCATCACTAAGATGTGAAATGCTTATTAAATTGGCTTTCAAGCCATCAACAAATAAAGCATTGGATAAGGAGGGTAATCCGGGAACGGAAATGGTTCCTTTCCCTACAACATTTCTTTTGGATCCATCACCAAAAGTGACATTTCCACCTTCCTCCATAACAAGAGTCTCGAAGAAACTCTTGTTTCCCGTCATGTGCCTAGAGCACCCACTATCCAAATACCAAAAATTAGAAGAATTTGCCTTCAAGGCTATTTGTGCAACATGGCAAACATTTTCATTCTTTCTAATCCACTTAGCAACAATTTTAGCTTTCTTAGTGGTCTTTGGTACATGGGCTCTAGATGTCCTAGGATCATGCAAAATAAAATTATCATTCCTAGGAACATGCATCTTGGCTCTATTCTTTCTCTTTTCAATCATGCTTCGTGTTCTACACATTTTAATATATTGAAAGCAATTTGGTCTAATATGACCATCATAACCACAAAAGTGACAAATAGGGATGAAAAAAGGAATCATACCTTGTCTTTGTGCACGTATGGGAGCTCGTCCATGTCTTTGTGGATAAGTGGGTTCAATCCATCTTCGTTGTTGAACCGGTCTAGGTTGCTTCCAAGCTTGAGGTTGCATGATTGGTCTGTTTCCTTTGTGAGCCAATTGTTGAGGAATGTTGGCTTGAGGGACCCTAGGGGGTTGAGCTTGAGGTTGCCTTCTTGGTCCCATCTTCACTTGAGCATTTGAACTTTGTCCTATTTCTAACTTCTTCCTAGGAATTTGCACAAATGAAGTTTCTTCTTTCTTCAAGCTCTTGACAAACACAGTCTTGTTAGAGGTAGAGATCTTCTTGTCATCTTCATACCCAAGACCCCTCTTGTCACATGGACTCTTTCCAACACCAAGCATATGGTCAAGCTTCTTGGTGCTAGAATCTATCCTAGCCAAGGACCCTTTAACTTCTACAAGTTCCCTCTTCAAGCCTTCTTCACTTCTCTTGGATAAGTCTAACTCCTCAATTAACTTATCCTCTCTCCTCTTCAATCTTTCCACTTGTTCACTTAAGTGGTCATTGTGAGCCGAAAGTTCAAGGTTCTCTTCTCTCAACCTCTCAATCTTTCTTGTGCTTTTAATTGCTAAATCATTGAACTCGGCATGGTATTTAGCAAGCACCTTTTGCTCCACAAATTTCTTTATGGACTTAGAAGAGGAGTCACTTTCTACCTCACTAGAGTCAATTTCCTCTTGACTCATTTCCTCTCTCTCACTAGCACTTTTGCTCTTGTGAGATGAGGCAAAAGCTAGGAAGTTAGCCATGAGCTCTTCTTCACTTGAAGACTCATCTTCCTCATTTGAGCTATCACTACTCCCACTCCAAGTGGTGGCCATCACTTTGCCTTTCTTCTTTTCATTGTGATTAGCACATTCGGGGGCAAAGTGACCAATCTCACCACATTCAAAGCATCGGACCCCTTTCCTTTCGGTCCTCTCTTGTCTAGGCTCAAACTTCTTGAAGGAACCTTTTTTCTTCAAGTCTTGTCCTCTTGACCCAAATCCCTTCTTCTTCTTGAACCCCATAACCTTATTAAACCTTTTCACGAATAAGGCAAGGTCTTCATCCGATTCATGCTTTGCCTCCTTTGCATCCTTAGATGCCTTCAAAGCTATTCCTTTAGACTTCTTAGGAGGAGTAGTGGTGCTAGGAGCCTTCCTAGACTCATATGCAAGGAGACGTCCAATCACCTCACTTGGCTTCATATCCATGTAGCCACTATTTTTTTCTATGGCCGTCACCTTTGATTCAAACCTATCGGGGAGAGATCTCATAATTTTTTGCTTGACTCTCTTATCCGAATACGGGTCTCCGAGTTGATGGCTTTGATTTACAATGTCCATCAATTTGATTTCGAAGTCATTGAAGCATTCATCCTCTCCCATCCTAAGTAGCTCAAATTGAGTTTGGAGGACTTGAAGCTTGGACTCCTTCACCACCTCAGTTCCCTCATGTGCAACTTGAAGGATGTCCCATGCCACTTTTGCAATCTGAGTGTTCTGAATAAGCTTGTACTGATTCTTATCCATTGCACACATAATGGCATGCATAGCCTTCCTATTCCACTTTGAAGCCTCAAACTCTTGCGCGTTCCATTGCGCCTTAGGCTTCAAAACTTCTTCTCCTCCACCACCGGGAGTCATCTTGGGTAGATCATATCCGTCTTCCACCGCCATCCATGCACTGTCATGAATTTGGCATATGTAGGATTCCATCTTCCCTTTCCATTGGGAATAATTCAAACCGGTAAGAAGTGGAGGCCTTGTGCTAGAAGCACCTTCGTGGCCACCACCATTTCCACCGTTTCCACTCATAGTGTTTATGAATGAATGAAATGAATGCAAATGTATGAATGATCAAAAACCACACAAAATGCAAAACACACCAAAATAAGCAAGGATCACCTATGTATGTCTAGGAACCCGCTCTGATACCAATTGAAACAAATTATAGCACGGTGTGTATAAATTATCTAGAGGGGGGTGAATAGATTTTAAGCTTTTTACCCAATTTTTCGTGTTAGTCAAAATTACGAAATTATCCCTAAATAGATAAAGCAATAAATCAAGTATAAAATGCGGAAATTAAATAACACTTGTTTTTTACGTGGAAACCCTCACGGGAAAAACCACGGGCTAGTAAGTAAGCCACACTCGAACCTCGAATCCACTAAATGTGTAAACAATTACAACCTAATCCCGGAAGTAATCACACACCTACCTAATCCCGGTATGAGTGAACTTAGTCCAATTTGCTTGCGATCTAAGCAACCTAATCTCGGATGCTACACACAAGACTTACTTTCTCTATGAAGAGAATAACAACCCTAAGTGAATATATGAATATCCAAATGCAACATAGAGCAAGGGAAACCCTATATGCTTTTCTAAGATGATTAATATGCAATTAGAACAATCCTAGATGTAAGGTTCCCATTTGTTGATTGGCTCATTTCGTGGACAAACCACATGTTGGGGTTCTTTGTAAGGGTAGCCTAAGTATCGGTCTTATTGTTCGAAGCCCTTTGAAGACCTCGTGTTGATAAGCACTGAAGGTAAATTTCTTTGTGCTTACTTTTCTTTGAAGAGATTAGTTGCACACACACACTTAACATTCATTGCATATGTGTGCATTCTCTTCACTTGTCACATTTCACACTTGCACTTATTTATCATATTTTGTTGTGTGTAATTGTGTTATGTTGTCGTGTAATTCATTTCCCGATAACTTTCGGAAACGTCCGCGCATGCACTAGAATGTGCTTGGTTTAGCGCGAGGACCGCCTATGGAGATTGCCCTTGGCTTCTCCTTGGTTTTCACCTTTCTAGGTGATCAACGGTTATGATCGGTGGCCTGGCCGCCGAATGAAACCGCCGTTTCAGTCCAGATTGGTCTGAAGAATTTCTGCGGTTAAGATCAGCGATCACGACCGCCGTTCGAAACCGCCGATTCAAGACCTGATTGATTTATCTCTCTGTCTAATTCGGCGGTTGAATCGACGGTCATGAAACCGCCGTTCGAAACCGCCGTTCATACCTGATTGTTTTTAATCTCTCTGTTTTGGTTCGGCGGTTGGAATCGGCGGTCATGAAACCACCGAATGAACCGCCGTTTATGCTCTGTTCTTCACGAGCTTAATTCGGCGGTCATGATCGGCGGCCTGGCCGCCGATTGAAACCGCCGATCGGTGCGTTTCTTTGAAACTTACTTAAACGACCACACTTTGTTTTGGCCCCCTATATATATGCCATTTTGTCTTTAGGTCAATTAAGAGAGTTCATATTCAGAATTCATACTTAGGATATTTTTAAAAGAGAAGAAAAATTCCAAGAACTCATTTTTTATTACTCAAACACTTTTTCATGATTATCAATCATCATCTAGCATCATCCTTGATCATCTAGATGTCATCTTGCATGGATTCTTCATCATACTTTACTTGGTAAGCTTTTCACTAATATCTTACATATTTTGTGTTTCTCTTAGCTAGCAATCTCAATTAATTACTTGTATGTTATTTTATATACTTTGAATACAAGTTTGAGATTAGTATGATGTATGTTTGAGAAGTTGTTTTGTGATAGCTAATTAAGTTTTGTGCTTAATCTTGATTAGCTAAACTATTTGACATGTCATTTAGTTTTGATATCTAGGATTGTTCTAATTGCATATTAATCATCTTAGATAAGCATATAGGGTTTCCCTTGCTCTATGTTGCATTTGGATATTCATATATTCACTTAGGGTTGTATTCTCTTCATAGAGAAAGTAAGTCTTGTGTGTAGCATCCTGGATTAGGTTGCTTAGAACGCAAGCAAATTGGACTAGGTTCACTCATACCGGGATTAGGTAGGTGTGTGATTACTTCCGGGATTAGGTTGTAATCGTTTTACATATTTAGTGGATTCGAGGTTCGAGTGTGGCTTACTTACTAGCCCGTGGTTTTTCCCGTGAGGGTTTCCACGTAAAAATCAAGTGTTATTTAATTTCCGCATATTATACTTGATTTATTGCTTTATCTATTTAGGGTAATTTCATAATTTTGACTATCACGGAAAATTGGGTAAAAAGCTTAAAATCTATTCACCCCCCCTCTAGATAGTTTTATACACATCGTGCTATAATTTGTTTCAATTGGTATCAGAGCGGGTTCCTAGACATACATAGGTGATCCTTGCTTATTTTGGTGTGTTTTGCATTTTGTGTGATTTTTGATCATTCATACATTTGCATTCATTTCATTCATTCGCATTCATTTCATTCATTCATAAACACTATGAGTGGAAACGGTGGAAATGGTGGTGGCAACGAAGGTGCCTCAAGCACAAGGCCTCCACTTCTTACCGGATTGAACTATTCCCAATGGAAAGGGAAGATGGAATCCTACATATGCCAAATTCATGACCGTGCATGGATGGCGGTTGAAGACGGATATGATCTACGCAAGATGACTCCCGATGGTGGAGGAGAAGAAGTATTGAAGCCTAAGGCGCAATGGAATACGCAAGAGTTTGAGGCTTCAAAGTGGAATAGGAAGGCGATGCATGCCATCTTGTGTGCTATGGATGAAAATCAATATAAATTGATTCAAAATACTAGGATAGCTAAAGAGGCTTAGGACATCCTAGAGATTGCACATGAGGGAACCGAAGTGGTGAAGGACTCTAAGCTTCAAGTCCTCCAAACTCAATTCGAGATGCTTAAGATGGAGGAGAATGAGTGCTTCAACGACTTTGAGATCAAGTTGATGGATATTGTCAGCGAAAGCCATCAACTTGGTGATCCATATTCGGATAGGAGAATCAAGCAAAAGATTATGAGATCTCTACCCGATAGGTTTGAATCGAAGGTGACGGCTTTAGAAGAAAATAGTGGTTATAAGGATATGAAGCCGAGTGAGGTGATTGGGAGACTTCTAGCTTATGAGTCTAGGAAAGGGCCTATCTCCACACCCACTAAAAAGCAAAAAGGAATTGCTTTAAAAACCTCCAAGGATGAAAAGGAGGCAAAGAAGGTTGACTCGGATGAAGACCTTGCCTTGTTTGTAAAAAGGTTCAACAAGGTTATGAAGTTTAGAAGAAAGGGCCTTGGATCAAAAGATCAAGATTTGAAGAAAAAGGGCACTTTCAAGAAGTTTGAACCTAGGCAAGAAAGGACCGAAAGGAAAGGGGTCCGATGTTTCGAGTGTGGTGGCATAGGTCACTTTGCACCCGAATGTGCAAATCACAATGAGAGGAAAAAGGGAAAAGTGATGGCCGCCACTTGGAGTGGAAGTAGTGATGACTCCATTGAGGGAGATGAGTCTTCAAGTGATGAAGAGCTCATGGCTAATCTCCTAGCTTTTGCCTCCTCCCATAAAAGCAAAAGTGCTAGTGAGAGAGAGGAAATGAGTCAAGAGGAAAATGACTCAAGTGAAGAAGAAAGTGATTCCTCGTCTAACTCCATAAGTAGTTTTGTGGAGAAAAAGGTGCTTGCTAAATGCCATGCCAAGTTTAATGATTTAGCAATCAAGAGCACAAGAAAGATCAAGATGTTGAGAGAAGAAAATCTTGAGCTTGCGTCTCATAATGACCACTTAGGTGAACAAGTGGAAAAATTCAAGAAGATAGAAGATAAGCTAAGAGAGGAGTTAGTCTTATCTAGGAGGAATGAAGAAAGTCTAAAGAGGGAGCTTGAAGAAGTTAGAAATTCTATGACTAGGATGGATTCTAGCACCAAGAAGCTTGACCATATGCTTGGTGTTGGAAAGAGTCCATGTGACAAGAGGGGTCTTGGGTATGAAGATGACAAGAAGATCTCAACCTCTAACAAGACCGTGTTTGTCAAGGGTTTGAAGAATGAAGAAACTTCATATGTGCAAATTCCTAGGAAGAAGTTAGAAGTAGGACAATGTTCAAATGCACAAGTGAAGATGGGGCCAAGAAGGCAAACTCAAGCTCAACCTCCTAGGGTCCCTCAAGCCAACATTCCTCCTCAAATGGCTCACAAAGGAAAGAGACCTATCATGCAACCTCAAGCTAGGAAGCAACCAAGACCGGTTCAACAACGAAGAAGGATTGAACCCTTTCATCCACAAAAACAAGGACAAGGTATGATTCCTTATTTTACTCCTATATGTCACTTTTGTGGATTTGATGGTCATATTAGACCACATTGCTTTCGATATATAAAAATGTGCAAAACTAGAAGCATGATAGAAAAGAAAAAGAAAAGAGCCATGATGCATGTTCCTAGGAATGATAATATTATTATGCATGATCCTAGGACATCTAGAGCCCATGTACCAAAGACCACTAAGAAAGCTAAGATTGTTTCTAGGTGGATTAGAAAGAATGAAATTGTTTGCCATGTTGCTCAAATAGCCTTGAAGGCAAATTCTTCTAATTTTTGGTATCTAGATAGTGGGTGCTCTAGGCACATGACGGGAAACAAGAGTTTCTTCGAGACTCTTGTTATGGAGGAAGGTGGATATGTCACTTTTGGTGATGGATCCAAAAAGAAAGTTGTAGGGAAAGGAACCATTTCCATTCCCGGATTACCCTCCTTATCCGATGCTTTATTTGTTGATGGCTTGAAAGCCAATTTAATAAGCATTTCACATCTAAGTGATGAAGGATATTCCGTCTTGTTTTGTAAAGATGATTGCTCGATCATAAAGCCCGATGGACAAACCTTATTGAAAGGTATGAGATCTAGCGACAATTGCTATTGTCTTGAAGCTAGAATAGTCTCAAACAATGTGTCCATGGATGAGCAAATTGAGTTGTGGCATGAAAGACTTGGCCACATGAACTTTAGGGATCTACGGACCCTTGGAAAGTTCAATTGTGTGCGTGGCCTCCCTAAGCTTGGGAAGAAAGCCAATGGTGTTTGTGGACCTTGCCAACAAGGAAAGCAAACTAAAAGCATGCACAAAAAGGGTAAGTATCTCACCACCAAGGAGCCTCTTGAGCTTCTCCACATGGACCTGATGGGTCCTATGCAAACCGAAAGTTTGGGTGGAAAGAGATACATTTTTGTATGTGTTGATGATTTCTCTAGGTTCACATGGACATATTTTCTTAGAGAAAAATCTGAAACTTTTGATAAGTTTAAAATGCTTTGTAATAAAATACAAAATGAAATGAATTCTAATATTAAAAGCATAAAATGGATTAGAAGTGGCCATGGGAGGGAATTCGAGAATGCCTCATTTGAAAGCTATTGCAATAGCTTAGGCATCTCCCATAAGTTCTCGGCTCCTAGGACACCTCAACAAAATGGAGTTGTTGAGAGGAAGAATAGGGTCCTTCAAGAGATGGCCCGTGTGATGTTGCTTAGCAACAATGTCCCTAGGAACCTATGGGCCGAAGCGGTCAATACGGCTTGCTATATAGGGAATCGTGTTTTCCTAAGGCCTGGTACTAGAAATACCTCCTATGAGTTATGGAAAGGCAAGAGGCCAAATGTTAGCTACTTCCACACTTTTGGAAGCAAATGCTACATTTTAAATGACCGTGATCAACTTGGCAAATTCGATGCTAAGAGTGATGAGGGTATTTTTATTGGCTATGCCTTGAATAGTAGAGCCTATAGAGTTTTCAATTTAAAAACTCTAAGTGTTATGGAATCATCCAATGTCGTATTTGATGATACTAGGCTTAAGTCTAATGATCATGAGGAGGAGGTTGTTTTTTAGTGATGTTTCTCCTTTGGAGAGGGTTGTGGTGACTCCCAATGTTGGGACATCTAATGAAAATGATGAAGTCACACAACCCACTACTAGAGTCCCTCTCTTGGACTCTAATGAACCCGCTCCATGGGTTAGAAGACTCCATAACAAAGAGGATGTTATTGGAGATGTAAATGAGGGTGTTAGGACTCGACGTCAACTTGCTAATCTTATTAGCTACACATGCTACACCTCTCAAATTGAACCCAAAAAGGTTGAAGAAGCCTTAAATGATGAATTTTGGGTTCTTGCCATGCAAGAAGAGCTAAACCAATTCGAAAGGAATGAGGTTTGGACTCTAGTTCCTAGGCCTAAGACCACTAATGTCATAGGCACTAAATGGATATTTAGGAACAAATCCGATGAGGATGGCAACATAGTGCGGAACAAGGCTAGACTTGTAGCACAAGGGTACTCTCAAATTGAGGGTATCGACTTTGAGGAGACATTTGCTCCCGTTGCCCGTTTAGAGTCTATTAGGCTTCTCTTGTCCATTTCTTGTGTGCACAAGTTCAAATTGCACCAAATGGATGTCAAGAGTGCCTTCCTCAATGGATTCTTGCAAGAGGAAGTGTTTGTTGAACAACCCAAGGGGTTTGTGGATGCACACCACCCTAACCATGTCTATCGCCTCAAGAAGGCACTATATGGGTTGAAACAAGCACCGAGGGCTTGGTATGAGCGCCTCACTCA
Organism: Acer yangbiense; assembly: GCA_008009225.1. NCBI lineage: Eukaryota > Viridiplantae > Streptophyta > Magnoliopsida > Sapindales > Sapindaceae > Acer > Acer yangbiense. The sequence continues at coordinate 9,316,641 of CM017772.1, read as the reverse complement.
AATTCTTGTTGACAATGACTACATAAGAGGTAGTGTTGACAAGACCTTGTTTATCAAGAGAAACAAAGATGAGTTATTTATAGCTCAAATCTATGTTGATGACATTGTATTTGGCTCCACCAACAACACCAAGGTCCAACAATTTGTTGATGTCATGTCTCATGAATTTGAGATGAGTCTTGTTGGTGAGCTTAGTTACTTCCTAGGTTTGCAAATTAGGCAATTAGATGATGGAATTTTCATAACCCAAGCCAAATATGCCAAAAACCTAGTGAAGAAGTTTGGTTTAGAGAATGCCAAACATTGTGATACACCCATGAGTACCACTTTGAAGCTAAGCAAGGATGCTAGTGGTAAAAGTGTGGAACAAACTCTATATCGGGGCATGATAGGTAGCTTGCTTTATTTAACCGCAAGTAGGCCCGATATTTCTTTTAGTGTGGGTATGTGTGCTAGGTACCAAGCGGATCCTAAGGAGTCCCATCTCTCTTCCGTAAAAAGAATCATTCGCTATGTGAATGGGACATCCAACTATGGGATTTGGTACTCTTTTGACACTAATGCTAGTCTTGTAGGCTTTAGTGATGCGGATTGGGCAGGAAATTGTGATGATAGGAAAAGCACATCGGGCGGTTGCTTCTTCCTAGGCAACAATTTGGTGTCTTGGTTTCGCAAGAAGCAAAACTCGATTTCCTTGTCCACGGCCGAGGCCGAGTACATAGCCGCGGGGAGTGGATGCACACAACTCCTATGGATGAAGCAAATGCTAGTAGACTACGGATTCAACCAAGGTACTCTCACTCTCTTTTGTGATAACATGAGTCCTATTAATATTTCCAAGAATCCGGTACAACATTCTAGAACTAAGCATATTGACATCCGCCATCACTTCATTACAGAGCTTGTTGAAAATAAATGCATAGTACTTGAACATGTAGGTACTAATGATCAACTTGCGGACTTATTTACTAAACCCTTAGATGCTACTCGATTAAAAACTCTTAGTAGATCTTTTGGGATATGTCTTGTGGAGTGATGTTCTATGATTGACCCCATATGGGGAACTCAAGCAAAGAGAGCTAGTTTGCATTCTTGTCACTTGCAAAAAATTTGAAATATCTTATGCCTCTTCTTTTAATCGCTTGAGTAAGCTTGGTTGCACATATGTATATATGCTTTCAATTCAATAAGTGTGAACCTTGCTTGTTTACAATCCATGTCATATTTATGTTTAAACATGCATTTTTGGACTAGGAGATGTATATAGGAAGTATGATTTGAATGACCTATGATTATCTCCATGACATGATGATTCTTTAATAACATGCTAATGTCAAATGAAAAAGCATGAATTGATGATTGCATATTCTTAAAAATGCAAAACTTGTGTGAAAGCTTATGAGACTCAAAATGAATAAAGGATCTTATATCCGTTCAAAGGAGTTTATATTCCAAATGTCTCTCTTTCTTTATTGGTTGAACATGGCTACTATCATACGGATATCTTATCCGGAAAAATCAAAAAGGGTGCAAAGTTGCTCATGCCATGTTTCGCTTATAAAGTTGGATATAGTTGCTCTTATATTGAAATCAATGTATTCTATATCGTTGCTTTACTCATGACATTGGTGAAATTGGTTTGAATTCCTATTAGAAACCTTTGTCATTTGCTTTGCCAAATACCATTGTATTTTGGACTTGAATGCTACATGTCTTGTATGCAAAGCATGTTTGATTCACACATTTTCTCTCAAATAAATCTCCTTGTTTCTCTCCGATTAAATTGAGATGCATAAAGTGACTTATATTAATTATGCAAATCTTGCATGCTACTATCTCTCGTTACTATGAGTGACCCGGTTGGGGACTACTCCTTTGCCTATATCATGACAAAAAGGGGGAGTAGTATATGGTAAGGGGAGATGCAAATTGGTGTTGCAATTGTGCACATTGGGGAGATAACACATTGAGGGGGAGTAACCCTTTGAGGGGGAGCATTGCATTTATCATACATTGCATATACTTTGTAATGTTGTGCCTAAATTCTAAAAATGCAAATGCTTGTTTTGATATCACTTGATTAATCTCACATTTCACTTGTATTAGGAAAACATAGAAATCTTATTTACAGGGCTTGATTATTCTACAAGAGATTGAAGACTTGAAGTTTTATTTTCTTATCTCTTTGTGTTGTAGAATATCATAGTTGTCCCGTAGTTTCTATTTCTTTGTGAGGAATCAATGTGAGTGGTGGTTTTATCACGAAATAGCCAAAGGGGGAGATTGTAAGGTTCCCATTTGTTGATTGGCTCATTTTGTGGACAAACCACATGTTGGGTTTCTTTGTAAGGGTAGCCTAAGTATCGGTCTTATTGTTCGAAGCCCTTTGAAGACCTCGTGTTGATAAGCACCGAAGGTAAATTTCTTTGTGCTTACTTTTCTTTGAAGAGATTAGTTGCACACACACACTTAACATTCATTGCATATGTGTGCATTCTCTTCACTTGTCACATTTCACACTTGCACTTATTTATCATATTTTGTTGTGTGTAATTGTGTCATGTTGTCGTGTAATTCGTTTCCCGATAACTTTCAGAAACGTCCGCGCATGCACTAGAATGTGCTTGGTTTAGCGCGAGGACCGCCTACGGAGATTGCCCTTGGCTTCTCCTTGGTTTTCACCTTTCTAGGTGATCGGCGGTTATGATCGGCGGCCTGGCCGCCGAATGAAACCGCCGTTTCAGTCCAGATTGGTCTGAAGCATTTCTACGGTTAAGATCGGCGGTCACGACCGCCGTTCGAAACCGCCGATTCAAGACCTGATTGATTTATCTCTCAGTCTAATTCGGCGGTTGAATCGGCGGTCATGAAACCGCCGTTCGAAACCGCCGTTCATACCTGATTGTTTTTAATCTCTCTGTTTTGGTTCGGCGGTTGGAATCGGCGGTCACGAAACCGTCGAATGAACCGCCGTTTATGCTCTGTTCTTCACGAGCTCAATTCGGCGGTCATGATCTGCGGCCTGGCCACCGATTGAAACCGCCGATCAGTGCTTTTCTTTGAAACTTACTTAAACGACCACAGTTTGTTTTGGCCCCCTATATATATGCCATTTTGTCTTTAGGTCAATTAAGACAGTTCATATTCAGAATTCATACTTGGGATATTTTTAAAAGAGAAGAAAAATTCCAAGAACTCATTTTTTATTACTCAAACACTTTTTCATGATCATCAATCATCATCTAGCATCATCCTTGATCATGTAGATGTCATCTTGCATGGATTCTTCATCATACTTTGCTTGGTAAGCTTTTCACTAATATCTTACATATTTTGTGTTTCTTTTAGCTAGCAATCTCAATTAATTACTTGTATGTTATTTTATATACTTTGAATACAAGTTTGAGATTAGTATGATGTATGTTTGAGAAGTTGTTTTGTGATAGCTAATTAAGTTTTGTGCTTAATCTTGATTAGCTAAACTATTTGACATGTCATTTAGTTTTGATATCTAGGATTGTTCTAATTGCATATTAATCATCTTAGATAAGCATATAGGGTTTCCCTTGCTCTATGTTGCATTTGGATATTCATATATTCACTTAGGGTTGTATTCTCTTCATAGAGAAAGTAAGTCTTGTGTGTAGCATCCGGGATTAGGTTGCTTAGAACGCAAGCAAATTGGACTAGGTTCACTCATACCGGGATTAGGTAGGTGTGTGATTACTTCCGGGATTAGGTTGTAATCGTTTTACATATTTAGTGGATTCGAGGTTCGAGTGTGGCTTACTTACTAGCCCGTGGTTTTTCCCGTGAGGGTTTCCACGTAAAAATCAAGTGTTATTTAATTTCCGCATATTATACTTGATTTATTGCTTTATCTATTTAGGGGTAATTTCGTAATTTTGACTATCACGAAAAATTGGGTATAAAGCTTAAAATCTATTCACCCCCCCTCTAGATAGTTTTATACACACCGTGCTATAATTTGTTTCAATAGATATCAAAACTAAATGACATGTCAAATAGTTTAGCTAATCAAGATTAAGCACAAAACTTAATTAGCTATCACAAAACAACTTCTCAAACATACATCATACTAATCTCAAACTTGTATTCAAAGTATATAAAATAACATACAAGTAATTAATTGAGATTGCTAGCTAAGAGAAACACAAAATATGTAAGATATTAGTGAAAAGTTTACCAAGCAAAGTATGATGAAGAATCCATGCAAGATGACATCTAGAAGATCAAGGATGATGCTAGATGATGATTGATGATCATGAAAAAGTGTTTGAGTAATAAAAAATGAGTTCTTGGAATTTTTCTTCTGTTTGAAAAATATCCTAAGTATGAATTCTAAATATGAACTCTCTTGATTGACCTAAAGACAAAATGACATATATATAGGGGGCCAAATCAAAGTGTGGTCGTTTAAGTAAGTTTCAAAGAAAACGCGCCGATCGGCGGTTTCAATCGGCGGCCAGGTCGCCGATCATGACCGCCGAATTGAGCTCGTGAAGAACAGAGCATAAACTTCGGTTCATTAGGCGTTTTCGTGACCGCCGATCCCAACCGCCGAATCAAACCCGAGAGATTAAAATTAATCAAGTATGAACGGCGGTTTCGAACGGCGGTTTCGTGAACCCCGATTCAACCGCCGAATTAGACCAAGAGATAAATCAATCAGGTCTTGAATCGGCGGTTTCGAATGGCGATCGTGACCGCCGATCTTAACCGCAGAAATGCTTCAGACCAATCTGGACTGAAACGGCGGTTTCATTCGTCGGCCAGGCCGCCGATCATAACCGCCGATAACCTAGAAAGGTGAAAACCAAGGAGAAGCCAAGGGCATTCTCCATAGGCGGTCCTCGCGCTAAACCAAGCACATTCTAGTGCATGCGCGGACGTTTCCGAAAGTTATTGGGAAACGAATTACACGACAACAGGACACAATTACACACAACAAAATATAATAAATAAGTGCAAGTGTGAAATGTGATAAGTGAAGAGAATGCACACATATGCAATGAATGTTAAGTGTGTGTGTGCAACTAATCTCTTCAAAGAAAAGTAAGCACATAGAAATTTACCTTCGGTGCTTATCAACACGAGGTCTTCAAAGGGCTTTGAACAATAAGACCGATACTTAGGCTACCCTTACAAAGAACCCCAACATGTGGTTTGTCCACGAAATGAGCCAATCAACAAATGGGAACCTTACACTTACAATCTTCCCCTTTGGCTATTTCGTGACAAAACCACCACTCACATTGATTCCTCACATCATAATAGAAACTACGGGTCTACTAAGATTTTCTACTTTACAAAGAGATATATAAAAATAAACTTGAAGTCTTCAATCTCAAGTAGAACAATCAATCCCTGAAAGCAAAGTTTCTATACTCTCCTGAAAGTTCTCAAAGTGTGTTTTTCAATATAAAGCTAGAGGGGGGCTGAATAGATTTTATCTAATTATTACCCAATTTTCGCATGCATGTCAATTTTACGAAAATACCCCTAGCAAGTCAAAAATACATACAAGTGTAATAAGATGCGGAAATAGTAAATGACACTTGATGTTTACGTGGAAACCCTCAACAGGGAAAAACCACGGGCTGGTAAGTGCGCCACACTCGAACCTCGAAATCCAATATATGAAAAGACGGTTACACCCTCAAGTGATTCTCGGACCCTCACCCTAGATAACCTCAGGCTATGGACACTACCAATCACCACTCTTGGTTCAATCCCTAGTGATATCCCCTGATACACTACTCTTGGCGTGAGCACCCTCTAATCTACCACGCGGGCCTTTTATAGCGGCTCTAGTCCAATTTGCTTGAGTGACCACCTAAACCCGGTGTAGCGACCTAATCCCGGTCTATCACAAACAAGACTTACATCTCTGAAGAGATCAAACCCTATGTGAATATGCAATGATATCCAAATAATGCAATAAGAGCTAGGGTACTCTAAATGCTTACCTAGGATTATAAGATGACAATATAATCAATCCTAGATATCACATATAGCTATATGTCATGGCATATAACTTTAGCTAAGTAAAGGATCACCAATCCTAGATACAAAGCTATCACATAAAACCCACAAACATTCAAAGGATTAACTAGTTGATTAAAAGACAATCTATCAACCTAGTTATCAATACATCACACAAGAATGTTCATGGCATAGCTTTTAGGCAATAATGACCTAATCAAATAAGCTATGAAAAATAAGCTCAATCAACAAATGAGATCAATTAGCTAGATGTTAGATAAACATGAAAATCCTAGCTATCATAAATAACCCAATCAACACATAATCTCAATCATGTATGTAGAAATTAATCTAATGACATACAAGTAATAAATGAGATAACATTGATAAGTAGAAACACTAATTATGTAAGATAAAAGTGTTCAACAAATCATACCATGTGTGTTGAAGAAGTCCCATGCATTAGCATATGCTAGATGATCCTAGATGATGCTTAGATGAAGATTTATGCATGTGGGAATGGGTTTAGAGAGATAAAGATATGATCTTTAAGCTTTCTCTCTCAAGTCTCTCTAAATATCTCTCTAGGGTTCTTATGATCAAAGACTTGTGTTCTGAACCAGAGATAAGGATGTATTTATAGAGACCAAAAACAGGGCAGGTGAAAATACAATTTTGCCCCTGAAATCGCACGATCGGCGGTTTCATTCGGCGGCCAGGCCGCCGAATTGAACCGCCAAATTGCTCCCGAGAAGAACAGGGGAACTTCGGCGACTTCGTTCGGCGGTTTCGAAACCGCCGATCAGAACCGCCGTTTGGACCCGAGAGGAATTTCAATCAGGTCTGATTCGGCGGTTTCGAACGGTGGCCAGGCCGCCGAACGTAACCGCCGTTTCACCAAAAATGGTGAAACCAAGGAGAAGCCAAAGGCATCTCCACCGACGATCATCGCGCAAAACAAAGCACATCAACGTGCACGCGCGGACGTTTCCGAACATCCTTCGGGAAACGAATTACACCACACTAAAAGCTAACATACATGAAGTGCAAGTGTGGATATTGAATGCATCCTAATGCCTATCATGTCATGGCATTTCATAAAACAAGATGCAATCAATTTAATGCAAGAAGAGACATTGAATAAACAATAAAGCACAATGCACACAAAATATAAACACAACATTCAAGAATAAGAGTTATGCATGTTGTGTGTGTGTGTGCAACTATAACTCTTCAAGCCAAAGTAAGCACAAGATATACCTTTGGTGCTTGTCCTCTTGAGGTCTTGGAAAGGGTCTTGATCTTCAACAAATCACCTAGACTACCCTTACAACCAAACCCCAACATGTGGTTTGCCCACGAAATAAGCCAATCAATAAAAGGGAATCCTTACAATCTCCCCCTTTGGCTATTTCGTGACAAAACCACCACTCACATTGATTCCTCACAACATAATAGAAACTACGGGTCTACTTTGATTTTCTACTTTACAAAGAGATAAGATAAATAGTCTTGAAGTCTTCAATCTCAAGTAGAACAATCAATCCCTGAAAGCACAGTTTCTATACTTTCCAATACAAGAAAAGGTGAGATGAATCAAGTGAGATAAAACAAGCATTTGCATTTAAGAATTTAAGTACAACATCATGCAATGTATGAATGTGCAAATGCTCCCCCTCAAAGGGTTACTCCCCCTCATTTAGTATTCTCCCCAACATGCACAATTGCTACTACAATTTGCAACTCCCCTTACCATAACCTACTCCCCCTTTTTGTCATGATATAGACAAAGGAGTAGTCCCCAACCGGGTCACTCAAGGCAAAGAGAGATAGTAGCATTCTAGTATATGCATAATCAATATAAGTCACTTTATGCAATCTCAATTTATTGGAGAGAAACAAGGAGATTTATTTAAATAAAATGTGTGAATCAAAAAATTGCTTTGCATACAAGACATGTAGCATTTAAGTCCAAAATACCATGGTATTTGGCAAAGCAAATGACAAAGGTTTTCAATATGAATTCAAACCAATTTCACCAATGTCATGAGAGAAGCAAGGATATAGGTTTTCATTGATTTCAATTTAAGAACAACTATATCCAACTTTATAAGCTAAACATGTCATGAGCAACTTTGCACCCTATTTGATTTTTCTGGGAATGAAACCCGTATGATAGTAGACATGTTCAACCAATAAAGAAAGAGAGACATTTGTATTGTAAAATCCTTGAATGGATACTAGATCCTTTTTCATTGAGTCTCATAAGCTTTTTTTTTTTTTTTTTTTTTTCACACAAGTTTTTGCATTTAAGAACGCAATTATCAATTCATGCTTTTTCATTTGAGCATGTACATGAATTTCATGCTTTTCATAAGACATTAGCATGTAATAAAAGAATCATCATGTCATGGAGATAATCATAGGTCATTCAAATCATACTTCCTACATACATCTCCTAGTCCAAAAATGCATGTTTGAACATAAATATGACATGGATTGTAAACAAGCAAGGTTCACACTTATTGAATTGAAAACATATATACATATGTGCAACCAAGCTTACTCAAGCAATCAACCAAGAAACATAAGATTTTTTCAAATTTTTTGCAAGTGACAAGAATGCAAAAATAGCTCTCTTTGCTTGAGTTCCCCATATGGGGTTAGTATCATCCTTCATTAATGAAGGGCATGAGGTCCTATGGACCTACCAAGTCCATTGGACTTAGTTGAACCTATTTGAGACTTGTTAGTCTCGTAGCAAGCGGGTTCATTTTTCCTTATCCACATAGATATGACTTTTTTCTTCTTAGTGGTCAAAGGTTGCATGTCATTCACTAACCTAGGATTATTGACAAAGGATTTCCTAGGCTCATGCAAGTGGGCTTTTCTTAGCCTCTTTTTCTCTATCATGCTATTAATCCTACAATGCTTAATGTACTTAAAGCACTTAGGCCTAATATGCCCATAAACACCACAATAATGACAAGTTGGTACAAAGTAAGAATTCATACCATGTTCTTGTGAAGTCATTGGAGACTCATCATCCATTTGATGTCTCCTTTGGTGTTGAGTCGGTTCATATCTTCTATTTGGTTGAACCGGAATGGGTTGCCTCCTTGGATGAGGTAGCATGTTTTGCCTCTTTACATAGTGAGTCATTTGTTGAGGAGAGTTGACTCGAGAGGCTCTAATCCGTTGAGCTTGGGGTTGTCTTGCTTTCACCACCTTCACTTGTGCATTTTTCGAACATTGTCCTAGTTCTAACTTCTTCCTAGGAGTTTGCACCGGTGACGCTTCTATCTTACCCAAACTCTTCACAAAGACGGTCTTCTTAGTAATAGAGCAATCCTTGCTCACTTCGAATCCAAGACCTCTTTTGTCACAAGGGCTTTTTCCTACACCAAGTATGTTGTCAAGCTTCTTGGTGCTTGTGGTCATTCTAGTCAATGACTCTTTGGCTTCAACAAGCTCTCTCTTCAAACCCTCTTCATTCCTCTTAGACAAAGCTAGCTCATCTTTTAGCTTGTCTTCTTCCACCATGGATCTTATCACTTCATCATTCAAGTGATCAACTTGTGTTGAAAGCCTAAGTAGTTCTTCCTTTAACCTTTGAATCTCTTTTTCATTCTTTAACTTATAGCTTTCAAAACTTTCAAAGTTGTCCTTAAGATCCATTTTCTCCACTTGCTTCTTTAGGAGGTCATTGTATGTTGTAAGCTCTAGATTTTCTTCCTCTAAAATCCTTAGAAATCTATCTTTCTTCTTCATGGAGCTTTCAACATTGACTATAAAGTCATGCATATCCATATTCTCTACATTTCCATTTGTAGAGTTAGATAAGGAGTCATCTCCACTAGTGTCATCTTCTAGACTCTCCTCCTCTCCTATAGATCCAATATCCTCATCAAGACCTTCACCTTGATCTCTTGAGTCAATAAGTGCCATATCCCAATGTGAAGCAACAACTATCTCCTCTAGAGCTACTTCTTCGACTTTCTCTTCTATGGGATCACTAGCAACGGAATTCTTACCAACAACTTCATTTTCTTCACAAGTGGCACCCAATGCCTTGAAGTTATTGATAAGCTCATCATCACTTGATGACTTATCTCCCTCTTCGGAGTCATCACTTTCACTCCAAATGGCGGCCATCATTTTTTCTCTCTTGTTCTTCAAATTCCCACAATCTAGTGAGATATGACCTATGCCACCACACTCATAGCATTGGATCCATTTCCTTTCACTATTCTCTTGCCTATGCTCAACCTTCTTGAAATGAACCCTTTTCTTCAATTCTTGCCCTTTGGATGCATGACCCTTCTTCTCGAATTTTACAAACTTCTTGAATTTTCTCATTAAAAGTGCCATGTCTTCATCCGAGTCATCCTTGTCCTCCTTCTCAACCTTGGAAGCTCTCAAAGCAATCCCTTTTTGCTTCTTTGAAGGAGTGGAGCTAGGACCCTTCCTAGATTCGTAGGCGAGAAGTCTACCTATTACCTCGCTCGGCTTCATGTCCTTAAAATCACTATTTTCTTCTAAAGCCGTCACCTTAGACTCAAACCTCTCGGGAAGCGATCTCATTATCTTTTGCTTGATCCTTCTATCCGAGTAAGGGTCACCAAGTTGATGACTTTGGTTGACAATGTCCATCAACCTAATCTCGAAGTCGTTGAAGCATTCATTCTCCTCCATCCTAAGTGTCTCAAATTGAGTTTGGAGGACTTGAAGTTTGGAGTCCTTCACTACTTCGGTTCCCTCGTGTGCAACCTCTAAGATGTCCCATGCCTCCTTGGCTATCTTAGTATTCTGAATCAGTTTATACTGATTTTCGTCCACTGCACATATAAGGGCGTGCCACGCCTTTTGATTCCACTTGGACAACTCAAACTCGGGTTGTGTCCACTGTGCCTTAGGCTTGAGCACTTCTTCTCCTCCACCCGTGGGAGTCATCATAGGAGACGAATATCCATCTTCAATGGCCATCCATGCCCTATCATGGATTTGACACACATATGCCTCCATCTTCCCTTTCCATTGGGAGTAATTTATGCCGGTAAGGAGGGGTGGCCTTACGCTCGAAGCACCCTCATTTGGACCACCGATTCCACTCATAGTGTATAATGAATGGATGAAATGAATGCAAAATGTATGAATGATCAAAGAATCACACAAATGCACAACACACCAAAAATGAGCTAGGATCACCTATGTATGTCTAGGAACCCGCTTTGATACCAATTGAAAGTTCTCAAAGTGTGTTTTTCAATATAACGCTAGAGGGGGGGTGAATAGATTTTATCTAATTATTACCCAATTTTCGCATGCATGTCAATTTTACGAAAATACCCCTAGCAAGTCAAAAATACATACAAGTGTAATAAGATGCGGAAATAGTAAATGACACTTGATGTTTATGTGGAAACCCTCAACAGGGAAAAACCACGGGCTGGTAAGTGCGCCACACTCGAACCTCGAAATCCACTATATGAAAAGACGGTTACACCCTCAAGTGATTCTCGGACCCTCACCCTAGATAACCTCAGGCTATGGACACTACCAATCGCCACTCTTGGTTCAATCCCTAGTGATATCCCCTGATACACTACTCTTGGCGTGAGCACCCTCTAATCTACCACGCGGGCCTTTTATAGCGGCTCTAGTCCAATTTGCTTGAGTGACCACCTAAACCCGGTGTAGCGACCTAATCCCGGTCTATCACAAACAAGACTTACATCTCCGAAGAGATCAAACCCTATGTGAATATGCAATGATATCCAAATAATGCAATAAGAGCTAGGGTACTCTAAATGCTTACCTAGGATTATAAGATGACAATATAATCAATCCTAGATATCACATATAGCTATATGTCATGGCATATAACTTTAGCTAAGTAAAGGATCACCAATCCTAGATACAAAGCTATCACATAAAACCCACAAACATTCAAAGGATTAACTAGTTGATTAAAAGACAATCTATCAACCTAGTTATCAATACATCACACAAGAATGTTCATGGCATAGCTTTTAGGCAATAATGACCTAATCAAATAAGCTATGAAAAATAATCTCAATCAACAAATGAGATCAATTAGCTAGATGTTAGATAAACATGAAAATCCTAGCTATCATAAATAACCCAATCAACACATAATCTCAATCATGTATGTAGAAATTAATCTAATGACATACAAGTAATAAATGAGATAACATTGATAAGTAGAAACACTAATTATGTAAGATAAAAGTGTTCAACAAATCATACCATGTGTGTTGAAGAAGTCCCATGCATTAGCATATGCTAGATGATCCTAGATGATGCTTAGATGAAGATTTATGCATGTGGGAATGGGTTTAGAGAGATAAAGATATGATCTTTAAGCTTTCTCTCTCAAGTCTCTCTAAATATCTCTCTAGGGTTCTTATGATCAAAGACTTGTGTTCTGAACCAGAGATAAGGATGTATTTATAGAGACCAAAAACAGGGCAGGTGAAAATACAATTTTGCCCCTGAAATCGCACGATCGACGGTTTCATTCGGCGGCCAGGCCGCCGAATTGAACCGCCGAATTGCTCCGGAGAAGAACAGGGGAACTTCGACGACTTCGTTCGGCGGTTTCGAAACCGCCGATCAGAACCGCGGTTTGGACCCGAGAGGAATTTCAATCAGGTCTGATTCGGCGGTTTCGAACGGCGGCCAGGCTGCCGAACGTAACCGCCGTTTCACCAAAAATGGTGAAACCAAGGAGAAGCCAAAGGCATCTCCACCGGCGATCATCGCGCAAAATGAAGCACATCAACGTGCACGCGCGGACGTTTCCGAACATCCTTCGGGAAACGAATTACACCACACTAAAAGCTAACATACATGAAGTGCAAGTGTGGATATTGAATGCATCCTAATGCCTATCATGTCATGGCATTTCATAAAACAAGATGCAATCAATTTAATGCAAGAAGAGACATTGAATAAACAATAAAGCACAATGCACACAAAATATAAACACAACATTCAAGAATAAGAGTTATGCATGTTGTGTGTGTGTGTGCAACTATAACTCTTCAAGCCAAAGTAAGCACAAGATATACCTTTGGTGCTTGTCCTCTTGAGGTCTTGGAAAGGGTCTTGATCTTCAACAAATCACCTAGACTACCTTTACAACCAAACCCCAACATGTGGTTTGCCCACGAAATAAGCCAATCAATAAAAGGGAATCCTTACATCTCCAATTCAAGTAAAAAGTGAGATGAATCAAGTGAGGACATAAACAAGCATTTGCATTTCTAAGAAATTAAACACAACATCATGCAATGTATGATGAATGCAATGCTCCCCCTCAAAGGGTTACTCCCCCTCAATGTGTTGTCTCCCCAACATGCATAATTGCAACCCCCCTTACCACCATTCTACTCCCCCTTTTTGTCATGATATAGGCAAAGAAGTAGTCCCCAACCGGGTCACTTAGCAAAGAGAGATGATAGCATTCAAGTCATTTGCATAATCATAAAATGCACTTTATGCAACTCTATCAAATGGAGAGAAACAAGGAGATTTATTTTGAAATAAATGTGTGAAACAAAACATGCTTTGCATACAAGACATGTAGCATTCAAGTCCAAAATACAATGGTATTTGGCAAAGCAAATGACAAAGGTTTCTAATAAGAATTCAAACCAATTTCACCAATGTCATGAGAGAAGCAAAGATATAGAGTTTTCATTGATTTTAATGTATGAGCAACTATATCCATCTTTATAAGTCAAACATGTCATAAGCAACTTTGCACCCTATTTGATTTTTCCGGGAATGAAACCCGTATGATAATAGACATGTTCAACAAATAAAGAAAGAGAGACAATTTGGAATATAAATTCCTTTGAACGAATACAAGATCCTTTATTCATTTAGAGCTTCATAAGCTTTTTCACACAAGTTTTCCATTTAAAAAAATTGCAATCATCAATTCATGCTTTTTCATTTGAGCATGTCATTTGAATTTCATGCTTTTCATATGTCATTAGCATGTTATAAACAACTCATGCTTTTCAATTTTTAAGCATGTCATTAAGAATCATCATGTCATGGAGATAACTATAGGTCATCCAAATCATACTTCCTATGTAAATCTCCTAGTCCAAAAATGCATGTTTGAACATAAATATGACATGGATTGTAAACAAGCATGGTTCACACTTATTGAATTGAAAACATATATACATATATGCAACCAAGCTTACTCAAGCAATTAACAAAGAAGCATAAGATTTTTCAAATATTTGCATGCAACAAGTATGCATAAGCTCTCTTTGCTTGAGTTCCCCATATGGGGTCAATATCATCCTTCATCAATGAAGGTCATGAAATCCTATGGACCTCCCAAGTCCATTTGACTTGGATGAACCTATTTGAGACTTGATAGTCTTGTAGCAAGCGGGTTCATTTTTCCTTATCCACATAGATATGATTTTTTTCTTCTTAGTGGTTAAGCGTTGCATGTCATTCACTAACCTAGGATTATTGACAAAGGACTTCCTAGGCTCATGCAAGTGGGGTCTTCTTAGCCTCTTTTTCTCTTTCATGCTATTAATCCTACAATGCTTAATGTACTTAAAGCACTTAGGCCTAATATGCCCATAAACACCACAATAATGACAAGTTGGTACAAAGTAAGAATTCATACCATATCCGTGTGAAGTCATTGGAGACTCATCATGCATTTGATGTCTCCTTTGGTGTTGAGCCGGTTCATGTCTTCTATGTGGTTGAACCCGAATGGGTTGCCTCCTTGGATGAGGTAGCATGTTTTGCCTCTTTTCATAGTGAGTCATTTGTTGAGGAGAGTTGACTCGAGAGGCTCTAATCCGTTGAGCTTGGGGTTGTTTTGTTTTCACCACCTTCACTTGTGCATTTTTTGAACATTGTCCTAGTTCTAACTTCTTCCTAGGAGTTTGCACCGGTGACGCTTCTATCTTACCCAAACTCTTCACATAGATGGTCTTCTTAGGAATAGAGCAATCCTTGCTCACTTCGAATCCAAGACCTCTTTTGTCACAAGGGCTTTTTCCTACACCAAGTATGTTGTCAAGCTTCTTAGTGCTTGTGGTCATTCTAGTCAATGACTCTTTGGCTTCAACAAGCTCTCTCTTCAAACCCTCTTCATTCCTCTTAGACAAAGCTAGCTCATCTTTTAGCTTGTCTTCTTCCACCATGGATCTTACCACTTCATCATTCAAGTGATCAACTTGTGTTGAAAGCCTAAGTAGTTCTTCCTTTAACCTTTGAATCTCTTTTTCATTCTTTAACTTAGAGCTTTCAAAACTTTCAAAGTTGTCCTTAAGATCCATCTTCTCCACTTGCTTCCTTAAGAGGTCATTGTATGTTGAAAGCTCTAGATTTTCTTCCTCTAAAATCCTTAGAAATCTATCTTTCTTCTTCATGGAGCTTTCAACATTGACTATAAAGTCATGCACATCCATATTCTCTACATTTCCATTTGTAGAGTTAGATAAGGAGTCATCTCCACTAGTGTCATCTTCTAGACTCTCATTCTCTCCTATGGATCCAATATCCTCATCAAGACCTTCACCTTGATCTCTTGAGTCAATAAGTGACATATCCCAATGTGAAGCAACAACTATCTCCTCTATAGCTACTTCTTCGACTTTCTCTTCTATGGGATCACTAGCAACGGAATTCTTACCAACAACTTCATTTTCTTCATTAGTGGCACCCAACGCCTTGAAGTTATTGATAAGTGTAAGGTTCCCATTTGTTGATTGGCTCATTTCGTAGACAACCACATGTTGGGGTTCTTTGTAAGGGTAGCCTGAGTATCGGTCTTATTGTTCGAAGCCCTTTGAAGACCTCGTGTTGATAAGCAATGAAGGTAAATTTCTATGTGCTTACTTTTCTTTGAAGAGATTAGTTGCACACACACACTTAACATTCATTGCATATGTGTGCATTCTCTTCATTTGTCACATTTCACACTTGCACTTATTTATTATATTTTGTTGTGTGTAATTGTGTCATGTTGTTGTGTAATTCGTTTCCCGATAACTTTCGGAAACGTCCGCGCATGCACTAGAATGTGCTTGGTTTAGCGCGAGGACCGCCTATGGAGAATGCCATTGGCTTCTCCTTGGTTTTCACCTATCTAGGTGATCGGCGGTTATGATCGGCGGCCTGGCCGCCGAATGAAACCGCAGTTTCAGTCCAGATTGGTCTGAAGCATTTCTGCGGTTGAGATCGGCGGTCACGACCGCCGTTCGAAACCGCCGTTTCAAGACCTGATTGATTTATCTCTCAGTCTAATTCGACGGTTGAATCGGCGGTCACGAAACCACCGTTCGAAACCGCCGTTCATACCTGATTGATTTTAATCTCTCTGTTTTGATTCGGCGGTTGGGATCGGCGGTCACGAAACCGCCGAATGTACCGCCGTTTTTGCTCTGTTCTTCACGAGCTCAATTCGGCGGTCATAATCGGTGGCCTGGCCGCCGATTGAAACCGCCGATCGGCACGTTTCTTTGAAACTTACTTAAACGACCACACTGTGATTTGGCCCCCTATATATATGCCACTTTGACTTTAGGTCAATTAAGAGAGTTCATATTCAGAATTCATACTTAGGATATTTTTCAAAGAGAAGAAAAATTCCAAGAACTCAATTTTTGATTACTCAAACACTTTTTCATGATCATCAATCATCATCTAGCATCATCCTTGATCTTCTAGATGTCATCTTGCATGGAATCTTCATCATACTTTGCTTGGTAAGCTTTTCACTAATATCTTACATGTTTTGTGTTTCTCTTATCTAGCAATCTCAATTAATTACTTGTTTGTTATTTTGTATGCTTTGGATACAATATTGAGATGAGTATGATGTATGTTTGAGAATTTGTATTGTGCTAGCATATTAGGTTTTGTGCTTAATATTGATTAGCTAAACTAATTGACATGTCATTTAGTTTTGATATCTAGGATTGTTCTAATTGCATATTAATCATCTTAGATAAGCATATAGGGTTTCCCTTGCTCTATGTTGCATTTTGGATATTTTCATATATTCACTTAGGGTTGTATTCTCTTCTAGAGAAAGTAAGTCTTGTGTGTAGCAACCGGGATTAGGTTGCTTAGATCGCAAGCAAATAGGACTAGGTTCACTCATACCGAGATTAGGTAGGTGTGTGATTACTTCCGGGATTAGGTTGTAATCGTTTGCATATTTAGTGGATTCGAGGTTCGAGTGTGGCTTACTTATATAGCCCGTGGTTTTTCCCGTGAGGGTTTCCACGTAAAAACCAAGTGTTGTTTTAATTTCCGCACCATATTACAATTGCTTGGTTATATTATCTTGAGGGCATTTTCGTAATTTTGACTAACACGAAAAATTGGGTAAAAAGCGTAAAATCTATTCACCCCCCCTCTAGATAGCGTTATACACACCGTGCTATAATTTGTTTCAATTGGTATCAGAGCGGGTTCCTAGACATACATAGGTGATCCTTGCTTATTTTGGTGTGTTTTGCATTTTGTGTGATTTTTGATCATTCATACATTTGCATTCATTTCATTCATTCATAAACACTAAGAGTGGAAACGGTGGAAATGGTGGTGGCTACGAAGGTGCCTCAAGCACAAGGCCTCCACTTCTTACCGGATTGAACTATTCCCAATGGAAAGGGAAGATGGAATCCTACATATGCCAAATTCATGACCGTGCATGGATGGCAGTGGAAGACGGATATGATCTCCCTAAGATGACTGCCGATGGTGGAGGAGAAGAAGTGTTGAAGCCTAAGGCGCAATGGAACGTGCAAGAGTTTGAGGCTTCAAAGTGGAATAGGAAGGCTATGCATGCCATTATGTGTGCTATGGATAAGAATCAGTACAAGCTTATTCAGAATACTCAGATTGCCAAAGTGGCACGGGACATCCTTCAAGTTGCACATGAGGGAACCGAGGTGGTGAAGGAGTCCAAGCTTCAAGTCCTTCAAACTCAGTTTGAGCTACTTAGGATGGGAGAGGATGAATGCTTCAATGACTTCGAAATCAAATTGATGGACATTGTAAATCAAAGCCATCAACTCGGAGACCCGTATTCGGATAGGAGAGTCAAGCAAAAAATTATGAGATCTCTCCCCGATAGGTTTGAATCCAAGGTGACGGCCATAGAAGAAAATAGTGGCTACATGGATATGAAGCCAAGTGAGGTGATTGGGCGTCTCCTTGCATATGAGTCTAGGAAGGCTCCTAGCACCACTACTCCTCCTAAGAAGTCTAAAGGAATAGCTTTGAAAGCATCTAAGGATGCAAATGAGGCAAAGCATGAATTAGATGAAGACCTTGCCTTATTTGTGAAAAGGTTCAACAAGGTTATGGGGTTCAAGAAGAAGAAGGGATTTGGGTCAAGAGGACAAGATTTGAAGAAAAAGAGTTCCTTCAAGAAGTTTGAGCCTAGACAAGAGAGGACCGAAAGGAAAGGGGTCCGATGCTTTGAATGTGGTGGGATTGGTCACTTTGCCCCCGAATGTGCTAATCACAATGAAAAGAAGAAGAGCAAAGTGATGGCCGCCACTTGGAGTGGGAGTAGTGATGACTCCAATGAGGAAGATGAGTCTTCAAGTGAAGAAGAGCTCATGGCTAACCTCCTAGCTTTTGCCTTCTCATATAAGAGCAAAAGTGGTAGTGAGAAAGAGGAAATGAGTCAAGAGGAAAATGACTCAAGTGAAGTAGAAAGTGACTCCTCTTCTAGTTCCAAAAAGAAATTTGTGGAGCAAAAGGTGCTTGCTAAATACCATGCCGAGTTCAATGATTTAGCACTTAAAAGTACAAGAAAGATTGAGAGGTTGAGAGAAGAAAACCTTGAACTTTTGGCTCACAATGACCACTTAAGTGAACAAGTGGAAAGATTGAAGAGGAGAGAGGATAAGTTAATTGAGGAGTTAGACTTATCCAAGAGAAGTGAAGAAGGCTTGAAGAGGGAACTTGTAGAAGTTAAAGGGTCCTTGGCTAGGATAGATTCTAGCACCAAGAAGCTTGATCATTTACTTGGTGTTGGAAAGAGTCCAAGTGACAAGAGAGGTCTTGGGTATGATGATGGCAAGAAAATCTCAACCTCTAACAAAACCGTGTTTGTCAAGAGCCTGAAGAACGAAGAAACTTCATTTGTGCAACCTCCTAGGAAGAAGTTAGAAGTAGGAGAATGTTCTAATGCTCAAGTGAAAATGGGGCCAAGAAGGAAATCTCAAGCTCAACCCCCTAGGGTCCCTCAAGCCAACACTCCTCCAAAATTGGCTCACAAAGGAAAGAGACCGATCATGCAACCTCAAGCTTGGAAGCAACCTAGACCGGTTCAACAATAAAGATGGATTGAACCCACTTATCCACAAAGACATGGACAAGCTCCCATTCGTGCACAAAGGCAAGGTATGGTTCCTTATTTCATCCCTATTTGTCACTTTTGTGGTTGTGATGGTCATATTAGACCAAATTGCTTTCAATATATTAAAATGTGTAGAAAACAAAGCATGATTGAAAAGAGAAAGAATAGAGCCAAGATGCATGTTTCTAGGAATGAAAATATTGATTTGCATGATCCTAGAAATAGTAGAGCACATGTACTAAAGACCACTAGGAAAGCTAAAATTGTTGCTAAGTGGATTAGAAAGAATGAAAATGTTTGCCATGTTGCACAAATAGCCTTGAAGGCAAATTCTTCTAATTTTTGGTACTTGGATAGTGGGTGCTCTAGGCACATGACGGGAAACAAGAGTTTCTTCGAGACTCTTGTTATGGAGGAAGGTGGAAATGTCACTTTTGGTGATAGATCCAAAAGAAATGTTAAAGGGAAAGGAACCATTTCCGTTCCCGGATTACCCTCCTTATCCAATGCTTTATTTGTTGATGGCTTGAAAGCCAATTTAATAAGCATTTCACATCTTAGTGATGAAGGATATTCCGTCTTGTTTTCTAAAGATTTTTGCTCAATCCTAAAACCCGATGGACAAACCTTGTTGAAGGGCATGAGATCTAGCGACAATTGTTATTGTCTTGAAGCTAGTATTGTATCTAATCATGTGTCCATGGATGAGCAAATTGAGTTGTGGCATGAAAGACTTGGCCACATGAACTTTAGGGATCTACGGACCCTTGGAAAGTTCGAGTGTGTGCGTGGCCTCCCTAAGCTTGGGAAGAAAGCCAATGGTGTTTGTGGACCTTGCCAACAAGGAAAGCAAACTAAAAGCATGCACAAAAAGGGTAAGTATCTCACCACCAAGGAGCCTCTTGAGCTTCTCCACATGGACCTCATGGGTCCCATGCAAACCGAAAGTTTGGGTGGAAAGAGATACATTTTTGTATGTGTTGATGATTTCTCTAGGTTCACATGGACATATTTTCTTAGAGAAAAATCCGAAACTTTTGATAAGTTTAAAAAGCTTTCTAATAAAATACAAAATGAAATGAATTCTAATATTAAAAGCATAAAACGGATTAGAAGTGACCATGGGAGGGAATTTGAGAATGCCTCATTTGAAAGCTATTGCAATAGCTTAGGCATCTCCCATGAGTTCTCGGCTCCTAGGACACCTCAACAAAATGGAGTTGTTGAGAGGAAGAATAGGGTCCTTCAAGAGATAGCCTGTGTGATGTTGCTTAGCAACAATGTCCCTAGGAACCTATGGGCCGAAGCCGTCAATACGGCTTGCTATATAGGAAATAGAGTCTTCCTAAGGCCCGGTACTAGAAACAACTCCTATGAGTTATGGAAAGGCAAGAGGCCAAATGTTAGCTACTTCCACACTTTTGGAAGCAAATGCTACATTTTGAATGACCGTGATCAACTTGGCAAATTCGATGCTAAGAGTGATGAGGGTATCTTTATTGGCTATGCCTTGAATAGTAGAGCCTATAGAGTTTTCAATTTAAAGACTCTAAGTGTTATGGAATCATCCAATGTCGTATTTGATGATACTAGGCTCAAGTCTAATGATCATGAGGAGGAGGTTATTTTTAGTGATGGTTCTCCTTTGGAGAAGGTTGTGGTGTCTCCTAATGTTGGGACATCTAATGTCAACAATGATGACACACAACCTATTGCTAGAGTTCCTCTCTTGGACTCTAAAGAACCCGCTCCATGGGTTAGGAAACTCCATGATAAAGAAGATATCATTGGAGAGGTAAATGAAGGTGTTAGGACTAGATGTCAACTTGCTAATCTTATTAGCTATACTTGCTACACCTCTCAAATTGAACCCAAAAAGGTTGAAGAAGCCTTAAATGATGAATTTTGGGTTCTTGCTATGCAAGAAGAGCTAAACCAATTCGAAAGGAATGAGGTTTGGACTCTAGTTCCTAGGCCTAAGACCACTAATGTCATAGGCACTAAATGGATATTTAGGAACAAATCCGATGAGGATGGCAACATAGTGCGGAACAAGGCTAGACTTTTAGCACAAGGGTACTCTCAAATTGAGGGTATCGACTTTGAGGAGACATTTGCTCCCGTTGCCCGTTTAGAGTCTATTAGGCTTCTCTTGTCCATTTCTTGTGTGCACAAGTTCAAATTGCACCAAATGGATGTCAAGAGTGCCTTCCTCAATGGCTTCTTGCAAGAGGAAGTGTTTGTTGAACAACCCAAGGGGTTTGTGGATGCTCACCACCCCAACCATGTCTATCGCCTCAAGAAGGCACTATATGGGTTGAAACAAGCACCGAGGGCTTGGTATGAACGCCTCACTCAATTTCTTGTTGACAATAACTACACAAGAGGTAGTGTTGACAAGACACTATTCATCAAGAGAGACAATGATGAGCTTTTCATAGCTCAAATATATGTCGATGACATAGTGTTTGGCTCCACCAACAACACCAAGGTCCAACAATTTGTTGATGTTATGTCTCATAAATTTGAGATGAGTCTTGTTGGTGAGCTTAATTACTTCCTAGGTTTGCAAATTAGGCAACTAGATAATGGGATCTTCATAACCCAAGCCAAATATGCCAAAAACCTTGTGAAGAAGTTTGGTCTTGAAAAAGCCAAACATTGTGACACTCCTATGAGCACCACTTTGAAGCTAAGCAAGGATGCTAGCGGTAAAAGTGTGGACCAAACCTTATATCGTGGCATGATAGGGAGCTTGCTCTATTTGACCACAAGTAGGCCCGATATATCTTTTAGTGTAGGAGTTTGTGCTAGGTACCAATCCGATCCCAAGGAGTCCCATCTCTCTTCGGTTAAGAGAGTCATTCGCTTTGTGAATGGGACTTCCAACTATGGGATTTGGTACTCATTTGACACTAATCCTAGTCTTGTAGGATATAGTGATGCGGATTGGGCAGGAAATTGTGATGATAGGAAGAGCACATCGGGCGGTTGCTTCTTTCTAGGCAACAACTTGGTGTCTTGGTTTTGCAAGAAGCAAAACTCGATTTCCTTGTCCACGGTGGAAGCCGAGTACATAGCCTCGGGGAGTGGATGCACTCAACTTATATGGATGAAGCAAATGCTAGTAGATTACGGATTCAACCAAGGTACTCTCACTCTCTTTTGTGATAACATGAGTGCCATTAATATTTCCAAGAATCCGGTGCAACATTCTAGAACTAAGCATATTGACATCCGCCATCACTTCATTACAGAGCTTGTTGAAAATAAATGCATAGTACTTGAACATGTAGGTACTAATGATCAACTTGCGGACCTATTTACTAAACCCTTAGATGCTACTCGATTTAAAACTCTTAGTAGATCTATTGGGATATGTCTTGTGGAGTGATGTTCTATGATTGACCCCATATGGGAAACTCAAGCAAAGAGAGCTAGTTTGCATTCTTGTCACTTGCAAAAAATTTGAAATATCTTATCCCTCTTCTTTTAATTGCTTGAGTAAGCTTGGTTGCACATATGTATATATGTTTTCATTTCAATAAGTGTGAACCTTGCTTGTTTACAATCCATGTCACATTTATGTTCAAACATGCATTTTTGGACTAGGAGATGTATATAGGAAGTATGATTTGAATGACCTATGATTATCTCCATGACATGATGATTCTTTAATAACATGCTAATGTCAAATGAAAAAGCATGAAATTCATATAACATGCTCACATGAAAAGCATGAATTGATGATTGCATATTCTTAAAAATGCAAAACTTGTGTGAAAGCTTATGAGACTCAAAATGAATAAAGGATCTTGTATCCGTTCAAAGGAATTTATATTCCAAATGTCTCTCTTTCTTTATTGGTTGAACATAGCTACTATCATACGGATATCTTATCCGGAAAAATCAAAAAGGGTGCAAAGTTGCTCATGCCATGTTTCGCTTATAAAGTTGGATGTAGTTGCTCTTATATTAAAATCAATGTATTCTATATCCTTGCTTTACTCATGACATTGGTGAAATTGGTTTGAATTCCTATTAGAAACCTTTGTCATTTGCTTTGCCAAATACCATTGTATTTTGGACTTGAATGCTACATGTCTTGTATGCAAAGCATGTTTGATTCACACATTTTCTCTCAAATAAATCTCCTTGTTTCTCTCCGATTAAATTGAGATGCATAAAGTGACTAATATTAATTATGCAAATCTTGCATGCTACTATCTCTCGTTACTATGAGTGACCCGGTTGGGGACTACTCCTTTGCCTATATCATGACAAAAAGGGGGAGTAGTATATGGTAAGGGGAGATGACTGTGCACATTGGGGAGATAACACATTGAAGGGGAGTAACCCTTTGAGGGGGAGCATTGCATTTATCATACATTGCATATATTTTGTAATGTTGTGCCTAAATTCTAAAAATTCAAATGCTTGTTTTGATATCACTTGATTAATCTCACATTTCACTTGTATTGGAAAACATAGAAATCTTATTTACAGGGCTTGATTATTCTACAAGAGATTGAAGACTTGAAGTTTTATTTTCTTATCTCTTTGTGTTGTAGAATATCATAGTTGTCCCGTAGTTTCTATTTCTTTGTGAGGAATCAATGTGAGTGGTGGTTTTGTCACGAAATAGCCAAAGGGGGAGATTGTAAGGTTCCCATTTGTTGATTGGCTCATTTCGTAGACAACCACATGTTGGGGTTCTTTGTAAGGGTAGCCTAAGTATCGGTCTTATTGTTCGAAGCCCTTTGAAGACCTCGTGTTGATAAGCACCGAAGGTAAATTTCTATGTGCTTACTTTTCTTTGAAGAGATTAGTTGCACATACACACTTAACATTCATTGCATATGTGTGCATTCTCTTCATTTGTCACATTTCACACTTGCACTTATTTATTATATTTTGTTGTGTGTAATTGTGTCATGTTGTTGTGTAATTCGTTTCCCGATAACTTTTGGAAACGTCCGCGCATGCACTAGAATGTGTTTGGTTTAGCGCGAGGACCGCTTATGGAGAATGCCCTTGGCTTCTCCTTGGTTTTCACTTATCTAGGTGATCGGCGGTTGTGATCGGCGGCCTGGCCACCGAATGAAACCGCCGTTTCAGTCCAGATTGATCTGAAGCATTTCTGCGATTGAGATCGGCGGTCACGACCGCCGTTCGAAACCGCCGTTTCAAGACCTGATTGATTTATCTCTCAGTCTAATTCGGCGGTTGAATCGGAGGTCACAAAACCGCCGTTCGAAACAGCCGTTCATACCTGATTGATTTTAATCTCTCTGTTTTGATTCGGCGGTTGGGATCGGCGGTCACGAAACCGCCTAATGAACCGCCGTTTTTTCTCTGTTCTTCACGAGCTCAATTCGGCGGTCATAATCGGCGGCCTGGCATCATCCTTGAATTAAGAGAGTTCATATTCAGAATTCAAACTTAGGATATTTTTTAAAGAGAAGAAAAATTCCAAGAACTCAATTTTTGATTACTCAAACACTTTTTCATGATCATCAATCATCATCTAGCATCATCCTTGATCTTCTAGATGTCATCTTGCATGGAATCTTCATCATACTTTGCTTGGTAAGCTTTTCACTAATATCTTACATGTTTTGTGTTTCTCTTATCTAGCAATCTCAATTAATTACTTGTTTGTTATTTTGTATGCTTTGGATACAATATTGAGATGAGTATGATGTATGTTTGAGAATTTGTATTGTGCTAGCATATTAGGTTTTGTGCTTAATATTGATTAGCTAAACTAATTGACATGTCATTTAGTTTTGATATCTAGGATTGTTCTAATTGCATATTAATCATCTTAGATAAGCATATAGGGTTTCCCTTGCTCTATGTTGCATTTTGGATATTTTCATATATTCACTTAGGGTTGTATTCTCTTCTAGAGAAAGTAAGTCTTGTGTGTAGCAACCGGGATTAGGTTGCTTAGATCGCAAGCAAATAGGACTAGCTTCACTCATACCGGGATTAGGTAGGTGTGTGATTACTTCCGGGATTAGGTTGTAATCGTTTGCACATTTAGTGGATTCGAGGTTCGAGTGTGGCTTACTTACATAGCCCGTGGTTTTTCCCGTGAGGGTTTCCACGTAAAAACCAAGTGTTGTTTTAATTTCCGCACCATATTACAATTGCTTGGTTATATTATCTTGAGGGCATTTTCGTAATTTTGACTAACACGAAAAATTGGGTTAAAAGCGTAAAATCTATTCACCCCCCCTCTAGATAGCTTTATACACACCGTGCTATAATTTGTTTCAATAAGCTCATCATCACTTGATGACTTATCTCCCTCTCCGAAGTCATCACTTTCACTCCAAGTGGCGACCATCATTTTTTCTTTCTTGTTCTTCAAATTCCCACGATCGGGTGAGATATGACCTATGCCGCCACACTCATAGCATTGGACCCCTTTCTCTTGCCTACGCTCATGCTTCTTGAAGGGCTTCAAGTCTTGGCCTTTGAATCCAAAGCCACGCTTCTCGAACTTGACAAATTTTTTGAATCTTTGAAGCATCAAAATCATGTCTTCGTCCAAGTCACCTTTCTCCTCCTTCCCTACCTTAGAAGCACTCAAAGCAATTCCTTTTTGCTTCTTTGAAGGAGTGGAGCTAGGACCCTTCCTAGACTCGTAGGCGAGAAGTCTACCTATTACCTCGCTCGGCTTCATGTCCTTAAAATCACTATTTTCTTCTAAAGCCGTCACCTTAGACTCAAACCTCTCGGGAAGCGATCTCATTATCTTTTGCTTGATCCTTCTATCCGAGTAAGGGTCACCAAGTTGATGACTTTGGTTGACAATGTCCATCAACCTAATCTCAAAGTCGTTGAAGCACTCATTCTCCTCCATCCTAAGTGTCTCAAATTGAGTTTGGAGGACTTGAAGTTTGGAGTCCTTCACTACTTCGGTTCCCTCGTGTGCAACCTCTAAGATGTCCCATGCCTCCTTGGCTATCTTAGTGTTCTGAATCAGTTTGTACTGATTTTCGTCCACTGCACATATAAGGGCGTGCCATGCCTTTTGATTCCACTTGGACAACTCAAACTCGGGTTGTGTCCACTGTGCCTTAGGCTTGAGCACTTCTTCTCCTCCACCCGTGGGAGTCATCATAGGAGGCGAATATCCATCTTCAATGGCCATCCATGCCCTATCATGGATTTGACACACATATGCCTCCATCTTCCCTTTCCATTGGGAGTAATTTATGTCGGTGAAGAGGGGTGGCCTTACGCTCGAAGCATCCTCATTTGAACCACCGATTCCACTCATAGTGTATAATGAATGGATGAAATGAATGCAAAATGTATGAATGATCAAAGAATCACACAAATGCAAAACACACCAAAAATGAGCTAGGATCACCTATGTATGTCTAGGAACCCGCTCTGATACCAATTGAAACAAAAATACGGTGTGTACTAAATATATTATCTAGAAGGGGGGTGAATATATTTTAACTATTATTACCCAATTTTCGCATGCAAGTCAATTTTACGAAAATGCCCCTACTAGTCAAAAATACAAGCAAGTGTAATATAGTGCAGAATTTAAATAACACTTGATGTATACGTGGAAACCCAACCACTGGGAAAAACCACCGGCTGTATAGTGCGCCACACTCGGAACTCAAAATCACTAATTGAAATGAAGTTTACAACCTATGTAGACCTCGTCTAACACTCCGGTCTGTAACCCCTCACTTCTACCCAGCGGGCCTTTATTAGCAACCCTATTCCAATTTGCTTGAGGCCTAAGCACTCTTAGCCCCAAGACTTACTTCTCAATGAAGAGAAACAACCTAAGTGAATATGTATGAATATTCAAAATGCAAATTAGAGCTAGGTTACTCTATATGCTTATCTAGGATAATGATTTTGCAATTAAAATAATCCTAGATATAAATGGCTAGATGACATGTCAAATAGCTTAGCTAATCAAGATTAATTAAAAACCTAATTAGCTATCACAATCAACACTCAATCATTTTCATCACAAATAATCTCTAACTTGTATCTAGCATATAATCAAAAGCATACAAGTAATTAAAGAGATGTATTAATATGAAAAACACTAAAGTAATATGAAATTAGTGAAGAACATACCAAATAAGATGTGATGATTCAAAACCATGCATGGATCAATTCTATGGAGGCATAAAAGATCAAATATGAAATTTTATGCAAAAGGGATTTGATTTGAGTGTTTAAAGTTGAGTTCTTGATTTGATTTTTTTCTCAAAAATCGCTCTTGATAGTTTAGGGTTCTAAGGTCTCAAAGAACTTCATCAGAGAATGAGAAAATAAGATATTTATAGACATCAAGAATTGGGCATGTGAAAATACAATTTTGCCCCTGAAACGCACCGTTCGGCGGTTTCAATCGGCGGCCAGGCCGCCGATCACGACCGCCGAATTGAGCTCGTGAAGAACAGAGCATCAACGGCAGTTTCATTCGGCGGTTTCGTGACCGCCGATCCAACCGAATTAGACCGAGAGATTAAAATTGATCAGGTATGAACGGCGGTTTCGAACGGCGGTCGTGACCGCCGATCGTGACCGCATAATTGCTTCAGACCAATCTGGACTGAAACGGCGGTTTCATTCGGCGGCCAGGCCGCCGATCATAACCGCCGATCACCAACAATGGTGAAAACCAAGGAGAAGCCAAGGGCATTCTCCGTGGGCAGTCTTCGCGCAAAACCAAGTACACATACGTGTGAGCACGGACGTTTCCGAACACTATCGGGAAACGAATTACTAAGCACATATACACACAACAAGTTATAAAACAAAGTGCTAGTGTGTAAAGTAACATGTGAAGAGTATGCACACAAATGCAAGTATGCTAAGTGTGTGTGTGCTTACTAAATCTCTTCAAAGAAAAATCAAGCACAAGAAATTATACCTTTGGCATGCTTGTCCCTTGAGGTCTTGAAAGGGCCTTCGAGCATGAAGTTCAAACACCTAACTACCCCTACATTATCAACCCCAACATGTGGTTTGTCCACGAAATAAGCCAATCAAGATATGGGAATCCTTACAGGTTAGGAGTCTAAAAAGATGATGGGAATTAGGGTTGAATTTCGGTCACCCTATATAGGTGATGTGATGAAATTCGGCCAACCCTAATACCACACCTAATAGATTTCGGCAACCCTAAAGTAAAAAGAGAAGCAAAATTCGGCCACCCTATATATTTCTTATGATAGGGTTCGGCCACCGCTAATGCTTGTTTGATTCAATTTTCTTCTTCTTCTAAACTCATAGACAAGTATTTGATTATTCTACTAAGACATAAAAGAGAGAAGAGATTATTCTTTTGATGGTACACTAATTGCTTGTTCATCAATAAGCTTGTGTGTACAACATCGAATTAGGTTCACGCGAGTTTCGATCATTAGATTGAGAACTCAAAAGTGACAGGAATAATTTTTGTATTCTTTTGATTGTTTTAAGACTAACAAAGAAAAAGAAAAGTTTGTTTGTCCATTCTCAGGTTTGCAATTCAAAGAAAAGGGAGACCACGCTCCTAAGTGATTCACGTTCGTGCTAGGATTGAAGATCTTGCGGATTACCATCGACGTAAGTCAATCGGATCACGCAACAAAAGGTATTATACTTTTGTTACTTTATATATGGTTAATTAATTTAAAGGGTTAAGGTTCATAAAAAGGAAAAATTTTAAAACATACTAAATCGACTTTTAGTCTCGCTTCCGCTGCGTGTACTACGGTATTTTTCCCTACAATTTCTTTGCTATAAGCACACTCAAAGAAAAGGTGGGCATGAGTCTCAGGGAAAGCGGAGCAAAGAACACAAATAGTACCAGCATGAGGAGTATAAGGATGAACACGGTCCAACGTTGAAAGTCTCCCTCAACCAAAGAATGAAGCTTATAAATTTAACCATTGTCCGTCTAAGTATGGTGTCTTGATAAATTTTTCAATGAAGATTCCGATGTTTGATGTATGATCATCTATCGGGATGAAGTGCTTGGTATCTTGGGATGGTGACTTGGAGGCCACTTTGCTACTAGGATCCCATGTGTGATATAGAGAAGTAATGTAGCAGGTATCCCGATTACGTATCTTGACCTTTTAGCGATTAGTCCTTGTAAGGATTCCCATATCTTGATTGGCTTATTTCATGGACAAACCACATGTTGGGGTTGATTATGTAAGGGTAGTTTAGGTGATTGAACTTCAAGCTCGAAGGCCCTTCCAAGACCTCAAGAGACAAGCACACCAAAGGTATAATCTCTAGTGCTTGGTTTTTCTTTGAAGAGACTTAGAATGCACACACACACTTAGCATACTTGCATTTGTGTGCATACTCTTCACATGTCACTTTACACACTAGCACTTTGATTGATATCTTGTTGTGTGTATATGTGCTTAGTAATTCGTTTCCCGATAGTGTTTAGAAACGTCCGCGCATGCACTAGAATGTGCTTGGTTTTGCACGAAGACCGCCCACGGAGAATGCTCTTGGCTTCTCCTTTAGATTCACCATCACTGGTGAATCGGCGGTTTGATCGGCGGCCTGGCCGCAACCGCCGTTTCAGTCCAGAAAGGTCTGGAGTGATTCTATGGTTACAATCGGTGGCCACTAACCGCCATTCGAAACCGCCGATCATACCTGATTGATTTATTCCTCGGGTTTTATTCTATGGTTGGTTCGGCGTTTTCGAAACCACCGATTGAAACTGCCATTGTTCCCCTGTTCTTCTCGGGTTCAATTCGGCGGTTTGAAACGGTGGCCTGGCCGCTGAATGAAACTGTCGATCGTGCATTTTCAGGGGCAAACTTATCTTTTCACATGCTCTGTTTTTCATGCCTATAAATATCTCACTTTCTCTTGTTCTGAATATGACTCTTTGATTATCAAGAACCCTATATTTTTAAAGAGAGATTTTGAGAGAAAAAGCAACCAAGTTTGCTCATTTAAACACTCAAATACATTCCTTTGTGCATCAAAGTTCATCTTGCATTCATCCATGAATGGGTTTGCATCATCACAACATGCTTGGTAAGATTTTGATTAATTTCATCTTATTTTAGTATTTTACTATCAAGCATATTCTCTTTTAATTTACTTGTATGTTTTTTATCATATGATAAATACAAGAATAGAGAATTAATTGTGATGAATTGATTGAGTGTTGTAATGTGATTGCTAATTAGGTTTTTGATTCATCTTGATTAGCTAAGTTATTTGACATGTCATTTAGCAATTGATATCTAGGGTTGATTTAAATTGATTATATCATCATCCTAGATAAGCATCTAAGGTTACCTAGCCTTGTTTGTTGTTTGAATATTTATACATATTCACATAGGTTGCATAATCTCTTCATTGAGAATTAAGTCTTGAGGCTAAGATTGTTTAGGCCTCAAGCAATTGGACTAGAGCCACTTTTAAAGGCCCGAGCGGTAGAAGTTGGGGGTTATTGACCGGAGTGTTAGACGAGGTCTACATAGGTTGTAAACTCCATCTCAATTAGTGGATTTCGAGGTCCGAGTGTGGAGCACTAAACAGCCCGTGGTTTTTCCCAGTGGTTGGGTTTCCACGTATAAATCAAGTGTTATTTAAATTCCGCACTATATTACACTTGCTTGTATTTTTGACTAGTAGGGGCATTTTCGTAAAATTGACTTGCATGCGAAAATTGGGTAATAAAGCTTAAAATCTTTTCAACCCCCCTATAGATATGTATCTAACACACCATTAATTTGTTTCAATTGGTATCAGAGCGGGTTCCTAGATATACTTAGAAGATCCAAGCTCATTTTTGGTGTGTTTTGCATTTGTGTGATTTTTGCTCATTTATACATTTTGCAATCATTTGAATTCATTCATTATATACAATGAGTGGATACGGTGGCAACCAAGAGGGTGCGTCAAGTACACGACCTCCTCTTCTCACCGGTGTGAATTATGCCTCATGGAAAGGCAAGATGGAAGCATACTTATGTCAAATCCATGATAGGGCATGGATGGCAATTGAAGACAGGTATGTGGCTCCTAAGATGACTCCCACGGGTGGTGGAGAAGAAGTACTCAAGCCTAAGGCTCAGTGGTCCACTGAAGAGTTTGAGACTTCAAAATGGAATAGGAAGGCTTGGCACGCTCTTCTATGTGTAGTGGATGAAAATCAGTATAAACTGATTTAAAACACTAGGATAGCCAAGGAGGCATGGGATATCCTAGAGGTTACCTATGAAGGAACCGATGTTGCCAAGAATTCCAAGCTTCAAGTCCTTCAAACGCAATTTGAGTTGCTCAAGATGGAGGAGGATGAATGCTTCAATGATTTTGAAGTCAAGTTGATGGATATTGTAAATCAAAGCCATCAACTCGGTGACCCTTATATGGATAGAAGAGTTAAGCAAAAAATTATGAGGTCTCTCCCCACTAGGTTTGAAGCAAAGGTGACGGCTTTAGAAGAAAATAGTGGATGTAAGGATATGAAGTCGAGCGAGGTAATTGGAAGACTCCTCGCCTATGAATCTAGGAAGGCTCCTAGTATTTCTCCTCCTAAAAAGCAAAAAGGGATTGCTTTGAAAGCTTCCAAGGTTGAGAAGGAGGAAAAAGGTGACTCGGATGAAGACATGGCTTTGATGCTTAGAAAATTCAAGAAATTTGTCAATTTTGAGAAGAAAGCTGTTGGATCCAAAGGCCAAGACTTGAAGAAAAAGGCTCCCTTCAAGAGTTTTGAGCCTAGGCAAGAGAAGAGTGAAAAGAAAGGGGTCCAATGCTATGAGTGTGGCGGTATATGACACATCTCACCCGATTGTGGGAATTTGAAGAATAATATGGCAAAAATGATGGCCGCCACTTGGAGTGAAAGTGATGGCCACCACTTGGAGTGAAAGTGATGACTCAGGAAAGGGAGACAAGTCATCAAGTGATGATGAGCTTACCATCGACTACACGGCATTTTGGGCCACTTGTGTAGAAGATAAAGTTGTTGGTAAGAAAGCCTTGACTAGTGATCCCATAAAAGAAAAAGATGAAGAAGTAGCTTTAGAGGAGATAAGTGTAGCTACTCATTGGGATATGGCTCTCATTGACTCAAGAGACCAAGGTGAAGGTCTTAATGAGGGAAATGACTCCATTAGTGAGAAGGAGAATGAAGGAGATAACTCAAGTGAAGATGACTCCTCATCTAACTCTACAAATGGAAGTGTAGAGAAAATGGATGTTAATGACTTTATAGTCAAATGTGAAAGTTCATTGAAGAAGAACAATAGAAAGTTGAAGATTTTAGAGGATGAAAATCTAGAGCTTTCAACACACAATGACCAGTTAAGTAAACAAGTGGAGGCATCCAAGAAGATTGAAGACAAGCTAAGAGATGAGCTAGCTTTGTCTAAGAGGAATGAAGAAGGGTTAAAGAGAGAGCTTGATGAAGCTAAAGAGTCATTGACTAGGATGACTACAAGCACCAAGAAGCTTGACCACATTCTTGGTAGTGGAAAGAACCCTTATGACAAGAGAGGTATTGGGTGATCGCGCTCCAAATGTTTACATTTAGCGCTCCCTAACTTAGCTTTTGTAACCGTTTTCCGAGCCCTTTTTGGTATTTAATATTGTAAATAAGTGTTTTTCAGGTGTTTTAGCTCATCATGGGTATTTTGGACCAAACTGGAGAAAAGTAGCGAAATCAGGGCAAAAGATGGCAAATATGTCATTTGGGAGAATTAGGGGTCAAAGTGCAATTCTGGAGGATTTATTGCAGATTTGGTGATTAAGGAAGCATACAGGGAAGCATTGTGATATTCACCAGCCAAAGCAGCAGAAGGGTGCCACGTCAGCAGTCAGACGACGTCGTTTGGCCCTCTTGCACATCAGCATGACGTCATCGATGACGTCAATTCGTCTTCAACATGCAGCCGGGTCGACCCGACCCGCATCTGACCCGGTTCAGACCCGATCGACCCGGTGACAACCCGACTTGATTCCGGCCCGTTTCCAACACCGTTTCCGGCGGCCGTCCACCCAGAATGATTGCTGGAGCTCCTCCGGTCCGTTTGCCACCAGTTCCGACCTCCCATGCAAGTGCTTTCCATCTCCACCAACTCCTCCAAGTCTTTCAAACCACCATGGCCAACCAAGCTTGGAAGCTTCCTTCCAGCGGCTTCTTTCTCGCCCCAAACACGTCCAAACCCGCGAGAAGTCAGCGGTTTCATGCGGCGGGAGCAAGCCCGCAGTCCCGAAGGTTAGAAGTCACCAAAAACCTTCCGTTTTCACTGTGACTTCACGCCAGCGGGAATAAGCTCGCCGTCCAGAGTGCATGAAGTCGCCGGAATGCCTGGAAGAAATTCAGCTCGTCCCACTTGCTCTCCAATCAGATTAGCTTGCCCAAAAACTCTTCCCACTTAGATATTTTGAGATATTTTTCTATTTAATTATCTTAGATAAAATATCTATTCTATCTATCTTAGTTTGTAAGTTAATACATCACATATACTACACACTACATTTAGTCATTAGAAACAATTAGTTACCATTAGTTTTTAGTTAGACTTTAGTTTAGTTTTAAGAGAGAGAATAACTCTCTCAACTTTAGTGTAGTTTTCTCATCATTTTCCATCACTTTCTAGGTAGCCAAACACCACCTTGAGCTACCTAGACTTGATCCTTTGGAGTTGCTCTAGAAGGATATTGTGCTTGGATTGCTAGGAGGAGCCTTTGAAAGTTCATAAAATACTCGAGGTGTGTTTATCAATATAAAGCTAGAGGGGGGGTGAATAGATTTTATCTAATTATTACCCAATTTTCGCATGCAAGTCAATTTTACGAAAATACCCCTAGCAAGTCAACAAAACATACAAGTGTAATAAGATGCGGAAATAGTAAATGACACTTGATGTTTACGTGGAAAACCCAACCACTGGGAAAAACCACGGGCTGTTAAGTGCGCCACACTCGGACCTCGAAATCCACTATATGAAAAGACGGTTACACCCTCAAGTGATTCTCGGACCCTCACCCTAGATAACCTCAGGCTATGGACACTACCAATCGCCACTCTTGGTTCAATCCCTAGTGATATCCCCTGATACACTACTCTTGGCGTGAGCACCCTCTAATCTACCACGCGGGCCTTTTATAGCGGCTCTAGTCCAATTTGCTTGAGGCCTAAGCACACTTAGCCCCAAGACTTCAATCTCTCAAAAGAGATGCACAACCCTATGTGAATATGTATGAATATTCAATTAATGCAATAAGAGCTAGGGTACTCTAAATGCTTACCTAGGATTATAAGATGACAATATAATCAATCCTAGATATCACATATAGCTATATGACATGGCATATAACTTTAGCTAAGTAAAGGATCACCAATCCTAGATACAAAGCTATCATATAAAACCCACAAACATTCAAAGGATTAACTAGTTGATTAAAAAACAATCTATCAACCTAGTTATCAATACATCACACAAGAATGTTCATGGCATAGCTTTTAGGCAATAATGACCTAATCAAATAAGCTATGAAAAATAATCTCAATCAATAAATGAGATCAATTAGCTAGATGGCATATGAACATTAAAGCCTAGCTAACAAATAAAAACCCAATCAACACATAATCTCAATCTTATATGTAGAAATTAATCTAAACACATATAAGTAAAATATGAGATAAAATTGATAAGTAGAAACACTAATTATGTAAGATAAAAGTGTTCAACAAATCATACCATGTGTATTGAAGAAGTCCCATGCATTAGCATATGCTAGATGATCCTAGATGATGCTTAGATGAAGATTTATGCATGTGGGGATGGGTTTAGAGAGATAAAGATATGATCTTTAAGCTTTCTCTCTCAAGTCTCTCTAAATATCTCTCTAGGGTTCTTATGATCAAAAGACTTGTATTCTGAACCAGAGATAAGGATGTATTTATAGAGACCAAAAACAGGGCAGGTGAAAATACAATTTTGCCCTTGAAACGCACCGATTGGCGGTTTCATTCGGCGGCCAGGCCGCCGAACTGAACCGCCGAATGGCTCCCGTGTGGAACAGGGGAACTTCGGCGACTTAATTCGGCGGTTTGGAAACCGCCGATCCCAACCGCCGTTTTGGACCCGAGAGATATATTTCAATCAGGTCTCATTCGGCGGTTTCGAACGGCGGCCAGGCCGCCGAACGTAACCGCCGAGTCACCAAAAATGGTGAAATCAAGGAGAAGCCAAAGGCATCTCCACCGGCGATCATCGCGCAAAACAAAGCACATTACCGTGCACGCGCGGACGTTTCCGACATCCTTAGGGAAACGAATTACACCACACTAAAAGCTAACATACATGAAGTGCAAGTGTGGGTATTGAATGCATCCTAATGCCTAACATGTCATGGCATTATCATATAACAAGATGCAATCAATTCAACATGCAAGAAGAGATATTGAATAAATCAATAAAGCACAATGCACACAAAATATAAACACACCATACAAGAATAAGAGTTATGCATGTTGTGTGTGTGTGCAACTATATCTCTTCAAGCCAATGTAAGCACTAGATATATACCTTTGGTGCTTGTCCTCTTGAGGTCTTGGAAAGGGTCTTGATCTTCAACAAACACCTAGACTACCCTTACAACCAAACCCCAACATGTGGTTTGACCACGAAATAAGCCAATCAATAATGGGAATCCTTACAATCTCCCCCTTTGGCTATTTCGTGACAAAACCACCACTCACATTGATTCCTCACAACATAATAGAAACTACAGGTCTACTTATGATTTTCTACTTTACAAAGAGATAAGATAAATAGTCTTGAAGTCTTCAATCTCAAGTAGAACAATCAATCCCTGAAAGCACAGTTTCTATACTTTCTAATACAAGAAAAGGTGAGATGAATCAAGTGAGATAAAACAAGCGAGATAAAACAAGCATTTGCATTTAGAAATTTAAGTACAACATCATGCAATGTATGAATGTGCAAATGCTCCCCCTCAAAGGGTTACTCCCCCTCAATTAGTATTCTCCCCAACATGCACAATTGCTACTACAATTTGCAACTCCCCTTACCACAACATACTCCCCCTTTTTGTCATGATATAGACAAGGGAGTAATCCCCAACCGGGTCACTCAAGGCAAAGAGAGTTAGTAGCATTCTAGTATATGCATAATCAATATAAGTCACTTTATGCAATCTCAAATTTATTGGAGAGAAACAAGGAGATTTATTTAAATAAAATGTGTGAATCAAAAAATTGCTTTGCATACAAGACATGTAGCATTTAAGTCCAAAATATCATGGTATTTGGCAAAGCAAATGACAAAGGTTTTCAATATGAATTCAAACCAATTTCACCAATGTCAAGAGAGAAGCAAGGATATAGGTTTTCATTGATTTCAATTTAAGAACAACTATATCCAACTTTATAAGCTAAACATGTCATGAGCGACTTTGCACCCTACTTGATTTTTCCGGATAAGATATCCGTATGATAGTAGACATGTTCAACCAATAAAGAAGGAGAGACATTTGGATTGTAAAATCCTTGAATGGATATAAGATCCTTTTTCATTTGAGTCTCATAAGCTTTTTCACACATTATTTGCAGTTAAGAAATGCAATCATCAAAACATGCTTTTTAAGATTAGCATTTAGCATGTCATTTTAGCAATCATCATGTCATGGAGATCATTATAGATCATTCAAATTAAATCCTATGTATATATCTCCTAGTCCAAAAATGCATGTTTGAACATAAATATGACATGGATTGCAATACAAGCATTGATCACACTTATTGAATAGAAAATATGTATACATAGTGTAACCAAGCTAACTCAAGCAACAAAAAGAGAAGCACAAGATATTTCAAATTTTTTTGCAAGTGACAAGATGCAAAATAGCTCTCTTTGCTTAAGTTCCCCATATGGGGTCAATTATCCACACCACTTCAATGAAGGGCATGAGGTCTAAAAGACTTACCAAGTCCATAGGACCTAGTTGAACCTATTTGAGACATGTTTGTCTCGTAGCAAGCGGGTTCGTCTTTTCTAATCCACTTAGGTGCCTCAAAAACATACCTAGTGGTCATAGGTTCTAGAGTTCTAGATGGCAAAGAATCATGCAAATGATTTTCTTCCTTTTTAAGGACATGCATCTTAGCTCTAGCCTTTTTCTTTTCAATCATGCATATAAGATTACATATTTAAATGTAATGCAAGCAACTTGGTCTAACATGACCAACAATACCACACAAAAGACAAGAGGAGATAAGGTTAGGAATTATACCATTCCCTTGAGCATGCAAAAGTGCTTTCCCTTGTCGTTGTGGTTGTCTTGGTAGTTGGATAGGATCTCTCCTCCTTTGATGATGACCAAGACAAAGTTGCTTGCTCGGTTGAGCTAGCATGATTGAACACTTCCCTATTAAGATCGTAGGTTGAGGGAAGATAGCCTTCTTGGTTGGTTAGACCAAGATTGAGGAAGGCTTGGGCTTGAAGCTCTTTGGTGATGTGAGCAACGCCCTTTCATCTTCGTCTCCTCTCTCACCATAGAGGGACATCTCCTCATCGGAGTCATTTTCTTCTCTCACAAAAGCACTCATAGTGTTTGCGTTGAATGAATGCAAATGAGAAGAATGCAAGATGTATGTCAAAAACAATAATCATACAAAATGCAAAAACACACCAAAATGAGCTAGGATCACCTAAGTATATCTAGGAACCCGCTCTGATACCAATTGAAAGTTCATAAAATACTCGAGGTGTGTTTATCAATATAAAGCTAGAGGGGGGGTGAATAGATTTTATCTAATTATTACCCAATTTTCGCATGCAAGTCAATTTTACGAAAATACCCCTAGCAAGTCAACAAAACATACAAGTGTAATAAGATGCGGAAATAGTAAATGACACTTGATGTTTACGTGGAAAACCCAACCACTGGGAAAAACCACGGGCTGTTAAGTGCGCCACACTCGGACCTCGAAATCCACTATATGAAAAGACGGTTACACCCTCAAGTGATTCTCGGACCCTCACCCTAGATAACCTCAGGCTATGGACACTACCAATCGCCACTCTTGGTTCAATCCCTAGTGATATCCCCTGATACACTACTCTTGGCGTGAGCACCCTCTAATCTACCACGTGGGCCTTTTATAGCGGCTCTAGTCCAATTTGCTTGAGGCCTAAGCACACTTAGCCCCAAGACTTCAATCTCTCAAAAGAGATGCACAACCCTATGTGAATATGTATGAATATTCAATTAATGCAATAAGAGCTAGGGTACTCTAAATGCTTACCTAGGATTATAAGATGACAATATAATCAATCCTAGATATCACATATAGCTATATGACATGGCATATAACTTTAGCTAAGTAAAGGATCACCAATCCTAGATACAAAGCTATCATATAAAACCCACAAACATTCAAAGGATTAACTAGTTGATTAAAAAACAATCTATCAACCTAGTTATCAATACATCACACAAGAATGTTCATGGCATAGCTTTTAGGCAATAATGACCTAATCAAATAAGCTATGAAAAATAATCTCAATCAATAAATGAGATCAATTAGCTAGATGGCATATGAACATTAAAGCCTAGCTAACAAATAAAAACCCAATCAACACATAATCTCAATCTTATATGTAGAAATTAATCTAAACACATATAAGTAAAATATGAGATAAAATTGATAAGTAGAAACACTAATTATGTAAGATAAAAGTGTTCAACAAATCATACCATGTGTGTTGAAGAAGTCCCATGCATTAGCATATGCTAGATGATCCTAGATGATGCTTAGATGAAGATTTATGCATGTGGGGATGGGTTTAGAGAGATAAAGATATGATCTTTAAGCTTTCTCTCTCAAGTCTCTCTAAATATCTCTCTAGGGTTCTTATGATCAAAAGACTTGTATTCTGAACCAGAGATAAGGATGTATTTATAGAGACCAAAAACAGGGCAGGTGAAAATACAATTTTGCCCTTGAAACGCACCGATTGGCGGTTTCATTCGGCGGCCAGGCCGCCGAACTGAACCGCCGAATGGCTCCCGTGTGGAACAGGGGAACTTCGGCGACTTAATTCGGCGGTTTGGAAACCGCCGATCCCAACCGCCGTTTTGGACCCGAGAGATATATTTCAATCAGGTCTCATTCGGCGGTTTCGAACGGCGGCCAGGCCGCCGAACGTAACCGCCGAGTCACCAAAAATGGTGAAATCAAGGAGAAGCCAAAGGCATCTCCACCGGCGATCATCGCGCAAAACAAAGCACATTACCGTGCACGCGCGGACGTTTCCGACATCCTTAGGGAAACGAATTACACCACACTAAAAGCTAACATACATGAAGTGCAAGTGTGGGTATTGAATGCATCCTAATGCCTAACATGTCATGGCATTATCATATAACAAGATGCAATCAATTCAACATGCAAGAAGAGATATTGAATAAATCAATAAAGCACAATGCACACAAAATATAAACACACCATACAAGAATAAGAGTTATGCATGTTGTGTGTGTGTGCAACTATATCTCTTCAAGCCAATGTAAGCACTAGATATATACCTTTGGTGCTTGTCCTCTTGAGGTCTTGGAAAGGGTCTTGATCTTCAACAAACACCTAGACTACCCTTACAACCAAACCCCAACATGTGGTTTGACCACGAAATAAGCCAATCAATAATGGGAATCCTTACAGCCTTCTTGCGCAAGAAACGAATCCGGATGGGTTTGTTTAGCTCTTCTTTTGTATTTTCATGCTTATATAATTCTATGTGTAACTAAACTCTTTTGTTAAGGGATTGATGTAATTCTTGTAATTATGCTATTGATTTAATCAATCTATGTGTTACTTCACTCTCTAAGGCTTGTATGTGTGTATTATGAACTCTAATTATATGATATGTGGATAATATGTCTTGCATATACATTTATTGTACACACTTGGTAGTCAATTTCATGCATAAAGTGTCCCACAATATGTATTAATGTTCCACTATCAATTTCATAGAGATGTTTCTAAGTAATTCATGACTTGAGTTAATTAGAAAATCTCTACATCACTATTCCTAAATCCTCTCTTAATCACTTATCTATGATAATAGGTTATGTGTTAGATGATGGATTTTGTGCTTAACATTATTGATAAATGAAATACATGCCTTAGAATGTTGTGAATGTGTTAAATGAATGATTGATTAATGATATGGTAGTTACTTGAATGAGTCAATCCCCTAACATCTTTAATCTAGCTTAATTGTCTTAATCTAGCTTTAATCATTAGTTAATTGCAAGCTTAGAATAATTGATTTAGATAACATTAATTAGTAAACTTGTTAGGAGTTAGAAATAGATAAGTAATGATAACCTAGACTCACGTAGCTAACCATTCCTCGTGGGAACGACTACCCTTATTCGTTACCCTTTACTGCTCACACGACTCGTACACTTGCTAAGGGTGAACCACCCACGCGCCCCTTAGAATAACCGTGGTAGAATAGCGTAATTTACTGTAGCATTTGTAGAACCGGTTTGGGCGCGTCATTGGGTATGAAGAAAGCAAGGAGATCACTACTCCAACCAAGACCGTCTTTGTCAAGAGTTTGGGCAAGATAGAAGCCTCGCTGGTGCACACTCCTAGGAAGAAAATTAATTTAGGACAATGTTTAAGAAGTGCACAAGTGAAGGAAGCTCCAAGGAGACAATCTCAAGCACAAAAAGTTCCTCAACCTAACTTCCCTCAAGCTAAAATTCATCAAGGGAAGATGCCAATCATGCAAAATGAACCAAGGAAGCAAGCTAGACCGGTTCAACAACAAAGAAGATTTGAACCCATTCAACCACAAAGTCATGGGAAGGTTCCTATGCATGCTCAAGGACATGGTATGAATTCTAAATTTATCCCTACATGTCACTTTTGTGGTATTGATGGTCACATTAGACCAAATTGCTTTCATTTCATTAAATTATGTAGATTCAAAAGCATGATTGAAAAGAGAATGAAACAAATTATAGCACGGTGTGTATAAAGCTATCTAGAGGGGGGGTGAATAGATTTTACGCTTTTTACCCAATTTTTCGTGTTAGTCAAAATTACGAAAATGCCCTCAAGATAATATAAACAAGCAAGTGTAATATGGTGCGGAAATTAAAACAACACTTGGTTTTTACGTGGAAACCCTCACGGGAAAAACCACGGGCTATGTAAGTAAGCCACACTCGAACCTCGAATCCACTAAATGTGCAAACGATTACAACCTAATCCCGGAAGTAATCA
Source organism: Acer yangbiense (assembly GCA_008009225.1). Lineage (NCBI taxonomy): Eukaryota > Viridiplantae > Streptophyta > Magnoliopsida > Sapindales > Sapindaceae > Acer > Acer yangbiense. The sequence goes on along the minus strand of CM017772.1, from coordinate 9,274,939 downwards.
CACACCTACCTAATCCCGGTATGAGTGAACCTAGTCCAATTTGCTTGCGTTCTAAGCAACCTAATCCCGGATGCTACACACAAGACTTACTTTCTCTATGAAGAGAATACAACCCTAAGTGAATATATGTGAATATCCAAAATGCAACATAGAGCAAGGGAAACCCTATATGCTTGTCTAAGATGATTAATATGCAATTAAGAGCAATCCTAGATATCAAAACTAAATGACATGTCAATTAGTTTAGCTAATCAATATTAAGCACAAAACCTAATATACAAGCACAATATAAAATCTCAAACATACATCATACTCATCTCAATATTGTATCTAAAGCATACAAAATAACAAACAAGTAATTAATTGAGATTGCTAGATAAGAGAAACACAAAACATGTAAGATATTAGTGAAAAGCTTACCAAGCAAAGTATGATGAAGATTCCATGCTAGATGACATCTAGATGATCTAAGATGATGCTAGATGATGATTGATGATCATGAAAAAGTGTTTGAGAATCAAGAATGGAGTTCTTGGAATTTTTCTTCTCTTTGAAAAATATCCTAAGTATGAATTCTGAATATGAACTCTCTTCATTGACCTAAAGTCAAAGTGGCATATATATAGGGGGCCAAATCAAAGTGTGGTCGTTTAAGTAAGTTTCAAAGAAACGCGCCAATCGGCGGTTTCAATCGGCGGCCAGGCCGCCGTTCATGACCGCCGAATTGAGCTCGTGAAGAACAGAGCATAAACGGCGATTCATTCGGCGGTTTCGTGACCGCCGATTCCAACCGCCGAAACAGAACAGAGAGATTAAAATCAACCAGGTATGAACGGCGGTTTTGAACGGCGGTTTCATGCCCGCCGTTTCAACCGCCGAATTAGACTGAGAGATAAATCAATCAGGTCTTGAAACGGCGGTTTCGAACGGCGGTCGTGACCGCCTATCTTAACCGCAGAAATGCTTCAGACCAATCTGGACTGAAACGGCGGTTTCATTCGGCGGCCAGGCCGCCGATCATAACCGCCGATCACCTAGATAGGTGAAAACCAAGGAGAAGCCAAGGGCATTCTCCATAGGCGGTCCTCGCGCTAAATCAAGCACATTCTCGTGCATGCGCGGACGTTTCCGAATGTTATCGGGAAACGAATTACACAACAACATGACACAATTACACACAACAAAATATAATAAATAAGTGCAAGTGTGAAATGTGACAAATGAAGAGAATGAACACATATGCAATGAATGTTAAGTGTGTGTGTGCAACTAATCTCTTCAAAGAAAAGTAAGCACATAGAAATTTACCTTCGGTGCTTATCAACACGAGGTCTTCAAAGGGCTTCGAACATTAAGACAGATACTTAGGCTACCCTTACAAAGAACCCCCACATATGGTTTGATCACGAAATAAGCCAATTAAAAACAACGGGAATCCTTACAATCTCCCCCTTTGGCTATTTCGTGACAAAACCATCACTCACAATGATTCCTCACAAAAAAATAGAAACTACGGGACTATAATGATATTCTACATTACAAAGAGATAAGCTAATGCAACTTGAAGTCTTCAATCCTCTTGTAGAATAATCAATCCCTGAAAAGAGTTTCTAACATTTCTAATACAAGAAAAGTGTGAGATTAATCATGTGAGAACAATACCAAGCATATGCATTTTTAGAATTTAGGCACAACATTACCAAATGTAGCAATGTATGATAAATGCAATGCTCCCCTTCAACGGGTTACTCCCCCTCAATGTATGTTCTCCCCAATGTGTACAATAGCTTCTATATTTTTCTATATTTTCACCTCCCCTTACCATATCCTACTCCCCCTTTTTGTCATGATATAGGCAAAGGAGTAGTCCCCAACCGGGTCACTCATAGCAACGAGAGATAGAAGCATGCAAGATTTGCATATACATATAAGTCACTTTATGCACTTCAATTAATTTGAGAGAAACAAGGAGATTTATTTTGAGAAAATGTGTGAATCCAACATGCTTTGCATACAAGACATATAGCATTCAAGTCCAAAATACAATGGTATTTGGCAAAGCAAATGACAAAGGTTTCTAATAAGAATTCAAACCAATTTCACCAATGTCATGGGAAAAGCAAGGATATAGAGATTATTGATTTCAATTTAAGAGCAACTATATCCAACTTTATAAGCGAAACATGGCATGAGCGACTTTGCACCCTATTTGATTTTTCCGGATAAAATTATCCGTATGATAGTAACCATGTTCAACTAATAAAGAAAGAGAGACATTTGGAATGTAAATTCCTTTGAATGGATACAAGATCCTTTATTCATTTTGAGTCTCATAAGTTTTCACACAAGTTTTGCATTTTTAAGAATATGCAATCATCAATTCATGCTTTTCATGTGAGCATGTTTTATGAATTTCATGCTTTTTCATTTGTCATTAGCATGTTATTAAAGAATCATCATGTCATGGAGATAATCATAGGTCATTCAAATCATACTTCCTATATACATCTCCTAGTCCAAAAATGCATGTTTGAACATAAATATGATATGGATTGTAAACAAGCAAGGTTCACACTTATTGAATTGAAAACATATATACATATGTACAACCAAGCTTACTCAAGCAATTAAAAGAAGAGGCATAAGATATTTCAAATTTTTTGCAAGATACAAGAATGCAAAATAGCTCTCTTTGCTTGAGTTCCCCATATGGGGTCAATCATAGAACATCACTCCACAAGACATATCCCAATAGATCTACTAAGAGTTTTAAATCGAGTAGCATCTAAGGGTTTAGTAAATAGGTCCGCAAGTTGATCATTTGTACCTACATGTTCAAGTACTATGCATTTATTTTCAACAAGCTCTCTAATGAAGTGATGGCGGATGTCAATATGCTTAGTCATAGAATGTTGCACCAGATTCTTGGAAATATTAATAGCACTCATGTTATCACAAAAGAGAGTGAGAGTACCTTGGTTGAATCCGTAGTCTACTAGCATTTGCTTCATCCATAGGAGTTGTGTGCATCCACTCCCCGCGGCTATGTACTCGGCCTCGGCCGTGGACAAGGAAATCGAGTTTTGCTTCTTGCAAAACCAAGACACCAAGTTGTTGCCTAGAAAGAAGCAACCGCCTGATGTGCTCTTCCTATCATCATAATTTCCTGCCCAATCCGCATCACTAAAGCCTACAAGACTAGCATTAGTGTCAAAAGAGTACCAAATCCCATAGTTGGATGTCCCATTCACATAGCGAATGATTCTCTTAACGGAAGAGAGATGAGACTCCTTAGGATCCGCTTGGTACCTAGCACACACACCCACACTAAAGGAGATATCGGGCCTACTTGCGGTCAAATAAAGCAAGCTACCTATCATGCCACGATATAACGTTTGTTCCACACGTTTACCACTAGCATCTTTGCTTAGCTTCAAAGTGGTACTCATGGGTGTATCACAATGTTTGGCATTTTCTAAACCAAACTTCTTCACTAGGTTTTTGGCATATTTGGCTTGGGTTATGAAAATCCCATTGTCTAGTTGCCTAATTTGCAAACCTAGGAAGTAACTTAGCTCACCAACAAGGCTCATCTCAAATTCATGAGACATGACATCAACAAATTTTTGGACCTTGGTGTTGTTGGTGGAGCCAAACACTATGTCATAAACATATATTTGAGCTATGAAAAGCTCATCATTATCTCTCTTGATGAATAGTGTCTTGTCAACACTACCTCTTGTGTAGTTATTGTCAACAAGAAATTGAGTGAGGCGCTCATACCAAGCCCTCGGTGCTTGTTTCAACCCATATAGTGCCTTCTTGAGGCGATAGACATGGTTGGGGTGGTGTGCATCCACAAACCCCTTGGGTTGTTCAACAAACACTTCCTCTTGCAAGAAGCCATTGAGGAAGGCACTCTTGACGTCCATTTGGTGCAATTTGAACTTGTGCACACAAGAGATGGACAAGAGAAGCCTAATGGACTCTAAGCGGGCAACGGGAGCAAATGTCTCCTCAAAGTCGATACCCTCAATTTGAGAGTACCCTTGTGCTACAAGTCTAGCCTTGTTCCGCACTATATTGCCATCCTCATCGGATTTGTTCCTAAATATCCATTTAGTGCCTATGACATTAGTGGTCTTAGGCCTAGGAACTAGAGTCCAAACCTCATTCCTTTCGAATTGGTTTAGCTCTTCTTGCATGGCAAAAACCCAAAATTCATCATGTAAGGCTTCTTCAACCTTTTTGGGTTCAATTTGAGAGGTGTAGCAAGTATAGCTAATAAGATTAGCAAGTTGACGTCTAGTCCTAACACCCTCATTTACATCTCCAATAACATCCTCTTTGTTATGGAGTCTTCTAACCCATGGAGCGGGTTCATTAGAGTCCAAGTTAGGAACTCTAGTAATGGGTTGTGTGACTTCATTAGATGTCCCAACATTGGGAGTCACCACAACCCTCTCCAAAAGAGAGTCATCCTCTAGAACATCCTCCTCCTCATGGTTATTAGACTTGAGCCTAGTATCATCAATGACCACATTTGATGATTCCATGACGGTTCGAGTCTTCAAGTTGAAAACTCTATAGGCTTTACTATTCAAGGCGTAGCCAATAAAGATACCCTCATCACTCTTAGCATCAAACTTGCCAAGTTGATCACGGTCATTTAAAATGTAGCATTTGCTTCCAAATGTGTGGAAGTAGCTAACATTTGGCTTCCTACCCTTCCATAGCTCATAGGAGGTGTTTCTAGAACCGGGCCTTAGGAACACACGATTTCCTATATAGCAAGCCGTATTGATGGCTTCGGCCCATAGGTTCCTAGGGACATTGTTGCTAAGCAACATCACTCGGGCCATCTCTTGGAGGACCCTATTCTTCCTCTCAACAACTCCATTTTGTTGAGGTGTCCTAGGAGCCGAAAACTCATGGGAGATGCCTAAGCTATCACAAAAGCTTTCAAAAGAGGCATTCTCAAACTCTCTCCCATGGTCACTTCTAATCCGTTTAATGCTTCTAATGTTAGATTTCATTTCATTTTGTAATTTAGTACAAAGCATTTTAAACTTATCAAAAGTTTCGGATTTTTCTCTAAGAAAGTATGTCCATGTAAATCTAGAGAAATCATCAACACATACAAAAATGTATCTCTTTCCACCCAAACTTTAGGTTTGCATGGGACCCATGAGGTTCATGTGGAGAAGCTCAAGAGGCTCCTTGGTGGTGAGATACTTACCCTTTTTGTGCATGCTTTTAGTTTACTTTCCTTGTTGGCAAGGTCCACAAACACCATTGGCTTTCTTCCCAAGCTTAGGGAGGCCACGCACACACTCGAACTTTCTAAGGGTCCGTAGATCCCTAAAGTTCATGTGGCCAAGTCTTTCATGCCACAACTCAATTTGCTCATCCATGGGCACATTGTTTGAGACTATTCTAGCTTCAAGACAATAGCAATTGTCGCTAGATCTCATACCTTTCAATAAGGTTTGTCCATCGGGCTTTAGGATCGAGCAATCATCTTTACAAAACAAGACGGAATATCCTTCATCACTTAGATGTGAAATGCTTATTAAATTGGCTTTCAAGCCATCAACAAATAAAGCATCGGATAAGGAGGGTAATCCGGGAACGGAAATGGTTCCTTTCCCTACTACTTTCTTTTTGGATCCATCACCAAAAGTGACATATCCACCTTCCTCCATAACAAGAGTCTCGAAGAAACTGTTGTTTCCCGTCATGTGCCTAGAGCACCCACTATCTAGATACCAAAAATTAGAAGAATTTGCCTTCAAGGCTATTTGAGCAACATGGCAAACAATATCATTCTTTCTAATCCACCTAGAAACAATCTTAGCTTTCTTAGTGGTCTTTGGTATATGGGCTCTAGATGTCCTAGGATCATGCATAATAATATTATCATTCCTAGGAACATGCATCAAGGCTCTTTTCTTTTTCTTCTCTATCATGCTTCTAGTTTTGCACATTTTTATATATCGAAAGCAATGTGGTCTAATATGACCATTAAATCCACAAAAATGACATATAGGAGTGAAATAAGGAATCATACCTTGTCCTTGTCTTTGTGGATGAAAGGGTTCAATCCTTCTTCGTTGTTGAACCGGTCTTGGTTGCTTCCTAGCTTGAGGTTGCATGATAGGTCTCTTTCCTTTGTGAGCCATTTGAGGAGGAATGTTGGCTTGAGAGACCCTAGGGGGTTGAGCTTGAGGTTGCCTTCTTGGCCCCATCTTCACTTGTGCATTAGAGCATTGTCCTACTTCTAATTTCTTTCTAGGAGCTTGCACAAATGAAGTTTCTTCTCTCTTCAAGCTCTTGACAAACACGGTCTTGTTAGAGGTAGAGATCTTCTTGTCATCTTCATACCCAAGACCCCTCTTGTCACATGGACTCTTTCCAACACCAAGCATATGGTCAAGCTTCTTGGTGCTAGAATCCATCCTAGTCATAGAATTTCTAACTTCTTCAAGCTCACTCTTTAAACTTTCTTCATTCCTCCTAGATAAAGCTAACTCCTCTCTTAGCTTATCTTCTATCTTCTTGAATTTTTCAACTTGTTCACCTAAGAGGTCATTATGAGATGCAAGCTCAAGATTTTCTTCTCTCAACATCTTGATCTTTCTTGTGCTCTTGATTGCTAAATCATTAAACTCGGCATGGCATTTAGCAAGCACGTTTTTCTCCACAAAACTACTTATGGAGTTAGACGAGGAATCACTTTCTTCTTCACTTGAGTCATTTTCCTCTTGACTCATTTCCTCTTTCTCACTACCACTTTTGCTCTTATGTGAGGAGGCAAAAGCTAGGAGGTTAGCCATGAGTTCTTCTTCACTTGAAGACTCATCTTCCTCATTGGAGTCATCACTACTCCCACTCCAAGTGGCGGCCATCACTTTGCTTTTCTTCTTTTCATTGTGATTAGCACATTCGGGGGCAAAGTGACCAATCCCACCACATTCAAAGCATCGGACCCCTTTCCTTTTGGTCCTCTCTTGTCTAGGCTCAAACTTCTTGAAGGAACTCTTTTTCTTCAAATCTTGTCCTCTTGACCCAAATCCCTTCTTTTTCTTGAACCCCATAACCTTGTTGAACCTTTTCACAAATAAGGCAAGGTCTTCATCCGATTCATGCTTTGCCTCCTTTATATCCTTAGATGCTTTCAAAGCTATTCCTTTAGACTTCTTAGGAGGAGTAGTGGTGCTAGGAGCCTTCCTAGACTCATATGCAAGGAGACGCCCAATCACCTCACTTGGCTTCATATCCATGTAGCCACTATTTTCTTCTATGGCCGTCACCTTGGATTCAAACCTATCGGGGAGAGATCTCATAATTTTTTGCTTGACTCTCCTATCCGAATACGGGTCTCCGAGTTGATGGCTTTGATTTACAATGTCCATCAATTTGATTTCGAAGTCATTGAAGCATTCATCCTCTCCCATCCTTAGTAGCTCAAACTGAGTTTGGAGGACTTGAAGCTTGGACTCCTTCACCACCTCGGTTCCCTCATGTGCAACTAGAAGGATGTCCCATGCCACTTTGGCAATCTGAGTATTCTGAATAAGCTTGTACTGATTCTCATCCATAGCACACATAATGGCATGCATAGCCTTCCTATTCCACTTAGAAGCCTCAAACTCTTGCGCGTTCCATTGCGCCTTAGGCTTCAAAACATCTTGTCCTCCACCCTCGGGAGTCATCATAGGGAGATCATATCCGTCTTCCACCGCCATCCAAGCACGGTCATGAATTTGGCATATGTAGGATTCCATCTTCCCTTTCCATTGGGAATAGTTCAATCAGGTAAGAAGTGGAGGCCTTGTGCTAGAAGCTCCTTCGTGGCCACCACCATTTCCACCGTTTCCACTCATAGTGTTTATGAATGACTGAAATGAATGCAAATGTATGAATGATCAAAAATCACACAAAATGCAAAACACACCAAAATAAGCAAGGATCACCTATGTATGTCTAGGAACCCGCTCTGATACCAATTGAAACAAATTATAGCACGGTGTGTATAAAGCTATCTAGAGGGGGGGTGAATAGATTTTACGCTTTTTACCCAATTTTTCGTGTTAGTCAAAATTACGAAAATGCCCTCAAGATAATATAAACAAGCAAGTGTAATATGGTGCGGAAATTAAAACAACACTTGGTTTTTACGTGGAAACCCTCACGGGAAAAACCACGGGCTATGTAAGTAAGCCACACTCGAACCTCGAATCCACTAAATGTGCAAACGATTACAACCTAATCCCGGAAGTAATCACACACCTACCTAATCCCGGTATGAGTGAACCTAGTCCAATTTGCTTGCGTTCTAAGCAACCTAATCCCGGATGCTACACACAAGACTTACTTTCTCTATGAAGAGAATACAACCCTAAGTGAATATATGTGAATATCCAAAATGCAACATAGAGCAAGGGAAACCCTATATGCTTATCTAAGATGATTAATATGCAATTAAGAGCAATCCTAGATATCAAAACTAAATGACATGTCAATTAGTTTAGCTAATCAATATTAAGCACAAAACCTAATATGCAAGCACAATATAAAATCTCAAACATACATCATACTCATCTCAATATTGTATCTAAAGCATACAAAATAACAAACAAGTAATTAATTGAGATTGCTAGATAAGAGAAACACAAAACATGTAAGATATTAGTGAAAAGCTTACCAAGCAAAGTATGATGAAGATTCCATGCTAGATGACATCTAGATGATCTAAGATGATGCTAGATGATGATTGATGATCATGAAAAAGTGTTTGAGAATCAAGAATGGAGTTCTTGGAATTTTTCTTCTCTTTGAAAAATATCCTAAGTATGAATTCTGAATATGAACTCTCTTCATTGACCTAAAGTCAAAGTGGCATATATATAGGGGGCCAAATCAAAGTGTGGTCGTTTAAGTAAGTTTCAAAGAAACGCGCCAATCGGCGGTTTCAATCGGCGGCCAGGCCGCCGTTCATGACCGCCGAATTGAGCTCGTGAAGAACAGAGCATAAACGGCGGTTCATTCGGCGGTTTCGTGACCGCAGATTCCAACCGCCGAAACAGAACAGTGAGATTAAAATCAACCAGATATGAACGGCGGTTTCGAACGGCGGTTTCATGCCCGCCGTTTCAACCGCCGAATTAGACTGAGAGATAAATCAATCAGGTCTTGAAACGGCGGTTTCGAACGGCGGTCGTGACCGCCGATCTTAACCGCAGAAATGCTTCAGACCAATCTGGACTGAAACGGCGGTTTCATTTGGCGGCCAGGCCGCCGATCATAACCGCCGATCACCTAGATAGGTGAAAACCAAGGAGAAGCCAAGGGCATTCTCCATAGGCGATCCTCGCGCTAAATCAAGCACATTCTCGTGCATGCGCGGACGTTTCCGAATGTTATCGGGAAACGAATTACACAACAACATGACACAATTACACACAACAAAATATAATAAATAAGTGCAAGTGTGAAATGTGACAAATGAAGAGAATGCACACATATGCAATGAATGTTAAGTGTGTGTGTGCAACTAATCTCTTCAAAGAAAAGTAAGCACATAGAAATTTACCTTCGGTGCTTATCAACACGAGGTCTTCAAAGGGCTTCGAACATTAAGACCGATACTTAGGCTACCCTTACAAAGAACCCCCACATATGGTTTGATCACGAAATAAGCCAATTAAAAACAACGGGAATCCTTACAGAGAATGACAAGAGCTAGAATGCATGTTAATAAGAAGAAAAAAATTAATATTCATGATCCTATAATTTCTAGAACTCTTGAACCATTGACCACTAAGAAGAAAAATGACATATCTATGTGCATAAGAAAAAATGAACCCGCTTGCTACGAGACTAACAAGTCTCAAATAGGTTCAACCATGTCATATGGACTTGGGAGGTCTATAGGACCTCATGTCCTTCATTGATGAAGGATGGTGATTGACCCCATATGGGGAACTCAAGCAAAGAGAGCTTATGCATACTTGTTGCATGCAAATATTTGAAAAATCTTATGCTTCTTTGTTGATTGCTTGAGTAAGCTTGGTTGCACATTTGTATATATGTTTTCAATTCAATAAGTGTGAACCATGCTTGTTTACAATCCATGTCATATTTATGTTCAAACATACATTTTTGGACTAGGAGATTTACATAGGAAGTATGATTTGAATGACCTATAGTTATCTCCATGACATGATGATTCTTATTGACATGCTTAAAAAACTTAAAAGCATGAGTTGTTTATAACATGCTAATGTCAAATGAAAAAACATGAAATTCATATGACATGCTCAAATGAAAAAGCATGAATTGATGATTGCATATTCTTAAAATGCAAATCTTGTGTAAAAAAGCTTATGAGACTCAATGAATAAAGTATCTTGTATCCGATCAAAGGATTGTAAAATCCAAATGTCTCTCCTTCTTTATTTGTTGAACATGTCTACTATCATACGGGTTTCATTCCCAGAAAAATTAAATAGAGTGCAAAGTTGCTCATGACATGTTTGGCTTATAAAGATGGATATAGTTGCTCATATATTTTTTTTTTTGGGTAAATAAATAGTATCATAGAAAAAGAGAAAGAATGTACAAAATACAAGGGGCATACCCCAGGAAAAACAAGAGCAAAAACAAAAGCTCAAACCAGCTCAAACATGAGCAAAAATAAGAAGCAAGAGCTAAACAAGGGCTCAAACAAACAAAAATACAAGGCAAACAAATCAACTAATAGAAATATTCCACTTTAAAGCAACATGAGGCCAATCCTTCAAGTTGATAGATAAGAGCCTAATACGAATAGTATCAATAATGGAATGGGTAACGACTTTGCTAGTCTTATGAGGGCTCCCAAAAATTCTATTGTTCCTTTCTCTCCAAATAGAGTAAACCGCCACAGCAAGACAAAGCTTCTTAACAGCAATGGAAGGAGATTTCCCCCTCTAATGTTGAGAAGCCCAAGCAATAAAACTAGGCCATCTCTGACCATTCCAAGGCCGGCCACACTTATCCTTCAAATGATACCATATTTCTTTGCTATAAGCACACTCAAAGAAAAGGTGGGCATGAGTCTCAGGGAAAGCGGAGCAAAGAACACAAAGAGTACCAGCATAAGGAGTATAAGGATGAACACGGTCCAACGTTGAAAGTCTCCCTCTAATAGCTAACCAAAGAATGAAGCTCATCCTTGGAATGTTATGTGACTACCACACATGCTCAAACCAAGGAACCAAAGGATGAGGGGCCTTAAGACTAGCCATGGTAGAGGCTGCCATGTAAATACCATTAGGTGTAGGAAGCCACTTAATACAATCCTCCAAACTAGAATTAGGGTTGTAAGAAGGCATGTGGTTCTTGATTTCAAGGAGGTCAATCGACATAGAGCAAGGCCAAACCCATTGATCACCAAGAATAATAGAACTGACTTTAGCCTTACTCGGAAGACCTGAGTGGTAAATTGCCCTAGAGCTCTAATTTAAAAGAATAGGGCCATCGGGATGCCAATTATCAAACTACAAGGAAGTGTCGAGACCATTACCAATGATATGCTGAATCAAGGGACGAGCAATGGGATAAAGCTTGAGGAGCTTTCTCCAATTCCAAGAACACGTTTGAGAAGCTTTCACCTCCCAAATACTCCTATCTTTGAGGTGATGGGCTTGAATCCATGTAAACCAGAGGTTATTAGAACCATGCACTAGATTCCATAGATGCCGAATCATTAGAGCTTTATTCTAAGAAATGAGATCCTTGATGCCGAGACCACCCTCATTTTTAGAAAGACATATATCAGCCCAAGCAACTTTCGCCCCTTTACAATTTCCATCAACACCTTTCCACAAAAAAGAGCAAAGCTTCTGCTCAATATTCCTCAGAACCTTTGAAGGAAGACAAAGGTGACTAGCCCAAAAGACTTGAATACTAGACAAAATTGAGATAATAAGTTGCAACTGACCCGTATATGAAAGACAACGATTCATCCAAGAAGAAATTCTGGTCGAAACTTTAACCAAAAGAGGAGAGCAATCAAGTTGACTTAACTTTGAAGAAATGATTGGAATCCTCAAATTCCTGATAGGAAGCGAGCTAACATTATAGCCAAAAATATTGATGAGCTGCTGCCTACTGTCATTATGCACCCCGGAAATAAAAATATTACTCTTGGCCGGATTAGCTTTGAGGCCCGAGAGAGAAGAGAAATCATCAAGAGACTTCTTGAGAACAGTAGCAGAAGGAGTAGAACCATGACAAAGCATAATAAGATCGTCCGCAAAACAAAGGTGAGATAGCTTAATCTTGTCACACTTCCAGTGAAATTTGAAGTGAGGGGAATCTTGAATGTGCTTGGCTAATAACTTAGTGAGAACCTCCATCGCAATAACAAAGAGATAGGGAGACATAGGATCACCTTGACGAAGCCCCCTCTTACTATGAAAGAAACCAGCAAGCTCACCATTTATAGAAATAGAGAACTTAAGAGTTGTGATGCACGCCTTAACCCAGTTAATAACCTTTGAAGGAACATGAAAAGCAGCAAGTGTCTCTAACAAGAAGTCCCATTCCACTGTATCAAAGGCCTTCATTAAATCCACCTTCAGAGAACACTTGGGAGAGCCATCATCTTTATGGTAATTCCTCATAAGCTCTTGGACAAGAAGGATATTATCACCAATCCGTCTTCCAGCCACAAAAGCTGATTGCGGAGAGCTTATAATGTCAGGAAGGATGATCTTAATCCTATTAGCAATGATCTTTGCGATGATCTTATAGAGAGTATTGCAACAAGAGATCGGTCTAAAGTCCGTCATTCTAGAAGGATTTGGAACTTTAGGAACCAAAGCTAAGATCATTGTATTGAGCTCTTTGAGAAGATGATCGGTTCGAAAAAATTCTTGAACAGCGTTGATCACGTCTCCACCAACTTTATCCCATGTCTTTTTAAAGAAATGGGCATTAAAACCATCAGGCCCTGGAGCTTTTTTAGGGTGAAGCGAGAAGCAAACCTTACAAATCTCTTCATTAGTGACACCCCTACTCATCAAATTAGCTTGATCATTTGAAATATGATTATGAATTAAAGTTCGAAGTGTACCAGCTCTATTCTAAGAAGGAACCGAGCAGCCAAGAATATTTTGAAAGTGGCGGATAGCCTCATTTTGAACAGGAACATCACCATCAATCAAAGCACCATCTTCCCCCAAAATAGATAGAATTTTGTTTCGATTGTGTCTACCATTGATGGCCTTGAAAAAGTAGGACGAATTCCGATCCCCGGCATGTAACCATTGGATTCTTGACTTTTGCTTAAGAAAATCTTCCTCAACTTGAAGAGCCCTAGTATAAGATTTAATAATATCCTTTTCTTGCAATCTAAGAGTATTATCAGTGGGATTGGCATCAAGAAGACGTTGACACTCTTCAAGTGCTTCTTTAGCCTCATTTAACTTGACCATCACATCACCAACCTGGTTTTTATTAAGAGATTTCAAAGCCTTCTTGAGAATACGAAGCTTAGAGCAAAGCTTAAATTGCATGGTACCATGAACCTGTTCCTGCCAACAACTCTTAACAAGAGGAAGAAAATCTTCCCTCTCCGTTAGAAAATTAAAAAACTTAAACGGGCAGTTCTTCCTTCTTCCTTGTAACCCAAGCTTAACCAAAGAAGGACTATGATCAGAGATGCTAGGGCAAAGAAAAATAGCTTCAAAGTTCGTGAACTTACCAAGCCAAGCATCATTAACGAGCACCCTATCCAATTTCTTAGAGATACAGTCATCATTACTCCGTTTGTTACACCAAGTGTGAAAAAAACCTGAAAAACGTAGATCATCAAGTTCAGCAGCTTGTAAACAATCTTCAAATTCATCCATAGTAGCTGATCTTCTTAAAGAACCCCCACTAGTATCATGAACCCCTCTAGCAACGTTAAAGTCTCCAAGAACAATCCAAGGGGTACCAGCTGAAAGATTAGCACACATATTCTCCCAAAGAGCTCTCCTTGCTCTATCATCATTAGAACTATAAACAAAAGAAATTCTAAATCTATCATTATTATCAAGATGACAAGCATGACAGTGGATAATCTGGTCGGTTTCATAAATTTTGCTCACTTTAAGAATTCTAGGGTCCCAACCAACCCAAATCCTTCCAAGGCTATGACTATTGTAGTTATCAAGCATGTCCCATTCTTTGAAAACAGATTTGATAACATTGGGTTTATTAATAATTCTCACCCGAGTTTCAACCAAGCAAACCAAACTAAGCTTTAAATCAATCAACATCTTTCTTACCTCCAGTTGTTTAGGGGCAGCATTAAGACCCCTAATGTTCCAACAAGCGAGATTAATCATTAAGAGGTTGAGAATGCATCACCTTAGCTTGCGAGCTATTATCCTTGCCTTTCTTAGCAGCCCGTTTCTTCTTCTTCTTCTTACTAGAGGAATCCATGGGGCTGGAGAGCCCTATAATTTCGACCCCATCAATATTTTTGATCTTTGAGTGCCAAAGGGAATGGTCCGGAGAGGCTGTAGTAGAAGAATCAGCATAATTACATTGGTCATTGCATTGGTCAGTACAAGAATCACCATCCTTATCAAGAGCAGCAAACTTCTTAGAGGTATCAACAACCTTTTCCTTAACGAGATCATTGCATTGGTCATGAATATGCAAGTTGGTAGGACGCAAATAAGGCACATTTTCAGCATTACAAGTAGAAATAACTTTATCAACATTCAAGGAACCAATGGGAGGAGGTTCCATATCTGCATGAGGTGAGGAAACCAGGGGCACATCCCCTCTAGTAACTCTCCTCCATTCTTGTTTGAGCTTGGGGGCAGAATTAACATCAGAGGGAGGGTGTAAGGGCTTGAGCCGAGGGCAAGTCGTAATAGAGTGTCCAAAAGACTTGCATTCTGTACAGATTTTCAGTTTCCATTGGTATTCAACCAAGATTTCCACATTTTCACCAGGTTTTGGATCTGAATTGTCACCCATAAATTGGTCGAATGAATCAACTAGGTCACAAGAGGCATCAATTTCAATACAAACCCTCGCAAAGGAAATTCTCTTCATGGATTCAGTTAGGCTATCAGCATAAAGGGGCTTGCCAACCGCACTAGCAATATGGCTCAATCCTTCTTCATTCCAGTATTCATGGGGAATGTTGAAGAGCTTGACCCAAACCGAAATTTTGGAGTAGGAATCTTTAGAAAGAATGAGCTTAGGATGCCATTTTTTAAGGATCGCCAGTCTTCCAGCAAATAACCAAGGGCCAGCCTCTAACACATTAGAACAAGCTTCATCATTTGAGAACTTGAAGAAGTAAAACCCCTTATCATTAGCCAAAACTTCCAGCAGACCACGATTGCCCCAAATACGCATGGCAATGTTGTTAACTAGAGAAAGGGGAAGCTTTTTCTCAATAAAATAACCAACCAAGCAGTTCTTCCAAGCTTTAGAGCCATCCTCTGCAACTTCCATGGGGGGGAGAAACACTTCCTATTACCACTTTGTAAGGGATGGTAGAATTTAAGGTTCATAGGCTTACTTGTGGGGATATCCATAATCGGACCATTGTGAGCACCTTTCAGCACATTACTATAAGTGTTAGCATCTTTATTCACTAAAGAAAGAGTGATAAAGATACCTTTATTATGGGACACCTCCTCAAGTTGGACCATAGGGGAGTCAGAATGTTGCTGCTCCTTAGCTAATAAACCTTCAATCTCAAGAGGCAACCTAGTGTTAGGATTATGCTCAATAGCAAGAGTGTAATATGGTAATTGACAATCTTTTTCATATTAATAAAGTGATTTCTGGTTTAACAAATCTTATAGCATTTATAGTTTAATATTATAATTGTCAAAGTAAATAATCATAAGGTTTAAAGACTATGAGAAAAGAAGAATTGTTCGTACATCTGAATATGTATGAGGTAGACACAATTCTTTAGTTAGTCTTGAATAATGTTCACAACTTAAGTTAAAAGTTGGGCACCTTTATCTTGTTAAAGTTGTAGAATTCTTTTGCTAGCATTTGAGTGGGATCAAATGAGATATGATGAGTCTAAAATCATCGGAGTGTCTTTGAGTAAAAGAATCTAGTGCACTGGGTGTATTGAACTGGATCACAATGAAAAGCTTTATTTAGAACAGTCAATAGATAATAGTCTTTTCATTATCAGGACAATCGGAGAGTCTATCTTAATCCTGAGATAAATGATGGACTTATGGTTGCAAGTGATATCATTTGAGTTATCAATGAGTACGATTATATAGCATAGTCTATCCTCGATAGTTTGGTGATATTCATTTGTTAATCGATAAAGGACTTCATTTATAGAAATGGACATCGTGGCTCCATTTATTAAATGAGAGTATAATATCATCATATGGATGTTTTGAGGTAATTGGATATTAAATCTCAACGTTGAGTTTTCGATAGTGACTATTGAAAACATGGCTTCTGGACAAGTCAAAATATCCAAGTTCAAAACGTGGTCATATGAGTAAATATGGTAACTTGGAGAGTTATAGGCGATCTATGAACTCTTGGCGATTACTGATATTAATCACGAGGATACACTATCTCCAACATGATTGTCTAGGGTATGAATGAGGAACATCTTCTTATTCTATATTTATTTAAGAGTTCAATTTTAGCTCTTTAGTGGAATGAGTTAAAATTAATGGATCGGACCTAAGTGAATCATTTGTTGATTGTGATTAGGTTATGTCTATTGAAGCTTAAATTTAGATAGCCCGCCAAGATCCCCAATTCACACGGACTTGCATGGATCACTTGATATATTCTACCGGACCAATTTATGGGTCCATCTAGAATTATATTTAATATTTTAAGAATATAATTTGCACATTATTTGTTTAATGGGCTGATAAATTATATTAATATAATAATGAAAGGCATGTGGGCTTGTTTCTTTTAGTAAGAATGGGTCTGGTTCACATGTGGGCTTTTTATTTAAAGTCCAATGGATTAAATAAAATAAGGAAATAATATTTGGCCCATATATTTAATGTGGGGCGGCAAGGCTATATTATTAGTCAAAAATATTATTTTATTTTATTGTTTGATTAAATGAGAATTAATTAATTATTTATTTATTTATTTATTTAAGAAACAAAATCTTTTTCTGATTAGGAAATATGTTTCCTAGAATTATACTATTGGTAGTAGTATACTAAAAGTAAAAGACTTGTTTGGTAAGAAAATAAATAATTAAGTTTATTTATTTAATCAAATAAGAAGTCTTTTTATTAAGTCAATAAAGAATAAAAATACTTATGAGTTGTATTAGGGTTAGGAGTCTAAAGTTGATGTGAATTAGGGTACAACACAAATCCTTTTTAGTAGAGGAATTGCGGCAACCCTAAGTGAACAACAAGAAGATTTCGGCAACCCTAAAAGGAAAAGAGAAGAAAATTCGGCCACCCTATATAAGAAATAATATAGGGTTCGGCCACCCCAAAGTTGATTGAATAAAATTTTCTTCTTCTTCTCATACTCATAGAAAAGTGTTTGATTATTCTGCAAAGACAAAAAAGAGAGAAGAGATTATTTTTTGGATAGTACACTAATTGCTTGTTCATCAATAAGCTTGTGTGTACAACATCGAATTAGGTTCACGCGAGTTTCGATCATTAGATTGAGAACTCAAAAGTGACGAGAATAATCTTTGTATTCTTTTGGTTGTTTTGTGACTAACAAAAGGAAAAAGAAAGTTTGTTTATCCATTCTCAAGTACGCAATTCAAAGAAAAGGGAGACCACGCTCCTAGGTAATTCACGTTCGTGCTAGGATTGAAGATCTTGCGGATTACCATCGACGTAAGTCAATCGGATCACGCGACAAAAGGTATTCTACTTTTTGTTACTTTATATGTATGTTTAATTAATTTAAACGGTTAAGGTTCATCAAAGGAAAAATTTTAAAACATACTAAATCTATTTTTAGTCTCGCTTCCGCTGCGTGTACTGCGATTTTTCCCTACAATTGGTATCAGAGCCTAGGTTGTACCCTTTTAATTAATTAACGTATATATAAGTGAATCTATTTCTTTTTATTGTGATTATGCATGTTTAGAAAGAGATGGCACTCTAGGTATTCGCATATATAATTACATGTGTATGTATGGATTTATATATGTTTTTATGTGGATTGTTGTTGCTCGATTTTGGTCCTAGAATTTCAATGTAATTTTTGTTTCGGGTTTGTAACAAGAAGGGTGGTCTATCATCGCCATAATTCCTTCTTGGTAGTTGCTATTTTTTTTATTTTAGTGTATTAATATTATGTGCAGTTTTTTTTATTGTATTAAATTTAGGTGCAGTTTTTATTGTAAAAAATTACTGCAGTGATTAAAAAAATAATAAAAAATACTGCAGTATTATATTAGTTTATATACTGCTGTAATGTATTCGAGTATTGAAGATTCAAAGACATGAAGAAAAGGAAGCAACCGGAACCAAGAACGAGCACCGTGCGCACCCTATGAGTGGATTGGGCTGCGTATGGCAAGCCCAAATCATGGTGGGCTGCGCACGGCAGCCCCTTTGTGGGGTTGTGGTGTGTGCACGCCTATGGGGGCCAGCCGAGGGATGAGCGTATGGTTGATGGCCACTTGAAGATCTTGTATTCCTAAACAATTATAATTTACTTGCTTTTCTAGGATGGACCGAAATTGTGGCTATTTATTTTTTGTATAAATATTACAATATTTGTTATTGTATGATAACATGTCATATAGAATAGGAGTGCCACTCGTATATCTCTTTTGGTATGAACATGCATTGGATGATTTAGGTATCTAAATTGGCATCTAGATAACTTGGTAAATCATTCTATGGGATTTAATCACACGCCTTAAATAATTGAGTGGGAGAAGGTGTTTTGTAACACCTATGGCCTCCAAGATTAGTTGAGCTTTATTATTTATTGGTAATCCCCCCAAGGGGCGTCCATGAATGGAATTTAGCAATATACTTCCTTACAAGGATAGACTAGACAATTGACTCAAACGAGATCTACTCCCCAATGAGGGATTTTCGTGAGAGAAAATTGAGGGTCGATATCTTGGTAACACACTCAATGTAATTTTATTGATATCCTCCCAAGAGTTCTTGTCAGTAAAATTGCAAGGCTAAAATTGAAAACGCTGGTTGTTATGTTAACAATTAGGTGGGACCTAGTCTAACTAATAAATGATGCGAACTCCCAAAGGAGGCGTAACATTTATGGGTGTTGGATCACCGTTGAATTTTTATGATTGAGTTATTTATTTAATTCAAAATAAATATTTAAAAGTGCTTTATCATGATTATTTACTTATATATGTTTTGTTTTATTCAGAAATCATGACCCCATCACTTATGAACATCTTGAAAGATAACACTTTAACTGGAGATAATTATGTCACATAGAAAAGGAAAATTGGGTTGTTGCTGCAAAGTGAAAAACATAAGTTTGTTCTAACTACTCCTAAACCACCTGCTCCTAATAATGAATCTAGCATAATGCAAAGAGATGAGTATGAGCAGTGGAAGACTTCAGATGATATGGCCAAATGTTATATTATGGCTACTATCTCCGACGTGTTGCAACAGCAGCATGAAGGAATGGAGTCTGCTGCTGATATAATGATGTCTCTAGATGAGATGTTTGCTATGAAGTCCAGGATGACTAAGAGAGAGGCAGTGACTACTTTTATGAATCTTAGGATGAAACCTGGACAGGCTATGAAGGATCACATGATGAAAGTCATAGCACATCTCAACATTGCTAAACTGCATGGCGCTGAGATAGATGGTGAGACAAAAATTGATATGGTTGTCAATTCATTGTCAGATTCCTTTGATCAGTTCAAATTGGACTACACTTTGAACAAAAAGGAATACACCTTACAAGGCCTGATGCAAGATGTTCAAAGTGCTGAAAAGATCCTTGTGAAAAGCAAAGGTCAAGAGATTCATATGGTTGGAAAAGTTGCTACTGTTAAGACCCGTCAGAAGGTCAAGAAACAACATAAGAAAAAGCAACTTGGGCCTCCCAAGAAGGAGACCAAGAAAGTAACCAAGATCAAAGGGAAATGCTTCCTTTGTGGTGAAAAGGGACAATGGAAAAGAAATTGCCCAAAGTCCCAAAATAAGAAGGAAGAAGGTAATGTTAATTATCTTGAAACATGTTTTCTGGCAGATTCTACTGATTCTTGGATCATAGACTCTGGAGCCACTAATCATGTTTGTTATTCCTTGCAGGGGTTTCAAGAAAGGAGAAGGCTGAGTAAGAATGAAATGAATATGCGCTTGGGCAACGGAACGTTAGTGTCTGCAAGTGCAGTGGGAGATATTAGAATTTATTTGGATTCTAGAAGGCATTTAGATTTGATAGACGTTTATTATGTACCTCAATTCAAGAGGAATTTAATTTCAATTTCTTGTTTGAATAAATTTGAATATTCGGTTACTTTTAATAAAGTTTTTATTATTAGTAAGAATGACAAAATTATTTGCCAAGGTACATTGGAAAATGGTCTATACTTCTTGCATAGAAATATCTCTCACTCGTTAGACACAGAATTAACGGAACTTGATCATAAAAGAGTAAAATTATCAATAGATGAAACCTACCTATGGCATTTACACCTAGGTCATATTAACCTTAATAGGATTAAAAGATTGGTAAGTGACAGACCTTTAAGTGACTTAAAGGTTGATGATCTACCAACTTGTGAATCTTGTATGGAAGGTAAAATGACCAAAAGGTCGTTCTCGGCCAAAGGCGCAAGAGCCACTGAATGTTTAGGATTGATACACACTGATGTATGTGGTCCTATGAGCATTCAAGCTAGAGGTGGATATGAGTACTTCATCACTTTCACATATGATTACTCGAGATTTGGCTATGTGTATCTCATGTGACATAACTCGGATGCTTTTGACATGTTCAAAGCATTCAAAGCTGAAGTAGAAAATCAGCTTGAGAAACACATAAAAATCTTGAGATCTGATCGTGGTGGAGAATATCTATCTGGTGAGTTTCAGCAATATCTTATTGATAATGGGATAGTTTCTCAGTTTTCTGCACCAGGTACACCTCAACAGAATGGGGTAGCAGAAAGGAGAAATAGAACTCTTTTGGATATGGTTGGGTCTATGTTGAGTTATTCAACACTTCCTATTTCTTTTTGGGGATATGCTTTACAAATTGCTATATACATTCTAAACGATGTACCATCTAAGTCCGTTCCTAAAACACCGCATGAGTTGTGGACTGGGCGCAAGCCTAGTTTACAACACTTAAGGATATTTGGTTGTCTTATGCATGTGTTAAAAGGAAAGACAGAAAAGATGGAGTCCCGTTCGGAAACATGTATATTTGTAGGGTATCCAAAAGAAACTAAAGGATATTATTTCTATAGTCCTTCAGATCTTAAAGTATTTGTTTCGACAAATGCTAAATTTCTGGAAAAGGACTATATGAATGATTTTGTGCCTAGAAGTAGAATTGTCCTAAATGAGATGTCAGGAGATACAATTCCACGAGAGGTTACACAACCTAACCCAATTGTAAGTTCCGATCCAACACAAGATCAACAATCTACCATTCCTCGTCGTAGTGGGAGGGTTAGAACACAACCTGAAAGATACATCGGTCTGGGAGAATCAGTGGAGAATCTCCCAGACGACGATGATCCCTACACGTATAAGGAAGCAATGGAGGATGTTGATGGTCGCCATTGGCAAAAGGCAATGCAATCTGAGATTGAATCCATGTTCGTTAACAAAGTTTGGTCCCTTGTAGACTTGCCTAAAGGGATAAAACCCATTGGGTGCAAGTGGGTATACAAGAGGAAAAGAGGTATGGATGGAAAGGTGGAAACCTTTAAAGCTAGATTGGTAGCTAAAGGGTATACACAGAAAGAAGGTATCGATTACGAGGAAACCTTCTCTTTTGTGGCCATGCTTAAATCCATTAGGATGCTCTTGTCCATTGCAGCATCTTTAGATCTAGAGATTTGACAAATGGACGTCAAGACAGCTTTCCTTAATGGAAGTCTTGACGAAAGCATCTACATGATGCAACCAGAAGGATTCATTGAAAAGGGCCAAATGGAAAAGGTATGCAAGTTGTAAAAATCCATATATGGATTAAAGCAAGCATCCAGATCCTAGAACATAAGGTTCGATCAAGCTGTCAAAGGCTTTGGATTTATTCAGAATCCTGACGAACCTTGTGTATACAAAAGGATTAAGGGCTACAAGTTGGTTTTCTTGATTCTTTATGTTGATGATATACTACTCATTGGAAACGATGTAGGTGTATTGACATCAGTAAAAGAATGTGAAACAAATTATAGCACGGTGTATATAAAGCTATCTAGAGGGGGGGTGAATAGATTTTACGCTTTTTACCCAATTTTTCGTGTTAGTCAAAATTACGAAAATGCCCTCAAGATAATATAACCAAGCAAGTGTAATATGGTGCGGAAATTAAAACAACACTTGGTTTTTACGTGGAAACCCTCACGGGAAAAATCACGGGCTATGTAAGTAAGCCACACTCGAACCTCGAATCCACTAAATGTGCAAACGATTACAAGCTAATCCCGGAAGTAATCACACACCTACCTAATCCCGGTATGAGTGAACCTAGTCCTATTTGCTTGCGATCTAAGCAACCTAATCCCGGTTGCTACACACAAGACTTACTTTCTCTAGAAGAGAATACAACCCTAAGTGAATATATGTGAATATCCAAAATGCAACATAGAGCAAAGGAAACCCTATATGCTTATCTAAGATGATTAATATGCAATTAGAACAATCCTAGATATCAAAACTAAATGACATGTCAATTAGTTTAGCTAATCAATATTAAGCACAAAACCTAATATGCTAGCACAATACAAATTCTCAAACATACATCATACTCATCTCAATATTGTATCCAAAGCATACAAAATAACAAACAAGTAATTAATTGAGATTGCTAGATAAGAGAAACACAAAACATGTAAGATATTAGTGAAAAGCTTACCAAGCAAAGTATGATGAAGATTCCATGCAAGATGACATCTAGAAGATCAAGGATGATGCTAGATGATGATTGATGATCATGAAAAAGTGTTTGAGTAATCAAAAATTGAGTTCTTGGAATTTTTCTTTCTCTTTGAAAAATATCCTAAGTATGAATTCTGAATATGAACTCTCTTAATTGACCTAAAGTCAAAGTGGCATATATATAGGGGGCCAAATCAAAGTGTGGTCGTTTAAGTAAGTTTCAAAGAAACGCGCCGATCGGCGGTTTCAATCGGCGGCCAGGCCGCCGATTATGACCGCCGAATTGAGCTCGTGAAGAACAGAGCAAAAACGACGGTTCATTCGGCGGTTTCGTGACCGCCAATTCCAACCGCCGAATCAAAACAGAGAGATTAAAATCAATCAGGTATGAACGTCGGTTTCGAACGGCGGTTTCGTGACCGCCGATTCAACCGCCGAATTAGACTGAGAGATAAATCAATCAGGTCTTGAAACGGTGGTTTCGAACGGCGGTCGTGACCGCCGATCTTAACCGCAGAAATGCTTCAGACCAATCTGGACTGAAACGGCGGTTTCATTCGGCGGCCAGGCCGCCGATCATAACCGCCGATCACCTAGATAGGTGAAAACCAAGGAGAAGCCAAGGGCATTCTCTATAGGCGGTCCTCGCGCTAAACCAAGCACATTCTAGTGTATGCGCAGACGTTTCCGAAAGTTATCGGGAAACGAATTACACAACAACATGACACAATTACACACAACAAAATATAATAAATAAGTGCAAGTGTGAAATGTGACAAATGAAGAGAATGCACACATATGCAATGAATGTTAAGTGTGTGTTTGCAACTAATCTCTTCAAAGAAAAGTAAGCACATAGAAATTTACCTTCGGTGCTTATCAACACGAGGTCTTCAAAGGGCTTTGAACAATAAGACCGATACTTAGGCTACCCTTACAAAGAACCCCAACATGTGGTTGTCCACGAAATGAGCTAATCAACAAAAGGGAACCTTACAGAATGGATAGCAAAACAATTTGATATGAAGGACTTAGGAGAAGCAAGTTTTATTCTAGGTATCGAAGTAATAAGGGATAGAAAGAATAAAAAGATTGCATTATCCCAAGCTTCATACATAGACAAGATCTTGCCTAGGTTTTCCATGTAGGACTCCAAGAAAGGTATGTTACCTTTCAGACATGGAATCAAGCTTTCTAAGGAACAAGTTCCTAAGAATGAGCATGAAGAGCAATTCATGAGAAGAGTTCCATATGCCTTGGCAGTTGGAAGTCTCATGTATGCAATGCTCTGCACTAGACCAGATATTTGTTTTGCTGTTGGCATAGTTAGCAGTTTTCAATCGAAACCTGGTCATGATCACTGGATGGCAGTCAAGCATATTTTCAAGTATCTTAAGAGAACGAGAGATAATATGCTTGTATACTCTGGAGGGGATTTAATTCCCGTTGGGTATACAGATTCTGATTTTCAATCAGATTCTGACTCCAGAAAATCCACATCAGGAGTTGTGTTTACTATTGGAGGAGGAGCAGTCATATGGAGGAGTATCAAGCAATCTTGTATTGCTGATTCCACCATGGAAGCTGAGTATGTAGTTGCATGCAAGGCTGCCAAAGAGGCTGTTTGGCTCCGCCAATTCTTGATAGACTTGGAAGTGGTTCCTAGTGCGAATAAGCAGATCACTATCTACTGTGACAACAGTGGAGCAGTGGCTAATTCGAAAGAACCAAGAAGTCACAAGAGAGGAAAACACATTGAAAGAAAGTATCATCTTTTAAGGGAGATTGTTCAAAGGGGTGATGTGATGATTACCAAAATCGCGTCAGCAGAAAATCTAGTAGATCCCTTCATAAAGGCTCTACCTCAGAAGAGTTTCGATGGGCATCTAGAGAACATGGGCATGAGAGATATGACACATTTGCTATAGCGCAAGTGGGAGATTGTTAGGATTATGCTCAATAGCAAGAGTGTAATATTGTAATTGACAATCTCTTTCATATTAATAAAGTGATTTCTGGTTTAACAAATCTTATAGCATTTATAGTTTAATATTATAATTGTCAAAGTAAATAATCATAAGGTCTAAAGACTATGAGAAAAGAAGAATTGTTCGTACATCTGGATATGTATGAGGTAGACACTCTAAGGATTCCCGTTTTATTGATTGGCTTATTTCGTGGTCAAACCACATGTTGGGGTTTTGAATGTAAGGGTAGTCTAAGTGTTTAATGATTGAAGATCAAAGGCCCTTCCATGACCTCAAGATTCAAGCACGCCAAAGGTATAATCTCTTGTGCTTGTTTTTTCTTTGAAGAGATTTAGTAGCACACACACACTTAGCATTCTTGCTATGATTGCATACTTGCTTATTTTTATGTGCATCTCTTCACATGTCACTTTACACACTAGCACATTGGTTGATATATCTTGTTGTGTGTATATGTGCCTTATAATTCGTTTCCCGACATTGTTCGGAAACGTCCGCGCTTGCACTAATGAGTGCTTGGTTTCGCGCGAAGACCGCCTATGGAGAATGCCCTTGGCTTCTCCTTGGTTTTCACCATTGTTGGTGATCGGCGGTTATGATCGGCGGCCTGGCCGCCGAATGAAACCACCGTTTCAGTCCAGATTGGTCTGAAGCAATTATGCGGTCAAGATCGGCGGTCCCGACCGCCGTTCGAAACCGCCGTTCATACCTGATCGATTTTAATCCCTCGGGTTTGATTCGGCGGTTGGATCGGCGATCACGAAACCGTCGAATGAAACCGCCGTTAATGCTCTGTTCTTCACGAGCTCTATTCGGCGGTCGTCATCGGCGGCCTGGCCGCCGATTGAAACCGTCGAACGGTGCGTTTCAGGGGCAAAAGTGTCTTTTCACATGCCCAATTCTTGATGTCTATAAATATCTTATTTTCTCTATCTCTGATTAAGTTTCTTGAGCAATTAGAACCCTAAACTTTCAAGAGAGATTTTTGAGAAAAAAATCAAATCAAGAACCTATCTTTAAACACTCAAATCAAATCCCTTTTGCATCAAATTTCATATTTGATCTTCTATGCCTTCATAGAATTGATCCATGCATGGTTTTGAATCTTCACATCTTATTTGGTATGTTCTTCACTAATTTCATATTACTTTAGTGTTTTTCATATTAATACATCTCTTTAATTACTTGTATGCTTTTGATTATATGCTAGATACAAGTTAGAGATTATTTGTGATGAAAATGATTGAGTGTTGATTGTGATAGCTAATTAGGTTTTTGCTTAATCTTGATTAGCTAAGCTATTTGACATGTCATTTAGCAATTGATATCTAGGGTTGATTAAATTGATTATATCATCATCCTAGATAAGCATCTAAGGTTACCTAGCCTTGTTTGTTATTTGAATATTCATATATATATTCACATAGGTTGTTCTCTTCATTGAGAAGTAAGTCTTGAGGCTAAGAGTGCTTAGGCCTCAAGCAAATTGGAATAGGGTTGCTAATAAAGGCCCGCTGGGTAGAAGTGAGGGGTTACAGACCGGAGTGTTAGACGAGGTCTACATAGGTTGTAAACTTCATTTCAATTAGTGATTTCGAGTTCCGAGTGTGGCGCACTATACAGCCCGTGGTTTTTCCCAGTGGTCGGGTTTCCACGTATACATCAAGTGTTATTTAAATTCCGCACTATATTACACTTGTATGTATTTTTGACTAGTAGGGGCATTTTCGTAAAATTGACTTGCATGCGAAAATTGGGTAATATTTGATAAAATCTATTCACCCCCCCTCTAGCTTTATATAGAACACGCCTCTAGGACTTTCAGACACAATTCTTTAGTTAGTCTTGAATAATGTTCACAACTTAAGTTAAAGGCTGGGCACCTTTATCTTGTTAAAGTTGTAGAATTCTTTTGCTAGCATTTGAGTGGGATCAAATGAGATATGATGAGTCTAAAATCATCAGAGTGTCTTCGAGTAAAAGAATCTAGTGCACTGGGTGTATTGAACTGGATCACAATGAAAAACTTTATCTAGAACCGTCAATAGATAATAGTCTTTTCATTATCAGGACAATCGGAGAGTCTATCTTAATCCTGAGATAAATGATGGACTTATGGTTGCAAGTGATATCATTTGAGTTATCAATAAGTACGATTATATAACATAGTCTATTCTCGATAGTTTGGTGATATTCATTTGTTAATCGATAGAGGACTTTATTTATAGATATGGACATCGTGGCTCCATTTATTAAATGAGAGTATAATATCATCATATGGATGTTTTGAGGTAATTGGATATTAAATCTCAACGTTGAGTTTTCGATAGTGACTATTGAAAACATGGCTTTTGGACAAGTCAAAATATCCAAGTTCAAAACGTGGTCATATGAGTAAATATGGTAACTTGGAAAGTTATAGGCGGTCTATGAACTCTTGGCGATTACTGATATTAATCACGAGGATACACTATCTCCAACATGATTGTCTAGGGTATGAATGAGGAACATCTTATTATTCTATCTTTATTTAAGAGTTCAATTTTAGCTCTTTAGTGGAATGAGTTAAAATTAATGGATCGGACCTAAATGAATCATTTGTTGATTGTGATTAGGTTATGTCTATTGAAGCTTAAATTTAGATAGCCCGCCAAGATCCCCAATCCACACGGACTTGCATGGATCACTTGATATATTCTACCGGACCAATTTATGGGTCCATCTAGAATTGCATTTAATATATTAAGAATATAATTTGCACATTATTTGTTTAATGGGCTGATAAATTATATTAATATATTAATGAAAGGCATGTGGGCTTGTTTCTTTTAGTAAGAATGGGTCTGGTTCACATGTGGGCTTTTTATTTAAAGTCCAATGGATTAAATAAAATAAGGACATAATATTTGGCCCATATATTTAATGTGGGGCGGCAAGGCTATATTATTAGTCAAAAATATTATTTTATTTTATTGTTTGATTAAATGAGAATTAATTAATTAATTAAGAAACAAAATCTTTTTCTGATTAGGAAATATGTTTCCTAGAATTATACTATTGGTAGTAGTATACTAAAGGTAAAAGACTTGTTTGGTAAGAAAATAAATAATTAAGTTTATTTATTTAATCAAATAAGAAGTCTTTTTATTAATTCAATAAAGAATAAAAATACTTGAGTTGTATTAGGGTTAGGAGTCTAAAGTTGATGTGAATTAGGGTACAACACAAATCCTTTTTAGTAGAGGAATTGCGGCAACCCTAAGTGAACAACAAGTAGATTTTGGCAACCCTAAAAGGAAAAGAGAAGAAAATTCGGCCACCCTATATAAGAAATAATATAGGGTTCGGCCACCCCAAAGTTGATTGAATAAAATTTTCTTCTTCTTCTCATACTCATAGAAAAGTGTTTGATTATTCTGCAAAGACAAAAAAAAGAGAAGAGATTATTCTTTTGATAGTACACTAATTGCTTGTTCATCAATAAGCTTGTGTGTACAACATCGAATTAGGTTCACGCGAGTTTCGATCATTAGATTGAGAACTCAAAAGTGACGAGAATAATCTTTGTATTCTTTTGGTTGTTTTGTGACTAACAAAAGGAAAAAGAAAGTTTGTTTATCCATTCTCAAGTACGCAATTCAAAGAAAAGGGAGACCACGCTCCTAGGTGATTCACGTTCGTGCTAGGATTGAAGATCTTGCGGATTACCATCGACGTAAGTCAATCGGATCACGCGACAAAAGGTATTCTACTTTTTGTTACTTTATATGTATGTTTAATTAATTTAAAGGGTTAAGGTTCATCAAAGGAAATTTTTTAAAACATACTAAATCTATTTTTAGTCTCGCTTCCACTGCGTGTACTGCGATTTTTCCCTACACCTAGCTCCATTGCAAAAAGTATCATTACCAGCTGAAATCTTGTTAACAACACAAGCTTCCAAGAGAGTGGGAAAATCAGCAGAGGAAGATACAGAGAAGGGTGGATTTTCCATGACAAAACCAGAGAAACGAAAGAGAAAAAACAACCCAGAACAGCAAACCTGAAACAGACGTAACTCTGTGACGAAAACCCCAAATAACAAAGTTTTTGATTCCTTGATGCATAAAAAATCACGATCTTCAAACGTTATGAAGGTTAAAATAACAGAATCTGACTGGAACAGGAACAAAAAAGCAAAACGGCTCAGAAACCCTAATTTAAATAGAAACCAGAACAAAAAAACTTGAAACAGACGTAACTCTATGCTACAAACTTAAAATCACGATATTCTTCATTCTATCTCGCATGAAATTTCATGATCTACAATATTGATGAACAACATAAATTCAAAATCGAACCAGAACAGGCTCAAAAAAACAAAACGGCGCCGAAACACTAAAACCTAAGCTTCCATCCATGCAGAGCATAGTTGCTCATATATTAAAATCAATGAAAACTCTATATCCTTGCTTCTCTAATGACATTGGTGAAATTGGTTTGAATTCTTATTAGAAACCTTTGTCGTTTGCTTTGCCAAATACCATTGTATTTTGGACTTGAATGCTACATGTCTTGTATGCAAAGCATGTTTTGATTCACACATTTATTTTAAATAAATCTCCTTGTTTCTCTCTAATTGATTGTGTTGCGTAAAGTGGATTATATGATTATGCAAGTATATAGTATGCTACTATCTCTCTTTGCTAAGTGACCCAGTTGGGGACTACTCCTTTGCCTATATCATGACAAAAAGGGGGAGTAGAATGGTGGTAAGGGGAGTTGTGGAATGGTGGTAAGGGGAGTTGCAAATTGTGGTAGCAATTGTGCATGTTGGGGAGAGAATACATTAAGGGGGAGTAACCCTTTGAGGGGGAGCATTGCATTCATCATACATTGCATGATGTTGTTGTTATACTTAAATTTCTAGAATGCAAATGCTTGTTTATGCTATCACTTGATTAATCTCACATTTTACTTGAATTGGAAAGTATAGAAACTTTGCTTTTAGGGATTGATTGTTCTACATGAGATTGAAGACTTCAATATTATTTTTATATATCTCTTTGTAAAGTAGAAAATCATAGTAGACCCGTAGTTTCTATTATGTTGTGAGGAATCAATGTGAGTGGTGGTTTTGTCACGAAATAGCCAAAGGGGGAGATTGTAAGGATTCCCATATCTTGATTGGCTTATTTCGTGGACAAACTGTAGGGAAAAATACCGTAGTACACGCAGCGGAAGCGAGACTAAAAATAGATTTAGTAACTTTTAAAATTTTTCCTTTTTATGAACCTTAAACCCTTTAATCAATTAAACATATATATTATCTAACAAAAGAAGAATACCTTTTGTCGCGTGATCCGATTGACTTACGTCGATGGTAATCCGCAAGATCTTCAATCCTAGCACGAACGTGGATCACCTAGGAGCGTGGTCTCCCTTTTTCTTTGAATTGCAATCCTGTGAATGGACAAACAAACTTTTTTTTTCTTTGTTAGTCACAAAAACAATCAAAAGAATACTAAGATTATTCCGGTCACTTTTGAGTTCTCAATCTAATGATCGAAACTCGCGTGAACCTAGATCGATGTTGTAAACACAAGCTTATTGATGAATAAGCAAAAAGTATACCATCAAAGAATAATCTATCATTCTTTTATGTTTTTAGTAGAATAAAAATAACTCTCTATGAATGAAGAAGAAGAAGAAAATTGTCTCTAGTGAAAACCATCGGGTGGCCGAATTCTATAAGAGTGAATATATAGGTGGCCAAATTTTCTTTCCTTCTTTCTTTTAGGGTGGCCGAATTCTTCATGTGTTTCTCCTAGGGTTGCCGCAATTTTCCTCTACAAAAGAGGAGTTGTGTTGCACCCAAATTCACATGTCATTTAAGACTTCAAACCCTAATCCAACTCATAGATCTTTTATTCTTTTTTTTTACTAAATAAAAAGACTCCTTATTTGATTAAATAAATAAAATTAATTATTTATTTTCTTACCAAATAAGTCTTTTACTTTTAGTATACTACCAACAATAGTATAACATTAGGAATCATATTTCCTAATCAGAAAAGATTTGTTTCTTAATTAAACAATTAATTAATAAATTAATTAATTCTTATTTAATTTAAACAATGAAAACAAAATAATATCTTAGGTTCAAAATTTAACCTTGCCACCCCACATGAATAAATTGGGCCTAATATTATTTTCTTATTTCATTTAATCCATTGGACTTTAAATAAAAAGCCCACATGTGAACCAGACCCATTCTTACTAAAAGAAACAAGCCCACATGTCTTTCATTAATATATTAATATAATTGAGCAGCCCATTACATAAATAATGTGCAAATTATATTCTTAATATATTAAATGCAATTCTAGATGGACCCTTAAATTGGTCCGGTAGAATATATCAAGTGATCCATGCAAGTCCGTGTGGATTGGGGATCTTGGCGGGCCATCTAAATTTAAGCTTCAATAGACATAACCTAATCACAATCAACAAATGATTCACTTAGGTCCGATCCATTAATTGTAACTCATTCCACTAAAGAGCTAAAACTGAACTCTTAAATAAAGATAGAAAAGGAAGATGTTCCTCATTCATACCCTAGACAATCATGTTGGAGATAGTGTATCCTCGTGATTAATATCAGTAAACGCCAAGAGTTCATAGACCGCCTACAACTCTCCAAGTTACCATATTTACTCATATGACCACGTTTTGAACTTGGATATTTTGACTTGTCCAGAAGCCATGTTTTCAATGGACACTATCGAAAACTCAACGTTGAGATTTAATATCCAATTACCTCAAAACATCCATATGATGATATTATACTCTCATTTAATAAATGGAGCCACGATGTCCATATCTATAAATGAAGTCCTCTATCGATTAACAAATGAATATCATCAAACTATCGAGGATAGACTATGCGATATAATCGTACTCATTGATAACTCAAATGATATCACTTGCAACCATAAGTCCATCATTTATCTCAGGATTAAGATAGACTCTCCGATTGTCCTGATAATGAAAAGACTATTATCTATTGACGGTTATAGATAAAGTATTTCATTGTGATCCAGTTCAATACACCCAGTGCACTAGATCCTTTTGCTCGAAGACACTCCGATGATTTTAGACTCATCATATCTCATTTGATCCCACTCAAATGCTAGCAAAAGAATTCTACAACTTTAACAAGATAAAGGTGCCCAACCTTTAACTTAAGTTGTGAACATTATTCAAGACTAACTAAAGAATTGTGT
Source organism: Acer yangbiense (assembly GCA_008009225.1). NCBI lineage: Eukaryota > Viridiplantae > Streptophyta > Magnoliopsida > Sapindales > Sapindaceae > Acer > Acer yangbiense. The sequence continues at coordinate 9,242,578 of CM017772.1, read as the reverse complement.
CTACCACATACATATCCAGATGTACGAACAATTCTTCTTTTCTCATAGTCTTTAGACCTTATGATTATTTACTTTGACAATTATAATATTAAACTATAAATGCTATACGATTTGTTAAACCAGAAATCACTTTATTAATATGAAAAAGATTGTTAATTACAACATTACACTCTTGCTATTAAGCATAATCCTAACACAAACCACATGTTGGGGTTGATTATGTAAGGGTAGTTTAGGTGATTGAACTTCAAGCTCGAAGGCCCTTCCAAGACCTCAAGAGACAAGCACACCAAAGGTATAATCTCTAGTGCTTGGTTTTTCTTTGAAGAGACTTAGAATGCACACACACACTTAGCATACTTGCATTTGTGTGCATACTCTTCACATGTCACTTTACACACTAGCACTTTGATTGATATCTTGTTGTGTGTATATGTGCTTAGTAATTCGTTTCCCGATAGTGTTCGGAAACGTCCGCGCATGCACTAGAATGTGCTTGGTTTTACGTGAAGACCGCCCACGGAGAATGCTCTTGGCTTCACCTTTAGATTCATCATCACTGGTGAATCGACGGTTTGATCGGTGGCCTGGCCACCGAATTGAAACCGTCGTTTTAGTCCAGAAAGGTTTAGAGTGATTTTACGGTTACGATCGGTGGCCACCGACCGCTGTTCGAAACCGCAGATCATACCTGATTGATTTATTCCTCAGGTTTGATTCTGCTGTTGGTTCGGTGGTTTCGAAACCGCCGTTGTTCCCCTGTTCTTCTCGGGTTCAATTCGGCGGTTTGAAATGGCGGCCTGGCCGCCGAATGAAACCGCCGATCGTGCGTTTTCAGGGGCAAACTTATCTTTTCACATGCTCTGTTTTTCATGCCTATAAATATCTCACTTTCTCTTGTTCTGAATATGACTCTTTGATTATCAAGAACCCTATATTTTTAAAGAGAGATTTTGAGAGAAAAAGCAACCAAGTTTGCTCATTTAAACACTCAAATACATTCCTTTGTGCATCAAAGTTCATCTTGCATTCATCCATGAATGGGTTTGCATCATCACAACATGCTTGGTAAGATTTTGATTAATTTCATCTTATTTTAGTATTTTACTATCAAGCATATTCTCTTTTAATTTACTTGTATTGAAAGTTCTCAAAGTGTGTTTTTCAATATAAAGCTAGAGGGGGGGGGGGGGGGGGGGGGGGGGGGGGGGGGGGGGGGGGTGAATAGATTTTATCTAATTATTACCCAATTTTCGCGTGCATGTCAATTTTACGAAAATACCCCTAGCAAGTCAAAGATACATACAAGTGTAATAAGATGCGGAAATAGTAAATGACACTTGATGTTTACGTGGAAAACCCAACCACTGGGAAAAACCACGGGCTGTTAAGTGCGCCACACTCGGACCTCGAAATCCACTAATTGAAATGGAGTTTACAACCTATGTAGACCTCGTCTAACACTCCGGTCAATAACCCCCCACTTCTACCACGCGGGCCTTTAAAAGTGGCTATAGTCCAATTTGCTTGATCCTCGTAGTCACTACTTGTAATGATGTTTACAGCCTAATCCCGGTCTGTAACCCACCACTACTGTAAGGATTCCCATTATTGATTGGCTTATTTCGTGGTCAAACCACATGTTGGGGTTTGGTTGTAAGGGTAGTCTAGGTGTTTGTTGAAGATCAAGACCCTTTCCAAGACCTCAAGAGGACAAGCACCAAAGGTATATATCTAGTGCTTACATTGGCTTGAAGAGATATAGTTGCACACACACACACAACATGCATAACTCTTATTCTTGTATGGTGTGTTTATATTTTGTGTGCATTGTGCTTTATTGATTTATTCAATATCTCTTCTTGCATGTTGAATTGATTGCATCTTGTTATATGATAATGCCATGACATGTTAGGCATTAGGATGCATTCAATACCCACACTTGCACTTCATGTATGTTAGCTTTTAGTGTGGAGTAATTCGTTTCCCTAAGGATGTTCGGAAACGTCCGCGCGTGCACGGTAATGTGCTTTGTTTTGCGCGATGATCGCCGGTGGAGATGCCTTTGGCTTCTCCTTGATTTCACCATTTTTGGTGACTCGGCGGTTACGTTCGGCGGCCTGGCCGCCGTTCGAAACCGCCGACTGAGACCTGATTGAAATATATCTCTCGGGTCCAAAACGGCGGTTGGGATCGGCGGTTTCCAAACCGCCGAATGAAGTCGCCGAAGTTCCCCTGTTCCACACGGGAGCCATTCGGCGGTTAATTTCGGCGGCCTGGCCGCCGAATTAAACCGCCGATCAGTGCGTTTCAAGGGCAAAATTGTATTTTCACCTGCCCTGTTTTTTGTCTCTATAAATACATCCTTATCTCTGGTTCAGAACACAAGTCTTTGATCATAAGAACCCTAGAGAGATATTTAGAGAGACTTGAGAGAGAAAGCTTAAAGATCATATCTTTATCTCTCTAAACCCATCCCCACATGCATAAATCTTCATCTAAGCATCATCTAGGATCATCTAGCATATGCTAATGCATGGGACTTCTTCAACACACATGGTATGATTTGTTGAACACTTTTATCTTACATAATTAGTGTTTCTACTTATCAATTTTATCTCATATTTTACTTATATGTGTTTAGATTAGTTTCTACATATAAGATTGAGATTATGTGTTGATTGGGTTTTTATTTGTTAGCTAGGCTTTAATGTTCATATGCCATCTAGCTAATTGATCTCATTTATTGATTGAGATTATTTTTCATAGCTTATTTGATTAGGTCATTATTGCCTAAAAGCTATGCCATGAACATTCTTGTGTGATGTATTGATAACTAGGTTGATAGATTGTTTTTTAATCAACTAGTTAATCCTTTGAATGTTTGTGGGTTTTATATGATAGCTTTGTATCTAGGATTGGTGATCCTTTACTTAGCTAAAGTTATATGCCATGTCATATAGCTATATGTGATATCTAGGATTGATTATATTGTCATCTTATAATCCTAGGTAAGCATTTAGAGTACCCTAGCTCTTATTGCATTAATTGAATATTCATACATATTCACATAGGGTTGTGCATCTCTTTTGAGAGATTGAAGTCTTGGGGCTAAGTGTGCTTAGGCCTTAAGCAAATTGGACTAGAGCCACTATAAAAGGCCCGCGTGGTAGATTAGAGGGTGCTCACACCAAGAGTAGTGTATCAGGGGATATCACTAGGGATTGAACCAAGAGTGGCGATTGGTAGTGTCCATAGCCTGAGGTTATCTAGGGTGAGGGTCCGAGAATCACTTGAGGGTGTAACCGTCTTTTCATATAGTGGATTTCGAGGTCCGAGTGTGGCGCACTTAACAGCCCGTGGTTTTTCCCAGTGGTTGGGTTTTCCACGTATACATCAAGTGTCTTTTACTATTTCCGCATCTTATTACACTTGTATGTTTTGTTGACTTGCTAGGGGTATTTTCGTAAAATTGACATGCATGCGAAAATTGGGTAATAATTAGATAAAATCTATTCACCCCCCCTCTAGCTTTATATTGATGAACACACCTCGAGTTATTTTTAAGAACTTTCAACTACTACCCAGCGGGCCTGTAATAGCAACCCTAGACCAAGACTTCAATCTCTCAAAAGAGATGCACAACCCTATGTGAATATGTATGAATATTCAATTAACAAACAAGGCTAGGGAACCTTAGATGCTTATCTAGGATGATGAGATAATCAATTTAAATCAACCCTAGATATCAATTGCTAAATGACATGTCAAATAGCTTAGCTAATCAAGATTAATTAAAAACCTAATTAGCTATCACAATACAACACTCAATCAATTCATCACAATTAATTCTCTTTTCTTGGTTTTAGCATATGATCTAAAACATACAAGTAAATTAAAAGAGATGGCTTGGTAGTAAAAATATTACAATAAAATGAACTTAATCAAAATCTTACCAAGCAAGTTGTGATGATGCAAATCCATACATAGATGCACTCTATATAGACATAGAAGATGCAATATGAAATTTGATGCACAAAGGATTTGATTTGAGTGGTTAAAGATGAGTTCTTTGTATTTTTCTTTTCTTGAAAAATATTCTAAGTATGAAATCAGATTATGAACTCTCTTAAATGACCTAAAATCAAGTTAGCATATATATAGAGGCCATAAGTGAAGTGAGGTCGTTTTGAAAAACGCACCAGAAATTGCTCTGTGCGCTGGTGGCCTTGCGCTGGACGACAGGCGCACGACCAGCGCAAAGGCAAAATTTGCACAGGCGCTTGACGACCAGCGCTCACACATGCGCCAGACCAGCGGAGCCATACTGGGCGATCAGCGCTGGTGGCCTTGCGCTGGTGTAGACCAGCGCACGACCAGCGGCACGCCACTGGGCGTTTTGCGCCGGTGAGCGGCGCTGGACGACAGGCGCAGGTGGACCAGCGCACAGCCCACAACTTTGAACCCCACAAGCAATCATGCAAGGGGAACAAAGGTAAACTAAGATGCATCCTAAAAGCCTAAATGCTATGATATTATAAACACAAGATGCAATCATAAAAACAAGCAAGAAGAGATGTAAATACGCATTGATGCACAACAAAAAGAAACACAACATACAAAGATTAAACATATGCATGAGTTGTGAGTGTGTGCAACTATCTCTTTAAGACAAGTAAGCACTTAGAGTATTACCTTTGGTGCTTGTCAATAATGAGGTCTTCAAAGGGCCTAAGCAATAACAACAACATCTAAACTACCCTTACAAAGAATCCCCACATATGGTTTGATCACGAAATAAGCCAATCAATTGATGGGAATCCTTACAATCTCCCCCTTTGGCTATTTCGTGACAAAACCACCACTCACATTGATTCCTCACAACATAATTGAAACTACGGGTCTACTATGATTTTCTACTTTACAAAGAGATAAGATAAATAGTCTTGAAGTCTTCAATCTCAAGTAGAACAATCAATCCCTGAAAGCACAGTTTCTAAACTTTCCAATACAAGAAAAGGTGAGATGAATCAAGTGAGATAAAACAAGCATTTGCATTTAAGAATTTAAGTACAACATCATGCAATGTATGAATGTGCAAATGCTCCCCCTCAAAGGGTTACTCCCCCTCAATTAGTATTCTCCCCAACATGCACAATTGCTACTACAATTTGCAACTCCCTTTACCACAACCTACTCCCCCTTTTTGTCATGATATAGACAAATGAGTAGTCCCCAACCGGGTCACTCAAGGCAAAGAGAGATAGTAGCATTCTAGTATATGCATAATCAATATAAGTCACTTTATGCAATCTCAATTTATTGGAGAGAAACAAGGAGATTTATTTAAATAAAATGTGTGAATCAAAAAATTGCTTTGCATACAAGACATGTAGCATTTAAGTCCAAAATATTATGGTATTTGGCAAAGCAAATGACAAAGGTTTTCAATATGAATTCAAACCAATTTCACCAATGTCAAGAGAGAAGCAAGGATATAGGTTTTCATTGATTTCAATTTAAGAACAACTATATCCAACTTTATAAGCCAAACATGTCATGAGCGACTTTGCACCCTACTTGATTTTTTCGGATAAGATATCCGTATGATAGTAGACATGTTCAACCAATAAAGAAAGAGAGACATTTGGATTGTAAAATCCTTGAACAGATACAAGATCCTTTTTCATTTGAGTCTCATAAGCTTTTTCACACATTTTTTGCAGTTAAGAAATGCAATCATCAAAACATGCTTTTTAAGATTAGCATTTAGCATGTCATTTAGCAATCATCATGTCATGGAGATCATTATAGGTCATTCAAATTAAATCCTATGTAAATATCTCCTAGTCCAAAAATGCATGTTTGAACATAAATATGACATGGATTGCAATACAAGCATTGATCACACTTATTGAATAGAAAAAATGTATACATAGTGTAACCAAGCTTACTCAAGCAACAAAAAGAGAAGCACAAGATATTTCGAATTTTTTGCAAGTGACAAGTTGCAAAATAGCTCTCTTTGCTTAAGTTCCCCATATGGGGTCAAATATCCACACCACTTCAAAGAAGGGTATGAGGTCCTATGGACCTACCAAGTCCTTTGGACTTGGTTGAACCTATTTGAGACTTGTTAGTCTCGTAGCAAGCGGGTTCATTCTTTTTATTCCACTTAGGTGACACTAAGTCAATCCTACTGGACAAAGGTTCTAGAGTACAAGATGAAAAAGGATCATGCACATGATTTTCTTCCTTTTTATGAAGCATCTTAGCTCTAGCCTTTTTCTTGTCAAACATGCTTTTAGCTCTACACATTTCAATGTAATACAAGCAACTTGGTCTAATATGACCAACAATACCACAAAAATGACAAGTGGGAATAAAGTTAGGAATCATACCATTCCCTTTAGCATGGATAGGTGTTTTCCCTTGTCGTTGTGGTTGTCTTGGTTGTTGGATCGGATCTCTCCTCTTTTGTTGAAAACCAAGACGAGGTTGCTTGCTTGTCTGAGCTTGCATGATTGAACTCTTCCCATTCTGTTTTTGAGTTTGAGGGAAGATAGTGTGAGGAGCCCTTTGGGTGTGAGCTTGAGCTTGACCTTTTGGTGCCTCAACCACTTGGGCACTTCTTGAACACTCTCCTAGGTCACTCTTCTTCCTAGGTTGTTGAGGAGGAGGGGACATATTAAAGTCCATGTCCATGGCACAGGATGTCTTGCTTGTGGAGGAGGCATCCGTGTCATCAATGTAGCCAAGACCTCTCTTGTCACTTGGCTTTCTTCCAACTCCCAACATGTGGTCAAGCTTCTTGGTGCTTGAAGTCATCTTAGCCATTAAGACCTTAACTTCTTCAAGCTCTCTTTCTAGCTCTTCTTCTCTCCTCTTAGATAAGGCTAAGTTGTCTTTTAGCTTCTCTTCATCCGCCATGGATCTTACCACTTCTTCACACAAGTGGTCTACTAGTGTTGAAAGCTCTAGATTCTCTTCTTTTAATCTTCTAATTTCTTCCTTGTTCCTCATCATCGAGCTCTTAACTTTGACTTTGTAGTCATTAAGATCCATACACTCCACACTTCCACTTGTGGAGTTAGATGACAAATATTCAACACTTGTGTCATCTCCTCTAATCTCCATTTCACCAATGAAGTCATCTCCTTCATCAAGATCATCAAATTTTTCTCTTGATGAGGAAAGAGCCAAATCCCTATGAGTAGCTACACCAACTACTTCTATACCTAGTTCTTCTTGGGGATCACAAGGAAAAGCAACTTTGCCATCTTCTTCAACTTCTACACTCTTGGCTCCAAATTCTGTTTAGATGATGGCAAGTTCTTCATCACTTGAAGGATTTTCGTCATCTTCATATTTATCCCATAAGGTGGCCTTCGCCTTCCCTTTTCTTCTATCCTTCAAGTTTCCACACTCCGGGGAGAAATGCCCGAATCCTCCACATTCGTAGCATTGAATCCCCTCTCTTGAAGACACTCATTGGTTTGGCTTGTTAATGAGTCCCATGTCTTCAATTGAGATACCCTCCTTCTTGTCATGCTTCGAAGTCTCCAAAGCAATTGTCTTCTTCTTCTTAGGAGGTGCGGTGGTCAACTTCTTCTTAGGAGGTGAGGTGGTTAATTTCACAAATCTCCTAAATCTCTCTAGTAAGAGAGACATCTCCTCAACGGAGTCAATTTCTTCTCTCACAAATTCACTCATAGTGTTTGCGTGGAATGAATGCAAATGAGAAGAATGCAAAATGTATGAAGAAATCAAACAAACATACAAAATGCAAAAACACACCAAAATGAGCTAGGATCACCTAAGTATATCTAGGAACCCGCTCTAATACCAATTGAAAGTTCTCAAAGTGTGTTTTTCAATATAAAGCTAGAAGGGGGGGGGGGGGGGGGGAATAGATTTTATCTAATTATTACCCAATTTTCGCGTGCATGTCAATTTTACGAAAATACCCCTAGCAAGTCAAAGATACATACAAGTGTAATAAGATGCGGAAATAGTAAATGACACTTGATGTTTACGTGGAAAACCCAACCACTGGGAAAAACCACGGGCTGTTAAGTGCGCCACACTCGAACCTCGAAATCCACTAATTGAAATGGAGTTTACAACCTATGTAGACCTCGTCTAACACTCCGGTCAATAACCCCCCACTTCTACCACGCGGGCCTTTAAAAGTGGCTATAGTCCAATTTGCTTGATCCTCGTAGTCACTACTTGTAATGATGTTTACAGCCTAATCCCGGTCTGTAACCCACCACTACTACCCAGCGGGCCTGTAATAGCAACCCTAGACCAAGACTTCAATCTCTCAAAAGAGATGCACAACCCTATGTGAATATGTATGAATATTCAATTAACAAACAAGGCTAGGGAACCTTAGATGCTTATCTAGGATGATGAGATAATCAATTTAAATCAACCCTAGATATCAATTGCTAAATGACATGTCAAATAGCTTAGCTAATCAAGATTAATTAAAAACCTAATTAGCTATCACAATACAACACTCAATCAATTCATCACAATCGAAAGAGGACTTCATTTATAGATATGGACATCGTGGCTCCATTTAATTAAATGAGAGTATAATATCATCATATGGATGTTTTGAGGTAATTGGATATTAAATCTCAACGTTGAGTTTTCGATAGTGTCTATTGAAAACATGGCTTCTGGACAAGTCAAAATATCCAAGTTCAAAACGTGGTCATATGAGTAAATATGGTAACTTGGAGAGTTATAGGCGGTCTATGAACTCTTGGCGATTACTGATATTAATCACGAGGATACACTATCTCCTATATGATTGTCTAGGGTATGAATGAGAAGCATCTTCCTTTTCTATCTTTATTTAAGAGTTCAATTTTAGCTCTTTAGTGGAATGAGTTAAAATTAATGGATCGGACCTAAGTGAATCATTTGTTGATTGTGATTAGGTTATGTCTATTGAAGCTTAAATTTAGATGGCCCGCCAAGATCCCAATCCACACGGACTTGCATGGATCACTTGATATATTCTACCGGACCAATTTAAGGGTCCATCAAGAATTGCATTTAATATATTAAGAATATAATTTGCACATTATTTAAGTAATGGGCTGCTCAATTATATTTATATATTAATGAAAGACATGTGGGCTTGTTTCTTTTAGTAAGAATGGGTCTGGTTCACATGTGGGCTTTTTATTTAAAGTCCAATGGATTAAATGAAATAAGAAAATAATATGTTGGCCCATTTATTCAAGTGGGGCGGCAAGGTTAAGTTTTAACCTAATATATTATTTTGTTTCATTTGTTTTAATTAAATAAGAATTAATTAATTTATTAATTAATTGTTTAATTAAGAAACAAATCTTTTCTGATTAGGAAATATGATTCCTAATGTTATACTATTGTTGGTAGTATACTAAAAGTAAAAGACTTATTTGGTAAGAAAATAAATAATTAATTTTATTTATTTAATCAAATAAGAAGTCTTTTAATTTAGTCATTAAAAAGAATAAAATAACTATGAGTTGGATTAGGGTTAGAAGTCTATTCTTTTATGGAAATTAGGGTGCAACACAAACCTTTGGAGGTGGTGATTTGCGGCAACCCTAGTGCAAAAAGAAGAGAGATTTCGGCAACCCTAAAAGACAAGGAGAGGAAAATTTAGGCCACCTATATATTCCCACATATAGATTTCGGCCACCCTAAGTTGTTCAAGAGACAATTTTTCTTCTTCTTCACAATTCATAGAAAGCTTTTATTATACTAAAACAAATAGGAGTGTTAGATTATTCTTTGATAGTATACTATTTGCTTAATCATCAATAAGCTTGTGTATACGATATCGATCTAGGTTCACGCGAGTTTCGATCATTAGACTGAGAACTCAAAAGTGACCGGAATAATCTCAGTCATTCTTTTGATTGTTTTTGTGACTAACAAAGAAAAGAAAGTTTGTTTTGTCCATTCACAGTGAAAGTTCATAAAAATACTCGAGGCGTGTTTATCAATATAAAGCTAGAGGGGGGGGTGAATAGATTTTAACTATTATTACCCAATTTTCGCATGCAAGTCAATTTTACGAAAATGCCCCAACTAGTCAAAAATACATACAAGTGTAATATAGTGCGGAATTTAAATAACACTTGATGTATACGTGGAAACCCAACCACTGGGAAAAAACCACGGGCTGTATAGTGCGCCACACTCGGAACTCGAAATCACTAATTGAAATGAAGTTTACAACCTATGTAGACCTCGTCTAACATTCCGGTCTGTAACCCCTCACTTCTACCCAGCGGGCCTTTATTAGCAACCATATTCCAATTTGCTTGAGGCCTAAGCACTCTTAGCCTCAAGACTTACTTCTCTATGAAGAGAAACAACCCTATGTGAATATGTATGAATATTCAATTAATGCAATAAGAGCTAGGGTACTCTAAATGCTTATCTAGGATGATGATATATTCAATTTAAATCAACCCTAGATATCAATTGCTAAATGACATGTCAAATAGCATAGATGATCATAGATTATAAAAACCTAGATATCTATCAAAAACAACACTCAATTAATTCATCACAAATAATCTCTTTTCTTGTATTTAACATATGATCAAAAACATACAAGTAATTTAAAAGAGATGGCTTGGTATTTAAAATACTACAATAAGATGAAATTAATCAAAATCTTACCAAGCAAGTTGTGATGATGCAAACCCATACATGGATGCACTCTATATAGACATAGGAGATGCAATATGAAATTTGATGCAAAAGGGGTTTGATTTGAGTGGTTAAAGATGAGTTCTTGATTTGATTTTCTCTCAAAATCTATCTTTGAAGATTAGGGTTCTTAAGAGTCAAAGAACTAATTCAGATAATGAGAAAGTGTGATATTTATAGACATCAAGAACAGGGCAAGTGAAAAGACAATTTTGCCCCTGAAACGCACCGTTCGGCGGTTTCAATCGGCGGCCAGACCGCCGATTACAACCGCCGAATTGAGCTCGTGAAGAACAGAGCATTAACGGCGGTTTCATTCGGCGGTTACGTGACCGCCGATCCAACCGCCGAATCAAACCCGAGAGATTAAAATCGATCAGGTATGAACGGCGGTTTCGAACGGTGGTTGTGACCGCCGATCTTGACCGCATAATTGCTTCAGACCAATCTGGACTGAAACGGCGGTTTCATTCGGCGGCCAGGCCGCCGATCATAACCGCCGATCACCAACAATGGTGAAAACCAAGGAGAAGCCAAGGGCATTCTCCATAGGCGGTCTTCGCGCGAAACCAAGCACTCATTAGTGCAAGCGCGGACGTTTCCGAACAATGTCGGGAAACGAATTATAAGGCACATATACACACAACAAGATATATCAACCAAAGTGCTAGTGTGTAAAGTGACATGTGAAGAGATGCACATAAAAATAAGCAAGTATGCAATCATAGCAAGAATGCTAAGTGAGTGTGTGCTACTAAATCTCTTCAAAGAAAAACAAGCACAAGAGATTATACCTTTGGCGTGCTTGAATCTTGAGGTCATGGAAGGGCCTTTGATCTTCAACACTAAACACTTGGACTACCCTTACATTCAAAACCCCAACATGTGGTTTGACCACGAAATAAGCCAATCAACAAAACGGGAATCCTTACAATCTCCCCCTTTGGCTATTTCGTGACAAAACCACCACTCACATTGATTCCTCACAACAAAAATAAACCTATGGGTCAATGAAGATTTTCTACAATACAAAGAGATATATAAAAATAAAACTTGAAGTCTTCAATCTCTTGTAGAACAATCATTCCCTGAAACAAGGTTTCTATACTTTCCAATTCAAGTAAAAGTGAGATGAATGAAGTGAGGACATAAACAAGCATTTGCATTTCTAAGAAATTAAACACAACATCATGCAATGTATGATGAATGCAATGCTCCCCCTCAAAGGGTTACTCCCCCTCAATGTATATTCTCCCCAATGTGCACCAATTGCTACAACAATTTGCACCTCCCCTTACCACATTCTACTCCCCCTTTTTGTCATGATATAGACAAAGGAGTAGTCCCCAACCGGGTTACTCAAGGCAAAGAGAGATAGTAGCATTCTAGTATATGCATAATCAATATAAGTCACTTTATGCAATCTCAATTAATCGGAGAGAAACGAGGAGTTTTATTAGATAAAATGTGTGAAACAAAATGCTTTGCATACAAGACATATTGCATTCAAGTCCAAAATAGCATGGTATTTGGCAAAGCAAATGACAAAGGTTTCTAATAGGAATTCAAACCAATTTCACCATTGTCATGAGAGAAGCAAGGATATAGAAATTTCATTGATTTCAATTTAAGAACAACTATATCCAACTTTATAAGCTAAACATGTCATGAGCAACTTTGCACCCTATTTGATTTTTCCGGGAATGAAACCCGTATGATAGTAGACATGTTCAACCAATAAAGAAAGAGAGACATTTGGATTGTAAAATCCTTGAATGGATACTAGATCCTTTTTCATTTGAGTCTCATTAGCTTTTTCACACAAGTTTTTGCATTTAAGAACGCAATTATCAATTCATGCTTTTTCATTTGAGCATGTACATGAATTTCATGCTTTTCATAAGACATTAGCATGTTATTTAAGAATCATCATGTCATGGAGATAATCATAGGTCATTCAAATCATACTTCCTACATACATCTCCTAGTCCAAAATGCATGTTTGAACATAAATATGACATGGATTGTAAACAAGCAAGGTTCACACTTATTGAATTGAAAACATATATACATATGTGCAACCAAGCTTACTCAAGCAATCAACCAAGAAGCATAAGATTTTTCAAATTTTTTTGCAAGTGACAAGAATGCAAAAATAGCTCTCTTTGCTTGAGTTCCCCATATGGGGTTAGTATCATCCTTCATTAATGAAGGGCATGAGGTCCTATGGACCTACCAAGTCCATTGGACTTAGTTGAACCTATTTGAGACTTGTTAGTCTCGTAGCAAGCGGGTTCATTTTTCCTTATCCACATAGATATAACATTTTTCTTCCTAGTGGACAAAGGTTGCATGTCATTTACTAACCTAGGATTATTGACAAAAGATTTCCTAGGCTCATGCAAATGGGCTCTTCTTAGCCTCTTTTTCTTTATCATGCTATCAATCCTACAATGGTTAATGTACTTAAAGCACTTAGGCCTAATATGCCCATAAACACCACAATAATGACAAGTTGGTACAAAGTAAGAATTCATACCATGTTCTTGTGAAGTCATTGGAGACTCATCATGCATTTGATGTCTCTTTTGGTGTTGAGTCGGTTCATGTCTTCTATTTGGTTGAACCGGAATGGGTTGCCTCCTTGGATTAGGTAGCATGTTTTGCCTCTTTTCATAGTGAGTCATTTGTTGAGGAGAGATGACTCGAGAGGCTCTAATCCGTTGAGCTTGGGGTTGTCTCGTTTTCACCACCTTCACTTGTGCATTTTTCGAACATTGTCCTAGTTCTAACTTCTTCCTAGGAGTTTGCACCGGTGACGCTTCTATCTTACCCAAACTCTTCACAAAGACGGTCTTCTTAGGAATAGAGCAATCCTTGCTCACTTCGAATCCAAGACCTCTTTTGTCACAAGGGCTTTTTCCTACACCAAGTATGTTGTCAAGTTTCTTGGTGCTTGTGGTCATTCTAGTCAATGACTCTTTGGCTTCAACAAGCTCTCTCTTCAAACCCTCTTCATTCCTCTTAGACAAAGCTAGCTCATCTTTTAGCTTGTCTTCTTCCACCATGGATTTTATCACTTCATCATTCAAGTGATCAACTTGTGTTGAAAGCCTAAGTAGTTCTTCCTTTAACCTTTGAATCTCTTTTTCATTCTTTAACTTAGAGCTTTCAAAACTTTCAAAGTTGTCCTTAAGATCCATTTTCTCCACTTGCTTCTTAAGGAGGTCATTGTATGTTGTGAGCTCTAGATTTTCTTCCTCTAAAATCCTTAGAAATCTATCTTTCTTCTTCATGGAGCTTTCAACATTGACTATAAAGTTATGCATATCCATATTCTCTACATTTCCATTTGTAGAGTTAGATAAGGAGTCATCTCCACTAGTGTCATCTTCTAGGCTCTCCTCCTCTCTTATGGATCCAATTTCCTCATCAAGACCTTCACCTTGATCTCTTGAGTCAATAAGTGCCATATCCCAATGCGAAGCAACAACTATCTCCTCTAGAGCTACTTCTTCGACTTTCTCTTCTATGGGATCACTAGCAACGGAATTCTTACCAACAACTTCATTTTCTTCACAATTGGCACCCAATGCCTTGAAGTTATTGATAAGCTCATCATCACTTGATGACTTATCTCCTTCTTCGGAGTCATCACTTTCACTCCAAATGGCGGCCATCATTTTTTCTCTCTTGTTCTTCAAATTCCCACAATCTAGTGAGATATGACCTATGCCACCACACTCATAGCATTGGATCCCTTTCCTTTCACTATTCTCTTGCCTATGCTCAACCTTCTTGAAAGGAACCCTTTTCTTCAATTCTTGCCCTTTGGATGCATGACCCTTCTTCTCGAATTTTACAAACTTCTTGAATTTTCTCATTAAAAGTGCCATGTCTTCATCCGAGTCATCCTTGTCCTCCTTCTCAACCTTGGAAGCTCTCAAAGTAATCCCTTTTTGCTTCTTTGAAGGAGTGGAGCTAGGACCCTTCCTAGACTCGTAGGCGAGAAGTCTACCTATTACCTCGCTCGGCTTCATGTCCTTAAAATCACTATTTTCTTCTAAAGCCGTCACCTTAGACTCAAACCTCTCGGGAAGCGATCTCATTATCTTTTGCTTGATCCTTCTATCCGAGTAAGGGTCACCAAGTTGATGACTTTGGTTGACAATGTCCATCAACCTAATCTCGAAGTCGTTGAAGCACTCATTCTCCTCCATCCTAAGTGTCTCAAATTGAGTTTGGAGGACTTGAAGTTTGGAGTCCTTCACTACTTCGGTTCCCTCGTGTGCAACCTCTAAGATGTCCCATGCCTCCTTGGCTATCTTAGTGTTCTGAATCAGTTTGTACTGATTTTCATCCACTGCACATATGAGGGCGTGCCACGCCTTTTGATTCCACTTGGACAACTCAAACTCAGGTTGTGTCCACTGTGCCTTAGGCTTGAGCACTTCTTCTCCTCCATCCGTGGGAGTCATCATTGGAGGCGAATATCCATCTTCAATGGCCATCCATGCCCTATCATGGATTTGACACACATATGCCTCCATCTTCCCTTTCCATTGGGAGTAATTTATGCCGGTGAGGAGGGGTGGCCGTGTGCTTGAAGCACCCTCATGGTTGCCACCGAATCCACTCATTGTATCAAATGAATGAATGAAATGTATGCAAAATGTATGAATGAGCAAAAATCACACAAATGCACAACACACCTAAAATGAGCTAGGATCACCTAAGTATATCTAGGAACCCGCTCTGATACCAATTGAAAGTTCATAAAAATACTCGAGGCGTGTTTATCAATATAAAGCTAGAGGGGGGGGTGAATAGATTTTAACTATTATTACCCAATTTTCGCATGCAAGTCAATTTTACGAAAATGCCCCTACTAGTCAAAAATACATACAAGTGTAATATAGTGCGGAATTTAAATAACACTTGATGTATACGTGGAAACCCAACCACTGGGAAAAAACCACGGGCTGTATAGTGCGCCACACTCGGAACTCGAAATCACTAATTGAAATGAAGTTTACAACCTATGTAGACCTCGTCTAACATTCCGGTCTGTAACCCCTCACTTCTACCCAGCGGGCCTTTATTAGCAACCCTATTCCAATTTGCTTGAGGCCTAAGCACTCTTAGCCTCAAGACTTACTTCTCTATGAAGAGAAACAACCCTATGTGAATATGTATGAATATTCAATTAATGCAATAAGAGCTAGGGTACTCTAAATGCTTATCTAGGATGATGATATATTCAATTTAAATCAACCCTAGATATCAATTGCTAAATGACATGTCAAATAGCATAGATGATCATAGATTATAAAAACCTAGATATCTATCAAAAACAACACTCAATTAATTCATCACAAATAATCTCTTTTCTTGTATTTAACATATGATCAAAAACATACAAGTAATTTAAAAGAGATGGCTTGGTATTTAAAATACTACAATAAGATGAAATTAATCAAAATCTTACCAAGCAAGTTGTGATGATGCAAACCCATACATGGATGCACTCTATATAGACATAGGAGATGCAATATGAAATTTGATGCAAAAGGGGTTTGATTTGAGTGGTTAAAGATGAGTTCTTGATTTGATTTTCTCTCAAAATCTATCTTTGAAGATTAGGGTTCTTAAGAGTCAAAGAACTAATTCAGATAATGAGAAAGTGTGATATTTATAGACATCAAGAACAGGGCAAGTGAAAAGACAATTTTGCCCCTGAAACGCACCGTTCGGCGGTTTCAATCGGCGGCCAGACCGCCGATTACAACCGCCGAATTGAGCTCGTGAAGAACAGAGCATTAACGGCGGTTTCATTCGGCGGTTACGTGACCGCCGATCCAACCGCCGAATCAAACCCGAGAGATTAAAATCGATCAGGTATGAACGGCGGTTTCGAACGGCGGTTGTGACCGCCGATCTTGACCGCATAATTGCTTCAGACCAATCTGGACTGAAACGGCGGTTTCATTCGGCGGCCAGGCCGCCGATCATAACCGCCGATCACCAACAATGGTGAAAACCAAGGAGAAGCCAAGGGCATTCTCCATAGGCGGTCTTCGCGCGAAACCAAGCACTCATTAGTGCAAGCGCGGACGTTTCCGAACAATGTCGGGAAACGAATTATAAGGCACATATACACACAACAAGATATATCAACCAAAGTGCTAGTGTGTAAAGTGACATGTGAAGAGATGCACATAAAAATAAGCAAGTATGCAATCATAGCAAGAATGCTAAGTGAGTGTGTGCTACTAAATCTCTTCAAAGAAAAACAAGCACAAGAGATTATACCTTTGGCGTGCTTGAATCTTGAGGTCATGGAAGGGCCTTTGATCTTCAACACTAAACACTTGGACTACCCTTACATTCAAAACCCCAACATGTGGTTTGACCACGAAATAAGCCAATCAACAAAACGGGAATCCTTACACACAGGTTTGCAATTCAAAGAAAAAGGGAGACCACGATCCTAGGTGATCCACGTTCGTGCTAGGATTGAAGATCTTGCGGATTACCATCGACGTAAGTCAATCGGATCACGCGACAAAAGGTATTCTACTTTTTGGTTATTGTATATGCATGTTTAATTAATTAAAGGGTTTAAGGTTCATAAAGGAAAAATTTTAAAAGTCACTAAATCTTATTTTTAGTCTCGCTTCCGCTGCGTGTACTACGGTATTTTTCCCTACAATTGGTATCAGAGCCTAGGTTGAACCCTCTTAATTAATTAACGTATATATACGTGGATCTATTTCTTTTTATTGTGATTATGCATGTTTAGAAAGAGATGGCACTCTAGGTATTCGCATATATAATTACATGTGATGTATGGATTTATATATGTTTTATGTGGATTGTTGTTGCTCGATTTTGGTCCTAGATTTTCAATGTAATTATTGTTTCGGAGTTGTAACAAGAAGGGTGGTCTATCATCGCCATAATTCCTTCTTGGTAGTTGCTAGGTTTTATTTTATTTTTTTTTATATGTGCAGTATTTTTTTTTATATGTGCAGCAGTTTTTTTTATTAAGTTTTAGTGCAGTATTTTATTTGTAAAAAGTACTGCAGTGAATAAAAAAAAAAAAATTAATACTGCAGTATTTTATTGTTTAAATACTGCCATAATATATTTAGGTCTTGAAGATTCGAAGACACGAAGAAAACCGAAGCAACCGGAACCGAGGACGAGCACCGTGCGCACCCTAGGAGTGGATTGGGCTGCGCATGGCAAGCCCATCTCAAGGTGGGCTGCGCACGGCAGCCTTGGAGGACTTATGGGCTGCGCATGGCAGCCCCTTTGTGGGGTTGTGGTGTGTGCCGCCCATAGGAGAAGGCCGAAGGATGAGCTTATGGTTGATGGGCCACCTGAAGATCTTGTGTTCCTAAAACAAATTGTAATTTACTTGTTTTTCTAGGATGGGCCAAAATTGTTGCTATTTAATTTATGCTTTAAATATTACAATATTTGTTATTGTATGATAACATGACATATAGAATAGGAGTGCCACTCATATATCTCTTTTGGTATGAACATGCATTGAATGATTTAGGTATCTAAATTGGCATCTAGATAACTTGGTAAATCATTCTATGGGATTTAATCACACGCCTTAAATAATTGAGTGGGAGAAGGTGTTTTTGTAACACCTATGGCCTCCAAGGTTGGTTGAGCTTTATTATTTATGGTAATCCCCCCAAGGGGCGTCCATGAATGGAGTTTAGCAACATACTTCCTTACAAGGATAGACTAGACAATGGACTCAAACGAGATCTACTCCCCAAGGAGGGATATTCGTGAGAGAAAACTAAGGGTCGATATCTTGGTAACACACTCAATGTAATTTTATTGATATCCTCCCAAGAGTTCTTGTCAGTAAAATTGCAAGGCTAAAATTGAAAACGCTGGTTGTTATGTTAACAATTAGGTGGGACCTAGTCTAACTAGTAAATGATGCGAACTCCCAAAGGAGGCGTAACATTTATGGGTGTTGGATCACCGTTGAATTTTATGATTGAGTTATTTATTTAATTCAAGATAAATATTTAAAAGTGCTTTATCATGATTATTTACTTATATATGTTTTGTTTTATTCAGAAATCATGATCCCATCACTTATGAACATCCTGAAAGATAACACTTTAACTGGAGATAATTATGTCACATGGAAAAGGAAAATTGGGTTGTTGCTGCAAAGTGAAAAACATAAGTTTGTTCTAACTACTCCTAAACCACCTGCTCCTAATAATGAATCAAGCATAATGTATAGAAATGAGTATGAGCAGTGGAAGACTTCAGATGATATGGCAAAATGTTACATTATGGCCACTATCTCCGACGTGTTGCAACAGCAGCATGAAGGAATGGAGTCCGCTGCTGATATTATGATGTCTCTAGAGGAGATGTTTGCTATGAAGTCTAGGACGACTAAGAGAGAGGCAGTGACTGCTTTTATGAATCTTAGGATGAAACCTGGACAGGCTGTGAAAGATCACATGATGAAAGTCATAGCACATCTCAACATTGCTGAACTGCATGGCGCTGAGATAGATGGTGAGACAAAGATTGATATGGTTGTCAATTCATTGTCAGATTCCTTTGATCAGTTCAAATTGGACTACACTTTGAACAAAAAGGAATACACCTTACAAGGCCTGATGCAAGATGTTCAAAGTGCTGAAAAGATCCTTGTGAAAGGCAAAGGTCAAGAGATTCATATGGTTGGTAAAGTTGCTACTGTTAAGGCCCGTCAAAAGGTCAAGAAACAACAGAAGAAAAAGCAACTTGGGCCTATCAAGAAGGACACCAAGAAAGTAACCAAGATCAAAGGGAAATGCTTCCTTTGTGGTGAAAAGGGACATTGGAAGAGAAATTGCCCAAAGTCCCAGAATAAGAAGGAAGAAGGTAATGTGAATTATCTTGAAACATGTTTTTTGGCTGATTCTACAGATTCTTGGATCATAGACTCAGGAGCCACTAATCATGTTTGTTATTCCTTGCAGGGGTTCCAAGAAAGGAGAAAGCTGAGTAAGAATGAAATCAATTTGCGCTTGGGCAACGGAACGTTAGTGTCTGCAAGTGCAGTGGGAGATATTAGAGTTTATTTGGATTCTAGAAGGCATTTAGATTTGATAGACGTTTATTATGTACCTCAATTCAAGAGGAATTTAATTTCAGTTTCTTGTTTAAATAAATTTGGATATTCGGTTACTTTTAATAAAGTTTTTATTATTAGTAAGAATGACAAAATTATTTGCCAAGGTACATTGGAAAACGGTCTATACTTTTTGCATAGAAATATCTCTCACTCGTTAGACACAGAAATAACGGAACCTAATCATAAAAGAGTAAAATTATCAACAGATGAAACCTACCTTTGGCACTTATGCTTAGGTCATATTAACCTTAATAGGATTAAAAGATTGGTATGTGACGGACCTTTAAGTGACTTAAAGGTTGATGATCTACCAACTTGTGAATCTTGTTTGGAAGGTAAAATGACCAAAAGGACGTTCTCTGCCAAAGGTGCAAGAGCCACTGAATGTTTAGGATTGATACACACTGATGTATGTGGACCTATGAGCATTCAAGCTAGAGGTGGATATGAGTACTTCATCACCTTCACAGATGATTACTCGAGATTTGGTTATGTGTATCTCATGCGACATAAGTCGGATGCTTTTGACATGTTCAAAGCATTCAAAGCTGAAGTGGAAAATCAGCTTGAGAAACACATAAAAATCTTGAGATCTGATCGTGGTGGAGAATATCTATCTGGTGAGTTTCAGCAATATCTTATTGATAATGGGATTGTTTCTCAGTTTTCTGCACCAGGTACACCTCAACAGAATAGGGTAGCAGAAAGGAGAAATAGAACTCTTTTGGATATGGTTAGGTCTATGTTGAGTTATTCAACACTTCCTATTTCTTTTTGGGGATATGCTTTACAAACTGCTATATACATTCTAAACGATGTACCATCTAGGTCTGTTCCTAAAACACCGCATGAGTTGTGGACTGGGCGCAAGCCTAGTTTACAACACTTAAGGATATTTGGTTGTCCTGCGCATGTGTTAAAAGGAAAGACAGAAAAGATGGAGTCCCGTTCAGAAACATGTATATTTGTAGGGTATCCAAAAGAAACTAAAGGATATTATTTCTATAGTCCTTCAGATCTTAAAGTATTTGTTTCGACAAATGCTAAATTTCTGGAAAAGGACTATATGAATGATTTTGTGCCTAGAAGTAGAATTGTCCTGAATGAGATGTCAGGAGATACAATTCCACGAGAGGTTACACAACCTAACCCAATTGTAAGTTCCGATCTAACACAAGATCAACAACCTACCATTCCTCGTCGTAGTGGGAGGGTTAGAACACAACCCGAAAGATACATCGGTCTGGGAGAATCAGTGGAGAATCTCCCGGACGACGATGATCCATACACGTACAAGGAAGTTATGGAGGATGTTGATAGTCGCCATTGGTAAAAGGCAATGCAATCTGAGATTGAATCTATGTTCGATAACAAAGTCTGGTCCCTTGTAGACTTGCCTAAAGGGATAAAACCCATTGGGTGCAAGTGGGTATACAAGAGGAAAAGAGGTATGGATGGTAAGGTGGAAACCTTTAAAGCTAGATTGGTAGCTAAAGGGTATACACAGAAAGAAGGTATCGATTACGAGGAAACCTTCTCTCCTGTGGCCATGCTTAAATCCATTAGGATACTCTTATCCATTGCAGCATCTTTAGATCTAGAGATTTGGCAAATGGACGTCAAGACAGCTTTCCTTAATGGAAGTCTTGACGAAAGCATCTACATGATGCAACCAGAGGGATTCATTGAAAAGGGCCAAATGGAAAAGGTATGCAAGTTGCAGAAATCCATATATGGATTGAAGCAAGCATCCAGATCCTGGAACATAAGGTTTGATCAAGCTGTCAAAGGTTTTGGATTTATTCAGAATCCTGACGAACCTTGTGTATACAAAAGGATTAAGGGCGACAAGTTGGTTTTCCTGATTCTTTATGTTGATGATATACTACTCATTGGAAACGATGTAGGTGTATTGACATCAGTAAAAGAATGGTTAGCAAAACAATTTGATATGAAGGACTTAGGAGAAGCAAGTTTTATTCTAGGTATCCAAGTAATAAGGGATAGAAAGAATATAACGATTGCATTATCCCAAGCTTCATACATAGACAAGATCTTGTCTAGGTTTTCCATGCAGGATTCCAAGAAAGGTATGTTACCTTTCAGACATGGAATCAAGCTTTCTAAGGAACAAGTTCCTAAGAATGTGCATGAAGAGCAATTCATGAGTAGAGTTCCATATGCCTCGGCAGTTGGAAGTCTCATGTATGCAATGCTCTGTACTAGACCAGATATTTGTTTTGCTGTTGGCATAGTTAGCAGGTTTCAATCGAAACCTGGTCCTGATCACTGGACGGCAGTCAAGCATATTTTCAAGTATCTTAAGAGAACGAGAGATAATATGCTTGTATACTCTGGAGGGGATTTGATTCCCGTTGGGTATACAGATTCTGATTTCCAATCAGATTCTGACTCCAGAAAATCCACATCAGGGGCTGTGTTTACTATTGGAGGAGGAGCAGTTATATGGAGGAGTATCAAGCAATCTTGTATTGCTGATTCCACCATGGAAGCTAAGTATGTTGCTGCATGCTAGGCTGCCAAAGAGGCTGTTTGGCTCCGCCAATTCTTGATTGACTTGGAAGTGGTTCCTAGTGCGAATAAGCAGATCACTATCTACTGTGACAACAGTGGAGCAGTGGCTAATTCGAAAGAACCAAGAAGTCACAAGAGAGGTAAACACATTGAAAGAAAGTATCATCTTTTAAGGGAGATTGTTCAAAGAGGTGACGTGACGATTACCAAAATTGCGTCAGCAGAAAATCTAGCGGATCCCTTCACAAAGGCTCTACCACAGAAGAGTTTCGATGGGCATCTAGAGAACATGGGCTTGAGAGATATGACACATTTGCTATAGTGCAAGTGGGAGATTGTTAGGATTATGCTCAATAGCAAGAGTGTTAACAATCTTTTTCATATTAATAAAGTGATTTCTGGTTTAACAAATCGTATAGCATTTATAGTTTAATATTATAATTGTCAAAGTAAATAATCATAAGGTCTAAAGACTATGAGAAAAGAAGAATTGTTCGTACATCTGGATATGTATGTGGTAGACACAATGTTTTAGTTAGTCTTGAATAATGTTCACAACTTAAGTTAAAGGTTGGGCACCTTTATCTTGTTAAAGTTGTAGAATTCTTTTGCTAGCATTTGAGAGGGATCAAATGAGATATGATGAGTCTAAATCATCGGAGTGTCTTCGAGCAAAAGAATCTAGTGCACTGGGTGCATTGAACAGGATCACAATGAAAAGCTTTATCTAGAACCGTCAATAGATAATAGTCTGTTCATTATCAGGACAATCGGAGAGTCTATCTTAATCCTGAGATAAATGATGGACTTATGGTTGCAAGTGATATCATTTGAGTTATCAATGAGTATGATTATATTGCATAGTCTATCCTCGATAGTTTGGTGATATTCATTTGTTAATCGATAGAGGACTTCATTTATAGATATGGACATCGTGGCTCCATTTAATTAAATGAGAGTATAATATCATCATATGGATGTTTTGAGGTAATTGGATATTAAATCTCAACGTTGAGTTTTCGATAGTGTCTATTGAAAACATGGCTTCTGGACAAGTCAAAATATCCAAGTTCAAAACGTGGTCATATGAGTAAATATGGTAACTTGGAGAGTTATAGGCGGTCTATGAACTCTTGGCGATTACTGATATTAATCACGAGGATACACTATCTCCTATATGATTGTCTAGGGTATGAATGAGGAGCATCTTCCTTTTCTATCTTTATTTAAGAGTTCAATTTTAGCTCTTTAGTGGAATGAGTTAAAATTAATGGATCAGACCTAAGTGAATCATTTGTTGATTGTGATTAGGTTATGTCTATTGAAGCTTAAATTTAGATGGCCCGCCAAGATCCCAATCCACACGGACTTGCATGGATCACTTGATATATTCTACCGGACCAATTTAAGGGTCCATCAAGAATTGCATTTAATATATTAAGAATATAATTTGCACATTATTTAAGTAATGGGCTGCTCAATTATATTTATATATTAATGAAAGACATGTGGGCTTGTTTCTTTTAGTAAGAATGGGTCTGGTTCACATGTGGGCTTTTTATTTAAAGTCCAATGGATTAAATGAAATAAGAAAATAATATGTTGGCCCATTTATTCAAGTGGGGCGGCAAGGTTAAGTTTTAACCTAATATATTATTTTGTTTCATTTGTTTTAATTAAATAAGAATTAATTAATTTATTAATTAATTGTTTAATTAAGAAACAAATCTTTTCTGATTAGGAAATATGATTCCTAATGTTATACTATTGTTGGTAGTATACTAAAAGTAAAAGACTTATTTGGTAAGAAAATAAATAATTAATTTTATTTATTTAATCAAATAAGAAGTCTTTTAATTTAGTCATTAAAAAGAATAAAATAACTATGAGTTGGATTAGGGTTAGAAGTCTATTCTTTTATGGAAATTAGGGTGCAACACAAACCTTTGGAGGTGGTGATTTGCGGCAACCCTAGTGCAAAAAGAAGAGAGATTTCGGCAACCCTAAAAGACAAGGAGAGGAAAATTTAGGCCACCTATATATTCCCACATATAGATTTCGGCCACCCTAAGTTGTTCAAGAGACAATTTTTCTTCTTCTTCACAATTCATAGAAAGCTTTTATTCTACTAAAACAAATAGGAGTGTTAGATTATTCTTTGATAGTATACTATTTGCTTAATCATCAATAAGCTTGTGTATACGATATCGATCTAGGTTCACGCAAGTTTCGATCATTAGATTGAGAACTCAAAAGTGACCGGAATAATCTCAGTCATTCTTTTGATTGTTTTTGTGACTAACAAAGAAAAGAAAGTTTGTTTTGTCCATTCACAGGTTTGCAATTCAAAGAAAAAGGGAGACCACGCTCCTAGGTGATCCACGTTCATGCTAGGATTGAAGATCTTGCGGATTACCATCGACGTAAGTCAATCGGATCACGCGACAAAAGGTATTCTACTTTTTGGTTATTGTATATGCATGTTTAATTAATTAAAGGGTTTAAGGTTCATAAAGGAAAAATTTTTAAAGTCACTAAATCTTATTTTTAGTCTCGCTTCCGCTGCCTGTACTACGGTATTTTTCCCTACAGCTTGGTAGTAAAAATATTACAATAAAATGAACTTAATCAAAATCTTACCAAGCAAGTTGTGATGATGCAAATCCATACATAGATGCACTCTATATAGACATAGAAGATGCAATATGAAATTTGATGCACAAAGGATTTGATTTGAGTGGTTAAAGATGAGTTCTTTGTATTTTTCTTTTCTTGAAAAATATTCTAAGTATGAAATCAAATTATGAACTCTCTTAAATGACCTAAAATCAAGTTAGCATATATATAGAGGCCATAAGTGAAGTGAGGTCGTTTTGAAAAACGCACCAGAAATTGCTCTGTGCGCTGGTGGCCTTGCGCTGGACGACAGGCGCACGACCAGCGCAAAGGCAAAATTTGCACAGGTGCTTGACGACCAGCGCTCACACATGCGCCAGACCAGAGGAGCCATACTGGGCGATCAGCGCTGGTGGCCTTGCGCTGGTGTAGACCAGCGCACGACCAGCGGCACGCCACTGGGCATTTTGCGCCGGTGAGCGGCGCTGGACGACAGGCGCAGGTGGACCAGCGCACAGCCCACAACTTTGAACCCCACAAGCAATCATGCAAGGGGAACAAAGGTAAACTAAGATGCATCCTAAAAGCCTAAATGCTATGATATTATAAACACAAGATGCAATCATAAAAACAAGCAAGAAGAGATGTAAATAGGCATTGATGCATAACAAAAAGAAACACAACATACAAAGATTAAACATATGCATGAGTTGTGAGTGTGTACAACTATCTCTTCAACACAAGTAAGCACTTAGAGTATTACCTTTGGTGCTTGTCAATAATGAGGTCTTCAAAGGGCCTAAGCAATAACAACAACATCTAAACTACCCTTACAAAGAATCCCCACATATGGTTTGATCACGAAATAAGCCAATCAATTGATGGGAATCCTTACATGTATGTTTTTGATCATATGATAAATACAAGAATAGAGAATTAATTGTGATGAATTGATTGAGTGTTGTATTCTGATAGCTAATTAGGTTTTTGATTCATCTTGATTAGCTAAGCTATTTGACATGTCATTTAGCAATTGATATCTAGGGTTGATTTAAATTGATTTTATCATCATCCTAGATAAGCATCTAAGGTTACCTAGCCTTGTTTGTTATTTGAATATTTATACATATTCACATAAGTTGCATAATCTCTTCATTGAGAATTAAGTCTTAAGGCTAAGATTGCTTAGGCCTCAAGCAATTGGACTAGAGCCACTTTTAAAGGCCCGAGTGGTAGAAGTGGGGGGTTATTGACCGGAGTGTTAGACGAGGTCTACATAGGTTGTAAACTCCATTTCAATTAGTGGATTTCGAGGTCCGAGTGTGGCACACTAAACAGCCCGTGGTTTTTCCCAGTGGTTGGGTTTCCACGTATAAATCAAGTGTTATTTAAATTCCGCACTATATTACACTTGCTTGTATTTTTGACTAGTAGGGGCATTTTTGTAAAATTGACTTGCATGCGAAAATTGGGTAATAAAGCTTAAAATCTATTCACCTCCCCTTTAGACATATATCGAACACACCGTTAATTTGTTTCAGTCCTGGTAGGCAACTAAGGCTACTTTAGCACCAGGTTTTCCTTGTGGAGAAATAGTGATATAACTAAGTGAAGTATCAAGTATCTCGAGGGGACGTCTTGATTCTTTGGCGATCTGTCCTGGTAGGCAACCAAGGCCACTTTAGCACCAGGTTTCTCCTGGAGAGGGGGATTCCTCGTCCGAGGCTTCAAGGGGTCCATATAGATCCTCCTGGTCTTGATAGGGTAGATTCTGGCATGCGACTACGCCTTTTATGCGTTCAAGCACCAGATCCTTCCTGGAAGAGGGTATACCCCGACCAAGGCAGCAGGAATGCCATGTGGCTTTTCCTGGTCTTGAGGTGATCAGAAAAATGGCGAAAACTTGCTAGGCGAACTTAGGAAAACCACGTAGGAGAATAAAAAGCTGACTTTATTGAATTTCTCAAAAGCAAATACAAAGCAAAATCAGGGTACATATATCAAAAGTGTACCAACCGAAATAACATTCCTCTTCAAACACTAAGAATAAAACTTCTTAAGGTGATCATCATTCCAGGTGTGATCTACTGGGGTAGCCACCCATGTCTTCAAACTGCTATACGAGGTACTTGCCAATCTATCCCCACTCCTCCTCTACATAATCATCCAGCTACGAAATCCTATAGCCTGATTCGCAGGCCACATAAGCTTGCTGCTTAGCTAATGCGGTAGGGTTGGCCGATACTGCATAACAGGTGCGAGCTGCTTGTTGATCTCCCTTGACTTCTCCTACCTCGATTCCAACCAGGAATGTAAGGATTCCCATATCTTGATTGGCTTATTTCGTGGACAAACCACGTGTTGGGGATTGTGTAAGGGTAGTTTAGATGATTGAACTTCAAGCTCAAAGGCCTTTCCAAGACCTTAAGGGACAAGCACTCCAAAGGTATTCTTCTAGTGTTTAGTTTCCTTTGAAGAGACTTAGAATGCACACACACACTTAGCATACTTGCATTTTTGTGCATACTCTCCACATGTCACTTTACACACTAGCACTTTAATTGATATCTTGTTGTGTGTATATGTGCTTAGTAATTCGTTTCCCGATAGTTTTTGGAAACATCCGCGCATGCACTAGAATGTGCTTGGTTTTGCGTGAAGACCGCCCACAGAGAATGCCATTGGCTTCTCCTTGGTTTTCACCTTTGTTGGTGATCGGTGGTTATGATCGACGGCCTGGCCGTCGAATGAAACTACCGTTTATGTCCAGGAGTGTCTGAAGCAATTCTGCGGTCAAGATCGGCGGTCATGATCACCGTTCATACCTGATCGATTTAATCTCTCGGGTTTGATTCGGCGGTTGTGAAACCGCCGTTGATGCTCTGTTCTTCACGGGGCTTAATTCGGCGGTCGTGATCGGTGGCCTGGCCGCCGATTGAAACCGCCGATCGAAACCGCCGATCGGTGCGTTTCAAGGGCAAACTTGTATTTTCACATGTTCTATTTTTCATGCCTATAAATACATATCTTTCTCTTTGAAACAAATTAGAGGCGTGTTCTATATAAAGCTAGAGGGGGGGGTGAATAGATTTTATTAAATATTACCCAATTTTCGCATGCAAGTCAATTTTACGAAAATGCCCCTACTAGTCAAAAATACATACAAGTGTAATAAGATGCGGAATTTAAATAACACTTGATATATAAGTGGAAACCCAACCACTGGGAAAAACCACGGGCTGTATAGTGCGTCACACTCGGAACTCGAAATCACTAATTGAAATGAAGTTTACAACCTATGTAGACCTCGTCTAACACTCCGGTCTGTAACCCCTCACTTCTACCCAGCGGGCCTTTATTAGCAACCCTATTCCAATTTGCTTGAGGCCTAAGCACTCTTAGCCTCAAGACTTACTTCTCAATGAAGAGAAACAACCTATGTGAATATATATGAATATTCAAATAACAAACAAGGCTAGGTAACCTTAGATGCTTATCTAGGATGATGATATAATCAATTTAATCAACCCTAGATATCAATTGCTAAATGACATGTCAAATAGCTTAGCTAATCAAGATTAAGCAAAAACCTAATTAGCTATCACAAACAACACTCAATCAATTTATCACAATTAATTCTCTAATCTTGTATTTATCATATGATCAAGACATACAAGTAAATTAAAGAGAATAGCTTGATAATAAAAATACTCAAATAAGATGAACTTAATCAAAATCTTACCAAGCAAGTTGTGATGATGCAAACCCAATCATGGATGCTTTCTATCTAGACATAGAAGATGCAATATGAAATTTGATGCACAAGGGATTTGATTTGAGTGGTTAAAGGTGAGTTCTTTGTATTTTTCTTCTCTTGAAAAATATCCTAAGTATAGAATATGAATATGAACTCTCTTGGCTGACCTAAAGTCAAAGTCTTATATATATAGGAGCCATAAGTGAAGTGTGGTCGTTTTGAAAAACGCACCAGAATTTGCTCTGTGCGCTGGTGGACTTGCGCTGGACGACAGGCGCACGACCAGCGCAAAGGCAAAAAATTGCACAGGCGCTTGACGACCAGCGCTCACACATGCGCACGACCAGCGGCAAACCACTGGGCGATTTGCGCTGGTGGAGCTGCGCTGGACTGGACCAGCGCACGACTAGCGACAGACCACTGGGCGATCAGCGCTGGTGAGTTGCGCTGGTCTGGCGCTTGACGACCAGCGCACAGCACACTCCTTTGAACCCCACAAGAATTCATGCAAGGGGTAAAAAGGTAAAAGCAAGATGCATCCTAAAAGCCTAACATGCTATGACATTATAAACACAAGATGCATCAAAATAACAAGCAAGAAGAGATGAGAATAAGCATTGATGCACAACAAAAAGAAACACAACATACAAAGATAAAACATATGCATGAGTTGTGAGTGTGTGCAACTATCTCTTCAAGACAAGTAAGCACAAAGAAAATTACCTTCGGTGCTTATCAACACGAGGTCTTCAAAGGGCTTCGAACAATTAAACCAATACCTAAGCTACCCTTACAAAGTACCCCAACATGTGGTTTGTCCATGAAATAAGCCTGTCCACGAAATAAGCCAATCAACAAAACGGGAATCCTTACACTCTTGTTCTAAACAATGACTCTTTGATCATCAAGAACCCTATATTTTAAAGAGAGATTTTGAGAGAAAAAACAACCAAGTTTGCTCATTTAAACACTCAAATACATACCTTTGTGCATCAAAGTTCATCTTGCATTCATCCATGAATGGGTTTGCATCATCACAACTTGCTTGGTAAGATTTTGATTAAGTTCATCTTATTTTAGTATTTTACTATCAAGCTATTCTCTTTTAATTTACTTGTATGTTTTTGATCATATGATAAATACAAGAATAGAGAATTAATTGTGATGAATTGATTGAGTGTTGTATTGTGATAGCTAATTAGGTTTTTGCTTAATCTTGATTAGCTAAGCTATTTGACATGTCATTTAGCTCTTGATATCTAGGATTGATTTAATTGATTATATCATCATCCTAGATAAGCATCTAAGTTTCCCTAGCCTTGTTTGTTATTTGAATATTCATACATATTCACATAGGTTGCATAATCACTTCATTGAGAATTAAATATTGGGGCTAAGATTGCTTAGGCCTCAAGCAATTGGACTAGAGCCACTTTTAAAGGCCCGCGTGGTAGAATTGGGGGGTTATTGACCGGAGTGTTAGACGAGGTCTACATAGGTTGTAAACTCCATTTCAATTAGTGGATTTCAAGGTTCGAGTGTGGCGCACTAAACAGCCCGTGGTTTTTCCCAGTGGTTGGGTTTCCATGTATACATCAAATGTTATTTAAATTCCGCACTATATTACACTTGTTTGTCTTTTTGACTAGTAGGGGCATTTTTGTAAAATTGACTTGCATGCGAAAATTGGGTAATAAAGCTTAAAATCTATTCACCCCCCCTCTAGATATATTTATCATACACACCGAGCGTTTATTTTATTCCTTTTAGGGAATTTCAGTACTGTTAACCCAAAATTATCACCGGGGTGCAATCTAGAATTAACGGTATGTGATGAACCCGGATCAGATTAGACCTGGGCTAGCGGGATACTCTATACCTTGGTATCCCGCTGGGTATCGTGAGTCTGATATTACGATTGAAAAAGAATACGGTGTGTTCTATATATAAAGCTAGAGGGGGGGTGAATAGATTTTAACTATTATTACCCAATTTTCGCATGCAAGTCAATTTTACGAAAATGCCCCTACTAGTCAAAAATACAAGCAAGTGTAATATAGTGCGGAATTTAAATAACACTTGATGTATACGTGGAAACCCAACCATTGGGAAAAACCACGGGCTGTTTAGTGCGCCACACTCGGACCTCGAAATCCAATAATCGAAATGGAGTTTACAACCTATGTAGACCTCGTTTAACACTCCGGTCAATAACCCCCCACTTCTACCACTCGGGCCTTTAAAAGTGGCTCTAGTCCAATTGCTTGAGGCCTAAGCAATCTTAGCCTCAAGACTTAATTCTCAATGAAGAGATTATGCAACCTATGTGAATATGTATAAATATTCAAATAACAAACAAGGCTAGGTAACCTTAGATGCTTATCTAGGATGATGATATAATCAATTTAAATCAATCCTAGATATCAATTGCTAAATGACATGTCAAATAGCTTAGCTAATCAAGATTAGTCAAAAACCTAATTAGCTATCACAAACAACACTCAATCAATTCATCACAATTAATTCTCTAATCTTGTATTTATCATATGATCAAAAACATACAGGTAATTAAAAGAGAATATGCTTGATAGTAAAAATACTAAAATAAGATGAAATTAATCAAAATCTTACCAAGCATGTTGTGATGATGCAAACCCAATCATAGATGAATGCAAGATGAACTTTGATGCAAAAAGGATTTGATTTGAGTGTTTAAAGGTGAGTTCTTGATTTGATTTTTTCTCAAAAATCTCTCTTTAAAGTTTACGGTTCTAATGACTCAAAGAACTTCATCAGAGAAAGAGAAAGTAAGATATTTATAGACATCAAGAATTGGGCATGTGAAAAGACAAGTTTGCCCCTGAAATGCACCGTTCGGCGGTTTCAATCGGCGGCCAGGCCGCCGAATTGAGCTCGTGAAGAACAGAGTATCAACGGCGGTTTCATTCGGCGGTTTCGTGACCACCGATTCAACCGTCGAATTAGACCGAGAGATTAAAATCGATCAGGTATGAACGGCGGTTTTGAACGGCGGTCGTGACCGCCGATCGTGACCGCATAATTGCTTCAGACCTGTCTGGACTGAAACGGCGGTTTCATTCGGTGGCCAGGCCGCCGATCATAACCGCCGATCACCAACAATGGTGAAAACCAAGGAGAAGCCAAGGGCATTCTCCGTGGGCGGTCTTCGCGCAAAATCAAGCACACATTCGTGTGAGCGCGGACGTTTCCAAACACTATCGGGAAACGAATTACTAAGCACATATACACACAACAAGATATAAAACAAAGTGCTAGTATGTAAAGTGACATGTGAAGTGTATCCACACAAATGCAAGTATGCTTAGTGTGTGTGTGCTTACTAAATCTCTTCAAAGAAAAATCAAGCACAAGAAATTATACCTTTGGCGTGCTTGTCCCTTGAGGTCTTGAAAGGGCCTTCGAGCATGAAGTTCAAACACCTAAACTACCCTTACCTTATCAACCCCAACATGTGGTTTGTCCACGAAATAAGCCAATCAATATATGGGAATCCTTACAACAATGAATACAAGTAATGTGATGGACGAATTTCTTATATGGTGGATATATAAAAGCTAAAAAGCAGTTTACATTTATATATGTGGATCTCAAATACCATTTCTTACAACCTGGTATTTCAACTATCAGTACTACAATATGGAAAAGAAATCAAGACTCAAGGAGAACGATGGCGGTGGAGCTTTTCGTGTCTGTCGATAAGTGGAAAAAGTCAATTAGAGTTCCCCCTTTTTTTCTATGAACATCTCATTAATATATAGGCCTGCTTTCTTGCTAAGCACCCCTAGAACCTCGGTCTAGGGTTTCAGTGATACACGGGTCTTCATGTGGAGCCCGACAAATTCGTCGGGAAATTGATGCCCAAAGGCCTGGTGATTCCCTCTTTTCTGGTTACCAAATGAGTTGACTCCTATTTAAAATAGGACCCTAACTTGGCGGGGATGAATGCCACGTCGTAGCTTAAGTTTTTTATCTCGAACGGTGACGTTTAATGTCTGTTTTATATATGTAGTTTGTTCTTCGGGGTGCTGCTTCAGCGGGGTCAATCTCTCGGGATCCTGGTATATGTCTTGCCACACGCTTGTCATGTGTTTCGCTGGTCGGGGTGTCCCAGGTACCCTGCGTCACTCACGCTCCTTTAAAAGCGATGTTCGCGGATATCGGGGTTCCAAGAAGCGGGGTTCCAAGAAGCGGGGTACCAGGATATTCAGGTATCAGGGTACTCGAGGTAACTGGGTACCAGGATCTCGTGATGGTTGTCTCTTTCAGGCCCCCCCTCCTTTTATCCTTTGGCTTCCTAGTCCTTTTCCTGGTCCCGGGGATTCTAGACCGGTGTGGGTTGAGGCTCCCTTCTTTAGCCCATCATCTAGTAGGTGGGATGTCCGGACATCTTTCCGCTTCTACTTTGGATTCCGACTTTCTTCTCAAGGCTTGTGAAAAATTCTTTTTTGATCCCCTCCACTTTTGGCGGTTAACAGAAGTCCCCCATGACTTGAACATCGGTATCTTGCTAGGGTTGGAGTCAGGATTCCCGGGTCCGTTTGAAGGATTTTTTGCCTTGTCTATTTGTCTAGGTCTCGTCTGGCCGTCTTTGTAATCGAAGGGGGGAAATCCTCCTTTGAAAAGGTGGTATTTAATAACAACCCACATGTCTGATAACGATTGCTTCATAAATTTAAATTGGCTGTTTTCGGCGCGGATTTTTTGGAGTTGTCCTCGAGCACGTCTCTAGCAAGTAATCTCTGTTTCCTTTTAGGTTTCGGTAACCGCCCTTCCTCTGCCTATAAACTGCTCTCTCTCCCCCTCTTCCGTTGTTATGTTTCTCTTGCCTTTCAGAAATCAAGGACCGAAATCTTCTCTTTCTTTTGAATCTTTTCTTTTCAACAATGGCATCTCCCTCTAAGCTTCATATCTCTACTCAGGATGTTCCTTCTCCTTCTATGCCTGCTCCCTCAGGTTCTCCTTCTGTCTCTTCATATTTTTCTGGTAGCTAGAAGGAGGATTCAACAACGATTTTACAGTCGATCAAGGGAAAGAAGCGTAATCGTGGTGATGGTGATGTTACTGGAGGCGGTATCACGTCCCAGCGTCGCCGCTCTATGAGGAATCCCCGAATAGGGTTGGGTTGGGTTTTCGTAATGAACCTGAGAATCCGGTCTAGATAATGGATGAAGATGAGGCTGCTGGCGTAAATGACAAAAAACAAGATGAGGCAGGCGACCTTCTTCCTGTGGATTCTTTGGGAATTCTTGTTTGGCCCCTCCCTTCTTTCGGTGAAGGCCACGTAATCCTGGATTCAGTCTGTACTGCCGATACTTTAGCTCGGCTCAAGAGGGTTTACAAGATTCCAGATGCTATCCGTCTTTCCCTTCCTCACCGGGGGTACGATGTGTACTCTCCCCCCGTAGGTTGCCTGCTACTCCACGTGGCCGCCTTTGAGTGCGGCATTCAGCTTCCTCTTCACCCCTCCATTAGCAGGTTGCTTGTTGCTTTAGGACTGGCCCCGCTACAAATTTCACCAGGATTATGGAAGAACTTAACAAGGTTCCTGGTACTTTGGAAGGAGCAGTGTGAAAAAGACGATGTCGAGAAGGAACCTAGTTTTGACGATTTTCACTACATTTTTTAGATAATGAGCATGGCTCCTCGGGGTCAATTCTACCTGAGACCCAAGAATAAGTTGCAATTCGCTGTTCCTGGGGCGAATGTGAAATTCGTCCCACCCTAGAAGGACGAGTGGGTTGTAGTCGAAGGCGACTAGGGTCAGTCGGTGTATCTGAATGGGGTCGAACACTCGGTTCCTATTCACTTTTCTCCACAAGATAAGTGGAACACGGCTAAGCTTTCTGTAGAATCCAGCCAGATCCTTACGAAGATTTAAAGTAAGAACTATGTCAACCCGTAGTATCCCACCTGTGATCCGTTTGAAGGTGCCCGGTTGGAGCGGTATCTGCGGATATCTCTTGCGCAACCAGGTATGCCTTGCCCCTTTCTCTTCCTCCCTTCTTTCTCTCTTTCTTTTTACTAATGGTTCCTCTAACAGTTTCGGCTATTCCCCTTCCCTCTTCGTTTCTATCAGGAATGATACGTCCGGATTCCCCTCATACCAATTCTCCTGATCCTTCTTCAGTCGGTGCTGGAGTTGCCTCGATATCCCTGCCACTTGCGTCTACTCCTCCTCTTGCCCTTGCGGGGTTGGCTCTAGTTTCACCTTCTTCCCTTCCGGCCAAGACCGCAGTGCGCCCATCTTTAACCGAGATGTTGGCGTGGGCTGCCAAGACTAAAGTTTCACTACTCCTTGCTTCGAAGAGAATGTCCCAGCTAGCCGTAGCCCCTTCTGCAACCATGGTCACTTCTCTTCCCCCTTCCTTTAATGCTTCAGCCCAGCTTCCTGCTAGAACGGAGAAAAGAAAGGGGGACGCTGCTCCAGTTATTACTTCCACCGATCTCCCTTCTGGGTCGGGGTCACGAAACCATGATCAGGAGGAGATCATTTCTAAGTTCGCCGTTGCTTGTTCCAATGGGGGCTTGCAGTCCATGTCCTCTCTCCCGATTGATATGTTAGCGTCAAAGGGGGCGTAATTTCTTACCGAGGTATGCATTGGGTCCCTTCAGCTTGTTGTATGCAGATTCCCCTTCTCTATTTCATATATTCTTTATTTCTTTTTACAGGGTTTTAAATTCGTCCTGGCCATAGGGCAGCAAGCGATCGTCCTGAAAGAAACCAATCTGGCTCTCCAGGCAAAACTGGAGGAGGCTAGGAACAATCTAGCCCGGGCTGAGGAGAGTGTTTCTTCCTTAGTTCAGGAAACCTTCGATTCTGATGCTGGCAGGGAGGCGGCCTTGATGGATCTGAAACGGGTGACTCATGCTTATAATGTGGAAGTTGCCATATCAAATCGCTACCGGAATGACAGGGAGACCGTTAAAGCGGAGATGACTATCCTTTTAGACGACCACAGGGCCCTGCAGGTTTCTATGAACGCCTTGGAGTCTAAGGTGGATTCCTCCTTCGGGGATGGGTACTTTATTGCTTCATATGAGGTTGCCAAGGCATTTCCTCCTCCCTTTGACTTACAAAACACTCTTAACTAGGATCGTGACGTGATCATGGCTCGAGTTGCCCAATTCGAAGACCCGGACCAGGGAGGTCCTTCTTATACAGCCATTGCTCCCGAATCTATGGAAAAGAGTACCCAAAGTCCCCTGGTTTCTCCAACTGACTTGTTACGGGATTTCGTGCCCCCGACTGAGGGGATGGATCTTCCACCTGGAATAGTTGTAGCCGTTGTCGAAGAAGTTCATGACACCACTGGTGATGAAGGGGCTGACGAAAAAGGTGGGTCTGGATGAAGACCAACGGCGGAAAAAACTTAGTTTTCTTTATTGTTTTCCCCAGCTACATTGATAGCTCTTTTTTTTTTGTAGCCCGAACATGGGAACTGGGCGTCCCCATTGATTAATAAAAATTCTTTTCCAATATTCGGTGATGTCGTTATTGGATGATGGTTCCTTGGTTTGTTGAGCTTTCCTGACGGATCGTCTTGATTCCTCTGGCTACCCGTTTGGGTAGTCTACTAAGGTTTACCTTTGCGCTTGATTAATCCTGGTGGCGTTTGGTTAATCCTGGAGGGGGGAATTCCCCGTCCGAGGCTTCAGGAGGTCCATATAGACTCTCCTGGTCTTGGTTAAACAAAATCTGGCAGACGACTACGCCTCTTATGCTCTCAAGCACCAGATTCTTCCTGGAGGGGGGTATTCCCCGACCAAGGCAGCAGGAATGCCATGGGGCTCTTCCTGGTCTTAAGGTGAAAAGGATGGTGAAAAACTTCATTTAGGCATACTTCGGAGAAAACCATGGAAAGAAAAAAACTGACTTTATTTATTCTCAAAGTGAGTACAAAGCAAAAAGGAAATCGGGGTATGCGTATCAGAAGTGTACCCTCCGTGACATATTTCTTCCTTTAAGAACTCCTAAGGGTAAAACCTTTTGAGATGATCAGCATTCCAAGTATGATCCACCGGGTAACCATCCATATCTTCTAACTTATATGCTCCCCTGCGTACCACTACTTTTATCAAGTATGGACCTTCCCAATTAGGGGCTAAAACCCCATCTGACCTCTTCCGGGTATTCTGGGTCACTTTTCTGAGGACTAAGTCCCCTTCTTTGAAATTTTGAGTCTTTACCCTCCTATTAAAACATCGGGCTATCTTGTGCTGGTAGGCCGGTACCCGCTCGGCCACCCTATCTTGTTTCTCTTCAAGGAGGTCTAAGCTGGCTCTTAACTTCGTCTCGTTTTCTTCCAACTCAAAGTGCTGGACCCTAAAAGATGTTAACCGGTGTTCGATGGGCGAGATGGCCTCCGTTCCAAAAGACAGAGAGTAAGGAGTTTCCCCAGTCGCGGTCCTTTTCGTAGTCCGATACGCCCAAAGGACATTCGGAAGCTCATCAACCCATCCTCCATTCTTCTGTTGGAGCTTCTTTTTGAGGAGCTTTTTGATGGTCTTGTTAGTGGCCTCGACCAATCCATTATTATAGCCATCGGGGTACCGAATCTACAAACGATATATTCCTTGACAAAGCTTGTGGTATTGGCTTCAGTTATCTAGACCAAGGACTTTGCTTCCACCCATCAAGTGAAGTAGTCTATGGCTACTACCGCGTGCTTGGCCTAGCCGGGTGCGGTAGGAAGTGGCCCGATTAGATCCAGCCCCCAGATAGCAAATGGATAAGGTGTGCTGATCGAAGTAAGTTTTTCTGGGGGCAAATGGTGTAGATCCGCAGTTTTCTGGCAAGGCTCGCAGGATTGTGCAAAGTTTTTTACGTCCTGATGGATAGTGGGCCAATAGTATCCCATTCTGAGAACTTGATACGCCAGCCTCTCTCCTGTAACATGATTGCCGCAATCTC
Source organism: Acer yangbiense (assembly GCA_008009225.1). Classification (NCBI taxonomy): domain Eukaryota; kingdom Viridiplantae; phylum Streptophyta; class Magnoliopsida; order Sapindales; family Sapindaceae; genus Acer; species Acer yangbiense. The sequence goes on along the minus strand of CM017772.1, from coordinate 9,204,811 downwards.
CTGAATGTACTTCGTCTAATGCCCATTTGGCGTCATCCGGGTGCAAACATCGTAGCAAAGGGAGTGATTTTCCTTTGCGATAAAGGTATCCCTCCATCAAACAGTACCGGGTTGCAATCCTTTTGAGTTTGCGCGATTGGTCCGGGCTCTCAAGGAGCACACCGTCTTGCAGGTAATCGGCAATGGGATCCATCCAACAAGGCAGACGAGTGACCGGGTTAATTTCTAGTCCCGGGGTCTTGCTAGGTCGTGGTATCAATTGGAGTGGTATCCCTTTAGGTAATGCCCTTCCTCCTGTTGCCGCTATCTTGGCTAGGACATCTGCTCAGTGATTTTTCTCTCGAGGGATTTGTTCCAACCTCAAGCCCCTAAACTTCGTAGCTGCTTCTTGGACTTTCTGGAGGTAGGTTATCATGTTATCACCTCTTGCTTGATACGTGCTGGATACCTGGTTGATTACCAGCTGGGAGTCACTCCTTACTACGAGATACTCAACTCCTTGCTCTGTTGCAACTTTCATTCCTACCAACAGGGCTTCATACTCTGCCTCGTTATTGGTGACTTTGAATTCGAACCTAAAACAGTGGCTACATTCGATCCCTTCGGGATCGATTAGGATGATCCCGGTCCCGCATTCGGCTTGATTTGAAGAGCCGTCCATATACAGGATCCAAATCTTACTGTCTGCCGGCCATTCTAGAGGTTCCAGATCCGTGTCTGGAACTGCGAAAGGATCCGAGTGAGGAACTATACTGAATTTTGCGATAAAGTCGGCCAGGGCTTGCGCCTTGATTGTTGTCCCTGCCTTGTATCTTATGTCATACTGGGTGAGCTCCAGAGCCCAAAGAACCAACTGGCCTGATACATCCGGCCTTTGCAGGAATTGTCTCAAGGGTTGATCTGTTACCACTGCAACAATGTGAGCTTGAAAATAAGGCCGAAGTTTTCTGGCTGTGGTGACCAATGCAAAGGCCAACTTCTCCAGGATAGTGTAGTTTTTCTCAGATTTTGACAAAGCCCGACTCACATAGTAGATTGGTCTTTGGATTCCATCATTGCACTCCTTTACCAAAGCTCCACTGGTTGCGGTCTCTGACACCGCCAGATAAAGTTGTGGTTCTTCCCCTGGGGTAGGCTTAACCAATAGAGGTGGACTGGCTAGATACTCTTTCAGGGCCTGGAACGCTTGTTCACTCTCGTGATCCCACTTCATGTTTTTTCCCTGCTTGATGATTTTGAAGAAAGGTAGGCATTTATCTGTGGACCTCGATATGAAGTGGTTAAGCACCACTACCCGTCCAGTCAGCCCCTGAGCTTGTTGGAGAGTATTTGGAGACCCCAGCTTGATGATGGCCTTGATCTTTTTGAGATTGGCTTCGATCCCTCTCTCATGCACCATGAAGCCAAGGAACTTTCCCACTGCTACCCCAAAGGTGCATTTAGCTGGATTTAACCTCATCTGATTTTCTCTGATTATTTGGAAAGTTTGTCGTAAGTCTTCGGGGTGTTGATGGGCTACTTGAGATTTGGTGATCATGTCGTCTATACACACCTCCATAGACTTCCCTATCAATGGCTTGAATAATTTGTTTACCAAGCGTTGATATGTGGCTCCTGCATTCTTGAGGCCAAAAGGCATGACTTTGTAACAGTAAAGACCTTGCCCTGTGATGAAGCTGGTCTTATCCTGATCGGCGGGGTGCATCATGATCTGGTTGTATCCTGAGAAAGCATCCATGAAACTTAAGAGTTTGTTCCCCACAGTAGAATCGATCAACTGGTCGATTTTAGGAAGGGGAAAACTATCCTTTGGGCATGCCCTATTGAGATCGGTATAATCCACGCACATGCGCCACTATCCATTGGCCTTGGTCACCATGACCACATTGGCGATCCATTCGGGGTAGCGGGATTCTCTGACGAATTTAGCTTTCAAAAGCTTGTCCACCTCTTCCTGTACCGCGGTGTTTCTTTCCTTGTTGAAATGTCTTAGTTTTTGTTTGACTGGCTTGACTGTGGCGTCCACTGCCAATCGGTGAACCGCTAGGTTGAGAGGGATTCCCGGCATTTCGTCGTGGTTCCAAGCAAAGATGTCGTTGTATTCTTCAAGAAGTTCCACCAATCTTCTCCTAACCTCGCTATCCAGTGCACCTCCTATTTTTACTAACTTAGTTGAGTCACCTTTTCTAATCTGGATTTCTTCTAATTTTTTTGTGGGGTGTCCTCCAGTCCATCCTTTTCCCTCTTCTTCAGTTTCCTTCGGTACCAAATCTGGTATCTCCCTTTCTTCTAGGATGTGGAGGCCTGGCTCTGAAGCCCTGCAATTCAGCTCTTGGGCGATATGGGTGTATCGCTCGGTTGAAGTGGTGGGGTTGGTAAATGCTGCATGGCAGGTGTGGGCTGTTTGCTGATCCCCTCTGACTTCCCCTACTTTGGTTCCAACTGGGAACTTCAGGATGTTATGATAAATGGATAAAACTCCTTTGATTCTTGACAAGAAAGGTCTTCCGAGGATTGCATTGTAGGCGGATGGAATGTCCACTATAATGAATTTCGTCACGATGTTCTGCTGAAGGGGGGCTTCTCCAATAATTACTGGCAAGGTGTGCGCTTCTACTGGCATCATGGAATCTCCTACAAAACCATATAAGGGTGTCCTGCAACTGTTGTAACAGGGGTTCTTGAGGTTAAACTTCTCAAACGTTTCTTTAAATAAGACATATATACTGCTTCCGGTGTCAATCAGGATGCGGCGGACCCGACAGTTGGCAGTCTGGGCTGTGATCACCATTGGATTGTCACAGGGTTGTGGTGTACTGTAGGTATCATCTTCAGCAAACACGATCTGAGCAGAAAGGGGGGAATCACGCAATCTTTTTGACACCCGGAACACATCCCGGCCAGCTGCATGCTTCGGGATCTTCCTTGCATGGTTTTTTCTTGAATTGTTGGAAGCTCCTGCAAGAGTTAGTCCTCCGCTAATGGTATGGCTAGCCTGAACTTGCTGCACCACGGTCTTTGCTGTCGGCCTTGTCGATGACTGGATCCTTCTAGGCGGGATATTAGTAGCTGGCTTCACCAATCGATGTCTGAGATCTTCAGGATGACTCTGTAATGATAATGACGATCCGAGCCCGTTAAAAATCGGTACCTGGGTACTTGGTCCTGCTCCTTCGATCAATCCAGGTGCTTCAGATGGGATCCATTGGGCGATCATCCAAAGACGGATGCTCTCCATATAGGCTGGAGAATGTTGCTCTATGGCCTCCCGAGTGGCTTTCGGGACCGTGGGGTCCTGTGGTGCTGATGGATTATGCAGCGGGACTGGTACCGAGATCTGACTTCTGGTTCCCTTGCTTTTCCCTTGATTCCTCTGGGTGGAAGCGAGGGAATGGGCTCCTGAGTTCGTGGGCTGCCCCTGGGAGGATCGGAGCCTCATCTGATATCTTCTTCTGAGTTGAACTTGAAAGTTTGTTAATGGTGGGGGTTTTCCCACAGACGGTGCCAAAGTGTTAACCCAAAATTACCACCGGGGTGCAATCTAGAATTAACGGTATGTGATGGACCCGTATCAGATTAGACCTGGGCTAGCGGGATACTCTATACCCTGGTATCCCGCTGGGTATCGTGAGTCTGATATTACGATGAATACAAGTAATGGGATGGACGAATTTCTTATATGGTGGATATATAAAAGCTAAAAAGCAGTTTATATTTATATATGTGGATCTCAAATACAATTTCTTACAACCCGGTATTTCAACTATCAGTACTACAATATGGAAAAGAAATCAAGACTCAAGGAGAACGATGGCGGTGGAGCTTTTCGTGTCTGTCGATAAGTGGAAAAAGTCAATTAGGGTTCCCCCTTTTTTTCTATGAACATCTCATTAATATATAGGCCCGCTTTCTTGCTGAGCACCCCTAGAACCTCGGTCTAGGGTTTCAGTGATACACGGGTCTTCATGTGGAGCCCGACAAATTCATCGGGAAATTGATGCCCAAAGGCATGGTGATTCCCTCTTTTCCGGTTTCCAAATGAGTTGACTCCTATTTAAAATAGGACCCTAACTTGGCGGGGATGAATGCCGCGTCGTAGCTTAAGTTTTTTTTATCTCGAACGGTGACGTTTAATGTTTGTTTTATATATGTAGTTTGTTCTTCGGGGTGCTCGCCTCCTGCTTCAGCGGGGTCAATCTCTCGGGATCTTGGTATATGTCTTGCCACACGCTTGTCATGTGTTTCGCTGGTCGGGGTGTCCCAGGTACCCTGCGTCACTCACGCTCCTTTAAAAGCGATGTTCGCAGATATCGAGGTTCCAAGAAGCGGGGTACCAGGATATTCGGGTATTGGGGTACTCGAGGTAACTGGGTACCAGGATCTCGTGATGGTTGTCTCTTTCAGGCCCCCCATCCCTTTATCCTTTAGCTTCCTAGTCCTTTTCCTAATCCCGGGGAATCTAGACCGGGGTGGGTTGAGGCTTCCTTCTTTAGCCCATCATCTAGCAGGTGGGATGTCCGGACATCTTTCCGCTTCTACTTTGGATTCCGACTTTCTTCTCAAGGCTTGTGAAAAATTCTTTTTTGATCCCCGCCACTTTTGGCGATTAACAAGTACGTTGTGATAAATGGATAGGACTCCCCTGATCCCTGATAGGAAAGGTCTTCCCAGGATTGCATTATATACAGATGGGGTATCAACCACTATGAATTCTGTCATAATATTCTGCTGAAGGGGAGCTTCTCCAATTATCACCGGTAAAATGTGTGTTGCCACTGGCATCACGGAGTCCCCTGTAAAACCGTACAAGGGTGTAGTGCAACTGTTGTAGCAAGGGTTCTTTAGGTTGAGTTTCTCCAATGCTCCTTTGAACAAGATGTCCACACTACTTCCGGTGTCTATCAGGATACGGTGGACCCGGCAATTGGCAATCTGTACGATGATCACCATTGGGTCATCATGGGGCTGTATTGTGTTGTAGGCATCGTCCTGAGTAAAGATGATCTGAGCAGAGGGAGGATAATCTCGTGATCCTCTGGATACCCGGAATATATCCTGACCAGTGGTGTGCCTTGGGATCTTCCTATTATGGTTCTTCCTAGAATTGTTGGAAGTCCCTGCTAGTGTTGGGCTTCCACTGATTGTGTGAGTGAACTGATTTTGCTGCATCAAGTCTTTTCCTTCATCTTTCCTCCGAGGCTGGATATCCCTATGGATCCTCCTGGATCCAGTATTGCCACATGCATCGTGCTGAGGATTCTTCCTTTCTACTGCCGGCCTTATCGTTGGCTGGATCCTTTTGGGAGGGATGTCGAAAACTAATTTCACCCGTCGAGGTCTAGGATCTCTAGAGTGATCCGGCTCTGGTAGAGACGGTCTGGGTCTGTCAAAGACCGGTATCCGAGTACTTGGTCCACCCCCTTTTGTAAATTTGGGTGCTTCAAAGGGTATTCCTTAGGAAATCATCCGGAGATGGACACTCTTTACGTAGGCAATAGCATGTTGTTCCATGGCATCTCGATTTGTCTTGGGGACCGCGGGGTCCTGTGGTGCTGATCCTAGATTAGGTGGCAGAACCGGTGCCGGGATCTGACTTCTTGTCCTTTTCTTCTTCCTTTGATTTCTTTGGGTGGAAGCGAGGGAATGGGGTCCCGAGGTGGCGAGCTGCCCGTGAGAGGACCGGAGTCTCATCTTCTACTTCTTCTAGGTAGAGCTTGGTAGCTTATTAAGGGTGGGGATTTTTCCCATAGACGACGCCAAAGTGTTAACCAAAAATTGTCACCGGGGTGAAATTTCCAATTAACAATTCAAGGAGGACCAGGATTGGGATAGATTTTGGTCGGCGGGGTATCAAGTAGTTCGATACCCTTCTGCTTCCTAAAGGTCTACTAAGAATGGTGTGTGACAGTAGTAAGATAAGAAGGATTTTGACAAATAGTAGAATGAACGCTCGACTTGTTTTACTTAGAATATCATATTGTAAGGTTACAGTCAATCGATAGCACAACGATTATTACAAGAACAAAGAAACAAAAATAAGCTTGGTGGGCTATGGCGGTAGAGCTTTTCGTGCCTGTCGATAAGTGGAAAAAGTGTGTTAGGGTTTCGGTCCCCTCTTTCTGTGATTATACGATGAACATATATAGGCCCGTGTCTTGCCATGCACTCCTAGAACTTCGGTCTAGGGTTTTAGTAATTTACGGGTCTTTCCTTGGCGATCTACGAGTTCGTCAGGGAATTGATCCCTAAAATCCAATGATTCCTTTTCAAACTGAAAGAGTTGACTTGGCTTCTGAATGGGATTCTTGAATGGCGGGAATGCATGTAATATTTTGTCCTAAACGATAGCGTTCAATGCTTGCCTTCCCTCTCGGCTTGCTGTTCGGGGTACTTGCTTCTTATGTTTGGCAGGGTCAGAGCACTGGGATTTACTAGGTGTTTGCCGCTGGCTTTTGATGGATCAGGGTACTCAAGTCCTTGCCTTCTTCTTGTTTTTCTCGAATTATTCTGGAATGTATGGGGATACCAAGGTACTGGGATATCGAGGTATCTGGAGGCCGACTGGTACTGAAATTTTGCAACAGTGGAGTCCCCGAGCTTCATTTTTTGGGTTCCCTGATACTTCTGGGGTCCTGGAGGTTTTGCACCTGGTCGAGGTGGATAGAAATTCACATCCTAGCTTTTCTGTAGGTAGGCGGGGTACCCGGATACCTCTTCCATTAATGCTTTCTACCCTGACTTATTTTTCTGAGGCTAATGGAAAATTCTTCTATGATCCCTGCCATTTTTGGCGGTTAACATAATCTAAATATAAAGTGAAAAGGAAACAAATAGAGATTCAATTATAAATAGTTTAGCAAATACCCATAACTACAAGTTCCTTAAATTTATCCCCTAAATTAGGGGTTTAGCTACACATAGTTACAATCAAAAGAATAGAAAGTGATAGTTAAGGAAATCACCCCTAGGCCTCCTTCTTTAGAGCTTGCTCCTTCCTTTACCTTGATGCTCTTAGTGTAAAGAGTGGTAGAAAATGAAATGTCTAGATAGGTGGGTGTCTAATGGTAAGTGACAAAGGTATGGAAATGGAGAGAAATGGAAAGAGAGGAATGATTGGGTGAAGGAATCAAGACATTGTGTTGAGGTTTTTGATGGTAGAGATAGTTCAAGATTAAAGGATGGAGGAGGTTGAAAAGTGAGAAATGGATGAGAAACTAGGGTTAGATTTGTAGAAATTTCGTGCTCTCTAAGTATGGTGTCCTTCTCAAGTTTGGAAGAAGAAGCATATATATAGTGACAATGGATATGTACTGATAACCGCTGGAAAATCTGATGTGGCAAGGTGTCGCTATTTCATTGTCGCCACTTGTCATGGCGACATATGTGGCGATAGACGGTTATGCTTTCTGCGATTCATATGTCGCCACATTCTTCATCTTTTTTGCCACATTGCAACTGGCGACACAAGTAGCGACAACTCTGATGCTTTAAAAATCCTTATGTCGCCATGGCGACACTTGTGGCGACATTCCTGTGTTGCCACTTCCCAAGTGGCGACGATAAGTGGCGACACTTGCTTTCCTTCTGTGTCGTCATATGTAAAGTGGCGACATCAAAGTGGCGACAACACCTGAATGAATTGGCCTGGAATAAATCCTTCTGTCGCCATGGCGACACAAGTGGCGATGCTTGGTGGCGACAATGCCCTGTTTTGCCTACTTGTGCACTATTTGAATCAAACTTCATATTTGGTTCATGAAAGCCCTTGAGATCAAAATAAACCTGAAATGCTCAATTTAACACTATTAAATACGGGGACACGCCCGAGAATCAAGCATAAAGAGACGGGAATGAGGTACAAAATCATACCAAATTTGGTTTGATCAAATACCCCCAAACCTATCTTTTGCTAGTCCTCGAGCAAAATAATCACAAATCAACCCCAAAGACAAACATCAAGACATTTCAAAGGTTTTAATACTCTCTAACTTATCCAATCAAAGACTTTTCTTATGAAAACTAATTATGCAAAACCAATATGGAGAGATTAAAACAATGATGCACTAGTGAGGATTTAAACATGTAAGAGAATGTTAAGTAAAGATTAAGAGCATGCCACTCTAGATATTGTAAGGTTCCCATTTGTTGATTGGTTTTTTTCGTGGACAAACCACATATTGGGGTTCTTTGTAAGGGTAGCCTAGGTATCGGGCTTATTGTTCGAAGCCTTTTGAAGACCTTGTGTTGATAAGTACCGAAGGTATATTTCTTTGTGCTTACTTGTCTTGAAGAGATAGTTCCACACACTCACAACTCATGCTTATGTTTAATACTTGTATGTTGTGTGTCTTACTTTTGTGCATTAATGTTCATTAACATCTCTTCTTGCATGTTAGTTTGATTGCATCTTGCATATCCAATTGCATTGTCATGCTTAGACTTAGGATTGCATTTTTGCATTGAGCGCTCCCAAAAGCGGTCTGAAACAAATTATAGCACGGTGTGTATAAAACTATCTAGAGAGGGGGTGAATAGATTTTAAGCTTTTTACCCAATTTTTCGTGTTAGTCAAAATTACGAATTTACCCCTAAATAGATAAAGCAATAAATCAAGTATAAAATGCGGAAATTAAATAAGACTTGATTTTTACGTGGAAACCCTCACGGGAAAAACCACGGGCTAGTAAGTAAGCCACACTCGAACCTCGAATCCACTAAATGTGTAAAACGATTACAACCTAATCCCGGAAGTAATCACACACCTACCTAATCCCGGTATGAGTGAACCTAGTCCAATTTGCTTACGATCTAAGTAACCTAATCCCGGATGCTACACACAAGACTTACTTTCTCTATGAAGAGAATAACAACCCTAAGTGAATATATGAATATTCAAAATGCAACATAGAGCAAGGGAAACCCTATATGCTTATCTAAGATGATTAATATGCAATTAGAGCAATCTTAGATATCAAAACTAAATGACATGTCAATCAAATAGTTTAGCTAATCAAGATTAAGCACAAAACCTAATTAGCTATCACAATACAACTTCTCAAACATACATCATACTAATCTCAAACTTGTATTCAAAGTATACAAAATAACATACAAGTAATTAAATGAGATTGCTTGTTAAGAGAAACACAAAATATATAAGATATTAGTGAAAAGCTTACCAAGCAAAGTATGATGAAGAATCCATGCAAGATGTCATCTAGATGATCAAGGACGATGCTAGATGATGATTGATGATCATGGAAAAGTGTTTGAGTAAACTAAAAATGAGTTCTTTGGAATTTTTCTTCTCTTCGAAAAATATCCTAAGTATGGAATCTGAATATGAACTCTTGTTATTGACCTAAAGTCAAAGAGGCATATATATAGGAGGCCAAAACAAGGTGTGGTCGTTTTGATAAGTTTGCCTCAAAATTGCCTTGGGGGCTGTACGTAGAGCGCCTCTTGTACAGCGCTTGTATAGCGCCCCTACTCTGTTCTCACGGGAAAACAGAGCGGCGCTGTACTTAGAGCGCTTTGTACAGCACTTTGTACAGCGCTTGTACAGCGACCCAACAGCGACCGAATTAAATCGATCAGGTCTGAACAGCGCTCTATGGGCGCTGTTCGTACAGCGCTTCTGAAGAGCGCTTTTGGGAGCACCCAATGCAAAAATGCAATCCTAAGTCTAAGCATGACAATGCAATTGGATATGCAAGATGCAATCAAACTAACATGCAAGAAGAGATGTTAATGAACATTAATGCACAAAAGTAAGACACACAACATACAAGTATTAAACATATGCATGAGTTATGAGTGTGTGCAACTATCTCTTCAAGACAAGTAAGCACAAAGAAATATACCTTCGGTGCTTATCAATACGAGGTCTTCAAAGGGCTTCGAACAATAATACCAACTCCTAAGCTACCCTTACAAAGAACCCCAACATGTGATTTGTCCACGAAATGAGCCAATCAACAAATGGGAACCTTACAATCTCCCCCTTTGGCTATTTCGTGACAAAACCACCACTCACATTGATTCCTCACAAAGAAATAGAAACTACGGGACTACAATGATATTCTACATTACAAAGAGATAAGAAAATGAAACTTTAAGTCTTCAACCTCTTGTAGAATAACCAATCCCTGAAAATAAGTTTCTAACATTTCCAATACAAGTAAAGTGTGAGATTAATCAAGTGAGAAAAATAACAAGCATTTGCATTTTAAAAGTGTAAGGCACAACATTATGAAATGTATGTGTATGCAATGCTCCCCCTCAACGAATGTTCTCCCCAATATGCACAATTGCCTCTATTTTGCAACTCCCCTTACCATATCCTACTCCCCCTTTTTGTCATGATATAGGCAAAGGAGTAGTCCCCAACCGGGTCACTCGTAGCAACAAGAGATAGAAGCATGCAAGATATTTGCATATATATATAAGTCACTTTATGCACCTCAATTAATTGAAAAGAAACAAGGAGATTTATTTGAAAGAAAATGTGTGAATCAAACATGCTTTGCATACAAGACATGTAGCATTCAAGTCCAAAATACAATGGTATTTGGCAAAGCAAATGACAAAGGTTTCTAATAAGAATTCAAACCAATTTCACCAATGTCATGAGTAAAGCAAGGATATAGAATATATTGATTTCAATTTAAGAACAACTATATCTAACTTTATAAGCGAAACATGGCATGAGCGACTTTGCACCCTTTTTGATTTTTCCGGATAAGATATCCGTATGATAGTAGCCATGTTCAACCAATAAAGAAAGAGAGACATTTGGAATGTAAATTCCTTTCAACGGATACTAGATCCTTTATTCATTTTGAGTCTCATAAGCTTTCACACAAGGTTTTGCATTTTAAGAATATGCAATCTTCAATTCATGCTTTTCATATGAGCATGTGATATGAATTTCATGCTTTTTCATTAGCATGTTATTAAAGAATCATCATGTCATGGAGATAATCATAGGTCATTCAAATCATACTTCCTAAATACATCTCCTAGTCCAAAAATGCATGTTTGAACATAAATATGACATGGATTGTAAACAAGCAAGGTTCACACTTATTGAATTGAAAACATATATACATATGTGCAACCAAGCTTACTCAAACAATTAAAAGAAGAGGCATAAGTTATTTCAAATTTTTTGCAAGTGACAAGAATGCAAAATAGCTCTCTTTGCTTGAGTTCCCCATATGGGGTCAAGCATAAATCACATCACTCCACAAGACATATCCCAATAGATCTACTAAGAGTTTTAAATCGAGTAGCATCTAAGGGTTTAGTAAATAGGTCCGCAAGTTGATCATTAGTACCTACATGTTCAAGTACTATGCATTTATTTTCAACAAGCTCTCTATTGAAGTGATGGCAGATGTCAATATGCTTAGTTCTAGAATGTTGTACCAGATTCTTGGAAATATTAATAGCACTCATGTTATCACAAAAGAGAGTGAGAGTACCTTGGTTGAATCCGTAGTCTACTAGCATTTGCTTCATCTATAGGAGTTGTGTGCATCCACTCCCCGCGGCTATGTATTCGACCTCGGCCGTGGACAAGGAAATCGAGTTTTGCTTCTTGCAAAACCAAGACACCAAGTTGTTGCCTAGAAAGAAGCAACCGCCCGATGTGCTCTTTCTATCATCACAATTTCCTACCCAATCCGCATCACTAAAGCCTACAAGACTAGCATTAGTGTCAAAAGAGTACCAAATCCCATAGTTGGATGTCCCATTCACATAGCGAATGATTCTCTTTACGGAAGAGAGATGGGACTCCTTAGGATCCGCTTGGTACCTAGCACACACACACACCCACACTAAAGGAGATATCGGGCCTACTTGCGGTCAAATAGAGCAAGCTACCTATCATGCCACGATATAATGTTTGTTCCACACTTTTACCACTAGCATCCTTGCTTAGCTTCAAAGTGGTACTCATGGGTGTATTACAATGTTTGGCATTCTCTAAACCAAACTTCTTCACTAGGTTTTTGGCATATTTGGCTTGGGTTATGAAAATCCCATCATCTAATTGCCTAATTTGCAAACCTAGGAAGTAACTAAGCTCACCAACAAGACTCATCTCAAATTCATGAGACATGACATCAACAAAATGTTGGACCTTGGTGTTGTTGGTGGAGCCAAATACAATGTCATCAACATAGATTTGAGCTATAAATAACTCATCTTTGTTTCTCTTGATGAACAAGGTCTTGTCAACATTACCTCTTGTGTAGTCATTGTCAACAAGAAATTGAGTGAGGCGCTCATACCAAGCCATCGGTGCTTGTTTCAACCCATATAGTGCCTTCTTGAGGCGATAGACATGGTTGGGGTGGTGTGCATCCACAAACCCCTTGGGTTGTTCAACAAACACTTCCTCTTGCAAGAAGCCATTGAGGAAGGCACTCTTGACATCCATTTGGTGCAATTTGAACTTGTGCACACAAGAAATGGACAAGAGAAGCCTAATGGACTCTAAACGGGCAACGGGAGCAAATGTCTCCTTAAAGTCGATACCCTCAATTTGAGAGTACCCTTGTGCTACAAGTCTAGCCTTGTTCCGCACTATGTTGCCATCCTCATCGGATTTGTTCCTAAATATCCATTTAGTGCCTATGACATTAATGGTCTTAGGTCTAGGAACTAGAGTCCAAACCTCATTCCTTTCGAATTGGTTTAGCTCTTCTTGCATGGCAAGAACCCAAAATTCATCATTTAAGGCTTCTTCAACCTTTTTGGGTTCAATTTGAGAGGTGTAGCATGTGTAGCTAATAAGATTAGCAAGTTGACGTCTAGTCCTAACACCCTCATTTACATCTCCAATAACATCCTCTTTGTTATGGAGTCTTCTAACCCATGGAGCGGGTTCATTAGAGTCCAAGAGAGGGACTCTAGTAGTGGGTTGTGTGACTTCATCATTTTCATTAGATGTCCCAACATTGGGAGTCACCACAACCCTCTCCAAAGGAGAAACATCACTAAAAATAACCTCCTCCTCATGATCATTTGACTTGAGCCTAGTATCATCAAATACGACATTGGATGATTCCATAACACTTAGAGTTTTTAAATTGAAAACTCTATAGGCTCTACTATTCAAGGCATAGCCAATAAAAATACCCTCATCACTCTTAGCATCGAATTTGCCAAGTTGATCACGGTCATTCAAAATGTAGCATTTGCTTCCAAAAGTGTGGAAGTAGCTAACATTTGGCCTCTTGCCTTTCCATAACTCATAGGAGGTATTTCTAGTACCGGGCCTTAGGAAAACACGATTCCCTATATAGCAAGCCGTATTGACGGCTTCGGCCCATAGGTTCCTAGGGACATTGTTGCTAAGCAATATCACACGGGCCATCTCTTGAAGGACCCTATTCTTCCTCTCAACAACTCCATTTTGTTGAGGTGTCCTAGAAGCCGAGAACTCATAGGAGATGCCTAAGCTATTGCAATAGCTTTCAAATGAGGCATTCTCAAATTCCCTCCCATGGTCACTTCTAATCCGTTTTATGCTTTTAATATTAGAATTCATCTCATTTTGTATTTTATTACAAAGCATTTTAAACTTATCAAAAGTTTCGGATTTTTCTCTAAGAAAATATGTCCATGTGAACCTAGAGAAATCATAACACAAACAAAAATGTATCTCTTTCCACCCAAACTTTCAGTTTGCATGGGACCCATGAGGTCCATGTGGAGAAGCTCAAGAGGCTCCTTGGTGGTGAGATACTTACCATTTTTGTGCATGCTTTTAGTTTGCTTTCCTTGTTGGCAAGGTCCACAAACACCATTGGCTTTCTTCCCAAGCTTAGGGAGGCCACGCACACAATTGAACTTTCCAAGGGTCCGTAGATCCCTAAAGTTCATGTGGCCAAGTCTTTCATGCCACAGCTCAATTTTCTCATCCATGGACACATGATTAGATACAATACTAGCTTCAAGACAATAACAATTGTCGCTAGATCTCATGCCCTTCAACAAGGTTTGTCCATCGGGTTTTAGGATAGAGCAATAAACTTTAGAAAACAAGACGGAATATCCTTCATCACTAAGATGTGAAATGCTTATTAAATTGGCTTTCAAGCCATCAACAAATAAAGCATTGGATAAGGAGGGTAATCTGGGAACGGAAATGGTTCCTTTCCCTACAACATTTCTTTTGGATCCATCACCAAAAGTGACATTTCCACCTTCCTCCATAACAAGAGTCTCGAAGAAACTCTTGTTTCCCGTCATGTGCCTAGAGCACCCACTATCCAAATACCAAAAATTAGAAGAATTTGCCTTCAAGGCTATTTGTGCAACATGGCAAACATTTTTATTCTTTCTAATCCACTTAGCAACAATTTTAGATTTCTTAGTGGTCTTTGGTACATGTGCTCTACTATTCCTAGGATCATGCAAATCAATATTGTTATTCCTAGGAACATGCATCTTGGCTCTATTCTTTCTCTTTTCTATCATGCTTCGTGTTCTACACATTTTAATATATTGAAAGCAATTTGGTCTAATATGACCATCACAACCACAAAAGTGACAAATAGGGATGAAAAAAGGAATCATACCTCGTCTTTGTGCATGTATGGGAGCTTGTCCATGTCTTTGTGGATAAGTGGGTTCAATCCATCTTCGTTGTTGAACCGGTCTAGGTTGCTTCCAAGCTTGAGGTTGCATGATAGGTCTCTTTCCTTTGTGAGCCATTTGTGGAGGAATGTTGGCTTGAGGGACCCTAGGGGTTTGAGCTTGAGGTTGCCTTCTTGGCCCCATCTTCACTTGTGCATTTGAGCATTGTCCTACTTCTAATTTCTTCTTAGGAGCTTGCACCAAAGAAGCTTCTTTACTCCCCAAACTCTTAACAAAAGTGGTCTTCTTGGAAGTGGAAGTCTCCATATCATCTTCAAACCCGAGACCTCTCTTGTCACTTGGGCTCTTTCCAACACCAAGTAAATGATCAAGCTTCTTGGTGCTAGAACCTATCCTAGCCAAGGACCCTTTAACTTCTACAAGTTCCCTCTTCAAGCCTTCTTCACTTCTCTTGGATAAGTCTAACTCCTCAATTAACTTATCCTCTCTCCTCTTCAATCTTTCCACTTGTTCACTTAAGTGGTCATTGTGAGCCGAAAGTTCAAGGTTCTCTTCTCTCAACCTCTCAATCTTTCTTGTGCTTTTAATTGCTAAATCATTGAACTCGGCATGGTATTTAGCAAGCACCTTTTGCTCCACAAATTTCTTTATGGAATTAGAAGAGGAGTCACTTTCTTCTTCACTGGAGTCAATTTCCTCTTGACTCATTTCCTCTTTCTCACTAGCACTTTTGCTCTTGTGAGATGAGGCAAAAGCTAGGAAGTTAGCCATGAGCTCTTCTTCACTTGAAGTCTCATCTTCCTCATTGGAGCCATCACTACTCCCACTCCAAGTGGCGGCCATCACTTTGTCCTTCTTCTTTTCATTGTGATTAGCACATTCGGGGGTAAAGTGACCAATCCCACCACATTCAAAGCATCGGACCCCTTTCCTTTCGGTCCTCTCTTGTCTAGGCTCAAACTTCTTGAAGGAACCTTTTTTCTTCAAGTCTTGTCCTCTTGACCCAAATCCCTTCTTCTTCTTGAACCCCATAACCTTATTAAACCTTTTCACGAATAAGGCAAGGTCTTCATCCGAGTCATGCTTTGCCTCATTTGCATCCTTAGATGCTTTCAAAACTATTCCTTTAGACTTTTTAGGAAGAGTAGTGGTGCTAGGAGCCTTCCTAGACTCATATGCAAGGAGACGTCCAATCACCTCACTTGGCTTCATAACCATGTAGCCACTATTTTCTTCTATGGCTGTCACCTTTGATTCAAACCTATCGGGGAGAGATCTCATAATTTTTTGCTTGACTCTCCTATCCGAATACGGGTCTCCGAGTTGATGGCTTTGATTTACAATGTCCATCAATTTGATTTCGAAGTCATTGAAGCATTCATCCTCTCCCATCCTAAGTAGCTCAAATTGAGTTTGGAGGACTTGAAGCTTGGACTCCTTCACCACCTCGGTTCCCTCATGTGCAACTTGAAGGATGTCCCATGCCACTTTTGCAATATAAGTATTCTGAATAAGCTTGTATTGATTCTCATCCATTGCAAACATGATGGCATGCATAGCCTTCCTATTCCACTTAGAAGCCTCAAACTCTTGCGCGTTCCATTGCGCCTTAGGCTTCAAAACTTCTTCTCCTCCACCACCGGGAGTCATCTTGGGTAGATCATATCCGTCTTCCACCGCCATCCATGCACGGTCATGAATTTTGCATATGTAGGATTCCATCTTCCCTTTCCATTGGGAATAGTTCAAATCGGTAAAAAGTGGAGGCCTTGTGCTAGAAGCACCTTCGTGGCCACCACCATTTCCACCGTTTCCACTCATAGTGTTTATGAATGAATGAAATGAATGCAAATGTATGAATGATCAAAAATCACACAAAATGCAAAACACACCAAAAAAGCAAGGATCACCTATGTATGTCTAGGAACCCGCTCTGATACCAATTGAAACAAATTATAGCACGGTGTGTATTAAACTATCTAGAGAGGGTGAATATATTTTAAGCTTTTTATCCAATTTTTCGTGTTAGTCAAAATTACGAATTTACCCCTAAATAGATAAAGCAATAAATCAAGTATAAAATGCGGAAATTAAATAAGACTTGATTTTTACGTGGAAACCCTCACGGGAAAAACCACGGGCTAGTAAGTAAGCCACACTCGAACCTCGAATCCACTAAATGTGTAAAACGATTACAACCTAATCCCGGAAGTAATCACACACCTACCTAATCCCGGTATGAGTGAACCTAGTCCAATTTGCTTACGATCTAAGCAACCTAATCCCGGATGCTACACACAAGACTTACTTTCTCTATGAAGAGAATAACAACCCTAAGTGAATATATGAATATTCAAAATGCAACATAGAGCAAGGGAAACCCTATATGCTTATCTAAGATGATTAATATGCAATTAGAGCAATCCTAGATATCAAAACTAAATGACATGTCAATCAAATAGTTTAGCTAATCAAGATTAAGCACAAAACCTAATTAGCTATCACAATACAACTTCTCAAACATACATCATACTAATCTCAAACTTGTATTCAAAGTATACAAAATAACATACAAGTAATTAAATGAGATTGCTTGTTAAGAGAAACACAAAATATATAAGATATTAGTGAAAAGCTTACCAAGCAAAGTATGATGAAGAATCCATGCAAGATGTCATCTAGATGATCAAGGACGATGCTAGATGATGATTGATGATCATGGAAAAGTGTTTGAGTAAACTAAAAATGAGTTCTTTGGAATTTTTCTTCTCTTTGAAAAATATCCTAAGTATGGAATCTGAATATGAACTCTTGTTATTGACCTAAAGTCAAAGAGGCATATATATAGGAGGCCAAAATAAGGTGTGGTCGTTTTGATAAGTTTGCCTCAAAATTGCCTTGGGCGCTGTACGTAGAGCGCCTCTTGTATAGCGCCCCTACTCTGTTCTCACGGGAAAACAGAGCAGCGCTGTACGTAGAGCGCTTTGTACAGCGCTTTGTACAGCGCCTGTACATCGACCCAACAGCGACCGAATTAAATCGATCAGGTCTGAACAGCGCTCAATGGGCGCTGTTCGTACAGCGCTTCTGAAGAGCGCCCAATGCAAAAATGCAATCCTAAGTCTAAGCATGACAATGCAATTGGACATGCAAGATGCAATCAAACTAACATGCAAGAAGAGATGTTAATGAACATTAATGCACAAAAGTAAGACACACAACATACAAGTATTAAACATATGCATGAGTTGTGAGTGTGTGCAACTATCTCTTCAAGACAAGTAAGCACAAAGAAATATACCTTCGGTGCTTATCAATACGAGGTCTTCAAAAGGCTTCGAACAATAATACCAACTCCTAAGCTACCCTTACAAAGAACCCCAACATGTGGTTTGTCCACGAAATGAACCAATCAACAAATGGGAACCTTACACGCTCTACAGAAGCGTTGTACGAACAGCGCCCATTGAGCGCTGTTCAGACCTGATCGATTTAATTCGGTCGCTGTTGGGTCGCTGTACAGGCGCTGTACAAAGTGCTGTACAAAGCGCTCTACGTACAGCGCCGCTCTGTTTTCCCGTGAGAACAAAGTAGGGGCGCTGTACAAGAGGCGCTCTACGTACAGCGCCCAAGGCAATTTTGAGGCAAACTTATCAAAACGACCACACCTTATTTTGTCCTCCTATATATATGCCTCTTTGACTTTAGGTCAATAACAAGAGTTCATATTCAGATTCCATACTTAGGATATTTTTCAAAGAGAAGAAAAATTTCAAAGAACTCATTTTTAGTTTACTCAAACACTTTTCCATGATCATCGATCATTATCTAGCATCGTCCTTGATCATCTAGATGACATCTTGCATGGATTCTTCATCATACTTTGCTTGGTAAGCTTTTCACTAATATCTTACATATTTTGTGTTTCTCTTAACAAGCAATCTCATTTAATTACTTGTATGTTATTTTATATACTTTGAATACAAGTTTGAGATTAGTATGATGTATGTTTGAGAAGTTGTATTGTGATAGCTAATTAGGTTTTGTGCTTAATCTTGATTAGCTAAACTATTTGATTTGACATGTCATTTAGTTTTGATATCTAGGATTGCTCTAATTGCATATTAATCATCTTAGATAAGCATATAGGGTTTCCCTTGCTCTATGTTGCATTTTGAATATTCATATATTCACTTAGGGTTGTTATTCTCTTCATAGAGAAAGTAAGTCTTGTGTGTAGCATCCGGGATTAGGTTGCTTAGATCGCAAGCAAATTGGACTAGGTTCACTCATACCAGGATTAGGTAGGTGTGTGATTACTTCCGGGATTAGGTTGTAATCGTTTTACACATTTAGTGGATTCGAGGTTCGAGTGTGGCTTACTTACTAGCCCGTAGTTTTTCCCGTGAGGGTTTCCACGTAAAAATCAAGTCTTATTTAATTTCAGCATTTTATACTTGATTTATTGCTTTATCTATTTAGGGGTAATTTTGTAATTTTGACTAACACGAAAAATTGGGTAAAAAGCTTAAAATCTATTCACCCCCCCCCCTCTAGATAGTTTTATACACACCGTGCTATAATTTGTTTCAATTGGTATCAGAGCGGGTTCCTAGACATACATAGGTGATCCTTGCTTTTTTGGTGTGTTTTGCATTTTGTGTGATTTTTGATCATTCATACATTTGCATTCATTTCATTCATTCATAAACTCTATGAGTGGAAACGGTGGAAATGGTGGTGGCCACGAAGGTGCTTCTAGCACAAGGCCTCCACTTCTTACCGGTTTAAATTATTCCCAATGGAAAGGGAAGATGGAATCCTACATATGCCAAATTCATGACCGTGCATGGATGGCGGTGGAAGACGGATATGATCTACCCAAGATGACTCCCGGTGGTGGAGGAGAAGAAGTTTTGAAGCCTAAGGCGCAATGGAACGCGCAAGAGTTTGAGGCTTCAAAGTGGAATAGGAAGGCTATGCATGCCATCATGTGTGCAATGGATGAGAATCAGTACAAGCTTATTCAGAATACTCAGATTGCAAAAGTGGCATGGGACATCCTTCAAGTTGCACATGAGGGAACCGAGGTGGTGAAGGAGTCCAAGCTTCAAGTCCTCCAAACTCAATTTGAGCTACTTAGGATGGGAGAGGATGAATGCTTCAATGACTTCGAAATCAAATTGATGGACATTGTAAATCAAAGCCATCAACTCGGAGACCCGTATTCGGATAGGAGAGTCAAGCAAAAAATTATGAGATCTCTCCCCGATAGGTTTGAATCAAAGGTGACGGCCATAGAAGAAAATAGTG
This sequence comes from Acer yangbiense, assembly GCA_008009225.1. Taxonomy (NCBI): domain Eukaryota; kingdom Viridiplantae; phylum Streptophyta; class Magnoliopsida; order Sapindales; family Sapindaceae; genus Acer; species Acer yangbiense. The sequence continues at coordinate 9,184,885 of CM017772.1, read as the reverse complement.
GCTACATGGATATGAAGCCAAGTGAGGTAATTAGACGTCTCCTTGCATATGAGTCTAGGAAGGCTCCTAGCACCACTACTCCTCCTAAGAAGTCTAAAGGAATAGCTTTGAAAGCATCTAAGGATGCAAATGAGGCAAAGCATGAATCGGATGAAGACCTTGCCTTATTCGTGAAAAGGTTTAATAAGGTTATAGGGTTCAAGAAGAATAAGAGATTTGGGTCAAGAGGACAAGACTTGAAGAAAAAAGGTTCCTTCAAGAAGTTTGAGCCTAGACAAGAGAGGACCGAAAGGAAAGGGGTCCGATGCTTTGAATGTGGTGGGATTGGTCACTTTGCCCCCGAATGTGTTAATCACAATGAAAAGAAGAAGGACAAAGTGATGGCCGCCACTTGGAATGGGAGTAGTGATGGCTCCAATGAGGAAGATGAGTCTTCAAGTGAAGAAGAGCTCATGGCTAACTTCCTAGCTTTTACCTCATCTCACAAGAGCAAAAGTGCTAGTGAGAGAGAGGAAAAGAGTCAAGAGGAAATTGACTCTAGTGAAGAAGAAAGTGACTCCTCTTCTAATTCCATAAAGAAATTTGTGGAGCAAAAGGTGCTTGCTAAATACCATGCCGAGTTCAATGATTTAGCAATTAAAAGCACAAGAAAGATTGAGAGGTTGAGAGAAGAGAACCTTGAACTTTCGGCTCACAATGACCACTTAAGTGAACAAGTGGAAAGATTGAAGAAGAGAGAGGATAAGTTAATTGAGGAGTTAGACTTATCCAAGAGAAGTGAAGAAGGCTTGAAGAGGGAACTTGTAGAAGTTAAAGGGTCTTTGGCTAGGATAGGTTCTAGCACCAAGAAGCTTGATCATTTACTTGGTGTTGGAAAGAGTCTAAGTGACAAGAGAGGTCTCGGGTTTAAAGATGATATGGAGACTTCCACTTCCAAGAAGACCATTTTTGTTAAGAGTTTGGGGTGTAAAGAAGCTTCATTGGTGCAAGCTCCTAGGAAGAAATTAGAAGTAGGACAATGCTCAAATGCACAAGTGAAGATGGGGACAAGAAGGCAACCTCAAGCTCAACCCCCTAGGGTCCCTCAAGCCAACATTCCTCCACAAATGGCTCACAAAGGAAAGAGACCTATCATGCAACCTCAAGCTTGGAAGCAACCTAGACCGGTTCAACAACGAAGATGGATTGAACCCACTTATGCACAAAGACGAGGTATGATTCCTTTTTTCATCCCTATTTGTCACTTTTGTGGTTGTGATGGTCATATTAGACCAAATTGCTTTCAATATATTAAAATATGTAGAACACGAAGCATGATAGAAAAGAGAAAGAATAGAGCCAAGATGCATGTTCCTAAGAATAACAATATTGATTTGCATGATCCTAGGAATAGTAGAGCACATGTACCAAAGACCACTAAGAAAGCTAAAATTGTTGCTAAGTGGATTAGAAAGAATAAAAATGTTTGCCATGTTGCACAAATAGCCTTGAAGGCAAATTCTTCTAATTTTTGGTATTTGGATAGTGGGTGCTCTAGGCAGATGATGGGAAACAAGAGTTTCTTCGAGACTCTTGTTATGGAGGAAGGTGGAAATGTCACTTTTGGTGATGGATCCAAAAGAAATGTTGTAGGGAAAGGAACCATTTCCGTTCCCGGTTTACCCTCCTTATCCAATGCTTTATTTGTTGATGGCTTGAAAGCCAATTTAATTATCATTTCACATCTTAGTGATGAAGGATATTTCGTCTTGTTTTCTAAAGATTATTGCTCTATCCTAAAACCCGATGGACAAACCTTGTTGAAGGGCATGAGATCTAGCGACAATTATTATTGTCTTGAAGCTAGTATTGTATCTAATCATGTGTCCATGGATGAGCAAATTGAGCTGTGGCATGAAAGACTTGGCCACGTGAACTTTAGGGATCTACGGACCCTTGTGATCGCACTCCAAATGTTTACATTTAGCGCTCCCTAACTTAGCTTTTGTAATCGTTTTCCGAGCCATTTTTTGTATTTAATATTGTAAATAAGTGTTTTTCAGGTATTTCAGCTCATCAGGGGTAATTTGGACCAAACTGGAGAAAAGTAGCGAAATCGGGGCAAAAGAGGGCAAATATGTAATTATGGAGAATTAGGGGTCAAAGTGCAATTCTGGAGGAATTATTGCATATTTGGTAATTAAGAAAGAGCGGAGGGATACATTCTGTAATTCGCCAGTCAACGCAGTCAGCACGCGCCACGTTAGCCTTGGACGACGTCGTTTTGGAGGGGCCACGCGTCAGCGTGACGTCATCGATGACGTCATCGTCATCAACCTCAGACCGGGTCGTGCAGACCCGCGAACCCGACCCGACGACCCGTTGACCCGACGTTGACCCGACAGTTGACCGAACGATTCCGGCCAGTTTCCGACGCCGTTTCCGCGGCCGTCCTCCCAGAATTGTTTCCGGAGCTCCTCCGGTCCGTTTTCCACCAGTCTCGACCTCCCATGCATGCATTTTCCACCTCCATCAACTCCTCCAAGTCTTCAAACCACCATGGCCAACCAAGCTTGGAAGCTTGCTTTCAGCGGCTTCTTTCTCTCCCCAAACATGTCCAAACCCGCGGAATGACGGCGATTTCATGTGGTGGGAACAAACCCGCAGTCCCGAAGGTTAGAAGTCGCCGAAAACCTTCCGTTTTCGCAGCGACTTCACGACGGCGAGAACAAGCTCGCCTTCCTGAAGGCACAAGCTCGCCGGAACGCATGGAAGGAAGGCAGCTCGTCCACTTGCTTCTCCTCTCACCCAAGCTTGTCCCATACACATTACAACCTTAGATATTATTAGATATTTTACATTTAACATATAATATACAAAATATCTAATATGTGTCTTAGTTAGTAAGTAATATACACCATATACTAACACTACACACTTAGTATTAATTAGAATAGAATACTTTAGTTTTAACTTACTTTAGTTGTAGTTTTAAGAGAGAGAATAACTCTCTCAACTTTAGTTAGTGTTCTTATCATTTTCCATCATTTTCTAGGTAGCCAAACACCAATTTGAGCTACTTAGACTTGATCTTTTCAAGTTGCTCTAGAAGGAAATTGTTCTTGGATTGCAAAGGGGAGTCTTCTTGGCCAAGAAACCAATCCAAATGGGTTTGTTTTGCTCTTCTTTTGTATTCTCTAGTTCATTTATTTCTATGTGTAACTAATCCTTTTGTTAAGGGATTGATGTAACTCTTGTAATTAAACCAATGATTTAATCAATCCATTTGTTATTCACTATCTAAGGCTTTGTATGTGTGTATTATGAACTTTAATGATATGTTGATGATATGTCTTGCATAAACATATAATTGTACACACTTAGTAGTTGATTTCATACATAAATGTGTCACACTTTGTGTATGAAGGTTTCAATATCCATTTCATAGAGATTTCACTAAGTAATTCATGAATTGAGTTAATTAGAAAATCTCTACATCACTATTCCTAAATCCTCTCTTAAATCACTAATCTATGATATTAGATTATGTGTTAGATGATGGATTTTGTGCTTAATATTATTGATAATGAATTACATGCCTTAGAATGTTGTGAATGTGCTTAATTAATAATTGGTTAATGAATTGGTAGTTACTTGAGTGAATCAATCCCCTAACATCTCTTAGTCTAGCTTAGTCATCTTTTAATCAAGCTTTAATCTTAGTTAATTGCAATCTTAGTATAATTGATCTTGATAGCATTAATTAGTGAACTTGTTAGCAATTAGACATTCAATAAGCAATGATAACCTAGAACCTACTTGTTAGCTCATTCAATTCCCCGTGGGAACGATCACCCTTACTCGTGTACACTTTACTACTCGTACGACTCGTGCACTTGTGAAGGGTAAATCTACCTCGCGCCCCTTTAATTGCCGTTGTAGTTAAGTAGCTAGAATCCTTGACCTAGGATCCAATTAGTTTTAGTTAACCTCATTTAGTGTAATTAATTAGAACCGGTCCGGGCGTGTCACCTTGGAAAGTTCAATTGTGTGCGTGGCCTCCCTAAGCTTGGGAAGAAAGCCAATGGTGTTTGTGGACCTTGCCAACAAGGAAAGCAAACTAAAAGCATGCACAAAAAGGGTAGGTATCTCACCACCAAGGAGCCTCTTGAGCTTCTCCACATGGACCTTATGGGTCCCATGCAAACCGAAAGTTTAGGTGGAAAGAGATACATTTTTGTTTGTGTTGATGATTTCTCTAGGTTCACATGGACATATTTTCTTAGAGAAAAATCCGAAACTTTTGATAAGTTTAAAATGCTTTGTAATAAAATACAAAATGAGATGAATTCTAATATTAAAAGCATAAAACGGATTAGAAGTGACCATGGGACGGAATTTGAGAATGCCTCATTTGAAAGCTATTGCAATAGCTTAGGCATCTCCCATGAGTTCTCGGCTCCTAGGACACCTCAACAAAATGGAGTTGTTGAGAGGAAGAATAGGGTCCTTCAAGAGATGGCCCGTGTGATGTTGCTTAGCAACAATGTCCCTAGGAACCTATGTGCCGAAGCCGTCAATACGGCTTGCTATATAGGGAATCGTGTTTTCCTAAGGCCCGGTACTAGAAATACCTCCTATGAGTTATGGAAAGGCAAGAGGCCAAATGTTAGCTACTTCCACACTTTTGGAAGCAAATGCTACATTTTGAATGACCCTGATCAACTTGGCAAATTCGATGCTAAGAGTGATGAGGGTATTTTTATTGGCTATGCCTTGAATAGTAGAGCCTATAGAGTTTTCAATTTAAAAACTCTAAGTGTTATGGAATCATCCAATGTCGTATTTGATGATACAAGGATCAAGTCAAATGATCATGAGGAGGAGGTTATTTTTAGTGATGTTTCTCCTTTGGAGAGGGTTGTGGTGACTCCCAATGTTGGCACATCTAATGAAAATGATGAAGTCACACAACCCACTACTAGAGTCCCTCTCTTGGAGTCTAATGAACCCGTTCCATGGGTTAGAAGACTCCATAACAAAGAGGATGTTATTGGAGATGTTAATGAGGGTGTTAGGACTAGACGTCAACTTGCTAATCTTATTAGCTACACATGCTACACCTCTCAAATTGAACCCAAAAAGGTTGAAGAAGCCTTAAATGATGAATTTTGGATTCTTGCCATGCAAGAAGAGCTAAATCAATTCGAAAGAAATGAGGTTTGGACTCTAGTTCCTAGGCCTAAGACCACTAATGTCATAGGCACTAAATGGATATTTAGGAACAAATCCGATGAGGATGGCAACATAGTGCGGAACAAGGCTAGACTTGTAGCACAAGGGTACTCTCAAATTGAGGGTATCGACTTTGAGGAGACATTTGCTCCCGTTGCCCGTTTAGAGTCCATTAGGCTTCTCTTGTCCATTTCTTGTGTGCACAAGTTCAAATTGCACCAAATGGATGTCAAGAGTGCCTTCCTCAATGGCTTCTTGCAAGAGGAAGTGTTTGTTGAACAACCCAAGGGGTCTGTGGATGCACACCACCCCAACCATGTCTATCGCCTCAAGAAGGCACTATATGGGTTGAAACAAGCACCGAGGGCTTGGTATGAGCGCCTCACTCAATTTCTTGTTGACAATGACTACACAAGAGGTAGTGTTGACAAGACCTTGTTCATCAAGAGAAACAAAGATGAGTTATTTATAGCTCAAATCTATGTTGATGACATTGTATTTTGCTCCACCAACAACACCAAGGTCCAACAATTTGTTGATGTCATGTCTCATGAATTTGAGATGAGTCTTGTTGGTGAGCTTAGTTACTTCCTAGGTTTGCAAATTAGGCAATTAGATGATGGGATTTTCATAATCCAAGCCAAATATGCCAAAAACCTAGTGAAGAAGTTTGGTTTAGAGAATGCCAAACATTGTAATACATCCATGAGTACCACTTTAAAGCTAAGCAAGGATGCTAGTGGTAAAAGTATGGAACAAACGTTATATCGTGGCATGATAGGTAGCTTGCTCTATTTGACCGCAAGTAGGCCCGATATCTCCTTTAGTGTGGGTGTGTGTGCTAGGTACCAAGCGGATCCTAAGGAGTCCCATCTCTCTTCGGTAAAGAGAATCATTCGCTATGTGAATGGGACATCCAACTATGGGATTTGGTACTCTTTTGACACTAATGCTAGTCTTGTAGGCTTTAGTGATGCGGATTGGGCAGGAAATTGCGATGATAGGAAGAGCACATCGGGCGGTTGCTTCTTTCTAGGCAACAACTTGGTGTCTTGGTTTTGCAAGAAGCAAAACTCTATTTCCTTGTCCACGGCCGAGGCCGAGTACATAGCCGTGGGGAGTGGATGCACACAACTCCTATGGATGAAGCAAATGCTAGTAGACTACGGATTCAACCAAGGTACTCTCACTCTCTTTTGTGATAACATGAGTGCTGTTAATATTTCCAAGAATCCGGTACAACATTCTAGAACTAAGCATATTGACATCCGCCATCACTTCATTAGAGAGATTGTTTAAAATAAATGCATAGTACTTGAACATGTAGGTACTAATGATCAACTTGCGGACTTATTTACTAAACCATTAGATGCTACTCGATTAAAAACTCTCAGTAGATCTATTGGGATATGTCTTGTGGAGTGATGTTCTATGATTGACCCCATATGGGGAACTCAAGCAAAGAGAGCTATTTTGAAATAACTTATGCCTCTTCTTTTAATTGTTTGAGTAAGCTTGGTTGCACATATGTATATATGTTTTAAATTCAATAAGTGTGAACCTTGCTTGTTTACAATCCATGTCATATTTATGTTCAAACATGCATTTTTGGACTAGGAGATGTATGTAGGAAGTATGATTTGAATGACCTATGATTATCTCTGTAAGGATTCCCGTTTTTTTTTGATTGGCTTATTTCGTGGTCAAACCACATGTTGGGGTTTTGAATGTAAGGGTAGTCTAAATGTTTAGTGTTGAAGATCAAAGGCCCTTCCATGACCTCAAGATTCAAGCACGCCAAAGGTATAATCTCTTGTGCTTGTTTTTCTTTGAAGAGATCTAGTAGCACACACTCACTTAGCATTCTTGCTATGATTGCATACTTGCTTATTTTTATGTGCATCTCTTCACATGTCACTTTACACACTAGCACTTTGGTTGATATATCTTGTTGTGTGTATATGTGCCTTATAATTCGTTTCCCGACATTGTTCGGAAACGTCCGCGCTTGCACTAATGAGTGCTTGGTTTCGCGCGAAGACCGCCTATGGAGAATGCCCTTGGCTTCTCCTTGGTTTTCACCATTGTTGGTGATCGGCGGTTATGATCGGCGGCCTGGCCGCCGATTGAAACCGCCGTTTCAGTCCAGATTGGTCTGAAGCAATTATGCGGTCAAGATCGGCGGTCACGACCGCCGTTCGAAACCGCCGTTCATACCTGATCGATTTTAATCCCTCGGGTTTGATTCGGCGGTTGGATCGGCGGTCACGTAACCGCCGAATGAAACCGCCGTTAATGCTCTGTTCTTCACGAGCTCAATTCAGCGGTCGTCATCGGCGGCCAGGCCGCCGATTGAAACCGCCGAACGGTGCGTTTCAGGGGCAAAAGTGTCTTTTCACATGCCCAATTCTTGATGTCTATAAATATCTTGTTTTCTCAATCTCTGAATAAGTTTCTTGAGCAATTAGAACCCTAATCTTTCAAGAGAGATTTTTGAGAAAAAATCAAATCAAGAACCTATCTTTAAACACTCAAATCAATTCCCTTTTGCATCAAATTTCATATTTGATCTTCTATGCCTTCATAGAATTGATCCATGCATGGTTTTGAATCATCACATCTTATTTGGTATGTTCTTCACTAATTTCATATTACTTTAGTGTTTTTCATATTAATACATCTCTTTAATTACTTGTATGCTTTTGATTATATGCTAGATACAAGTTAGAGATTATTTGTGATGAAAATTAATTGAGTGTTGTTTGTGATAGCTAATTAGGTTTTTAATTAATCTTGATTAGCTAAGCTATTTGACATGTCATTTAGCAATTGATATCTAGGGTTGATTAAATTGATTATATCATCATCCTAGATAAGCATCTAAGGTTACCTAGCCTTGTTTGTTATTTGAATATTCATATATATATTCACATAGGTTGTTTCTCTTCTTAGAGAAGTAAGTCTTGAGGCTAAGAGTGTTTAGGCCTCAAGCAAATTGGAATAGGGTTGCTAATAAAGGCCCGCTGGGTAGAAGTGAGGGGTTACAGACCGGAATGTTAGACGAGGTCTACATAGGTTGTAAACTTCATTTCAATTAGTGATTTCGAGTTCCGAGTGTGGCGCACTATACAGCCCGTGGTTTTTCCCAGTGGTTGGGTTTCCACGTATACATCAAGTGTTATTTAAATTCCGCACTATATTACACTTGTATGTATTTTTGACTAGTGGGGGCATTTTCGTAAAATTGACTTGCATGCGAAAATTGGGTAATAATAGCTAAAATCTATTCACCCCCCCCCCTCTAGCTTTATATTGAACACGCCTCGAGTTTTTTAATAACTTTCAATCTCCATGACATGATGATTCTTAAATAACATGCTAATGTCAAATGAAAAAGCATGAAATTCATATAACATACTCACATGAAAAGCATGAATTGATGATTGCATATTCTTAAAATGCAAAACTTGTGTGAAAGCTTATGAGACTCAAAATGAATAAAGGATCTTGTATCCGTTCAAAGGAATTTTTATTCCAAATGTCTCTCTTTCTTTATTGGTTGAACATGGCTACTATCATACGGATATCTTATCCGGAAAAATAAAAAAGGGTGCAAAGTCGCTCATGCCATGTTTCACTTATAAAGTTGGATATAGTTTCTCTTAAATTGAAATCAATATATTCTATATCCTTGCCTTACTCATGACTTTGGTGAAATTGGTTTGAATTCCTTTTAGAAACCTTTGTCATTTGCTTTGCCAAATACCATTGTATTTTGGACTTGAATGCTACATGTCTTGTATGCAAAGCATGTTTGATTCACACATTTTCTTTCAAAATAAATCTCCTTGTTTCTCTTCAATTAATTGAGGTGTATAAAGTGACTTATATTAATTATGCAAATCTTGCTTGCTACTATCTCTCGTTGCTATGAGTGACCCGGTTGGGGACTACTCCTTTGCCTATATCTTGACAAAAAGGGGGAGTAGGATATGGTATGGGGAGATGCAAATTGGTGTTGCAATTGTGCACTTTGGGGAGTTAACACATTGAGGGGGAGTAACCCGTTGAGGGGGAGCATTGCATTCACATACATTTCATAATGTTGTGCCCAAACTTTTAAAATGCAAATGCTTGTTTTTGTTCTCACTTGATTCATCTCACTTTTTACTTGTATTGGAAATGTTAGAAAAAACTTTCTTTTCAGGGCTTGATTATTCTACAAGAGATTGAAGACTTGAAGTTTATTTTCTTATCTCTTTGTATTGTAGAAAATCTATATTATCCCGTTGTTTCTAGTTTAATGTGAGGAATCAATGTGAGTGGTGGTTTTGTCACGAAATAGCCAAAGGGGGAGATTGTAAGGTTCCCATTTGTTGATTGGCTTATTTCGTGGACAAACCACATATTGGGGTTCTTTGTAAGGGGTAGCCTAGGTATCGGGTTTATTGTTCGAAGCCCTTTGAAGACCTCGTGTTGATAAGCACCGAAGGTATATTTCTTTGTGCTTACTTGTCTTGAAGAGATAGTTGCACACACTCACAACTCATGCATATGTTTAATACGTGTATGTTGTGTGTCTTACTTTTGTGCATTAATGTTCATTAACATCTCTTCTTGCATGTTAGTTTGATTGCATCTTGCATATCCAATTGCATTGTCATGCTTAGACTTAGGATTGCATTTTTGCATTGGGCGCTCCCAAAAGCGCTCTACAGAAGCGCGTACGAACAGCGCCCATTGAGCGCTGTTTAGACCTGATCGATTTAATTCAGTCGCTGTTGGGTCGCTGTACAGGCGCTGTATAAAGCGCTGTATAAAGCGCTGTACAAAGCGCTGTACAAAGCGCTCTATGTACAGCGCCACTCTGTTTTCTCGTGAGAACAGAGTAGGGGCGCTGTACAAGCGCTGTACAAGAGGCGCTCTACGTACAGCGCCCAAGGCAATATTGAGGCAAACTTATCAAAACGACCATACCTTGTTTTGGCCCCCTATATATATGCCTCTTTGACTTTAGGTCAATTACAAGAGTTCATATTCAGATTCCATACTTAGGATATTTTTCAAAGAGAAGAAAAATTCCAAAGAACTCATTTTTAGTTTACTCAAACACTTTTTCATGATTATCAATCATCATCTAGCATCATCCTTGATCATCTAGATGACATCTTGCATGGATTCTTCATCGTACTTTGCTTGGTAAGCTTTTCACTAATATCTTACATATTTTGTGTTTCTCTTAACAAGCAATCTCATTTAATTACTTGTATGTTATTTTATATACTTTGAATACAAGTTTGAGATTAGTATGATGTATGTTTGAGAAGTTGTATTGTGATAGCTAATTAGGTTTTGTGCTTAATCTTGATTAGCTAAACTATTTGATTTGAAATGTCATTTAGTTTTGATATCTAGGATTGCTCTAATTGCATATTAATCATCTTAGATAAGCATATAGGGTTTCCCTTGCTCTATGTTGCATTTTGAATATTCATATATTCACTTAGGGTTGTTATTCTCTTCATAGAGAAAGTAAGTCTTGTGTGTAGCATCCGGGATTAGGTTGCTTAGATCGCAAACAAATTGGACTAGGTTCACTCATACCGGGATTAGGTAGGTGTGTGATTACTTCCGGGATTAGGTTGTAATCATTTTACACATTTAGTGGATTCGAGGTTCGAGTGTGGCTTACTTACTAGCCCGTGGTTTTTCCCGTGAGGGTTTCCACGTAAAAATCAAGTCTTATTTAATTTCCGCATTTTATACTTGATTTATTGCTTTATCTATTTAGGGGTAATTTCGTAATTTTGACTAACACGAAAAATTGGGTAAAAAGCTTAAAATCTATTCACCCCCCCTCTAGATAGTTTTATACACACCGTGCTATAATTTGTTTCAGATATGATTGTACGTAATGCGACCCTACATTCAAAATGCCAAAGCTTCAAAGCAAATGTGATATTCGGTTTAGAATGTAATTCGCCTTGATTAACTAATCCTCACTCGATTCTCTCTTTTCTTCCCATTGATTCCTAGATTTTGCTCAAAATACATATACAATATGAATTCATGTCATGGATATCAAATTGATTGCATATGATGTCATTTAAAATGCAATTTCTGGAAAGTAAGTCTCATGAATGGAATTGCAAGCCATGAATTAGAAAGAACATGCATCAACCAAATTTTACAAAGTGGGCACTCCTAAAGATCACGAAGGTCTTTCTTTTGGTTGTAATGGGGTCTTAGGTGATGGTGAAACAAAGAATGGGGCAATGGATAACAAAGAACCCAATAATACACTAAGGCATACATTCTAATTGTGAGTTCCGATGCTTCACACATAATGTTCACACACTAGGCGTCTAGGCTTGCAATTTCAATTTATATGTGCATTCTACTCTAAATTTTTTATTTGAGTAGATCATTTCACTTTCATTTTCACTCAAGGCCAATTGTGCCTATATATTGGTTCTCTTTTCTTTACTTTGCCACATTTTTCTTTTCAAGCTTCTTTTCTTTTTACTTCTCTTTTCTTTTCAAATTTCTTTGCTTTTCTTTTTCTTTCAAGTTTTCTTGCTTTGCATGATTCTTTTGCACACACTTTCATGCCTAGGTACACGCCTCTACATTTTCAAGTATAAGATCTTACATTGATTTCCTAAGCCTTAGTAAATCATTTGGTCAAGGTAAGTCAATCATGTAGGCTATAAGGTTAATGTAGACGTGGTTCATGAATGAAAGGCTTAAAACGTGTTTGGCTTCAAAGGGGCTTGGGAGCACACACATTAGAGGGTTGGAAGTATTTAGGCCAATTAGTGGTTCACACATGCATTGCCTAAAATCCTTTCTAAAGGTTTGTCCACAAAGCAAAATAAAGCATCCACAAGCAGACCATAATATTCTATGGCAAGCAATATTTATGTGCAAATGAGACCTATCATGCTTGAATGAGTGTTTGAGAGTGAGTGTTTAAAGAGTGAATATTTGGAACTCGAAATCCGCTTTTTAAGGCCATGTTTGTGTTCCTCACAGGAATCTCCACTATTAATTCCTAGCCTTTAAGCAACATTGATAATTCACCCAACAATTTGAGAAAAAGATTAACGCACTTTGTTCAATGACACCCTAAATGGCATGACGTTAATCTAAACCAAACAATGGCAAAGATGCACAATTCCTCACTACTCATGTAAAAGATCAATCTCAACAAGCAAAGCATGCTCAAACATGGCATTATCGCAAAAATTTGAAAAATTCGGCTCAAGTCTCAAGTTTTAAAATCAAGCAAAATGGTGTTGTGCAAGTGTACCCCCAAACCTAAATTGGACATTGTCCTCAATGTTTATGGGAGGTAAAAATTTATACAAAGGCGCAATACACAAACAATTCTCATATGATCAAAAATGTTCAATGTTTGTCAAAAATTTGGCAAAGTGACCTCTCATCCTATAATGCACAACTCATCCAAAAAGAATATTCAATTATGACAAGTATATCTTCAATATTCCATTCTATCAAAAATCATCAATAAAGCACATTCATCCTCCAACTTCTACCAAAATCCAAAACACACCCTTATTCTAAACAAAAAATGAAACAAGAGAAAAAATATAGAAATTGAAATCAAAGAACTCAAAATGACAAAATTTAAAAATTCTCAAAAATGAAGTCTACTGCTAGAGGGGTGGGGGGGTGAATAGATTTTAACGATTATTACCCAATTTTCGCATGCAAGTCAATTTTACGAAAATGCCCCTACTAGTCAAAAATACATACAAGTGTAATAAGATGCGGAATTTAAATAACACTTGATATATACGTGGAAACCCAACCACTGGGAAAAACCACGGGCTGTATAGTGCGCCACACTCGGAACTCGAAATCACTAATTGAAATGAAGTTTACAACCTATGTAGACCTCGTCTAACACTCCGGTCTGTAACCCCTCACTTCTACCTAGCGGGCCTTTATTAGCAACCCTATTCCAATTTCCTTGAGGCCTAAGCACTCTTAGCCTCAAGACTTACTTCTCAATGAAGAGAAACAACCTATGTGAATATATATGAATATTCAAATAACAAACAAGGCTAGGTAACCTTAGATGCTTATCTAGGATGATGATATAATCAATTTAATCAACCCTAGATATCAATTGCTAAATGACATGTCAAATAGCTTAGCTAATCAAGATTAATTAAAAACCAAATTAGCTATCACAATCAACACTCAATCATTTTCATCACAAATAATCTCTAACTTGTATCTAGCATATAATCAAAAGCATACAAGTAATTAAAGAGATGTATTAATATGAAAAACACTAAAGTAATATGAAATTAGTGAAGAACATACCAAATAAGATGTGATGATTCAAAACCATGCATGGATCAATTCTATGAAGGCATAGAAGATCAAATATGAAATTTGATGTAAAAGGGATTTGATTGAGTTCTTGATTTGATTTTTTCTCAAAAATCTCTCTTGAATGTTTAGGGTTCTAATGACTCAAGAAGCTTAATCAGAGAATGAGAAAATAAGATATTTATAGACATCAAGAATTGGGCATGTGAAAAGACAATTTTGCCCCTGAAATGCACCGTTCGGCGGTTTCAATCAGCGGTCAGGCCGCCGATCACGACCGCCGAATTGAGCTCGTGAAGAACAGAGCATCAACGGCGGTTTCATTCGGTGGTTTCGCGACCGCCGATCCAACCGCCAAATCAAACCCGAGGGATTAAAATCGATCAGGTATGAACGGCGGTTTTGAACGGCGGTCGTGACTGCCGATCTGGACAGCATAATTGCTCAGACCAATATGGACTGAAACGGCGGTTTCATTCGGCGGCCAGGCCGCCGATCACCAACAATGGTGAAAACCAAGGAGAAGCCAAAGGCATTCTCCATAGGCGGTCTTCGCGCGAAACCAAGCACTCATTAGTGTAAGCGCGGACGTTTCCGAACAATGTCGGGAAACGAATTATAAGGCACATATACACACAACAAGATATATCAACCAAAGTGCTAGTGTGTAAAGTGACATGTGAAGAGATGCACATAAAAATAAGCAAATATGCAATCATAGCAAGAATGCTAAGTGTGTGTGTGCTACTAATTCTCTTCAAAGAAAACCAAGCACAAGAGATTATACCTTTGGCGTGCTTGTATCTTGAGGTCATGGAAGGGCCTTTGATCTTCAACATTAAACACTTAGACTACCCTTACATTCAAAACCCCAACATGTGGTTTGACCACGAAATAAGCCAATCAACAAAACGGGAATCCTTACAATCTCCCCCTTTGGCTATTTCGTGACAAAACCACCACTCACATTGATTCCTCACAACAAAAATAAACCTATGGGTTAATGAAGATTTTCTACAATACAAAGAGATATATAAAAATAAAACTTGAAGTCTTCAATCTCTTGTAGAACAATCATTCCCTGAAACAAGGTTTCTAAACTTTCCAAAACAAGAAAATGTGAGATGAATCAAGTGAGATTAAAACAAGCATTTGCATATTTAAAAAATTAAGCACAACATCATGTTGTTTTATGTATGCAATGCTCCCCCTCAAAGGGTTACTTCCCCTCAATATATATTCTCCCCAATGTGCACCAATTGCTACAACAATTTGCACCTCCCCTTACCACATTCTACTCCCCCTTTTTGTCATGATATAGGCAAAGGAGTAGTCCCCAACCGGGTCACTTAAGGCAAAGAGAGATAGTAGCATTCTAGTATATGCATAATCAATATAAGTCACTTTATGCAATCTCAATTAATCGGAGAGAAACGAGGAGATTTATTAAAATAAAAATGTGTGAAACAAAATGCTTTGCATACAAGACATATAGCATTCAAGTCCAAAATACCATGGTATTTGGCAAAGCAAATGACAAAGGTTTCTAATAGGAATTCAAACCAATTTCACCATTGTCATGAGAGAAGCAAGGATATAGAAATTTCATTGATTTCAAATTAAGAACAACTATATCCAACTTTATAAGCTAAACATGTCATGAGCAACTTTGCACCCTATTTGATTTTTCCGGAATGAAACCCGTATGATAGTAGACATGTTCAACCAATAAAGAAAGAGAGACATTTGGATTGTAAAATCCTTGAATGGATACTAGATCCTTTTTCATTTGAGTCTCATAAGCTTTTTTCACACAAGTTTTTGCATTTAAGAACGCAATTATCAATTCATGCTTTTTCATTTGAGCATGTACATGAATTTCATGCTTTTCATAAGACATTAGCATGTTATAAAAGAATCATCATGTCATGGAGATAATCATAGGTCATTCAAATCATACTTCCTACATACATCTCCTAGTCCAAAATGCATGTTTGAACATAAATATGACATGGATTGTAAACAAGCAAGGTTCACACTTATTGAATTGAAAACATATATACATATGTGCAACCAAGCTTACTCAAGCAATCAACCAAGAAGCATAAGATATTTCAATTTTTTTTTTTTTTTGCAAGTGACAAGAATGCAAAAATAGCTCTCTTTGCTTGAGTTCCCCATATGGGGTTAGTATCATCCTTCATTAATGAAGGGCATGAGGTCCTATGGACCTACCAAGTCCATTGGACTTAGTTGAACCTATTTGAGACTTGTTAGTCTCGTAGCAAGCGGGTTCATTTTTCCTTATCCATATAGATATGACATTTTTCTTCCTAGTGGACAAAGGTTGCATGTCATTCACTAACCTAGGATTATTGACAAAGGATTTCCTAGGCTCATGCAAGTGGGCTTTTCTTAGCCTCTTTTTCTCTATCATGCTATTAATCCTACAATGCTTAATGTACTTAAAGCACTTAGGCCTAATATGCCCATAAACACCACAATAATGACAAGTTGGTACAAAGTAAGAATTCATACCATATCCGTGTGAAGTCATTGGAGACTTATCATGCATTTGATGTCTCCTTTGGTGTTGAGCCGGTTCATGTCTTCTATTTGGTTGAACCGGAATGGGTTGCCTCCTTGGATGAGGTAGCATGTGTTGCCTCTTTTCATAGTGAGTCATTTGTTGAGGAGAGTTGACTCGAGAGGCTCTAATCCGTTGAGCTTGGGGTTGTCTTGTCTTCACCACCTTCACTTGTGCATTTTTCGAACATTGTCCTAGTTCTAACTTCTTCCTAGGAGTTTGCACCGGTGACGCTTCTATCTTACCCAAACTCTTCACAAAGACGGTCTTCTTAGGAATAGAGCAATCCTTGCTCACTTCGAATCCAAGACCTCTTTTGTCACAAGGGCTTTTTCCTGCACCAAGTATGTTGTCAAGCTTCTTGGTGCTTGTGGTCATTCTAGTCAATGACTCTTTGGCTTCAATAAGCTCTCTCTTCAAACCCTCTTCATTCCTCTTAGACAAAGCTAGCTCATCTTTTAGCTTGTCTTCTTCCACCATGGATCTTATCACTTCATCATTCAAGTGATCAACTTGTGTTGAAAGCCTAAGTAGTTCTTCCTTTAACCTTTTAATCTCTTTTTCATTCTTTAACTTAGAGCTTTCAAAACTTTCAAAGTTGTCCTTAAGATCCATTTTCTCCACTTGCTTCTTTAGGAGGTCATTGTATGTTGTAAGCTCTAGATTTTCTTCCTCTAAAATCCTTAGAAATCTATCTTTCTTCTTCATGGAGCTTTCAACATTGACTATAAAGTCATGCATATCCATATTCTCTACATTTCCATTTATAGAGTTAGATAAGGAGTCATCTCCACTAGTGTCATCTTCTAGACTCTCCTCCTCTCCTATGGATCCAATATCCTCATCAAGACCTTCACCTTGATCTCTTGAGTCAATAAGTGCCATATCCCAATGTGAAGCAACAACTATCTCCTCTAGAGCTACTTCTTCGACTTTCTCTTCTATGGGATCACTAGCAACGGAATTCTTACCAGCAACTTCATTTTCTTCACAAGTGGCACCCAATGCCTTGAAGTTATTGATAAGCTCATCATCACTTGATGACTTATCTCCCTCTTCGGAGTCATCACTTTCACTCCAAATGGCGGCCATCATTTTTTCTCTCTTTTTCTTCAAACTCCCACAATCTAGTGAGATATGACCTATGCCACCACACTCATAGCATTGGATCCCTTTCCTTTCGCTATTCTCTTGCCTATGCTCAACCTTCTTGAAAGGAACCCTTTTCTTCAATTCTTGCCTTTTGGATGCATGACCCTTCTTCTCGAATTTTACAAACTTCTTGAATTTTCTCATTAAAAGTGCCATGTCTTCATCCGAGTCATCCTTGTCCTCCTTCTCAACCTTGGAAGCTCTCAAAGCAATCCCTTTTTGCTTCTTTGAAGGAGTGGAGCTAGGACCCTTCCTAGACTCGTAGGCGAGAAGTCGACCTATTACCTCGCTCGGCTTCATGTCCTTAAAATCACTGTTTTCTTCTAAAGCCGTCACCTTAGACTCAAACCTCTCGGGAAGCGATCTCATTATCTTTTGCTTGATCCTTCTATCCGAGTAAGGGTCACCAAGTTGATGACTTTGGTTGACAATGTCCATCAACCTAATCTCGAAGTCGTTGAAGCACTCATTCTCCTCCATCCTAAGTGTCTCAAATTGAGTTTGGAGGACTTGAAGTTTGGAGTCCTTCACTACTTCGGTTCCCTCGTGTGCAACCTCTAAGATGTCCCATGCCTCCTTGGCTATCTTAGTGTTCTGAATCAGTTTGTACTGATTTTCGTCTACTGCACATATAAGGGCGTGCCACGCCTTTTGATTCCACTTGGACAACTCAAACTCAGGTTGTGTCCACTGTGCCTTAGGCTTGAGCACTTCTTCTCCTCCACCCGTGGGAGTCATCATAGGAGGCGAATATCCATCTTCAATGGCCATCCATGCCCTATCATGGATTTGACACACATATGCCTCCATCTTCCCTTTCCATTGGGAGTAATTTATGCCGGTGAGGAGGGGCGGCCTTACGCTCGAAGCACCTTCATTTGAACCACCGATTCCACTCATAGTGTATAATGAATGGATGAAATGAATGCAAAATGTATGAATGATCAAAGAATCACACAAATGCAAAACACACCAAAAATGAGCTAGGATCACCTATGTATGTCTAGGAACCCGCTCTGATACCAATTGAAAAGAATACTAGGCGTGTATAATATAAAGCTAGAGGGGGGGTGAATAGATTTTAACGATTATTACCCAATTTTCGCATGCAAGTCAATTTTACGAAAATGCCCCTACTAGTCAAAAATACATACAAGTGTAATAAGATGCGGAATTTAAATAACACTTGATATATACGTGGAAACCCAACCATTGGGAAAAACCACGGGCTGTATAGTGCGCCACACTCGGAACTCGAAATCACTAATTGAAATGAAGTTTACAACCTATGTAGACCTCGTCTAACACTCCGGTCTATAACCCCTCACTTCTACCCAGCGGGCCTTTATTAGCAACCCTATTCCAATTTGCTTGAGGCCTAAGCACTCTTAGCCTCAAGACTTACTTCTCAATGAAGAGAAACAACCTATGTGAATATATATGAATATTCAAATAACAAACAAGGCTAGGTAACCTTAGATGCTTATCTAGGATGATGATATAATCAATTTAATCAACCCTAGATATCAATTGCTAAATGACATGTCAAATAGCTTAGCTAATCAAGATTAATTAAAAACCAAATTAGCTATCACAATCAACACTCAATCATTTTCATCACAAATAATCTCTAACTTGTATCTAGCATATAATCAAAAGCATACAAGTAATTAAAGAGATGTATTAATATGAAATTAGTGAAGAACATACCAAATAAGATGTGATGATTCAAAACCATGCATGGATCAATTCTATGAAGGCATTGAAGATCAAATATGAAATTCGATGCAAAAGGGATTTGATTTGAGTGTTTAAAGTTGAGTTCTTGATTTGATTTTTTCTCAAAAATCTCTCTTGAATGTTTAGGGTTCTAATGACTCAAGAAGCTTAATCAGAGAATGAGAAAATAAGATATTTATAGACATCAAGAATTGGGCATGTGAAAAGACAATTTTGCCCCTGAAACGCACCGTTCGGCGGTTTCAATCGGCGGCCAGGCCGCCAATCACGACCGCCGAATTGAGCTCGTGAAGAACAGAGCATTAACGGCGGTTTCATTCGGCGGTTTCGCGACCACCGATCCAACCGCCGAATCAAACCCGAGGGATTAAAATCGATCAGGTATGAACGGCGGTTTCGAACGGCGGTCATGACCGCCGATCTGGACCGCATAATTGCTCAGACCAATCTGGACTGAAACGGCGGTTTCATTCGGCGGCCAAGCCGCCGATCATAACCGCCGATCACCAACACTGGTGAAAACCAAGGAGAAGCCAAGGGCATTCTCCATAGGCGGTCTTCGCGCGAAACCAAGCACTCATTAGTGCAAGCGTGGACGTTTCCGAACAATGTCGGGAAACGAATTATAAGGCACATATACACACAACAAGATATATCAACCAAAGTGCGAGTGTGTAAAGTGACATGTGAAGAGATGCACATAAAAATAAGCAAATATGCAATCATAGCAAGAATGCTAAGTGTGTGTGTGCTACTAATTCTCTTCAAAGAAAACCAAGCACAAGAGATTATACCTTTGGCGTGCTTGTATCTTGAGGTCATGGAAGGGCCTTTGATCTTCAATCATTAAACACTTAGACTACCCTTACATTCAAAACCCCAACATGTGGTTTGACCACGAAATAAGCCAATCAACAAAACGGGAATCCTTACAGTACTCTAGCTCTACCGGTAAATGGCAAGCTTTTCCAAAGACTGTCCGAAAAGGGCTCATTCCTATGGGGGTTTTAAAAGCCGTCCTATACGCCCACAATGCGTCACTAAGTTTGAAAGCCCAATCCTTCCTACTCCCATTGACTGTCTTTTCCAAAATTTGTTTGATGTGTACCTCCACTTGCCCCGAAGTTTAAGGATGATAAGGGGTAGCCACTTTGTGTCTAACCCCATATTTCTTTAACAAAGCTCTTAAAATCTTATTACAAAAGTGACTTCCACCATCACTTATTATCGCCCTAGGAATCCTAACCCTAGAAAAGATATATTCTTTAATGAACCCAATGACCACATGGCTATCATTTGTCCTTGTAGGGATTGCTTCAACCCACTTAGACACATAATCTACAACCACCAAAATGAAGTTGTAACCTTGGGATGCAACGAATGGTCCCATGAAGTCTATCCCTCATACATCAAATAATTCAACGACTTGTTCACTTTTTAGTGGCATCTCATCCCTCTTTCCAATATTTCCCGACCTTTGGCACCTATCACACTTCAAACAAAACTCATAGGCATCCTTTGCCAAAGTTGTCCAATAGAACCCGCATTGGAGGATTTTCATCATTGTCTTCCTTCCACTATAATGGCCTCCACACTCACGTGTATGACAGAAGTTTAGTATTTCTCCTTGCTCGTTCTCCAAGATGCATTTTCTAATCACTTGATCCGAGCCTCGCTTAAAAAGGTAAGGCTCATCCCAAAAATACAATCGAGTACTCGCAATGAACCTTTTCTTTGCTTGTGAGTTTAATTCTGAAGGAATTACGTGTGATGCCAAATACTTCACTATGTCCGCATGCCATGGATCCTTATCTTGCACCTGTTAGGATTATGCTCAATAGCAAGAGTGTAATGTTGTAATTAACAATCTTTTTCATATTAATAAAGTGATTTCTGGTTTAACAAATCTATATAGCATTTATAGTTTAATATTATAATTGTCAAAGTAAATAATCATAAGGTCTAAAGACTATGAGAAAAAAAGAATTGTTCGTACATCTGGATATGTATGTGGTAGACACAATTCTTTAGTTAGTCTTGAATATTGTTCACGACTTAAGTTAAAGGTTGGGCACCTTTATCTTGTTAAAGTTGTAGAATTCTTTTGCTAGCATTTGAGTGGGATCAAATGAGATATGATGAGTCTAAAATCATCGGAGTGTCTTCGAGCAAAAGAATCTAGTGCACTGGGTGCATTGAACTGGATCACAATGAAAAGCTTTATCTAGAACCGTCAATAGATAATAGTCTTTTCATTATCAGGACAATCAGAGAGTCTATCTTAATCCTGAGATAAATGATGGACTTATGGTTGCAAGTGGTATCATTTGAGTTATTAATGAGTACGATTATATCACATAGTCTATCCTCGATAGTTTGGTGATATTCATGTTAGGATTATGCTCAATAGCAAGAGTGTAATGTTGTAATTAACAATCTTTTTCATATTAATAAAGTGATTTCTGGTTTAACAAATCTATATAGCATTTATAGTTTAATATTATAATTGTCAAAGTAAATAATCATAAGGTCTAAAGACTATGAGAAAAGAAGAATTGTTCGTACATCTGGATATGTATGTGGTAGACACAATTCTTTAGTTAGTCTTGAATATTGTTCACGACTTAAGTTAAAGGTTGGGCACCTTTATCTTGTTAAAGTTGTAGAATTCTTTTGCTAGCATTTGAGTGGGATCAAATGAGATATGATGAGTCTAAAATCATCGGAGTGTCTTCGAGCAAAAGAATCTAGTGCACTGGGTGCATTGAACTGGATCACAATGAAAAGCTTTATCTAGAACCGTCAATAGATAATAGTCTTTTCATTATCAGGACAATCGGAGAGTCTATCTTAATCCTTAGATAAATGATGGACTTATGGTTGCAAGTGGTATCATTTGAGTTATCAATGAGTACGATTATATCGCATAGTCTATCCTCGATAGTTTGGTGATATTCATTTGTTAATCGATAGAGGACTTCATTTATAGATATGGACATCGTGGCTCCATTTAATAAATGAGAGTATAATATCATCATATGGATGTTTTGAGGTAATTGGATATTAAATCTCAACGTTGAGTTTTTAATAGTGTCTATTGAAAACATGGCTTCTGGACAAGTCAAAATATCCAAGTTCAAAACGTGGTCATATGAGTAAATATGGTAACTTGGAGAGTTATAGGCGGTCTATGAACTCTTGGCGATTACTGATATTAATCACGAGGATACACTATCTCCAACATGATTGTCTAGGGTATGAATGAGGAACATCTTCCTTTTCTATCTTTATTTAAGAGTTCAATTTTAGCTATTTAGTGGAATGAGTTAAAATTAATGGATCGGACCTAAGTGAATCATTTGTTGATTGTGATTAGGTTATGTCTATTGAAGCTTAAATTTAGATGGTCCGCCAAGATCCTCAATCCACACGGACTTGCATGGATCACTTGATATATTCTACCGGACCAATTTAAGGGTCCATCTAGAATTGCATTTAATATATTAAGAATATAATTTGCACATTATTTATGTAATGGGCTGCTCAATTATATTTATATATTAATGAATGGCATGTGGGCTTGTTTCTTTTAGTAAGAATGGATCTGGTTCACATGTGGGCTTTTTATTTAAAGTCCAATGGATTAAATGAAATGAGAATTAGACAAGTGGGGCGGCAAGGGTTAATATATTAGCCTATATATTATTTTGTTTCATTGTTTAATTAAATAAGAATTAATTAATTTATTAATTAATTGTTTAATTAAGAAACAAATCTTTTCTGATTAGGAAATATGATTCCTAGAGTTATACTATTGGTAGTTGAAGCAAATTATAGCACGGTGTATAAACCTATCTAGAGGTGGGGGGGGGGGGGGGGGGGGGGGGGGGGGGGGTGAATAGATTTTAAGCTTTTTACCCAATTTTTCGTGAAAGTCAAAATTACGAAATTACCCCTAAATAGATAAAGCAATAAATTAAGTATTATGCGGAAACCCTTAGGGTTGTATATATTCACTTAGGGTTGTATTCTCTTCATAGAGAAAGTAACACTTGATTTTTACGTGGAAACCCTTACGGGAAAAACCACGGGCTAGTAAGTAAGCCACACTCGAACCTCGAATCCACTAAATGTGTAAAACGATTACAACCTAATCCCGGAAGTAAGCACACACCTATCTAATCCTGGTATGAGTGAACCTAGTCCAATTTGCTTGCGTTCTAAGCAACCTAATCCCGGATGCTACACACAAGACTTACTTTCTCTATGAAGAGAATACAACCCTAAGTGAATATATGAATATCCAAATGCAACATAGAGCAAGGGAAACCCTATATGCTTATCTAAGATGATTAATATGCAATTAGAACAATCCTATATATCAAAACTAAATGACATGTCAAATAGTTTAGCTAATCAAGATTAAGCACAAAACTTAATTAGCTATCACAAAACAACTTCTCAAGCATACATCATACTAATCTCAAACTTGTATTCAAAGTATATAAAATAACATACAAGTAATTAATTGAGATTGCTAGCTAAGAGAAACACAAAATATGTAAGATATTAGTGAAAAGATTACCAAGCAAAAGTATGATGAAGAATCCATGCAAGATTGACGTCTAGAAGATCAAGGATGATGCTAGATGATGGATGGATGATCATGAAAAAGTGTTTGAGTAATAAAAAATGAGTTCTTGGAATTTTTCTTCTCTTTGAAAAATATCCTAAGTATGAATTCTGAATATGAACTCTCTTAATTGACCTAAAGACAAAATGGCATATATATAGGGGGCCAAATCAAAGTGTGGTCGTTTAAGTAAGTTTCAAAGAAACGCGCCGATCGGCGGTTTAAATCGGCGGCCAGGCCGCCGATCATGACCGCCGAATTGAGCTCGTGAAGAACAGAGCATAAACGGCGGTTCATTCAGCGGTTTTGAAAGTTATTAAAATACTCGAGGCGTGTTCAATATAAAGCTAGAAGGGGGGGTGAATAGATTTTAGCTATTATTACCCAATTTTCGCATGCAAGTCAATTTTACGAAAATGCCCCTACTAGTCAAAAATACATACAAGTGTAATATAGTGCGGAATTTAAATAACACTTGATGTATACGTGGAAACCCAACCACTGGGAAAAACCACGGGCTGTATAGTGCGCCACACTCGGAACTCGAAATCACTAATTGAAATGAAGTTTACAACCTATGTAGACCTCGTCTAACATTCCGGTCTGTAACCCCTCACTTCTACCCAGCGGGCCTTTATTAGCAACCCTATTCCAATTGCTTGAGGCCTAAGCACTCTTAGCCTCAAGACTTACTTCTCTAAGAAGAGAAACAACCTATGTGAATATATATATGAATATTCAAATAACAAACAAGGCTAGGTAACCTTAGATGCTTATCTAGGATGATGATATAATCAATTTAATCAACCCTAGATATCAATTGCTAAATGACATGTCAAATAGCTTAGCTAATCAAGATTAATTAAAAACCTAATTAGCTATCACAAACAACACTCAATTAATTTTCATCACAAATAATCTCTAACTTGTATCTAGCATATAATAAAAGCATACAAGTAATTAAAGAGATGTATTAATATGAAAAACACTAAAGTAATATGAAATTAGTGAAGAACATACCAAATAAGATGTGATGATTCAAAACCATGCATGGATCAATTCTATGAAGGCATAGAAGATCAAATATGAAATTTGATGCAAAAGGGAATTGATTTGAGTGTTTAAAGATAGGTTCTTGATTTGATTTTTTCTCAAAAATCTCTCTTGAAAGATTAGGGTTCTAATTGCTCAAGAAACTTATTCAGAGATTGAGAAAACAAGATATTTATAGACATCAAGAATTGGGCATGTGAAAAGACACTTTTGCCCCTGAAACGCACCGTTCGGCGGTTTCAATCGGCGGCCAGGCCGCTGATTACGACCGCCGAATTGAGCTCGTGAA
This sequence comes from Acer yangbiense, assembly GCA_008009225.1. NCBI lineage: Eukaryota > Viridiplantae > Streptophyta > Magnoliopsida > Sapindales > Sapindaceae > Acer > Acer yangbiense. The sequence continues at coordinate 9,159,853 of CM017772.1, read as the reverse complement.
GAACAGAGCATTAACGGCGGTTTCATTCGGCGGTTACGTGACCGCCGATCCAACCGCCGAATCAAACCCGAGAGATTAAAATCGATCAGGTATGAACGGCGGTTTCGAACGGCGGTCGTGACCGCCGATCTTGACCGCATAATTGCTTCAGACCAATCTGGACTGAAACGGCGGTTTCATTCGGCGGCCAGGCCGCCGATAATAACGCCGATCACCAACAATGGTGAAAACCAAGGAGAAGCCAAGGGCATTCTCCATAGGCGGTCTTCGCGCGAAACCAAGCACTCATTAGTGCAAGCGCGGACGTTTCCGAACAATGTCGGGAAACGAATTATAAGGCACATATACACACAACAAGATATATCAACCAAAGTGCTAGTGTGTAAAGTGACATGTGAAGAGATGCACATAAAAATAAGCAAGTATGCAATCATAGCAAGAATGCTAAGTGAGTGTGTGCTACTAGATCTCTTCAAAGAAAAACAAGCACAAGAGATTATACCTTTGGCGTGCTTGTAACTTGAGGTCATGGAAGGGCCTTTGATCTTCAACACCAAACACTTAGACTACCCTTACATTCAAAACCCCAACATGTGGTTTGACCACGAAATAAGCCAATCAATAAAACGGGAATCCTTACAATCTCCCCCTTTGGCTATTTCGTGACAAAACCACCACTCACATTGATTCCTCACAACAAAAAATAAACCTATGGGTCAATGAAGATTTTCTACAATACAAAGAGATATATAAAAATAAAACTTGAAGTCTTCAATCTCTTGTAGAACAATCATTCCCTGAAACAAGGTTTCTATACTTTCCAATTCAAGTAAAAGTGAGATGAATCAAGTGAGGACATAAACAAGCATTTGCATTTCTAAGAAATTAAACACAACATCATGCAATGTATGATGAATGCAATGCTCCCCCTCAAAGGGTTACTCCCCCTCAATGTATATTCTCCCCAATGTGCACCAATTGCTACAACAATTTGCACCTCCCCTTACCACATTCTACTCCCCCTTTTTGTCATGATATAGACAAAGGAGTAGTCCCCAACCGGGTCACTCAAGGCAAAGAGAGATAGTAGCATTCTAGTATATGCATAATCAATATAAGTCACTTTATGCAATCTCAATTAATCGGAGAGAAACGAGGAGTTTTATTAGATAAAATGTGTGAAACAAAATGCTTTGCATACAAGACATATTGCATTCAAGTCCAAAATACCATGGTATTTGGCAAAGCAAATGACAAAGGTTTCTAATAGGAATTCAAACCAATTTCACCATTGTCATGAGAGAAGCAAGGATATAGAAATTTCATTGATTTCAATTTAAGAACAACTATATCCAACTTTATAAGCTAAACATGTCATGAGCAACTTTGCACCCTATTTGATTTTTCCGGGAATGAAACCCGTATGATAGTAGACATGTTCAACCAATAAAGAAAGAGAGACATTTGGATTGTAAAATCCTTGAATGGATACTAGATCCTTTTCATTTGAGTCTCATTAGCTTTTTCACACAAGTTTTTGCATTTAAGAACGCAATTATCAATTCATGCTTTTTCATTTGAGCATGTACATTAATTTCATGCTTTTCATAAGACATTAGCATGTTATTTAAGAATCATCATGTCATGGAGATAATCATAGGTCATTCAAATCATACTTCCTACATACATCTCCTAGTCCAAAATGCATGTTTGAACATAAATATGACATGGATTGTAAACAAGCAAGGTTCACACTTATTGAATTGAAAACATATATACATATGTGCAACCAAGCTTACTCAAGCAATCAACCAAGAAGCATAAGATTTTTCAAATTTTTTGCAAGTGACAAGAATGCAAAAATAGCTCTCTTTGCTTGAGTTCCCCATATGGGGTTAGTATCATCCTTCATTAATGAAGGGCATGAGGTCCTATGGACCTACCAAGTCCATTGGACTTAGTTGAACCTATTTGAGACTTGTTAGTCTCGTAGCAAGCGGGTTCATTTTCCTTATCCACATAGATATAACATTTTCTTCCTAGTGGACAAAGGTTGCATGTCATTTACTAACCTAGGATTATTGACAAAAGATTTCCTAGGCTCATGCAAATGGGCTCTTCTTAGCCTCTTTTTCTTTATCATGCTATCAATCCTACAATGGTTAATGTACTTAAAGCACTTAGGCCTAATATGCCCATAAACACCACAATAATGACAAGTTGGTACAAAGTAAGAATTCATACCATGTTCTTGTGAAGTCATTGGAGACTCATCATGCATTTGATGTCTCTTTTGGTGTTGAGTCGGTTCATGTCTTCTATTTGGTTGAACCAGAATGGGTTGCCTCCTTGGATTAGGTAGCATGTTTTGCCTCTTTTCATAGTGAGTCATTTGTTGAGGAGAGATGACTCGAGAGGCTCTAATCCGTTGAGCTTGGGGTTGTCTCGTTTTCACCACCTTCACTTGTGCATTTTTCGAACATTGTCCTAGTTCTAACTTCTTCCTAGGAGTTTGCACCGGTGACGCTTCTATCTTACCCAAACTCTTCACAAAGATGGTCTTCTTAGGAATAGAGCAATCCTTGCTCACTTCGAATCCAAGACCTCTTTTGTCACAAGGGCTTTTTCCTACACCAAGTATGTTGTCAAGTTTCTTGGTGCTTGTGGTCATTCTAGTCAATGACTCTTTGGCTTCAACAAGCTCTCTCTTCAAACCCTCTTCATTCCTCTTAGACAAAGCTAGCTCATCTTTTAGCTTGTCTTCTTCCACCATGGATCTTATCACTTCATCATTCAAGTGATCAACTTGTGTTGAAAGCCTAAGTAGTTCTTCCTTTAACCTTTGAATCTCTTTTTCATTCTTTAACTTAGAGCTTTCAAAACTTTCAAAGTTGTCCTTAAGATCCATTTTCTCCACTTGCTTCTTTAGGAGGTCATTGTATGTTGTAAGCTCTAGATTTTCTTCCTCTAAAATCCTTAGAAATCTATCTTTCTTCTTCATGGAGCTTTCAACATTGACTATAAAGTTATGCATATCCATATTCTCTACATTTCCATTTGTAGAGTTAGATAAGGAGTCATCTCCACTAGTGTCATCTTCTAGGCTCTCCTCCTCTCTTATGGATCCAATTTCCTCATCAAGACCTTCACCTTGATCTCTTGAGTCAATAAGTGCCATATCCCAATGCGAAGCAACAACTATCTCCTCTAGAGCTACTTCTTCGACTTTCTCTTCTATGGGATCACTAGCAACGGAATTCTTACCAACAACTTCATTTTCTTCACAATTGGCACCCAATGCCTTGAAGTTATTGATAAGCTCATCATCACTTGATGACTTATCTCCTTCTTCGGAGTCATCACTTTCACTCCAAATGGCGGCCATCATTTTTTCTCTCTTGTTCTTCAAATTCCCACAATCTAGTGAGATATGACCTATGCCACCACACTCATAGCATTGGATCCCTTTCCTTTCACTATTCTCTTGCCTATGCTCAACCTTCTTGAAAGGAACCCTTTTCTTCAATTCTTGCCCTTTGGATGCATGACCCTTCTTCTCGAATTTTACAAACTTCTTGAATTTTCTCATTAAAAGTGCCATGTCTTCATCCGAGTCATCCTTGTCCTCCTTCTCAACCTTGGAAGCTCTCAAAGAAATCCCTTTTTGCTTCTTTGAAGGAGTGGAGCTAGGACCCTTCCTAGACTCGTAGGCGAGAAGTCTACCTATTACCTCGCTCGGCTTCATGTCCTTAAAATCACTATTTTCTTCTAAAGCCGTCACCTTAGACTCAAACCTCTCGGGAAGCGATCTCATTATCTTTTGCTTGATCCTTCTATCCGAGTAAGGGTCACCAAGTTGATGACTTTGGTTGACAATGTCCATCAACCTAATCTCGAAGTCGTTGAAGCACTCATTCTCCTCCATCCTAAGTGTCTCAAATTGAGTTTGGAGGACTTGAAGTTTGGAGTCCTTCACTACTTCGGTTCCCTCGTGTGCAACCTCTAAGATGTCCCATGCCTCCTTGGCTATCTTAGTGTTCTGAATCAATTTGTACTGATTTTCATCCACTGCACATATGAGGGCGTGCCACGCCTTTTGATTCCACTTGGACAACTCAAACTCAGGTTGTGTCCACTGTGCCTTAGGCTTGAGCACTTCTTCTCCTCTATCCGTGGGAGTCATCATAGGAGGCGAATATCCATCTTCAATGGCCATCCATGCCCTATCATGGATTTGACACACATATGCCTCCATCTTCCCTTTCCATTGGGAGTAATTTATGCCGGTGAGGAGGGGTGGCCGTGTGCTTGAAGCACCCTCATGGTTGCCACCGAATCCACTCATTGTATCAAATGAATGAATGAAATGTATGCAAAATGTATGAATGAGCAAAAATCACACAAATGCACAACACACCTAAAATGAGCTAGGATCACCTAAGTATATCTAGGAACCCGCTCTGATACCAATTGAAAGTTATTAAAATACTCGAGGCGTGTTCAATATAAAGCTAGAAGGGGGGGTGAATAGATTTTAGCTATTATTACCCAATTTTCGCATGCAAGTCAATTTTACGAAAATGCCCCTACTAGTCAAAAATACATACAAGTGTAATATAGTGCGGAATTTAAATAACACTTGATGTATACGTGGAAACCCAACCACTGGGAAAAACCACGGGCTGTATAGTGCGCCACACTCGGAACTCGAAATCACTAATTGAAATGAAGTTTACAACCTATGTAGACCTCGTCTAACATTCCGGTCTGTAACCCCTCACTTCTACCCAGCGGGCCTTTATTAGCAACCCTATTCCAATTTGCTTGAGGCCTAAGCACTCTTAGCCTCAAGACTTACTTCTCTAAGAAGAGAAACAACCTATGTGAATATATATATGAATATTCAAATAACAAACAAGGCTAGGTAACCTTAGATGCTTATCTAGGATGATGATATAATCAATTTAATCAACCCTAGATATCAATTGCTAAATGACATGTCAAATAGCTTAGCTAATCAAGATTAATTAAAAACCTAATTAGCTATCACAAACAACACTCAATTAATTTTCATCACAAATAATCTCTAACTTGTATCTAGCATATAATAAAAAGCATACAAGTAATTAAAGAGATGTATTAATATGAAAAACACTAAAGTAATATGAAATTAGTGAAGAACATACCAAATAAGATGTGATGATTCAAAACCATGCATGGATCAATTCTATGAAGGCATAGAAGATCAAATATGAAATTTGATGCAAAAGGGAATTGATTTGAGTGTTTAAAGATAGGTTCTTGATTTGATTTTTTCTCAAAAATCTCTCTTGAAAGATTAGGGTTCTAATTGCTCAAGAAACTTATTCAGAGATTGAGAAAACAAGATATTTATAGACATCAAGAATTGGGCATGTGAAAAGACACTTTTGCCCCTGAAACGCACCGTTCGGCGGTTTCAATCGGCGGCCAGGCCGCTGATTACGACCGCCGAATTGAGCTCGTGAAGAACAGAGCATTAACGGCGGTTTCATTCGGCGGTTACGTGACCGCCGATCCAACCGCCGAATCAAACCCGAGAGATTAAAATCGATCAGGTATGAACGGCGGTTTCGAACGGCGGTCGTGACCGCCGATCTTGACCGCATAATTGCTTCAGACCAATCTGGACTGAAACGGCGGTTTCATTCGGCGGCCAGGCCGCCGATAATAACCGCCGATCACCAACAATGGTGAAAACCAAGGAGAAGCCAAGGGCATTCTCCATAGGCGGTCTTCGCGCGAAACCAAGCACTCATTAGTGCAAGCGCGGACGTTTCCGAACAATGTCGGGAAACGAATTATAAGGCACATATACACACAACAAGATATATCAACCAAAGTGCTAGTGTGTAAAGTGACATGTGAAGAGATGCACATAAAAATAAGCAAGTATGCAATCATAGCAAGAATGCTAAGTGAGTGTGTGCTACTAGATCTCTTCAAAGAAAAACAAGCACAAGAGATTATACCTTTGGCGTGCTTGTAACTTGAGGTCATGGAAGGGCCTTTGATCTTCAACACCAAACACTTAGACTACCCTTACATTCAAAACCCCAACATGTGGTTTGACCACGAAATAAGCCAATCAATAAAACGGGAATCCTTACAGGTTTCGTGACCGCCGATTCCAACCGCCGAATCAAAACAGAGAGATTAAAATCAATCAGGTATGAACGGCGGTTTCGAACGGCGGTTTCATGACCGCCAATTCAACAGCCGAATTAGAATGAGAGATAAATCAATCAGGTCTTGAATCGGCGATTTCGAACGGCGGTCGTAACCGCCGATCTTAACCACAGAAATGCTTCAGACCAATCTGGACTGAAACGGCGGTTTCATTCGGCGGCCAGGTCGCCGATCATAACCGCCGATCAACTAGAAAGGTGAAAACCAAGGAGAAGCCAAGGGCATTCTCCATAGGCGGTCCTCGCGCTAAACCAAGCACATTCTAGTGCATGCGCGGACGTTTCCGAAAGTTATCGGGAAACGAATTACACGACAACATGACACAATTACACACAACAAAATATGATAAATAAGTGCAAGTGTGAAATGTGACAAGTGAAGAGAATGCACACATATGCAATGAATGTTAAGTGTGTGTGTGCAACTAATCTCTTCAAAGAAAAGTAAGCACAAAGAAATTTACTTTCGGTGCTTATCAACACGAGGTCTTCAAAGGGCTTCGAACAATAAGACCGATACTTAGGCTACCCTTACAAAGAACCCCAACATGTGGTTTGTCCACGAAATGAGCCAATCAACAAATGGGAACCTTACAATCTCCCCCTTTGGCTATTTCGTGATAAAACCACCACTCACATTGATTCCTCACAAAAAAAATAGAAACTACGGGACAACTATGATATTCTACAACACAAAGAGATAAGAAAATAAAACTTCAAGTCTTCAATCTCTTGTAGAATAATCAAGCCCTGTAAATAAGATTTCTATGTTTTCCAATACAAGTGAAATGTGAGATTAATCAAGTGATATCAAAACAAGCATTTGCATTTTTAGAATTTAGGCACAACATTACAAAATATATGCAATGTATGATAAATACAATGCTCCCCCTCAAAGGGTTACTCCCCCTCAATGTGTTATCTCCCCAATGTGCACAATTGCAACACCAATTTGCATCTCCCCTTACCATATACTACTCCCCCTTTTTGTCATGATATAGGCAAAGGAGTAGTCCCCAACCGGGTCACTCATAATAACGAGAGATAGTAGCATGCAAGATATGCATAATTAATATAAGTCACTTTATGCATCTCAATTAATCGGAGAGAAACAAGGAGATTTATTTGAGAGAAAATGTGTGAATCAAACATGCTTTGCATACAAGACATGTAGCATTCAAGTCCAAAATACAATGGTATTTGGCAAAGCAAATGACAAAGGTTTCTAATAGGAATTCAAACCAATTTCACCAATGTCATGAGTAAAGCAAGGATATAGAATACATTGATTTCAATATAAGAGCAACTATATCCAACTTTATAAGCGAAACATGGCATGAGCAACATTGCACCCTTTTTGATTTTTCCGGATAAGATATCCGTATGATAGTAGCTATGTTCAACCAATAAAGAAAGAGAGACATTTGGAATATAAATTCCTTTCAACGGATACAAGATCCTTTATTCATTTTGAGTCTCATAAGCTTTCACACAAGTTTTGCATTTTTAAGAATATGCAATCATCAATTCATGCTTTTCATGTGAGCATGTTATATGAATTTCATGCTTTTTCATTTGACATTAGCATGTTATTAAAGAATCATCATGTCATGAAGATAATCATAGGTCATTCAAATCATACTTACTATATACATCTCCTAGTCCAAAAATGCATGTTTGAACATAAATATGACATGGATTGTAAACAAGCAAGGTTCACACTTATTGAATTGAAAACATATATACATATGTGCAACCAAGCTTACTCAAGCAATTAAAAGAAGAGGCATAAGATATTTCAAATTTTTTGCAAGTGACAAGAATGCAAACTAGCTCTCTTTGCTTGAGTTCCCCATATGGGGTCAATCATAGAACATCACTCCACAAGACATATCCCAATAGATCTACTAAGAGTTTTAAATCGAGTAGCATCTAAGGGTTTAGTAAATAGGTCCGCAAGTTGATCATTAGTACCTACATGTTCAAGTACTATGCATTTATTTTCAACAAGCTCTCTAATGAAGTGATGGCGGATGTCAATATGCTTAGTTCTAGAATGTTGCACCGGATTCTTGGAAATATTAATGGCACTCATGTTATCACAAAAGAGAGTGAGAGTACCTTGGTTGAATCCGTAATCTACTAGCATTTGCTTCATCCATATAAGTTGAGTGCATCCACTCCCCGCGGCTATGTACTCGGCTTCCGCCGTGGACAAGGAAATCGAGTTTTGCTTCTTGCAAAACCAAGACACCAAGTTGTTGCCTAGAAAGAAGCAACCGCTCGATGTGCTCTTCCTATCATCACAATTTCCTGCCCAATCCGCATCACTATATCCTACAAGACTAGGATTAGTGTCAAATGAGTACCAAATCCCATAGTTGGAAGTCCCATTCACAAAGCGAATGACTCTCTTAACCGAAGAGAGATGGGACTCCTTGGGATCGGATTGGTACCTAGCACAAACTCCTACACTAAATGATATATCGGGCCTACTTGCGGTCAAATAGAGCAAGCTCCCTATCATGCCACGATATAAGGTTTGGTCCACACTTTTACCGTTAGCATCCTTGCTTAGCTTCAAAGTGGTGCTCATAGGAGTGTCACAATGTTTGGCTTTTTCAAGACCAAACTTCTTCACAAGGTTTTTGGCATATTTGGCTTGGGTTATGAAAATCCCATTATCTAGTTGCCTAATTTGCAAACCTAGGAAGTAATTAAGCTCACCAACAAGACTCATCTCAAATTCATGAGACATAACATCAATAAATTGTTGGACCTTGGTGTTGTTGGTGGAGCCAAACACTATGTCATCGACATATATTTGAGCTATGAAAAGCTCATCATTGTCTCTCTTGATGAATAGTGTCTTATCAACACTACCTCTTGTGTAGTTATTGTCAACAAGAAATTGAGTGAGGCGCTCATACCAAGCCCTCGGTGCTTGTTTCAACCCATATAGTGCCTTCTTGAGGCGATAGACATGGTTGGGGTGGTGAGCATCCACAAACCCCTTGGGTTGTTCAACAAACACTTCCTCTTGCAAGAAGCCATTAAGGAAGGCACTCTTGACATCCATTTGGTGCAATTTGAACTTGTGCACACAAGAAATGGACAAGAGAAGCCTAATAGACTCTAAACGGGCAACGGGAGCAAATGTCTCCTCAAAGTCGATACCCTCAATTTGAGAGTACCCTTGTGCTACAAGTCTAGCCTTGTTCCGCACTATGTTGCCATCCTCATCGGATTTGTTCCTAAATATCCATTTAGTGCCTATGACATTAGTGGTCTTAGGCCTAGGAACTAGAGTCCAAACCTCATTTCTTTCGAATTGGTTTAGCTCTTCTTGCATGGCAAGAACCCAAAATTCATCATTTAAGGCTTCTTCAACCTTTTTGGGTTCAATTTGAGAGGTGTAGCATGTGTAGCTAATAAGATTAGCAAGTTGACGTCTAGTCCTAACACCCTTATTAACATCTCTAATAACATCCTCTTTGTTATGGAGTCTTCTAACCCATGGAGCGGGTTCATTAGAGTCTAAGAGAGGGACTCTAGTAGTGGGTTGTGTGACTTCATCATTTTCATTAGATGTCCCAACATTGGGAGTCACCACAACCCTCTCCAAAGGAGAAACATCACTAAAAACAACCTCCTCCTCATAATCATTAGACTTGAGCCTAGTATCATCAAATACGACATTGGATGATTCCATAACACTTAGAGTTTTTAAATTGAAAACTCTATAGGCTCTACTATTCAAGGCATAGCCAATAAAAATACCCTCATCACTCTTAGCATCGAATTTGCCAAGTTGATCACGGTCATTTAAAATGTAGCATTTGCTTCCAAAAGTATGGAAGTAGCTAACATTTGGCCTCTTGCCTTTCCATAACTCATAGGAGGTATTTCTAGTACTGGGCCTTAGGAAAACACGATTCCCTATATAGCAAGCCGTATTGACCGCTTCGGCCCATAGGTTCCTAGGGACATTGTTGCTAAGCAACATCACACGGGCCATCTCTTGAAGGACCCTATTTTTCCTCTCAACAACTCCATTTTGTTGAGGTGTCCTAGGAGCCGAAAACTCATGGGAGATGCCTAAACCATTACAAAAGGTTTCAAAAGTAGCATTCTCAAATTCCCTCCCATGGTCACTTCTAATCCGTTTTATGCTTTTAATATTACAATTCATTTCATTTTGTATTTTATTACAAAGCATTTTAAACTTATCAAAAGTTTCGGATTTTTCTCTAAGAAAATATGTCCATGCTAGAGAAATCATCAACACATACAAAAATGTATCTCTTTCCACCCAAACTTTCGGTTTGCATGGGACCCATGAGGTCCATGTGGAGAAGCTCAAGAGGCTCCTTAGTGGAGAGTGAAACAAATAATAGCACGGTGTGTATAAAGCTATCTAGAGGGGGGGTGAATAGATTTTACGCTTTTTACCCAATTTTTCGTGTTAGTCAAAATTACGAAAATGCCCTCAAGATAATATAACCAAGCAATTGTAATATGGTGCGGAAATTAAAACAACACTTGGTTTTTACGTGGAAACCCTCACGGGAAAAACCACGGGCTATGTAAGTAAGCCACACTCGAACCTCGAATCCACTAAATGTGCAAACGATTACAACCTAATCCCGGAAGTAATCACACACCTACCTAATCCCGGTATGAGTGAACCTAGTCCAATTTGCTTGCGTTCTAAGCAACCTAATCCCGGATGCTACACACAAGACTTACTTTCTCTTTGAAGAGAATACAACCCTAAGTGAATATATGTGAATATCCAAAATGCAACATAGAGCAAGGGAAACCCTATATGCTTATCTAAGATGATTAATATGCAATTAAGTATAATCCTAGATATCAAAACTAAATGACATGTCAATTAGTTTAGCTAATCAATATTAAGCACAAAACCTAATATGCAAGCACAATATAAAATCTCAAACATACATCATACTCATCTCAATATTGTATCTAAAGCATACAAAATAACAAACAAGTAATTAATTGAGATTGCTAGATAAGAGAAACACAAAACATGTAAGATATTAGTGAAAAGCTTACCAAGCAAAGTATGATGAAGATTCCATGCTAGATGACATCTAGATGATCTAAGATGATGCTAGATGATGATTGATGATCATGAAAAGTGTTTGAGAATCAAGAATGGAGTTCTTGGAATTTTTCTTCTCTTTGAAAAATATCCTAAGTATGAATTCTGAATATGAACTCTCTTGATTGACCTAAAGTCAAAGTGACATATATATAGGGGGCCAAATCAAAGTGTGGTCGTTTAAGTAAGTTTCAAAGAAACGCGCCAATCGGCGGTTTCAATCGGCGGCCAGGCCGCCGTTCATGACCGCCGAATTGAGCTCGTGAAGAACAGAGCATAAACGGCGGTTCATTCGGCGGTTTCGTGACCGCCGATTCCAACCGCCGAAACAGAACAGAGAGATCAAAATCAACCAGGTATGAACGGCGGTTTCGAACGGCGGTTTCATGCCCGCCGTTTCAACCGCCGAATTAGACTGAGAGATAAATCAATCAGGTCTTGAATCGGCGGTTTCGAACGGCGGTCGTGACCGCCGATCTTAACCGCAGAAATGCTTCAGACCAATCTGGACTGAAACGGCGGTTTCATTCGCCGGCCTGGCCGCCGATAATAACCGCCGATCACCTAGATAGGTGAAAACCAAGGAGAAGCCAAGGGCATTCTCCAAAGGCGGTCCTCGCGCTAAACCAAGCACATTCTCGTGCATGCGCGGACGTTTCCGAAAGTTATCGGGAAACGAATTAACACAACAACAACACACAATAACACACAATAAAATATAATAAATAAGTGCAAGTGTGAATTGTGACAAATGAAGAGAATGCACACATATGCAATGAATGTTTAGTGTGTGTGTGCTTCTAAATCTCTTCAAAGAAAGGTAAGCACATAGAAATTTACCTTCGGTGCTTATCAACACGAGGTCTTCAAAAGGGTTTCGAACAACAAGACCGATACTTAGGCTACCCTTACAAAGAACCCCCATATATGGTTTGATCACGAAATAAGCCAATTAAAAACAACGGGAATCCTTACAGAGAGATACTTGCCCTTTTTGTGCATGCTTTTAGTTTGTTTTCCTTGTTGGCAAGGTCCACAAATACCATTGGCTTTCTTCCCAAGCTTAGGGAGGCCACGCACACACTCGAACTTTCCAAGGGTTCTTAAATCCCTAAAGTTCATATGGCCAAGTCTTTCATGCCACAACTCTATTTGCTCATCCATGGACACATTGTTTGAGACTATTCTAGCTTCAAGACAATAGCAATTGTCGCTAGATCTCATACCTTTCAATAAGGTTTGTCCATCGGGCTTTAGGATCGAGCAATCATCTTTACAAAACAAGACGGAATATCCTTCATCACTTAGATGTGAAATGCTTATTAAATTGGCTTTCAAGCCATCAACAAATAAAGCATTGGATAAGGAGGGTAATCCGGGAACGGAAATGGTTCATTTCCCTACAACTTTCTTTTTGGATCCATCACCAAAAATGACATATCCACCTTCCTCCATAACAAGAGTCTCGAAGAAACTCTTGTTTCCCGTCATGTGCCTAGAGCACCCACTATCTAAATACCAAAAATTAGAAGAATTTGCCTTCAAGGCTATTTGAGCAACATGGCAAACAATTTCATTCTTTCTAATCCACCTAGAAACAATCTTAGCTTTCTTAGTGGTCTTTGGTACATGGGCTCTAGATGTCCTAGGATCATGCATAATAATATTATCATTCCTAGGAACATGCATCATGGCTCTTTTCTTTTTCTTCTCTATCATGCTTCTAGTTTTGCACATTTTTATATATCGAAAGCAATGTGGTCTAATATGACCATCAAATCCACAAAAGTGACATATAGGAGTAAAATAAGGAATCATACCTTGTCCTTGTCTTTGTGGATGAAAGGGTTCAATCCTTCTTCGTTGTTAAACCGGTCTTGGATGCTTCCTAGCTTGAGGTTGCATGATAGGTCTCTTTCCTTTGTGAGCCATTTGAGGAGGAATGTTGGCTTGAGGGACCCTAGGAGGTTGAGCTTGAGTTTGCCTTCTTGGCCCCATCTTCACTTGTGCATTTGAACATTGTCCTACTTTTAACTTCTTCCTAGGAATTTGCACATATGAAGTTTCTTCGTTCTTCAAACCCTTGACAAACACGGTCTTGTTAGAGGTTGAGATCTTCTTGTCATCTTCATACCCAAGACCCCTCTTGTCACCTTCATACCCAAGACCCCTCTTGTCACATGGACTCTTTCCAACACCAAGCAACACCAAGCATATGGTCAAGCTTCTTGGTGCTAGAATCCATCATAGTCATAGAATTTCTAACTTCTTCAAGCTCCCTCTTTAGACTTTCTTCATTCCTCCTAGATAAGACTAACTCCTCTCTTAGTTTATCTTCTATCTTCTTGAATTTTTCCACTTGTTCACCTAAGTGGTCATTATGAGATGCAAGCTCAAGATTTTCTTCTCTCAACATCTTGATCTTTCTTGTGCTCTTGATTGCTAAATCATTAAACTCGGCATGGCATTTAGCAAGCACCTTTTTCTCCACAAAACTACTTATGGAGTTAGACGAGGAATCACTTTCTTCTTCACTTGAGTAATTTTCCTCTTGACTCATTTCCTCTCTCTCACTAGCACTTTTGCTTTTATGGGAGGAGGCAAAAGCTAGGAGATTAGCCATGAGCTCTTCATCACTTGAAGACTCATCTCCCTCAATGGAGTCATCACTACTTCCATTCCAAGTGGCGGCCATCACTTTTCCCTTTTTCCTCTCATTGTTATTTGCACATTCGGGGGCAAAGTGACCTATGCCACCACACTTGAAACATCGGACCCCTTTCCTTTCGGTCCTTTCTTGCCTAGGTTCAAACTTCTTGAAAGTGCCATTTTTCTTCAAATCTTGACCTTTTGATCCAAGGCCCTTTCTTCTAAACTTCATAACCTTGTTGAACCTTTTTACAAACAAGGCAAGGTCTTCATCCGAGTCAACCTTCTTTGCTTCCTTTTCATCCTTGGAGGTTTTTAAAGAAATTCCTTTTTGCTTTTTAGTGGGTGTGGAGATAGGCCCTTTCCTAGACTCATAAGCTAGAAGTCTCCCAATCACCTCACTCGGCTTTATATCCTTATAACCACTATTTTCTTCTAAAGCCGTCACCTTCGATTCAAACCTATCGGGTAGAGATCTCATAATCTTTTGCTTGATTCTCCTATCCGAATATGGATCACCAAGTTGATGGCTTTGGTTGACTATATCCATCAACTTGATCTCGAAGTCGTTGAAGCACTCATTCTCCTCCATCTTAAGCATCTCGAATTGAGTTTGGAGGACTTGAAGCTTAGAGTCCTTCACCACTTCGGTTCCCTCATGTGCAATCTCTAGGATGTCCCAAGCCTCTTTAGCTATCCTAGTATTTTGAATCAATTTATATTGATTTTCATCCATAGCACACAAGATGGCATGCATCGCCTTCCTATTCCACTTTGAAGCCTCAAACTCTTGCGCGTTCCATTGCGCCTTAGGCTTCAATACTTCTTCTCCTCCACCATCGGGAGTCATCTTGGGTAGATCATATCCGTCTTCAACCGCCATCCATGCACGGTCATGAATTTGGCATATGTAGGATTCCATCTTCCCTTTCCATTGGGAATAGTTCAATCCGGTAAGAAGTGGAGGCCTTGTGCTTGAGGCACCTTCGTTGCCACCACCATTTCCACCGTTTCCACTCATAGTGTTTATGAATGAATGAAATGAATGCAAATGTATGAATGATCAAAAATCACACAAAATGCAAAACACACCAAAATAAGCAAGGATCACCTATGTATGTCTAGGAACCCGCTCTGATACCAATTGAAACAAATTATAGCACGGTGTGTATAAACCTATCTAGAGGGGGGGTGAATAGATTTTAAGCTTTTTACCCAATTTTTCGTGAAAGTCAAAATTATGAAATTACCCCTAAATAGATTGTAAGGATTCCCATTAATAGATTGGCTTATTTCGTGGTCAAACCACATGTTGGGGTTTGGTTGTAAGGGTAGTCTAGCTGATTAAGGTTGAAGATCAAAGACCCTTTCCAAGACCTCAAGAGGACAAGCACCAAAGGTATATCTTGTGCTTACTTTGGCTTGAAGAGATATAGTTGCACACACACACAACATGCATAACTTTTATTCTTGAATGTTGTGTTTATATTTT
Organism: Acer yangbiense; assembly: GCA_008009225.1. Taxonomy (NCBI): domain Eukaryota; kingdom Viridiplantae; phylum Streptophyta; class Magnoliopsida; order Sapindales; family Sapindaceae; genus Acer; species Acer yangbiense. The sequence goes on along the minus strand of CM017772.1, from coordinate 9,144,357 downwards.
GTGTGCATTGTGCTTTATTGTTTATTCAATGTCTCTTCTTGCATTAAATTGATTAGATCTTGTTTTATGAAATGCCATGACATGATAGGCATTAGGATGCATTCAATACCCACACTTGCACTTCATGTATGTTAGCTTTTAGTGTGGTGTAATTCGTTTCCCGAAGGATGTTCGGAAACGTCCACACGTGCACGTTGATGTGCTTCGTTTTACGTGATGATCGCCGGTGGAGATGCCTTTGGCTTCTCCTTGGTTTCACCATTTTTGGTGAAACGGCGGTTACGTTCGGCGGCCTGGCCGCCGTTCGAAACCGTCGAATGAGACCTGATTGAAATATATCTCTCGGGTCCAAAACGGCAGTTGGGATCGGCGGTTTAGAAACCGCCGAACGAAGTCGCCGAAGTTCCCCTGTTCCGCTCGGGAGCCATTCGGCGGTTCAATTTGGCAGCCTGGCCACCGATTGAAACCGCCGATCTGTGCGTTTCAAGGGCAAAATTGTATTTTCACCTGCCCTGTTTTTGGTCTCTATAAATACATCCTTATCTCTGGTTCAGAATACAAGTCTTGCATCCCAAGAACCCTAGAGAGATATTTAGAGAGACTTGAGAGAAAAAGCTTAAAGATCACATCTTTAATTCTCTAAACCCATTCCCACATGCACAAATCATCATCTAGGCATCATCTAGGTTCATCTAGCATATGCTAATGCATGGGTCTTCTTCAACACATATGGTATGATTTGTTGAACACTTTTATCTTACATAATTAGTGTTTCTACTTATCAATTTTATCTCATATTTTACTTATATGTGTTTAGATTAATTTCTACATATAAGATTGAGATTATGTGTTGATTGGGTTATTATTTGATAGCTAGGCTTTAATGTTCATATGCCATCTAGCTAATTGATCTCATTTGTTGATTGAGATTATTTTTCATAGCTTATTTGATTAGGTCATTTTTGCCTAAAAGCTATGCCATGAACATTCTTGTGTGATGTATTGATAACTAGGTTGATAGATTGTTTTTTAATCAACTAGTTAATCCATTGAATGTTTGTGGGTTTTATATGATAGCTTTGTATCTAGGATTGGTTATCCTTTACTTAGCTAAAGTTATATGCCATGACATATAGCTACGTGTGATATCTAGAATTGATTATATTGTCATCTTATAATCCTAGGTAAGCATTTAGAGTACCCTAGCTCTTATTGCTCTTTGAATATTCATTGCATATTCACATAGGGTTTGATCTCTTCGGAGAAGTAAGTCTTGTTTGTGATAGATCGGGATTAGGTCGCTACACCGGGTTTAGGTGGTCACTCAAGCAAATTGGACTAGAGCCGCTATAAAAGGCCTGCGTGGTAGATTAGAGGGTGCTCACGCCAAGAGTAGTGTATCAGGGGATATCACTAGGGATTGAACCAAGAGTGGCGAGTGGTAGTGTCCATAGCCTGAGGTTATCTAGGGTGAGGGTCCGAGAATCACTTGAGGGTGTAACCGTCTTTTCATATAGTGGATTTCGAGGTTCGAGTGTGGCGCACTTACCAACCCGTGGTTTTTCCCTGTTGAGGGTTTCCGCGTAAAAATCAAGTGTCATTTATTATTTCCGCACCATATTACACTTCATATTTATATTGACTAGTTAGGGGCATTTTCGTAATATTGACATTCATGCGAAAATTGGGTATTAAAGTTTAAAATCTATTCACCCCCCCTCTAGATAGTTTTATACACACCGTGCAATATTTCTTTCATAGATAAAGCAATAAATCAAGTATAATATGCGGAAATTAAATAACACTTGATTTTTACGTGGAAACCCTCACGGGAAAAACCACGAGCTAGTAAGTAAGCCACACTCGAACCTCGAATCCACTAAATGTGTAAAACGATTACAACCTAATCCCGGAAGTAATCACACACCTACCTAATCCCGGTATGAGTGAACCTAGTCCAATTTGCTTGCGTTCTAAGCAACCTAATCCCGGATGCTACACACAAGACTTACTTTCTCTATGAAGAGAATATAACCCTAAGTGAATATATGAATATCCAAATGCAACATAGAGCAAGGGAAACCCTATATGCTTATCTAAGATGATTAATATGCAATTAGAACAATCCTAGATATCAAAACTAAATGACATGTCAAATAGTTTAGCTAATCAAGATTAAGCACAAAACTTAATTAGCTATCACAAAACAACTTCTCAAACATACATCATACTAATCTCAAACTTGTATTCAAAGTATATAAAATAACATACAAGTAATTAATTGAGATTGCTAGCTAAGAGAAACACAAAATATGTAAGATATTAGTGAAAAGCTTACCAAGCAAAGTATGATGAAGAATCCATGCAAGATGACATCTAGAAGATCAAGGATGATGCTAGATGATGATTGATGATCATGAAAAAGTGTTTGAGTAATAAAAAATGAGTTCTTGGAATTTTTCTTCTCTTTGAAAAATATCCTAAGTATGAATTCTGAATATGAACTCTCTTAATTGACCTAAAGACAAAATGACATATATATAGGGGGCCAAATCAAAGTGTGGTCGTTTAAGTGAGTTTCAAAGAAACGCGCCGATCGGTGGTTTAAATCGGCGGCCATGCCGCCGATCATGACTGCCGAATTGAGCTCGTGAAGAACAGAGCATAAACGGCGGTTCATTCGGCGGTTTCGTGACCGCCGATTCCAACTGCCGAATCAAAACAGAGAGATTAAAATCAATCAGGTATGAACGACGGTTTCGAACGGCGGTTTCATGACCGCCGATTCAACCGCCGAATTAGACTGAAAGATAAATCAATCAGGTCTTGAATCGGCGGTTTCGAACGGCGGTCGTAACCGCTGATCTTAACCGTAGAAATGCTTCAGACCAATCTGGACTGAAACGGCGGTTTCATTCGGCGGCCAGGCCGCCGATCATAATCGCCGATCACCTAGAAAGGTGAAAACCAAGGAGAAGCCAAGGGCATTCTCCATAGGCGGTCCTCGCGCTAAACCAAGCACATTCTAGTGCATGCGCAGACGTTTCCGAAAGTTATCGGGAAACGAATTACACGACAACATGACACAATTACACACAACAAAATATGATAAATAAGTGCAAGTGTGAAATGTGACAAGTGAAGAGAATGCACACATATGCAATGAATGTTAAGTGTGTGTGTGCAACTAATCTCTTCAAAGAAAAGTAAGCACAAAGAAATTTACCTTCGGTGCTTATCAACACGAGGTCTTCAAAGGGCTTCGAACAATAAGACCGATACTTAGGCTACCCTTACAAAGAACCCCAACATATGGTTTGTCCACGAAATAAGCAATCAACAAATGGGAACCTTACAGTAGTAGTATACTAAAATTAAAAGACTTGTTTGGTAAGAAAATAAATAATTAATTTTATTTATTTAATCAAATAAGAAGTCTTTTTATTTAGTCAAATGAAAGAATAAAAGATCTATGAGTTGAATTAGGGTTTTGAAGTCTTAAACTAGATAGGAATTAGGGTGCAATACAAACTCCTTTTTGGCTTAGGTATTGCGGCAACCCTAGTCCCTTTTGGTGTAGAGATTTCAGCCACCCTAATAAAAAGAGAGAAAGAAAATTTGGCCACCTATATAAGTGGACTTATAGAATTCGGCCACTCTAGGGTTTTGTGGTGATTGATACAATTTTCTTCTTCTTCTCAATTCATAGAAAGGTTTTTATTCTACTAAAACATAAAAGAGTGAATAGATTATTCTTTGATGGTACACTAATTGCTTGTTCATCAATAAGCTTGTGTGTACAACATCGATTGAGGTTCACGCGAGTTTCGATCATAAGATTGAGAACTCAAAAGTGACCGGAATAATCTTAGTCTTCTTTTGATTGTTTTTGTGACTAACAAAGAAAAAGAAAAGTTTGTTTGTCCATTCTCAGGTTTGCAATTCAAAGAAAAGGGAGACCACGCTCCTAGGTGATCCACGTTCGTGCTAGGATTGAAGATCTTGCAGATTACCATCGACGTAAGTCAATCGGATCACGCGACAAAAGGTATTCTTCTTTTGTTAGATAATATATATGTTTAATTGATTAAAGGGTTTAAGGTTCATAAAAAGGAAAATTTTTAAAAGTTACTAAATATATTTTTAGTCTCGCTTCCGCTGCGTGTACTACGGTATTTTTCCCTACAGCACCACCCATAATTATTCATCGGGGAAGCTCTCTCTTAATGGTAGTGTGTCTTCCTCCTCATTAGTTCCTTGAGTCATCCTACTTAAATGATCCGCCACCACATTCTCACACCCCTTTTTATCTCTAATCTCGAGGTCAAATTCTTGCAAGAGTAATATCCATATAATCAACTTAGGCTTTGCATCCTTCTTATGCAATAGATATCGAATGGCGGCATGATCCGTGTATACTACAACCTTTGCACTAACCAAGTATTGCCTAAATTTCTCCAAGGCAAATACAATAGCTAGAAGCTTCTTCTCTGTAGTTAAGTAATTCAACTGAGCATCATTGAGAGTACGTGATGCGTAATAGATGACATGAGGGAGTTTCTCTACTCTCTGCCCCAAAATCGCTCATATTGCATAATCCGAAGCATCACACATAAGCTCAAAAGGGAGACTCCAATTTGGTGGCATGATGATGGGAGCTGTGGTTAATGCCTCCTTCAAAATCCTAAAAGTAGTGGCACACTCATCATTGAACACAAATTCCGTCTCCTTTTGAAGGAGGGTGCACAAGGGTCTCGAAATCTTCGAGAAATCCTTAATGAAACACCTATAAAACCCTGCATGTCCAAGAAACAATCTAATATCTTTCACCGTCCTAGGAGGAGGTAAACTCTTCATCACTTCAATTTTCGCTTTATCAACCTCAATTCCCTTTTCCAATATGACATGTCCTAAAACTATTCCACTTTTTACCATAAAGTGGCACTTCTCCCAGTTTAGCACAAGACTTGCCTCTTCACAACGTTCTTGTAGGGAAAAATACCGTAGTACACGCAGCGGAAGCGAGACTAAAAATAGATTTAGTAACTTTTAAAATTTTTCCTTTTTATGAACCTTAAACCCTTTAATCAATTAAACATATATATTATCTAACAAAAGAATAATACCTTTTGTCGCGTGATCCGATTGACTTACGTCGATGGTAATCCGCAAGATCTTCAATCCTAGCACGAACGTGGATCACCTAGGAGCGTGGTCTCCCTTTTCTTTGAATTGCAAACCTGTGAATGGACAAACAAACTTTTCTTTTCTTTGTTAGTCACAAAAACAATCAAAAGAATACTAAGATTATTCCGGTCACTTTTGAGTTCTCAATCTAATGATCGAAGCTCGCGTGAACCTAGATCGATGTCGTACACACAAGCTTATTGATGAATAAGCAAATCGTATACCATCAAAGAATAATCTAACACTCTTTTATGTTTTAGTAGAAATAAAATAATCTATCTTATGAATTGAGAAGAAGAAGAAATTTGTATCAAGAACACTTGTTGTGGCAGAATTCTATAAGAGCACTTATATAGGTGGCCAAATTTTCTTCCTCCTTTCCTATTAGGGTTGCCGAATTCTCTACCCAAAAAGGACTAGGGTTGCCGCAACACACAAGCTTAAAAAAGTTTGTGTTGCACCCTAATTCCTATCTAGTTAAGACTTCAAACCCTAATTCAATTCATAAAACTTTTATTCTTTTATTTGACTAAATAAAAAGACTTCTTATTTGATTAAATAAATAAAATTAATTATTTATTTTTTTACCAAATAAGTCTTTTACTTTTAGTATACTACCAACTATAGTATAAGACTAGGAATCATATTTCCTAATCAGAAAAGATTTGTTTCTTAATTAAATAATTAACTAATAAATTAATTAATTCTTATTTAATTAAAACAAATGAAACAAAATAATATATTAGGTTAAAACTTTAACCTTGCCGCCCCACTTGAATAAATTGGGCCTAATATTATTTTCTTATTTCATTTAATCCATTGGACTTTAAATAAAAAGCCCACATGTGAACCAGACCCATTCTTACTAAAAGAAACAAGCCCACATGTCTTTCATTAATATATTAATATAATTGAGCAGCCCATTACATAAATAATGTGCAAATTATATTCTTAATATATTAAATGCAATTCTAGATGGACCCTTAAATTGGTCCGGTAGAATATATCAAGTGATCCATGCAAGTCCGTGTGGATTGGGGATCTTGGCGGGCCATCTAAATTTAAGCTTCAATAGACATAACCTAATCACAATCAACAAATGATTCACTTAGGTCCGATCCATTAATTTTAACTCATTCCACTAAAGAGCTAAAACTGAACTCTTAAATAAAGATAGAAAAGGAAGATGTTCCTCATTCATACCCTAGACAATCATGTTGGAGATAGTGTATCCTCGTGATTAATATCAGTAAACGCCAAGAGTTCATAGACCGCCTACAACTCTCCAAGTTACCATATTTACTCATATGACCATGTTTTGAACTTGGATATTTTGACTTGTCCAGAAGCCATGTTTTCAATAGACACTATCGAAAACTCAACGTTGAGATTTAATATCCAATTACCTCAAAACATCCATATGATGATATTATACTCTCATTTAATAAATGGAGCCACGATGTCCATATCTATAAATGAAGTCCTCTATCGATTAACAAATGAATATCACCAAACTATCGAGGATAGACTATGCGATATAATCGTACTCATTGATAACTCAAATGATATCACTTGCAACCATAAGTCCATCATTTATCTCAGGATTAAGATAGACTCTCCGATTGTCCTGATAATGAAAAGACTATTATCTATTGACGGTTATAGATAAAGTATTTCATTGTGATCCAGTGCAATACACCCAGTGCACTAGATCCTTTTGCTCGAAGACACTCCGATGATTTTAGACTCATCATATCTCATTTGATCCCACTCAAATGCTAGCAAAAGAATTCTACAACTTTAACAAGATAAAGGTGCCCAACCTTTAACTTAAGTTGTGAACATTATTCAAGACTAACTAAAGAATTGTGTCTACCACATACATATCCAGATGTACGAACAATTCTTCTTTTCTCATAGTCTTTAGACCTTATGATTATTTACTTTGACAATTATAATATTAAACTATAAATGCTATATGATTTGTTAAACCCGAAATCACTTTATTAATATGAAAAAGATTGTTAATTACAACATTACACTCTTGCTATTAAGCATAATCCTAACAGTTCTAGCACTAAGGACAAATTCTTCAATCATAAGTCAAATGAAGCTCCAAAAACCAAAAAATCGTCCATAAAAATCTCTATTGAAACAAATACTCGGTGCGTCTAATATTAATCTAGAGGGGGGGTGAATAGAGTTTAATCGATTTTACCAAATTTTCGTGCATGGTCAAGACTACGAAAATGCCCCTAATAGTCAATATAGTATAACAAGTGTAATATGGTGCGGAAATTAAATAACACTTGATATTTACATGGAAACCCTCACGGGAAAAACCACGGGCTAATAAGTGAGCCACACTCGAACCTCGAATCCACTAAATGTGTAAACCGATTACAACCTAATCCCGGTAAGTAATCACACACCTACCTAATCCCGGTATAAGTGAACCTAGTCCAATTGCTTGTGATTTACGCAACCTAATCCCGAAAGCTACATAAGACTTACTTCTCGATGAAGAGATGATACAACCTAAGTGAATATATGAAATACTCAAATATGCAACAAAAGCTAGGTAACCTTATATGCTTATCTAGGATGATGATATAACAAGAAATGCAATCCTAGATATCAAAGGCTAAATGACATGTCAAAAAGCTTAGCTAAACATAGATTATGAAAACCTAGATAGCTATCACAATACAACTCTCAAACATTCAAAACACTAATCTCAAACTTGTATCTAAGATATATATGAATAACATACAAGTAATAAAAGAGATTGCTTGCCAAGAAAGACACAAAATATGTAAGATATAAGTGAAAAACTTACCAAGCAAAGTGTGATGAATAATCCATGCAAAATGATATCTAGATGATCAAGGATGATGTTAGATGATGATTGATGATCATGGAAAGGTGTTTGAGTAATCAAAGGTGAGTTCTTGGTATTTTTCTTGCTTTTGAAAAATATCCTAAGTATGGAATCTGAATATGAACTCTCTTTTGTGACCTAAAGACATAGAGGCATATATATAGGGTGTCAAAATCAAAGTGGTGCGTTTTGATAAGTGACACAAAAATTGCCTGAGGCATTGTACAGGTCACTGTACGTAAAGCGACTTGTACAGTGCCTATCTAAGAAAATGAAGAAAATTCTTCATTGGCGCTGTTCGAACAGTGCTTTTGTACATCGCCTGAACAACGCCACAACACTGTTCTCACAGGAAAACAGAGCGTCGCTGTACGTACAGCGCTTTGTACAGTGACCCAACAACGACTGATTTAAATCGATCAGGTCTATACAGCGCCTATCCCATTTCCATTAGGTCTCAGATGGGCGTTGTTCATACAACGCTTTTGTAGAGCACTTTCGACAGCGCCCTTTGCAAAAATGCAATTCTAAGCCTATGCATGACATAACATTTGGACAAACAAGATGCAATCAAAAGAATATGCAAGAAGAGAGATTAATGAACATTAATGCACACAAATTAGACACATAACAAACAAGAATTAAACGTATGCATGATTTGTGAGTGTGTGCAACTATCTCTTCAATTGCAAGTAAGCACTTAGAAATTACATTTGGTGCTTATCAATAATGAGGTCTTCAAAGGGCATTGAACATGAACACCAATACCTAAGCTACCCTTACAATGAACCCCAACGTGTGGTTTGTCCACGAAATAAGCCAACCAATAAACGGGGAACCTTACAATCTCCCCCTTTGGCTATTTCTTGACAAAACCACCACTCACATAGTTCCTCACAGCATAATTGAAGCTATGGCATAGGAATGAAATTCTACATTACAAAGAGATAAGAAAATAAAACTTCAAGCCTTCAATATCTTGTAGAATGATCAAACCTTCAAAACAAACAAAATTACACTTCCAAAGCAAGTGTAAATGAGGTGATCATGTGAAGTTAAAACAAGCATTTGCATTAAAATAAAAAGTACAACATCATGCAATGTATGTGAATGCAATGCTCCCCCTCAACGGATATTCTCCCCAACATGCAAAATTGCTACTACAATTTGCAACTCCTCTTACCACATTCTACTCCCCCTTTTTGTCATGATATAGGCAAAGGAGTAGTCCCCAATCGGGTCACTCTTAGCAAAGAGAGATAGTAGCATGCAAGAAATTTGCATATTCATATAAGTCACTTTATGCATCCTAATTAATTGAAAAGAAACAAGGAGATTTATTTGAAGAAAATGTGTGAATCAAACAAGATTTGCATACAAGACATGTAGCATTCAAGTCCAAAATACAATGGTATTTGGCAAAGCAAATGACAAAGGTTTCTAATAAGAATCCAAACCAATTTCACCATTGTCATGAGAAAAGCAAGGATATAGAGATATCATTGATTTTAATTTAAGAGCAACTATATCCAACTTTATAAGCGAAACATGGCATGAGCGACTTTGCACCCTATTTGATTTTTCCGGATAAGATATCCGTATGATAGTAGCTATGTTCAACCAATAAAGAAAGAGAGACATTTGGATTTTTAGATCCTTTGAACGGATACAAGATCCTTTATTCATTTTGAGTCTTACAAGTCTTTCACACAAGTTTTGCATTTATATTGCAATCATCAATTCATGCTTTTTCATTTGAGCAAGTCATTTTGAATTTCATGCTTTTCAATTTTCATTAGCATGTTATATAAGAATCATCATGTCATAGAGATAATTATAGGTCATTCAAAGCATATGTTAACCAAAAATTGTCACCGGGGGGAAATTTTCAATTAACGGTTTATAAGGGACCCGGATCGGGATAGATCTGGGCTAGCGGGATACCTAGTAGCACGATACCCCGCTGGTTCCTATAGATCGACTAAGCGTGCAGTACAATAGTAGCAAGATAAGAAAGATTATGATATATAGTAGAAGGTGGACTGGCCTAGGGGGGAAAAAGCATCACGTAGGATCATATGCTGAAAAACCCCTAGGTAGTATCATGTGGAGAGAGATCTTTTATATATTTATGAATAGGGCGTGCTCCAGAGAACTTACATAAGTAGGAGAATAACACAACATAAGTGCTCCAGAGAGCTTATAATAATAGGCGGGCTAGGCCCTTTTCTCTAATCAGTAGAAAAGAAGATGAAGCAGGAGATGATCCCGGTTGGGGAAGAAGCTATAGGTCTTTTTTGGAAGAAGAAGAAGAAGAGGATCCCCTTTCTATCGAATATCATGTCATATATATAGGTTTTATTTCTTGTTGCCCACTCCATCAATTTAGTCAATCAATCCACAATTATAGGAACACTGATTTGGCATTGATTGAGTTGAATATTCTCTCATTAATGGCGTTGTGAATGGCCATTAAAGAGTTGACTATCTTCATTAATACAATTGATTATCTCCATTAATAGGGTTGACTATCTCCATTAATGGCGTGGTGAATGGCCGGAGAGGTCAACCTTCCTTGTATTCGAATGCTGGCGCATACTGTCCTTCTTGTAGCATGGTTCTGGTCTTCCTTGGTAATCTGACAGACAGTGTATTAAGACCTCCCTTGTTGACGCCTTCTATGTTAGGTGGTTGGGAGGTGCTTGGAGGATCGGTCTGGGCAGGAAACATGATACGGAGTATCGAGTGCGGGATACCGGGTATCAGGTGCGGGGTATTGAGTACCAGGTGCGGGATACGGGGTATTGAGTACCAGGTGCGGGATACCGGGTACCAAGTACAGGGTACTGAGTACTAGGTGCGGGGTACTGGGTACCAAGTACGGGGTACGGGGTACGGGGTACGGGGTACGGGGTACGGGGTATCAAGTGCGGGGTATTGGGTACCAGGATACCAATGTGGCGCGACATCAAGATACTGTGTATCATGGATCATGCGGTAGCGGGGTACCGAAATAGTGTGGTAGCGGGATCCTTAGGATCCTGGGTTCATTCTTTCATCAATCAAACGACTTTGACATGGATGGAAAATTCTTCTTTGGACTCTTGCCAAAAAAGGTGGTTAACAAAAGTCCCCCCTGACTTGAACACCGGTACCTAGTTTGGGTTAGAGTCAAGATCCGAAATGCATGAAGAATTTTTCTTCTTCTTTCTTACTAGTAATCTTCACTTGAAACGAAAATCATTCCTAGCACATTTGGCTTAGGCGAACCAGGGTACTAGATATTCCAACATCAAAAGTCTTGATGCTTAGGCGAGAAAGTCCTGGTGGATAATTAAGGCCACTTAAGCATTAGTTCATCATATGGCAAATCCGTGGCATCAGATATCCTGATAAGCAATCCTGATCCTTAGGCGATCTGTCCTGGAGAGGGGTATTCTCTGTCCGAGGCTTCAGGAGTGCAGTATAGGCTCTCCTGGTCTTCCGTTTGACGAATCTTCGGCACCAGGCATCCTACTAAGGGATCCTGGTCCTTAGGCGATATGTCCTGGATAGGGGTATTCTCTGTCTGAGGCTTCAGGAGTGCAGTATAAGCTCTCCTTGTCTTCCGTTTGGTGAATCTTCGACACCAGGCATCCTATTGGGGGATCCTGGTCCTTAGGCGATATGTCTTGGAGGGGGGTAATCCTCAACCGAGGCTTCAGGATTGCCGTATAGGCTCTCCTGTTTGGAGGATGACTCCGCATCCTTAGTCTGGCTGGCAACTATACCATTTAAGCACTTGTGCACCAGATCCTTCCCGGAGGAGGGTATTCCCTGACCAAGGCAGCAGGAATGCCATATGGCTTTTCCTGGTCTTAAGGCGATCAGTTATGGAGATCCTCCTGGAGGGGTTGACCCAGTCCAGGGCATCAGGAGTGCTATGTAACCTTCTTGGTCTTGATTCAGTAATGGAGATCCTCATAGAGGGGTTAACCAGGTCTAGGGCATCAAGAGTGTTATGTAACCCTCCTGGCTCGTTATGGCGATCCTCCTGGAGGGGTTAACCCAGTCCAGGGCATCAGGAGTGTTGTATAACCCTTCTGGCTTGTTATGGTGGTCCTCCTGGAGGGGTTAACCCGGTCCAGGGCATCAAGAGTGTTATATAACCCTCCTGGCTCGTTATGGCGATCCTCCTGGAGGGGTTAACCCGGTCTAAGGCATCAGGAGTGTTGTATAACCCTCCTGGCTCGTTATGGCGGTCCTCTTGGAGGGGTTAACCTGGTCCAGGGCATCAGGAGTGTTGTATAACCCTCCTGGCTCGTTATGGCGATCCTTTTAGAGGGGTTATCCCGATCCAGGGCATCAGGTATTTCTACATAAGAAATCCTGGTCTTCTGGCGCTTTTATCATAGATCGGTAACCCAGTCAAATCTCTGAATGTAGGGGTCATCGTCCCTTCTTTGGGGATTGCGAGAGAGAATGGTGAGTTTTTAGCCCTCAAGTATTTTAGCTAGTTTAAGGGCTTGCTCGGGGTAGATGAGAGTCTTCAACAATCACAATGGGCATGTGATCCTTTCGGAACGATCTGGGACCTCGGTTATTCACTGGGGCGTTGAGTTGCCCGGTAAAAGAAAGAAGGAACTATTAGTCCTCCTCTGATGGTGCGGGTCCAGGGGCGTGCTTGAGATCCTAGAAGTCCCCTGTAACTGAAAAGAGGCTTAGGACCCTACTCGGATGAATCAGAACCTAGGTGGTTCACTCAGGCATTGAGAGGCTCGGTACAAAAATGAGAAGCCTTCTACATTATACTGGTCTAGAGGCTTGCTAGGTCATCAAGAAGTACCGCCCAACTGAAACGAGGCTCTGGACTTCACTCGAACAAATTAGGATCGTATGTGGCTCGCTTGGGCGTTGTCCAGCCTGGTACAAAAGTGAGGAGCCTTCTATATTATACTAGTCCAGAGGTTTGATAAGTCATCAAGAAGTACCTAGCAACTGAAACAAGGCTCTGGACTCCACTAGGACAAATCAGGAACGTATGTGGCTCACTTGGGCGTTGTCCGGCCCGGTACAAAAGTGAGGAGCCACCTTCACGATGCTGGTCCAGAGGCTTGCTAGGGCATCAAGAAGTACCCTGCAACTGAGATGAGGCTCTAGACTCCACTTGGATATATCGAGATCGTAGGTGGCTGACTTGGGCGTTGTCCGGCCCGGTACAAAAGTGAGGAGCCTTTTACATTATGCTGGTCCAGAGGCTCGCTAGGGCATTAAGAAGTACCCAACAGCTGAAATAAGGCTCTGGACTCCACTCAGATGAATCGGGATCGTAGGTGGCTCACTTAGGCTTTGTCCGGCCTGGTACGAAAGTGAGGAGCCTCCTACATGATGCTGGTCCAAAGGCTTGCTAAGGCATCAAGAAGTACCCAGCAACTGAAACGAGACTCTGAACTCCAATCGGGTGAATCAGGATCGTAGGTGGCTCACTTGGGCGTTGTCCAACTCGGTACAAAAGTGAGGAGTCACATTCACGATGCTGGTCCAGAGGCTTGCTAGGGCATTAAGAAGTACCCTGCAGCTGAGATGAGGCTCTGGACTCCACTCAGACAAATTGGGATCGTAGGTGGCTCACTTAGGCGTTGTCCGGCCTGGTACAAAAGTAAAGAGCCTCCTACATTATACTGGTCTAGAGGCTTGCTAGGTCATCAAGAAGTACCCAGCAACTGAAACGAGGTTCTGAACTCCACTCGGATGAATCGGAACCTAGGAGGCTTACTTGGGCATTGAGGGGCCCGGTACAAAAGAGAGGAGCCTCCTACATGATACTGGTCCAGAGGCTTGCTAAGGCATCAAAAAGTACCCAACAGCTTAAATAAGGCTCTAGGCTCCACTCGGACGAATCGGGATCATAGGTGGCTCACTTAGGCGTTGTCCGGCCTGGTACAAAAGTGAGGAGCCTCCTACATTATGCTGGTCCAGAGGCTTGCTAGGTTATCAAGAAGTGCCCAGCAACTGAAACGAGACTCTGAACTCTACTCGGGCGAATCAAGATTATAGGTGGCTCACTTGGGCGTTGTCCGGCCCGGTACAAAATGAGAGGAGCCACCGGTATGGTACTAGTCCTGGTCCAGAAGCATGTAGAAGTCCCCAGCAATTGAAATGAGACTCTGGACCCCGCTGAAGAGAATCGAAACAATAGTGGCTCACTTGGGTGTTGTTAGGCCCCGATACAAAGGGTGAGGAGCCACTGATCTTCTACTGGTCGTGCTACTCCTAGTGCTCACAGAGGCAACCTGCAATGCTTTATTTCCAAAATCCCGTGTAGAAATTCTAGGCTGACCTTTAGGTAGTAAAATGGCCATAACTCATTCTACAAAACTCAAAATTACAAACCGTAAAATTCTACGGAAAGCTAACTTCCGTACCTTTCCAACCATATAAGACTCGAAACCTGGTTCCTTCTAAGATGATACAGTTTAATTCTTGACGTTGACCCATAAGTAGCAGAAATTCTGGGCTGACCTTTAGGTAGTAAAATGGTCATAACTCTTTCTATAAAACTCCAAATTGCAAACCGTAAAATTCTACGGAAAGCTAACTTCCGTATCTTTCCAACCATATAAGACTCGAAACCTGGTTCCTTCTGAGATGACACAGTTCAATTCTTGAAGTTGACCCATCAGCAGCAGAAATTCTGGGCTGACCTTCAGGTAGTAAAATAGTCATAACTCTTTCTAGAAAACTCGAAATTGTTGAACCGTAACATGCTACGAAAAGCTAACTTCCGTATCTTTCCAACCATATAAGACTCAAAACCTGGTTCTTTCTAAGATGATACAGTGTAATTCTTGAAGTTGACCCATCAGCGGATGCGGCATTCTCAGGCTTGATCAAAAATCTTCCAAATTGTTTCCAATTATCCCCTAGGACTTGAATAGCTGAGAACTAGGTGCGTTTGAAGAGTGGATCCAGTGACATGAGGGGATCCATATGTGTGAGTGCAATTCTGGTAGATCAACTGGGTAGGAGCTCTACCGGTACCGGAGTAAATCTACTGTAAGGAAGCAGGATTGGTGTAACTCTGCTGCATAGGAGCTCTAAGAGTACTGAGGCGGATTTGCTGGATAGAAGATATACCGGTAGTGGAGCAAATCTTCTGTAAGGAAGCAGGAGAGGTACAACTCTACTGCATAGGAGCTTTAGGTGTACCGGGGTGGATCTGCTATGTAAGGTTCCCGTTTATTGATTGGCTTATTTCGTAAACAATCCACATGTTGGGGTTTATTATGTAAGGGTAGTTTAGGTGATTGAGGATCAAACTCAAAGGCCCTTTCAAGACCTCAAGGGACAAGCACACTAAAGGTATAATCTCTAGTGCTTATTTTTCTTTGAAGAGATTAGTTGCACACATACACTTAGCATACTAGCATTTGTGTGCATTCTCTTCACATGTCACATTCTACACTTGCACTTCTTTGTTATATTTTTTATGTGTGGATTTGTCCATAGATGAGTTCCGAGCGATTCAGAGACTTGTTTATATGTTTCGGATGATTTCCGAGACATTTGGGACATTCCGTGTTTTTATCGAAAACCGAAATTCAATTCCAAGCTTAAATTGGAAAGTTATGTAATTTTCCATATTTATAATTGAGTCCGGGTTAATTTTCCGAAGACGGAATTGAATTCCGAGGTTCGAGGTCAACTGGACTGAAAAACGCTCGAGTCCGAAGTCGGCTTAGTGTGGCATGATAGCCACACCTAGCAAGGGGTGGCGTGTGAGCCACGGGCTCCCCACGCCCAAAAGCCTTCTCTGCCCGCGTTGGTGCAACGGGACTCACACGGCATCACCTGATACATTTTGCTTTTATTTTTTCAAGGCCATTTTATTGTATGCATTAAGTTGCCTGTGAGCTCTTTTACTTCGTGATTGCTTTGACTTTAATATGGCACTTCATTGCATCACTTGCTTTTCTCTCATGTGAGCTCACCACACTGGATCATTTTCATTTGCTTTTCACATTTCATAATCCAAATGCTGTGCGTTTTGTGTGTTAATATTGAAAGTCCTAGAGGCGTGTCCAAAATTAATCTAGAGGGGGGTGAATAAATTTTAGCTATTATTACCCAATTTTCGCATACAATTCAATTTTACGAAAATGCCCCTACTAGTCAAAAATATAAGCAAGTGTAATATAGTGCGGAATTTAAATAACACTTGATGTATACGTGGAAACCCAACCACTGGGAAAAACCACGGGCTGTATAGTGCGCCACACTCGGAACTCGAAATCACTAATTGAAATGAAGTTTACAACCTATGTAGACCTCGTCTAACACTCCGGTCTGTAACCCCTCACTTCTACCCAGCGGGCCTTTATTAGCAACCCTATTCCAATTTGCTTGAGGCCTAAGCAACCTTAGCCTCAAGACTTAATTCTCTAAGAAGAGATTATGCAACCTATGTGAATATATATGAATATTCAATTAACAAACAAGGCTAGGGAACCTTAGATGCTTATCTAGAATGATGAGATAATCAATTTAAATCAACCCTAGATATCAATTGCTAAATGACATGTCAAATAGCTTAGCTAATCAAGATTAATTAAAAACCTAATTAGCTATCACAAACAACACTCAATCAATTCATCACAATTAATTCTCTAATCTTGTATTTATCATATGATCAAAACATACAAGTAAATTAAAGAGAATAGCTTGATAATAAAAATACTCAAATAAGATGAACTTAATCAAAATCTTACCAAGCAAGTTGTGATGATGCAAACCCAATCATGGATGCTTTCTATCTAGACATAGAAGATGCAATATGAAATTTGATGCACAAGGGATTTGATTTGAGTGGTTAAAGGTGAGTTCTTTTGTATCTTTCTTTTCTTGAAAAATATTCTAAGTATGAAATCTGATAATCAACTCACATTTTTTGGACCTAAAGTCAAAGTGGCATATATATAGGGTGTCAAACCAAAGTGTGGTCGTTTTGAAAAAGTTACACCTATTTTTGCCTTGGGCGCTGTACGTAGAGCGCCTCTTGTACAGCGCCCCAACTCTGTTCTCTCGGGAAAATAGAGGGGCGCTATACGAACAGCGCTTTGTACAGCGCTCGTACAGCGCCTTCCAAAATTGCATCAGACCTGATGCATTTAAAAATGCATTTTCGACCAGGTCAGGATGGGCGCTGTACGAACAGCGCTTCCAACAGCGCTTTGTACAGCGCCTGACACTATGTATGAAATCTTAAAAACATGCATGGCATGGCATTGGTCATACAAGATGCAATCATGTAAAGCATGCAAGAAGAGATGTTAATGAGCATTAATGAGCACTAAATAACAACACATACACACCATACAAGAGAATGAATTATGCATGAGATGTGAATGTGTGTGTGCATCTAATCTCTTCAAAGCAAATTAAACACATAGAAGTTTACCTTTGGTGCTTATCAACCTTGAGGACATGAGAGGGTCTTGAGCTTGAATATCTATCACTAAAGCTACCCTTACATACAATCCCCAACATGTGGTTTGTCCACGAAATAAGCCAATCAACAAATCGGGAATCCTTACAATCTCCCCCTTTGGCTATTTCGTGACAAAACCACCACTCACATTGATTCCTCACAAAAATTAGAAACTATAGGTCAACAAAGACTATCTACATTACAAAGAGATATATTAAAAAAAATCTTGAAGTCTTCAGTCTCTTGTAGAATAAGCAGTCCCTGAAAGCAAAGTTTCTATACTATCCAATTCAAGTAAAAAGTGAGATGAATCAAGTGAGAATAAAAACAAGCATTTGCATTCTTAGAATTTAAGTACAACTACAACATCATGCAATAATTGTGAATGCAATGCTCCCCCTCAATGGGTTACTCCCCCTCAATGTATTTTCTCCCCAACATGCATAATTGCTACCACAATTTGCAACTCCCCTTACCACCATTCTACTCCCCCTTTTTGTCATGATATAGGCAAAGGAGTAGTCCCCAACCGGGTAACTTAGCAAAGAGAGATGATAGCATATTAGTCATTTGCATAATCATTAAATGCACTTTATGCAACTCTATCAAATGGAGAGAAACAAGGAGATTTATTTTAAAATAAATGTGTGAAACAAAACATGCTTTGCATACAAGACATGTAGCATTCAAGTCCAAAATACAATGGTATTTGGCAAAGCAAATGACAAAGGTTTCTAATAAGAATTCAAACCAATTTCACCAATGTCATGAGAGAAGCAAGGATATAGCGTTTTTCATTGATTTTAATTTATGAGCAACTATATCCATCTTTATAAGCCAAATATGTCATGAGCAACTTTGCACTCTATTTGATTTTTCCGGGAATGAAACCCTTATGATAGTAGACATGTTCAACAAATAAAGAAAGAGAGACAATTTGGAATATAAATTCCTTTGAACGGATACAAGATCCTTTATTCATTTTTGAGTCTTATAAGCTTTTTCACACAAGTTTTGCATTTAAAAATTGCAATAATCAATTCATGCTTTTTCATTTAAGCATGTCATATGAATTTCATGCTTTTTCATTTGACATTAGCATGTTATAAACACTCATGCTTTTCAATTTTTTAAGCATGTTATTAAGAATCATCATGTCATGGAGATAACTATAGGTCATTCAAATCATACTTCCTATGTAAATCTCCTAGTCCAAAAATGCATGTTTGAACATAAATATGACATGGATTGTAAACAAGCATGGCTCACACTTATTGAATTGAAAACATATATATATATGTGCAACCAAGCTTACTCAAGCAATTAACAAAGAAGCATAATATTTTTCAAATATTTGCATGCAACAAGTATGCAATAGCTCTCTTTGCTTGAGATCCCCATATGGGGTCATTACCAACCTTCATTAATGAAGGTCATGAGGTCCTATGGACCTTCCAAGTCTATTTGACTTGGATGAACCTATTTGAGACTTGTTAGTCTCGTAGCAAGCGGGTTCATTTTTCTTTATCCACATAGATATGACATTTTTCTTCCTAGTGGTCAAGGGTTCAAGAGGTCTAGAATTAATAGGATCATGAATATGAATGTTTTCCTTCCTATTAGCATGCATTCTAGCTCTTATCATTCTCTTTTCAATCATGCTTTTGATTCTACAAAATTTAATGAAATGAAAGCAATTTGGTCTAATGTGACCATTAATACCACAAAAGTGACATGTAGGGATAAATTTAGAATTCATACCATGTCCTTGTGCATGCATAGGAGCCATCCCATGACTTTGTGGTTGAGCGGGTTCAAATCTTCTTTGTTGTTGAACCGGTCTAGCTTGCTTCCTTGTTTCATTTTTCATGATTGGCCTCTTCCCTTGATGAATATGAGCTTTAGGGAAGTTAGGTTGAGGAACTTTTTGAGCTTGAGGTTGTCTCTTTGGAGCTACCTTCACTTGTGCACTTCTTGAACATTGTCCTAGATCAATTTTCTTCCTAGGAGTGTGCACCGGCGAGGCTTCTTTCTTGCCCAAACTCTTGACAAAGACGGTCTTGGTTGGAGTAGTGATCTCCTTTGTTTCTTCATACCCAATACCTCTCTTGTCACAAGGGTTCTTTCCACTACCAAGAATGTGGTCAAGTTTCTTGGTGCTTGTAGTCATCCTAGACAATGACTCTATGGCTTCAACAAGCTCTCTCTTCAACCCTTCTTCATTCCTTTTAGACATAGCTAGCTCATCCCTTAGCTTGTCTTCAATCTTCTTGGATGCCTCCACTTGTTTACATAAGTGGTCATTGTGTGTTGAAAGTTCTAGATTTTCATCCTCTAAAATCTTCAACTTTATATTTTTCTTCTCCAATGAACTTTCACACTTGACTATAAAGTCATTTACATCCATTTTCTCTACACTTCCATTTGTAGAGTTAGATGAGGAGTCATCTTCACTTAAGTTATCTCCTCCACTCTCATTCTCACTAATGGAGTCATTTCCCTTATTTAGACCTCCACCTTGGTCTCTTGAGTCAATGAGAGTCATATCCCAATGAGTAGCTACATTTATCTTCTCTAGAGCTACTTCTTCATCTTTTTCTTCTATGGGATTACTAGCAACGAAATTCTTACCAACAACTTCATTTTCTTCACAAGTGGCACCCAATGCCTTGAAGTTATTGATAAGCTCATCATCACTTGATAACTTATCTCCCTCTCCGGAGTCATCACTTTCACTCCATGTGGCGGTCATCACTTTTGCCATCTTGTTCTTCAAGTTCCCATAATCCGGTGAGATGTGACCTATACCACCACACTCATAGCATTGGACCCCTTTCTTCTCACTATGCTCTTGCCTAGGCTCAAAACTCTTGAAGGGAGCTTTTTTCTTCAAGTCTTGGCCTTTGGATCCAATGCTCTTATTCTCGAACTTGACAAACTTCTTGAATCTTTTAAGTAGCAAAGCCATGTCTTGGTCCAAGTCACCTTTTTCCTCCTTCTCAACCTTGGAAGCTTTCAAAGCAATTCCTTTTTGCTTTTTAGGAGGTGAAATACTAGGAGCCTTCCTAGATTCATAGGCGAGGAGTCTTCCAATCACCTCACTCGGCTTCATATCCTTGTATGTGCTATTTTCCTCTAAAGCCGTCACTTTTGATTCGAACCTAGCGGGGAGAGACCTCATAATTTTCTGCTTAACTCTCCTATCCGAATAAGGATCACCTAGTTGATGGCTTTGATTCACAATATCCATCAACTTGACTTCAAAGTCATTGAAGCACTCGTCCTCCTCCATTTTAAGCAACTCAAATTGCGTTTGAAGGACTTGTAGCTTGGAATCCTTAACGACATCGGTTGCCTCATGTGCAACCTGTAGGATATCCCATGCCTCCTTGGCTATCTTAGTGTTCTAAATCAGTTTGTACTGATTTTCATCCACTGCACATAGAAGAGCATGCCATGCCTTCCTATTCCATTTTGAAGTCTCAAGCTCTTCAGGTGACCACTGGGCCTTTGGCTTGAGTACTTCTTCTCCACCACTCGTGGGAGTCATCATAGGAGGTGCATACCCATCTTCAATTGCCATCCATGCCCTATCATGGATTTGGCACACATATGCCTCCATCTTGCCTTTCCATGAGGCATAATTCACACCGGTGAGGAGAGGAGGCCGTGTGCTTGAAGCACCCTCATGGTTGCCACCGAATCCACTCATTGTATCAAATGAATGAATGAAATGTATGCAAAATGTATGAATGAGCAAAAATCACACAAATGCACAACACACCTAAAATGAGCTAGGATCACCTAAGTATATCTAGGAACCCGCTCTGATACCAATTGAAAGTCCTAGAGGCGTGTTCAAAATTAATCTAGAGGGGGGGTGAATAGATTTTAGCTATTATTACCCAATTTTCGCATACAATTCAATTTTACGAAAATGCCCCTACTAGTCGAAAATACAAGCAAGTGTAATATAGTGCAGAATTTAAATAACACTTGATGTATACGTGGAAACCCAACCACTGGGAAAAACCACGGGCTGTATAGTGCGCCACACTCGGAACTCGAAATCACTAATTGAAATGAAGTTTACAACCTATGTAGACCTCGTCTAACACTCCGGTCTGTAATCCCTCACTTATACCCAGCGGGCCTTTATTAGCAACCCTATTCCAATTTGCTTAAGGCCTAAGCAACCTTAGCCTCAAGACTTAATTCTCTAAGAAGAGATTATGCAACCTATGTGAATATGTATGAATATTCAATTAACAAACAAGGCTAGGGAACCTTAGATGCTTATCTAGGATGATGAGATAATCAATTTAAATCAACCCTAGATATCAATTGCTAAATGACATGTCAAATAGCTTAGCTAATCAAGATTAATTAAAAACCTAATTAGCTATCACAAACAACACTCAATCAATTCATCACAATTAATTCTCTAATCTTGTATTTATCACTTGATCAAAACATACAAGTAAATTAAAGAGAATAGCTTGATAATAAAAATACTCAAATAAGATGAACTTAATCAAAATCTTACCAAGCAAGTTGTGATGATGCAAACCCAATCATGGATGCTTTCTATCTAGACATAGAAGATGCAATATGAAATTTGATGCACAAGGGATTTGATTTGAGTGGTTAAAGGTGAGTTCTTTTGTATCTTTCTTTTCTTGAAAAATATTCTAAGTATGAAATCTGATAATCAACTCACATTTTTTTGACCTAAAGTCAAAGTGGCATATATATAGGGTGTCAAACCAAAGTGTGGTCGTTTTGAAAAAGTTACACCTATTTTTGCCTTGGGCGCTGTACGTAGAGCCCCTCTTGTACAGCGCCCCAACTCAGTTCTCTCAGGAAAACAGAGGGGCGCTGTACGAACAGCGCTTTGTACAGCGCTCGTACAGCGCCTTCCAAAATTGCATCAGACCTGATGCATTTAAAAATGCATTTTCGACCAGGTCAGGATGGGCGCTGTACGAACAGCGCTTTGTACAGCGCTTGACACTATGTATGAAATCTTAAAAACATGCATGGCATGGCATTGGTCATACAAGATGCAATCATGTAAAGCATGCAAGAAGAGATGTTAATGAGCATTAATGAGCACTAAAAACAACACATACACACCATACAAGAGAATGAATTATGCATGAGATGTGAATGTGTGTGTGCATCTAATCTCTTCAAAGCAAATTAAGCACATAGAAGTTTACCTTTGGTGCTTATCAACCTTGAGGACATGAGAGGGTCTTGAGCTTGAATATCTATCACTAAAGCTACCCTTACATACAATCCCCAACATGTGGTTTGTCCACGAAATAAGCCAATCAACAAATCGGGAATCCTTACAAATATATATATCTATATATATGTTCTTGTGTTTGTTAAACTATATATATATATATATTCATAAAAAACGTGCACCTCCTTTTTACAAAACCTGATTCTTGTGTATATATATATATATATATATATATATTTTTCTTCATTTTTTCAAGGAAGCAACACACTTTTGAGAGACAAATATCTTCAAGAGAGAAACTCCCAAGAACTTGTCTTCAACTCTCAAAACCCATTTTCATATGTATCAAAATATCATCTAAGCATTTTCTAGCATAGTTAGGATGTTTACTTGCATGGGTCTTGGTCAACACACTTCCCTTGGTATGTTCTTCACTATTATCATTTATAATTAGTGTTTTATTTATCAAGGCATCTATTTTATTATTTGTATGTTCTTAGAATATATTCTAGATACAAAATAGAGATTGTTGTGTTGACATGATTGAGTGTTGTATTTTGATAGCTATCTAGGTTTTTATAATATATGTTTAGCTAAGCTATTTGACATGTCATCTAGCTTTTAATATCTAGGATTGAATTAATTGCAAAATCATCATCCTAGATAAGCATATAGGGTTACCTAGCTCTAATTGCATTTTTGGATATTTCATATATTCACTTAGGTTGTATTATCTCTTCTTAGAGAATTAAGTCTTGTGTTGCTATCGGGATTAGATAGCTTAAATCACAAGCAATTGGACTAGGTCCACTTATACCGGGATTAGGTAGTTGTGATGATTATTGATCGGGATTAGATCATTAAACCGGGATTAGGTTGTAATCATTTCAATTAGTGGATTCGAGGTTCGTGTGTGGCGCACATAACAGCCCGTGGTTTTTCCCGTGAGGGTTTCCACGTAAATATCAAGTGTCATTTACATTCCGCACCATATTACACTTGTTATACTATTGTGACTAGTAGGGGCATTTTCATAAAATTGACTTGTATGCGAAAATTGGGTAAAATCATTTAAAATCTATTCACCCCCCTCTAGATTAGTTTTATACACACTGTGCATTATTCCTTTCATGCTAGATATGAGATCTACCGGTAGCAGAGCGGCTGTAGAGGAGCTCTACAAGTATATGAGTAGACTTGCTGCATCGGGGCAGCATAGGATACCGGCTCCACCAGGAGCCCCATACATCATATTTGCTCCACTTCAAACAAAAGTCGTCAAATGACAAAGTGAGCACCATTCGTGGTGCACATACAGCATATACAAATATGGATAATGGGTATACCACATGAATAATATGCCATGAATAATGAATCAATCACTTCAATAATAGAAGGTTGAGCTTGCATGGCAATAAATAAATTAGATCCTATAGATCTACATCATGATGCACTTCATACGTTCAACATATTTAAGGCGAAATATCAACCAATTATAATAGGCGTTCATTTAGTTCACAGGATCCATGCAAATGTTTTATAAAATCACACTAGTAACAAAGGAACTAGTAGGGTGAAATAAAGTATCATGGCAACATGACATCATGGCATAAGCATGTAGTGAACATATTAGTGGAATGCGTTAAAACACATGTATAGCGATTATATGTAAGAGATAAAGAAACATACGCTCATGTAGAGACAAGGAAGCCACAGTGGTCAAGTGATTTCCCACAGACGGCGCCAAAGTGTTAACCAAAAATTGTCACCGGGGTGAAATTTTCAATTAACGGTTTATAAGGGACCCGGATCGGGATAGATCTGGGCTAGCGGGATACCTAGTAGCACGATACCCCGCTGGTTCCTATAGATCGACTAAGCGTGCAGTACATATAGGGAAAAATACTGTAGTACACGCAGCGGAAGCGAGACTAAAAGAAGTTTTAGTATGTTTTAAAATTTTTCCTTTTTATGAACCTTAACCCTTTAATTAATTAAACATACATATAATCAACAAAAGATATCATACCTTTTGTCGCGTGATCCGATTGACTTACGTCGATGGTAATCCGCAAGATCTTCAATCCTAGCATGAACGTGAATCACCTAGGAGCGTGGTCTCCCTTTTCCTTTGAATTGCAAACCTGAGAATGGACAAACAAACTTTTCTTTTTCTTTTGTTAGTCACAAAACAATCAAAAGAAGACTAAGATTATTCCGGTCACTTTTGAGTTCTCAATCTAATGATCGAAACTCGCGTGAACCTAAATCGATGTTGTACACACAAGCTTATTGATGAACAAACAATTAGTGTACCATCAAAGAATAATCTATTCACTCTTTTATGTTTTAGTAGAATAAAAACCTTTCTATGAATTGAGAAGAAGAAGAAAATTGTCTCTCTAGCACAATGCATACCGTGGCCGAATTCTATAAGTACACTTATATAGGTGGCCAATTTTTCTTTCCTTCTTTCTATTAGGGTTGCCGAAAATAATACACCAAAAGGGACTAGAGTTGCCGCAATACTCAAGCCAAAAAGAATTTGTATTGCACCCTAATTCCTATTTAGTTTAAGACTTCAAACCCTAATCCAACTCATAGATCTTTTATTCTTTTATTTGACTAAATAAAAAGACTTCTTATTTGATTAAATAAATAAAATTAATTATTTATTTTCTTAACAAACAAGTCATTTAATTTTAGTATACTACTACCAATAGTATAACTCTAGGAATCATATTTCCTAATCAGAAAAGATTTGTTTCTTAATTAAACAATTAATTAATAAATTAATTAATTCTTATTTAATTAAACAATGAAACAAAATAATATATAGGCTAATTGATTAACCCTTGCCGCCCCACTTGTCTAAATTAGGGCCTTATATTATTTTCTCATTTCATTTAATCCATTGGACTTTAAATAAAAAGCCCACATGTGAACCAGACCCATTCTTACTAAAAGAAACAAGCCCACATGCCATTCATTAATATATAAATATAATTGAGTAGCCCATTACATAAATAATGTGCAAATTATATTCTTAATATATTAAATGCAATTCTAGATGGACCCTTAAATTGGTCCGGTAGAATATATCAAGTGATCCATGCAAGTCCGTGTGGATTGGGGATCTTGGCGGGCTATCTAAATTTAAGCTTCAATAGACATAACCTAATCACAATCAACAAATGATTCACTTAGGTCCGATCCATTAATTTTAACTCATTCCACTAAAGAGCTAAAATTGAACTCTTAAATAAAGATAGAAAAGGAAGATGTTCCTCATTCATACCCTAGACAATCAAGTTGGAGATAGTGTATCCTCGTGATTAATATCAGTAATCGCCAAGAGTTCATAGACCGCCTATAACTCTCCAAGTTACCATATTTACTCATATGACCACGTTTTGAACTTGGATATTTTGACTTGTCCAGAAGCCATGTTTTCAATAAACACTATCGAAAACTCAACGTTGAGATTTAATATCCAATTACCTCAAAACATCCATATGATGATATTATACTCTCATTTAATAAATAGAGCCACGATGTCCATATCTATAAATGAAGTCCTCTATCGATTAACAAATGAATATTACCAAACTATCGAGGATAGACTATGCTATATAATCGTACTCATTGATAACTCAAATGATATCACTTGCAACCATAAGTCCATCATTTATCTCAGGATTAAGATAGACTCTCCGATTGTCCTGATAATGAAAAGACTTTTATCTACAGACGGTTATAGATAAAGTATTTCATTGTGATCCAGTTCAATGCACCCAGTGCACTAGATTCTTTTGCTCGAAGACACTCCGATGATTTTAGACTCATCATATCTCATTTGATCCCACTCAAATGCTAGCAAAAGAATTCTACAACTTTAACAAGATAAAGGTGCCCAACCTTTAACTTAAGTTGTGAACTATATTCAAGACTAACTAAAGAATTGTGTCTACCACATACATATCCAGATGTACGAACAATTCTTCATTTCTCATAGTCTTTAGACCTTATGATTATTTACTTTGACAAGTATAATATTAAACTATAAATGCTATAAGATTTGTTAAACCAGAAATCACTTTATTAATATGAAAAAGATTTGTTAATTACAACATTACACTCTTGCTATTGAGCATAATCCTAACAATCTCTCACTTGCACTATAGCAAATGTGTCATATCTTTTAAGCCCATATTCTCTAGATGCCCATCGAAACTCTTCTGAGGTAGAGCCTTTGTGAAGGGATCCGCTAGATTTTCTGCTGACGCTATTTTGGTAATCGTCACGTCACCTCTTTGAACAATCTCCCCTAAAAGATGATACTTTCTTTCAATGTGTTTACCTCTCTTGTGACTTCTTGGTTCTTTCGAATTAGCCACTGCTCCACTGTTGTCACAGTAGATAGTGATCTGCTTATTCGCACTAGGAACCACTTCCAAGTCAATCAAGAATTGGCGGAGCCAAACAGCCTCTTTGGCAGCCTCGCATGCAGCAACATACTCAGCTTCCATGGTGGAATCAGCAATACAAGATTGCTTGATACTCCTCCATATGACTGCTCCTCCTCCAATAGTAAACACGGCCCCCGATGTGGATTTTCTGGAGTCAGAATCTGTATACCCAACGGGAATCAAATCCCCTCCAGAGTATACAAGCATATTATCTCTCGTTCTCTTGAGATACTTGAAAATATGCTTGACTGCCGTCCAGTGATCAGGACCAGGTTTCGATTGAAACCTACTAACTATGCCAACAGCAAAACAAATATCTGGTCTAGTACAGAGCATTGCATACATGAGACTTCCAACCGCCGAGGCATATGGAACTCTACTCATGAATTGCTCTTCATGCTCATTCTTAGGAACTTGTTCCTTAGAAAGCTTGATTCCATGTCTGAAAGGTAACATACCTTTCTTGGAATCCTGCATGGAAAACCTAGACAAGATCTTGTCTATGTATGAAGCTTGGGATAATGCAATCGTTATATTCTTTCTATCCTTTATTACTTGGATACCTAGAATAAAACTTGCTTCTCCTAAGTCCTTCATATCAAATTGTTTTGCTAACCATTCTTTTGCTGATGTCAATACACCTACATCGTTTCCAATGAGTAGTATATCATCAACATAAAGAATCAGGAAAACCAACTTGTCGCCTTTAATCCTTTTGTATACACAAGGTTCGTCAGGATTCTGAATAAATCAAAAACCTTTGACAGCTTGATCAAACCTTATGTTCCAGGATCTGGATGCTTGCTTTAATCCATAAATGGATTTCTGCAACTTGCATACCTTTTCCATTTGGCCCTTTTCAATGAATTCCTCTGGTTGCATCATGTAGATGCTTTCGTCAAGACTTCCATTAAGGAAAGCTGTCTTGACGTCCATTTGCCAAATCTCTAGATCTAAAGATGCTGCAATGGATAAGAGTATTCTAATGGATTTAAGCATGGCCACAGGAGAGAAGGTTTCCTCGTAATCGATACCTTCTTTCTGTGTATACCCTTTAGCTACCAATCTAGCTTTAAAGGTTTCCACCTTTCCATCCATACCTCTTTTCCTCTTGTATACCCATTTGCACCCAATGGGTTTTATCCCTTTAGGCAAGTCTACAAGGGACCAGACTTTGTTATCAAACATAGATTCAATCTCAGATTGCATTGGTTTTTGCCAATGGCGACTATCAACATCCTCCATAGCTTCCTTGTATGTGTAGGGATCATCGTCGTCCGGGAGATTCTCCACTGATTCTCCCAGACCGATGTATCTTTCGGGTTGTGTTCTAACCCTCCCACTACGACGAGGAATGGTAGGTTGTTGATCTTGTGTTGGATCGGAACTTACAATTGGGTTAGGTTGTGTAACCTCTCGTAGAATTGTATCTCCTGATATCTCATTCAGGACAATTCTACTTCTAGGTACAAAATCATTCATATAGTCCTTTTCCAGAAATTTAGCATTTGTCGAAACAAATACTTTAAGATCTGAAGGACTATAGAAATAATATCCTTTAGTTTCTTTTGGATACCCTACAAATATACATGTTTCTGAACGGGACTCCATCTTTTCTGTCTTTCCTTTTAACACATGCGCAGGACAACCAAATATCCTTAAGTGTTGTAAACTAGGCTTGTGCCCAGTCCACAACTCATGCGGTGTTTGAGGAACTGACTTAGATGGTACATCGTTTAGAATGTATATAGCAGTTTGTAAAGCATATCCCCAAAAAGAAATAGGAAGTGTTGAATAACTCAACATAGACCTAACCATATCCAAAAGAGTTCTATTTCTCCTTTCTGCCACCCCATTCTGTTGAGGTGTTCCTGGTGCAGAAAACTGAGAAACTATCCCATTATCAATAAGATATTGCTGAAACTCACCAGATAGATATTCTCCACCACGATCAGATCTCAAGATTTTTATGTGTTTCTCAAGCTGATTTTCTACTTCAGCTTTGAATGCTTTGAACATGTCAAAAGCATCCGACTTATGTCGCATGAGATACACATAGCCAAATCTCGAGTAATCATCTGTGAAGGTGATGAAGTACTCATATCCACCTCTAGCTTGAATGCTCATAGGTCCACATACATTAGTGTGTATCAATCCTAAACATTCAGTGGCTCTTGCACCTTTGGCAGAGAATGACCTTTTGGTCATTTTACCTTCCAAACAAGATTCACAAGTTGGTAGATCATCAACCTTTAAGTCACTTAAAGGTCCGTCACATACCAATCTTTTAATCCTATTAAGGTTAATATGACCTAGGCATAAATGCCATAGGTAGGTTTCATCTATTGATAATTTTACTCTTTTATGATTAGGTTCCATTAATTCTGTGTCTAACGAGTGAGAGATATTTCTATGCAAAAAGTATAGACCGTTTTCCAATGTACCTTGGCAAATAATTTTGTCATTCTTACTAATAATAAAAACTTTATTAAAAGTAACCGAATATCCAAATTTATTCAAACAAGAAACTGAAATTAAATTCCTCTTGAATTGAGGTACATAATAAACGTCTATTAAATCTAAATGCCTTCTAGAATCCAAATAAACTCTAATATCTCCCACTGCACTTGCAGACACTAACGTTCCGTTGCCCAAGCGCAAATTGATTTCATTCTTATTCAGCCTTCTCCTTTCTTGGAACCCCTGCAAGGAATAACAAACATGATTAGTGGCTCCAGAGTCTATGATCCAAGAATCATTAGAATCTGCCAGAAAACATGTTTCAAGATAATTAACATTACCTTCTTCCTTCTTTTTCTGGGACTTTGGGCAATTACTTTTCCAATGTCCCTTTTCACCACAAAGGAAGCATTTCCCTTTGATCTTGGTTACTTTCTTGGTCTCCTTCTTGGTAGGCCCAAATTGCTTTTTCTTCTGTTGTTTCTTGACCTTTTGACGGGCCTTAACAGTAGCAACTTTACCAACCATATGAATCTCTTGACCCTTGCCTTTCACAAGGATCTTTTCAGCACTTTGAACATCTTGCATCAGGCCTTGTAAGGTGTATTCCTTTTTGTTCAAAGTGTAGTCCAATTTGAACTGATCAAAGGAATCTGACAATGAATTGACAACCATATCAATTTTTGTCTCACCATCTATCTCAGCGCCATGCAGTTCAGCAATGTTGAGATGTGCTATGACTTTCATCATGTGATCTTTCACAGCCTGTCCAGGTTTCATTCTAAGATTCATAAAAGCAGTCACTGCCTCTCTCTTAGTCGTCCTGGACTTCATAGCAAACATCTCCTCTAGAGACATCATTATATCAGCAGCGGACTCCATTCCTTCATGCTGCTGTTGCAACACGTCGGAGATAGTGGCCATAATATAACATTTGGCCATATCATCTGAAGTCTTCCACTGCTCATACTCATCTTTATACATTATGCTAGATTCATTATTAGGAGCAGGTGGTTTAGGAGTAGTTAGAACAAACTTATGTTTTTCACTTTGCAGCAACAACCCAATTTTCCTTTTCCATGTGACATAATTATCTCCGGTTAAAGTATTATTTTTTAAGATGTTCATAAGTGATGGGGTCATGATTTCTGAATAAAACAAAAATATATATGAGTAAATAATCATGATAAAGCACTTTCGAATATTTATCTTGATTTAAATAAATAACTCAATCATAAAAATTCAACGGTGATCTAACACCCATAAATGTTACGCCTCCTTTAGGAGTTCGCACCATTTACTAGTTAGACTAGGTCCCACCTAATTGTTAACATAACAACCAGCGTTTTCAATTTTAGCCTTGTAATTTTACTGACAAGAACTCTTGGGAGGATATTAATAAAATTACATTGAGTGTGTTACCAAGATATCGACCCTTAATTTTCTCTCACGAAAATCCCTCCTTGGGGAGTAGATCTCGTTTGAGTCCATTGTCTAGTCTATCCTTGTAAGGAAGTATATTGCTAAATTCCATTTATGGACGCCCCTTGGGGGGATTACCAATAAATAATTAAGCTCAACTAACCTTGGAGGCCATAGGTGTTACAAAAACACCTTCTCCCACTCAATTATTTAAGGCGTGTGATTAAATCCCATAGAATGATTTACCAAGTTATCTAGATGCCAATTTAGATACCTAAATCATTCAATGCATGTTCATACCAAAAGAGATATATGAGTGGCACTCCTATTCTATATGTCATGTTATCATACAATAACAAATATTGTAATATTTAAGCATAAGATAAATAGCAACAATTTTGGCCCATCCTAGAAAAACAAGTAAATTACAATTGTTTAGGAATACAAGATCTTCAAGTGGCCCATCAACCATACGCTCATCCTTTCGGCCTTCTCCCATGGGCGTGCACAGCCCACAACCCCACAAAGGGGCTGCCATGCGCAGCCCATAAGGCCACACAAGGCTGCCGTGCGCAGCCCACCTTGTAATGGGCTTGCCATGCGCAGCCCAATCAACTCCTAGGGTGCGCACGGTGCTCGTTCTCGGTTCCAGTTGCTTCGTTTTTCTTCGTGTCTTCAAATCTTCAACACCCAAATACATTACAGCAGTATAAAATAATAAATACTGCAGTATTAAATTTTTTTTTTTTTTTTTTTTATTCACTGCAGTACTTTTACACATAAAAACTGCACTAAAAATTAAATAAAAAAAAACTGCAGCAGTAATCTTAAAACAAATACTGCACCTTTTAAAAAAAAATAAAATAAAACTTATCAACTACCAAGAAGGAATTATGGTGATAATAGACCACCCTTCTTGTTACAATTCCATAACAAAAATACATTGAAAATCTAGGACCAAAATCGAGCAATAACAATCCACATAAACATATATAAATCCATACATCCACATGTAATTATATATGCGAATACCTAGAGTGCCATCTCTTTCTAAACATGCATAATCACAATAAAAAGAAATAGATCCACGTATATATATGTTAATTAATTAAAAGGGTTCAACTAGGCTCTGATACCAATTGTAGGGAAAAATACTGTAGTACACGCAGCGGAAGCGAGACTAAAAGAAGTTTTAGTATGTTTTAAAAATTTTCCTTTTTATGAACCTTAACCCTTTAATTAATTAAACATACATATAATCAACAAAAGATATCATACCTTTTGTCGCGTGATCCGATTGACTTACGTCGATGGTAATCCGCAAGATCTTCAATCCTAGCACGAACGTGAATCACCTAGGAGCGTGGTCTCCCTTTTTCTTTGAATTGCAAACCTGAGAATGGACAAACAAACTTTTCTTTTTCTTTTGTTAGTCACAAAACAATCAAAAGAAGACTAAGATTATTCCGGTCACTTTTGAGTTCTCAATCTAATGATCAAAACTCGCGTGAACCTAAATCGATGTTGTACACACAAGCTTATTGATGAACAAGCAATTAGTGTACCATCAAAGAATAATCTATTCACTCTTTTATGTTTTAGTAGAATAAAAACCTTTCTATGAATTGAGAAGAAGAAGAAAATTGTCTCTCTAGCACAATGCATACCGTGGCCGAATTCTATAAGTACACTTATATAGGTGGCCAATTTTTCTTTCCTTCTTTCTGTTAGGGTTGCCGAAAATAATACACCGAAAGGGACTAGGGTTGCCGCAATACTCAAGCCAAAAAGAATTTGTATTGCACCCTAATTCCTATTTAGTTTAAGACTTCAAACCCTAATCCAACTCATAGATCTTTTATTCTTTTATTTGACTAAATAAAAAGACTTCTTATTTGATTAAATAAATAAAATTAATTATTTATTTTCTTACCAAACAAGTCTTTTAATTTTAGTATACTACTACAAATAGTATAACTCTAGGAATCATATTTCCTAATCAGAAAAGATTTGTTTCTTAATTAAACAATTAATTAATAAATTAATTAATTCTTATTTAATTAAACAATGAAACAAAATAATATATAGGCTAATTGATTAACCCTTGCCGCCCCACTTGTCTAAAATAGGGCCTTATATTATTTTCTCATTTCATTTAATCCATTGGACTTTAAATAAAAAGCCCACATGTGAACCAGACCCATTCTTACTAAAAGAAACAAGCCCACATGTCATTCATTAATATATAAATATAATTGAGTAGCCCATTACATAAATAATGTGCAAATTATATTCTTAATATATTAAATGCAATTCTAGATGGACCCTTAAATTGGTCTGGTAGAATATATCAAGTGATCCATGCAAGTCCGTGTGGATTGGGGATCTTGGCGGGCTATCTAAATTTAAGCTTCAATAGACATAACCTAATCACAATCAACAAATGATTCACTTAGGTCCGATCCATTAATTTTAACTCATTCCACTAAAGAGCTAAAATTGAACTCTTAAATAAAGATAGAAAAGGAAGATGTTCCTCATTCATACCCTAGACAATCAAGTTGGAGATAGTGTATCCTCGTGATTAATATCAGTAATCGCCAAGAGTTCATAGACCGCCTATAACTCTCCAAGTTACCATATTTACTCATATGACCACGTTTTGAACTTGGATATTTTGACTTGTCCAGAAGCCATGTTTTCAATAGACACTATCGAAAACTCAACGTTGAGATTTAATATCCAATTACCTCAAAACATCCATATGATGATATTATACTCTCATTTAATAAATAGGGCCACGATGTCCATATCTATAAATGAAGTCCTCTATCGATTAACAAATGAATATCACCAAACTATCGAGGATAGACTATGCTATATAATCGTACTCATTGATAACTCAAATGATATCACTTGCAACCATAAGTCCATCATTTATCTCAGGATTAAGATAGACTCTCCGATTGTCCTGATAATGAAAAGACTTTTATCTACTGACGATTATAGATAAAGTATTTCATTGTGATCCAGTTCAATGCACCCAGTGCACTAGATTCTTTTGCTCGAAGACACTCCGATGATTTTAGACTCATCATATCTCATTTGATCCCACTCAAATGCTAGCAAAAGAATTCTACAACTTTAACAAGATAAAGGTGCCCAACCTTTAACTTAAGTTGTGAACTATATTCAAGACTAACTAAAGAATTGTGTCTACCACATACATATCCAGATGTACGAACAATTCTTCTTTTCTCATAGTCTTTAGACCTTATGATTATTTACTTTGACAAGTATAATATTAAACTATAAATGCTATAAGATTTGTTAAACCAGAAATCACTTTATTAATATGAAAAAGATTTGTTAATTACAACATTACACTCTTGCAATTGAGCATAATCCTAACAGTACAATAGTAGCAAGATAAGAAAGATTATGATATATAGTAGAAGGTGGACTGGCCTAGGGGGAAAAAGCATCACGTAGGATCATATGTTGAAAAACCCCTAGGTAGTATCCGGTGGAGAGAGATCTTTTATATATTTATGAATAGGGCGTGCTCCAGAGAGCTTACATAAGTAGGAGAATAACACAACATAAGTGCTCCAGAGAGCTTACAATAATAGGCAGGCTAGGCCCTTTTCTCTAATCAGTAGAAAAGAAGATGAAGCAGGAGATGATCCCGGTTGGGGAAGAAGCTGTAGGTCTTTTTTGGAAGAAGAAGAAGAAGAAGAAGAAGAAGAAGAAGAAGAGGATCCTTTTTTTGTCGAATATCATGTCATATATATAGGTTTTATTTCTTGTTGCCCACTCCATCAATTTAGTCAATCAATCCACAATTATAGGAACACTGATTTGGCATTGATTGAGTTGAATATTCTCTCATTAATGGCGTTGTGAATGGCCATTAAAGAGTTGACTATCTCCATTAATACAATTGATTATCTCCATTAATAGGGTTGACTATCTCCATTAATGGCGTGGTGAATGGCCGAAGAGGTCAACCTTCCTTGTATTCGAATGCTGGCGCATACTGTCCTTCTTGTAGCATGGTTCTGGTCTTCTTTGGTAATCTGACAGAAAGTGTATTAAGACCTCCCTTGTTGACGCCTTCTATGTTAGGTGGTTGGGAGGTGCTTGGAGGATCGGTCTGGGCAGGAAACATGATACGGAGTATCGAGTGTGGGATACCAGGTATCAGGTGCGGGGTATTAAGTACCAGGTACGGGATACCGGGTACCAGGTACGGGGTACTGAGTACTAGGTGTGGGGTACTGGGTACGGGGTACGGGGTACGGGGTACCAAGTGCGGGGTACTGGGTACCAGGATACCAATGTGGCGCGACATCAAGATACTGTGTATCATGGATCATGCGGTAGCGGGGTACCAAGATAGTGTGGTAGCGGGATCTTTAGGATCCTGGGTTCATTCTTTCATCAATCAAACGACTTTGACATGGATGGAAAATTCTTCTTTGGACCCTTGCAAAAAAAGGTGGTTAACAGCATACTTCCTATGTAAATCTCCTAGTCCAAAAATGCATGTTTGAACATAAATATTACATGGATTGTAAACAAGCATGGTTCACACTTATTGAATTGAAAACATATATACATATGTGCAACCAAGTTTACTCAAGCAATTAAAAGAAAAGGCATAAGATATTTGAAATATTTGCAAGTGACAAGAATGCAAAATAGCTCTCTTTGCTTGAGTTCCCCTTATGGGGTCAATCACAAAACACATCACTTCACAAGACATATCCCAATAGACCTACTAAGTGTTTTAAATCGAGTAGCATCTAAGGGTTTAGCAAATAAGTCTGCAAGTTGATCATTAGTACCTACATGTTCAAGTACTATGCATTTATTTTCAACAAGCTCTCTAATGAAATGATGACGGATGTCAATATGCTTAGTCTTAGAGTGTTGTACCGGATTTTTGAAAATATTAATAGCACTCATGTTATCACAAAAGAGGGTTAGAGTACCTTGATTGAATCCGTAGTCGACTAGCATTTGCTTCATCCATAGGAGTTGTGTGCATCCACTCCCCACGGCTATGTACTCGGCCTCGGCCATGGACAAGGAAATCGAGTTGTTGCCTAGAAAGAAGCAACCGCCCAATGTGCTCTTCCTATCATCATAATTTCCTACCCAATCTATATCACTAAAGCCTACAAGACTGGCATTAGTGTCAAACGAGTACCAAATCCCATAGTTGGATGTCCCATTCACATAGCGAATGATTCTCTTTACGGAAGAGAGATGGGACTCCTTCGGTTCCGCTTGGTACCTAGCACACACACCCACACCCACACTAAAAGAGATATCAGGCCTACTTGCGGTCAAGTAAAGCAAGCTACCTATCATGCCCCGATATAGAGTTGGTTCCACACTTTTCCCACTTGCATCCTTGCTAAGCTTCAAAGTGGTACTCATGGGTGTATCACAATGTTTGGCATTTTCTAGACCAAACTTCTTTAATAGGTTTTTGGCATATTTGGCTTGGGTAATGAAGATCCCATCATCTATTTGCCTAATTTGCAAACCTAGGAAGTAACTTCGCTCACCAACAAGACTCATCTCAAATTCATGAGACATAACATCAACAAATTGTTGGACCTTGGTGTTGTTGGTGGAGCCAAAAACAATGTCATCAACATAGATTTGACCTATAAATAACTCATCTTTGTTTCTCTTGATGAACAAGGTATTGTCAACACTATCCCTTGTGTAGTCATTGTCAGCAAGAAATTGAGTGAGGCGCTCATACCAAGCCCTCGGTGCTTGTTTCAACCCATATAACGCCTTTTTGAGACGATAAACGTGATTGGGGTGTTGTGCATCCACAAACCCCTTGGGTTGTTCAACAAACACTTCCTCTTGTAAGAAGCCATTGAGGAAGGCACTCTTGACGTCCATTTGGTGTAATTTAAACTTGTGAATACAAGATATGGACAAGAGAAGCCTAATGGACTCTAAACGGGCAACATGAGCAAATGTCTCCTCAAAGTCGATACCCTCAATTTGAGAGTACCTTTGTGCTACAAGTCTAGCCTTGTTCCGCACTATGTTGCTATCCTCATCGGATTTGTTTCTATAAATCCACTTGGTGCCTATGACATGTGTGCTTTTAGGCCTAGGAACTAGAGTCCGAACCTTATTCCTTTCAAATTGGTTTAGCTCTTCTTGCATGGCAAGAACCCAAAATTCATCATTTAAGGCTTCATCAACCTTTTTGGGTTCTATTTGAGAGGTGTAGCATGTAAAGCTAATGAGATTAGCTATTTGACGCCTAGTCCTAACACCCTTATTCACATCTCCAATAACATCATCTTTATGATGGAGTCTTTTAACCCATGGAGCAGGTTCATTAGAGTCCAATAGAGGAACTCTATTAAGAGGTTGTGTGTCCTCATTATTACCATTGGATGTCCCAACATTGGGAGTCTCCACAACATTCTCCAAAGGAGAGTCATCATCTAAAACTACCTCCTCCTCATGGTCATTAGACTTGAGCCTAGTATCATCAATGACTACATTGGATGATTCCATGACGGTTCGAGTCTTCAAGTTGAAAACTCTATAGGCTCTACTATTCAAGGCATAGCCAGTAAATATACCCTCATCACTCTTAGCATCAAACTTGCCAAGTTGATCACGGTTATTTAGAATGTAGCATTTGCTTCCAAAGGTGTGGAAGTAGCTAACATTCTGCTTCCAAAGGTGTGGATTTCCTACCTTTCCATAACTCATAGGAGGTATTCCTAGATCTGGGCCTTAGGAAAACTCTATTCCCTATATAGCAAGCCGTATTGACGGCTTCGGCCCATAGGTTCCTATGGACATAGTTGCTAAGCAACATCACATGGGCCATCTCTTGAAGGACCCTATTATTCCTCTCAACAACTCCATTTTGTTGAGGTGTCCTAGGAGCCAAAAACTCATGGGAGATCCCTAAGCTATTACAATAGCTTTCCAAGAGGGCATTCTTAAACTCTCTCCCATGATCACTTCTAATCCGTTTAATGCTTTTAATGTTAGAATTCATTTCATTTTGTATTTTAGTACAAAGCATTTTAAACTTCTCAAAAGTTTCGGATTTTTCTCTAAGAAAATATGTCCATGTGAACTTAGAGAAATCATCTACACAAACAAAAATGTATCTCTTTCCACCTAAACTCTCGGTTTTCATTGGACCCACAAGATCCATGTGGAGAAGCTCTAGAGGCTCCTTGGTGGAGAGATACTTGCCCTTTTTGTGCATGCTCTTAGTTTGTTTTCCTTGTTGGCAAGGTCCACAAACACCATTGACTTTCTTCCTAAGCTTAGGGAGGCCACGGACATAATTGAACTTTCCAAGGGTTCTTAAATCCCTAAAGTTCATGTGGCCAAGTCTTTCATGCCACAACTCTATTTGCTCATCCATGGACACATTGTTTGAGACTGTTCTAGCTTCAAGACAATAGCAATTGTCGCTAGATCTCATACCTTTCAATAAGGTTTGTCCATCGGGCTTAAGGATAGAGCAATCATCTTTACTAAACAAGACGAAATATCCTTTATCACTAAGATGTGAAATGCTTATCAAATTGGCTTTCAAGCCATCAACAAATAAAGCATTGGATAAGGAGGGTAATCCGGGAACAGAAATGGTTCATTTCCCTACAACTCTCTTTTTGGATCCATCACCAAAGGTGACATATCCTTCTTCCTCCATGACAAGAGTCTCGAAGAAACTCTTGTTTCCCGTCATGTGCCTAGAACACCCACTATATAAATACCAAAAATTAGAAGAATTTGCCTTCAAGGCAATTTGTGCAACATGGCAAGCATTTTCATTCTTTCTAATCCACCTAAGTGATACATTTTCTTTCCTAGTGGTCTTTGGTACATGGGCTCTAGAAATCCTAGGATCATGAAAATCAAATTTCTCATTCCAAGGAACATGCATCATGGCTCTTTTCTTTTTCTTCTCAATCATGCTATTAGTTTTGCACATTTTAATATAACGAAAGCATCTTGGTCTAATATGACCATCAAAACCACAAAAATGACATGTAGGAATAAAATAAGGAATCACACCTTGTCCTTGTGCGTACATAGGAGTTTTCCCATGTCTTTGTGGTTGAGTGGGTTCAATCCATCTTCGTTGTTGAACCGGTCTAGCTTGCTTCCTTGGATGAGTTTGCATGATTGGTCTTTTTGCTTGATAAGCCAAATGTTGAGGAATGTTGGCTTGGGGTTGTCTTCTTGGAGCCACCTTCACTTGTGCACTATGTGAATATTGTCCTAGATCAA
This sequence comes from Acer yangbiense, assembly GCA_008009225.1. Lineage (NCBI taxonomy): Eukaryota > Viridiplantae > Streptophyta > Magnoliopsida > Sapindales > Sapindaceae > Acer > Acer yangbiense. The sequence goes on along the minus strand of CM017772.1, from coordinate 9,104,911 downwards.
TCTTCTTCCTAGGAATTTGCATCGGTGAAGCTACTTGTTTGCCCAAGCTCTTGACAAACACAGTCTTGTTAGAGGTTGAGATCTTCTTACCATCTTCATACCCAAGACCCCTCTTGTCGCATGGACTCTTTCCAACACCAAACATGTGGTCAAGCTTCTTGGTGCTAGAAGCCATCCTAGATAATGACTCTATAGCTTCATCAAGCTCCCTCTTCAAACCTTCTTTATTCCTCTTAGATAAGACTAACTCCTCTCTTATTTTATCTTTATTCTTTGTGGATCTCACTACTTCTTCACTTAATTGGTCAATATGAGTTGAGAGCTCTAGGTTTTCTTCCTTCAATCCCATGATCTCTCTCTTGTTTTTTAACCTTGAATTCTCAAACTTGACCATGTAGTCTCTAAGATCCATCTTGTCCACTTTTCCATTAGTGGAGTGAGATGAATAGCCATCATCACTTGAGTCAATTTCTTCTTGACTCTCATTATCTTCTTCACTAGAACCTTTGCTTTTATGAGAGGAGGCAAAGGCTATGAAGTTAGCCATGAGTTCTTCATCATCCGAAGATGATCGCGCTCAAAATGTTCACATTTAGCGCTCCCTTTTACTATCTTTTTGTGCTTGTTTCTCGGGTAAAATCGGGTATTTAACGGATAAAATAATTGTTTCGGGTAATTGGGGAAGTTTAGGGGCATTGTTGTCATTTTGGATATTTCAGGGGCCAAAGTGCAAGATTCGGATTATTATTGAAGGTTTTGTGAATAGTGAAGAGTAGAGGGGTGCATATTGTAAATTGCCAGCCAAAGCATAGCGTCAATGCCACGTCAGCATGCTAAACGGCATCGTTTTGGCGAGTGCCTGCGTAGGCGTGACGTCATGTTGACGTCGATCGTCTTCTAGCTGCAGCCGGGTCGACCCGACCCGACCCGACCCGCAACTCGACCCGGTTGACCCAGTCGTGACCCGGTATCTTGCCCGATGTTTTTCGGCCACTTTCCGATGGTTTTTCTGACCAATTTCTGCCCAGATTGGTAGCCCACGTACCGGCGGTCCCATTGCACCCACTTTGAGCCTCTCATGCACGTGATTTTCCTCACCTCCAAGTCCACCAACTTCCATGGACGTTCAAGCCTTCAAGCTTGATTCCAGTGGCCTCTTGGCCACCCAAAGACGTCCAAACTCGCTATGAATCTGTGGTTTCATGCCGCTGGAACATTCCCGTAGTCCAGAAGGTCAGAACTCGCGGCCAAACGTCCAAAATCCACCGCGACTTCCTATGGCGGGAATGAACCCGCTAGACAGAGGATCCAAGCCCGTCGGAACAACCGACTTATGAGTTTTGCATGTCCAAACTTGCCCAAACCTTCCCTACTATATATATTCACGTTTCCCAACCTTAAACACAATCCCTAATATCCAAATTTACACAAACTATCACCCAAATAGCTTAGCATAATCCCTAATGTCCAAATAAATACCTAAACTAGCCTAAATTAGCTTAGAATTACTCTAGTTTAGCTTTGAACTACACCACACCTCAACACTACATGGTTCATGTGATTTCCTAGCTTGGAAGAAGGAGACATGGTGCTCTATTGAAGAACAAGAAGCTTCCTATTTGTGGTTTCTTCTTACTTTTACTTCTCTTCCATTTATTTGTAATTCATGAACATGTATGTGTAATATACTTTGAATGTTGAGGAATGGATTTTATATGATTTATCTTGTATTTAATTGATCTTATCTTTACCATATCCATCTTGAGTTATTATATGTTGAATTTAATTAGATTGAATGTATACATGTTGTTAATTGATCACTAGTAACATGTAAACTTTGTTTTCCAACATTGAATATCTCTAGTGGAGAGGATTGGGTTAGTAATTGCATGTCCATGCATATTAGCTAGTTCTCATGTTCTAGGATTGTAAACCTCTCTATTATTGTCATTCTATATCCATAGTTGATGGTAATTGAGTGGTAGGATTATATTGCATATTCCATAGAACATAGGTGCTTAATTGAGATCAATTGATATATTCCTCTTCATTTGTATATTTGCTCTTGCATAATCTTTGCAAGAATTAAAAGAAAGTTTGGGTAAAAAGAACCGCTTAGGTTTTAAAAAACGCTCTGCATGGATGGAAGCTTAGGTTTTAGGGTTTCGGCGCCGTTTTGTTTTTTTGAGCCTGTTCCGGTTCAATTTTGATTTTATGTTCTTCATCAATATTGTAGATCATGAAATTTCATGTGAGATAGAATCAAGATTATCGTGATTTGAAGTTTTTAGCATAGAGTTACGTCTGTTTCAAGTTGTTTTGTTCTAGTTTCTATTTAAATTAGGGTTTCTGCGCTGTTTTGCTTTTTTGTTCCTGTTCCGGTCAGATTCTGTTATTTTATCATGCATAAAGTTTGAAGATCGTGATTTTTTATGCATCAAGGAATCAAAACCTTTGTGATTTGGGGTTTTTGTCATAGAGTTACGTCCGTTTCAAGTTTGCTGTTCTGGATTGTTTTTTCTCTTTTGTTTCTCTGGTTTTGTCATGGAAAATCCACCCTTCTCTGTATCTTCCTCTGCTGGTTTTCCCACTCTCTTGGAAGCTTGTGTTGTTAACAAGATTTCAGCTGGTAATGATACTTTTTTCAATGGAGCTAGGTTGCCTCTTGAGATTGAAGGTTTATTAGCTAAGGAGCAGCAACATTCTGACTCCTCCCCTATGGTCCAACTTGAGGAGGTGTCCCATAATAAAGGTATCTCTGTCACTCCTTCTTTGGTGAATAAAGATGCTAACACTTATAGTAATGTGCTGAAAGGTGCTCACAATGGTCCGATTATGGATATCCCCACAAGTAAGCCTATGAACCTAAAATTCTACCAGCCCTTACAAAGTGGTAATAGGAAGTGTGTCTCCCCACCCATGGAAGTTGAAGAGGATGGCTCTAAAGCTTGGAAGAACTGCTTGGTTGGTTATTTTATTGAAAACAAGCTTCCCTTTTCTCTAGCTAACAACATTGCCATGCGTATTTGGGGCAATCGTGGTCTGCTGGAAGTTTTGGCTAATGATAAGGGGTTTTACTTCTTCAAGTTCTCGAATGATGAAGCTTGTTCTAATGTGTTACAGGCCGGCCCTTGGTTATTTGCTGGAAGGCTGGTGATCCTCAAAAAATGGCATCCTAAGCTCATTCTTTCTAAAGATTCCTACTCCAAAATTCCGGTTTGGGTCAAGCTCTTCAACATTCCCCATGAATACTAGAATGAAGAAGGATTGAGCCATATTGCTAGTGTGGTTGGCAAGCCCCTTTATGCTGATAGCCTAACCGAATCCATGAAGAGAATTTCCTTTGCTAAGGTTTGTATTGAAATTGATGCCTCTTGTAAGGATTCCCGTTGTTTTTTAATTGGCTTATTTCGTGATCAAACCATTTGTGGGGATTCTTTGTAAGGGTAGTTTAGATGTTGTTGTTATTGCTTAGGCCCTTTGAAGACCTCATTATTGACAAGCACCAAAGGTATTACTCTAAGTGCTTACTTGTCTTGAAGAGATAGTTGCACACACTCACAACTCATGCATATGTTTAATCTTTGTATGTTGTGTTTCTTTTTGTTGTGCATCAATGCCTATTTACATCTCTTCTTGCTTGTTATTATGATTGCATCTTGTGTTTATAACATCATAGCATTTAGGCTTTTAGGATGCATCTTAGTTTACCTTTGTTCCCCTTCCATGATTGCTTGTGGGGTTCAAAGTTGTGGGCTGTGCGCTGGTCCACCTGCGCCTGTCGTCCAGCGCCGCTCACCGGCGCAAAACGCCCAGTGGCGTGCCGCTGGTCGTGCGCTGGTCCGCACCAGCGCAGATCGTCCAGTTCTCTGTCGCCAGTCATGCGCTGGTCCACACCAGCGCAAGGCCACCAGCGCTGATCGCCCAGTATGGCTCCGCTGGTATGGCGCCTGTGTGAGCGCATGTCGTCCAGCGCTAAAGCAAAAATGTGCGTGTGCGCTGGTCCACCAGCGCACAGAGCAATTTTCTGGCGCGTTTTCAAAACGACCTCACTTCACTTATGGCCTCTATATATATGCTAACTTGATTTTAGGTCATTTACAAGAGTTCTTATTCATGCTTCATACTTAGGATATTTTTCAAGAGAAGAAAAATACACAAAGAACTCATTTTTAATCACTCAAACACTTTTTCATGATCATCAATCATCATCTAGCATCATCTTAGATCATCTAGATGTCATCTTGCATGGAATCTTCATCATACTTTGCTTGGTAAGCTTTTCACTAATATCTTACATGTTTTGTGTTTCTCTTATCTAGCAATCTCAATTAATTACTTGTTTGTTATTTTGTATGCTTTGGATACAATATTGAGATGAGTATGATGTATGTTTGAGAAGTTGTATTGTGCTAGCATATTAGGTTTTGTGCTTAATATTGATTAGCTAAACTAATTGACATGTCATTTAGTTTTGATATCTAGGATTGTTTTTAATTGCATATCAATCATCTTAGATAAGCATATAGGGTTTCCCTTGCTCTATGTTGCATTTTGGATATTCACATATATTCACTTAGGGTTGTATTCTCTTCTAGAGAAAGTAAGTCTTGTGTGTAGCAACCGAGATTAGGTTGCTTAGATCGCAAGCAAATAGGACTAGGTTCACTCATACCGGGATTAGGTAGGTGTGTGATTACTTCCGGGATTAGGTTGTAATCGTTTGCACATTTAGTGGATTCGAGGTTCGAGTGTGGCTTACTTACATAGCCCGTGGTTTTTCCCGTGAGGGTTTCCACGTAAAACCAAGTGTTGTTTTAATTTCCGCACCATATTACACTTGCTTGTTTATATTATCTTGAGGGCATTTTTGTAATTTTGACTAACACGAAAAATTGGGTAAAAAGCGTAAAATCTATTCACCCCGCCTCTAGATAGCTTTATACACACCGTGCTTTAATTATTTTCAATTGGTATCATAGCGGGTTCCTAGACATACATAGGTGATCCTTGCTTATTTTGGTGTGTTTTGCATTTTGTGTGATTTTTGATCATTCATACATTTGCATTCATTTCATTCATTCATAAACACTATGAGTGGAAACGGTGGAAATGGTGGTGGCCACGAAGGAGCTTCTAGCACAAGGCCTCCACTTCTTACCGGATTGAACTATTCCCAATGGAAAGGGAAGATGGAATCCTACATATGCCAAATTCATGACCGTGCATGGATGGCGGTGGAAGATGGATATGATCTCCCTATGATGACTACCGCGGGTGGGGACAAGATGTTTTGAAGCCTAAGGCGCAATGGAACGCGCAAGAGTTTGAGGCTTCTAAGTGGAATAGGAAGGCTATGCATGCCATTATGTGTGCTATGGATGAGAATCAGTACAAGCTTATTCAGAATACTCAGATTGCCAAAGTGGCATGGGACATCCTTCAAGTTGCACATGAAGGAACCGAGGTGGTGAAGGAGTCCAAGCTTCAAGTCCTCCAAACTCAGTTTGAGCTACTTAGGATGGGAGAGGATGAATGCTTCAATGACTTCGAAATCAAATTGATGGACATTGTAAATCAAAGCCATCAACTCGGAGACCCGTATTCGGATAGGAGAGTCAAGCAAAAAATTATGAGATCTCTCCCCGATAGGTTTGAGTCCAAGGTGACGGCCATAGAAGAAAATAGTGGCTACATGGATATGAAGCCAAGTGAGGTGATTGGGCGTCTCCTTGCATATGAGTCTAGGAAGTCTCCTAGCACCACTATTCCTCCTAAGAAGTCTAAAGGAATAGCTTTGAAAGCATCTAAGGATGCAAAGGAGGCAAAGCATGAATCGGATGAAGACCTTGCCTTATTTGTGAAAAGGTTCAACAAGGTTATGGGGTTCAACAAGAAGAAGGGATTTGGGTCAAGAGGACAAGATTTGAATAAAAAGAGTTCCTTCAAGAAGTTTGAGCCTAGACAAGAGAGGACCGAAAGGAAAGGGGTCCGATGCTTTGAATGTGGTGGGATTGGTCACTTTGCCCCCGAATGTGCTAATCACAATGAAAAGAAGAAGAGCAAAGTGATGGCCGCCACTTGGAGTGGGAATAGTGATGACTCCAATGAGGAAGATGAGTCTTCAAGTGAAGAAGAGCTCATGGCTAACCTCCTAGCTTTTGCCTCTTCACATAAGAGCAAAAGTGGTAGTGAGAAAGAGGAAATGAGTCAAGAGGAAAATGACTCAAGTGAAGTAGAAAGTGACTCCTCTTCTAGTTCCAAAAAGAAATTTGTGGAGCAAAAGGTGCTTGCTAAATACCATGCCGAGTTCAATGATTTAGCACTTAAAAGCACAAGAAAGATTGAGAGGTTGAGAGAAGAAAACCTTGAACTTTCGGCTCACAATGACCACTTAAGTGAACAAGTAGAAAGATTGAAGAGGAGATAGGATAAGTTAATTGAGGAGTTAGACTTATCCAAGAGAAGTGAAGAAGGCTTGAAGAGGGAACTTGTAGAAGTTAAAGGGTCCTTGGCTAGGATAGATTCTAGCACCAAGAAGCTTGATCATTTACTTGGTGTTGGAAAGAGTCCAAGTGACAAGAGAGGTCTTGGGTATGATGATGGCAAGAAAATCTCAACCTCTAACAAGACCGTGTTTGTCAAGAGCTTGAAGAACGAAGAAACTTCATTTGTGCAACCTCCTAGGAAGAAGTTAGAAGTAGGACAATGTTCTAATGCTCAAGTGAAAATGGGGCCAAGAAGGAAATCTCAAGCTCAACCCCCTAGGGTCCCTCAAGCCAACACTCCTCCAAAATTGGCTCACAAAGGAAAGAGACCATTCATGCAACCTCAAGCTTGGAAGCAACCTAGACCGGTTCAACAACGAAGATGGATTGAACCCACTTATCCATAAAGACATGGACATGCTCCCATACGTGCACAAAGGCAAGGTATGATTCCTTATTTCATCCCTATTTGTCACTTTTGTGGATGTGATGGTCATATTAGACCAAATTGCTTTCAATATATTAAAATGTGTAGAAAACAAAGCATGATTGAAAAGAGAAAGAATAGAGCCAAGATGCATGTTTCTAGGAATGAAAATATTGATTTGCATGATCCTAGAAATAGTAGAGCACATGTACCAAAGACCACTAGGAAAGCTAAAATTGTTGCTAAGTGGATTAGAAAGAATGAAAATGTTTGCCATGTTGCACAAATAACCTTGAAGGTAAATTCTTCTAATTTTTGGTACTTGGATAGTGGGTGCTCTAGGCACATGACGGGAAACAAGAGTTTCTTCGAGACTCTTGTTATGGAGGAAGGTGGAAATGTCACTTTTGGTGATGGATCCAAAAGAAATGTTAAAGGGAAAGGAACCATTTCCGTTCCCGGATTACCCTCCTTATCCAATGCTTTATTTGTTGATGGCTTGAAAGCCAATTTAATAAGCATCTCACATCTTAGTGATGAAGGATATTCCGTCTTGTTTTCTAAAGATTTTTGCTCAATCCTAAAACCCGATGGACAAACCTTGTTGAAGGGCATGAGATCTAGCGACAATTGTTATTGTCTTGAAGCTAGTATTGTATCTAATCATGTGTCCATGGATGAGCAAATTGAGTTGTGGCATGAAAGACTTGGCCACATGAACTTTAGGGATCTACGGACCCTTGGAAAGTTCGAGTGTGTGCGTGGCCTCCCTAAGCTTGGGAAGAAAGCCAATGGTGTTTGTGGACCTTGCCAACAAGGAAAGCAAACTAAAAGCATGCACAAAAAGGGTAAGTATCTCACCACCAAGGAGCCTCTTGAGCTTCTCCACATGGACCTCATGGGTACCATGCAAACCGAAAGTTTGGGTGGAAAGAGATACATTTTTGTTTGTGTTGATGATTTCTCTAGGTTCACATGGACATATTTTCTTAGAGAAAAATCTGAAACTTTTGATAAGTTTAAAATGCTTTGTAATAAACTTCAAAATGAAATGAACTCTAATATTAAAAGCATAAAACGGATTAGAAGTGACCATGGGAGGGAATTTGAGAATGCTACCTTTGAAACCTTTTGTAATGGTTTAGGTATCTCCCATGAGTTTTCGGCTCCTAGGACACCTCAACAAAATGGAGTTGTTGAGAGGAAAAATAGGGTCCTTCAAGAGATGGCCCGTGTGATGTTGCTTAGCAACAATGTCCCTAGGAACCTATGGGCCGAAGCCGTCAATACGGCTTGCTATATAGGAAATAGAGTCTTCCTAAGGCCCGGTACTAGAAACACCTCCTATGAGTTATGGAAAGGCAAGAGGCCAAATGTTAGCTACTTCCACACTTTTGGAAGCAAATGCTACATTTTAAATGACCGTGATCAACTTGGCAAATTCGATGCTAAGAGTGATGAGGGTATCTTTATTGGCTATGCCTTGAATAGTAGAGCCTATAGAGTTTTCAATTTAAAGACTCTAAGTGTTATGGAATCATCCAATGTCGTATTTGATGATACTAGGCTCAAGTCTAATGATCATGAGGAGGAGGTTATTTTTAGTGATGGTTCTCCTTTGGAGAAGGTTGTGGTGTCTCCTAATGTTGGGACATCTAATGTCAACAATGATGACACACAACCTATTGCTAGAGTTCCTCTCTTTGACTCTAAAGAACCCGCTCCATGGGTTAGGAAACTCCATGATAAAGAAGATATCATTGGAGAGGTAAAAGAGGGTGTTAGGACTAGACGTCAACTTGCTAATCTTATTAGCTATACTTGCTACACCTCTCAAATTGAGCCCAAAAAGGTTGAAGAAGCCTTAAATGATGAATTTTGGGTTCTTGCCATGCAAGAAGAGCTAAACCAATTCGAAAGGAATGAGGTTTGGACTCTAGTTCCTAGGCCTAAGACCACTAATGTCATAGGCACTAAATGGATATTTAGGAACAAATCTGATGAGGATGGCAACATAGTGCGGAACAAGGCTAGACTTGTAGCACAAGGGTACTCTCAAATTGAGGGTATCGACTTTGAGGAGACTTTTGCTCCTGTTGCCCGCTTAGAGTCCATTAGGCTTCTCTTGTCCATCTCTTGTGTGCACAAGTTCAAATTGCACCAAATGGACGTCAAGAGTGCCTTCCTCAATGGCTTCTTGCAAGAGGAAGTGTTTGTTGAACAACCTAAGGGGTTTGTGGATGCACACCACCCCAATAATGTTTATCGCCTCAAGAAGGCACTTTATGGGTTGAAACAAGCACCGAGGGCTTGGTATGAGCGCCTCACTCAATTTCTTGTTGACAACAACTACACAAGAGGTAGTGTTGACAAGACGCTATTCATCAAGAGAGACAATGATGAGCTTTTCATAGCTCAAATATATGTTGATGATATAGTTTTTGGGTCCACCAACAACACCAAAGTCCAACAATTTATTGATGTCATGTCTCATGAATTTGAGATGAGTCTTGTTGGTGAGCTTAGTTACTTCCTAGGTTTGCAAATTAGGCAACTAGATGATGGGATTTTCATATCCCAAGCCAAATATGCCAAAAACCTAGTGAAGAAGTTTGGTCTTGAAAAAGCCAAACATTGTGATACTCCTATGAGCACCACTTTGAAGCTAAGCAAGGATGCTAGCGGTAAAAGTGTGGACCAAACCTTATATCGTGGCATGATAGGGAGCTTGCTCTATTTGACCGCAAGTAGGCCCGATATATCATTTAGTGTAGGAGTTTGTGCTAGGTACCAATCCGATCCCAAGGAGTCCCATCTCTCTTCGGTTAAGAGAGTCATTCGATTTGTGAATGGGACTTCTAACTATGGGATTTGGTACTCATTTGACACTAATCCTAGTCTTGTAGGATATAGTGATGCGGATTGGGCAGGAAATTGTGATGATAGGAAGAGCACATCGGGCGGTTGCTTCTTTCTAGGCAACAACTTGGTGTCTTGGTTTTGCAAGAAGCAAAACTCGATTTCCTTGTCCACGGCGGAAGCCGAGTACATAGCCGCGGGGAGTGGATGCACTCAACTTATGTGGATGAAGCAAATGCTAGTGGACTACGGATTCAACCAAGGTACTCTCACTCTCTTTTGTGATAACATGAGTGCCATTAATATTTCCAAGAATTCGGTGCAACATTCTAGAACTAAGCATATTGACATCCACCATCACTTCATTAGAGAGCTTGTTGAAAATAAATGCATAGTACTTGAACATGTAGGTACTAATGATCAACTTGCGGACCTATTTACTAAACCATTAGATGCTACTCGATTTAAAACTCTTAGTAGATCTATTGGGATATGTCTTGTGGAGTGATGTGATTTACTTGACCCCATATGGGGAACTCAAGCAAAGAGAGCTATTTTGCATTCTTGTATCTTGCAAAAAATTTGAAATATCTTATGCCTCTTCTTTTGATTGCTTGAGTAAGCTTGGTTGTACATATGTATATATGTTTTCAAATTCTATAAGTGTGAACCTTGCTTGTCTACAATCCATGTCATATTTATGTTCAAACATGCATTTTTGGACTAGGAGATTTACATAGGAAGTATGATGTGAATGACCTATAGTTATCTCCATGACATGATGATTCTTTTATAACATGCTTATGTCAAATGAAAAAGCATGAAATTCATACAACATGCTCTCATGAAAAGCATGAATTGATGATTGCATATTCTTAAAATGCAAAACTTGTGTGAAAGCTTATGAGACTCAAAATGAATAAAGGATCTTGTATCCATTCAAAGGAATTTACATTCCAAATGTCTCTCTTTCTTTATTAGTTGAACATGGTTACTATCATACGGATATCTTATCCGGAAAAATCAAATAGGGTGCAAAGTCGCTCATGCCATGTTTCGCTTATAAAGTTGGATATAGTTGCTCTTAAATTGAAATCAATAATCTCTATATCCTTGCTTTTCCCATGACTTTGGTGAAATTGGTTTGAATTCTTATTAGAAACCTTTGTCATTTGCTTTGCCAAATACCATTGTATTTTGGACTTGAATGCTATATGTCTTGTATGCAAAGCATGTTGGATTCACACATTTTCTCAAAATAAATCTCCTTGTTTCCCTCAAATTAATTGAAGTGCATAAACTGACTTATATGTATATGCAAATCTTGCATGCTTCTATCTCTCGTTGCTATGAGTGACTCGGTTGGGGACTACTCTTTCGCCTATTTCATGACAAAAAGGGGGAGTAGGATATGGTAAGGGGAGGTGCAAAATATAGAAGCTATTGTGCACTTTGGGGAGAACATACATTGAGGGGGAGTAACCCGTTGAGGGGGAGCATTGCATTTATCATACATTGCATACATTTGGTAATGTTGTGCCTAAATTCTAAAAATGCAAATGCATGCTTGGTATTGTTCTCACATGATTATTCTCACACTTTTCTTGTATTGGAAATGTTAGAAACTCTTTTCAGTGATAGATTATTCTACAAGAGGATTGAAGACTTCAAGTTGCATTCTTTTATCTCTTTGTAATGTAGAATATCATTGTAGTCCCGTAGTTTCTATTTTTTTGTGAGGAATCAATGTGAGTGATGGTTTTGTCACGAAATAGCCAAAGGGGGAGATTGTAAGGATTCTCGTTGTTTTTTAATTGGCTTATTTCGTGATCAAACCATTTGTGGGTGAAACAAATAATAGCACGGTGTGTATAAAGCTATCTAGAGGGGGGGTGAATAGATTTTACGCTTTTTACCCAATTTTTCGTGTTAGTCAAAATTACGAAAATGCCCTCAAGATAATATAACCAAGCAATTGTAATATGGTGCGGAAATTAAAACAACACTTGGTTTTTACGTGGAAACCCTCACGGGAAAAACCACGGGCTATGTAAGTAAGCCACACTCGAACCTCGAATCCACTAAATGTGCAAACGATTACAACCTAATCCCGGAAGTAATCACACACCTACCTAATCCCGGTATGAGTGAACCTAGTCCAATTTGCTTGCGTTCTAAGCAACCTAATCCCGGATGCTACACACAAGACTTACTTTCTCTTTGAAGAGAATACAACCCTAAGTGAATATATGTGAATATCCAAAATGCAACATAGAGCAAGGGAAACCCTATATGCTTATCTAAGATGATTAATATGCAATTAAGTATAATCCTAGATATCAAAACTAAATGACATGTCAATTAGTTTAGCTAATCAATATTAAGCACAAAACCTAATATGCTAGCACAATATAAAATCTCAAACATACATCATACTCATCTCAATATTGTATCTAAAGCATACAAAATAACAAACAAGTAATTAATTGAGATTGCTAGATAAGAGAAACACAAAACATGTAAGATATTAGTGAAAAACTTACCAAGCAAAGTATGATGAAGGTTCCATGCAAGATGACATCTAGATGATCTAAGATGATGCTAGATGATGATTGATGATCATGAAAAGTGTTTGAGAATCAAGAATGGAGTTCTTGGAATTTTTCTTCTCTTTGAAAAATATCCTAAGTGTGAATTCTGAATATGAACTCACTTAATTGACCTAAAGTCAAAGTGGCATATATATAGGGGGCCAAATCAAAGTGTGGTCGTTTAAGTAAGTTTCAAAGAAACGCGCCAATCGGCGGTTTCAATCGGCGGCCAGGCCGCCGTTCATGACCGCCGAATTGAGCTCGTGAAGAACAGAGCAAAAACGGCGGTTCATTCGGCGGTTTCGTGACCGCCGATTCCAACCGCCGAAACAGAACAGAGAGATCAAAATCGACCAGGTATGAACGGCGGTTTCGAACGACGGTTTAATGCCCGCCGTTTCAACCGCCGAATTAGACCGAGAGATAAATCAATCAGGTCTTGAAACGGCGGTTTCTAACGGCGGTCGTGACCGCCGATCTTAACCGCAGAAAAGCTTCAGACCAATCTGGACTGAAACGGCGGTTTAATTCGGCGGCCAGGCCGCCGATCATAACCGCCGATCACCTAGAAAGGTGAAAACCAAGGAGAAGCCAAGGGCATTCTCCATAGGCGGTCCTCGCGCTAAACCAAGCACATTCTCGTGCATGCGCGGACGTTTCCGAAAGTTATCGGGAAACGAATTAACACAACAACAAGACACAATAACACACAACAAAATATAATAAATAAGTGCAAGTGTGAATTGTGACAAATGAAGAGAATGCACACATATGCAATGAATGTTTAGTGTGTGTGTGCTTCTAAATCTCTTCAAAGAAAAGTAAGCACATAGAAATTTACCTTCGGTGCTTATCAACACGAGGTCTTCAAAGGGCTTCGAACAAGAAGACCGATACTTAGGCTACCCTTACAAAGAACCCCCACATATGGTTTGATCACGAAATAAGCCAATTAAAAACAACGGGAATCCTTACAATCTCCCCCTTTGGCTATTTCGTGACAAAACCATCACTCACAAAGATTCCTCACAAAAAAATAGAAACTACGGGACTATAATGATATTCTACATTACAAAGAGATAAGCTAATGCAACTAGAAGTCTTCAATCCTCTTGTAGAATAATCAATCCCTGAAAAGAGTTTCTAACATTTCTAATACAAGAAAAGTGTGAGATTAATCATGTGAGAACAATACCAAGCATTTGCATTTTTAGAATTTAGGCACAACATTACCAAATGTATGCAATGTATGATAAATGCAATGCTCCCCCTCAACGGGTTACTCCCCCTCAATGTATGTTCTCCCCAAAGTGTACAATAGCTTCTATATTTTGCACCTCCCCTTACCATATCCTACTCCCCCTTTTTGTCATGATATAGGCAAAGGAGTAGTCCCCAACCGGGTCACTCATAGCAACGAGAGATAGAAGCATGCAAGACTTGCATATACATATAAGTCACTTTATGCACTTCAATTAATTTGAGAGAAACAAGGAGATTTATTTTGAGAAATGTGTGAATCCAACATGCTTTGCATACAAGACATATAGCATTCAAGTCCAAAATACAATGGTATTTGGCAAAGCAAATGACAAAGGTTTCTAATAAGAATTCAAACCAATTTCACCAATGTCATGGGAAAAGCAAGGATATAGAGATTATGATTTCAATTTAAGAGCAACTATATCCAACTTTATAAGCGAAACATGGCATGAGCGACTTTGCACCCTATTTGATTTTTCCGGATAAAATTATCCGTATGATAGTAACCATGTTCAACTAATAAAGAAAGAGAGACATTTGGAATGTAAATTCCTTTGAATGGATACAAGATCCTTTATTCATTTTGAGTCTCATAAGTTTTCACACAAGTTTTGCATTTTTAAGAATATGCAATCATCAATTCATGCTTTTCATGTGAGCATGTTATATGAATTTCATGCTTTTTCATTTGACATTAGCATGTTATTAAAGAATCATCATGTCATGGAGAAAACTATAGGTCATTCACATCATACTTCCTATGTAAATCTCCTAGTCCAAAAATGCATGTTTGAACATAAATATGACATGGATTGTAGACAAGCAAGGTTCACACTTATGGAATTTTAAAACATATATACATATGTACAACCAAGCTTACTCAAGCAATTTAAAAGAAGAGGCATAAGATATTTCAAATTTTTTGCAAGATACAAGAATGCAAAATAGCTCTCTTTGCTTGAGTTCCCCATATGGGGTCAATCATAGAACATCACTCCACAAGACATACCCCAATAGATCTACTAAGAGTTTTAAATCGAGTAGCATCTAAGGGTTTAGTAAATAGGTCCGCAAGTTGATCATTAGTACCTACATGTTCAAGTACTATGCATTTATTTTCAACAAGCTCTCTAATGAAGTGATGGCGGATGTCAATATGCTTAGTTCTAGAATGTTGCACCGGATTCTTGGAAATATTAATGGCACTCATGTTATCACAAAAGAGAGTGAGAGTACCTTGGTTGAATCCGTAATCTACTAGCATTTGCTTCATCCATATAAGTTGAGTGCATCCACTCCCCGCGGCTATGTACTCGGCTTCCGCCGTGGACAAGGAAATCGAGTTTTGCTTCTTGCAAAACCAAGACACCAAGTTGTTGCCTAGAAAGAAGCAACCGCCCGATGTGCTCTTCCTATCATCACAATTTCCTGCCCAATCCGCATCACTATATCCTACAAGACTAGGATTAGTGTCAAATGAGTACCAAATCCCATAGTTGGAAGTCCCATTCACAAAGCGAATGACTCTCTTAACCGAAGAGAGATGGGACTCCTTGGGATCGGATTGGTATCTAGCACAAACTCCTACACTAAAAGATATATCGGGCCTACTTGCGTTCAAATAGAGCAAGCTCCCTATCATGCCACGATATAAGGTTTGGTCCACACTTTTACCGCTAGCATCCTTGCTTAGCTTCAAAGTGGTGCTCATAGGAGTGTCACAATGTTTGGCTTTTTCAAAACCAAACTTCTTCACAAGGTTTTTGGCATATTTGGCTTGGGTTATGAAGATCCCATTATCAAGTTGCCTAATTTGCAAACCTAGGAAGTAATTAAGCTCACCAACAAGACTCATCTCAAATTCATGAGACATAACATCAACAAATTGTTGGACCTTGGTGTTGTTGGTGGAGCCAAACACTATGTCATCGACATATATTTGAGCTATGAAAAGCTCATCATTGTCTCTCTTGATGAATAGTGTCTTGTCAACACTACCTCTTGTGTAGTTATTGTCAACAAGAAATTGAGTGAGGCGCTCATACCAAGCCCTCGGTGCTTGTTTCAACCCATATAGTGCCTTCTTGAGGCGATAGACATGGTTGGGGTGGTGAGCATCCACAAACCCCTTGGGTTGTTCAACAAACACTTCCTCTTGCAAGAAGCCATTGAGGAAGGCACTCTTGACATCCATTTGGTGCAATTTGAACTTGTGCACACAAGAAATGGACAAGAGAAGCCTAATAGACTCTAGACGGGCAACGGGAGCAAATGTCTCCTCAAAGTCGATACCCTCAATTTGAGAGTACCCTTGTGCTACAAGTCTAGCCTTGTTCCGCACTATGTTGCCATCCTCATCGGATTTGTTCCTAAATATCCATTTAGTGCCTATGACATTAGTGGTCTTAGGCCTAGGAACTAGAGTCCAAACCTCATTCCTTTCGAATTGGTTTAGCTCTTCTTGCATGGCAAGAACCCAAAATTCATCATGTAAGGCTTCTTCAACCTTTTTGGGTTCAATTTGAGAGGTGTAGCAAGTATAGCTAATAAGATTAGCAAGTTGACGTCTAGTCCTAACACCCTCATTTACCTCTCCAATGATATCTTCTTTATCATGGAGTTTCCTAACCCATGGAGCGGGTTCTTTAGAGTCCAAGAGAGGAACTCTAGTAATGGGTTGTGTGACTTCATTAGATGTCCCAACATTGGGAGTCACCACAACCCTCTCCAAAGGAGTGTCATCCTCTAGAACATCCTCCTCCTCATGGTCATTAGACTTGAGCCTAGTATCATCAATGACCACATTTGATGATTCCATGACGGTTCGAGTCTTCAAGTTGAAAACTCTATAGGCTTTACTATTCAGGCGTAGCCAATAAAGATACCCTCATCACTCTTAGCATCAAACTTGCCAAGTTGATCACGGTCATTTAAAATGTAGCATTTGCTTCCAAATGTGTGGAAGTAGCTAACATTTGGCTTCCTACCCTTCCATAGCTCATAGGAGGTGTTTCTAGAACCGGGCCTTAGGAACACACGATTTCCTATATAGCAAGCCGTATTGATGGCTTCGGCCCATAGGTTCCTAGGGACATTGTTGCTAAGCAACATCACTCGGGCCATCTCTTGGAGGACCCTATTTTTCCTCTCAACAACTCCATTTTGTTGAGGTGTCCTAGGAGCCGAAAACTCATGGGAGATGCCTAAGCTATCACAAAAGCTTTCAAAAGAGGCATTCTCAAACTCTCTCCCATGGTCACTTCTAATCCGTTTAATGCTTCTAATGTTAGATTTCATTTCATTTTGTAATTTAGTACAAAGCATTTTAAACTTATCAAAAGTTTCGGATTTTTCTCTAAGAAAGTATGTCCATGTAAATCTAGAGAAATCATCAACACATACAAAAATGTATCTCTTTCCACCCAAACTTTCGGTTTGCATGGGACCCATGAGGTCCATGTGGAGAAGCTCAAGAGGCTCCTTGGTGGTGAGATACTTACCCTTTTTGTGCATGCTTTTAGTTTGCTTTCCTTGTTGGCAAGGTCCACAAACACCATTGGCTTTCTTCCCAAGCTTAGGGAGGCCACGCACACACTCGAACTTTCCAAGGGTCCGTAGATCCCTAAAGTTCATGTGGCCAAGTCTTTCATGCCACAACTCAATTTGCTCATCCATGGACACATTGTTTGAGACTATTCTAGCTTCAAGACAATAGCAATTGTCGCTAGATCTCATACCTTTCAATAAGGTTTGTCCATCGGGCTTTAGGATTGAGCAATCATCTTTACAAAACAAGACGGAATATCCTTCATCACTTAGATGTGAAATGCTTATTAAATTGGCTTTCAAGCCATCAACAAATAAAGCATCGGATAAGGAGGGTAATCCGGGAACGGAAATGGTTCCTTTCCCTACAACTTTCTTTTTGGATCCATCACCAAAAGTGACATATCCACCTTCCTCCATAACAAGAGTCTCGAAGAAACTCTTGTTTCCCGTCATGTGCCTAGAGCACCCACTATCTAGATACCAAAAATTAGAAGAATTTGCCTTCAAGGCTATTTGAGCAACATGGCAAACAATGTCATTCTTTCTAATCCACCTAGAAACAATCTTAGCTTTCTTAGTGGTCTTTGGTATATGGGCTCTAGATGTCCTAGGATCATGCATAATAATATTATCATTCCTAGGAACATGCATCATGGCTCTTTTCTTTTTCTTCTCAATCATGCTTTGTTTTCTACACATTTTAATATATTGAAAGCAATTTGGTCTAATATGACCATCACAACCACAAAAGTGACAAATAGGGATGAAATAAGAAATCATACCTTGCCTTTGTCTTTGTGGATGAAAGGGTTCAATCCTTCTTCGTTGTTGAACCGGTCTTGGTTGCTTCCTAGCTTGAGGTTGCATGATAGGTCTCTTTCCTTTGTGAGCCATTTGAGGAGGAATGTTGGCTTGAGAGACCCTAGGGGGTTGAGCTTGAGGTTTCCTTCTTGGACCCATCTTCACTTGTGCATTAGAGCATTGTCCTACTTCTAATTTCTTTCTAGGAGCTTGCACAAATGAAGTTTCTTCTTTCTTCAAGCTCTTGACAAACACGGTCTTGTTAGAGGTAGAGATCTTCTTGTCATCTTCATACCCAAGACCCCTCTTGTCACATGGACTCTTTCCAACACCAAGCATATGGTCAAGCTTCTTGGTGCTAGAATCCATCCTAGTCATAGAATTTCTAACTTCTTCAAGCTCACTCTTTAGACTTTCTTCATTCCTCCTAGATAAAGCTAACTCCTCTCTTAGCTTATCTTCTATCTTCTTGAATTTTTCCACTTGTTCACCTAAGTGGTCATTATGAGATGCAAGCTCAAGATTTTCTTCTCTCAACATCTTGATCTTTCTTGTGCTCTTGATTGCTAAATCATTAAACTCGGCATGGCATTTAGCAAGCACCTTTTTCTCCACAAAACTACTTATGGAGTTAGATGAGGAATCACTTTCTTCTTCACTTGAGTCATTTTCCTCTTGACTCATTTCCTCTTTCTCACTACCACTTTTGCTCTTATGTGAGGAGGCAAAAGCTAGGAGGTTAGCCATGAGCTCTTCTTCACTTGAAGACTCATCTTCCTCATTGGAGTCATCACTACTCCCACTCCAAGTGGCGGCCATCACTTTGCTCTTCTTCTTATCATTGTGATTAGCACATTCGGGGGCAAAGTGACCAATCCCACCACATTCAAAGCATCGGACCCCTTTCCTTTCGGTCCTCTCTTGTCTAGGCTCAAACTTCTTGAAGGAACTCTTTTTCTTCAAATCTTGTCCTCTTGACCCAAATCCCTTCTTTTTCTTGAACCCCATAACCTTGTTGAACCTTTTCACAAATAAGGCAAGGTCTTCATCCGATTCATGCTTTGCCTCCTTTGCATCCTTAGATGCTTTCAAAGCTATTCCTTTAGACTTCTTAGGAGGAGTAGTGGTGCTAGGAGCCTTCCTAGACTCATATGCAAGGAGACGCCCAATCACCTCACTTGGCTTCATATCCATGTAGCCACTATTTTCTTCTATGGCCGTCACCTTGGATTCAAACCTATCGGGGAGAGATCTCATAATTTTTTGCTTGACTCTCCTATCCGAATACGGGTCTCCGAGTTGATGGCTTTGATTTACAATATCCATCAATTTGATTTCGAAGTCATTGAAGCATTCATCCTCTCCCATCCTAAGTAGCTCAAACTGAGTTTGGAGGACTTGAAGCTTGGACTCCTTCACCACCTCGGTTCCCTCATGTGCAACTAGAAGGATGTCCCATGCCACTTTGGCAATCTGAGTATTCTGAATAAGCTTGTACTGATTCTCATCCATAACACACATAATGGCATGCATAGCCTTCCTATTCCACTTAGAAGCCTCAAACTCTTACGCGTTCCATTGCGCCTTAGGCTTCAAAACATCTTGTCCTCCACCATCGGGAGTCATCATAGGGAGATCATATCCGTCTTCCACCGCCATCCATGCACGGTCATGAATTTGGCATATGTAGGATTCCATCTTCCCTTTCCATTGGGAATAGTTCAATCCGGCAAGAAGTGGAGGCCTTGTGCTAGAAGCTCCTTCGTGGCCACCACCATTTCCACCGTTTCCACTCATAGTGTTTATGAATGAATGAAATGAATGCAAATGTATGAATGATCAAAAATCACACAAAATGCAAAACACACCAAAATAAGCAAGGATCACCTATGTATGTCTAGGAACCCGCTCTGATACCAATTGAAACAAATAATAGCACGGTGTGTATAAAGCTATCTAGAGGGGGGGTGAATAGATTTTACGCTTTTTACCCAATTTTTCGTGTTAGTCAAAATTACGAAAATGCCCTCAAGATAATATAACCAAGCAATTGTAATATGGTGCGGAAATTAAAACAACACTTGGTTTTTACGTGGAAACCCTCACGGGAAAAACCACGGGCTATGTAAGTAAGCCACACTCGAACCTCGAATCCACTAAATGTGCAAACGATTACAACCTAATCCCGGAAGTAATCACACACCTACCTAATCCCGGTATGAGTGAACCTAGTCCAATTTGCTTGCGTTCTAAGCAACCTAATCCCGGATGCTACACACAAGACTTACTTTCTCTTTGAAGAGAATACAACCCTAAGTGAATATATGTGAATATCCAAAATGCAACATAGAGCAAGGGAAACCCTATATGCTTATCTAAGATGATTAATATGCAATTAAGTATAATCCTAGATATCAAAACTAAATGACATGTCAATTAGTTTAGCTAATCAATATTAAGCACAAAACCTAATATGCTAGCACAATATAAAATCTCAAACATACATCATACTCATCTCAATATTGTATCTAAAGCATACAAAATAACAAACAAGTAATTAATTGAGATTGCTAGATAAGAGAAACACAAAACATGTAAGATATTAGTGAAAAACTTACCAAGCAAAGTATGATGAAGGTTCCATGCAAGATGACATCTAGATGATCTAAGATGATGCTAGATGATGATTGATGATCATGAAAAGTGTTTGAGAATCAAGAATGGAGTTCTTGGAATTTTTCTTCTCTTTGAAAAATATCCTAAGTGTGAATTCTGAATATGAACTCACTTAATTGACCTAAAGTCAAAGTGGCATATATATAGGGGGCCAAATCAAAGTGTGGTCGTTTAAGTAAGTTTCAAAGAAACGCGCCAATCGGCGGTTTCAATCGGCGGCCAGGCCGCCGTTCATGACCGCCGAATTGAGCTCGTGAAGAACAGAGCAAAAACGGCGGTTCATTCGGCGGTTTCGTGACCGCCGATTCCAACCGCCGAAACAGAACAGAGAGATCAAAATCGACCAGGTATGAACGGCGGTTTCGAACGACGGTTTAATGCCCGCCGTTTCAACCGCCGAATTAGACCGAGAGATAAATCAATCAGGTCTTGAAACGGCGGTTTCTAACGGCGGTCGTGACCGCCGATCTTAACCGCAGAAAAGCTTCAGACCAATCTGGACTGAAACGGCGGTTTAATTCGGCGGCCAGGCCGCCGATCATAACCGCCGATCACCTAGAAAGGTGAAAACCAAGGAGAAGCCAAGGGCATTCTCCATAGGCGGTCCTCGCGCTAAACCAAGCACATTCTCGTGCATGCGCGGACGTTTCCGAAAGTTATCGGGAAACGAATTAACACAACAACAAGACACAATAACACACAACAAAATATAATAAATAAGTGCAAGTGTGAATTGTGACAAATGAAGAGAATGCACACATATGCAATGAATGTTTAGTGTGTGTGTGCTTCTAAATCTCTTCAAAGAAAAGTAAGCACATAGAAATTTACCTTCGGTGCTTATCAACACGAGGTCTTCAAAGGGCTTCGAACAAGAAGACCGATACTTAGGCTACCCTTACAAAGAACCCCCACATATGGTTTGATCACGAAATAAGCCAATTAAAAACAACGGGAATCCTTACAGTGGGGATTCTTTGTAAAGGTAGTTTAGATGTTGTTGTTATTGCTTAGGCCCTTTGAAGACCTCATTATTGACAAGCACCAAAGGTATTACTCTAAGTGCTTACTTGTCTTGAAGAGATAGTTGCACACACTCACAACTCATGCATATGTTTAATCTTTGTATGTTGTGTTTCTTTTTGTTGTGCATCAATGCCTATTTACATCTCTTCTTGCTTGTTATTATGATTGCATCTTGTGTTTATAACATCATAGCATTTAGGCTTTTAGGATGCATCTTAGTTTACCTTTGTTCCCCTTGCATGATTGCTTGTGGGGTTCAAAGTTGTGGGCTGTGCGCTGGTCCACCTGCGCCTGTCGTCCAGCGCCGCTCACCGGCGCAAAACGCCCAGTGGCTTGTCGCTGGTCGTGCGCTGGTCCGCACCAGTGCAGGCCACCAGCGCAGATCGTCCAGTTCTCTGTCGCCAGTCGTGCGCTGGTCCACACCAGCGCAAGGCCACCAGCGCTGATCGCCCAGTATGGCTCCGCTGGTATGGCGCCTGTGTGAGCGCATGTCGTCCAGCGCCAAAGCAAAAATGTGCGTGTGCGCTGGTCCTGCGCCTGTCGTCCAGCGCAGGTCCACCAGCGCACAGAGCAATTTTCTGGCGCGTTTTCAAAACGACCTCACTTCACTTATGGCCTCTATATATATGCTAACTTGATTTTAGGTCATTTACAAGAGTTCTTATTCATGCTTCATACTTAGGATATTTTTCAAGAGAAGAAAAATACACAAAGAACTCATTTTTAATCACTCAAACACTTTTTCATGATCATCAATCATCATCTAGCATCATCTTAGATCATCTAGATGTCATCTTGCATGGAATCTTCATCATACTTTGCTTGGTAAGCTTTTCACTAATATCTTACATGTTTTGTGTTTCTCTTGTCTAGCAATCTCAATTAATTACTTGTTTGTTATTTTGTATGCTTTGGATACAATATTGAGATGAGTATGATGTATGTTTGAGAAGTTGTATTGTGCTAGCATATTAGGTTTTGTGCTTAATATTGATTAGCTAAACTAATTGACATGTCATTTAGTTTTGATATCTAGGATTGTTCTTAATTGCATATCAATCATCTTAGATAAGCATATAGGGTTTCCCTTGCTCTATGTTGCATTTTGGATATTCACATATATTCACTTAGGGTTGTATTCTCTTCTAGAGAAAGTAAGTCTTGTGTGTAGCAACCGGGATTAGGTTGCTTAGATCGTAAGCAAATAGGACTAGGTTCACTCATACCGGGATTAGGTAGGTGTGTGATTACTTCCGGGATTAGGTTGTAATCGTTTGCACATTTAGTGGATTCGAGGTTCGAGTGTGGCTTACTTACATAGCCCGTGGTTTTTCCCGTGAGGGTTTCCACGTAAAAACCAAGTGTTGTTTTAATTTCCGCACCATATTACACTTGCTTGTTTATATTATCTTGAGGGCATTTTCATAATTTTGACTAACACGAAAAATTGGGTAAAAAGCGTAAAATCTATTCACCCCCCCTCTAGATAGCTTTATACACACCGTGCTTTAATTAGTTTCACCTCTTGTGACCTAGTTGATTCATTCGACCAATTTATGGGTGACAATTCGGATCCAAAACCTGGTGAAAATGTGGAAATCTTGGTTGAATACCAATGGAAACCAAAAATCTGTACAGAATGCAAGTCTTTTGGACACTCTATTGTGACTTGCCCTCGGCTCAAGCCCTTACACCCTTCCTCTGATGTTAATTCTGCTCCCAAGCTCAAGCAAGAATGGAGGAGAGTTACTAGAGGGGATGCACCCCTGGTTTCCTCACTTCATGCAGATATGGAACCTCCTCCCATTGGTTCCTTGAATGTTGATGAAGTTATTTCTACTTGTAATGTTGAAAATGTGCCTTCTTTGCGTCTTACCAACATGCCTATTCATGACCAATGCAATGATCTCGTTAAGGAAAAGGTTGTTGATACCTCTAACAAGTTTGCTGCTCTTGATAAGGATGGTGATTCTTGTACTGACCAATGCAATGACCAATGTAATTATGCTGATTCTCCTACTATAGCCTCTCCGGACCATTCCCTTTGGCACTCAAAGATCAAATGATGGGGTCAAAATTATAGGGCTCTCCAGCCCCATGGATTCCTCTAGTAAGAAGAAGAAGAAGAAACAGGCTGCTAAGAAAGGCAAAGATAATAGCTCGCAAGCTAAGGTGATGCCTTCTCAACCTCTTAATGATTAATCTCGCTTGTTGGAACATTAGAGGTCTTAATGCTGCCCCTAAACAACTGGAGGTAAGGAAGATGTTGATTGATTTAAAGCTTAGTTTGGTTTGCTTGGTTGAAACTCGGGTGAGAATTATTAATAAACCCAATGTTATCAAATCTGTTTTCAAAGAATGGGACATGCTTGATAACTACAATAGTCATAGCCTTGGAAGGATTTGGGTTGGTTGGGACCCTAGAATTCTTAAAGTGAGCAAAATTTGTGAAACCGACCAGATTATCCATTGTCATGCTTGTCTTCTTGATAATAATGACACATTTAGAATTTCTTTTGTTTATGGTTCTAATAATGATAGAGCAAGGAGAGCTCTTTGGGAGAATATGTGTGCTAATCTTTCAGCTGGTACCCCTTGGATTGTTCTTGGAGACTTTAACGTTGCTAGAGGGGTTCATGATACTAGTGGGGGTTCTTTAAGAAGATCAGCTGCTATGGATGAATTTGAAGATTGTTTACAAGCTGCTGAACTTGATGATCTACATTTTTCGGGTTTTTTTCACACTTGGCATAACAAACGGAGTAATGATGACTGTATCTCTAAGAAATTGGATAGGGTGCTCGTTAATGATGCTTGGCTTGGTAAGTTCACGAACTCTGAAGCTATTTTTCTTTCCCCTAGCATCTCTGATCATAGTCCTCTTTGGTTAAGCTTGGGTAACAAGGAAGAAGGAAGAACTGCTCGCTTAAGTTTTTTAATTTTCTAACGGAGAGGGAAGATTTTCTTCCTCTTGTTAAGAGTTGTTGGCAGGAACAGGTTCATGGTACCATGCAATTTAAGCTTTGCTCTAAGCTTCGTATTCTCAAGAAGGCTTTAAAATCTCTTAATAAGAACCAGGTTGGTGATGTGACGGTCAAGTTAAATGAGGCTAAAGAAGCACTTGAAGAGTGTCAACGTCTTCTTGATGCCAATCCCACTGATAATACTCTTAGATTGCAAGAAAAGGATATTATTAAATCTTATACTAGGGCTCTTCAAGTTGAGGAAGAGTTTCTTAAGCAAAAGTCAAGAATCCAATGGTTACATGCCGGGGATCGGAATTCGTCTTACTTTTTCAAGGCCATCAATGGTAGACACAATCGAAACAAAATTCTATCTATTTTGGGGGAAGACGGTGCTTTGATTGATGGTGATGTTCCTGTTCAAAATGAGGCTATCCGCCACTTTCAAAATATTCTTGGCTGCTCGGTTCCTTATTTGAATAGAGCTGGTACGCTTCGAACTTTAATTCATAATCATATTTCAAATGATCAAACTGATTTGATGAGCAGAGGTGTCACTAATGAAGAGATTCGTGAGGTTTGCTTCTCGCTTCACCCTAATAAAGCTCCAGGGCTTGATGGTTTTAATGCCCATTTCTTTAAAAAGACATGGAATATAGTTGGTGGAGACGTGATCAACGCTGTTCAAGAATTTTTTCAAACCGGTCATCTTCTCAAAGAGCTCAATACAACGATATTAGCTTTGGTTCCTAAAGTTCCAAATCCTTCTAGAATGACGGACTTTAGACCGATCTCTTGTTGCAATACTCTCTATAAGATCATCGCGAAGATCATTGCTAATAGGATTAAGATCATCCTTCCTGACATTATAAGCTCTCCGCAATCAGCTTTTGTGGCAGGAAGACGGATTGGTGATAATATCCTTCTTGTCCAAGAGCTTATGAGGAATTTCCATAAAGATGATGGCTCTCCCAAGTGTTCTCTGAAGGTGGATTTAATGAAGGCCTTTGATACTGTGGAATGGGACTTCTTGTTAGAGACACTTGCTGCTTTTCATGTTCCTTCGAAGGTTATTAACTAGGTTAAGGCGTGCATCCCAACTCCTAAGTTCTCTATTTCTATAAATGGTGAGCTTGCTGGTTTTTTTCATAGTAAGAGGGGGCTTCGTCAAGGTGATCCTATGTCTCCCTATCTCTTTATTATTGCGATGGAGGTTCTCACTAAGTTATTAGCCAAGCACATTCAAGATTCCCCTCACTTCAAATTTCACTGGAAGTGTGACAAGATTAAGCTATCTCACCTTTGTTTTGCGGACGATCTTATTATGCTTTGTCATGGTTCTACTCCTTCTGCTACTGTTCTCAAGAAGTCTCTTGATGATTTCTCTTCTCTCTCGGGCCTCAAAGCTAATCCGGCCAAGATTAATATTTTTCTTTCCGGGGTGCATAATGACAGTAGGCAGCAGCTCATCAATATTTTTGGCTATAATGTTGGCTCACTTCCTATCAGGTATTTGGGGATTGCAATCATTTCTTCAAAGTTAAGTCAACTTGATTGCTCTCCTCTTTTGGTTAAGTCAACTTCAAAGATAAGACACCATCTTGCATGAAACGTAGCCTAGTATTTCTTCAAAGCTTTGAATCATCATTTCTAAGACCACTAATCAATACAAGAAAAACATCGTGTCGATATTGAATATATGCCAACACAAACCAAAATCCTAACATTCTTCTTCGCAATTATGTCACGTTTTGATTGGTGGCGAAGGTGGAGCGACATCGGTGAGACAGAGAAGGACGTGATCTGTTGAAATGCTCCAGTGGTGAGCTAAACAACACCGATCTGGTCATGGCGTCGTGCGACGACTTCCCAACGAGAAGGCAATGCGACGGTAGCGACCCCAGGTGGCTGCTGCGCGTATTTTGGCGAACTAAGGTTTCGCTTTTCTCTGGTTTGCGTAGAATTTGAAGGTTGAAGATGACATATAGGGTGCATTTGGCAATAGGCCGGGGTGCATTCAGGCTTAGTCTTATGTCTTCATTGGGGGTGCATTTAGCTGTAGGCTGGAGTGTATTCAGGCTTAGCCTTCTATAGTGTGCATTTAGTAGTAGGGTGGAGTGTATTCGAGCTTAGTCTTTTGTCTTCATTCGGGGTTCACTTAGCAGTGGGCTGGAGGTCAATCAAAGGCCCAACCCAATCTCCAAAACACACCATATCACTTATGACGTGGCACGTTTGCCTGATTTGCTTGGCATATAACGGAAAGCTCCCCTGTTCTTTTTTGATATTGTGGAAACTTCAATCTTCCCTCATATTTTACACTTTTGCCCCCAATTGACCAAAATTACTCCAATGCCCCTAAACTTCATAAATACCTGAAAACACCTAATTCACACCATTAAATCACAGGACATTGTCTGAGAATTTAAGCGAAAAAAGAAGGAAATGAGGGCCAAAATCATACCAATTTTGGTTCGATCAATATACAAGAACTTTATGCAACTCAATTAAGTGGGAGAGAAGAAAGGAGATTTATTTTTTGACAATGTGTGATAATAATTGTAAGATCCTCAAGTTTGATTGGCTGGTTTCGGTGACAAACCACATGTGGGGCTTGATGTGAGGGTAGCTTAGGCATTTGTTGGTTGGTGATTTGCACAACCAAGGCCCTTTCAAGATCTCAAGAGAAGAAGCACCAAAGGTATATTCTAGTGCTTACTTGCTTTGAAGAGATCTAGTTGCACACACACACAACTCATGCATATCTCTAACACTTGTTTATTGTGTGTTTTTATATGTGTGCATTCATGTTCTTGAATATCTCTTCATGCATGTTTAGTTGATTGCATCTTATTCATTGAAATGCCGTGACATGTTTAGGTATTACGATGCAAAGCCATGAAGTCTCTTTGAAATTAATAACGATGTGTATGATATTAATCTAGAGGGGGGGTGAATAGATTTTAACCAATTTTACTCAATTTTCATGTATGGTCAAGATTACTGTATGGTTCCCATTTGTTGATTGGCTCATTTCGTGGACAAACCACATGTTAGGGTTCTTTGTAAGGGTAGCTTAGGTGTTGTTGTTATTGCTCAAGCCCTTTGAAGACCTCATTTTGATAAGCACCGAAGGTAATACTCTAAGTGCTTACTTGTCTTGAAGAGATAGTTGCACACACTCACAACTCATGCATATGGTTAAATCTTGTATGTTGTGTTTCTTATTGTTGTGCATTAATGTTCATTAACATCTCTTCTTGCTTGTTTATTTTGATTTCATCTTGTATGTCCAATGCCATGCCATGCATAGACTTAGGATTCATACATAGTGAAAGGAGTTGTACAAAGCGCTGTTGAAAGCGCTGTTCGTATAGCACCCAACTAAGCGCTGTACAGACCTGATCGATTTAAATCGGTCACTGTACAGGCGCTGTACAAAGCGCTGTTCGTACAGTGCCACTCTGTTTTCCCGAGAGAACAGAGTTGGGGCGCTGTACAAAGGCGCCTTACGAACAGCGCCCAAGGCAAAAATAGGGCAACTTATTCAAAACGACCACACTTTGATTTGGCCCCCTATATATATGCCACTTTGACTTTAGGTCAATTAAGAGAGTTCATATTCAGATTTCATACTTAGGATATTTTTCAAAAACAAGAAAAATTCTAAGAACTTATTTTTGATTACTCAAACACCATTTCATGATCATCAATCATCATCTAGCATCATCTTTGATCATCTAGATGTCTTTTTGCATGGTTTCATCATCACACTTTGCTTGGTAAGCTTTTCACTAATATCTTACATATTTTGTGTTTTTCTTAACAAGCAATCTCAATTTATTACTTGTATGTTATTTATATATATTTTGGATACAAGATTGAGATTAGTGTATTGAATGTTTGAGAAGTTGTATTGTGATAGCTAATTAGGTTTTTGCTTAATCTTGATTAGCTAAGCTATTTGACATGTCATTTAGTTTTAATATCTAGGATTGTTCTAATTGCAAATTCATCATCTTAGATAAGCATATAGGGTTTCCTTTGCTCTATGTTGCATTTGGATATTCATATATTCACTTAGGGTGTTAATCTCTTCATTGAGAACATAAGTCTTGTGTGTAGCATCCGGGATTAGGTTGCTTATATCGCAAGCATTCAAACTAGGTTCACTCATGCCGGGATTAGGTAGGTGTGTGATTACTTCCGGGATTAGGTTGTAATTTTTATCACTTAGTGGATTTGAGGTTCGGGTGTGGCTCACTTATTAGCCCGTGGTTTTTCCCGTGAGGGTTTCCACGTAAAAAATCAAGTGTTATTTAATTTCCGCATTTTATATTTGATTTATTGCTTTATCTAGTTATGGGTAATTTCGTAATATTGACTTCACACGAAAAATTGGGTAATACGTTTAATATCTATTCACCCCCCCTCTAGATACTTTTATACACACCGTGCAATATTTGTTTCAATTGGTATCAGAGCGGGTTCCTAGATATACTTAGGTGATCCTTGCTCACTTTGGTGTGTTTTGCATTTTGTGTGATTTTTGATCATTCATACATTTGCATTCATTTCATTCATTCATAAACACTATGAGTGGAAACGGTAGAAATGGTGGTGGCAACGGGGGTGCTTCTAGCACAAGGCCTCCACTTCTTACCGGATTGAATTATGCCTCTTGGAAGATGGAGTCGTACATATGTCAAATCCATGACCGAGCTTGGATGGCGGTTGAAGATGGCTACACATCACCCATGATGACTCCTATGGGTGGAGGAGAGGATGTGCTCAAGCCTAAGGCGCAATGGAACGTGCAAGAGTTTGAGGCATTAAAATGGAATAGGAAGGCGATGCATGCCATCCTATGTGCAGTGGATGAAAATCAATATAAATTGATTCAAAATACTAGGATAGCTAAGGAGGCATGGGACATCCTAGATATCGCACATGAGGGAACCGAAATGGTGAAGGACTCTAAGCTTCAAGTCCTCCAAACTCAATTCGAGTTGCATAAGATGGAGGAGAATAAGTGCTTCAACGATTTCAAGATCAAGTTGATGGACATAGTCAACCAAAGTCATCAACTTGGTGATCCTTATTCGGATAGAAGGATCAAGCAAAAGATTATGAGATCGCTTCCTAATAGGTTTGAATCAAAGGTGACGGCTTTAGAAGAAAATAGTGGATATAAGGATATGAAGCCGAGTGAGGTGATTGGGAGACTTCTAGCTTATAAGTCTAGGAAAGGTCCTATCTCCACACCCACTAAAAAGCAAAAAAGAATTGCTTTGAAAGCCTCCAAGGATGAAAAAGAGGCAAAGAATGACTCGGACGAAGACCTTGCTTTTTTTGTGAAGAGATTCAAGAAGGTTATGAAGTTCGGAAAAAAGGACTTTGGTTCCAAAGGTCAAAACTTCAAGAAAAAGGGTTCCTACAACAAGTTTGAGCCTAGGAAAGAGAATGTAAGGTTCCCATTTGTTGATTGGCTCATTTCGTGGACAAACCACATGTTGGGGTTCTTTGTAAGGGTAGCCTAGGTATCGGTTTTATTGTTCGAAGCCCTTTGAAGACCTCGTGTTGATAAGCACCGAAGGTAAATTTCTATGTGCTTACTTTTCTTTGAAGAGATTAGTTGCACACACACACTTAACATTCATTGCATATGTGTGCATTCTCTTCACTTGTCACATTTCACACTTGCACTTATTTATTATATTTTGTTGTGTGTAATTGTGTCATGTTGTCGTGTAATTCGTTTCCCGATAACTTTCGGAAACGTCCACGCATGCACTAGAATGTGCTTGGTTTAGCGCGAGGACCGCCTATGGAGAATACCCTTGGCTTCTCCTTGGTTTTCACCTTTCTAGGTGATCGGCGGTTATGATCGGCGGCCTAGCCGCCGAATGAAACCGCCGTTTCAATCCAGATTGGTCTGAAGCATTTCTGCGGTTAAGATCGGCGGTCACGACCGCCGTTCGAAACTGCCGATTCAAGACCTGATTGATTTATCTCTCGGTCTAATTCGGTGGTTGAATCGGCGGTCACGAAACCGCCGTTCGAAACCGCCGTTCATACCTGATTGATTTTAATCTCTCTGGTTTGATTCGGCGTTGGGATCGGCGGTCACGAAACCGCCGAATGAACCGCCGTTTATGCTCTGTTCTTCACGAGCTCATTTCGGCGGTCATGATCGGCGGCCTGGCCGCCGATTTAAACCGCCGATCGGCGCGTTTCTTTGAAACTTACTTAAACAACCACACTTTGATTTGGCCCCCTATATATATGCCATTTTGTCTTTAGGTCAATTAAGAGAGTTCATATTCAGAATTCATACTTAGGATATTTTTCAAAGAGAAGAAAAATTCCAAGAACTCATTTTTTATTACTCAAACACTTTTTCATGATCATCAATCATCATCTAGCATCATCCTTGATCTTCTAGATGTCATCTTGCATGGATTCTTCATCATACTTTGCTTGGTAAGCTTTTCACTAATATCTTACATATTTTGTGTTTCTCTTAGCTAGCAATCTCAATTAATTACTTGTATGTTATTTTATATACTTTGAATACAAGTTTGAGATTAGTATGATGTATGTTTGAGAAGTTTTTTTTTTGTAATAGCTAATTAAGTTTTGTGCTTAATCTTGATTAGCTAAACTATTTGACATGTCATTTAGTTTTGATATCTAGGATTGTTCTAATTGCATATTAATCATCTTAGATAAGCATATAGGGTTTCCCTTGCTCTATGTTGCATTTGGATATTCATATATTCACTTAGGGTTGTATTCTCTTCATAGAGAAAGTAAGTCTTGTGTGTAGCATCCGGGATTAGGTTGCTTAGATCGCAAGCAAATCGGACTAGGTTCACTCATACCGGGATTAGGTAGGTGTGTGATTACTTCCGGGATTAGGTTGTAATCGTTTTACACATTTAGTGGATTCAAGGTTCGAGTGTGGCTTACTTACTAGCCCGTGGTTTTTCCCGTGAGGGTTTCCACGTAAAAATCAAGTGTTATTTAATTTCCGCATATTATACTTGATTTATTGCTTTATCTATTTAGGGGTAATTTCGTAATTTTGACTATCACGAAAAATTGGGTAAAAAGCTTAAAATCTATTCACCCCCCCTCTAGATAGTTTTATACACACCGTGCTATAATTTGTTTCAATTGGTATCAAAGCGGGTTCCTAGACATACATAGGTGATCCTTGCTTTTTTGGTGTGTTTTGCATTTTGTGTGATTTTTGATCATTCATACATTTGCATTCATTTCATTCATTCATAAACATTATGAGTGGAAACGGTGGAAATGGTGGTGGCCACGAAGGTGCTTCTATCACAAGGCCTCCACTTCTTACCGGTTTAAATTATTCCCAATGGAAAGGGAAGATGGAATCCTACATATGCCAAATTCATGACCGTGCATGGATGGCGGTGGAAGACGGATATGATCTACCAATGATGACTCCCGGTGGTGGAGGAGAAGAAGTTTTGAAGCCTAAAGCGCAATGGAACGCGCATGAGTTTGAGGCTTCCAAGTGGAATAGGAAGGCTATGCATGCCATCATGTGTGCAATGGATGAGAATCAATACAAGCTTATTCAGAATACTCAGATTGCAAAAGTGGCATAGGACATCCTTCAAGTTGCACATGAGGGAACCGAGGTGGTGAAGGAGTCCAAGCTTCAAGTCCTCCAAACTCAATTTGAGCTACTTAGGATGGGAGAGGATGAATGCTTCAATGACTTCGAAATCAAATTGATGGACATTGTAAATCAAAGCCATCAACTCGGAGACCCATATTCGGATAGGAGAGTCAAGGAAAAAATTATGAGATCTCTCCCTGATAGGTTTGAATCAAAGGTGACGGCCATAGAAGAAAATAGTGGCTACATGGATATGAAGCCAAGTGAGGTGATTGGACGTCTCTTTGCATATGAGTCTAGGAAGGCTCCTAGCACCACTACTCCTCCTAAGAAGTCTAAAGGAATAGCTTTGAAGGCATCTAAGGATGCAAAGGAGGCAAAGCATGAATCGGATGAAGACCTTGCCTTATTCGTGAAAAGGTTTAATAAGGTTATGGGGTTCAAGAAGAAGAAGGGATTTGGGTCAAGAGGACAAGACTTGAAGAAAAAAGGTTCCTTCAAGAAGTTTGAGCCTAGACAAGAGAGGACCAAAAGGAAAGGGGTCCGATGCTTTGAATGTGGTGGGATTGGTCACTTTGCCTCCGAATGTGCTAATCACAATGAAAAGAAGAAAGGCAAAGTGATGGCCGCCACTTGGAGTGGGAGTAGTGATAGCTCAAATGAGGAAGATGAGTCTTCAAGTGAAGAAGAGCTCATGGCTAACTTCCTAGCTTTTGCCTCATCTCACAAGAGCAAAAGTGCTAGTGAGAGAGAGGAAATGAGTCAAGAGGAAATTGACTCTAGTGAAGTAGAAAGTGACTCCTCTTCTAAGTCCATAAAGAAATTTGTGGAGCAAAAGGTGCTTGCTAAATACCATGCCGAGTTCAATGATTTAGCAATTAAAAGCACAAGAAAGATTGAGAGGTTGAGAGAAGTGAACCTTGAACTTTCGGCTCACAATGACCACTTAAGTGAACAAGTGGAAAGATTGAAGAGGAGAGAGGATAAGTTAATTAAGGAGTTAGACTTATCCAAGAGAAGTGAAGAAGGCTTGAAGAGGGAACTTGTAGAAGTTAAAGGGTCCTTGGCTAGGATAGATTCTAGCACCAAGAAGCTTGACCATATGCTTGGTGTTGGAAAGAGTCCATGTGACAAGAGGGGTCTTGGGTATGAAGATGACAAGAAGATCTCTACCTCTAACAAGACCGTGTTTGTCAAGAGCTTGAAGAAAGAAGAAACTTCATTTGTGCAAATTCCTAGGAAGAAGTTAGAAATATGACAAAGTTCAAATGCTCAAGTGAAGATGGGACCAAGAAGGCAACCTCAAGCTCAACCCCCTAGGGTCCCTCAAGCCAACATTCCTCAACAATTGGCTCACAAAGGAAAGAGACCAATCATGCAACCTCAAGCTTGGAAGCAACCTAGACCGGTTCAACAACGAAGATGGATTGAACCCACTTATCCACAAAGACATGGACGAGCTCCCATACGTGCACAAAGACAAGGTATGATTCCTTTTTTCATCCCTATTTGTCACTTTTGTGGTTGTGATGGTCATATTAGACCAAATTGCTCTCAATATATTAAAATGTGTAGAACACGAAGCATGATTGAAAAGAGAAAGAATAGAGCCAAGACGCATGTTCCCAGGAATTATAATTTTACTTTGCATGATCCTAGGACATCTAGAGCCCATGTACCAAAGACCACTAAGAAAGCTAAAATTGTTGCTAAGTGGATTAGAAAGAATGAAAATGTTTGCCATGTTGCTCAAATAGCCTTGAAGGCAAATTCTTCTAATTTTTGGTATTTGGATAGTGGGTGCTCTAGGCACATGACGGGAAACAAGAGTTTCTTCGACACTCTTGTTATGGAGGAAGGTGGAAATGTCACTTTTGGTGATAGATCCAAAAGAAATGTTGTAGGGAAAGGAACCATTTCCGTTTCCGGATTACCCTCCTTATCCAATGCTTTATTTGTTGATGGCTTGAAAGCCAATTTAATAAGCATTTCACATCTTAGTGATGAAGGATATTCCGTCTTGTTTTCTAAAGATTATTACTCTATCCTAAAACCCGATGGACAAACCTTGTTGAAGGGCATGAGATCTAGCGACAATTGTTATTGTCTTGAAGCTAGTATTGTATCTAATCATGTGTCCATGGATGAGCAAATTGAGTTATGGCATGAAAGACTTGGCCACATGAACTTTAGGGATCTACGGACCCTTGGAAAGTTCAATTGTGTGCGTGGCCTCCCTAAGCTTGGGAAGAAAGCCAATTGTGTTTGTGGACCTTGCCAACAAGGAAAGCAAACTAAAAGCATGCACAAAAAGGGTAAGTATCTCACCACCAAAGAGCCTCTTGAGCTTCTCCACATGGACCTCATGGGTCCTATGCAAACCGAAAGTTTGGGTGGAAAGAGATACATTTTTGTATGTGTTGATGATTTCTCTAGGTTCACATGGACATATTTTCTTAGAGAAAAATCCGAAACTTTTGATAAGTTTAAAATGCTTTGTAATAAAATACAAAATGAAATGAATTCTAATATTAAAAGCATAAAACGGATTAGAAGTGACCATGGGAGGGAATTTGAGAATGCTACTTTTGAAACCTTTTGTAATGGTTTAGGCATCTCCTATGAGTTTTCGGCTCCTAGGACACCTCAACAAAATGGAGTTGTTGAGAGGAAAAATAGGGTCCTTCAAGAGATGGCCCGTGTGATGTTGCTTAGCAACAATGTCCCTAGGAACCTATGGGCCGAAGCCATCAATACGGCTTGCTATATTTGAAATAGAGTTTTCCTAAGGCCCGGTACTAGAAACACCTCCTATGAGTTATGGAAAGGCAAGAGGCCAAATGTTAGCTACTTCCACACTTTTGGAAGCAAATGCTACATTTTGAATGACCCTGATCAACTTGGCAAATTCGATGCTAAGAGTGATGAGGGTATTTTTATTGGCTATGCCTTGAATAGTAGAGCCTATAGAGTTTTCAATTTAAAGACTCTAAGTGTTATAGAATCATCCAATGTCGTATTTGATGACACTAGGCTCAAGTCTAATGATCATGAGGAGGAGGTTATTTTTAGTGATGTTTCTCCTTTGGAGAAGGTTGTGGTGTCTCCTAATGATGGGACATCTAATGTCAACAATGATGACACACAACCTATTGATAGAGTTCCTCTCTTGGACTCTAAAGAACCCGCTCCATGGGTTAGGAAACTCCATGATAAAGAAGATATCATTGGAGAGGTTAATGAGGGTGTTAGGACTAGACGTCAACTTGCTAATCTTATTAGCTACACATCCTACACCTCTCAAATTGAACCCAAAAAGGTTGAAGAAGCCTTAAATGATGAATTTTGGGTTCTTGCCGTGCAAGAAGAGCTAAACCAATTCGAAAGGAATGAGGTTTGGACTCTAGTTCCTAGGCCTAAGACCACTAATGTCATAGGCACTAAATGGATATTTAGGAACAAATCCGGTGAGGATGGCAACATAGTGCGGAACAAGGCTAGACTTGTAGCACAAGGGTACTCTCAAATTGAGGGTATCGACTTTGAGGAGACATTTGCTCCCGTTGCCCGTTTAGAGTCTATTAGGCTTCTCTTGTCCATTTCTTGTGTGCACAAGTTCAAATTGCACCAAATGGATGTCAAGAGCGCCTTCCTCAATGGCTTCTTGCAAGAGGAAGTGTTTGTTGAACAACCCAAGGGGTTTGTGGATGCACACCACCCCAACCATGTCTATCGCCTCAAGAAGTCACTATATGGGTTGAAACAAGCACCAAGGGCTTGGTATGAACGCCTCACTCAATTTCTTGTTGACAATGACTACATAAGAGGTAGTGTTGACAAGACCTTGTTCATCAAGAGAAACAAAGATGAGTTATTTATAGCTCAAATCTATGTTGATGACATTGTATTTGGCTCCACCAACAACACCAAGGTCCAACAATTTGTTGATGTCATGTCTCATGAATTTGAGATGAGTCTTGTTGGTGAGCTTAGTTACTTCCTAGGTTTGCAAATTAGGCAATTAGATGATGGGATTTTCATAACCCAAGCCAAATATGCCAAAAACCTAGTGAAGAAGTTTGGTTTAGAGAATGCCAAACATTGTGATACACCCATGAGTACCACTTTGAAGCTAAGCAAGGATGCTAGTGGTAAAAGTGTGGAACAAACTCTATATCGGGGCATGATAGGTAGCTTTCTTTATTTGACCGCAAGTAGGCCCGATATTTCTTTTAGTGTGGGTGTGTGTGCTAGGTACCAAGCGGATCCTAAGGAGTCCCATCTCTCTTCCGTAAAGAGAATCATTCGCTATGTGAATGGGACATCCAACTATGGGATTTGGTACTCTTTTGACACTAATGCTTGTCTTGTAGGCTTTAGTGATGCGGATTGGGCAGGAAATTGTGATGATAGGAAAAGCACATCGGGCGGTTGCTTCTTCCTAGGCAACAACTTGGTGTCTTGGTTTTGCAAGAAGCAAAACTCGATTTCCTTGTCCACGGCCGAGGCCGAGGCGGAGTACATAGCCGCGGGGAGTGGATGCACACAACTCCTATGGATGAAGCAAATGCTAGTAGACTACGGATTCAACCAAGGTACTCTCACTCTCTTTTGTGATAACATGAGTGCTATTAATATTTCCAAGAATTCGGTACAACATTCTAGAACTAAGCATATTGATATCCGCCATCACTTCATTAGAGAGCTTGTTGAAAATAAATGCATAGTACTTGAACATGTAGGTACTAATGATCAACTTGCGGACTTATTTACTAAACCCTTAGATGCTACTCGATTAAAAACTCTTAGTAGATCTATTGGGATATGTCTTGTGGAGTGATGTTCTATGATTGACCCCATATGGGGAACTCAAGCAAAGAGAGCTAGTTTGCATTCTTGTCACTTGCAAAAAATTTGAAATATCTTATGCCTCTTCTTTTAATTGCTTGAGTAAGCTTGGTTGCACATATGTATATATGTTTTCAATTCAATAAGTGTGAACCTTGCTTGTTTACAATCCATGTCATATTTATGTTCAAACATGCATTTTTGGACTAGGAGATGTATATAGGAAGTGTGATTTGAATGACCTATGATTATCTCCATGACATGATGATTCTTTAATAACATGCTAATGTCAAATGAAAAAGCATGAAATTCATATAACATGCTCACATGAAAAGCATGAATTGATGATTGCATATTCTTAAAAATGCAAAACTTGTGTGAAAGCTTATGAGACTCAAAATGAATAAAGGATCTTGTATCCGTTCAAAGGAATTTATATTCCAAATGTCTCTCTTTCTTTATTGGTTGAACATGGCTACTATCATACGGATATCTTATCCGGAAAAATAAAAAAGGGTGCAAAGTTGCTCATGCCATGTTTCGCTTATAAAGTTGGATATAGTTGCTCTTATATTGAAATCAATGTATTCTATATCCTTGCTTTACTCATGACTTTGGTGAAATTGGTTTGAATTCCTATTAGAAACCTTTGTCATTTGCTTTGCCAAATACCATTGTATTTTGGACTTGAATGCTACATGTCTTGTATGCAAAGCATGTTTGATTCACACATTTTCTCTCAAATAAATCTCCTTGTTTCTCTCCGATTAATTGAGATGCATAAAGTGACTTATATTAATTATGCAAATCTTGCATGCTACTATCTCTCGTTACTATGAGTGACCCGGTTGGGGACTACTCCTTTGCCTATATCACGACAAAAAGGGGGAGTAGTATATGGTATATGGAAAGGAAAGGGGTCCGATGCTTTGAATGTGGTGGGATTGGTCACTTTGCCCCCGAATGTGCTAATCACAATGAAAAGAAGAAGAGCAAAGTGATGGCCGCCACTTGGAGTGGGAGTAGTGATGACTCCAATGAGGAAGATGAGTCTTCAAGTGAAGAAGAGCTCATGGCTAACCTCCTAGCTTTTGCCTCCTTACATAAGAGCAAAAGTGGTAGTGAGAAAGAGGAAATGAGTCAAGAGGAAAATGACTCAAGTGAAGAAGAAAGTTATTCCTCGTCTAACTCCATAAGTAGTTTTGTGGAGAAAAAGGTGCTTGCTAAATGCCATGCCGAGTTTAATGATTTAGCAATCAAGAGCACAAGAAAGATCAAGATGTTGAGAGAAGAAAATCTTGAGCTTGCATCTCATAATGACCTCTTAGGTGAACAAGTTGAAAAATTCAAGAAGATAGAAGATAAGCTAAGAGAGGAGTTAGCTTTATCTAGGAGGAATGAAGAAAGTCTAAAGAGTGAGCTTGAAGAAGTTAGAAATTCTATGACTAGGATGGATTCTAGCACCAAGAAGCTTGACCATATGCTTGGTGTTGGAAAGAGTCCATGTGACAAGAGGGGTCTTGGGTATGAAGATGACAAGAAGATCTCTACCTCTAACAAGACCGTGTTTGTCAAGAGCTTGAAGAGAGAAGAAACTTCATTTGTGCAAGCTCCTAGAAAGAAATTAGAAGTAGGACAATGCTCTAATGCACAAGTGAAGATGGGGCCAAGAAGGCAACCTCAAGCTCAACCCCCTAGGGTCCCTCAAGCCAACATTCCTCCTCAAATGGCTCACAAAGGAAAGAGACCTATCATGCAACCTCAAGCTAGGAAGCAACCAAGACCGGTTCAACAACGAAATAGGATTGAACCCTTTCATCCACAAAGACAAGGACAAGGTATGATTCCTTATTTCACTCCTATATGTCATTTTTGTGGATTTGATGGTCATATTAGACCACATTGCTTTCGATATATAAAAATGTGCAAAACTAGAAGCATGATAGAGAAGAAAAAGAAAAGAGCCATGATGCATGTTCCTAGGAATGATAATATTATTATGCATGATCCTAGGACATCTAGAGCCCATATACCAAAGACCACTAAGAAAGCTAAGATTGTTTCTAGGTGGATTAGAAAGAATGATATTGTTTGCCATGTTGCTCAAATAGCCTTGAAGGCAAATTCTTCTAATTTTTGGTATCTAGATAGTGGGTGCTCTAGGCACATGACGGGAAACAAGAGTTTCTTCGAGACTCTTGTTATGGAGGAAGGTGGATATGTCACTTTTGGTGATGGATCCAAAAAGAAAGTAGTAGGGAAAGGAACCATTTCCGTTCCCGGATTACCCTCTTTATCCGATGCTTTATTTATTGATGGCTTGAAAGCCAATTTAATAAGCATTTCACATCTAAGTGATGAAGGATATTCCGTCTTGTTTTGTAAAGATGATTGCTCGATCCTAAAGCCCGATGGACAAACCTTATTGAAAGGTATGAGATCTAGCGACAATTGCTATTGTCTTGAAGCTAGAATAGTCTCAAACAATGTGTCCATGGATGAGCAAATTGAGTTGTGGCATGAAAGACTTGGCCACATGAACTTTAGGGATCTACGGACCCTTGGAAAGTTCGAGTGTGTGCGTGGCCTCCCTAAGCTTGGGAAGAAAGCCAATGGTGTTTGTGGACCTTGCCAACAAGGAAAGCAAACTAAAAGCATGCACAAAAAGGGTAAGTATCTCACCACCAAGGAGCCTCTTGAGCTTCTCCACATGGACCTCATGGGTCCCATGCAAACCGAAAGTTTGGGTGGAAAGAGATACATTTTTGTATGTGTTGATGATTTCTCTAGGTTCACTTGGACATATTTTCTTAGAGAAAAATCCGAAACTTTTGATAAGTTTAAAATGCTTTGTAATAAACTTCAAAATGAAATGAACTCTAAAATTAAAAGCATAAAACGGATTAGAAGTGACCATGGGAGGGAATTTGAGAATGCTACCTTTGAAACCTTTTGTAATGGTTTAGGTATCTCCCATGAGTTTTCGGCTCCTAGGACACCTCAACAAAATGGAGTTGTTGAGAGGAAAAATAGGGTCCTTCAAGAGATGGCCCGTGTGATGTTGCTTAGCAACAATGTCCCTAGGAACCTATGGGCCGAAGCCATCAATACGGCTTGCTATATAGGGAATCGTGTTTTCCTAAGGCCCGGTACTAGAAATACCTCCTATGAGTTATGGAAAGGCAAGAGGCCAAATGTTAGCTACTTCCACACTTTTGGAAGCAAATGCTATATTTTGAATGACCGTGATCAACTTGGCAAATTCGATGCTAAGAGTGTTGAGGGTATCTTTATTGGTTATGCCTTGAATAGTAGAGCCTATAGAGTTTTCAATTTAAAGACTCTAAGTGTTATGGAATCATCCAATGTCGTATTTGATGATACTAGGCTAAAGTCTAATAATCATGAGGAGGAGGTTATTTTTAGTGATGGTTCTCCTTTGGAGAAGGTTGTGGTGCCTCCTAATGTTGGGACATCTAATGTCAACAATGATGACACACAACCTATTGCTAGAGTTCCTCTCTTGGACTCTAAAGAACCCGCTCCATGGGTTAGGAAACTCCATGATAAAGAAGATATCATTGGAGAGGTAAATGAGGGTGTTAGGACTAGATGTCAACTTGCTAATCTTATTAACTATACTTGCTACACCTCTCAAATTGAACCCAAAAAGGTTAAAGAAGCCTTACATGATGAATTTTGGGTTCTTGCCATGCAAGAAGAGCTAAACCAATTCGAAAGGAATGAGGTTTGGACTCTAGTTCCTAGGCCTAAGACCACTAATGTCATAGGCACTAAATGGATATTTAGGAACAAATCCGATGAGGATGGCAACATAGTGCGGAACAAGGCTAGACTTGTAGCACAAGGGTACTCTCAAATTGAGGGTATCGACTTTGAGGAGACGTTTGCTCCCGTTGCCCGTTTAGAGTCTATTAGGCTTCTCTTGTCCATTTCTTGTGTGCACAAGTTCAAATTGCACCAAATGGATGTCGAGAGTGCCTTCCTCAATGGCTTCTTGCAAGAGGAAGTGTTTGTTGAACAACCCAAGGGGTTTGTGGATGCTCACCACCCCAACCATGTCTATCGCCTCAAGAAGGCACTATATGGGTTGAAACAAGCACCGAGGGCTTGGTATGAGCGCCTCACTCAATTTCTTGTTGACAATAACGACACAAGAGGTAGTGTTGACAAGACACTATTCATCAAGAGAGACAATGATGAGCTTTTCATAGCTCAAATATATGTCGATGACATAGTGTTTGGCTCCACCAACAACACCAAGGTCCAACAATTTGTTGATGTTATGTCTCATGAATTTGAGATGAGTCTTGTTGGTGAGCTTAATTACTTCCTAGGTTTGCAAATTAGGCAACTTGATAATGGGATCTTCATAACCCAAGCCAAATATGCCAAAAACCTTGTGAAGAAGTTTGGTCTTGAAAAAGCCAAACATTGTGACACTCCTATGAGCACCACTTTGAAGCTAAGCAAGGATGCTAGCGGTAAAAGTGTGGACCAAACCTTATATCGTGGCATGATAGGGAGCTTGCTTTATTTGACCGCAAGTAGGCCCAATATATCATTTAGTGTAGGAGTTTGTGCTAGGTACCAATCCGATCCCAAGGAGTCCCATCTCTCTTCGGTTAAGAGAGTCATTCGCTTTGTGAATGGGACTTCCAACTATGGGATTTGGTACTCATTTGACACTAATCCTAGTCTTGTAGGATATAGTGATACAGATTGGGCAGGAAATTGTGATGATAGGAAGAGCACATCGGGCGGTTGCTTCTTTCTAGGCAACAACTTGGTGTCTTGGTTTTGCAAGAAGCAAAACTCGATTTCCTTGTCTACGGCGGAAGCCGAGTACATAGCCGCGGGGAGTGGATGCACTCAACTTATATGGATGAAGCAAATGCTAGTAGATTACGGATTCAACCAAGGTACTCTCACTCTCTTTTGTGATAACATGAGTGCCATTAATATTTCCAAGAATCCGGTGCAACATTCTAGAACTAAGCATATTGACATCCGCCATCACTTCATTTGAGAGCTTGTTGAAAATAAATGCATAGTACTTGAACATGTAGGTACTAATGATCAACTTGCGGACCTATTTACTAAACCCTTAGATGCTACTCGATTTAAAACTCTTAGTAGATCTATTGGGGTATGTCTTGTGGAGTGATGTTCTATGATTGACCCCATATGGGGAACTCAAGCAAAGAGAGCTAGTTTGCATTCTTGTCACTTGCAAAAAATTTGAAATATCTTATGCCTCTTCTTTTAATTGCTTGAGTAAGCTTGGTTGCACATATGTATATATGTTTTCAATTCAATAAGTGTGAACCTTGCTTGTTTACAATCCATGTCATATTTATGTTCAAACATGCATTTTTGGACTAGGAGATGTATATTGGAAGTATGATTTGAATGACCTATGATTATCTCCATGACATGATGATTCTTTAATAACATGCTAATGACAAATGAAAAAGCATGAAATTCATATAACATGCTCCCATGAAAAGCATGAATTGATGATTGCATATTCTTAAAAATGCAAAACTTGTGTGAAAGCTTATGAGACTCAAAATGAATAAAGGATCTTGTATCCATTCAAAGGAATTTACATTCCAAATGTCTCTCTTTCTTTATTAGTTGAACATGGTTACTATCATACAGATAATTTTATCCGGAAATATCAAATAGGGTGCAAAGTCGCTCATGCCATGTTTCGCTTATAAAGTTGGATATCGCTGCTCTTAAATTGAAATCAATAATCTTTATATCCTTGCTTTTCCCATGACATTGGTGAAATTTGTTTGAATTCTTATTAGAAACCTTTGTCATTTGCTTTGCCAAATACCATTGTATTTTGGACTTGAATGCTATATGTCTTGTATGCAAAGCATGTTGGATTCACACATTTTCTCAAAATAAATCTCCTTGTTTCTCTCAAATTAATTGAAGTGCATAAAGTGACTTATATGTATATGCAAATCTTGCATGCTTCTATCTCTCGTTGCTATGAGTGACCCGGTTGGGGACTACTCTTTTGCCTATATCATGACAAAAAGGGGGAGTAGGATATGGTAAGGGGAGGTGCAAAATATAGAAGTTATTGTACACTTTGGGGAGAACATACATTGAGGGGGAGTAACCCGTTGAGGGGGAGCATGGCATTTATCATACATTGCATACATTTGGTAATGTTGTGCCTAAATTCTAAAAATGCAAATGCTTGGTATTGTTCTCACATGATTAATCTCACACTTTTCTTGTATTAGAAATGTTAGAAACTCTTTTCAGGGATTGATTATTCTACAAGAGGATTGAAGACTTCAAGTTGCATTAGCTTATCTCTTTGTAATGTAGAATATCATTATAGTCCCGTAGTTTCTATTTTTTTTGTGAGGAATCATTGTGAGTGATGGTTTTGTCACGAAATAGCCAAAGGGGGAGATTGTAAGGATTCCCGTTGTTTTTAATTGGCTTATTTCGTAATCAAACCATATGTGGGGGTTCTTTGTAAGGGTAGCCTAAGTATCGGTCTTATTGTTCGAAACCCTTTGAAGACCTCGTGTTGATAAGCACCGAAGGTAAATTTCTATGTGCTTACTTTTCTTTGAAGAGATTAGTTGCACACACACACTTAACATTCATTGCATATGTG
This sequence comes from Acer yangbiense, assembly GCA_008009225.1. Classification (NCBI taxonomy): domain Eukaryota; kingdom Viridiplantae; phylum Streptophyta; class Magnoliopsida; order Sapindales; family Sapindaceae; genus Acer; species Acer yangbiense. The sequence goes on along the minus strand of CM017772.1, from coordinate 9,061,087 downwards.
TGCATTCTCTTCATTTGTCACATTTCACACTTGCACTTATTTATTATGTTTTGTTGTGTGTAATTGTGTCATGTTGTTGTGTAATTCGTTTCCCAATAACTTTCGGAAACGTCCGCGCATGCACGAGAATGTGCTTGGTTTAGCGCGAGGACCGCCTATGGAGAATGCCCTTGGCTTCTCCTTGGTTTTCACCTATCAAGGTGATCGGCGGTTATGATCGGTGGCCTGGCCGCCGAATTAAACCGCCGTTTCAGTCCAGATTGGTCTGAAGCATTTCTGCGGTTAAGATCGGCGGTCACGACCGCTGTTCGAAACCGCCGTTTCAAGACCTGATTGATTTATCTCTCAGTCTAATTCGGCGGTTGGATCGGCGGTCACGAAACCGCCGTTATAAACCACCGTTCATACCTGATTGATTTTGATCTCTCTGTTTTGATTCGGCGGTTGGAATCGACGGTCACGAAACCACCGAATGAACCGCCGTTTATGCTCTGTTCTTCACGAGCTCAATTCGGCGGTCATTAACGGCGGCCTGGCCACCGAATGAAACCGCCGATCGGCGCGTTTCTTTGAAACTTACTTAAACGACCTCACTTTGATTTGGCCCCCTATATATATGCCACTTTGACTTTAGGTCAATTAAGAGAGTTCATATTCAGAATTCATACTTAGGATATTTTTCAAAGAGAAGAAAAATTCCAAGAACTCAATTCTTGATTCTCAAACACTTTTTCATGAACATCAATCATCATCTAGCATCATCTTAGATCATCTAGATGTCATCTAGCATGGAATCTTCATCATACTTTGCTTGGTAAGCTTTTCACTAATATCTTACATGTTTTGTGTTTCTCTTATCTAGCAATCTCAATTAATTACTTGTTTGTTATTTTGTATGCTTTGGATACAATATTGAGATGAGTATGATGTATGTTTGAGAAGTTATATTGTGCTTGCATATTAGGTTTTGTGCTTAATATTGATTAGCTAAACTAATTGACATGTCATTTAGTTTTGATATCTAGGATTGTTCTTAATTGCATATTAATCATCTTAGATAAGCATATAGGGTTCCCTTGCTCTATGTTGCATTTTGGATATTCACATATATTCACTTAGGGTTGTATTCTCTTCATAGAGAAAGTAAGTCTTGTGTGTAGCATCCGGGATTAGGTTGCTTAGAACGCAAGGAAATTGGACTAGGTTCACTCATACCGGGATTAGGTAGGTGTGTGATTACTTCCGGGATTAGGTTGTAATCGTTTGCACATTTAGTGGATTCGAGGTTCGAGTGTGGCTTACTTACATAGCCCGTGGTTTTTCCCGTGAGGGTTTCCACGTAAAAACCAAGTGTTGTTTTAATTTCCGCACCATATTACACTTGCTTGTTTATATTATCTTGAGGGTATTTTCGTAATTTTGACTAACACGAAAAATTGGGTAAAAAGCGTAAAATCTATTCACCCCCCCTCTAGATAGCTTTATACACACCGTGCTATAATTTGTTTCATAATCGTTTTACACATTTAGTGGATTCGAGGTTCGAGTGTGGCTTACTTACTAGCCCGCGGTTTTTCCCGTGAGGGTTTCCACTTAAAAATCAAGTGTTATTTAATTTCCGCATATTATACTTGATTTATTGCTTTATCTATTTAGGGGTAATTTCATAATTTTGACTGTCATGAAAAATTGGGTAAAAAGCTTAAAATCTATTCACCCCCCTCTAGATAGTTTTATACACACCGTGCTATAATTTGTTTCAGAGAAGACCGAAAGGAAAGGAGTCTGATGCTTTGAGTGTGGTGGGACAGGTCACTTTGCCCCCGAATGTACAAATCACAATGAGAAGAAAAAAGGAAAAGTGATGGCCGCCACTTGGAGTGGAAGTAGTGATGACTCCAATGAGGGAGATGAGTCTTCGGATGATGAAGAGCTCATGGCTAACCTCCTAGCTTTTGCCTCCTCCCATAAAAGCAAAAGTGCTAGTGAAAGAGAGAAAATGAGTCAAGAGGAAAATGACTCAAGTGAAGAAGAAAGTGATTCCTCATCTAACTCTATAAATGGATTTGTGGAGAAAAAGGTCCTTGCTAAATACCATGCCGAGTTTAATGATTTAGCAATCAAGAGCACAAGAAAGATCAAGATGTTAAGAGAAGAGAATCTTGAGCTTTTATCTCATAATGACCACTTAAGTGAACAAGTGGAAAAATTCAAGAAGATGGAAGATAAGCTAAGAGAGGAGTTAGTCTTATCTAAGAGGAATGAAGAAGGTTTGAAGAGGGAGCTTGATGAAGCTTTAGAATCATTAGCTAGGATGGATTCTAGCACCAAGAAGCTTGACCATATACTTGGTGTTGGAAAGAGTCGGTGTGACAAGAGGGGTCTTGGGTATGAAGATGGCAAGAAGATCTCAACCTCTAACAAGACCATGTTTGTCAAGAGTTTGGGGAACGAAGAAGCTTCATTGGTGCAAACTCCTAGGAAGAAGTTAGAGCTAGGACAATGTTCAAATGCATAAGTGAAGATGGTGCCAAGAAGGCAACCTCAAGCTCAACCCTCTAGGGTCCCTCAAGTTAACATTCCTCAACAATTGGCTCACAAAGGAAAGAGACTAATCATGCAACCTCAAGCTAGGAAGCAAGTTAAACCGGTTCAACAACAAAGATGGATTGAACCCACTCAACCACAAATACATGGACAAGCTCCCATGCATGCACAAGGACAAGGTATGATTCTTTATTTTATTCCTATATGTCATTTTTGTGGATTTGATGGTCATATTAGACCAAATTGCTTTTGATATATTAAAATGTGTAGAACACGTTGCATGATTGAAAAGAGAAAGAATAGAGCCAAGATGCATGTTCCTAGGAATGATAAAATTGATGTGCATGATCCTAGGATAACTAGAGCCCATATACCAAAGACCACTAAGAAAGCTAATATTGTTTCTAGGTGGATTAGAAAGAATGAAAATGTTTGCCATGTTGCTCAAATAGCCTTAAAGGCAAATTCTTCTAATTTTTGGTATTTAGTGTTAGAATTATGCTCAATAGCAAGAGTGTAATAGTGTTTTTGACAATCTATTCATATTAATAATGTGATTTCTAGTTTAACAAATCTTATAGCATTTATAGTTTAATTATTATAATTGTCAAAAGTAAATAATCATAAGGTCAAAAGACTATGAGAAAAGAAGAATTGTTCGTACATCTTGATATGTATGAGGTAGACACAATTATTTAGTTAGTCTTGAATAATGTTCACAACTTAAGTTAAAGGTTGGGCACCTTTACCTTGTTAAAGTTGTAGAATTCTTTTGCTAGCATTTGAGTGGGATCAAATGAGTTATGATGAGTCTAAAATCATCGGAGGGTCTTCAAGTAAAAGAATCTAGTGCACTGGGTGCATTGAACTGGATCACAATGAAAAGCTTTATCTAGAACCGTCAATAGATAATAGTCTTTTCATTATCAGGACAATCGGAGAGTCTATCTTAATCCTGAGATAAATGATGGACTTATGGTTGCAAGTGGTATCATTTGAGTTATCAATGAGTACGATTATATAGCATAGTCTATCCTCGATAGTTTGGTGATATTCATTTGTTAATCGATAGAGGACTTCATTTATAGATATGGACATCGTGGCTCCATTTATTAAATGAGAGTATAATATCATCATATGGATGTTTTGAGGTAATTGGATATTAAATCTCAACGTTGAGTTTTCGATAGCGACTATTGAAAACATGGCTTCTGGACAAGTCAAAGTATCCAAGTTCAAAACGTGGTCATATGAGTAAATATGGTAACTTGGAGAGTTATAGACGGTCTATGAACTCTTGGCGATTACTGATATTAATCACGAGGATACACTATCTCCAATATGATTGTCCAGGGTATGAATGAGGAACATCTTCTTCTTCTATCATTATTTAAGAGTTCAATTTTAGCTCTTTAGTGGAATGAGTTAAAATTAATGGATCGGACCTAAGTGAATCATTTGTTGATTGTGATTAGGTTATGTCTATTGAAGCTTAAATTTAGATAGCCCGCCAAGATCCCCAATCCACACTAACTTGCATGGATCACTTGATATATTCTACCGGACTAATTATGGGTCCATCTAGAATTGCATTAAGGCATGTGGACTTATTTCTTTTAGTAAGAATGGGCTTAGTTCACATGTGGGCCTTTTATTAAGGTCCAATGGATTTAATAAAATAGAAAAACAATATATAGATATATTAATATATATGGCACATGGCTGAGATATATATATGATATTATATTGTTTTATTTTTATTATTTAAATTAAATGAGAATTAATTGATTGATTGATTAATTATTTAATTAAGAATCAAAATCTTTTTCTGACTAGGAAATATGTTTCTTAGTAGTATACTATTGTGGTAGTATAATTAAAATAAAAGACTTTATTTGATAAGTAGATAAATAAGGGATTTATTTATCTAGTCAAATAAGGAAGTCTTTTATATAGTCACAAAACACTAAAGAGTTGGATTAGGGTTTGTATATAATATATATGCATGCGGAAATATATATACATATATATGCATGAATGCATGCGGAAATAAATATGCATATATGCATGCGGCAGAATATATATTAGATATACACTGTTATTTATATGAGGCATGCAGTACAAGAATGTATATATGCAAACTGAATTGATGCAGTGATATATATATAATATATTGTGCAAATTAAATGCACTAGATATATATATAATATATTGAGCAAAGATATCGGGATACACATATATAATATATTGTGCAAGGCTATTGCACTAGACATATATATAATATATATTGTGCAAGGAGATCACGAGATTGAAAAACAATATATTCGGCAACCCTAATTGCTAAGTCTTTGGACTTGAGAGTTTTTTCTTTTACTTGAGAAAAATAGAATCCAACTCTTAGACTAGTGTGATAATTTCGGCCAAGAGATATAGAGAGAAGAGTTTGTTCTTATTTCGATAGTGCACTAGTAACTTTTACATCAATAGGTTTTGTGCACAATTTCGAATAAGGCTCACGCAAGTTTCGATCATTAGATTGAGAATTCAAAAGTGACCGGAACGTTCTTCGTTATCTCTTAGAAGTTTTTGTGACTAACGAAAAAGAAAAGATTTTGTTATCCACCCTCAGGTACACAATTCAAAGAAAGGGAGACCACGCTCCTAGGTGATTCACGTTCGTGATTGGATTGGAAGATCTTGCGGATTACCATCGACGCAATGTCAATCGGATCACGCAACAAAGGTATGATACTTTTGATTATATATGTTTAATTAATTAGAGGGTTAAGGTTCAAATTATGGAAAAATTTTAAACTATACTAAACCCCAATTTTTAGTCTCCCTTCCACTGCGTTGACCGTATTTTTCCCTACATTTAGATAGTGGGTGCTCTAGGCACATGACGGGAAACAAGAGTTTCTTCTAGACTCTTGCTATGGAGGAAGGAGGATATGTCACTTTTGGTGATGGATCCAAAAAGAAAGTTGTAGACGTGGTCTCCCTAAGCTTAGGAAGAAAGCCAATGGTGTTTGTGGACCTTGCCAACAAGGAAAATAAACCAAAAGCATGCACAAAAAAGGCAAGTATCTCTCCACCAAGGAGCCCCTAGAGCTTCTCCATATGGATCTAATGGGTCATATGCAAACCGAGAGTTTAGGTGGAAAGAGATACATTTTTGTTTATGTTGATGATTTCTCTAGGTTCACATGGACATATTTTCTTAGAGAAAAATCCGAAACTTTTGATAAGTTTAAAATGCGTTGTACTAAAATACAAAATAAAATGAATTCTAACATTAAAAGCATTAAACGGATTAGAAGTGACCATGGGAGGGAATTTGAGAATGCCTCTTTTGAAAGTTATTGCAATAGCTTAGGCATCTCCCATGAGTTTTCGGCTCCTAGGACACCTCAACAAAATGGAGTTGTTGAGAGGAAGAATGGGGTCCTTCAAGAGATGGCCCGTGTGATATTGCTTAGCAACAATGTCCCTAGGAACCTATGGGCCGAAGCCATCAATACGGCTTGCTATATAGGGAATAGAGTTTTCCTAAAGCCCGGATCTAGAAATACCTCCTATGAGTTATGGAAGGGTAGGAAGCCAAATGTTAGCTACTTCCACACATTTGGAAGCAAATGCTATATTTTAAATGACCGTGATCAACTTGGCAAATTTGATGCTAAGAGTGATGAGGGTATCTTTATTGGCTATGCCTTGAATAGTTGAGTGACATAAGAGTGTCTATTTACATGACTCATGATCAAGGTGCAAAAGGTTCCAAATTACTACTTTAATTTGTTTAGCAGCAGATCATGTTCGAAGGGCAGTTTGGAGACTTCATAACTTTTGATTCCGAAAGATTTGGCTGACGTGTCTTATGTCGTTGGAAAGATCAGCATCTGAACTTCAATTTCCACTTTTGAATTGCATCGTTTGGGGTTTCCTAAAAGAAGTTGTTACTCTTTTTACTTTCAAGGTTCAGCAGTCAACAATTGCAGGATTTGAAGAGTCAAGCTTTAATATCTTTAATTTCTTTGTTTAAAATGCTTTGAAATGTGTTGTTATCTTTTATTTTCGTTCCTTTCCTATGCATGGAGGGTTGTTCCATGATTAGGCTACATGATGAGCCTTTATCCTTGTATAAAGTAAGTTAATGAATATTTGCATTTCAGAATATTATCTCTTCGAGATTTTATCTTTCAACTCTGTATCTATTTGGTGGATTCCTTTAGAGTGGTGAGTTTATCATTGGTTCTGTATCCTTGGTTAGTTAAGAGGATGGTGTTTCTGTATCCCTTTTGATTAGTCTTGGTGGTGAGCCGTTTATGCTAGTTTACTAAGGGTGGTGATATATGTATCCCTTGGAAAATTAGTTAATCTATATTTATATGTTCTTGTGTGAGACGGACTGGTTTGTGTGTTATATTTGTGCGTGGGCTGTCCGTGAGTGTGTTTGACAACATTGGAGATTGTTTAGGGCTGTCCAGCACCAGTTTGTGACACAGGAGTGTCTATTTACATGACTCATGATCAAGGTGCAAAAGGTTCCAAATTACTACTTTAATTTGTTTAGCAGCAGATCAAGTCCGAAGGGCAGTTTGGAGACTTCATAACTTTTGATTCCGGAAGATTTGGCTGACGTGTCTTAAGTCATTAGAAAGATCAGCATCTGAACTTCAATTTCCACTTTTTAATTGCATTGTTTGGGGTTTCCTAGAAGAAGTTGTTACTCTTTTTACTTTCAAGGTTCAGCAGTCAACAATTGCGGGATTTGAAGAGTCAAGCTTTAATATCTTTAATTTCTTTGTTTAAAATGCTTTGAAATGTGTTGTTATCTTTTATTTTCGTTCCTTTCCTATGCATGGAGGGTTGTTCCATGATTAGGCTATATAATGATCCTTTATCCTTGTATAAAGTAAGTTAATGAATATTTGCATTTCAGAATATTATCTCTTTGAGATTTTATCTTTCAACTCTGTATCTCTTGGGTGGATTCCTTTAGAGTGGTGAGTTTATCATTGGTTCTATATCCTTGGTTAGTTAAGAGGATGGTGTTTCTGTATCCCTTTTGATTAGTCTTGGTGGTGAGCCGTTTATGCTAGTTTACTAAGGGTGGTGATATCTGTATACCTTGGAAAATTAGTTAATCTATCTTTATATGTTCTTGTGTGAGACGGACTGGTTTGTGTGTTATATTTGTGCGTGGGCTGTCCGTGAGTGTGTTTGACAACATTGGAGATTGTTTAGGGCTGTCCGGCACCAGTTTGTGACACAGGAGTGTCTATTTACATGACTCATGATCAAGGTGCAAAAGGTTCCAAATTACTACTTTAATTTGTTTAGCAGCAGATCATGTTCGAAGGGCAGTTTGGAGACTTCATAACTTTTGATTCCGAAAGATTTGGCTGACGTGTCTTATGTCGTTGGAAAGATCAGCATCTGAACTTCAATTTCCACTTTTGAATTGCATCGTTTGGGGTTTCCTAGAAGAAGTTGTTACTCTTTTTACTTTCAAGGTTCAGCAGTCAACAATTGCAGGATTTGAAGAGTCAAGCTTTAATATCTTTAATTTCTTTGTTTAAAATGCTTTGAAATGTGTTGTTATCTTTTATTTTCGTTCCTTTCCTATGCATGGAGGGTTGTTCCATGATTAGGCTACATAATGAGCCTTTATCCTTGTATAAAGTAAGTTAATGAATATTTGCATTTCAAAATATTATCTCTTCGAGATTTTATCTTTCAACTCTGTATCTATTTGGTGGATTCCTTTAGAGTGGTGAGTTTATCATTGGTTCTGTATCCTTGGTTAGTTAAGAGGATGGTGTTTCTGTATCCCTTTTGATTAGTCTTGGTGGTGAGCCGTTTATGCTAGTTTACTAAGGGTGGTGATATCTGTATCCCTTGGAAAATTAGTTAATCTATTTTCATTTGTTCTTGTGTGAGACCGACTGGTTTGTGTGTTTCTTTTGTGTGTGGGCTGTCCGTGAATGTGTTTGACAACATTGGAGATTGTTTAAGGCTGTCCGGCATCATTGAGCCTATAGAGTTTTCAACTTGAAGACTTGAACCATCATGGAATCATCGAATGTTGTCATTGATGATACAAGGCTCAAGTCTAATGACCATGAGGAGGAGGATGTTGTAGATGATGACTCTCCTTTGGAGAAGGTTGTGGAGACTCCCAATGTTGGGATGTCCAATGGTAATAATGAGGACACACAACCTCTTGATAGAGTTCCTCGTGTGGACTCTAATAAACCCGCTCCATGGGTTAAAAGACTCCATAACAAAGAGGATGTTATTGGAGATGTGAATGAGGGTGTTAGGACTAGGCGTCAAATAGCTAGTCTAATTAGCTACACATGCTACACCTCTCAAATTGAACCCAAAAAGGTTGATGAAGCCTTAAATGATGAGTTTTGGGTTCGTGCCATGCAAGAAGAGCTAAACCAATTCGAAAGGAATGAGATTTGGATTCTAGTTCCTAGGCCTAAAAGCACACATGTTATAGGCACTAAGTGGATTTATAGGAACAAATCCAATGAGGATGGCAACATAGGGCGGAACAAGTCGAAATTCGTCCTACTTTTTCAAGGCCATCAATGGTAGACACAATCAAAACAAAATTCTATCTATTTTGGGGGAAGACGGTGCTTTGATTGATGGTGATGTTCCTGTTCAAAATGAGGCTATCCGCCACTTTCAAAATATTCTTGGCTGCTCGGTTCCTTCTTTGAATAGAGCTGGTACACTTCAAACTTTAATTCATAATCATATTTCAAATGATCAAGCTGATTTGATGAGCAGGGGTGTCACTAATGAAGAGATTCGTGAGGTTTGTGTTAGGATTATGCTCAATAGCAAGAGTGTAATGTTGTGATTAACAATCTTTTTCATATTAATAAAGTGATTTCTGGTTTAACAAATCGTATAGCATTTATAGTTTAATATTATAATTGTCAAAGTAAATAATCATAAGGTCTAAAGACTATGAGAAAAGAAGAATTGTTCGTACATCTGGATATGTATGTGGTAGACAAAATTCTTTAGTTAGTCTTGAATAATGTTCACAACTTAAGTTAAAGGTTGGGCACCTTTATCTTGTTAAAGTTGTAGAATTCTTTTGCTAGCATTTGAGTGGGATCAAATGAGATATGATGAGTCTAAAATCATCGGAGTGTCTTCGAGCAAAAGGATCTAGTGCACTGGGTGTATTGAACTGGATCACAATGAAATACTTTATCTATAACCGTCAATAGATAATAGTCTTTTCATTATCAGGACAATCGGAGAGTCTATCTTAATCCTGAGATAAATGACACTACTACAAAAAATGCAAAAGAAATCGGTTTTTTTATATGGAAGAAATCGGTTTTTGAAATTTTTAAAACCGATCTCTTTTTGAGTGATTTAGAAAAAAAAGCGCAAAAGACATCGGTTTTTAACCGATGTAAAACAAGAGAAAAGAAATCGGTTTTACTTAAAACCGATTTAAAAACCTAGTAGAAAAGAAATCGGTTCTACTTAAAACCGATTTAAAAACCTAGGAGAAAAGACATCGGTTTTAGTTAAAACCGATTTAAAAAACCTGATGTAAAATTGATGAATTACAAAAAAAAATCCCACCGTCGCCGGCCACCGACCAGCCACCACCACCGGCCCGCCTCACCGACCGATCACCGCCGCCGGCACACCCCACCTCCGGCCACCGCCGCCAGCCAACCCCACCTATGATAATAATGACAATTAATTGTCATTATGAGGAATCGAACTCGCAACCTCAAAGTCAAAGTGGTAAGCCTTTACCGCCTGACTACAAGATTGAATGTGTTAACAATTGCACAATATATATATATAACCTATATGAATTGTTAGAAGAAAAAAAAAAAAAAACTTGTTTGATAAATTTAAATTTACTCAACTAATCAAAATTCTAATTTCTACTACAAACATACATATATTAAATAAATTTTATTGGTGGGTTTATTTTTCATTTCATTTTTTATTGTGTGGTTTTGTGTTCTGCTAGAGATATTTTTATGCAAACTTTTTCCCTAAAACTGTATCTTTTGGCAACGAAATAATTTTTTTCATCCATGCTAGATTTTTTGATTTTTCGATACGAATCCAATGGTATAAAGAACGTAAAATTATGGGCGGTATTTTGAAAGTTATGATCAATTATTCAGTCAAAGGTCAGAAGCAATTGAATATATTTTTGTGCAAACTTTTTTCTTAAAACTGTATCTTTTGGCAACAAAATAATTTTTTTTGTCCATGGTAGATTCTTTGATTTTTTGATACGAATCCAACGGTATAAAGAACGTAAAATTCCGGGTGGTATTTTGAAAGTTATGATCAATTATTCATGAGTACTCAAAGGTCGATCGATTGGAGATATTTTTGTGTAAAAATTTTCCTTAAGAAATAATTTTTTTTTTCCATGATGGATTCTTCGAATTTTTGATACGAATCCAACGGTATAAAGAACGTAAAATTCCGGGTGGTATTTTGAAAGTTATGATCAATTTTTCTGTCAAAGGTCAGAATTGGAGATATTTTTGTGCAAACTCTTTCCTTAAAACTGTATCTTTTGGCAAGGAAATAAATTTTTTTGTCCATGTTGGATTCTTCAATTTTTTTATACGAATCCAACGGTTTAAAGAACGTTAAATTCCGGGCGGTATTTTGAAAGTTATGATCAATTATTCATGAGTACTCAAAGGTCAAGCGATTGGAGATACTTTTGTGTAAACGTTTTCCTTAAAACTGTATCTTTTGGCAAGGAAATAAATTTTTTTTTCCATGGTAGATTCTTCAATTTTTCGATACAAATCCAACGGTATAAAGAACGTAAAATTCCGGTTGGTATTTTGAATGTTATGATCAATTTTTCAGTCAAAGGTCAGAATTGAAGCGATTGGAGATATTTTTGTGTAAACTCTTTCCTTAAAACTGTATCTTTTGGCAAGGAAATAAATTTTTTTGTCCATTTTCAGTTCTTCAACTTTTCGATACGAATCCAACGGTATAAAGAACGTAAAATTCCGGGCGGTATTTTGAAAGTTATGATCAATTATTCATGAGTACTCAAAGGTCAAGCGATTGGAGATATTTTTGTGTAAACCTTTTCCTTAAAACTGTATCTTTTGGCAAGGAAATAAATTTTTTTTTCCATGGTAGATTCTTCAAAGTTTTGATACAAATCCAACGGTATAAAGAACGTAAAATTCCGGTTGGTATTTTGAAAGTTATGATCAATATTTCAGTCAAAGATCAGAATTGAAGCGATTGGAGATAATTTTATAAAACTTCTTTCCTTAAAACTGTATCTTTTGGCATGGAAATAAATTTTTTTGTCCATGTTGGGTTCTTCAATTTTTCGATACGAATCCAACGGTATAAAGAACGTAAATTTCCGGTTGGTATTTTGAAAGTTATGATCAATGTTTCAGTCAAAGGTCAGAATTGAAGCGATTGGAGATATTTTTGTGAAAACTCTTTCCTTAAAACTGTATCTTTTGGCAAGGAAATAAATTTTTTTGTCCATGTTGGGTCCTTCAATTTTTCGATACGAATCCAACGGTATAAAGAACGTAAAATTCCGGGTCGTATTTTGAAAGTTATGATCAATTATTCAGTCAAAGGTCAGAAGCGATTCGTGAATCCGCGAGTGAGCTGTTTTCATCGCTCATTTTCTCACTTTTCCAAATCGATTTTTGGAATATTTTCTAATTTAAAAGTGTTTGTTTGCATGTCTACTTTTTTGTGTCAAACGTTGAGCAAATAACGTTGAGTATTTTTAGAGATGTGCCCTTGAATGTGGACATAGGTTAGATTTGCATTGCAGAATTTTGCTTTTGAATCTACATCGGTTTTTATAAAAACCGATGTCTAAACGCTTGCTTTTAATATCGGTTTTTATAAAAACCGTTGTCTTTTCAACGCAAAATTTAAGACATCGGTTTTTATAAAAACCGATGTCTAAACGTTTTTTTTTATAATATCGGTTTTCTTAAAAACCGATGTCTTTTGAAATTGTAATTTTTAAGACATCGGTTTTTATAAAAACTGATTTCTAAAAGCTTTTTTAAAATCGGTTACCAAAAACCGATTTCTTTTAGTGATTTCTAGTGATGTCTTTAAGCATTTTTGTAGTAGTGTGATGGACTTATGGTTGCAAGTGATATCATTTGAGTTATCAATGAGTACGATTATATCGCATAGTCTATCCTCGATAGTTTGGTGATATTCATTTGTTAATCGATAGAGGACTTCATTTATAGATATGGACATCGTGGCTCCATTTATTAAATGAGAGTATAATATCATCATATGGATGTTTTGAGGTAATTGGATATTAAATCTCAACGTTGAGTTTTCGATAGTGTCTATTGAAAACATGGCTTCTGGACAAGTCAAAATATCCAAGTTCAAAACGTGGTCATATGAGTAAATATGGTAACTTGGAGAGTTATAGGCGGTCTATGAACTCTTGGCGATTACTGATATTAATCACGATGATACACTATCTCCAATATGATTGTCTAGGGTATGAATGAGGAGCATCTTCCTTTTCTATCTTTATTTAAGAGTTCAGTTTTAGCTCTTTAGTGGAATGAGTTAAAATTAATGGATCGGACCTAAGTAAATCATTTGTTGATTGTGATTAGGTTATGTCTATTGAAGCCTAAATTTAGATGGCCCACCAAGATCCCCAATCCACACGGACTTGCATGGATCACTTGATATATTCTACCAGACCAATTTAAGGGTCCATCTAGAATTGCATTTAATATATTAAGAATATAATTTGCACATTATTTATGTAATGGGCTGCTCAATTATATTAATATATTAATGAAAGACATGTGGGCTTGTTTCTTTTAGTAAGAATAGGTCTGGTTCACATGTGGGCTTTTTATTTAAAGTCCAATGGATTAAATGAAATAAGAAAATAATATTTGGCCCAATTATTTTATGTGGGGCGGCAAGGTTAAATTTTTAACCTAAGATATTATTTTGTTTTCATTGTTTAAATTAAATAAGAATTAATTAATTTATTAATTAATTGTTTAATTAAGAAACAAATCTTTTATGATTAGGAAATATGATTCCTAATGTTATACTATTGTTGGTAGTATACTAAAAGTAAAAGACTTATTTGGTAAGAAAATAAATAAATAATTTTATTTATTTAATCAAATAAGGAGTCCTTTTATTTAGTCAAAATAAAAGAATAAAAGATCTATGAGTTGGATTAGGGTTTGAAGTCTTAAATGACATGTGAATTTGGGTGCAACACAACTCCTCTTTTGTAGAGGAAAATTGCGGCAACCCTAGGAGAAACACATGAAGAATTCGGCCACCCTAAAAGAAAGAAGGAAAGAAAATTTGGCCACCTATATATTCACTCTTATAGAATTCGGCCACCCTATGGTTTTCACTAGAGACAATTTTCTTCTTCTTCTTCATTCATAGAGAGTTATTTTTATTCTACTAAAAACATAAAAGAGTGATAGATTATTCTTTGATGGTATACTTTTTGCTTATTCATCAATAAGCTTGTGTGTACAACATCGATCTAGGTTCACGCGAGTTTCGATCATTAGATTGAGAACTCAAAAGTGACCGGAATAATCTTAGTATTCTTTTGATTGTTTTTGTGACTAACAAAGAAAAAAAAAGTTTTGTTTGTCCATTCTCAGGTTAGCAATTCAAAGAAAAGGGAGACCACGCTCCTAGGTGATCCACGTTCGTGCTAGGATTGAAGATCTTGCGGATTACCATCGACGTAAGTCAATCGGATCACGCGACAAAAGGTATTCTTCTTTTGTTAGATAATATATATGTTTAATTGATTAAAGGGTTTAAGGTTCATAAAAAGGAAAAATTTTAAAAGTTACTAAATCTATTATTAGTCTCGCTTCCCCTGCGTGTACTACGGTATTTTTCCCTACAATTGGTATCAGAGCCTAGGTTGAACCCTTTTAATTAATTAACGTATATATACGTGGATCTATTTCTTTTTATTGTGATTATGCATGTTTAGAAAGAGATGGCACTCTAAGTATTCGCATATATAATTACATGTGATGTATGGATTTATATATGTTTTATGTGGATTGTTGTTGCTCGATTTTGGTCCTAGATTTTCAATGTAATTTTTGTTTCGGAATTGTAACAAGAAGGGTGGTCTATTATCGCCATAATTCCTTCTTGGTAGTTGCTAGGTTTTATTTTATTTTTTTAATAAGTGCAGTAATTTTTTTATTACTACTGCAGTTTTTTTTATTTAATTTTTATGTGCAGTTTTTATTTTGTAAAAGTACTGCAGTGAATAAAAAAAAAAAAAAAATTAATACTGCAGTATTTTATTATTTTATACTGCTGTAATGTATTCGGGTATTGAAAATTCGAAGACACGAAGAAAAACGAAGCAACCGGAACCGAGAACGAGCACCGTGCGCACCCTAGGAGTGGATTGGGCTGCGCATGGCAAGCCCAAATCTTGGTGGGCTGCGCACGGCAGCCTTGTGTGGCCTTATGGGCTGCGCATGGCAGCCCCTTTGTGGGGTTGTGGGCTGTGCACGCCCATGGGAGGAGGCCGAGGGATGAGCGTATGGTTGATGACCACCTGAAGATCTTGTATTCCTGACAATTGTAATTTACTTGCTTTTCTAGGATGGGCCAAAATTGTTGCTATTTAATTTTTGCTTAAATATTACAATATTTGTTATTGTATGATAACATGACATATAGAATAGGAGTGCCACTCATATATCTCTTTTGGTATGAACATGCATTGAATGATTTAGGTATCTAAATTGGCATCTAGATAACTTGGTAAATCATTCTATGGGATTTAATCACACGCCTTAAATAATTGAGTGGGAGAAGGTGTTTTTGTAACACCTATGGCCTCCAAGGTTAGTTGAGCTTAATTATTTATTGGTAATCCCCCCAAGGGGCGTCCATGAATGGAATTTAGCAACATACTTCCTTACAAGGATAGACTAGACAATGGACTCAAACGAGATCTACTCCCCAAGGAGGGATTTTCGTGAGAGAAAATTGAGGGTCGATATCTTGGTAACACACTCAATGTAATTTTATTGATATCCTCCCAAGAGTTCTTGTCAGTAAAATTGCAAGGCTAAAATTGAAAACGCTGGTTGTTATGTTAACAATTAGGTGGGACCTAGTCTAACTAGTAAATGGTGCGAACTCCCAAAGGAGGCGTAACATTTATGGGTGTTGGATCACCGTTGAATTTTTATGATTGAGTTATTTATTTAAATCAAGATAAATATTCGAAAGTGCTTTATCATGATTATTTACTCATATATATTTTTGTTATATTCAGAAATCATGACCCCATCCCTAATGAACATCTTAAAAGATAATATTTTAACCGGAAATAATTATGTCACATGGAAAAGGAAAATTGGGTTGTTGCTGCAAAGTGAAAAACATAAGTTTGTTATGTCTGCTCCTAAACCACCTGCTCCTACTTATGAATCTCAGATTCATATGGTTGGTAAAGTTGCTACTGTTATGGCCCGTCAAAAGGTCAAGGAACAACAGAAGAAAAAGCAACTTGGGCCTACCAAGAAGGAGACCAAGAAAGTAACCAAGATCAAAGGGAAATGCTTCCTTTGTGGTGAAAAGGGACATTGGAAAAGAAATTGCCCAAAGTCCCAGAATAAGAAGGAACAAGGTAATGTTAATTATCTTGAAACATGTTTTCTGGCAGATTCTACTGATTCTTGGATCATAGACTCTGGAGCCACTAATCATGTTTGTTATTCCTTGCAGGGGTTCCAAGAAAGGAGAAGGCTGAATAAGAATGAAATCAATTTGCGCTTGGGCAACGGAACGTTAGTGTCTACAAGTGCAGTGGGAGATATTAGAGTTTATTTGGATTCTAGAAGGCATTTAGATTTGATAGACATTTATTATGTACCTCAATTCAAGAGGAATTTAATTTCAGTTTCTTGTTTAAATAAATTTGGATATTCGGTTACTTTTAATAAAGTTTTTATTATTAGTAAGAATGACAAAATTATTTGCCAAGGTACATTGGAAAATGGTCTATACTTCTTGCATAGAAATATCTCTCACTCGTTAGACACAGAAATAACGGAACCTAATCATAAAAGAGTAAAATTATCAATAGATGAAACCTACCTATGGCATTTATGCCTAGGTCATATTAACCTTAATAGGATTAAAAGATTGGTATGTGACGGACCTTTAAGTGACTTAAAGGTTGATGATCTACCAACTTGTGAATCTTGTTTGGAAGGTAAAATGACCAAAAGGTTGTTCTCGGCCAAAGGTGCTAGAGCCACTGAATGTTTAGGATTGATACACACTGATGTATGTGGTCCTATGAGCATTCAAGCTAGAGGTGGATATAAGTACTTCATCACCTTCATAGATGATTACTCGAGATTTGGCTATGTGTATCTCATGCGACATAAGTCGGATGCTTTTGACATGTTCAAAGCATTCAAAGCTGAAGTAGAAAATCAGCTTGAGAAACACATAAAAATCTTGAGATCTGATCATGGTGGAGAATATCTATCTGGTGAGTTTCAGCAATATCTTATTGATAATCGGATAGTTTCTCAGTTTTCTGCACCAGGAACACCTCAACAGAATGGGGTGGCAGAAAGGAGAAATAGAACTCTTTTGGATATGGTTAGGTCTATGTTGAGTTATTCAATACTTCCTATTTCTTTTTGGGGATATGCTTTACAAACTGCTATATACATTCTAAACGATGTACCATCTAAGTCCGTTCCTAAAACACCGCATGAGTTGTGGACTGGGCGCAAGCCTAGTTTACAACACTTAAGGATATTTGGTTGTCCTGCGCATGTGTTAAAAGGAAAGACAGAAAAGATGGAGTCCCGTTCGGAAACATGTATATTTGTAGGGTATCCAAAAGAAACTAAAGGATATTATTTTTATAGTCCTTCAGATCTTAAAGTATTTGTTTCGACAAATGCTAAATTTCTGGAAAAAGACTATATGAATGATTTTGTGCCTAGAAGTAGAATTGTCCTGAATGAGATGTCAGGAAATACAATTCCACGAGAGGTTACACAACCTAACCCAATTGTAAGTTCCGATCCAACACAAGATCAACAACCCACCATTCCTCGTCGTAGTGGGAGGGTTAGAACACAACCCGAAAGATACATCGGTCTGGGAGAATCAGTGGAGAATCTCCCGGACGACGATGATCCCTACACGGACAAGGAAGCTATGGAGGATGTTGATAGTCGCCATTGGCAAAAGGCAATGCAATCCGAGATTGAATCTATGTTCGATAACAAAGTCTGGTCCCTTGTAGACTTGCCTAAAGGGATAAAACCCATTGGGTGCAAGTAGGTATACAAGAGGAAAAGAGGTATGGATGGTAAGGTGGAAACCTTTAAAGCTAGATTGGTAGCTAAAGGGTATACACAGAAAGAAGGTATCGATTACGAGGAAACCTTCTCTCCTGTGGCCATGCTTAAATCCATTAGGATACTCTTATCCATTGCAGCATCTTTAGATCTAGAGATTTGGCAAATGGACGTCAAGACAGCTTTCCTTAATGGAAGTCTTGACGAAAGCATCTACATGATGCAACCAGAGGGATTCATTGAAAAGGGCCAAATGGAAAAGGTATGCAAGTTGCAGAAATCCATATATGGATTGAAGCAAGCATCCAGATCCTGGAACATAAGGTTTGATCAAGCTGTCAAAGGTTTTGGATTTATTCAGAATCCTGACGAACCTTGTGTATACAAAAGGATTAAGGGCGACAAGTTGGTTTTCCTGATTCTTTATGTTGATGATATACTACTCATTGGAAACGATGTAGGTGTATTGACATCAGTAAAAGAATGGTTAGCAAAACAATTTGATATGAAGGACTTAGGAGAAGCAAGTTTTATTCTAGGTATCTAAGTAATAAGGGATAGAAAGAATAGAACGATTGCATTATCCCAAGCTTCATACATAGACAAGATCTTGTCTAGGTTTTCCATGCAGGATTCCAAGAAAGGTATGTTACCTTTCAGACATGGAATCAAGCTTTCTAAGGAACAAGTTCCTAAGAATGAGCATGAAGAGCAATTCATGAGTAGAGTTCCATATGCCTCGGCAGTTGGAAGTCTCATGTATGCAATGCTCTGTACTAGACTAGATATTTGTTTTGCTGTTGGCATAGTTAGCAGGTTTCAATCGAAACCTGGTCCTGATCACTGGACGGCAGTCAAGCATATTTTCAAGTATCTTAAAAGAACGAGAGATAATATGCTTGTATACTTCGGAGGGGATTTGATTCCCGTTGGGTATACAGATTCTGATTTCCAATCAGATTTTGACTCTAGAAAATCCACATCAGGGGCTGTGTTTACTATTGGAGGAGCAGCAGTTATATGGAGGAGTATCAAGCAATCTTGTATTGCTGATTCCACCATGGAAGCTGAGTATGTTGCTGCATGCGAGGCTGCCAAAGAGGCTGTTTGGCTTCGCCAATTCTTGATTGACTTGGAAGTGGTTCCTAGTGCGAATAAGCAGATCACTATCTACTGTGACAACAGTGGAGCAGTGGCTAATTCGAAAGAACCAAGAAGTCACAAGAGAGGTAAACACATTGAAAGAAAGTATCATCTTTTAAGGGAGATTGTTCAAAGAGGTGACGTGACGATTATCAAAATCGCGTCAGCAGAAAATCTAGCAGATCCCTTCACAAAGGCTCTACCTCAGAAGAGTTTCGATGGGCATCTAGAGAACATGGGCTTGAGAGATATGACACATTTGCTATAGTGCAAGTGGGAGATTGTTAGGATTATGCTCAATAGCAAGAGTGTAATGTTGTAATTAACAATCTTTTTCATATTAATAAAGTGATTTTTGGTTTAACAAATCGTATAGCATTTATAGTTTAATATTATAATTGTCAAAGTAAATAATCATAAGGTCTAAAGACTATGAGAAAAGAAGAATTGTTCGTACATCTGGATATGTATGTGGTAGACACAATTCTTTAGTTAGTCTTGAATAATGTTCACAACTTAAGTTAAAGGTTGGGCACCTTTATCTTGTTAAAGTTGTAGAATTCTTTTGCTAGCATTTGAGTGGGATCAAATGAGATATGATGAGTCTAAAATCATCGGAGTGTCTTCGAGCAAAAGGATCTAGTGCACTGGGTGTATTGAACTGGATCACATTGAAATACTTTATCTATAACCGTCAATAGATAATAGTCTTTTCATTATCATGACAATCGGAGAGTTTATCTTAATCCTGAGATAAATGATGGACTTATGGTTGCAAGTGATATCATTTGAGTTATCAATGAGTACGATTATATCGCATAGTCTATCCTCGATAGTTTGGTGATATTCATTTGTTAATCGATAGAGGACTTCATTTATAGATATGGACATCGTGGCTCCATTTATTAAATGAGAGTATAATATCATCATATGGATGTTTTGAGGTAATTGGATATTAAATCTCAACGTTGAGTTTTCGATAGTGTCTATTGAAAACATGGCTTCTGGACAAGTCAAAATATCCAAGTTCAAAACGTGGTCATATGAGTAAATATGGTAACTTGGAGAGTTATAGGCGGTCTATGAACTCTTGGCGATTACTGATATTAATCACGATGATACACTATCTCCAATATGATTGTCTAGGGTATGAATGAGGAGCATCTTCCTTTTCTATCTTTATTTAAGAGTTCAGTTTTAGCTCTTTAGTGGAATGAGTTAAAATTAATGGATCGGACCTAAGTGAATCATTTGTTGATTGTGATTAGGTTATGTCTATTGAAGCTTAAATTTAGATGGCCCGCCAAGATCCCCAATCCACACGGACTTGCATGGATCACTTGATATATTCTACCGGACCAATTTAAGGGTCCATCTAGAATTGCATTTAATATATTAAGAATATAATTTGCACATTATTTATGTAATGGGCTGCTCAATTATATTAATATATTAATGAAAGACATGTGGGATTGTTTCTTTTAGTAAGAATAGGTCTGGTTCACATGTGGGCTTTTTATTTAAAGTCCAATGGATTAAATGAAATAAGAAAATAATATTTGGCCCAATTATTTTATGTGGGGCGGCAAGGTTAAATTTTTAACCTAAGATATTATTTTGTTTTCATTGTTTAAATTAAATAAGAATTAATTAATTTATTAATTAATTGTTTAATTAAGAAACAAATCTTTTCTGATTAGGAAATATGATTCCTAATGTTATACTATTGTTGGTAGTATACTAAAAGTAAAAGACTTATTTGGTAAGAAAATAAATAATTAATTTTATTTATTTAATCAAATAAGGAGTCCGTTTATTTAGTCAAAATAAAAGAATAAAAGATCTATGAGTTGGATTAGGGTTTGAAGTCTTAAATGACATGTGAATATGGGTGCAACACAACTCCTCTTTTGTAGAGGAAAATTGCGGCAACCCTAGGAGAAACACATGAAGAATTCGGCCACCCTAAAAGAAAGAAGGAAAGAAAATTTGGCCACCTATATATTCACTCTTATAGAATTCGGCCACCCTATGGTTTTCACTAGAGACAATTTTCTTCTTCTTCTTCATTCATAGAGAGTTATTTTTATTCTACTAAAAACATAAAAGAGTGATAGATTATTCTTTGATGGTATACTTTTTGCTTATTCATCAATAAGCTTGTGTGTACAACATCGATCTAGGTTCACGCGAGTTTCGATCATTAGATTGAGAACTCAAAAGTGACCGGAATAATCTTAGTATTCTTTTGATTGTTTTTGTGACTAACAAAGAAAAGAAAAGTTTTGTTTGTCCATTCTCTGGTTAGCAATTCAAAGAAAAGGGAGACCACGCTCCTAAGTGATCCACGTTCGTGCTAGGATTGAAGATCTTGTGGATTACCATCGACGTAAGTCAATCGGATCACGCGACAAAAGGTATTCTTCTTTTGTTAGATAATATATATGTTTAATTGATTAAAGGGTTTAAGGTTCATAAAAAGGAAAAATTTTAAAAGTTACTAAATCTATTATTAGTCTCGCTTCCGCTGCGTGTACTACGGTATTTTTCCCTACAGTTTGCTTCTCGCTTCACCCTAATAAAGCTCCAGGGCCTGATGGTTTTAATGCCCATTTCTTTAAAAAGACATGGGATATAGTTGGTGGAGACGTGATCAACGCTGTTCAAGAATTTTTTCGAACCGGTCATCTTCTCAAAGAGCTCAATACAACGATCTTAGCTTTGGTTCCTAAAGTTCCAAATCCTTCTAGAATGACGGACTTTAGACCGATCTCTTGTTGCAATACTCTCTATAAGATCATTGCAAAGATCATTGCTAATAGGATTAAGATCATCCTTCCTGACATTATAACCTCTCCGCAATCAGCTTTTGTGGCCAGAAGACGGATTGGTGATAATATCCTTCTTGTCTAAGAGCTTATGAGGAATTACCATAAAGATGATGGCTCTTGATGCAGTAAAATCTGTGTTCAATTTACTAAGAAAGTTCGTTCACTGGGATCGGCGATTCTATCGGTCAAAGCCAAATAATCTAGCAAGGATTACTCTAAATGCGAAAATTAAATTGCATAATGCTTTTCTTTGGAAGATTGTTTAACTCTAAAATTTACCTAAATTATGACTTCTTGGACTAAGAACTAAATCAATTAAAATCAAATCAAAGAATGAATGTATGGAGAGAAATACTAGGGAATCGATGCACCTTTCTTAGACACTCAATGCTCACAATCAGTCTCGTTAAACACTTCAATCCAGTTACGGGCTTGTTTTCAAGATAATTCAATTAGGTTTGAAGATCCTTTCCATTACTTGCACACGGTCATGCAACAAATACGGATTAATAATCTAGGGTTCTTCCTACTACTCACACACGGTCATGTAATGAGCAATTGTCAAAACCCATATTTTACACAAAAACTCTAAGCCAAATTAACATAGCACGGTCATGCATATATCAATTTTCCTGTTTATTAAGCTTTTGATTCAGATTTAAATGGAACGGTCATCCACACCTAAACCCTAATCTCATAGATAAACTAAACTACAAAACTCAAATCACTTGCGGTCACAACATAATCAGAGAAAGTAGAATAGAGCAATTAATTCAATAAACAAAACGAAACCAAATTGATTAACAAAAGATAGACTAATAGTTCACATAGAGTTATCCAAAATCGGTTACATCATCCCCTAGATATAGGTTTAGTTACACATCAATGGAGAGAACGAAAACATAGAAGAGATGGAGAGAAAACCCATTATGGTGAGATGCTCTTCACTTGAAATCTCCGTCATCTTCTTGTTTCCAATAATATTCTAATGATGAATGGAAAAGAATGAATGAATGAATTGGTATCTGATCGATGATGGATGTTGTGTGTTGCTCTCCTTTTTATATCCCTCATGGTCTCCTTAAGTTTTCTTTTTAATAAGTCTTCTGACCTGGCTCAAGGAACTGAAAAAGCGGGTTACCGCTGCCCGTACCGCTTATGGTGCACTTGCCTGGGCAGCGGTAAATCGAACGGCGACAAACTGATCTGGCTCGCTGGCTGTACCGCTTGGCGTGCACTTGCCTCCTGAGCGGTCCGGTCAGCGATAAATGGCACTTCTTGACCGCTTGGCGTGCTGCCGATGGAGCATGTGCCTGTTGAGCGGCATGGGCCGCGGTAAATGGCAATTTTAGCCACTTTTTTCATCTTATTACTCCATTTCTCCGAAATAAGATCGGATCAATCCTTCTATTGAAAGAGACCTACAAAGGCTTTAACAAACACATCAACCCACCAAAAGGACTCAAGAAACAAGCATATACAAAGGAAAAACGGGCAAAATATAAGCATAGACTAAGACTGATCAAATACCCTCAAACCTATCTTTTGCTCGTCCTCGAGCAAAACCAAACATTCCTAAACTGAAAAGAAAACTAAATCCTAATAAAGCCACTTTCGCAGGGAACGCGATAGCATTGAGCACATGCTACAAGCCTTTAAACCTCTAGGTGTCCCTAGAAGGAGGAGTGTTGTCTCCTGAGGGTTCTCAACTATGACACCCACAAACATATCCCACAAACTAATCATTCGAGATGCAAACAATTAATGCCCAGACTGAAACAATGCATGCGAACGCCAATAGGTAAGGACTAACATTAAGTCACAAATTTGAAAGCATTGCTCAGTTTTAATTAAAAGCCCAAACTCAAAATATTCTAGCATCAAAAACACTTTCGCCGAATGCCATAGATGTAATTCGCCTCGACTCTAAGCCTCACCAGATATCGCTCATATTTCTCACAGAACCTAGGCAAATTCACTCATCAAGCATATGCGAAAGAAGTTATGCACAAGAAATTTCAAATTATAATCGCATATGAATATATCATTGAAAGAACGCTTGATTTGTATGCAAAGATCTCATGAAAAGAATCGAATCATTATGAGCAAGATAAACACACGCTTCACTTCTACTTTCATAGCAAGGATAACCAGCAGATCAATTAGACTTTTCATTAGGTTGTAATGGGGCTATTGGGTAAAGGTTAGAAAAGAACGGGATGTAGGAGTTCAAAAACCTAGGATCATTCAGTGAGAGCCTTCAGTTACCTTTATGGCTTGGCGCAAGCTCTTAGGTCTTTATTGACTTCCTTTGTCAGTGGAATAATGCCACTTACCATTCATTGATGTCCCCTTAATTCACCATTCTCTTTTGCCCACTCCTTCGAGAGTAGATACAACACTTAAATCTTTTGACATGTTGTGTTCCTTAGATTCTTTTCTCTGGCACACGCAACTCACCATTCATTTTGGTGGCAAAACTTTCTTTTTCTTTCCTCTTTTTTTTTTTTAATTTTTTATTTTTTATTCTTTTTTTTTATATTTTATTTTTTTATTTTTATTTTTTAAACATAATAATACAAAACCAGACAACCTTTCCTCTTTCATTTGGATTGAATGCAGCTCCTTCTTTATTTGACTGATATCATTTTCACATAGATTCTCATGCGAACTCTTCAGCTTTCTTCACAATCTCAAAGCGTGATCCCCAGTTAACAGGTATGGCTATAATATGGTTTACATGGGTTACAGTAAATGTGGTGAAGAAAGAAAAGGCAACTCAGTGTTTGGCTTCAAACAGGGCTATGGAGCACACACACAAGGGTAGGAAATATTACAGGCCTTTTAAGTAGTTCACGCACACAAAGTCTACATCACTTCCACTGGTTCGACTTACTCAAGAACAAAGATAACATGTGAAACTTTTTATGATGAATGCTCTATAATGCTCAATGTTCAACCTATAGAGATCAAATCTAATGCTAAGAACCTACTGAGTGTTTAAAGAATAGAAACAAAATAATCCCTCATATATGTCATTTATGTACGCACTTTGGCTTAGTGAACTCACAGGGTAGTCTCCACTATTAATCATGGCAATCCAACTATGCATCCTATCCACTATCACATCAAGAGCATGTCATAAGTTATGAAAAATGCAATGCAATACTCTAAGTGGCAAGATGTTAGTTTAAACCCAGTGATTCAAGCATATCATTTCAAAGTCACATACCAAAACATCTCATCAAAGTTAATGCAGGAACGACAGACTCTAAAAGAAAACTGAAAAACTTGACTCAAGACTCAAAACAACGACACACCCCCAAACCTAAACTCGACATTGTCCCCAATGTTGACAATCAAGAAAAAACAGGCAGTGAAAGACAAAAGAAAAAAAACAAAAGAAAAAAAATAAAAGTTCAAAAAGAAAATCCATAGCCTACTAATCTCCTCCATCCTCATCTGACAGCTGCAAGATCTCGGTCCCCTGATCGGAGTCTATCTGGTCATCATGCATCGGCTCCTCATCATCAAAGTGTAAGATCGGGGTCCGCTGGTCAAAGTTCTGCGGCTCAAGACCTGATCCACCAGCTGCAAAAGGATCCGGGTCTGGAATAGGGGTCTGAAACGGTGCTCCACTCCCACTAGCCACAGAAAACCGGCTAGTCATCATCCCGCGCAGCTCCTCTATGTTTGTCTCGACAGTGTCAAAACGAGCATCCATCCGTCCCTCTAACTGCCCGAAACGCAAATCCATGTAAGTCTGCATAGCCTACAAAAGAGTGGTAAATGGGTCACCTCCTGGCTGAGCTTCGCCTAGCTGAGTGGCATCTGGTGCCCCTTGAGGCTGGTCCTGTAAAAGCGCTGCTGCCTCAGCCTCTCGCGCCTCTCGCTCCTCCCGGCGACGTCTTCTCTCCCCATAATTTCCAATAGGAGGAATGCCCCGAAGAACTAACTGCTGGTTCCAGTTTGTCAAGTTCATCATACTCGGGTCATGACTCTCTAACCATGTACTCACATCAATGCCTGCCTGTCTGCAGAAAGCAGTGATCAAACACGGAAATACCATGGACTGGTCATCGTGCGCAGTAGCGTCATGAATGGCATTGAAAATCACCCGTCCAATATTGATAGGGCCACCTGTCCTCAAACGAAGCAACACACGGGCCTGGTCATAAAAGATCTCTGAACAGTGCTGGGATGGCATCAGTGAGTATGTCAGGAAAAGGTTCCAAAAGGCAACATCGGCATGCGTGTCGCGCTGGTATAGTTTCACTAATGTACCCCATTCCTCCTGTCCATCCATCCTAAGGCCTGCAGCCACTCTCCCTCTGTAAGGGTCAAGATCTGCAATATATTCTATTCCTCGACCGTTACTAATAGCCACCTCTAGAGTGTCAAAGTACTGATTAATGGCCTCCGGAGTTATATGGACCTCAACACCCTGCACTAAAACTGGGCCCCCAACTAAAAGCCTCTCTGGTACAGCACTAGCATAATACTCCGTCACAATCCCCCTGTTCGGTCTAGGTGGGCGTGCAACATATCCACCCCATCTGCGGTCCGCAACCATCTCTGGAACAGGCGTCTGTACCAAACTCTCAACGTCAATTCCTCTCTCAATAATCCAAGGTCGCCCGAGGAAATCGCCAAAACGACTTTTAAAGTCCTTGTTTTGTGCCTGTTTCGGCACTGCCTTCTGTTTCCTCTTATCGGGTGTGCTGACCCGAGGACGCTTCCCTTGATTAGTCCTTGCCATCTGTAGATAAAATATGCCAAAATTACACACATACCTCCACCGAAAATTCGGTAGCACTTCGTTTCAAAATTCATCTCCAAATATGTTTACAATGCCATATAAATCACATGGAACACCAAATAATCACATGCAAGGTTCATCTAAACCCAATCTATCCTTCAAATTCAAGCATGGCAACCATTATTCAACAAACATTCAAAATCTCTTATGAACAAAGAATTTCGGAATTCCCTAAACACCAAGTGAAACACACCACAATAAGCTTAATCATGCTAAATAACTCAATATGAACAAAACCCATTGATCAATAAAACTTGGAAACTGAAATTTGAGCACTAAAAACTCTCTATCTCTTCATACCATATTGTAGAATCAAACTTCATAAGTTAAAGCCATTGAAGCAAAATAGAAGAGAGAAGAGAATGCATACCTTGTTGTTGAACGAGGAGAGGAGAGACTATGGAAGAAATTTGAGAAGAAAAGAAAAGAATTGGGAGGGAGAAGAAAGAGAAAATGCAGCAACTGTGGGTCAAATGAGACCCACCAGACTGCTCGTCCATTATAATGAAGAAGGCAACTTTTTACCCTACCACCGACTAGGCACGCTGCATGAGCAGCGGTCCGTCCAGCGGTAGAGCGCAATTACGCTTACTTGGAGAGTCCAAACGCACCATTTCATTTTCGTTACCGCTGACTATGCACTTTCCTCTTCAGCGGCACGGCCAGCGAGCCATTCCAGTGTTGTCATTAAATGATGCCCGCTATGCGGACACCTTGCTCCTTGAGCGGTCCATGCCGCGTTAAACTCACCGTTCATCAGGTCTTCATTTACCGCTGACCATGCAATGTCCTCCTGAGCGGTCTGGTCAGCGATAAATGGCAATCGCTGCAGGTCTTCAATTTACCGTTGACCATACAAGGTCCTCCTCAGCGGCCTAGGCTGCGAGCCATTCCAGTGTTGTCATGTTAGACTGGACCGCTGACCATGCAATGTGTCCCTTGAGCGGCACGGGCAGCGGTAATTCCCAAACTTTGCTGTCCGAACCTGATTCTGACCAAGACAACAAGCACACATAAAGCATATCTGCACACAACTCAATATCTAGAATTTTCACTACCCCCAAACCTGGATTGAAAAATACTCTTCACTAAACATACGACTCACACTAATTACGGACTCAAAGAACTCTAAAGAAAATAAACGAAATAGAAAAGGAAAAGAAAAAGTTACCTAGGTGGGTTGCCTCCCACCAAGCGTTGTATTTAGCGTCTAGGCAAGACGTGTGAGAGCGCTACGGCTCAGTAAGCTCAACATCCTCCATTTGAACGACCTTGTCAAGCTCCATAATGTAAGGTTTTACCCTATGCCCATTGACCTTGAACTTGTCGCCATTCTTCTCGTTCTGCACTTCTACAGCTCCGTGGGGAAAAATGTGAGTTACCACGTAAGGTCCAAACCACCTGGACCTCAACTTACCGGGAAACAACTTCAGTCTTGAGTTGAACACCAGCACTTACATACCTGGACGAAGATCTTTATGCACTATCATCTTGTCATGTATCAACTTAGTCTTCTCCTTGTACAGTTTTGCACTCTCGTATGCCTCTAAGCGAAATTCTTCGAGCTCACACAGCTGAAGCTTCCTCTCCTCACCGGCCTTGTCATAATCAAAGTTCAACTTTCTGATTGCCCAGAAAGCTCTATGTTCAAGTTCCACTGGAAGGTGGCACGCTTTTCCAAAAACCAACCTATATGGACTCATCCGAATAGGTGTTTTGAAAGCTGTTCGGTAGGCCCACAGTGCATCATCTAACTTCAAAGCCCAATCCCTTCGAGTTGAATTTACAGTCTTCTCCAGGATACCCTTTATTTGCCTGTTGCTGACCTCAACCTGTCCTGAAGTCTGTGGGTGGTATGGTGTAGCAACCTTATGCCGTACACCATATTTCTTCAAAAGTGCAGCAAAGGATCTGTTGCAAAAATGCGTACCTCCATCGCTAATGATGGCTCTAGGGGTCCCGAATCTTGCAAATATCGTCTCCCTCACAAATTTCACCACAGTTTGACCGTCATTATTCCTTGTGGCCTTTGCTTCTACCCATTTTGACACATAATCAACCGCTACCAAGATGTAACTATTACCACAAGATGGTGGGAATGGTCCCATGAAATCGATGCCCCATACGTCAAAAAGCTCTATCACCAAATTCCCAGATAAGGGCATCTCATTTCGCCTACTTATACTCCCTGTACGTTGACATCTGTCGCATGCCACACAGAACCGGACTGCATCCTTGTGTAATGATTCCCAGAAGAATCCAGATTGCAACACTTTCAAAGCTGTCTTTCTTGCACCAAAATGTCCTCCACATTGTAGCTCATGACAAAATTTCAGAACGTCTCTCTGCTCTGACTCAGGAACACATCTTCTTATCACAGAATCAGGACCATGAGTGTATAAATAAGGGTCATCCCAAAAGTATTTTTTTGCTCTTGAAATGAACCTTTGTCTTCCTTGTGAGTTCAGCTCATCCGGGACTACTCCACTTACCAAATAGTTAACCAAATCAGCATACCATGGTTCACTATCTTTCACAGCCAACAATTGCTCATTCGGGAACTTCTCATGCAATGGTAAGTTGTCTACTTCATCCGGATTTTTCAGTACTAACCTGCTTAGATGATCAGCAACCACGTTCTCACTACCTTTCTTGTCTCGTATTTCCAAGTCAAATTCTTGTAGCAGGAGAATCCACCGAATCAATCTAGGCTTGGCATCCTTTTTCTGAAGAAGATGACGAAGGGCTGCATGGTCTGAATATACAATGACTTTGGCGCCCACCAAATACGTTCAGAATTTCTCCAATGCAAAAACTACTGCTAGAAGCTTCTTCTCAGTTGTTGAGTAGTTCAATTGGGCGTCATTCAAGGTTCGAGAAGCATAGTATATCGCGTGCGGAACCTTGTCTACCCGCTGCCCCAAAACTGCTCCGATGGCATAATCCGAAGCGTCACACATTAATTCAAAGGGCAATTCCCAATTGGGGGGAATTATTACTGGTGCGGTGGTCAATGCACTCTTCAAAGTGTTAAAAGCTACCATGCATTCCTCACTGATCGAACTATTTTATACCTATTTGAGGTCCCCCATTTCCGATCGTTTGTCTCGTTTTCGAGCGTATTTTTGTATATAATGTTTTGTTTGAGCTATGTGTAGGTACATATTCCCTACAATAGGTGTTTGAGCATAAATGAATGTTAGGGAAGCAAAATGAGCCAAAAACGGATCAAATGGAGTATATGTTGAGTGTCGTGCCTCTCCGTCGACACAGACAACGGCGTGATCTAAGCCTAGCCGTACCCACGGTTGATCCGTCGTCGAGATAGAATGCGACAACGAGACTGCGGCAGAACCCCCTCGACATTCCAGCAGCTTACGGATGAAGTGTAGAAAATCCAAATTCGGCGGTCAACATCTGCGGCCAGGCCGCAGAATTGAAACCGCCGATCAACATCAGTGAGTCCAGAAGCAAATTCGGCGGCCACGATTCAACCGCCGATTCAACCGCCGATCAATTCCAGAATGTCACTTTTCCATTCTGCGGTTTGGAATCTGCGGCCAGGCCGCCGATTAAACCGCCGATCGCCCAGCGAGAGGCCGATTTTGGGCGAAATGAGAGGGGCAAACTCGTCAATTCATCCCCATTTCAGCCTTAAAACTCCCAACACTATATAAACACCCTTTTTGCCTCATTCTTTCAGAATCCACACTTCCCACCACTTCCTCTTCTTCTTCATCTTCATCTTCTTCACCTAATAAGAGAGAGAGAAGCTTTCTAGAGCATCCATGGAGGTTTTTCCTCCATGGATGCTCCCCACTTCATCTTCTACCCATCATCCACCCATTTAGGAGTAGATTGCAAGGAGAAAGGAGGGTCTTTGGACCAATTTCGAGCTAGGGTTTCATGGAGGACTTGGAGGAGGTTTTCTTCAAGGGTTGTCTCTTTTAACTCATCTCTTTGTATTTCTTGTTTTCTTAAATGTGTAATCCCCATTTGGGAATATTTGTAAACTTATATTTGTGCTCAATATATATAATGGTTGTTTTTATATCCAATTTGTGTTTTGATTCATTCTTGATTGTTGTTGAATATATCTCTTATCTTGAAATGCATGTTTATTGATGATTGGAAATTGATATGTGTTCATGGATGGGATTAGGAGTAGATTAACTTAATTGTAGGAGTAGTTGTAATCAAATATCCCATTTGTGTATGTATGTTGATGGAAGGTCGAAATTGCATGTCATGAATTGGTTTGAGTGAATTAGAGTTAGGATTGTGCTTTTGGAGGGGCTCTCCGGGCATAGTTTTGGCTAATTAGCTAGGAAGAGTGGGTGAACCTATAAATTGTCATATTAGAAGGGTTTGGTTCATTGTTCTTGTAAACAATTGGACTTTAGCTATTTCTCACTCTAGGGGCTCTAGGTGAGTCATGGTTAGAGTTACAATTATTGGTCTTTGGCTATATCTCATGCTAGGGGCTCTAGGTGAGTTATGGTCGGAGATACAATCACTCTTTCCACACTCATTAGACTTTCACGTTGCCATTTTACATTACGAAGCAATCATTGGGGCTCAATGTAGTTTTGTTTGTAGAATCGGTTCACATATGTTGGTTGCGGTTTCGTGTTTGAGAGGTTCTCGGCACACTCTTCAACCGTTAGCTCTATGAGTGGGTATAAATCGGATTGAGGCAAGAACGAACCCTTAACTAAAATTGGATGTCCTTAATGTCTAACAACCAACTATTTGTGCACTTATGTATGGTGAACTTGTTGAACCTTGTGTGGCCATTTTCATGCATCTCTCCTATCCACCATTTTATTTATCACTTTAAACATCATTCTCACCCTTCCATATTCTCTTTGTTTTTATTTATTTTCATTTTCATTTTCTATACACACACACCGCATTGTACATACATTTCACACATATCATTCTTACCTTTCCACATTCTATTTACATGCTTACAATAAACTCTAGAACTTGATACGGTTGACGAATCATACCTCCCTGCGGAACGATACCCTCGCTTACCGCTTTACTAGTCTTTTGCTAGTTTAGAGCACATTGCGTAGGAAACCCCTTTTTAAATGAATAATCTTTTGATCCTTGCGATTTCTTAACGACGGAAAAAGCCAGTATCACTCACTGACCTCAAAATCAATTTCTTTTTGTAGGAGCAAACACAAGGGAATCGTTATCTTTGAAAAGTCCTTTATAAATCTTCTGTAAAAACCTGCGTGCCCAAGAAACGACCTCACATCCTTCACGGATTTTGGAGGCTGTAAACTACTAATCACCTCTACCTTGGCTTTGTCCACTTCAATTCCTCTTCTTGAAATCACATGTCCGAGAACTATCCCTTGTTGTACCATGAAGTGGCACTTTTCCCAGTTCAACACCAAGTTGTTCTCTTCGCATCTCTTAAGGACCAAGGTAAGGTTGTGCAAACACAAATCAAATGAATCCCCAAACACCGAGAAGTCATCCATGAATACCTCAATGATTTCCTCCAACATATCTGAAAAAATTGACATCATACACCTCTGAAAGGTGCCCGGAGCATTGTAGAGACCAAACGGCATTCTTCTATAAGAAAACGTCCCAAATGGACAAGTGAAAGTAGTTTTTTCTTGATCATCCGGTGCGATAGCTATCTGATTGTAACCTGAATACCCATCGAGGAAACAATAATGACTGTGCCCTGCTAATCGCTCAAGCATCTGATCTATGAAAGGAATAGGAAAATGATCTTTTCTGGTAGCAGTGTTCAGCTTCCTGTAGTCGATACACACCCTCCATCCTGTCTGAAGCCTCTGTGGAACCAACTCATTCTGCTCATTGCGAACCACGGTAATACCTGATTTCTTAGGAACTACGTGAATCGGGCTGACCCACTTACTGTCTGATATGGGATAAATTATCCCCACTTGTAGAAGTTTCAGGACTTCTTTCTTCACTACCTCTTTCATTATCGGATTTAATCTCCTTTGAGCCTCTCTTGACGGTCTAGACTCTTCTTCGAGAAATATCTTGTGCATGCAAATTGTTGGACTGATTCCCTTGATATCTTCAATTTACCATCCTATAGCTGACTTGTGTTTCTGTAGAACCCCAATGAGCCTTTCTTCCTCAATACTCTGCAATTCTGAAGCAACAATTACCGGGTATGTCTCATTCTCACCTAGATACACATACTTCAGAGTTATTGGTAACTCCTTGAGTTCCAACTTTGGTGGTGGATCATTGGCCAAACTGACATTTGAAACTTGGAAGTCTTCAACTGCTTCTTCAGCTAGTTTAGAACTATCTTCAGTCTTGTCGTCTTGATCGTCCCAATCCCAATCCGCCAAATCCTCATCCTTGAATATTCCATCAATCCCAGGGTCTAAAACCTCGATGAATGAACAATCATCAGCTCCGGCAGGGTATGATGATGCTTCAAACAGTTTGAACTCCACTGTCTCATCTAACACTGTCATTGAAAGTTTTCCATTCTGCACATCAATAAATGTCTTTGCTGTGGCCATGAACGGTCTACCCAGAAGAACAGGTCCCATGTTAGTCTCTTTACTTACGTCCTCCATGTCTAATACCACGAAATCTGCTGGAATAATAAGCTTTCCAACTTGGACCAGTACATCTTCAACATGCCCTCTCGGATATCTTACTGAACCATCTGCTAACAGAAGTGACATTGTGGTAGGCTTCAACTCATTCAAACCTAACTGCTTGTAAATAGAATAAGGCATCAAATTAATACTGGCACCTAAATCTAGCATTGCTCTTTCAAGTTGGGTACCTCCTACTGTGATATTGATGCAGAAACTGCCCGGATCTTTCAGTTTGGGAGGAAGTTCCTTTTGCAAAACTGCACTAGCACTACCTGCTATATATTCCTGATGATTCGGTCCAAACTTCTGCCTGTTGGTGTGAAGGCTCTTGAAAAATTTTGCATATGCGGGCATCTTTTCTATCATCTCAAGAAGAGGTAAGTTCACATGTACCTTGGACAGAACATCAAAAATCTCTTTGAATGCCTTACTTAGCTTGTCCCTTTTAAGTCTCCCAGGAAAAGGAATTGGTGGAACATATGGAGGGGGTGGAATATAAGGGTCTGACGATTTGTGTAAAACCGAGGTCTTCTTTGGTGGTGGATCTACCACTACCTCTTCTTCTTCTCTATCCTCCTCTGATCCCCTGGTGTCCTCTTTCTTTTGCCCTCTAACAACTTCAATGTCTAACACTCGCCCACTTCTCAACACAGTCAATGCCTTGGCTTGTTCTGATTGACTAGGGAACCGTCCTGGTTCATTCTTGCGAACTGCGTCGACTATTTGTCCCATCTATGTTTCTAAATTTTTAATGGATGACTCAACATTGTTAAATCTCTGATTTGTATCATGTGAGAAACGCTCTGTATTCTCAGCTAGGGATGTCACAATATCCTCTAAGGATCTCTTCTTCGGCTGATAGGTGGTACTGTCTCTATTTGCAGCATTGTTCCATTGTTGAGGTTGACTATTGGAACCTTGGCCTTGGTAATTGCCTCTGTTGTACCCTCCTTGATTTGTTCCTTGAGTGTTCTGTTGAATGATCTGATGACTATTAAGAGCAGTATTAGGGTCAGAATAAGATAAATTTGAGTGGTTACGCCATCCAGGATTGTAGGTGTTCGAGTAAGGATCGTTTCTTCCTATTTGGTAATTGAAAGCTTGAACCTCCTCTGTCTCAAATGGTATCCCATCTCCATCTTGCAATGAGTTCACCCCTGACTGCTGTTGAGTCCTATTCGAGTTTTGGGCCATCATAGCCTGTACTTGCTTAGCTAGATTTGCCATCTGAATTTCCACCCCAGTTGTCTGGTTAACCTCATACTTACCTCCCTTTCTGACAGTTGAACTTCTATGCTGGGAGTTTAGAGCCAAAGTTTCATAGATCTCAGCAATCTCTAAAGCAGATTTCCTGGCAATGATACCCCCACAAGCGTTGTCAACAATGTTTTGTGTGAAAGGTGTCAATCCATCATAAAAAGTGCGGACTTTGTACTCTTCTGTCACCATGTGAGGGGGGATTTGATCTAACAGCTCCTTATATCGCGACCATGCTTCATGGAACGACTCACCATCTTCTTCACCGAAACTAGCTATCTTGATCCGGATTTCTTTTGCTTTAGAAGCAGGGAAAAATCTATTGAAGAATGCAGTGCACACGTCAACCCATGATCTCAAAGATCCTGCCCTTACTGAATTGTACCACTTGATGCCCTTGTCCTTCAAACAATACCAAAATTGATGCAGTAAAATCTGTGTTCAATTTACTAAGAAAGTTCGTTCACTGGGATCGGCGATTCTATCGGTCAAAGCCAAATAATCTAGCAAGGATTACTCTAAATGCGAAAATTAAATTGCATAATGTTTTTCTTTGGAAGATTGTTTAACTCTAAAATTTACCTAAATTATGACTTCTTGGACTAAGAACTAAATCAATTAAAATCAAATCAAAGAATGAATGTATGGAGAGAAATACTAGGGAATCGATACACCTTTCTTAGACACTCAATGCTCACAATCAGTCTCGTTAAACACTTCAATCCAGTTACGGGCTTGTTTTCAAGATAATTCAATTAGGTTCGAAGATCCTTTCCATTACTTGCACACGGTCATGCATCAAATACGGATTAATAATCTAGGGTTCTTCCTACTACTCACACACGGTCATGTAATGAGCAATTGTCAAAACCCATATTTTACACAAAAACTCTAAGCCAAATTAACATAGCACGGTCATGCATATATCAATTTTCCTGTTTATTAAGCTTTTGATTCAGATTTAAATGGAACGGTCATCCACACCTAAACCCTAATCTCATAGATAAACTAAACTACAAAACTCAAATCACTTGCGGTCACAACATAATCAGAGAAAGTAGAATAGAGCAATTAATTCAATAAACAAAATGAAACCAAATTGATTAACAAAAGATAGACTAATAGTTCACATAGAGTTATCCAAAATCGGTTACATCATCCCCTAGATATAGGTTTAGTTACACATCAATGGAGAGAACGAAAACATAGAAGAGATGGAGAGAAAACCCATTATGGTGAGATGCTCTTCACTTGAAATCTCCGTCGTCTTTTTGTTTCCAATAATATTCTAATGATGAATGGAAAAGAATGAATGAATGAATTGGTATCTGATCGATGATGGATGTTGTGTGTTGCTCTCCTTTTTATATCCCTCACGGTCTCCTTAAGTTTTCTTTTTAATAAGTCTTCTGACCTGGCTCAAGGAACTGAAAAAGCGGGTTACCGCTGCCCGTACCGCTTATGGTGCACTTGCCTGGGCAACGGTAAATCGAACGGCGACAAACTGATCTGGCTCGCTGGCTGTACCGCTTGGCGTGCACTTGCCTCCTGAGCGGTCCGGTCAGCGATAAATGGCACTTCTTGACCGCTTGGCGTGCCGCCGATGGAGCATCTGCCTGTTGAGCGGCATGGGCCGCGGTAAATGGCAATTTTAGCCACTTTCTTCTTCTTATTACTCAATTTCTCCGAAATAAGATCGGATCAATCCTTCTATGGAAAGAGACCTACAAAGGCTTTAACAAACACATCAACCCACCAAAAGGACTCAAGAAACAAGCATATACAAAGGAAAAACGGGCAAAATATAAGCATAGACTAAGACTGATCAACTCTCCCAAGTGTTCTCTGAAGGTGGATTTAAAGAAGGCCTTTGATACGGTGGAATGGGACTTCTTGTTAGAGACACTTGTTGCTTTTCATGTTCCTTCGAAGGTTATTAACTGGGTTTAAGGCGTGTATCACATCTCCTAAGTTCTCTATTTCTATAAATGGTGAGCTTGCTGGTTTCTTTCATAGTAAGAGGGGGCTTCGTCAAGGTGATCCTATGTCTCCCTATCTCTTTGTTATTGCGATGGAGGTTCTCACTAAGTTATTAGCCAAGCACATTCAATATTCCCCTCACTTCAAATTTCACTGGAAGTGTGACAAGATTAAGCTATCTCACCTTTGTTTTGCGGACGATCTTATTATGCTTTGTCATGGTTCTACTCCTTCTGCTACTTTTCTCAAGAAGTCTCTTGATGATTTCTCTTCTCTCTCGGGCCTCAAAGCTAATCCGGCCAAGAGTAATATTTTTATTTCAAGGGTGCATAATGACAGTAGGCAGCAGCTCATCAATATTTTTGGCTATAATGTTGGCTCGCTTCCTATCAGGTATTTGGGGATTCCAATCATTTCTTCAAAGTTAAGTCAACTTGATTGCTCTCTTCTTTTGGTTAAAGTTTCGACCAGAATTTCTTCTTGGATGAATCGTTGTCTTTCATATGCGGGTCGGTTGCAACTTATTATCTCAGTTTTGTCTAGTATTCAAGTCTTTTGGGCTAGTCACCTTTGTCTTCCTTCAAAGGTTCTGAAGAATATTGAGCAGAAGCTTGCTCCTTTTTGTGGAAAGGTGTTGATGGGAATTGTAAAGGGGCGAAAGTTGCTTGGGCTGATATATGTCTTCCTAAAAATAAGGGTGGTCTCGGCATCAAGGATCTCATTTCTTGGAATAAAGCTCTAATGATTCGGCATCTGTGGAATCTAGTGCATGGTTCTAATAACCTCTGGTCTACATGGATTCAAACCCATCACCTCAAATATAGGAGTATTTGGGAGGTGAAAGCTCCTCAAACGTGTTCTTGGAGTTGGAGAAAGCTCCTTAAGCTTCGTCCCATTGCTCGTCCCTTGATTCAGCATATCATTGGTAATGGTCTCGGCACTTCCTTGTGGTTTGATAATTGGCATCCCGATGGCCCTATTCTTTTAAATTGGAGCTCTAGAGCAATTTACGACTCAGGTCTTCCGAGTAAGGCTAAAGTCAGTTTTATTATTATTGGTGATCAGTGGGTTTGGCCTTGCTCTATGTCGATTGACCTCCTTGAAATCAAGAACCACATGCCTTCTTACAACCCTAATTCTAGTTTGGAGGATTGTATTAAGTGGCTTCCTACACCTGATGGTATTTACACGGCAGCCTCTACCATGGCTAGTCTTAAGGCCCCTCATCCTTTGGTTCCTTGGTTTGAGCTTGTATGGTATTCACATAACATTCCGAGGATGAGCTTCATTCTTTGGTTAGCTATTAGAGGGAGACTTTCAACGTTGGACCGTGTTCATCCTTATACTCCTCATGCTGGTACTCTTTGTGTTCTTTACTCCGCTTTCCCTGAGACTCATGCCCACCTTTTCTTTGAGTGTGCTTATAGCAAAGAAATGTGGTCTCATTTGAAGGATAAGTGTGGCCGGCCTTGGAATGGTCAGAGATGGCCTAGTTTTATTGCTTGGGCTTCTCAACATTAGAGGGGGAAATCTCCTTCCATTGTTGTTAAGAAGCTTTGTCTTGCTATGGCGGTTTACTCTATTTGGAGAGAAAGGAACAATAGAATTTTTGGGAGCCCTCATAAGACCAGCAAAGTCGTTACCCATTCCATTATTGATACTATTCGTAGTAGGCTCTTATCTATCAATTTGAAGGATTGGCCTCATGTTGCTTTAAAGTGGATTATTTCTATTAGTTGATTTGTTTGCCTTCTATTTTGTTTGTTTGAGCCCTTATTTAGCTCTTGCTTCTTATTTTTGCTCATGTTTGAGCTGGTTTGAGCTTTTGTTTTTGCTCTTGTTTTTCCTGGGGTTTGCCCCTTGTATTTTGTACATTCTTTCTCTATTTCTATGATACTATTTATTTACCCAAAAAAAAAAAAAAAAGGCTAGACTTGTAGCACAAGGGTACTCTCAAATTGAGGGTATCGACTTTGAGGAGACTTTTGCTCCCGTTGCTCATTTAGAGTCCATTAGGCTTCTCTTGTCCATTTCATATGTGCACAAGTTCAAATTGTACCAAATGGACGTCAAGAGTGCCTTCCTCAATGGCTTCTTGCAAGAGGAAGTGTTTGTTGAACAACCCAAGGGGTTTGTGGATGCACACCACCTCAACCATGTCTATCGCCTCAAGAAGGCTCTCTATGGGTTGAAACAAGCACCGAGGGCTTGGTATGAGCGCCTCACTCAATTTCTTGTTGACAATAACTACACAAGGGGTAGTTTTGACAAGACACTTTGAAACAAATTATAGCACGGTGTGTATAAAACTATATTGGGGGGGGGGAGGGGTGAATAGATTTTAAGCTTATTACCCAATTTTTCGTGTTTAGTCAAAATTACGAAATTACCCTTAAATAGATAAAGCAATAAATCAAGTATAAAATATGGAAATTAAATAACACTTGATTTTTACGTGGAAACCCTCACGGGAAAAACCACGGGCTAGTAAGTAAGCCACACTCGAACCTCGAATCCACTAAATGTGTAAAACGATTACAACCTAATCCCGGAAGCAATCACACACCTACCTAATCCCGGTATGAGTGAACCTAGTCCGATTTGCTTGCGATCTAAGCAACCTAATCCCGGAAGCTACACACAAGACTTACTTTCTCAATAAAGAGAATAACACCCTAAGTGAATATATGAATATCCAATTGCAACATAGAGCAAGGGAAACCCTATATGCTTATCTAAGATGATTAATATGCAATTAGAACAATCCTAGAAATTAAAAACTAAATGACATGTTCAATCAAATAGTTTAATTAATCAAGATTAAGCACAAAACCTAATTAGCTATCACAATACAACTTCTCAAACATACAACACACTAATCTCAATCTTGTATCAAAAGATATATAAATAACATACAAGAAATTAATTGAGATTGCTTGTTAAGAAAAACACAAAATATGTAAGATATTAGTGAAAAGCTTACCAAGCAAAGTGTGATGAAGAATCCATGGAAAGAGATATCTAGATGATCTAGGATGATGCTAGATGATGATTGATGATCACGAAAAAGTGTTTGAGTGAATAAAAATTGAGTTCTTTGAATTTTTTCTTCTCTTGCAAAATATCCTAAGTATGAAATCTGAATATGAACTCTCTTCATTGACCTAAAGTCAAAGTGGCATATATATAGGAGGCCAAAACAAAGTGTGGTCGTTTTGGTAAGTTAGCCTGAAATTTACCTTGGGCGCTGTACGTAGAACGCTTCTGTACAGCGCCCCAACTATGTTCTCTCGGGAAAACAGAGTGGCGCTATACGAACAACGCTTCTGTATAGCGCTCGTACAACGCCTA
Source organism: Acer yangbiense (assembly GCA_008009225.1). Classification (NCBI taxonomy): domain Eukaryota; kingdom Viridiplantae; phylum Streptophyta; class Magnoliopsida; order Sapindales; family Sapindaceae; genus Acer; species Acer yangbiense. The sequence continues at coordinate 9,021,120 of CM017772.1, read as the reverse complement.
CCTAAAATGCATCAGACCTGATGCATTTAAAATACAATTGCAATCAGGTCTTGATCGGGCGCTGTACGAACAACGCTTGTGTACAGCGCTCGTACAGCGCCTCAACAAAATGCATCAGACCTGATGCATTAAAATGACCATTTTTGCATTAGGTCATGTGGGCGCTGTTCAGAACAGCGCTTTGTAGAGCGCTTTGAACAGCGCCCTTTGCAATGCAAGAATTCCAATGCTATGCAAGACAAGGCAATGGGCAATGCAATAAACAATCAAACTAACAAGCAAGAAGAGATGAAAATAAGCATTAATGCACAACAATAAGGAACACAACATACAAAGATTAAACATATGCATGAGTTGTGAGTGTGTGCAACTATCTCTTCAAGACAAGTAAGCACATAGAAATTTACCTTCGGTGCTTATCAACACGAGGTCTTCAAAGGGCTTCGAACAATAAAACTGATACCTAAGCTACCCTTACAAAGAACCCCCAACATGTGGTTTGTCCACGAAATGAGCCAATCAACAAATGGGAACCTTAGAATCTCCCCCTTTGGCTATTTCGTGATAAAACCACCACTCACATTGATTCCTCACAAAAAATAGAAACTACGGGACTACACTGATATTCTACATTACAAAGAGATAAGAGAATGCAACTTGAAGTCTTCAATCTCTTGTAGAATAGTCAATCCCTGAAAAATAAAGTTTCTAACATTTCCAATACAAGTAAAAAGTGAGATTAATCAAGTGAGAACAAAAACACGCATTTGCATTTGTAAAAGATTAGGCACAACATTATGCAATGTATGTGTATGCAATGCTCCCCCTCAATGGGTTACTCCCCCTCAATGAATATTCTCCCCAACAAGCACAATTGCTACTAGAATTTGCAACTCCCCTTACCATATCCTACTCCCCCTTTTTGTCATGATATAGGCAAAGGAGTAGTCCCCAACCGGGTCGCTCATAGCAACGAGAGATTGTAGCATGCAAGATATTTGCATAATCAATATAAGTCACTTTATGCATCTCAATTAATTGGTGAGAAACAAGGAGATTTATTTGTTAGAAAATGTGTGAATGCTTTGCATACAAGACATGTAGCATTCAAGTCCAAAATACAATGGTATTTGGCAAAGCAAATGACAAAGGTTTCTAATAGGAATTCAAACCAATTTCACCAAAGTCATGAGTAAAGCAAGGATATAGAATATATTGATTTCAATTTAAGAATAACTATATCCAACTTTATAAGTGAAACATGGCATGAGTGACTTTGCACCCTTTTTGATTTTTCCAGATAAGATATCCGTATGATAGTAGCCATGGTCAACCAATAAAAAAAAAGAGACATTTGGAATTTAAATTCCTTTGAACGGATACTAGATTCTTTATTCATTTTGAGTCTCATAAGCTTTCACCCATAAGCTTTCACACAAGTTTTGCATTTTAAGAATATGCAATCATCAATTCATGCTTTTCATATGAGCATGTTATATGAATTTCATGCTTTTTCATTTGACATTAGCATGTTATTAAAGAATCATCATGTCATGGAGATAATCATAGGTCATTCAAATCATACTTCCTATATACATCTCCTTGTCCAAAAATGCATGTTTGAACATAAATATGACATGGATTGTAAACAAGCAAGGTTCACAATTATTGAATTGAAAACATATATACATATGTGCAACCAAGCTTACTCAAGCAATTAAGAGAAGAGGCATAAGATATTTCAATTTTTTTTTTGCAAGTGACAGGAATGCAAACTAGCTCTCTTTGCTTGAGTTCCCCATATGGAGTCAAATACAAATCACATCACTCCACAAGACATATCCCAATAGATCTACTTAGTGTTTTAAATCGAGTAGCATCTAAGGGTTTAGTAAATAGGTCCGCAAGTTGATCATTAGTACCTACATGTTCAAGTACTTTGTATTTATTTTCAACAAGCTCTCTAATAAAGTGATGGTGGATGTCAATATGCTTAGTTCTAGAATGTTGCACCGGATTCTTGGAAATATTAATGGCACTCGTGTTATCACAAAAGAGAGTGAGAGTACCTTGGTTGAATCCGTAGTCTACTAGCATTTGCTTCATCCATAGGAATTGTGTGCATCCACTCCCCGTGGCTATGTACTCGGCCTCGACCGTGGACAAGGAAATTGAGTTTTGCTTCTTGCAAAACCAAGACACTAAGTTGTTGCCTAAGAAGAAGCAACCGCCCAATGTGCTTTTCCTATCATCACAATTTCCTGCCCAATCCGCATCACTAAAGCCTACAAGACTAGCATTAGTGTCAAAAGAGTACCAAATCCCATAGTTGGATGTCCCATTCACATAGCGAATGATTCTCTTTACGGAAGAGAGATGGGACTCCTTGGGATCCGCTTGGTACCTAGCACACACACCCACACTAAAAGATATATCGGGCCTACTTGCGGTCAAATAAAGCAAGCTACCTATCATGCCCCGATATAGAGTTTGTTCCACACTTTTACCACTAGTATTCTTGCTTAGCTTCAAAGTGGTACTCATGGGTGTATCACAATGTTTGGCATTCTCTAAACCAAACTTCTTCACTAGGTTTTTGGCATATTTGGCTTGGGTTATGAAAATCCCATCATCTAATTGCCTAATTTGCAAACCTAGGAAGTAACTAAGCTCACCAACAAGACTCATCTCAAATTCATGAGACATGACATCAACAAATTGTTGGACCTTGGTGTTGTTGGTGGAGCCAAAAACTATATCATCAACATATATTTGAGCTATGAAAAGCTCATCATTGTCTTTCTTGATGAATAGTGTCTTGTCAACACTACCCCTTGTGTAGTTATTGTCAACAAGAAATTGAGTGAGGCGCTCATACCAAGCCCTCGGTGCTTGTTTCAACCCATATAGAGCCTTCTTGAGGCAATGGACATGGTTGGGGTGGTATGCATCCACAAACCCCTTGGGTTGTTCAACAAACACTTCCTCTTGCAAGAAGCCATTGAGGAAGGCACTCTTGACATCCATTTGGTGCAATTTGAACTTGTGCATACACGAAATGGACAAGAGAAGCCTAATGGACTCTAAACGGGCAACGGGAGCAAATGTCTCCTTAAAGTCGATACCCTCAATTTGAGAGTACCCTTGTGCTACAAGTCTAGCCTTGTTCCGCACTATGTTGCCATCCTCATCGGATTTGTTCCTATAAATCCACTTAGTGCCTATCACATTAGTGCTTTTAGGCCTAGGAACTAGAGTCCAAACCTTATTTCTTTCGAATTGGTTTAGCTCTTCTTGCATGGCAAGAACCCAAAATTCATCATTCAAGGCTTCATCAACCTTTTTGGGTTCAATTTGAGAGGTGTAGCATGTAAAGCTAATGAGATTAGCTATTTGACACCTTGTCCTAACACCCTCATTCACATCTCCAATAACATCCTCTTTGTTATGGAGTCTTCTAACCTATGGAGCGGGTTCATTAGAGTCCAAGAGAGGGACTCTAGTAATAGGTTGCGTAACTTCATTATTTTCATTGGACGTCCCAACATTGGGAGTCACCACAACCCTCTCCAAAGGAGAGTCATCATCTAAAACTTCCTCCTCCTCATGGTCATTATACTTGAGCCTTGTATCATCAATAACAACATTCGATGATTCCATGACGGTTCGAGTCTTCAAGTTGAAAACTCTATAGGCTCTACTATTCAAGGCATAGCCAATAAAGATACCCTCATCACTCTTAGCATCAAACTTGCCAAGTTGATCACGGTCATTTAAAATGTAGCATTTGCTTCCAAATGTGTGGAAGTAGCTAACATTTGGCTTCCTACCCTTCCATAACTCATAGGAGGTGTTTCTAGATCCGGGCCCTAGGAAAACACGATTCCCTATATAGCAAGCCGTATTGACGGCTTCAGCCCATAGGTTCCTAGGGACATTGTTGCTAAGCAACATCACTCGGGCCATCTCTTGAAGGACCCTATTCTTCCTCTCAACAACTCCATTTTGTTGAGATGTCCTAGGAGCCGAGAACTCATGGGAGATGCCTAAGCTATTGCAATAGCTTTCAAATGAGGCATTCTCAAATTCCCTCCCATTGTCACTTCTAATCCGTTTAATGCTTTTAATGTTAGAATTCATTCCATTTTGTATTTTAGTACAAAGCATTTTAAACTTATCAAAAGTTTTAGATTTTTCTCTAAGAAAATATGTCCATGTAAATCTAGAGAAATCATCAACACAAACAAAAATGTATCTCTTTCCACCTAAACTCTCGGTTTGCATAAGACCCATGAGATCCATGTGGAAAAGCTCTAGGGGCTCCTTGGTGGAGAGATACTTGCCCTTTTTGTGCATGCTTTTAGTTTGTTTTCCTTGTTGTCAGGTCCACAAATACCATTGGCTTTCTTCCCAAACTTAAGGAGGCCATGCACACAATCAAACTTTCCAAGGGTTCTTAAATCCCTAAAGTTCTTGTGGCCAAGTCTTTCATGCCATAACTCTATTTGCTCATCCATGGACACATTGTTTAAGACTATTCTAGCTTCAAGACAGTAGCAATTGTAACCTCTCGTGGAATTGTATCTCCTGATATCTCATTCAGGACAATTCTACTTCTAGGCACAAAATCATTCATATAGTCCTTTTCCAGAAATTTAGCATTTGTCGAAACAAATACTTTAAGATCTGAAGGACTATAAAAATAATATCCTTAAGTGTTGTAAACTAGGCTTGCGCCCAGTCCACAACTCATGCGGTGTTTGAGGAACTGACTTAGATGGCACATTGTTTAGAATGTATATAGCAGTTTGTAAAGCATATCCCCAAAAAGAAATAGGAAGTGTTGAATAACTCAACATAGACCTAACCATATACAAAAGAGTTCTTTTTCTCCTTTCTGCCACCCCATTCTGTTGAGGTGTTCTTGGTGCAGAAAACTGAGAAACTATCCCATTATCAATAAGATATTGCTGAAACTCACCAGATAGATATTCTCCACCACGATCAGATCTCAAGATTTTTACGTGTTTCTCAAGCTGATTTTTTACTTCAGCTTTGAATGCTTTGAACGCTTTGAACATGTCAAAAGCATCCGACTTATGTCGCATGAGATACACATAGCCAAATCTCGAGTAATCATCTGTGAAGGTGATGAAGTACTCATATCCACCTCTAGCTTGAATGCTCATAGGTCCACATACATCAGTGTGTATCAATCCTAAACATTCAGTGGCTCTTGCAACTTTGGCAGAGAACGACCTTTTGGTCATTTTACCTTCCAAACAAGATTCACAAGTTGGTAGATCATCAACCTTTAAGTCACTTAAAGGTCCGTCACATACCAATCTTTTAATCCTATTAAGGTTAATATGACCTAGGCGTAAATGCCATAGGTAGGTTTCATCTATTGATAATTTTACTCTTTTATGATTAGGTTCCGTTAATTCTGTGTCTAACGAGTGAGAGATATTTCTATGCAAAAAGTATAGACCGTTTTCCAATGTACCTTGGCAAATAATTTTGTCATTCTTACTAATAATAAAGACTTTATTAAAAGTAACTGAATATCCAAATTTATTCAAACAAGAAACTGAAATTAAATTCCTCTTGAATTGAGGTACATAATAAACGTCTATTAAATCTAAATGCCTTCTAGAATCCAAATAAACTCTAATATCTCCCACTGCACTTGCAGACACTAACGTTCCGTTGCCCAAGCGCAAATTGATTTCATTCTTACTCAGCCTTCTCCTTTCTTGGAACCCCTACAAGGAATAACAAACCCCTACAAGGAATAACAAACATGATTAGTGGCTCCTGAGTCTATGATCCAAGAATCTGTAGAATCAGCCAAAAAACATGTTTCAAGATAATTAACATTACCTTCTTCCTTCTTTTTATGGGACTTTGGGCAATTGCTTTTCCAATGTCCCTTTTCACCACAAAGGAAGCATTTCCCTTTGATCTTGGTTACTTTCTTGGTCTCCTTCTTGGTAGGCCCAAATTGCTTTTTCTTCTGTTGTTTCTTGACCTTTTGACGGGCCTTAACAGTAGCAACTTTACCAACCATATGAATCTCCTGACCCTTGCCTTTCACAAGGATCTTTTCAGCACTTTGAACATCTTGCATCAGGCCTTGTAAGGTGTATTCCTTTTTGTTCAAAGTGTAGTCCAATTTGAACTGATCAAAGGAATCTGACAATGAATTGACAACCATATCAATTTTTGTCTCACCATCTATCTCAGCGCCATGCAGTTCAGCAATGTTGAGATGTGCTATGACTTTCATCATGTGATCTTTCACAGCCTGTCCAGGTTTCATTCTAAGATTCATAAAAGCAATCACTGCCTCTCTCTTAGTCGTCCTGGACTTCATAGCAAACATCTCCTCTAGAGACATCTGAAACAAATTATAGCACGGTGTGTATAAAGCTATCTAGAGGGGGGGTGAATAGATTTTACGCTTTTTACCTAATTTTTCGTGTTAGTCAAAATTACGAAAATACCCTCAAGATAATATAAACAAGCAAGTGTAATATGGTGCGGAAATTAAAACAACACTTGGTTTTTACGTGGAAACCCTCACGGGAAAAACCACGGGCTATGTAAGTAAGCCACACTCGAACCTCGAATCCACTAAATGTGCAAACGATTACAACCTAATCCCGGAAGTAATCACACACCTACCTAATCCCGGTATGAGTGAACCTAGTCCAATTTGCTTGCATTCTAAGCAACCTAATCCCGGATGCTACACACAAGACTTACTTTCTCTATGAAGAGAATACAACCCTAAGTGAATATATGTGAATATCCAAAATGCAACATAGAGCAAGGGAACCCTATATGCTTATCTAAGATGATTAATATGCAATTAAGAACAATCCTAGATATCAAAACTAAATGACATGTCAATTAGTTTAGCTAATCAATATTAAGCACAAAACCTAATATGCAAGCACAATATAACTTCTCAAACATACATCATACTCATCTCAATATTGTATCCAAAGCATACAAAATAACAAACAAGTAATTAATTGAGATTGCTAGATAAGAGAAACACAAAACATGTAAGATATTAGTGAAAAGCTTACCAAGCAAAGTATGATGAAGATTCCATGCTAGATGACATCTAGATGATCTAAGATGATGCTAGATGATGATTGATGATCATGAAAAAGTGTTTGAGAATCAAGAATTGAGTTCTTGGAATTTTTCTTCTCTTTGAAAAATATCCTAAGTATGAATTCTGAATATGAACTCTCTTAATTGACCTAAAGTCAAAGTGGCATATATATAGGGGGCCAAATCAAAGTGTGGTCGTTTAAGTAAGTTTCAAAGAAACGCGCCGATCGGCGGTTTCAATCGGCGGCCAGGCCGCCGATTATGACCGCCGAATTGAGCTCGTGAAGAACAGAGCAAAAATGGCGGTTCATTCGGCGGTTTCGTGACCGCCGATTCCAACCGCTGAATCAAAACAGAGAGATTAAAATCAATCAGGTATGAACGGCGGTTTTGTGACCGCCGATTCAACCGCCGAATTAGTCTGAGAGATAAATCAATCAGGTCTTGAAACGGCGGTTTCGAACGGCGGTCGTGACCGCCGATCTCAACCGCAGAAATGCTTCAGACCAATCTGGACTGAAACGGCGGTTTCATTCGGCGGCCAGGCCGCCGATCATAACCGCCGATCACCTAGATAGGTGAAAACCAAGGAGAAGCCAAGGGCATTCTCCATAGGCGGTCCTCGCGCTAAACCAAGCACATTCTAGTGCATGCGCGGACGTTTCCGAAAGTTATCGGGAAACGAATTACACAAAAACATGACACAAATACACACAACAAAATATAATAAATAAGTGCAAGTGTGAAATGTGACAAATGAAGAGAATGCACACATATGCAATGAATGTTAAGTGTGTGTGTGCAACTAATCTCTTCAAAGAAAAGTAAGCACATAGAAATTTACCTTCGGTGCTTATCAACACGAGGTCTTCAAAGGGCTTCGAACAATAAGACCGATACTTAGGCTACCCTTACAAAGAACCCCCACATATGGTTTGATCACGAAATAAGCCAATTAAAAACAACGGGAATCCTTACAACATCATTATATCAGCAGCGGACTCCATTCCTCCATGCTGCTGTTGCAACACGTCGGAGATAGTGGCCATAATATAACATTTGGCCATATCATCTGAAGTCTTCCACTGCTCATACTCATCTCTATACATTATGCTAGATTCATTATTAGGAGCAGGTGGTTTAGGAGTAGTTAGAACAAACTTATGTTTTTCACTTTGCAGCAACAACCCAATTTTCCTTTTCCATGTGACATAATTATCTCCAGTTAAAGTGTTATCTTTCAGGATGTTCATAAGTGATGGGGTCATGATTTCTGAATAAAAACAAAACATATATAAGTAAATAATCATGATAAAGCACTTTTAAATATTTATCTTGAATTAAATAAATAACTCAATCATAAAAATTCAACGGTGATCCAACACCCATAAATGTTACGCCTCCTTTGGGAGTTCGCACCATTTACTAGTTAGACTAGGTCCCACCTAATTGTTAACATAACAACCAGCGTTTTCAATTTTAGCCTTGCAATTTTACTGACAAGAACTCTTGAGAGGATATCAATAAAATTACATTGAGTGTGTTACCAAGATATCGACCCTCAATTTTCTCTCACGAAAATCCCTCCTTGAGGAGTAGATCTCGTTTGAGTCCATTGTCTAGTCTATCCTTGTAAGGAAGTATGTTACTAAATTCCATTCATGGACGGCCCTTGGGGGGATTACCAATAAATAATTAAGCTCAACTAACCTTGGAGGCCATAGGTGTTACAAAAACACCTTCTCCCACTCAATTATTTAAGGCATGTGATTAAATCCCATAGAATGATTTACCAAGTTATCTAGATGCCAATTTAGATACCTAAATCATTCAATGCATGTTCATACCAAAAGAGATATATGAGTGGCACTCCTATTCTATATGTCTTGTTATCATACAATAACAAATATTGTAATATCTAAGCATAAATTAAATAGCAACAATTTTGGCCCATCCTAGAAAAACAAGTAAATTACAATTGTTTAGGAATACAAGATCTTCAAGTGGCCCATCAACCATACGCTCATCCTTTGGCCCAACCCCATGGGCGTGCACAACCCACAACCCCACAAAGGGGCTGCTGTGCGCAGCCCATGAAGACTCCCAGGGCTGCCGTGCGCAGCCCACCAAGCTTGGGCTTGCCATGCGCAGCCCAATCCACTCCTAGGGTGCGCACGGTGCTCGTTCTCGGTTCCGGTTGCTTCGTTTTTCTTCGTGTCTTCGAATCTTCAACACCTAAATATATTACGGCAGTATTTAAACAAATAAAATACTGCAGTATTTTTTATTTTTTTTTAATCACTGCAGTACTTTTTACAAACAAAAACTGCACATAATAAAAATTAAAAAAACTGCAGTAGTATTAAAAAAATACTGCACCTATATAAAAAATAATAAAACCTAGCAACTACCAAGAAGGAATTATGGCGATGATAGACCACCCTTCTTGTTACAATTCCATAACAAAAATACATTGAAAATCTAGGACCAAAATCGAGCAAAAACAATCCACATAAAACATATATAAATCCATACATCACATGTAATTATATTTGCGAATACCTAGAGTGCCATCTCTTTATAAACATGCATAATCACAATAAAAAGAAATAGATCCACGTATATATACGTTAATTAATTAAAAGGGTTCAACCTAGGCTCTGATACCAATTGTAGGGAAAAATACCGTAGTACACGCAGCGGAAGCGAGACTAAAAATAGATTTAGTAACTTTTAAAATTTTTCCTTTTTATGAACCTTAAACCCTTTAATCAATTAAACATATATATTATCTAACAAAAGAATAATACCTTTTGTCGCGTGATCCGATTGACTTACGTCGATGGTAATCCGCAAGATCTTCAATCCTAGACGAACGTGGATCATGTAAGAGCGTGGTCTCCCTTTTCCTTTGAATTGCAAACCTGTGAATGGATAAACAAACTTTTCTTTTCTTTGTTAGTCACAAAAACAATCAAAAGAATACTAAGATTATTCCGGTCACTTTTGAGTTCTCAATCTAATGATCAAAACTCGCGTGAACCTAGATCGATGTTGTACACACAAGCTTATTGATGAATAAGCAAAAAATATACCATCAAAGAATAATCTATCACTCTTTTATGTTTTTAGTAGAAATAAAATAATCTATCTTATGAATTGAGAAGAATAAGAAATTTGTATCAAGAACACTTGTTGTGGCCGAATTCTATAAGAGCACTTATATAGGTGGCCAAATTTTCTTCCTCCTTTCCTATTAGGGTTGCCGAATTCTCTACCCAAAAAGGACTAGGGTTGCCGCAACACACAAGCTTAAAAGAGTTTGTGTTGCACCCTAATTCCCATCTAGTTAAGACTTCAAACCCTAATTCAATTCATAAAACTTTTATTCTTTTATTTGACTAAATAAAAAGACTTCTTATTTGATTAAATAAATAAAATTAATTATTTATTTTCTTACCAAATAAGTCTTTTACTTTTAGTATACTACCAACTATAGTATAAGACTAGGAATCATATTTCCTAATCAGAAAAGATTTGTTTCTTAATTAAATAATTAACTAATAAATTAATTAATTCTTATTTAATTAAAACAAATGAAACAAAATAATATATTAGGTTAAAACTTTAACCTTGCCACCCCACTTGAATAAAATTGGGCCTAATATTATTTTCTTATTTCATTTAATCCATTGGACTTTAAATAAAAAGCCCACATGTGAACCATACCCATTCTTACTAAAAGAAACAAGCCCACATGTCTTTCATTAATATATTAATATAATTGAGCAGCCCATTACATAAATAATGTGCAAATTATATTCTTAATATATTAAATGCAATTCTAGATGGACCCTTAAATTGGTCCGGTAGAATATATCAAGTGATCCATGCAAGTCCGTGTGGATTGGGGATCTTGGCGGGCCATCTAAATTTAAGCTTCAATAGACATAACCTAATCACAATAAACAAATGATTCACTTAGGTCCGATTCATTAATTTTAACTCATTCCACTAAAGAGCTAAAACTGAACTCTTAAATAAAGATAGAAAAGGAAGATGTTCCTCATTCATACCCTAGACAATCATGTTGGAGATAGTGTATCCTCGTGATTAATATCAGTAATCGCCAAGAGTTCATAGACCGCCTACAACTCTCCAAGTTACCATATTTACTCATATGACCACGTTTTGAACTTGGATATTTTGACATGTCCAGAAGCCATGTTTTCAATAGACACTATCGAAAACTCAACGTTGAGATTTAATATCCAATTACCTCAAAACATCCATATGATGATATTATACTCTCATTTAATAAATGGAGCCACGATGTCCATATCTATAAATGAAGTCCTCTATCGATTAACAAATGAATATCACCAAACTATCGAGGATAGACTATGCGATATAATCGTACTCATTGATAACTCAAATGATATCACTTGCAACCATAAGTCCATCATTTATCTTAGGATTAAGATACACTCTCCGATTGTCCTGATAATGAAAAGACTATTATCTATTGACGGTTATAGATAAAGTATTTCATTGTGATCCAGTTCAATACACCCAGTGCACTAGATCCTTTTGCTCGAAGACACTCCGATGATTTTAGACTCATCATTTCTCATTTGATCCCACTCAAATGCTAGCAAAAGAATTCTACAACTTTAACAAGATAAATGTGCCCAACCTTTAACTTAAGTTGTGAACATTATTCAAGACTAACTAAAGAATTGTGTCTACCACATACATATCCAGATGTATGAACAATTCTTCTTTTCTCATAGTCTTTAGACCTTATGATTATTTACTTTGACAATTATAATATTAAACTATAAGTGCTATATGATTTGTTAAACCAGAAATCACTTTATTAATATGAAAAAGATTGTTAATTACAACATTACACTCTTGCTATTGAGCATAATCCTAACAATCTCCCACTTGCACTATAGCAAATGTGTCATATCTCTCAAGCCCATGTTCTCTAGATGCCCATCGAAACTCTTCTGAGGTAGAGCCTTTGTGAAGGGATCCGCTAGATTTTCTGCTGATGCGATTTTGGTAATCGTCACGTCACCTCTTTGAACAATCTCCCTTAAAAGATGATACTTTCTTTCAATGTGTTTACCTCTCTTGTGACTTCTTGGTTCTTTCGAATTAGCCACTGCTCCACTGTTGTCACAGTAGATAGTGATCTGCTTATTCGCACTAGGAACCACTTCCAAGTCAATCAAGAATTGGCGGAGCCAAACAGCCTCTTTGGCAGCCTCGTATGCAGCAACATAATCAGCTTCCATAGTGGAATCAGCAATACAAGATTGCTTGATACTCCTCCATATAACTGTTCCTCCTCCAATAGTAAACACAGCCCTGATGTGGATTTTCTAGAGTCAGAATCTGATTGGAAATCAGAATCTGTATACCCAATGGGAATCAAATCCCCTCTAGAGTATACAAGCATATTATCTCTCATTCTCTTAAGATACTTGAAAATATGCTTGACTGCCGTCTAGTGATCAGGACCAGGTTTCGATTAAAACCTGCTAACTATGCCAACAACAAAACAAATATCTGGTCTAGTACAGAGCATTGCATACATGAGACTTCCAACTGCCGAGGCATATGGAACTCTACTCATGAATTGCTCTTCATGCTCATTCTTAGGAACTTGTTCCTTAGAAAGCTTGATTCCATGTCTGAAAGGTAACATACATTTCTTGGAATCCTGCATGGAAAACCTAGACAAGATCTTGTCTATGTATGAAGCTTGGGATAATGCAATCGTTCTATTCTTTCTATCCCTTATTACTTGGATACCTAGAATAAAACTTGCTTCTCCTAAGTCCTTCATATCAAATTGTTTTGCTAACCATTCTTTTACTGATGTCAATACACCTACATCGTTTCCAATGAGTAGTATATCATCAACATAAAGAATCAGGAAAACCAACTTGTCGCCCTTAATCCTTTTGTATACACAAGGTTCGTCAGGATTCTGAATAAATCCAAAACCTTTAACAGCTTGATCAAACCTTATGTTCCAGGATCTGGATGCTTGCTTCAATCCATATATGGATTTCTGCAACTTGCATACCTTTTCCATTTGGCCCTTTTCAATGAATCCCTCTGGTTGCATCATGTAGATGCTTTCGTCAAGACTTCCATTAAGGAAAGCTGTCTTGACGTCCATTTGCCAAATCTCTAGATCTAAAGATGCTGCAATGGATAAGAGTATCCTAATGGATTTAAGCATGGCCACAGGAGAGAAGGTTTCCTCGTAATCGATACCTTCTTTCTGTGTATACCCTTTAGCTACCAATCTAGCTTTAAAGGTTTCCACCTTACCATCCATACCTCTTTTCCTCTTGTATACCCACTTGCACCCAATGGGTTTTATCCCTTTAGGCAAGTCTACAAGGGACCAGACTTTGTTATCGAACATAGATTCAATCTCGGATTGCATTGCCTTTTGCCAATGGCGACTATCAACATCCTCCATAGCTTCGTTGTACGTGTAGGGATCATCGTCGTCCGGGAGATTCCCCACTGATTCTCCTAGACCGATGTATCTTTCGGGTTGTGTTCTAACCCTCCCACTACGACGAGGAATGGTAGGTTGTTGATCTTGTGTTGGATCGGAACTTACAATTGGGTTAGGTTGTGTAACCTCTCGTGGAATTGTATCTCCTGATATCTCATTCAGGACAATTCTACTTCTAGGCACAAAATCATTCATATAGTCCTTTTCCAGAAATTTAGCATTTGTCGAAACAAATACTTTAAGATCTGAAGGACTATAAAAATAATATCCTTTAGTTTCTTTTGGATACCCTACAAATATACATGTTTCTGAACGGGACTCCATCTTTTCTGTCTTTCCTTTTAACACATGCGCAGGACAACCAAATATCCTTAAGTGTTGTAAACTAGGCTTGCACCCAGTCCACAACTCATGCGGTGTTTGAGGAACTGACTTAGATGGCACATCGTTTAGAATGTATATAGCAGTTTGTAAAGCATATCCCCAAAAAGAAATAGGAAGTGTTGAATAACTCAACATAGACCTAACCATATCCAAAAGAGTTCTATTTCTCCTTTCTGCCACCCCATTCTGTTGAGGTGTTCTTGGTGCAGAAAACTGAGAAACTATCTGTAAGGATTCCCGTTGTTTTTAATTGGCTTATTTCGTGATCAAACCATATGTGGGGGTTCTTTGTAAGGGTAGCCTAAGTATCGGTCTTTTTGTTCGAAGCCCTTTGAAGACCTCGTGTTGATAAGCACCGAAGGTAAATTTCTATGTGCTTACTTTTCTTTGAAGAGATTAGTTGCACACACACACTTAACATTCATTGCATATGTGTGCATTCTCTTCATTTGTCACATTTCACACTTGCACTTATTTATTATATTTTGTTGTGTGTAATTGTGTCATGTTGTTGTGTAATTCGTTTCCCGATAACTTTCGGAAACGTCCGCGCATGCACGAGAATGTGCTTGATTTAGCGCGAGGACCGCCTATGGAGAATGCCCTTGGCTTCTCCTTGGTTTTCACCTATCTAGGTGATCGGTGGTTATGATCGGCGGCCTGGCCGCCGAATGAAACCGCCATTTCAGTCCAGATTGGTCTGAAGCATTTCTGCGGTTAAGATCGGCGGTCACGACCGCCGTTCGAAACCGCCGTTTCAAGACCTGATTGATTTATCTCTCAGTCTAATTTGGCGGTTGAAACGGCGGGCATGAAACCGTCGTTCGAAACCGCCGTTCATACCTGGTTGATTTTAATCTCTCTGTTCTGTTTCGGCGGTTGGAATCGGCGGTCACGAAACCGCAGAATGAACAGCCGTTTATGCTCTGTTCTTCACGAGCTCAATTCGGGGTCATGAACGGCGGCCTGGCCGCCGATTGGTGCGTTTCTTTGAAACTTACTTAAACGACCTCACTTTGATTTGGCCCCCTATATATATGCCACTTTGACTTTAGGTCAATTAAGAGAGTTCATATTCAGAATTCATACTTAGGATATTTTTCAAAGAGAAGAAAAATTCCAAGAACTCCATTCTTGATTCTCAAACACTTTTTCATGATCATCAATCATCATCTAGCATCATCTTAGATCATCTAGATGTCATCTAGCATGGAATCTTCATCATACTTTGCTTGGTAAGCTTTTCACTAATATCTTACATGTTTTGTGTTTCTCTTATCTAGCAGTCTCAATTAATTACTTGTTTGTTATTTTGTATGCTTTAGATACAATATTGAGATGAGTATGATGTATGTTTGAGATTTTATATTGTGCTTGCATATTAGGTTTTGTGCTTAATATTGATTAGCTAAACTAATTGACATGTCATTTAGTTTTGATATCTAGGATTGCTCTTAATTGCATATTAATCATCTTAGATAAGCATATAGGGTTTCCCTTGCTCTATGTTGCATTTTGGATATTCACATATATTCACTTAGGGTTGTATTCTCTTCATAGAGAAAGTAAGTCTTGTGTGTAGCATCCGGGATTAGGTTGCTTAGAACGCAAGCAAATTGGACTAGGTTCACTCATACCGGGATTAGGTAGGTGTGTGATTACTTCTGGGATTAGGTTGTAATCGTTTGCACATTTAGTGGATTCGAGGTTCGAGTGTGGCTTACTTACATAGCCCGTGGTTTTTCCCGTGAGGGTTTCCACGTAAAAACCAAGTGTTGTTTTAATTTCCGCACCATATTACACTTGCTTGTTTATATTATCTTGAGGGCATTTTCGTAATTTTGACTAACACGAAAAATTGGGTAAAAAGCGTAAAATCTATTCACCCCCCCCTCTAGATAGCTTTATACACACCGTGCTATAATTTGTTTCAATTGGTATCAGAGCGGGTTCCTAGACATACATAGGTGATCCTTGCTTATTTTGGTGTGTTTTGCATTTTGTGTGATTTTTGATCATTCATACATTTGCATTCATTTCATTCATTCATAAACACTATGAGTGGAAACGGTGGAAATGGTGGTGGCCACGAAGGAGCTTCTAGCACAAGGCCTCCACTTCTTACCGGATTGAACTATTCCCAATGGAAAGGGAAGATGGAATCCTACATATGCCAAATTCATGACCGTGCATGGATGGCGGTGGAAGACGGATATGATCTCCCTATGATGACTCCCGAGGGTGGAGGACAAGATGTTTTGAAGCCTAAGGCGCAATGGAACGCGCAAGAGTTTGAGGCTTCTAAGTGGAATAGGAAGGCTATGCATGCCATTATGTGTGCTATGGATGAGAATCAGTACAAGCTTATTCAGAATACTCAGATTGCCAAAGTGGCATGGGACATCCTTCTAGTTGCACATGAGGGAACCGAGGTGGTGAAGGAGTCCAAGCTTCAAGTCCTCCAAACTCAGTTTGAGCTTCTAAGGATGGGAGAGGATGAATGCTTCAATGACTTCGAAATCAAATTGATGGACATTGTAAATCAAAGCCATCAACTCGGAGACCCGTATTCGGATAGGAGAGTCAAGCAAAAAATTATGAGATCTCTCCCCGATAGGTTTGAATCCAAGGTGACGGCCATAGAAGAAAATAGTGGCTACATGGATATGAAGCCAAGTGAGGTGATTGGGCATCTCCTTGCATATGAGTCTAGGAAGGCTCCTAGCACCACTACTCCTCCTAAGAAGTCTAAAGGAATAGCTTTGAAAGCATCTAAGGATGCAAAGGAGGCAAAGCATGAATCGGATGAAGACCTTGCCTTATTTGTGAAAAGGTTCAACAAGGTTATGGGGTTCAAGAAGAAGAAGGGATTTGGGTCAAGAGGACAAGATTTGAAGAAAAAGAGTTCCTTCAAGAAGTTTGAGCCTAGACAAGAGAGGACCGAAAGGAAAGGGGTCTGATGCTTTGAATGTGGTGGGATTGGTCACTTTACCCCCAAATGTGCTAATCACAATGAAAAGAAGAAAAGCAAAGTGATGGCCGCCACTTGGAGTGGGAGTAGTGATGACTCCAATGAGGAAGATGAGTCTTCAAGTGAAGAAGAGCTCATGGCTAACCTCCTAGCTTTTGCCTCCTCACATAAGAGCAAAAGTGGTAGTGAGAAAGAGGAAATGAGTTAAGAGGAAAATGACTCAAGTGAAGAAGAAAGTGATTCCTCGTCTAACTCCATAAGTAGTTTTGTGGAGAAAAAGGTGCTTGCTAAATGCCATGCCGAGTTTAATGATTTAGTAATCAAGAGCACAAGAAAGATCAAGATGTTGAGAGAAGAAAATCTTGAGCTTGCATCTCATAATGACCTCTTAGGTGAACAAGTTGAAAAATTCAAGAAGATAGAAGATAAGCTAAGAGAGGAGTTAGCTTTATCTAGGAGGAATGAAGAAAGTCTAAAGAGTGAGCTTGAAGAAGTTAGAAATTCTATGACTAGGATGGATTCTAGCACCAAGAAGCTTGACCATATGCTTGGTGTTGGAAAGAGTCCATGTGACAAGAGGGGTCTTGGGTATGAAGATGTCAAGAAGATCTCTACCTCTAACAAGACCGTGTTTGTCAAGAGCTTGAAGAGAGAAGAAACTTCATTTGTGCAAGCTCCTAGAAAGAAATTAGAAGTAGGACAATGCTCTAATGCACAAGTGAAGATGGGGCCAAGAAGGCAACCTCAAGCTCAACCCCCTAGGGTCTCTCAAGCCAACATTCCTCCTTAAATGGCTCACAAAGGAAAGAGACCTATCATGCAACCTCAAGCTAGGAAGCAACCAAGACCGGTTCAACAACGAAGAAGGATTGAACCCTTTCATCCACAAAGACAAAGACAAGGACAAGGTATGATTCCTTATTTCACTCCTATATGTCATTTTTGTGGATTTGATGGTCATATTAGACCACATTGCTTTCGATATATAAAAATGTGCAAAACTAGAAGCATGATAGAGAAGAAAAAGAAAAGAGCCATGATGCATGTTCCTAGGAATGATAATACTATTATGCATGATCCTAGGACATCTAGAGCCCATATACCAAAGACCACTAAGAAAGCTAAGATTGTTTCTAGGTGGATTAGAAAGAATGATATTGTTTGCCATGTTGCTCAAATAGCCTTGAAGGCAAATTCTTCTAATTTTTGGTATCTAGATAGTGGGTGCTCTAGGCACATGACGGGAAACAAGAGTTTCTTCGAGACTCTTGTTATGGAGGAAGGTGGATATGTCACTTTTGGTGATGGATCCAAAAAGAAAGTAGTAGGGAAAGGAACCATTTCCGTTCCCGGATTACCCTCCTTATCCGATGCTTTATTTGTTGATGGCTTGAAAGCCAATTTAATAAGCATTTCACATCTAAGTGATGAAGGATATTCCGTCTTGTTTTGTAAAGATGATTGCTCGATCCTAAAGCCCGATAGACAAACCTTATTGAAAGGTATGAGATCTAGCGACAATTGCTATTGTCTTGAAGCTAGAATAGTCTCAAACAATGTGTCCATGGATGAGCAAATTGAGTTGTGGCATGAAAGACTTGGCCACATGAACTTTAGGGATCTACGGACCCTTGGAAAGTTCGAGTGTGTGCGTGGCCTCCCTAAGCTTGGGAAGAAAGCCAATGGTGTTTGTGGACCTTGCCAACAAGGAAAGCAAACTAAAAGCATGCACAAAAAGGGTAAGTATCTCACCACCAAGGAGCCTCTTGAGCTTCTCCACATGGACCTCATGGGTCCCATGCAAACCGAAAGTTTGGGTGGAAAGAGATACATTTTTGTATGTGTTGATGATTTCTCTAGATTTACATGGACATACTTTCTTAGAGAAAAATCCGAAACTTTTGATAAGTTTAAAATGCTTTGTACTAAATTACAAAATGAAATGAAATCTAATATTAGAAGCATTAAACGGATTAGAAGTGACCATGGGAGAGAGTTTAAGAATGCCTCTTTTGAAAGCTTTTGTGATAGCTTAGGCATCTCCCATGAGTTTTCGGCTCCTAGGACACCTCAACAAAATGGAGTTGTTGAGAGGAAGAATAGGGTCCTCCAAGAGATGGCCCGAGTGATGTTGCTTAGCAACAATGTCCCTAGGAACCTATGGGCCGAAGCCATCAATACGGCTTGCTATATAGGAAATCGTGTGTTCCTAAGGCCCGGTTCTAGAAACACCTCCTATGAGCTATGGAAGGGTAGGAAGCCAAATGTTAGCTACTTCCACACATTTGGAAGCAAATGCTACATTTTAAATGACCGTGATCAACTTGGCAAGTTTGATGCTAAGAGTGATGAGGGTATCTTTATTGGCTACGCCTTGAATAGTAAAGCCTATAGAGTTTTCAACTTGAAGACTCGAACCGTCATGGAATCATCAAATGTGGTCATTGATGATACTAGGCTCAAGTCTAATAACCATGAGGAGGAGGATGTTCTAGAGGATGACTCTCCTTTGGAGAGGGTTGTGGTGACTCCCAATGTTGGGACATCTAATGAAGTCACACAACCCATTACTAGAGTTCCTAACTTGGACTCTAATGAACCCGCTCCATGGGTTAGAAGACTCCATAACAAAGAGGATGTTATTGGAGATGTAAATGAGGGTGTTAGGACTAGACGTCAACTTGCTAATCTTATTAGCTATACTTGCTACACCTCTCAAATTGAACCCAAAAAGGTTGAAGAAGCCTTACATGATGAATTTTGGGTTCTTGCCATGCAAGAAGAGCTAAACCAATTCGAAAGGAATGAGGTTTGGACTCTAGTTCCTAGGCCTAAGACCACTAATGTCATAGGCACTAAATGGATATTTAGGAACAAATCCGATGAGGATGGCAATATAGTGCGGAACAAGGCTAGACTTGTAGCACAAGGGTACTCTCAAATTGAGGGTATCGACTTTGAGGAGACATTTGCTCCCGTTGCCCGCTTAGAGTCCATTAGGCTTCTCTTGTCCATCTCGTGTGTGCACAAGTTCAAATTGCACCAAATGGACGTCAAGAGTGCCTTCCTCAATGGCTTCTTGCAAGAGGAAGTGTTTGTTGAACAACCCAAGGGGTTTGTGGATGCACACCACCCCAACCATGTCTATCGCCTCAAGAAGGCACTATATGGGTTGAAACAAGCACCGAGGGCTTGGTATGAGCGCCTCACTCAATTTCTTGTTGACAATAACTACACAAGAGGTAGTGTTGACAAGACACTATTCATCAAGAGAGATAATGAAGAGCTTTTCATAGCTCAAATATATGTTGATGACATAGTGTTTGGCTCCACCAACAACACCAAGGTCCAACAATTTGTTGATGTCATGTCTCATGAATTTGAGATGAGCCTTGTTGGTGAGCTAAGTTACTTCCTAGGTTTGCAAATTAGGCAACTAGACAATGGGATTTTCATAACCCAAGCCAAATATGCCAAAAACCTAGTGAAGATGTTTGGTTTAGAAAATGCCAAACATAGTGATACACCCATGAGTACCACTTTGAAGCTAAGCAAAGATGCTAGTGGTAAAAGTGTGGAACAAACGTTATATCGTGGCATGATAGGTAGCTTGCTTTATTTGACCGCAAGTAGGCCCGATATCTCCTTTAGTGTGGGTGTGTGTGCTAGGTACCAAGCGGATCCTAAGGAGTCCCATCTCTCTTCCGTTAAGAGAATCATTCGCTATGTGAATGGGACATCCAACTATGGGATTTGGTACTCTTTTGACACTAATGCTAGTCTTGTAGGCTTTAGTGTTGCGGATTGGGCAGGAAATTGTGATGATAGGAAGAGCACATCGGGCGGTTGCTTCTTTCTAGGCAACAACTTGGTGTCTTGGTTTTGCAAGAAGCAAAACTCGATTTCCTTGTCCACGGCCGAGGCTGAGTACATAGCCGCGGGGAGTGGATGCACACAACTCCTATGGATGAAGCAAATGCTAGTAGATTACGGATTCAACCAAGGTACTCTCACTCTCTTTTGTGATAACATGAGTGCTATTAATATTTCCAAGAATCCGGTGCAACATTCTAGGACTAAGCATATTGACATCCGCCATCACTTCATTAGAGAGCTTGTTGAAAATAAATGCATAGTACTTGAACATGTAGGTACAAATGATCAACTTGCGGACATATTTACTAAACCCTTAGATGCTACTCGATTTAAAACTCTTAGTAGATCTATTGGGGTATGTCTTGTGGAGTGATGTTCTATGATTGACCCCATATGGGGAACTCAAGCAAAGAGAGCTATTTTGCATTCTTGTATCTTGCAAAAAATTTGAAATATCTTATGCCTCTTCTTTTAATTGCTTGAGTAAGCTTGGTTGTACATTTGTATTTATGTTTTCAATTCAATAAGTGTGAACCTTGCTTGTTTACAATCCATGTCATATTTATGTTCAAACATGCATTTTTGGACTAGGAGATGTATATAGGAAGTATGATTTGAATGACCTATGATTATCTCCATGACATGATGATTCTTTAATAACATGCTAATGACAAATGAAAAAGCATGAAATTCATAAAACATGCTCACATGAAAAGCATGAATTGATGATTGCATATTCTTAAAAATGCAAAACTTGTGTGAAAACTTATGAGACTCAAAATGAATAAAGGATCTTGTATCCATTCAAAGGAATTTACATTCCAAATGTCTCTCTTTCTTTATTAGTTGAACATGGTTACTATCATACGGATAATTTTATCCGAAAAAATCAAATAGGGTGCAAAGTCGCTCATGCCATGTTTCGCTTATAAAGTTGGATATAGTTGCTCTTAAATTGAAATCAATAATCTCTATATCCTTGCTTTTCCCATGACATTGGTGAAATTGGTTTGAATTCTTATTAGAAACCTTTGTCATTTGCTTTGCCAAATACCATTGTATTTTGGACTTGAATGCTATATGTCTTGTATGCAAAGCATGTTGGATTCACACATTTTCTCAAAATAAATCTCCTTGTTTCTCTCAAATTAATTGAAGTGCATAAAATGACTTATATGTATATGCAAATCTTGCATGCTTCTATCTCTCGTTGCTATGAGTGATCCGGTTGGGGACTACTCCTTTGCCTATATCATGACAAAAAGGGGGAGTAGGATATGGTAAGGGGAGGTGCAAAATATAGAAGCTATTGTACACTTTGGGGAGAACATACATTGAGGGGGAGTAACCCGTTGAGGGGGAGCATTGCATTTATCATACATTGCTACATTTGGTAATGTTGTGCCTAAATTCTAAAAATGCATATGCTTGGTATTGTTCTCATATGATTAATCTCACACTTTTCTTGTATTAGAAATGTTAGAAACTCTTTTCAGGGATTGATTATTCTACAAGAGGATTGAAGACTTCAAGTTGCATTAGCTTATCTCTTTGTAATGTAGAATATCATCATAGTCCCGTAGTTTCTATTCTTTTTGTGAGGAATCATTGTGAGTGATGGTTTTGTCACGAAATAGCCAAAGGGGGAGATTGTAAGGATTCCCGTTGTTTTTAATTGGCTTATTTCGTGATCAAACCATATGTGGGGGTTCTTTGTAAGGGTAGCCTAAGTATCGGTCTTTTTGTTCGAAGCCCTTTGAAGACCTCGTGTTGATAAGCACCGAAGGTAAATTTCTATGTGCTTACTTTTCTTTGAAGAGATTAGTTGCACACACACACTTAACATTCATTGCATATGTGTGCATTCTCTTCATTTGTCACATTTCACACTTGCACTTATTTATTATATTTTGTTGTGTGTAATTGTGTCATGTTGTTGTGTAATTCGTTTCCCGATAACTTACGGAAACGTCCGCGCATGCACGAGAATGTGCTTGATTTAGCGCGAGGACCGCCTATGGAGAATGCCCTTGGCTTCTCCTTGGTTTTCACCTATCTAGGTGATCGGCGGTTATGATCGGCGGCCTGGCCGCCGAATGAAACCGCCATTTCAGTCCAGATTGGTCTGAAGCATTTCTGCGGTTAAGATCGGCGGTCACGACCGCCGTTCGAAACCGCCGTTTCAAGACCTGATTGATTTATTTCTCAGTCTAATTCGGCGGTTGAAACGGCGGGCATGAAACCGCCGTTCATACCTGGTTGATTTTAATCTCTCTGTTCTGTTTCGGCGGTTGGAATCGGCGGTCACGAAACCGCCGAATGAACCGCCGTTTATGCTCTGTTCTTCACGAGCTCAATTCGGCGGTCATGAACGGCGGCCTGGCCGCCGATTGAAACCGCCGATTGGCGCGTTTCTTTGAAACTTACTTAAACGACCTCACTTTGATTTGGCCCCCTATATATATGCCACTTTGACTTTAGGTCAATTAAGAGAGTTCATATTCAGAATTCATACTTAGGATATTTTTCAAAGAGAAGAAAAATTCCAAGAACTCCATTCTTGATTCTCAAACACTTTTTCATGATCATCAATCATCATCTAGCATCATCTTAGATCATCTAGATGTCATCTAGCATGGAATCTTCATCATACTTTGCTTGGTAAGCTTTTCACTAATATCTTACATGTTTTGTGTTTCTCTTATCTAGCAATCTCAATTAATTACTTGTTTGTTATTTTGTATGCTTTAGATACAATATTGAGATGAGTATGCTGTATGTTTGAGATTTTATATTGTGCTTGCATATTAGGTTTTGTGCTTAATATTGATTAGCTAAACTAATTGACATGTCATTTAGTTTTGATATCTAGGATTGCTCTTAATTGCATATTAATCATCTTAGATAAGCATATAGGGTTTCCCTTGCTCTATGTTGCATTTTGGATATTCACATATATTCACTTAGGGTTGTATTCTCTTCATAGAGAAAGTAAGTCTTATGTGTAGCATCCGGGATTAGGTTGCTTAGAACGCAAGCAAATTGGACTAGGTTCACTCATACCGGGATTAGGTAGGTGTGTGATTACTTCTGGGATTAGGTTGTAATCGTTTGCACATTTAGTGGATTTGAGGTTCGAGTGTAGCTTACTTACATAGCCCGTGGTTTTTCCCGTGAGGGTTTCCACATAAAAACCAAGTGTTGTTTTAATTTCCGCACCATATTACACTTGCTTGTTTATATTATCTTGAGGGCATTTTCGTAACTTTGACTAACACGAAAAATTGGGTAAAAAGCGTAAAATCTATTCACCCCCCCCCCCCCCCCCCCCCCCCCCTCTCTAGATAGCTTTATACACACCGTGCTATAATTTGTTTCACTATCCCATTATCAATAAGATATTGCTGAAACTCACCAGATAGATATTCTCCACCACGATCAGATCTCAAGATTTTTATGTGTTTCTCAAGCTGATTTTCTACTTCAGCTTTGAATGCTTTGAACATGTCAAAAGCATCCGACTTATGTCGCATGAGATACACATAGCCAAATCTCGAGTAATCATCTGTGAAGGTGATGAAGTACTCATATCCACCTCTAGCTTGAATGCTCATAGGTCCACATACATCAGTGTGTATCAATCCAAAACATTCAGTGGCTCTTGCACCTTTGGCAGAGAACAACCTTTTGGTCATTTTACCTTCCAAACAAGATTCACAAGTTGGTAGATCATCAACCTTTAAGTCACTTAAAGGTCCGTCACATACCAATCTTTTAATCCTATTAAGGTTAATATGACCTAGGCGTAAATGCCATAGGTGGGTTTCATCTATGGATAATTTTACTCTTTTATGATTAGGTTCCGTTAATTCTGTGTCTAACGAGTGAGAGATATTTCTATGCAAAAAGTATAGACCGTTTTCCAATGTACCTTGGCAAATAATTTTGTCATTCTTACTAATAATAAAGACTTTATTAAAAGTAACCGAATATCCAAATTTATTCAAACAAGAAACTGAAATTAAATTCCTCTTGAATTGAGGTACATAATAAACGTCTAT
The DNA here is from genome assembly GCA_008009225.1 of Acer yangbiense. Lineage (NCBI taxonomy): Eukaryota > Viridiplantae > Streptophyta > Magnoliopsida > Sapindales > Sapindaceae > Acer > Acer yangbiense. Next base: position 8,996,150 of record CM017772.1, on the reverse strand, counting down.
TAAATCTAAATGCCTTCTAGAATCCAAATAAACTCTAATATCTCCCACTGCACTTGCAGACACTAATGTTCCGTTGCCCAAGCACAAATTGATTTCATTCTTACTCAGCCTTCTCTTTTCTTGGAACCCCTACAAGGAATAACAAACATGATTAGTGGCTCCTGAGTCTATGATCCAAGAATCTGTAGAATCAGCCAAAAAACATGTTTCAAGATAATTAACATTACCTTCTTCCTTCTTTTTCTGGGACTTTGGGCAATTACTTTTCCAATGTCCCTTTTCACCACAAAGGAAGCATTTCCCTTTGATCTTGGTTACTTTCTTGGTCTCCTTCTTGGTAGGCCCAAATTACTTTTTCTTCTGTTGTTTCTTGACCTTTTGACGGGCCTTAACAGTAGCAACTTTACCAACCATATGAATCTCCTGACCCTTGCCTTTCACAAGGATCTTTTCAGCACTTTGAACATCTTGCATCAGGCCTTGTAAGGTGTATTCCTTTTTGTTCAAAGTGTAGTCCAATTTGAACTGATCAAAGGAATCTGACAATGAATTGACAACCATATCAATTTTTGTCTCACCATCTATCTCAGCGCCATGCAGTTCAGCAATGTTGAGATGTGCTATGACTTTCATCATGTGATCTTTCACAGCCTGTCCAGGTTTCATTCTAAGATTCATAAAAGCAGTCACTGCCTCTCTCTTAGTCGTCCTGGACTTCAGAGCAAACATCTCCTCTAGAGACATCATTATATCAGCAGCGGACTCCATTCCTTCATGCTGCTGTTGCAACACGTCGAAGATAGTGGCCATAATATAACATTTGGCCATATCATCTGAAGTCTTCCACTGCTCATACTCATCTCTATACATTATGCTAGATTCATTATTAGGAGCAGGTGGTTTAGGAGTAGTTAGAACAAACTTATGTTTTTCACTTTGCAGCAACAACCCAATTTTCCTTTTCCATGTGACATAATTATCTCCAGTTAAAGTGTTATCTTTCAGGATGTTCATAAGTGATGGGGTCATGATTTCTGAATAAAAACAAAACATATATAAGTAAATAATCATGATAAAGCACTTTTAAATATTTATCTTGAATTAAATAAATAACTCAATCATAAAATTTCAACGGTGATCCAACACCCATAAATGTTACGCCTCCTTTGGGAGTTCGCACCATTTACTAGTTAGACTATGTAAGGATTCCCGTTGTTTTTAATTGGCTTATTTCGTGATCAAACCATATGTGGGGGTTCTTTGTAAGGGTAGCCTAAGTATCGGTCTTCTTGTTCGAAGCCCTTTGAAGACCTCGTGTTGATAAGCACCGAAGGTAAATTTCTATGTGCTTACTTTTCTTTGAAGAGATTTAGAAGCACACACACACTAAACATTCATTGCATATGTGTGCATTCTCTTCATTTGTCACAATTCACACTTGCACTTATTTATTATATTTTGTTGTGTGTTATTGTGTCTTGTTGTTGTGTTAATTCGTTTCCCGATAACTTTCGGAAACGTCCGCGCATGCACGAGAATGTGCTTGGTTTAGCGTGAGGACCGCCTATGGAGAATGCCCTTGGCTTCTCCTTGGTTTTCACCTTTCTAGGTGATCGGCGGTTATGATCGGCGGCCTGGCCGCCGAATTAAACCGCCGTTTCAGTCCAGATTGGTCTGAAGCTTTTCTGCGGTTAAGATCGGCGGTCACGACCGCCGTTCAAAACCGCCGTTTCAAGACCTGATTGATTTATCTCTCGGTCTAATTCGGCGGTTGAAACGGCGGGCATTAAACCGTCGTTCGAAACCGCCGTTCATACCTGGTCGATTTTGATCTCTCTGTTCTGTTTCGGCGGTTGGAATCGGCGGTCACGAAACCGCCGAATGAACCGCCGTTTATGCTCTGTTCTTCACGAGCTCAATTCGGCGGTCATTAACGGCGGCCTGGCCGCCGATTGAAACCGCCGATTGGCGCGTTTCTTTGAAACTTACTTAAACGACCACACTTTGATTTGGCACCCTATATATATGCCACTTTGACTTTAGGTCAATTAAGAGAGTTCATATTCAGAATTCACACTTAGGATATTTTTCAAAGAGAAGAAAAATTCCAAGAACTCCATTCTTGATTCTCAAACACTTTTCATGATCATCAATCATCATCTAGCATCATCTTAGATCATCTAGATGTCATCTTGCATGGAACCTTCATCATACTTTGCTTGGTAAGTTTTTCACTAATATCTTACATGTTTTGTGTTTCTCTTATCTAGCAATCTCAATTAATTACTTGTTTGTTATTTTGTATGCTTTAGATACAATATTGAGATGAGTATGATGTATGTTTGAGATTTTATATTGTGCTAGCATATTAGGTTTTGTGCTTAATATTGATTAGCTAAACTAATTGACATGTCATTTAGTTTTGATATCTAGGATTATACTTAATTGCATATTAATCATCTTAGATAAGCATATAGGGTTTCCCTTGCTCTATGTTGCATTTTGGATATTCACATATATTCACTTAGGGTTGTATTCTCTTCAAAGAGAAAGTAAGTCTTGTGTGTAGCATCCGGGATTAGGTTGCTTAGAACGCAAGCAAATTGGACTAGGTTCACTCATACCGGGATTAGGTAGGTGTGTGATTACTTCCGGGATTAGGTTGTAATCGTTTGCACATTTAGTGGATTCGAGGTTCGAGTGTGGCTTACTTACATAGCCCGTGGTTTTTCCCGTGAGGGTTTCCACGTAAAAACCAAGTGTTGTTTTAATTTCCGCACCATATTACAATTGCTTGGTTATATTATCTTGAGGGCATTTTCGTAATTTTGACTAACACGAAAAATTGGGTAAAAAGCGTAAAATCTATTCACCCCCCCTCTAGATAGCTTTATACACACCGTGCTATTATTTGTTTCAGACTAGGTCCCACCTAATTGTTAACATAACAACCAGCGTTTTCAATTTTAGCCTTGCAATTTTACTGATAAGAACTCTTGGGAGGATATCAATAAAATTACATTGAGTGTGTTACCAAGATATCGACCCTCAATTTTCTCTCACGAAAATCCCTCCTTGGGGAGTAGATCTCGTTTGAGTCCATTGTCTAGTCTATCCTTGTAAGGAAGTATGTTGCTAAATTCCATTCATGGACGCCCCTTGGGGGGATTACCAATAAATAATTAAGCTCAACTAACCTTGGAGGCCATAGGTGTTACAAAAACACCTTCTCCCACTCAATTATTTAAGGCGTGTGATTAAATCCCATAGAATGATTTACCAAGTTATCTAGATGCCAATTTAGATACCTAAATAATTCAATGCATGTTCATACCAAAAGAGATATATGAGTGGCACTCCTATTCTATATGTCATGTTATCATACAATAACAAATATTGTAATATCTAAGCATAAATTAAATAGCAACAATTTTGGCCCATCCTAGAAAAACAAGTAAATTACAATTGTTTAGGAATACAAGATCTTCAAGTGGCCCATCAACCATACGCTCATCCTTTGGCCCAACCCCATGGGCGTGCACAACCCACAACCCCACAAAGGGGCTGCTGTGCGCAGCCCATGAAGACTCCCAGGGCTGCCGTGCACAGCCCACCAAGCTTGGGCTTGCCATGCGCAGCCCAATCCACTCCTAGGGTGCGCACGGTGCTCGTTCTCGGTTCCGGTTGCTTCGTTTTTCTTCGTGTCTTCGAATCTTCAACACCTAAATATATTACGGCAGTATTTAAACAAATAAAATACTGCAGTATTTTTTTTTTTTTTAATCACTGCAGTACTTTTTACAAACAAAAAACTGCACATAATAAAAATTAAAAAAACTGCAGTAGTATTAAAAAAATACTGCACCTATATAAAAAATAATAAAACCTAGCAACTACCAAGAAGGAATTATGGCGATGATAGACCACCCTTCTTGTTACAATTCCATAACAAAAATACATTGAAAATCTAGGACCAAAATCGAGCAAAAACAATCCACATAAAACATATATAAATCCATACATCACATGTAATTATATATGCGAATACCTAGAGTGCCATCTCTTTATAAACATGCATAATCACAATAAAAAGAAATAGATCCATGTATATATAATTTAATTAATTAAAAGGGTTCAACCTAGGCTCTGATACCAATTGTAGGGAAAAATACCGTAGTACACGCAGCGGAAGCGAGACTAAAAATAGATTTAGTAACTTTTAAAATTTTCCCTTTTTATGAACCTTAAACCCTTTAATCAATTAAACATATATATTATCTAACAAAAGAATAATACCTTTTGTCGCGTGATCCGATTGACTTACGTCGATGGTAATCCGCAAGATCTTCAATCCTAGCACGAACGTGGATCATGTAAGAGCGTGGTCTCCCTTTTCCTTTGAATTGCAAACCTGTGAATGGATAAACAAACTTTTCTTTTCTTTGTTAGTCACAAAAACAATCAAAAGAATACTAAGATTATTCCGGTCACTTTTGAGTTTTCAATCTAATGATCGAAACTCGCGTGAACCTAGATCGATGTTGTACACACAAGCTTATTGATGAATAAGCAAAAAATATACCATCAAAGAATAATCTATCACTCTTTTATGTTTTTAGTAGAAATAAAATAATCTATCTTATGAATTGAGAAGAAGAAGAAATTTGTATCAAGAACACTTGTTGTGGCCGAATTCTATAAGAGCACTTATATAGGTGGCCAAATTTTCTTCCTCCTTTCCTATTAGGGTTGCCGAATTCTCTACCCAAAAAGGACTAGGGTTGCCGCAACACACAAGCTTAAAAGAGTTTGTGTTGCACCCTAATTCCCATCTAGTTAAGACTTCAAACCATAATTCAATTCATAAAACTTTTATTCTTTTATTTGACTAAATAAAAAGACTTCTTATTTGATTAAATAAATAAAATTAATTATTTATTTTCTTACCAAATAAGTCTTTTACTTTTAGTATACTACCAACTATAGTATAAGACTAGGAATCATATTTCCTAATCAGAAAAGATTTGTTTCTTAATTAAATAATTAACTAATAAATTAATTAATTCTTATTTAATTAAAACAAATGAAACAAAATAATATATTAGGTTAAAACTTTAACCTTGCCGCCCCACTTGAATAAAATTGGGCCTAATATTATTTTCTTATTTCATTTAATCCATTGGACTTTAAATAAAAAGCCCACATGTGAACCAGACCCATTCTTACTAAAAGAAACAAGCCCACATGTCTTTCATTAATATATTAATATAATTGAGCAGCCCATTACATAAATAATGTGCAAATTATATTCTTAATATATTAAATGCAATTCTAGATGGACCCTTAAATTGGTCCGGTAGAATATATCAAGTGATCCATGCAAGTCCGTGTGGATTGGGGATCTTGGCGGGCCATCTAAATTTAAGCTTCAATAGACATAACCTAATCACAATCAACAAATAATTCACTTAGGTCCGATCCATTAATTTTAACTCATTCCACTAAAGAGCTAAAACTGAACTCTTAAATAAAGATAGAAAAGGAAGATGATCCTCATTCATACCCTAGACAATCATGTTGGAGATAGTGTATCCTCGTGATTATTATCAGTAATCGCCAAGAGTTCATAGACCGCCTACAACTCTCCAAGTTACCATATTTACTCATATGACCACGTTTTGAACTTGGATATTTTGACATGTCCAGAAGCCATGTTTTCAATAGACACTATCGAAAACTCAACGTTGAGATTTAATATCCAATTACCTCAAAACATCCATATGATGATATTATACTCTCATTTAATAAATGGAGCCACGATGTCCATATCTATAAATGAAGTCCTCTATCGATTAACAAATGAATATCACCAAACTATCGAGGATAGACTATGCGATATAATCGTACTCATTGATAACTCAAATGATATCACTTGCAACCATAAGTCCATCATTTATCTCAGGATTAAGATACACTCTCCGATTGTCCTGATAATGAAAAGACTATTATCTATTAACGGTTATAGATAAAGTATTTCATTGTGATCCAGTTCAATACACCCAGTGCACTAGATCCTTTTGCTCGAAGACACTCCGATGATTTTAGACTCATCATATCTCATTTGATCCCACTCAAATGCTAGCAAAAGAATTCTACAACTTTAACAAGATAAAGGTGCCCAACCTTTAACTTAAGTTGTGAACATTATTCAAGACTAACTAAAGAATTGTGTCTACCACATACATATCCAGATGTACGAACAATTCTTCTTTTCTCATAGTCTTTAGACCTTATGATTATTTACTTTGACAATTATAATATTAAACTATAAGTGCTATATGATTTGTTAAACCAGAAATCACTTTATTAATATGAAAAAGATTGTTAATTACAACATTACACTCTTGCTATTGAGCATAATCCTAACATTCGTTCCTCAAACTCTTGACAAACACGGTCTTGTTAGAGGTTGAGATCTTCTTGCCATCTTCATACCCAAGACCCCTCTTGTCACATGGACGCTTTCCAGCACTAAGCATATGGTCAAGCTTCTTGGTGCTAGAATCCATCCTAGTCATAGACTCTCTTACTTCTTCAAGCTCCCTCTTTAGACTTTCTTCATTCCTCCTAGATAAGAATAACTCCTCTCTTAGCTTATCTTCCATCTTCTTGAATTTTTCCACTTGTTCACTTAAGTGGTCATTTTGAGATGAAAGCTCAAGATTTTCTTCTCTCAACATCTTGATCTTTCTTGTGCTCTTGATTGCTAAATCATTAAACTCGGCATGGTATTTAGCAAGAACCTTTTTCTCCATAAAACCATTTATGGAGTTGGAAGAGGAATCACTTTCTTCTCCACTTGAGTCATTTTCCTCTTGACTCATTTCCTCTCTCTCACTAGAACTTTTGCTTTTATGGGAGGAGGCAAAAGCTAGGAGGTTAGCCATGAGCTCTTCATCACTTGAAGACCCATCTCCCTCAATGGAGTCATCACTACTACTACTCCATGTGGCAGCCATCACTTTACCTTTCTTCTTGTCATTGTGATTAGCACATTCGGGGGCAAAGTGACCTATGCCACCACACTCGAAGCATTAAACCCCTTTCCTTTCGGTCTTCTCTTTCCTAGGCTCAAACTTGTTGTAGGAACCCTTTTTCTTGTAGTTTTGACCTTTGGAACCAAAGTCCTTCTACCCGAACTTCATGACCCTCTTGAATCTCTTCACAAATAATGCAAGGTCTTCGTCCGAGTCATTCTTCTTTGCCTCATTTTCATCCTCAGAGGTTTTCAAAGCAATTCCTTTTTGCTTTTTAGGAGGTGTGGAGATAGGACCCTTCCTAGACTCATAGGCTAGAAGTCTCCCAATCACCTCACTCGGCTTCATATCCTTATATCCACTATTTTCTTCTAAAGCCGTTACTTTTGATTCAAACCTATCCGGAAGAGATCTCATAATCTTTTGCTTGATTCTCCTATCCGAATATGGATCACCAAGTTGATGACTTTTGTTGAGTATGTCCATCAACTTGATCTCGAAGTCGTTGAAGCACTCATTCTCCTCATCCTCCATCTTAAGTATCTCGAATTGAGTTTGGAGGACTTGAAGCTTAGAGTCCTTCACCACTTCGGTTCCCTCATGTGCAATCTCTAGGATGTCCCAAGCCTCCTTAGCTATCCTAGTATTTTGAATCAATTTGTATTGATTTTCGTCCATAGCACATAAGATGGCATGCATCGCCTTCCTATTCCACTTTGAAGCCTCAAACTCTTGCACGTTCCATTGCGCCTTAGGCTTCAATACTTCTTCTTCTCCACCCGCGGGAGTCATCTTGGGTAGATCATATCCGTCTTCAACCGCCATCCATGCACGGTCGTGAATTTGACATATGTAGGATTCCATCTTCCCTTTCCATTGGGAATAGTTCAACCCGGTAAAAAGTGGAGGCCTTGTGCTAGAAGCACCCTCATTGCCACCACCATTTCCACCGTTTCCACTCATAGTGTTTATGAATGAATGAAATGAATGCAAATGTATGAATGATCAAAAAATCACACAAAATGCAAAACATACCAAAATAAGCAAATATCACCTATGTATGTCTAGGAACCCGCTCTGATACCAATTGAAACAAATTATAGCACGATGTGTATAAAACTATCTAGTGGGGGGTGAATAGATTTTAAGCTTATTACCCAATTTTTCGTGTTTAGTCAAAATTACGAAATTATCCTTAAATAGATAAAGCAATAAATCAAGTATAAAATACGGAAATTAAATAACACTTGATTTTTAAGTGGAAACCCTCACGAGAAAAACCACAGGCTAGTAAGTAAGCCACACTCAAACCTCGAATCCACTAAATGTGTAAAATGATTACAACCTAATTCCGGAAGTAATCACACACCTACCTAATCCCGGTATGAGTGAACCTAGTCCGATTTGCTTGCGATCTAAGCAACCTGATCCCGGAAGCTACACACAAGACTTACTTTCTCAATGAAGAGAATAACACCCTAAGTGAATATATGAATATCCAAATGCAACATAGAGCAAGGGAAACCCTATATGCTTATCTAAGATGATTAATATGCAATTAGAACAATCCTAGATATTAAAAACTAAATGACATGTTCAATCAAATAGTTTAGCTAATCAAGATTAAGCACAAAACCTAATTAGCTATCACAATACAACTTCTCAAACATACAACACACTAATCTCAATCTTGTATCAAAAGATATATAAATAACATACAAGAAATTAATTGAGATTGCTTGTTAAGAAAAACACAAAATATGTAAGATATTAGTGAAAAGCTTACCAAGCAAAGTGTGATGAAGAATCCATGCAAAGAGACATCTAGATAATCTAGGATGATGCTAGATGATGATTGATGATCACGAAAAAGTGTTTGAGTGAATAAAAATTGAGTTCTTTGAATTTTTTCTTCTCTTGCAAAATATCCTAAGTATGAAATCTGAATATGAACTCTCTTCATTGACCTAAAGTCAAAGTGGCATATATATAGGAGGCCAAAACAAAGTGTGGTCGTTTTGATAAGTTGGCCTGAAATTTGCCTTGGGCGCTGTACGTAGAGCACTTCTGTATAGCGCCTGTATAGCGCCCCAACTCTGTTCTCTTGGGAAAACAGAGTGGCACTGTACGAACAGCGCTTCTGTACAGCGCTCGTACAGCGCCTACCCAAAATGCATCAGACCTGATGCATTTAAAATACAATTGCAATCAGGTCTTGATCTGGCGCTGTACGAACAGCGCTTGTGTACAGCGCCTCAACAAAATGCATCAGACCTGATGCGTTAAAATGACCATTTTTGCATCAGGTCATGTGGGCGCTGTTCAGAACATCGCTTTGAACAGCGCCCTTTGTAATGCAAGAATTCCAATGCTATGCAAGACAAGGCAATGCGCAATGCAATAAGCAACCAAACTAACAAGCAAGAAGAGATGAAAATAAGCATTAATGCACAACAATACGAAACACAACATACAAAGATTAAACATATGCATGAGTTGTGAGTGTGTGCAACTATCTCTTCAAGAAAAGTAAGCACATAGAAATTTACCTTCGGTGCTTATCAACACGAGGTCTTCAAAGGGCTTCGAACAATAAAACCGATACCTAAGCTACCCTTACAAAGAACCCCCAACATGTGGTTTGTCCACGAAATGAGCCAATCAACAAATGGGAACCTTGAATCTCCCCCTTTGGCTATTTCGTGACAAAACCACCACTCACATTGATTCCTCACAAAGAAATAGAAACTACGGAACAACTATGATTTTCTATAGTACAAAGAGATAAGAAAATAAATTTCAGGCCAACTTATTCAAAACAACCACACTTCATATTGACTCCCTATATATATGCCACTTTGACTTTAGGTCAATTATGAGAGTTCATATTCAGATTTCATACTTAGGATATTTTTCAAAAACAAGAAAAATTCTAAGAACTGATTTTTGATTACTTAAACACCATTTCATGATCATCAATCATCATCTAGCATCATCTTTGATCATCTAGATGTCGTTTTGCATGGTTTCATCATCACACTTTGCTTGGTAAGCTTTTCACTAATATCTTACATATTTTGTGTTTTTCTTAACAAGCAATCTCGATTTATTACTTGTATGTTATTTATATATATTTTGGTTACAAGATTGAGATTAGTGTATTGAATGTTTGAGAAGTTGTATTGTGATAGCTAATTAGGTTTTTGCTTAATCTTGATTAGCTAAGCTATTTGACTGTCATTTAGTTTTAATATCTAGGATTGTTCTAATTGCAAATTCATCATCTTAGATAAGCATATAGGGTTTCCCTTGCTCTATGTTGCATTTGGATATTCATAAATTCACTTAGGGTGTTAATCTCTTCATTGAGAACATAAGTCTTGTGTGTAGCATCCGGGATTAGGTTGCTTAGATCGCAAGCATTCGAACTAGGTTCACTCATACCGAGATTAGGTAGGTGTGTGATTACTCCTGGGATTAGGTTGTAATTTTTATCACTTAGTGGATTTGAGGTTCGGGTGTGGCTCACTTATTAGCCCGTGGTTTTTCCCATGAGGATTTCCACGTAAAAAATCAAGTGTTATTTAATTTCCGCATTTTATACTTGATTTATTGCTTTATCTAGTTAGGGGTAATTTCGTAATATTGACTTCACACGAAAAATTAGGTAATACGTTTAATATCTATTCACCCCCCCTCTAGATACTTTTATACACACCGTGCAATATTTGTTTCAATTACGAAAATACCCCTAACTAGTCAATATAATATAGCAAGTGTAATATGTGCGGAATATTAAATAACACTTTATATTTACGTGGAAACCCTCACGGGAAAAACCATTGGCTAGTAAGTGCACCACACTCGAACCTCAAATCCACTAATTGAAATGGAGTTTACAACCTATGTTGACCTCGTCAAACACTACGGTCAATAACCGCCCACTTCTACCCACATGCCTTTAAAAGTGGTTCTAGTCCAATTTGCTTATGGCCTAAGCAATCTTAGCCATAAGTCTTACTTCTCAATGAAGAGATAAAATGGCCTATGTGAATATATGATGCGTCCAGATCGGTTTTACAATTTTCACTACCAATTACTCTATCCTAGTTCAGTTCGATTAAGGGGACGCGCGAGTCCTTTACTCTTTGCAATCGTACAAGTCGTTAGACGAGTATAGTGTTCAGAGTAAGGGTTATTGTTCCCACGGAGGATTAGCAATTTGCACTTAAATAGAATAAAAGTTGGTAATACTAAGGTTCATTCTCACTAATGTCAATTCGATTAACTAAAATGACCAACACATTAACTATGCTTAAATTGGAATTGATGAAGGAAACAATTACAACTATTGAGTTCAAATTCTAGATTAAAGGATTGCTAGGGGATAGATTAAATCAAGTAACAACTTATTAGCTAATCAATCATTATTAAGCTCAAACACAAAGACTCTAACGTGCATCTATTCATGTGAAGTTATAAAGCATTAAATCCTCAACCTTAATCACCATCTAAGGTTAGAATTGTGATTAAGGGAGATTTACTCAAGAGTGTTAGTAAAGATTAACAAGTTAGTAATTTCTACAACATAGATGACATAAGAGGCACATGCATCAATGGTCTTAATTGCATACAAGTTCATCAAGTTTATTGTGCATCAATTGATAGAGTGGTTGTTGCAACCACCACTCATAAATGAATGAAAGATCACATACATAACTTGAGAAGGTAAAGCTAATAAGATTGATTATATAACAAGGTTAATTACAATAATTATATCTAATCCCCTAACAAAAAGGAGTTAGTTACACATAGAATCAAAGTTACTAGGAGATACAATTGAAGGAAACATCACCAAATGATAATTCTTATGAAGTGGAAATGATCCCCTTTGTAATCCAAGCAACAACTTCTTCTATGGCAACTTGAAGTAGTCTACTATAAGGCACCAAAATGGTGTTTGGTTGCCAAGAAAGTAGCCAAGAAAACTAACTATACTCTCTCTATCTCTATCTAGCTATCTCTCCATATTTTTCTAAGTGTAATCTAAATGTTGTCTAAATATTTGTGTGTTGGTTGAGAGCATTCATTGAGAAGTTAATGACATTCCTTTGTGCATGGATGAGAGAGAAGGCCTTCCAAGAACAATAGGTGGCAAAAGGACTTCATATGATTGGCTTTGGGGTGAAGCTTGATCCACTTGCAGCTCGTCAGAGTTCTTGGCGGGTATGTGCCGTGGGTTCTTTCTAGCAGCATGAACCCGCCAGGACTCCTTTCTCTTTCTAGCGGACTCGTTCCATGGGAATAATCTCTCCGTGACGAATGTCTGAACCCGCCAGAAGTTGCCACGGCTTTGTGCGGCAGGACTATTCCAACAAGGCAGAGAGTCTGAACTCGCTAGATACTTTGAGGTGCATCCCCGCGGTTTCGTGCAACCGCTTCATTCCCGCTGGACTTGGTTTATGAACCCGCCAGCTTGTACTTCTTCTATTTTCTGCCTTCTTTGCCCTTTTGTTTTTATCATATTAGGCCAAAATGCCCTTGAAACACCTGAGTTACCTGAAAAGACTTATTTACAATGTTAATTACATTAAATGCTCAGAAAACGGTTACAAAAACCAAGTAAAGGGGGTGCTAAATGTAAACATTTGGAGCGCGATCAATAAATGATGATATTCAAAAAGCAAACAAAGCTAGGGAACCTTAAATGCTTATCTAGAATGATTAGATGACAATTAATGCAATCCTAGATATCAATAGCTAAATAACATATCAAAAAGCTTAGCTAAACATAGATTATGAAAACCTAGATAGCTATCACAATACAACATTCAATCAATTCATCACAAACAATCTCTATCTTGTATCTAGCATATAATCTAAAAACGTACAAGTAAATAAAGAGATGACTTAATATGAAAAACACTAAAATTAGATGAAGTTAGTGAAGAACATACCAAGGAAAATGTGATGATGCAAAACCATGCGTGGATGCATCCTATATGGTCATGGATGATCCTAGATGAACTTTGATGAATAAAGGAATGTCTTTGAGTGTTTAAAGGAGAGTTCTTGTGAATTTTTCTCTTGAAATGTGTTCTAAGGGAAAAATGTGATTTTTGGACTCTTCAAAACGACCTAAGAACATCACAATATATATAGGGAGCTAAGTTGATGAAACGCTGTTTTGTAAAAAACAGGGTAAAACCGCTGTCGCTATCGCTGTCAAAGCCACAACGGTATCCATAGCGGTGCAATTAAAATGCATCAGGTATGAAACCGCTGTGGCTTTCACAGTGGTTATGACAGTGGTAAGCACTGTGTGCAAAATAGCTATCCCAACCGTTGCTAAAAACCATAGCGGTTAGGAGTGATGCAAACAGTGCATCTCACCTCTGTGGCTACCGTTACTGATCCGGCAGCGGTAACAACAACGATCTCCTGACCCATGCAATGCTTAAGTGAAAAGTTATGCAATCTTAAGCTAACAATAGGCATGGCTTAGCATCCTAATGCCTAAATGTCATGGAATTTCAATGTATAAGATGCAATCATTTAAGAACATGCATGAAGAGATTTTAATGAACATTAATGCACACAAAATAAACACACAACGTACAAGAATAAGAATTTATGCATGAGTTATGAGTGTGTGCAACTACATCTCTTCAAAGCAAGTAAGCACTTATAAATTTACCTTTGGTGCTTCTTCTCTTGAGATCTTGAGAGCCTTAGCTACCCTTACAACAACCCTAAATATGGTTTGTCTACGAAATAAGCCAATCAATTAATGGGACCTTACAATCTCCCCCTTTGGCAATTTCGTGACAAAACCACCACTCACATTGATCCTCACAACATAATTAAAGCTAAAGGTCAACAATGATAATCTACATTACAAAGAGATAAGAAAATAAAACATCAAGTCTTCAATCTCTTGTAGAACTATCAATCCTTCAAAACAAAACAAATTACACTTCCAAAGCAAGTGTATGTGTGGTGATCAAGTGATAATTAAACAAGCATTTGCATTTTAGGAATATAAGCACAACATTATGTGTAAGGATTCCCGTTTTGTTGATTGACTTATTTCGTGGTCAAACCACATGTTGGGGTTTTGAATGTAAGGGTAGTCTAAGTGATTAGTGTTGAAGATCAAAGGCCCTTCCATGACCTCAAGATACAAGCACGCCAAAGGTATAATCTCTTGTGCTTGTTTTTCTTTGAAGAGATTTAGTAGCACACACACACTTAGCATTCTTGCTATGATTGCATACTTGCTTATTTTTTATGTGCATCTCTTCACATGTCACTTTACACACTAGCACTTTGGTTGATATATCTTGTTGTGTGTATATGTGCCTTATAATTCGTTTCCCGACATTGTTCGGAAACGTCCGCGCTTGCACTAATGAGTGCTTGGTTTCGCGCGAAGACCGCCTATGGAGAATGCCCTTGGCTTCTCCTTGGTTTTCACCATTGTTGGTGATCGGCGGTTATGATCGGCGGCCTGGCCGCCGAATGAAACCGCCGTTTCAGTCCATATTGGTCTGAAGCAATTATGCGGTCAAGATCGGCGGTCACGACCGCCGTTCGAAACCGCCGTTCATACCTGATCGATTTTAATCCCTCGGGTTTGATTCGGCGGTTGGATCGGCGAATGAAACCGCCATTAATGCTCTGTTCTTCAAGAGCTCAATTCGACGGTCGTCATCGGCGGCCTGGCCGCCGATTGAAACCGCCGAACGGTGCGTTTCAGGGGCAAAAGTGTCTTTTCACATGCCCAATTCTTGATGTCTATAAATATCACACTTTCTCATTATCTGATTAAGTTCTTTGACTCTTAAGAACCCTAATCTTCAAAGATAGATTTTGAGAGAAAATCAAATCAAGAACTCATCTTTAACCACTCAAATCAAACCCCTTTTGCATCAAATTTCATATTGCATCTCCTATGTCTATATAGAGTGCATCCATGTATGGGTTTGCATCATCACAACTTGCTTGGTAAGATTTTGATTAATTTCATCTTATTGTAGTATTTTAAATACCAAGCCATCTCTTTTAAATTACTTGTATGTTTTAGATCATATGCTAAATACAAGAAAAGAGATTATTTGTGATGAATTGATTGAGTGTTGTTTGTGATAGCTAATTAGGTTTTTGCTTAATCTTGATTAGCTAAGCTATTTGACATGTCATTTAGCAATTGATATCTAGGGTTGATTAAATTGATTATATCATCATCCTAGATAAGCATCTAAGGTTACCTAGCCTTGTTTGTTATTTGAATATTCATATATATATTCACATAGGTTGCTCTCTTCATTGAGAAGTAAGTCTTGAGGCTAAGAGTGCTTAGGCCTCAAGCAAATTGGAATAGGGTTGCTAATAAAGGCCCGCTGGGTAGAAGTGAGGGGTTACAGACCGGAGTGTTAGACGAGGTCTACATAGGTTGTAAACTTCATTTCAATTAGTGATTTCGAGTTCCGAGTGTGGCGCACTATACAGCCCGTGGTTTTTCCCAGTGGTTGGGTTTTCCACGTATACATCAAGTGTCATTTATTATTTCCGCACTATATTACACTTGTATGTATTGTTGACTTGCTAGGGGTATTTTCGTAAAATTGACATGCTTGCGAAAATTGGGTAATAATTAGATAAAATCTATTCACCCCCCCTCTAGCTTTATATTGAAAAACACACCTTGAGTATTTAATTACTTTCATTATGCAATGTAAGTGAATGCAATGCTCCCCCTCAATGTATATTCTCTCCAATATGCATTATTTCTACTACAATTTGCAACTCCCCTTACCACTTCTACTTTTACTCCCCCTTTTTGTCATGATATACGCAAAGGAGTAGTCCCCAACTGGGTCACTTCTAGCAAAGAGAGATAGTAGCATACAAGATATTTGCATATTCATATAAGTCACTTTATGCATCTCAATTAATTGGAGAGAAACAAGGAGATTTATTTAATGAAAATGTGTGAATCAAAAAATGCTTTGCATACAAGGCATGTAGCATTCAAGTCCAAAAATACAATGGTATTTGGCAAAGCAAATGACAAAGGTTTCTAATAAGAACTTGAAAGTTCTCACGGTGTGTAAACTATTAATCTAGAGTGGGGGGGTGGGGTGAATAAAATACCCCTAATAGTCAATAAAATATAGCAAGTGTAATATTGTGTAGAAATTAAAACAACACTTGATATTTACGTGGAAACCCTCAAGGGAAAAACCACGGGCTGTTAAGGGAGCCACACCCGAACCTTGAATCCACTAAATGTGATGAAATTACAACCTAATCCCAGAAGTAATCACACACCAACCTAATCCCGGTATAAGTGAACCTAGTCTGATTGCTTGCGAATTAAGCAACCTAATCCCTGTCACAACACAAGACTTAATTCTCTAAAAAGAGATTAACACCCTAAGTGAATATATGAATATCCAAATGCAACATAGAGCAAGGGAAACCTTATATGCTTATCTAAGATGATGAATTTGCAATTGGAACAATCCTAGATATTAAAACTAAATGACATGTCAAATAGCTTAGCTAATTAAGATTAAGCAAAAACCTAATTAGCTATCACAAAACAATACTCAATCAAATCAACACAACAATCTCTATCTTGAATATTAGAATTCAATCTAAGAACAATCAAGTAATAAAAGAGATACCATAATAAATAAAACACTAATTATATATGATAATAGTGAAAAACTTACCAAAGCAAGTGTGATGATGAAAAACCTATGCAAGCAAGCATCCTAGATATGCCAGAGAATGCTAGATAAACATTGATGCAAATGAATTTTGGTTTGAGTGTTTAAATGAGCAAACTTGGTTGCTTTCTCTCTTAAAAATCTCTCTTTTAAAAGTAGGGTTCTTGATGATTAAAGAGTCACACTCAGAACAAGAGAAAGTGATGTATTTATAGGCATGAAAAACAGAGCATGTGAAAAGACAAGTTTACCCCTGAAAATGCACGATCGGCGGTTTCATTCGGCGGCCAGGCCACCGTTTACAACCGTCGAATTAAACCCGAGAAGAACAGGGGAACAATGGCGGTTTCATTCGGCGGTTTCATGACCGCCGATCTAACCGCCGAATCAAACCGAGAGATTAAATCAATCAGGTATGAACGGTGGTTTCATTCGGCGGTTTCGAAACCGCCGATCCAACCGTCGAATCAAACTGAGAGATTAAATCAATCAGGTATGATCGGCGGTTTCGAACGGCGGTTCCTAAGGACATTGTTGCTAAGCAACATCACTAGGGCCATCTCTTGAAGGACCCTATTCTTCCTCTCAACAACTCCATTTTGTTGAGGTGTCCTAGGAGCCGAGAACTCATGGGAGATGCCTAAGCTATTGCAATAGCTATCAAAAGAGGCATTCTCAAATTCCCTCCCATGGTCACTTCTAATCCGTTTAATGCTTTTAATGTTAGAATTCATTTCATTTTGTATTTTAGTACAAAGGATTTTAAACTTATCAAAAGTTTCGTATTTTTCTCTAAGAAAATATGTCCATGTAAATCTAGAGAAATCATCAACACAAACAAAAATGTATCTCTTTCCACCCAAACTCTCGGTTTGCATAGGACCCATGAGATCCATGTGGAGAAGCTCTAGAGGCTCCTTGGTGGAGAGATACTTGCCCTTTTTGTGCATGCTTTTGGTTTGTTTTCCTTGTTGGCAAGGTCCACAAACACCATTGGCTTTCTTCCCAAGCTTAGAGAGGCCTCTCACACAATTGAACTTTCCAAGGATTCGTAAATCCCTAAAGTTCATGTGGCCAAGTCTTTCATGCCATAACTCAATTTGCTCATCCATGGACACATTGTTTGAGACTATTCTAGCTTCAAGACAATAGCAATTGTCGCTAGATCTCATACCTTTCAACAAGGTTTGTCCATCAGGCTTTAGGATAGAGCAATCATCTTTACAAAATAAGACGGAATATCCTTCATCACTAAGGTGTGATATGCTTATCAAATTGACTTTCAAGCCATCAACAAATAAAGCATTGGATAAGGAGGGTAATCCGGGAATGGAAATGGTTCATTTCCCTATAACTCTCTTTTTGGATCTATCACCAAAGGTGACACATCCTCATTCCTCCATAACAAGAGTCTCGAAGAAACTCTTGTTTCCCGTCATGTGCCTAGAGCACCCACTATATAAATACCAAAAATTAGAAGAATTTGCCTTCGAGGCTATTTGAGCAACATGGCAAACATTTTCATTCTTTCTAATCCACCTAGAAACAATCTTAGCTTTCTTAGTGGTCTTTGGTACATGGGTTCTAGATGTCCTAGGATTATGCACATCAATATTATCATTCCTAGGAGCATGCATATTGGCTCTATTCTTTCTCTTTTCAATCATGTTTCATGTTCTACACATTTTAATATATCGAAAGCAATTTGGTCTAATATGACCATCAAATCCACAAAAATGACATGTAGGAATGAAGTATGAAATCATACCTTTTCCTTGTGCATGCATGGGAGCTTGTCCATATCTTTGTGGTTGAGTGGGTTCAATCCATCTTCGTTGCTGAACCGGTCTTGCTTGCTTTCTTGCTTGAGGTTGCATGATTGGTCTCTTTCCTTTGTGAGCCAATTGTTGAGGAATGTTAACTTGAGGGACCCTAGAGGGTTGAGCTTGAGATTGCCTTCTTGGCACCATCTTCACTTGTGCATTTGAACATTGTCCTAGTTCTAACTTATTCCTAGGAATTTGCACCAATGAAGCTTCTTTGATCCCCGAACTCTTGACAAAAATGGTTTTTTTGAAAGTGGAGGTCTCCTTACCATCTTCATACCCAAGACCCTTCTTGTCACACGGATTCTTCCCAACACTAAGCAAATGATCAAGTTTTTGAGTGCTAGAGGTCATCCTAGACATAAACTCTTTTACTTCTTCAAGTTCCCTCTTTAGACCTTCTTCATTCCTCCTAGATAAGTCTAAGTCCTTTCTTAGCTCATCTTCTGTCTTCTTAAACTTTTCCACTTGTTCACTTAAGTGGTCATTATGAGATAAAAGCTCAAGATTTTCTTCTCTCAACATCTTGATCTTTTTCGTGCTCTTGATTGCTAAGTCATTGAACTCGGCATGGTATTTAACAAGCACCTTTTTCTCCACAAATCCATTTATGGAGTTAGAAGAGGAATCACTTTCTTCTTCACTTGAGTCATTTTTCTCTTGACTCATTTCCTCTTTTTCACTAGCACTTTTGCTTTTATGGGAAGAGGCAAAAGCTAGGAGGTTAGCCATGAGCTCTTCATCACTTGAAGACTCATCTCCCTAATTAGAGTCATCACTACTACCACTCCATGTGGCGGCCATCACTTTACCCTTTTTCTTGTCATTGTGATTAGCACATTCGGGGGCAAAGTGACCTATGCCACCACACTCAAAGCATCGAACCCCTTTCCTTTCGGTCCTTTCTTGCCTAGGTTCAAACTTCTTGAAAGGACCTTTTTTCTTCAAATCTTGACCTTTTGATCCAAAGCCCTTTCTCCGAAACTTCATAACCTTGTTGAACCTTTTTACAAACAAGGCAAGGTCTTCATCTGAGTCAATCTTCTTTGCCTCATTTTCATCCTTGGAAGCTTTTAAAGCAATTCCTTTTTGCTTTTTAGGAGGTGTAGAGCTAGGAGCCTTCCTAGACTCATAGGCGAGAAGTCTTCCAATAACCTCGCTCGGCTTCATGTCCATATATCCACTGTTTTCTTCTATAGCCGTCACTTTTGATTCGAACCTATCGAGGAGAGATCTCATGATTTTCTGCTTGACTCTCCTATCCGAATACGGGTCTTCGAGTTGGTGACTTTGATTAACGATATCCATCAATTTGATTTCGAAATCATTGAAGCATTCATCCTCTCCCATCCTAAGTAACTCGAATTGAGTTTGGAGGACTTAAAGCTTGGATTCCTTCACCACCTCGGTTCCTTCATGTGCAACTTGTAAGATATCCCAAGCCACTTTCGCGATTTGAGTGTTCTAAATAAGCTTATACTGATTTTTATCCATTGCACAAAGGATGGCATGCATCGCCTTCCTATTCCACTTTGAAGTCTCAAACTCTTGCGGACTCCATTGCGCCTTAGGCTTCAATACTTCTTCTCCACCACCATCGGGAGTCATCTTGGGTAGATTATATCCATCTTCCACCGCCATCCACGCACGGTCGTGAATTTTACATATGTAGGATTCCATCTTCCCTTTCCATTGGGAATAGTTCAACTCGGTAAGAAGTGGAGGCCTTGTGCTAGAAGCACCCTTGTTGCCACCACCATTTCCACCGTTTCCACTCATAGTGTTTCTGAATAAGCTTATACTGATTTTCATCCATTGCACAAAGGATGGCATGCATCGCCTTCCTATTCCACTTTGAAGCCTCAAACTCTTGCGGACTCCATTGCGCCTTAGGCTTCAATACTTCTTCTCCTCCACCATCGGGAGTAATCTTGGGTAGATTATATCCATCTTCCACCGCCATCCACGCACGGTCGTGAATTTGACATATGTAGGATTCCATCTTTCCTTTCCATTGGGAATAGTTCAACTCGGTAAGAAGTGGAGGCCTCGTGCTAGAAGCACCCTTGTTGCCACCACCATTTCCATCGTTTCCACTCATAGTGTTTATGAATGAATGAAATGAATGCAAATGTATGAATGATCAAAAATCACACAAAATGCAAAATGCAAAATAAACCAAAATAAGCAAGGATCACCTATATATATCTAGGAACCCGCTCTGATACCAATTGAAAGTTCTCACGGTGTGTAAACTATTAATCTAGAGGGGGGGTGAATAGATTTGAACTAATTTTACCCAATTTTCGTTTAAGGACAAGATTACGAAAATACCCCTAATAGTCAATAAAATATAGCAAGTGTAATATTGTGCGGAAATTAAAAGAACACTAGATATTTACGTGGAAACCCTCACGGGAAAAACCACGGGCTGTTAAGTGAGCCACACCCGAGCCTCGAATCCACTAAATATGATAAAATTACAACCTAATCCCGGTATGAGTGAACCTAATTCAAATGCTTGCGATATAAGCAACCTAATCCCGGATGCTACACACAAGTCTTATGTTCTCAATGAAGAGATTAACACCCTAAGTGAATATATGAATATCCAAATGCAACATAGAGCAAGGAAAACCCTATATGCTTATCTAAGATAATGAATTTGCAATTAGAACAATCCTAGATATTAAAACTAAATGACATGTCAAATAGCTTAGCTAATCAAGATTATGCAAAAACCTAATTAGCTATCACAAAACAACACTCAATCAAATCAACACAACAATCTCTATCTTGAATATTAGAATTCAATCTAAGAACAATCAAGTAATAAAAGAGATGCCATAATAAATAAAACACTAATTATATATGATAAAAGTGAAAAACTTACCAAAGCAAGTGTGATGATGAAAGACCTATGCAAGCAAGCATCCTAGATATGCTAGAGAATGCTAGATGAACTTTGATGCAAATGAATTTTGGTTTGAGTGTTTAAATGAGCAAACTTGGTTGCTTTCTCTCTTAAAAATCTCTCTTTTAAAAGTAAGGTTCTTGATGATTAAAGAGTCACACTCAGAACAAGAGAAAGTGATATATTTATAGGCATGAAAAACAGAGCATGTGAAAAGACAAGTTTGCCCCTGAAAATGCATGATCAGCGGTTTCATTCGGCGGCCAGGCCACCGTTTACAATCGTCGAATTGAACTCGAGAAGAACAAGGGAACAACGGCGGTTTCATTCGGCGGTTTCGTGACCGCCGATCTATCCGCCGAATCAAATCGAGAGATTAAATCAATCAGGTATGAATGGCGGTTTCATTCGACGGTTTCAAAATCTCCGATCCAACCACCGAATCAAACCGAGAGATTAAATCAATCAGGTAATGATCGGTGGTTTCGAACGGCGATCGATGATCGTCGATCGTAACCGTAGAATTGCTCCAGACACTTCTGGAAGCAAATGGTGGTTTCATTCGGTGGCCAGGCCACCGATCATAACCGCCGATCACCAACATAGGTGAAAACCAAGGAGAAGCCAATGGCATTCTCCGTAGGCGGTCTTTGTGCAAAACCAAGCACATTCTAGTGCATGTGCGGACGTTTCCGAATACTATCCACAAATACACACAATAAGATATAACATATAAGTGCAAGTGTGAAATGTGACATGTGAAGAGTAAGCACACAAATGCAAGAATGCTAAGTGAGAGTGTGCAATCTAAATCTCTTCAAAGAAAACCAAGCACTAGAGATTATACATTTGGTGTGCTTGTCCCTTGAGGACTTGTGAAGGGCCTTAGAGCTTGTAGATCAATCATCTAAACTACCTTTACACAATAAACCCCAACACGTGGTTTGTCCAGGAAATAAGCCAATCAAAGAATGAGAATCCTTACAGAACTCAAACCAATTTCACCATTGTCATGAGAGAAGAGGGATATAGAGATTTCATTGATTTTAGTATAAGAGCAACTATATCCAACTTTATAAGCAAAACATGGCATGAGCAACTTTGCACCCTATTTGATTTTTCCGGGTGAGATACCCGTATGATAGTTGCCATGTTCAACTAATAAAGAAAGAGAGACAATTTGATTATAAAATCCTTTGAACGGATACAAGATCCTTTATTCATTTTGAGTCTCATAAGCTTTTTCACATAAGTTTTGCATTTAAGAATATGCAGTAATCAAATCATGCTTTTTCATTTGAGCATGTCATATGAATTTCATGCTTTTCATTTTTCATTAGCATGTTATAAACGAATCATCATGTCATGGAGATAACTACAGGTCATTCAACATGTACTCCCTATGTAGATCTCCTAGTCCAAAAATGCATGTTTTAACATAAATATGACATGCATTGTAAATTAAGCATGGTTCACACTTATTGAATTGAAAACATATATATATATATATATGTGCAGCCAAGCTTACTCAAGCAATTAAAAAAGAAGCATAAGATATTTCAAATTTTTGCAAATGACAAGAATGCAAAATAGCTCTCTTTGCTTAAGTTCCACATATGGGGTCAAATACCAAAACTCATCACTCCACGAGACAAATCCCAATAGATCTATTAAGTGTTTTAAAACGAGTAGCATCTAAGGGTTTAGTAAATAAGTCCGCTAGTTGATCATTAGTACTTACATGTTCAAGTACTATGCATTTATTCTCAACTAGTTATCTTATGAAGTGATGGCATATGTCAATATGCTTAGTCCTAGAATGTTGCACCGGATTCTTGGAAATATTAATAGCACTCATATCATCACAAAAGAGAGTGACTGTACCTTGGTTGAATCCATAGTCGACTAGCATTTGCTTCATCCATACGAGTTGTGTGCATCCACTCCCTGCGTGTATGTACTCGGCCTCGGCCGTGGAAAGGGAAATCGAGTTTTGCTTCTTGCAAAACCAAGACACCAAGTTGTTGCCTAGAAAGAAGCAACCGCCCGATGTTCTCTTCCTATCATCGTAATTTCCTACCCAATCCACATCACTAAAGCCTACAAGACTAGCATTAGTGTTAAAAGAGTACCAAATCCCGTAGTTGGATGTCCCATTCACATAATGAATGATTCTCTTTACTGAAAAGAGATGGGACTCCTTAGGATCCGCTTGGTACCTAGCACACACACCCACACCCACACTAAAAGATATATCGGGCCTACTTGCGGTCAAATAAAGCAAGCTTCCTATCATGCCCCGATATAGAGTTTGTTCCACACTTTTTCCACTTGCATGCTTGCTAAGCTTCAAAATGGTACTCATGGGTGTATCATAATGTTTGGCATTTTCTAGACCAAACTTCTTCACTAGGTTTTTGGCATATTTGGCTTGGGTTATAAAGATCCCATCATTTAATTGCCTAATTTGCAAACCTAGGAAGTAACTAAGCTCACCAACAAGACTCGTCTCAAATTCATGAGACATAACATCAACAAATTGTTGGACCTTAATGTTGTTGGTGGAGCCAAACACTATATCATCAACATATATTTGAGCTATAAAGAGCTCATCATTGTCTTTCTTGATGAATAACGTTTTACCAACAATATCTCTTGTGTAGTTATTGTTAACAAGAAATTGAGTGAGGCGTTCATACCAAGCCCTCGGTGCTTGTTTCAACCCATAGAGAGCCTTCTTGAGGCAATAGACATGGTTGGGGTGTTGTGCATCCACAAACCCCTTGGGATGTTCAATAAACACTTTCTCTTGCAAGAAGCCATTGAGAAAGACACTCTTGACATCCATTTGGTGCAATTTGAACTTGTGCACACAAGAAATGGACAAGAGAAGCCTAATGGACTCTAGACGGCCAACGGGGAGCAAATGTCTCCTCAAAGTCGATACCCTCAATTTGAGAGTACCCTTATGCTACAAGTCTAGCCTCATCGGATTTGTTCCTATAAATTCACTTAGTGCCCATAACATGTGTGCTTTTAGGCCTAGGAACTAAAGTCCAAACCTCATTCCTTTCGAATTGGTTTAGCTCTTTCTACATGGCAAGAACCCAAAATTCATCATTTAAGGCTTCATCAACCTTTTTGGGTTTAATTTGAGAGGTGTAGCATGTGTAGCTAATTAGATTAGCTATTTGACGCCTAGTTCTAACACCCTCATTCATATCTCCAATGATGTCATATTTATCATGGAGTTTTCTAACCCATGGAGCAGGTTCATTAGCGTCCAAGAGAGGAACTCTATCAATAGGTTGTGTGTCCTCATTATCACCATTAGATGTCCCAACATTGGGAGTTTCCATAACCTTCTCCAAGGGAGAGTCATCTTCTCTAACTACCTCCTCCTCCTCCTCCTCCTCCTCCTCCTCCTCCTCATGGTCAATAGACTTGAGCCTTTCATCATCAATGACAACATTGGATGATTCCATGACGGTTCGAGTCTTCAAGTTGAAAATTCTATAGGCTCTACTATTCAAGGCATAGCCAATAAAGATACCCTCATTACTCTTAGCATCAAACTTGCCAAGTTGATCATGGTCATTTAAAATGTAACACTTGCTTCCAAAGGAGTGGAAGTAGCTAACATTTGGCTTCCTACCCTTCCATAACTCATAGGAGGTATTTCTAGTTCTGGGCCTTAGGAAAACTCTATTTCCTATATAACAAGCCATATTGACGACTTCAGCCCATAGGTTCCTACGGACATTGTTGCTAAGAAACATCACACAGGCCATCTCTTGAAGGACCCTACTCTTTCTCTCAACAACTCCATTTTGTTGAGGTGTCCTAGGAGCCGAAAACTCATGAGAGATCCCTAAGCTATTGCAATAGCTTTCAAAGAGGGCATTCTCAAATTCCCTCCCATGGTCACTTCTAATTCGTTTAATGCTTTTAATGTTTGAGTTCATTTCATTTTGAATTTTAGTACAAAGCATTTCAAACTTATCAAAAGTTTCAGATTTTTCTCTAAGAAAATATATCCATGTGAACCTAGAGAAATCATCAACACAAACAAAAATGTATCTCTTTCCACCCAAACTTTCGGTTTGCATGAGACCCATAAGATCCATGTGAAGAAGCTCTAGGGGCTCCTTGGTGGAGAGATACTTGCCCTTTTTGTACATGCTTTTGGTTTGTTTTCCTTGTTGGCTAGGTCCACAAACTCCATTGGCTTTCTTCCCAAGCTTGGGAAGGCCATGCACAACATTGAACTTATCTAAGATCCGTAGATCACGATAGTTCATGTGGCCAAGTCTTTCATGCCACAACTCAATTTGCTCATCCTTGGACACATTGTTTGAGACTATTCTAGCTTCAAGACAATAACAATTGTCGCTAGATCTCATACCTTTCAACAAGGTTTGTCCATCGGGCAATAGGATTGAGTAATCTTTCTTACTAAATAAGACGGAAAGTCTTTCATCACTTGGATGAGAAATGCTTATCAATTGGCTTTCAAGCCATCAACAAATAAAGCATTAGACAATGAGGGTAATCTGGGAATGGAGATTGTTCCTTTCCCTACAACTCTCTTTTTGGATCCATCACCAAAGGTGACACATCTTCCTTCCTCCATGACAAGAGTCTCGAAGAAACTCTTGTTTCCGATCATGTGCCTAGAGCACCTATTATCTAAATACCACATATTAGAAGAATTTGCCTTTAAGGCAATTTGAGCAACATTGCAAAAATATTCATCTTTTCTAATCCACCTAGGTGAAACACTTTTCTTCCTAGTGGTCCATGATACATGGGCTCTAGATGTCCTAGGATCATGCAAATTGATTCTCTTATTCCTAGGTACATGCATCATGGCTCTATTCTTTTTCTTCTCAATCATGCTTTTAGTTCTATGCATTTTAATGTAGTGAAAGCAATTTGGTCTAATATGACCAATAATACCACAAAAGTGACATGTAGGGATGAAGTTAGGAATCATACCTTGTCCTAGAGTATGCATAAGAGCCTTCCCATGCCGTTGTGGTTGAAGCAGTTCATTGCATCTTCGTTGTTGAACCAGACTAGTTTGCTTCCTTGATTGAACTTGCACGATTGGTATCTTTCCTTTGTAAGCCATTTGTTGAGGAATGTTGGCTTGAGGAGCTCTTGTGGGATGAGCTTGAGATAGTCTTCTTGGAGCCACTTTCACTTGTGCACTATGTGAGCATTGTCCTAGATCAATCTTCTTCTTAGGAGTTTGCACCGGTGAAGCTTCATTCATGCTCAAGCTCTTGACAAATACCGTCTTGTGAGGAGTAGAGGACTCCTTGCCATTTTCAAATCCTAGACCTTTTTTGTCACAAGGAATTTTCCCAACACTTAACATAAGGTCAAGTTTTTTGATGCTAGAAGTCATCCTTGTCATTGATCCCTTAACTTCATCAAGCTCCCTTTTCAAACCTTCTTCATTCCTTCTAGATAAGTCAAACTCCTTTCTTAGCTTATCTTCAATTTCCACCGATCTCACTACTTTTTTACTCAAGTCATCAACCTTGATTGAAAGCTCTAAATTTTCTTCTTTCAACCTTCGGATTTCTCTTTTGTTCTTCAACCTTGAGCTTTCAAATTTGATCATGAAGTCTTCAAGATCCATTTTCTCCACATGTCCTTTTGTGGAGTTAGATGAGGAATCATCTTCACTTGAGTCAATCTCCTATTGACACTCTTCCTTTTCTTCACTAGAACCTTTGCTCTTATGGGGGGAGGCAAAGGCTATGAAGTTAACCATGAGTTCTTCATCATCCGAAGACTCATCTCCATGATTGGAGTCATCACTTCCACTCTAAGTGGTGGCCATCACTTTACCCTTCTTGTTCTTTAAATTTCCACAATCGGGTGCAATGTGTCCTCTACCGCCACACTCATAGCATTGGATCCCTTTCCTTTCGCTTTTCTCTTGCCTAGGCTCAAACTTCTTGAAATGAGCCTTTTTCTTCAAGTCTTGGCCTTTGGATCCAAAACCCTTCTTCTCGGACATGTAGAATTTCTTGAACCTTCTCATCAACAATGCCATGTCCTCGTCCGAGTCATCACTTTCCTCCTTCTCAACCTTAGAGACTTTTAAAGCAATTCCTTTTTGCTTTTTATGAGGTGTGGAGGTAGGACCTTTCCTAGACTCATAAGCTAGAAGCCTCCCAATCATCTCACTCGGCTTCATATCCCTGTAGGAGATATTCTCCTTTAAAGCCGTCACTTTAGACTCAAATCTATCAGGGATAGATCTCATAATCTTTTGCTTGATTCTCCTATCCGAATATGGATCACCGAGTTGATGGCTTTGATTCACAATATCCATCAATTTGATTTCGAAATCATTGAAGCATTCTTTGTCCTCCATCCTTAGCAACTCGAATTAAGTTTAGAGGACTTGAAGTTTCGAATCCTTGACGACCTCGATGCCTTCATGTGCAACCTCTAGGATATCCCATGCCTCCTTGACAATCCTAGTGTTCTGAATCAACTTATATTGATTCTCATCCATTGCACATAGGATGGCATGCATTGCCTTCCTATTCCATTTTGATGACTCAAACTCTTATGCGTTCCATTACGCTTTTGGCTTGAGCACATCCTCTCCTCCACACGTAGGAGTTATCATGGGTGATGTGTAGCCATCTTCAACCGCCATCCAAGCCCGGTCATGGATTTGACATATGTACGACTCCATCTTGACTTTCTAAGAGGCATAATTCAACCCGGTAAGAAGTGGAGGCCTTGTGATAGAAGCATCCTCGTTGCCACCACCATTTCCACTATTTCCACTCATTATATATAATGAATAAATGAAATGAAATTCAAAATGTATGAATGAACAAAAATCACACAAATGCAAAACACACCAAAGTGAGCTAGGATCACCTAAGTATATCTAGGAACCTGCTCTGATACCAATTGAAACTAATAACGGTGTGAATGATATTAATCTAGAGGGGGGTGGGGGTGAATAGATTTTAACCAATTTTACCCAAATTTTGTGTATGGTCAAGATTACGAAAATACCCCTAACTAGTCAATATAATATAGTGATGAGTATGTTTTTGTGTCGTTAAAAAGATCGTACGTTAAAACAATTTATAAAACCTATGCAATGCGCTCACAAGTATAAAAACGAGTAAAGCGGTAAGCACGGATGTTGTCCACAAGGATCGGGGTAGCGGTACTAGATTCAAATTAATAGAACTAGCGTGCATAAAAGTAAAGTGTATGGTAGGTGTTGTGAAGTGTAAATTAACTAAAGAAAACTAATAAATGCAATGACTAAAAATGGATGTGAATTGAGTGATATGACTAAGGTGTTGATGGACTCGTAAGCGAACACTAGGCAATGCAATAAACTCGAAAATACGCGTATTGTAACGAATGTAGCCAACCTAGGGTGTATAGAGTTGGCTATCTATCCCTAGCAAGGGGCCAACCTAGGGTGTATAAAGAAGGCCTCCTACTAGTGATTGATCCCTCTTAAGCAACCAACCTAGGATGTATAGTGTTAGTTGCTCGATTAGGACCCTAACAATGAATGCACATATAACTATCTAGGGCTCAACCTTTACTAATTTAGCCAACCTATGGTGTATAGAGAAGGCTTCTTGTAAGGATTCCCGTTTTGTTGATTGGCTTATTTCGTGGTCAAACCACATGTTGGGGTTTTGAATGTAAGGGTAGTCTAAGTGTTTAGTGTTGAAGATCAAAGGCCCTTCCATGACCTCAAGATACAAGCACGCCAAAGGTATAATCTCTTGTGCTTGTTTTTCTTTGAAGAGATTTAGTAGCACACACTCACTTAGCATTCTTGCTATGATTGCATACTTGCTTATTTTTATGTGCATCTCTTCACATGTCACTTTACACACTAGCACTTTGGTTGATATATCTTGTTGTGTGTATATGTGCCTTATAATTCGTTTCCCGTCATTGTTCGGAAACGTCCGCGCTTGCACTAATTAGTGCTTGGTTTCGCGCGAAGACCGCCTATGGAGAATGCCCTTGGCTTCTCCTTGGTTTTCACCATTGTTGGTGATCGGCGGTTATTATCGGCGGCCTGGCCGCCGAATGAAACCGCCGTTTCAGTCCAGATTGGTCTGAAGCAATTTTGCGGTCCAGATCGGCGGTCACGACCGCCGTTCTAAACCGCCGTTCATACCTGATCGATTTTAATCTCTCGGGTTTGATTCGGCGGTTGTATCGGCGGTCACGAAACCGCCGAATGAAACCGCCGTTAATGCTCTGTTCTTCACGAGCTCAATTCGGCGGTCGTCATCGGCGGCCAGGCCGCCGATTGAAACCGCCGAACGGTGCGTTTCAGGGGCAAAAGTGTCTTTTCACATGCCCAATTCTTGATGTCTATAAATATCTTGTTTTCTCAATCTCTGAATAAGTTTCTTGAGCAATTAGAACCCTAATCTTTCAAGAGAGATTTTTGAGAAAAAATCAAATCAAGAACCTATCTTTAAACACTCAAATCAATTCCCTTTTGCATCAAATTTCATATTTGATCTTCTATGCCTTCATAGAATTGATCCATGCATGGTTTTGAATCATCACATCTTATTTGGTATGTTCTTCACTAATTTCATATTACTTTAGTGTTTTTCATATTAATACATCTCTTTAATTACTTGTATGCTTTTGATTATATGCTAGATACAAGTTAGAGATTATTTGTGATGAAAATTAATTGAGTGTTGTTTGTGATAGCTAATTAGGTTTTTAATTAATCTTGATTAGCTAAGCTATTTGACATGTCATTTAGCAATTGATATCTAGGGTTGATTAAATTGATTATATCATCATCCTAGATAAGCATCTAAGGTTACCTAGCCTTGTTTGTTATTTGAATATTCATATATATATTCACATAGGTTGTTTCTCTTCTTAGAGAAGTAAGTCTTGAGGCTAAGAGTGCTTAGGCCTCAAGCAAATTGGAATAGGGTTGCTAATAAAGGCCCGCTGGGTAGAAGTGAGGGGTTACAGACCGGAATGTTAGACGAGGTCTACATAGGTTGTAAACTTCATTTCAATTAGTGATTTCGAGTTCCGAGTGTGGCGCACTATACAGCCCGTGGTTTTTCCCAGTGGTTGGGTTTCCACGTATACATCAAGTGTTATTTAAATTCCGCACTATATTACACTTGTATGTATTTTTGACTAGTAGGGGCATTTTCGTAAAATTGACTTGCATGCGAAAATTGGGTAATAATAGCTAAAATCTATTCACCCCCCCCTCTAGCTTTATATTGAACACGCCTCGAGTATTTTAATAACTTTCAATTGGTATCAGAGCGGGTTCCTAGATATACTTAGGTGATCCTAGCTCATTTTAGGTGTGTTGTGCATTTGTGTGATTTTTGCTCATTCATACATTTTGCATACATTTCATTCATTCATTTGATACAATGAGTGGATTCGGTGGCAACCATGAGGGTGCTTCAAGCACACGGCCACCCCTCCTCACCGGCATAAATTACTCCCAATGGAAAGGGAAGATGGAGGCATATGTGTGTCAAATCCATGATAGGGCATGGATGGCCATTGAAGATGGATATTCGCCTCCTATGATGACTCCCACGGATGGAGGAGAAGAAGTGCTCAAGCCTAAGGCACAGTGGACACAACCTGAGTTTGAGTTGTCCAAGTGGAATCAAAAGGCGTGGCACGCCCTCATATGTGCAGTGGATGAAAATCAGTACAAACTGATTCAGAACACTAAGATAGCCAAGGAGGCATGGGACATCTTAGAGGTTGCACACGAGGGAACCGAAGTAGTGAAGGACTCCAAACTTCAAGTCCTCCAAACTCAATTTGAGACACTTAGGATGGAGGAGAATGAGTGCTTCAACGACTTCGAGATTAGGTTGATGGACATTGTCAACCAAAGTCATCAACTTGGTGACCCTTACTCGGATAGAAGGATCAAGCAAAAGATAATGAGATCGCTTCCCGAGAGGTTTGAGTCTAAGGTGACGGCTTTAGAAGAAAACAGTGATTTTAAGGACATGAAGCCGAGCGAGGTAATAGGTAGACTTCTCGCCTACGAGTCTAGGAAGGGTCCTAGCTCCACTCCTTCAAAGAAGCAAAAAGGGATTTCTTTGAGAGCTTCCAAGGTTGAGAAGGAGGACAAGGATGACTCGGATGAAGACATGGCACTTTTAATGAGAAAATTCAAGAAGTTTGTAAAATTCGAGAAGAAGGGTCATGCATCCAAAGGGCAAGAATTGAAGAAAAGGGTTCCTTTCAAGAAGGTTGAGCATAGGCAAGAGAATAGTGAAAGGAAAGGGATCCAATGCTATGAGTGTGGTGGCATAGGTCATATCTCACTAGATTGTGGGAATTTGAAGAACAAGAGAGAAAAAATGATGGCCGCCATTTGGAGTGAAAGTGATGACTCCGAAGAAGGAGATAAGTCATCAAGTGATGATGAGCTTATCAATAACTTCAAGGCATTGGGTGCCAATTGTGAAGAAAATGAAGTTGTTGGTAAGAATTCCGTTGCTAGTGATCCCATAGAAGAGAAAGTCGAAGAAGTAGCTCTAGAGGAGATAGTTGTTGCTTCGCATTGGGATATGGCACTTATTGACTCAAGAGATCAAGGTGAAGGTCTTGATGAGGAAATTGGATCCATAAGAGAGGAGGAGAGCCTAGAAGATGACACTAGTGGAGATGACTCCTTATCTAACTCTACAAATGGAAATGTAGAGAATATGGATATGCATAACTTTATAGTCAATGTTGAAAGCTCCATGAAGAAGAAAGATAGATTTCTAAGGATTTTAGAGGAAGAAAATCTAGAGCTTACAACATACAATGACCTCCTAAAGAAGCAAGTGGAGAAAATGGATCTTAAGGACAACTTTGAAAGTTTTGAAAGCTCTAAGTTAAAGAATGAAAAAGAGATTCAAAGGTTAAAGGAAGAACTACTTAGGCTTTCAACACAAGTTGATCACTTGAATGATGAAGTGATAAGATCCATGGTGGAAGAAGACAAGCTAAAAGATGAGCTAGCTTTGTCTAAGAGGAATGAAGAGGGTTTGAAGAGAGAGCTTGTTGAAGCCAAAGAGTCATTGACTAGAATGACCACAAGCACCAAGAAACTTGACAACATACTTGGTGTAGGAAAAAGCCCTTGTGACAAAAGAGGTCTTGGATTCGAAGTGAGCAAGGATTGCTCTATTCCTAAGAAGACCATCTTTGTGAAGAGTTTGGGTAAGATAGAAGCGTCACCGGTGCAAACTCCTAGGAAGAAGTTAGAACTAGGACAATGTTCGAAAAATGCACAAGTGAAGGTGGTGAAAACGAGACAACCCCAAGCTCAACGGATTAGAGCCTCTCGAGTCATCTCTCCTCAACAAATGACTCACTATGAAAAGAGGCAAAACATGCTACCTAATCCAAGGAGGCAACCCATTCCGGTTCAACCAAATAGAAGACATGAACCGACTCAACACCAAAGGAGACATCAAATGCATGATGAGTCTCCAATGACTTCACAAGAACATGGTATGAATTCTTACTTTGTACCAACTTGTCATTATTGTGGTGTTTATGGGCATATTAGGCCTAAGTGCTTTAAGTACATTAACCATTGTAGGATTGATAGCATGATAAAGAAAAAGAGGCTAAGAAGAGCCCATTTGCATGAGCCTAGGAAATCTTTTGTCAATAATCCTAGGTTAGTGAATGACATGCAACCTTTGTCCACTAGGAAGAAAAATGTTATATCTATGTGGATAAGGAAAAATGAACCCGCTTGCTACGAGACTAACAAGTCTCAAATAGGTTCAACTAAGTCCAATGGACTTGGTAGGTCCATAGGACCTCATGCCCTTCATTAATGAAGGATGATACTAACCCCATATGGGGAACTCAAGCAAAGAGAGCTATTTTTGCATTCTTGTCACTTGCAAAAAATTTGAAAAATCTTATGCTTCTTGGTTGATTGCTTGAGTAAGCTTGGTTGCACATATGTATATATGTTTTCAATTCAATAAGTGTGAACCTTGCTTGTTTACAATCCATGTCATATTTATGTTCAAACATGCATTTTGGACTAGGAGATGTATGTAGGAAGTATGATTTGAATGACCTATGATTATCTCCATGACATGATGATTCTTAAATAACATGCTAATGTCTTATGAAAAGCATGAAATTCATGTACATGCTCAAATGAAAAAGCATGAATTGATAATTGCGTTCTTAAATGCAAAAACTTGTGTGAAAAAGCTAATGAGACTCAAATGAAAAAGGATCTAGTATCCATTCAAGGATTTTACAATCCAAATGTCTCTCTTTCTTTATTGGTTGAACATGTCTACTATCATACGGGTTTCATTTCCGGAAAAATCAAATAGGGTGCAAAGTTGCTCATGACATGTTTAGCTTATAAAGTTGGATATAGTTGTTCTTAAATTGAAATCAATGAAATTTCTATATCCTTGCTTCTCTCATGACAATGGTGAAATTGGTTTGAATTCCTATTAGAAACCTTTGTCATTTGCTTTGCCAAATACCATGGTATTTTGGACTTGAATGCAATATGTCTTGTATGCAAAGCATTTTGTTTCACACATTTTATCTAATAAATCTCCTCGTTTCTCTCTGATTAATTGAGATTGCATAAAGTGACTTATATTGATTATGCATATACTAGAATGCTACTATCTCTCTTTGCCTTGAGTGACCCGGTTGGGGACTACTCCTTTGTCTATATCATGACAAAAAGGGGGAGTAGAATGTGGTAAGGGGAGGTGCAAATTGTTGTAGCAATTGGTGCACATTGGGGAGAATATACATTGAGGAGGAGTAACCCTTTGAGGGGGAGCATTGCATTCATCATACATTGCATGATGTTGTGTTTAATTTCTTAGAAATGCAAATGCTTGTTTATGTCCTCACTTGATTCATCTCACTTTTACTTGTTTCGGAAAGTTTAGAAACCTTGTTTCAGGGAATGATTGTTCTACAAGAGATTGAAGACTTCAAGTTTTATTTTTATATATCTCTTTGTATTGTAGAAAATCTTCATTGACCCATAGGTTTATTTTTGTTGTGAGGAATCAATGTGAGTGGTGGTTTTGTCACGAAATAGCCAAAGGGGGAGATTGTAAGGATTCCCGTTTTGTTGATTGGCTTATTTCGTGGTCAAACCACATGTTGGGGTTTTGAATGTAAGGGTAGTCTAAGTGTTTAGTGTTGAAGATCAAAGGCCCTTCCATGACCTCAAGATACAAGCACGCCAAAGGTATAATCTCTTGTGCTTGTTTTTCTTTGAAGAGATTTAGTAGCACACACTCACTTAGCATTCTTGCTATGATTGCATACTTGCTTATTTTTATGTGCATCTCTTCACATGTCACTTTACACACTAGCACTTTGGTTGATATATCTTGTTGTGTGTATATGTGCCTTATAATTCGTTTCCCGTCATTGTTCGGAAACGTCCGCGCTTGCACTAATTAGTGCTTGGTTTCGCGCGAAGACCGCCTATGGAGAATGCCCTTGGCTTCTCCTTGGTTTTCACCATTGTTGGTGATCGGCGGTTATTATCGGCGGCCTGGCCGCCGAATGAAACCGCCGTTTCAGTCCAGATTGGTCTGAAGCAATTTTGCGGTCCAGATCGGCGGTCACGACCGCCGTTCTAAACCGCCGTTCATACCTGATCGATTTTAATCTCTCGGGTTTGATTCGGCGGTTGTATCGGCGGTCACGAAACCGCCGAATGAAACCGCCGTTAATGCTCTGTTCTTCACGAGCTCAATTCGGCGGTCGTCATCGGCGGCCAGGCCGCCGATTGAAACCGCCGAACGGTGCATTTCAGGGGCAAAAGTGTCTTTTCACATGCCCAATTCTTGATGTCTATAAATATCTTGTTTTCTCAATCTCTGAATAAGTTTCTTGAGCAATTAGAACCCTAATCTTTCAAGAGAGATTTTTGAGAAAAAATCAAATCAAGAACCTATCTTTAAACACTCAAATCAATTCCCTTTTGCATCAAATTTCATATTTGATCTTCTATGCCTTCATAGAATTGATCCATGCATGGTTTTGAATCATCACATCTTATTTGGTATGTTCTTCACTAATTTCATATTACTTTAGTGTTTTTCATATTAATACATCTCTTTAATTACTTGTATGCTTTTGATTATATGCTAGATACAAGTTAGAGATTATTTGTGATGAAAATTAATTGAGTGTTGTTTGTGATAGCTAATTAGGTTTTTAATTAATCTTGATTAGCTAAGCTATTTGACATGTCATTTAGCAATTGATATCTAGGGTTGATTAAATTGATTATATCATCATCCTAGATAAGCATCTAAGGTTACCTAGCCTTGTTTGTTATTTGAATATTCATATATATATTCACATAGGTTGTTTCTCTTCTTAGAGAAGTAAGTCTTGAGGCTAAGAGTGCTTAGGCCTCAAGCAAATTGGAATAGGGTTGCTAATAAAGGCCCGCTGGGTAGAAGTGAGGGGTTACAGACCGGAATGTTAGACGAGGTCTACATAGGTTGTAAACTTCATTTCAATTAGTGATTTCGAGTTCCGAGTGTGGCGCACTATACAGCCCGTGGTTTTTCCCAGTGGTTGGGTTTCCACGTATACATCAAGTGTTATTTAAATTCCGCACTATATTACACTTGTATGTATTTTTGACTAGTAGGGGCATTTTCGTAAAATTGACTTGCATGCGAAAATTGGGTAATAATAGCTAAAATCTATTCACCCCCCCCTCTAGCTTTATATTGAACACACCTCGAGTATTTTAATAACTTTCACTTCTAATCCCCTCACAAGAGCCGTCCTAGGGTGTATAGCGACGGACACCTGTTCGAGGTTAGATGAAGAGAGCGGTTGCGGAGCCGAGATTCCAAAAATCCCTTCCATTCAAAAGAGCAATAGACAACAAAATAGGGTGTACGCCTAGTTGCCTACTCAAGTAATCCAAATAAACATGCTAAAAGGGTGTATCCAAGCAAATCAATATTGGAAAGCAATTAAAGCAATAGAATAGAACATAGAGATAGATTGAATATAAAATAATAGAGTTTAATTACAAAAACCTAATATCCATCATCTAATCACTTTAACCCCTTAGTGGGGGATTTAGCTACTCATGGTTCTAAATAACAAATACAAAACTAAGAGAAGAAATAGAGAGGAAACCCTTGAAGAACTCTTCTTCCTTGAAGCTTGAATCCAAATCTCTTTAGTTGCCTTTGGATGAGTAGAGATGAGTATGGATGAGAGGGAAAATATTCCTAGGCTAGAAAACAAGTAAAGAAAGAAATTATCTAAGTGTGGGAGGTGTAGGGATTGTTTTGGTTGAAACATATAAGGTTTTATTTATAGGGGATGCAAAAATAGATCACTTAAGCTTGAAAACTGAGTCTGACGCACGTGTAGTGCGGGTGGAGTGCGGTTCAGGGACCCGCACTCCAACACCGGAATTCCCATGATGGAAAGTGAAGAGTGCAGGTGAGAGTGCGGTTGGGACCCGCACTTTATCAATTCTTTACAATTTTGGCTCCCGGGTTTCCCGTAAAGTGCGGGTAGAGTGCGGTTCAGGGACCCGTACTCACCCGCACTCTAACGTGGGAATTCCTATGCTGGAAAGTTGAGTGCGGGTGAGAGTGCGGTTAGGACCCGCACTGTACCCGCACTTTATGGCGTTCTGTTGTCTTCTTCGATCCTTTGGTGTGCGGGTTGTGCGTGGGAATTCCTATGCTAGAAGTAGGTTGGAAGTGCGTGGGTATGTTGACCAGCACAGTACTCACGCACTAAAGCTTCTTTTCTTGCTTTTTAGCTTGTTTTGCCCCTAATTGACCAATATTACTCTAATGCCCATAAACTCCATAATTACCTGAAAACACTTAATTCACACAATTAAATCACGAGATCTTGCCTGAGAATCAAGCAAGAAGAGAAGGAAACGAGGGCAAAAATCGCACCAATTTTGGTTCAATCATATAGCAAGTGTAATATGTGCGGAATATTAAATAACACTTGATATTTACGTGGAAACCCTCACGAGAAAAACCATAGGCTAGTAAGTACACCACACTCAAACCTCAAATCCACTACTTGAAATAGAGTTTACAACCTATGTTGACCTCGTCAAACACAACGGTTAATAACCCCCTACTTCTACCCGCGGGCCTTTAAAAGTGGTTCTAGTCCAATTTGCTTATGGCCTAAGCAATCTTAGCCACAAGTCTTACTTCTCAATGAAGAGATAAAATGGCCTACGTGAATATATGATGATATTCAAAGAGCAAACTAAGCTAGGGAACCTTAGATGCTTATCTAGAATGATTAGATGACAATTAATGCAATCCTAGATATCAATAGCTAAATGACATATCAAAAAGCTTAGCTAAACATAGATTATGAAAACCTAGATAGCTATCACAAAACAACACTCAATCAATTCATCACAAACAATCTCTATCTTGTATCTAGCATATAATCTAAAAACATACAAGTAAATAAAGAGATGACTTAATATGAAAAACACTAAAATTAGATGAAGTTAGTGAAGAACATACCAAGGAAGATGTGATGATGCAAAACCATGCACGGATGCATGCTATATGGTCATGGATGATCCTAGATGAACAAAGGAATGTCTTTGAGTGTTTAAAGGAGAGTTTTTGTGAATATTTCTCTTGAAATGTGTTCTAAGGGAAAAATGTGATTTTTGGACTCTTTAAAATGACCTAAGAACATCACAATATATATAGGGAGCTAAGTTGATGAAACGCCGTTTTGTAAAAAACAGGGCAAAACCGCTATCGCTACCACTATCAAAGCCACAGCGGTGCATTTAAAATGCATCAAGTATGAAACCGCTGCGGCAACCGATGTGGTTTTCACAGTGATTATGACAATGGTAAGCACTGTGTGCAAAACCGCTGTCCCAACCGCTGTGAAAAACCACAATGGTCAGGAGTGATGCAAACAGAGCGTCTCACCGCTGTGGCTACTGCTGCAGATCTGGCAGCGGTAACGACAGCGGTCTCCTGACCCATGCAATGCTTAAGTGAAAAATTATGCAGTCTTAAGCTAACAAGAGGCATGGCTTAGCATCCTAATGCCTGAAGAGATTTTAATGAACATTAATGCACACAAAATAAACACACAACATACAAGAATAAGAATTTATGCATGAGTTGTGAGTGTGTGCAACCACATCTCTCAAAGCAAGTAAGCACTTAGAAATTTACCTTTGGTGCTTCTTCTCTTGAGGTCTTGAGAGCCTTAACTACCCTTACAACAACCCCAAATGTGGTTTGTCTACGAAATAAGCCAATCAATTAATGGGACTCTTCATGCATGTTTAATTGATTGCATCATGTTCATTGAAATGCCATGACATGTTTAGGCATTAGGATGCAAAGCCATGAATTCTATTCATGCATGTTTTAATTGAGTGCATCTTGTTCAATGACAATGCCATGACATGTTAGGCATTAGGATGCATTCACTTCCCACACTTGCACTTCATGTTTGTTAGTTTTAAGTGTGGTGTAATTCGTTTCCCGATATATATTCGGAAACGTCCGCGCTTGCACGATGGTCTGCATATCTAAGCGCGACGGTTAACCATCTGAGAAAGTACCATTCTTCTCTTGGATTAGTGTTATTTATGGTGCGGTTGATTGGAGTAAGGTGTCTAGTTTCAAAAGATTGGATTTCAATGATTTAAATGATTTTCAAAACTAACCTTTGTACGGTCTTGTGATCATAACATTTTATAAAAAATTCAAAATGAGTTTTGAAAATTTCTATATAAACTAGACACTCATACCTTTCCAACGGTATTTTATTCGTAATATTTCATGACCGTTTGGATTGGTTTTGATATCTCCAAATAGAGCACTAAAACAGGGCAACTCTGTTTTTATCCAAATATGACCTTTGGTCACTCAATTGACCATAACGTTTTCTAAAGACATCAAAATGTCATTCTGTGAAAACGAGTAGAAATTAGACATCCATACCTTTCCAACGATCTTTTATACGTCATGTTTCGGAGTGCTCGAATCTTTAGCTACTGCACTATCGCGTGTACCGCGGAAAAGGCTGAATAAGGGTATTATGGTCTTTTCATGAGCAATTCATTTTCCCCACTATAAATTCATCCTTATCTCTCATTCTTCAACATAACTCTCCCAACTGAAACCCTAGAGAGAGAATTCACTATCTAGAGAGAGAAAGAGATATTCTTGAGAGAGAAAGAGAGATTCTTGAGAGAGAAAGCACCAAGCTTGCTTCTTTATCTCTCCAAACCCAAAACCCATCATCTTCATGCATCTCTAAGCATCTCTAAAGCATGGGTCTTCTTTGTTTCATGACTAGGTAAGTTAGAACTTTATTGAATATCATTTATTGTTCTTTTTACTCTAGATTAGGTATTTATTGCTTGATGAAATATCTTGACTCATTTATTGCATATATTTATGAGTCTTGATAACATAATTGGGTTTGTATTGTGATAGCTAGGATTTCATGTTTATATAAATCTAGCTAATTTATCTCATTAAAATGATTGAGATTGTTTGTGATAGCTATTGTATCTAGGATTGGTTATCCCCTACATAACTAAGTTGTAAGCAATGACATATAGCTATTTTGATATCTATGATTGATTTTATTGTCATCATTTAATCCTAGATAAGCATTTAGTGTTCCCTAGCATTACTTGCATATTTAGATATTGTATAATATTCACATAGGGTGTTGATCTCTTCAGAGAATAAAGTCTTGTGTGACTAGGTTGCTTAGTGCACAAGCAATTGATCTAGGGTTGCTATTAAAGGCCTACGGGTAGTAGTGGTGGGTTATAGTTCGAGAATGGTTGAGGTCAACCTAGGATATAAACATCATTACAAGTAGTGATTTCGAGGATCGAGTCTTGTGGCTAAGGTTGCTT
This sequence comes from Acer yangbiense, assembly GCA_008009225.1. Classification (NCBI taxonomy): domain Eukaryota; kingdom Viridiplantae; phylum Streptophyta; class Magnoliopsida; order Sapindales; family Sapindaceae; genus Acer; species Acer yangbiense. The sequence continues at coordinate 8,955,645 of CM017772.1, read as the reverse complement.
GGTAGCAAGCAAATTGGACTAGGTTCACTTTTAAAGGCCTGTGGGTAGTAGTGGTGGGTTATAGACCATAAGAGGTTAAGGTCAACCTAGGTTGTAAGCACCATTGCAATTAGTGGATTTGAGGTTCGTGTGTGGCACACATAACAGCCTGTGGTTTTTCCTTGTTGAAGGTTTCCACGTAAAAAATCAAGTATTCTTTAATTTCCGCATTATATGCTTGATTTTGTTGTTTGGTGTATTGGGGTTATTTTTGTAATATTGACTAATCCGAAAAATTTGGTAATAACGGATTAACAACCCATTCACCTCCCTTCTAGGTTGTATTATTAGACACGCACGTATAATATTTGTTTCAATAATGATTTGCGTGCAAGACATGTTGCATTCAAGTCTAAAGACAATGGTATTTGGCAAAGCAAATGACAAAGGTTTCTTAAAGAATTAAAACCAATTTAACCATTTGTCATGAATTAAAGCAAGGATATAGAAATTATAAGGAATTCAATTTCAAGAAGCAACTATATCCAACTTTATAAGCAAAACAAGGCATGAGCGACTTTTTTTACACTCTATTCAATTTTTCTACGTAAGATACCCATATGATAGTAGCCAGGTTTAACAAATAAAGAAAGAGAGACATTGAATTTTAAAATCCTTAGAACGGATGCAAGATCCTTTATTCATTTGAGTTTCATACTTCGCTTTTCACACATAGTTTTGCATTTAAAGAATTGCAATCAACATTTCATGCTTTTCATTTTTAAGCATATGATTTAAAGAATCATCATGTCATGGAGATTAATTATAGGTCATTCAAAGATTACTTACTAAGTAAATCTCCTAGTCCAAAAATGCATGTTCGAACATAAATATGACATGGATTGAGGTTCACACTTATTGAAGAAAAAATTCATATAAGCATATGTGCAATCAAGATACTCAAGCAATTAATGAAGAAGCATAATATTTATTAAATTTTTGCATGTGACAAGTATTCAATTTTGCTCTCTTTGCTCGAGTTCCCCTTATAGGGTAAATATCTGTAAGTTCCTCAGGTTTGATTGGCTTATTTCGTGGACAAACCACAATTGAGGTTTTTGTAAGGGTAGCTTAGGCTCTTAAGACCTCAAGAGAAGAAGCACCAAAGGTAAATTTCTAAGTGCTTACTTTGCTTTGAAGAGATTTAGTTGCACACACACACATTCCATGCATATCCATACTTTGTGTATAATGTGTGTCTTTATATGTGTGCATCCATGTTAATATAATATCTCTTCTTGCATATTTTATTGATTGCATCTTAGGATTAGAATGACATGTCATGATAGAACATTAGGATGCATTGTGTCAGTATGGGCGCTGTTCACCCGCCCTACAGGCGCTCTACGTACAGCGCCCAAAAGGGGCTCGGAGCAAATTTGCTCTTACTCGCTGTACACCCACTCTACGAAGAGCAGGTGAACAGCGGTGCCACTGGTTGATTTTTTATCAACTTTTGTTTCACCTAAAATCCGCTCTACGTAAAGTGGGTGAAAGGTGGCTTTTCAAACCCCAGAGCAACCGGCCCTAGGTCACCTGGATTCTGCCCTACGTAGGGCGTTCACGAAGAACTTTGTTCTTCATTTCCCAGGTGAACCGTTGTTCATCCGCCCTACGTAAAGCGAGTGAACAGCGGTCAAAGTATATTTTTTGTAAACTTTTCAAAACGTTGTCACTTTATTTTGACACACTATATATATGCCTCTTTCATTCTAGGTCGAGTAAAGAGAGTAAAAAATCATATTTCATATTTTTCCAAGAGAAAATTTTCACTAAAGAACTCACCTTTGATTACTCAAACACTTTACCATGATCATCAATCATCATCTAGCATCATCCTTGATCATCTAAATATCATTTTGCATGGATTCTTCAACACACTTTGCTTGGTAAGCTTTTCACTAATATCTTACATATTTTGTGTCTTTCTTAACAAGCAATCTCATTTATCACTTGTATATCATTCTCATATATGTTAGATACAAGATTGAGATTAGTGTATTGATTGTTTGAGAGTTGTTTTGTGATAGCTTCGTAGGATTGCCTAATCTATGTTTAGCTAAGCTTTATGACATGTCATTTAGCTATTGATATCTAAGATTGCATTAATTGTCATCTAATCATCCTAGATAAGCATCTAAGGTTCCCTAGCTTTGTTTGCTATTTGAATATCATCATATATTCACATAGGCCATTTTATCTCTTCATTGAGAAGTAAGACTTATGGCTAAGAGTGTTTAGGCCACAAGCAAATTGGACTAGAACCACTTTTAAAGGCCTGCGGGTAGAAGTGGGGGGTTATTGACCGTAGTGTTTGACGAGATCAACATAGGTTGTAAACTCCATTTCAATTAATGGATTTGAGGTTCGAGTGTGGCGCACTTACTAGCCCATGGATTTTCCCGTGAGGGTTTCCACGTAAATATCAAGTGTTATTTTAATTCTGCACATATTACACTTGTTATATTTGAATTGACTAGCTTTGTTTGCTCTTTGAATATCATCATATATTCACATAGGCCATTTTATCTCTTCATTGAGAAGTAAGACTTATGGCTAAGAGTGTTTAGGCCACAAGCAAATTGGACTAGAACCACTTTTAAAGGCCTGCGGGTAGAAGTGGGGGGTTATTGACCGTAGTGTTTGACGAGATCAACATAGGTTGTAAACTCCATTTCAATTAATGGATTTGAGGTTCGAGTGTGGCACACTTACTAGCCCATGGATTTTCCCGTGAGGGTTTCCACGTAAATATCAAGTGTTATTTTAATTCTGCACATATTACACTTGTTATATTTGAATTGACTAGCTTTGTTTGCTCTTTGAATATCATCATATATTCACATAGGCCATTTTATCTCTTCATTGAGAAGTAAGACTTATGGCTAAGAGTGTTTAGGCCACAAGCAAATTGGACTAGAACCACTTTTAAAGGCCTGCGGGTAGAAGTGGGGGGTTATTGACCGTAGTGTTTGACGAGATCAACATAGGTTGTAAACTCCATTTCAATTAATAGATTTGAGGTTCGGGTGTGGCGCACTTACTAGCCCATGGATTTTCCCGTGAGGGTTTCCACGTAAATATCAAGTGTTATTTTAATTTCGCATATATTACACTTGTTATATTTGAATTGACTAGATAGGGTTATTTTCGTAATCTTGACCATACACGAAAATTGGGTAAAATTAATTAAAATCTATTCCCCCCCCCCCCCCCCTCTAGATTAATATTGAACACACCGTAATAAGTTTCAATTGGTATCAGAGCAGGTTCCTAGATATACTTAGGTGATCCTTCCTCACTTTAGTGTGTTTTGCATTTGTGTGATTTTTGTTCATTCATACATCTTGCATTCATTCATCCATTCATTATACATTATGAGTGGAAACGGTGGTGGAAACGGTTGTGGTAATAAAGGTGCTTCAAGCACAAGGCGCTTCAAGCACAAGGCCTCCACTTCTCACCGGCTTGAATTATTCCTCATGGAAAGGAAAGATGGAATCCTATGTTAGGATTATGCTCAATAGCAAGAGTGTAATATTGTTTTTGACAATCTTTTCATATTAATAAAGTGATTTCTGGTTTAACAAATCTTATAGCATTTATAGTTTAATATTATAATTGTCAAAGTAAATAATCATAAGGTCAAAAGACTATGAGAAAAGAAGAATTGTTCGTACATCTGGATATGTATGAGGTAGACATAATTCTTTAGTTAGTCTTGAATAATGTTCATAACTTAAGTTAAAGGTTGGGCACCTTTATCTTGTTAAAGTTGTAGAATTCTTTTGCTAGCATTTGAGTGGGATCAAATGAGTTATGATGAGTCTGAAATCATCGAAGGGTCTTCGAGTAAAAGAATCAAGTGCACTGGGTGTATTGAATAGAATCACAATGAAATACTTTATCTAGAACCGTCAGTAGACAAAAGTTTTTTCATTATCAGGACAATCGGAGAGTCTATCTTAATCCTGAGATAAATGATGGACTTATGGTTGCAAATGGTATCATTTGAGTTATCAATGAGTACGATTATATAGTATAGTCTATCCTCGATAGTTTGGTGATATTCATTTGTTAATCGATAGAGGACTTCATTTATAGATATGGACATCGTGGCTCCATTTATTAAATGAGAGTAGAATATCATCATATGGATGTTTTGAGGTATTAGATATCTATTGAAACATGGCTTCTGGACAAGTCAAAATATCCAAGTTCAAAATGTGGTCATATGAGTAAATATGGTAACTTGGAGAGCTATAGGCGGTCTATGAGCTCTTGGCGATTACTGATATTCTTCACGAGAATACACCATCTCCAATAAAATTGTCTAGGGTACGAATGAGAAATATTTACTTATTCTATCTTTGTTTAAGAGTTCAATTTTAGCTCTTTAGTGGAATGAGTTAAAATTAATGGATCGGACCTAAGTGAATCATTTGTTGATTGTGATTAGGTTATGTCTATTGAAGCTTAAATTTAGATAGCCTGCCAAGATCCCCAATCCACACGGACTTGCATGGATCATTTGATATATTCTACCGGACCAATTTATGGGTCCATCTAGAATTGTATTTAATATATTAAGAATATAATTTGCACATTATTTATTTAATGGGCTGATCAATTATATTAATATATTAATGAAAGGCATGTGGGCTTGTTTCTTTTAGTAAGAATGGGTCTGGTTCACATGTGGGCTTTTTAATTAAAGTCTAATGGATTAAATAAAATAAGAAAATAATATTAAGCCTATATAGTCTAAAATATTATTTTAATTTATTAATTGATTAAATGGAAATTAATTAATTTATTAGTTAATCATTTAATTGAGAATCAAAATCTTTTTCTTATCAGGAAATATGTTTCCTAGAGTTATACTATTTGTAGTAGTATACTAAAGATAAAAGACTTATTTGGTAAGAAAATAAATAATAAGGTTTATTTATTTAATCAAATAAGGAAGTCTTTTAATAAGTCATAATAGGATTAAACACTTATGAGTTGTATTAGGGTTAGGATTCTAAGGTTGATAGTAATTAGGGTAAAGCACAAATCCTCTAATAGGAGAGAATTTGGCCAACCCTAAATTACTACACAAGTTGAATTCGGCAACCCTAAAAGGAAAAGAAGTAAAAATTCGGCCACCCTATATATTACATAGGATAGATTTCGACCAACAACTTCTTCTTCTTCTAGCTTGTGTGAATGATTTTCTTTCACTTAGAAAAATAATTCATACTCTAGACAAGTGTTAAAATTCGGCCAAGAAAGAAATAAAGAAAGAGAGTTCTAATTTTGATAGTGCACTTGTAAGCTTGAATATCAAAAGGCTTTGTGCACAACTTCGAATTAGGTTCACGCGAGTTTCAATCTTAACGGTTGTTAAATTCAAAAGTGACCGGAACATACTTTCTAGTTTTCTTGGATTTTATTGTGACTAACGATCAGAAGGAAAAGTTTTGTTAATCCATCCTCAGGTACGCAATTCAAAGAAAGGGAGACCACGCTCCTAGGTGATTCACGTTCGTGATAGGATTGGAAGATCTTGCGGATTACCATCGACGCTAAGTCAATCGGATCACGCGACAAAAGGTATTCTACTTTTTAGTATATATATATATATATATATGTTTAATTAATTAGAGGGTTAAGGTTCAAATTATGGAAAAATTTTAAACTATACTAAACTATATTTTAGTCTCGCTTCCACTGCGTGTAATACGATTTTTCCCTACATCCTACATATGTCAAATTCTCGACCGTGCATGGATGCCGGTTGAAGATGGATATGATCTTCCCATGATGACTCCTACGGGTGGAGGAGAAGAAGTATTGAAGCCTAAGGCGTAATGGAACGCACAAGAGTTTGAGGCTTCGAAATGGAATAGGAAGGCTATGCACGCCATCCTATGTGCAATGGACGAAAATCAGTATAAACTGATTCAGAACACTAGGATTGCCAAGGAGGCATGGGATATCCTAGAGATTGCACATGAGGGCATCGAGGTCATCAAGGATTCGAAACTTTAATTCCTCCAAACTCAATTCGAGTTGCTTCAATGATTCAATGATTTCAAAATCAAATTGATGGATATTGTGAATCAAAGCCATCAACTCGGTGATCCGTATTTGGAAAGGAGAATCAAGCAGAAAATCATAAGATCTCTCCCGATAGGTTTGAATCGAAGGTTATGGCTTTAGAAGAAAATAGTGGATATAAGGACATGAAGCCGAGCGAGGTTATTGGAAGACTCCTCGCCTACGAGTCTAGGAAAGCTCCTAGCTCCACACCTCCTAAAAAGCAAAAGGGAATTACTTTGAAAGCCTCTAAGGTTGAGAAAGAAGAAAGTGATGACTCGGACGAGGACATGGCATTGTTGATGAGAAGGTTCAAGAAATTCTACAAGTCCGAGAAGAAGGGTTTTGGATCCAAGGGCCAAGACTTGAAGAAAAAGGCTCATTTCAAGAAGTTTGAGCTGATCGCGCTCTAAATGTTCACATTTAAGTGCCCCTTTACTTGGTTTTTGTAACCGTTTTCTAAGCATTTATGGTGTTTAACATTGTAAATAAGTCTTTTCAGGTAACTGACGCGCCCAAACTGGTTCTACAATTGCTACGATAAATTACGCTATTCTACTACGGTTATTCTAAAGGGGCGCGTGGGTGGTTCACCCATCGCAAGTGTACGAGTCGTACGAGTAGTACAGGGACACGAGTAAGGGTGGTCGTTCCCACGGGGAGGTGTCTTAGCTAACAAGTAAGTTCTAGGTTATCATTACTTATTGAATTCCTAATTCCTAACAAGTTCACTATTTAATGCTATCAAGATCAATCATACTAAGATTGCAATTAACTAAGATTTAAGCTAGATTAAAAGATGATTAAGCTAGATTAAAGATGTTAAGGCAAGATTAAAGATGTTAGGGGATTGATTCATTCAAGTATTAACCATATCATTAACCAATCATTCATTAAGCACATTCACAACATTCTAAGGCATGTATTTCATTATCAATAATGTTAAGCACAAAATCCATCATCTTACACATAATCTAATATCATAGACAAGTGATCAAGAGAGAATTTTAGGAGTAATGATGTAGAGATTCTCTAATTAACCAAAATTACTTAGAGACATCTCTATAAAATGGATATTGAATCCTTCATACACATAGTGGACACTTTATGCATGAAATCAACTACCAAGTGTGTACAAATATATGTTTATGCAAGACATATCATCAACATATCATTAGAGTTCATAATACACACATACAAAGCCTTAGAGAGTGAAATAACAAGTGGATTGATTAAATCATTGGTTTAATTACAAGAGTTACATCAATCCCTTAACAAAAGGAGCTAGTTACACATAGAAGTATATAAACTAGAGAATACAAAAGAAGAGCAAAACAAACCCATTTGGATTAGTTTCTTGGCCAAGAAAACTCCTCTTTGCAATCCAAGAACAATATTCTTCTAGAGCAACTTGAAAAGATCAAGTCTAAGTAGCTCAAAGTGGTGTTTGGCTACCTAGAAAGTGATGGGAAAATGATGAAGAACTAGACTAAAGTTGAGAGAGTTATTCTCTCTCTTAATTCTACACTAAAGGTAAGTTAAAACTAAAGAGTGTAGTCTAATGATTAAGTGTGTTGTGTAGTATATGCTTACTAACTAAGATATATGATAGATATTTTGTATAAAATAAGTTATAAGTAAAATATCTAATAATATCTAAGGTGGTAAAGTGTATTGGACAAGCTCAAGTGATAGGAGAAGCAAGTGGGACGAGCTTGTTCACTCTGGCTCGCGGGTTTATTCCCGCCGTTGTGAAGTCGCCGCGAAAATGGAAGGTTTTCAGTGACTTCTAACCTTTGGGACTGCGGGCTTGTTCCCGCCGTATGAAACCGTGGACTTCTCACGGGTTTGGACGTGATTCTCGCGTGTAAGAAGCCGCTGGAAGGAGGTTGGAGCTCAAGCTCGGCCATGGAGGTTTGAAGACCTTGAAGGAGTTGGTGGAGATCAAGATAACGTGCATGGGACGGTGGAAATGGTGGGAATATGACCGGGGAAGCTTCGGAAATCATTCTGGGCGGACGGCTGAAACAAATTATAGCACGGTGTGTATAAAGCTATCTAGAGGAGGGGTGAATAGATTTTACGCTTTTTACCCAATTTTTCGTGTTAGTCAAAATTACGAAAATGCCCTCAAGATAATATAACCAAGCAAGTGTAATATGGTGCGGAAATTAAAACAACACTTGGTTTTTACGTGGAAACCCTCACCGGAAAAACCACGGGCTATGTAAGTAAGCCACACTCGAACCTCGAATCCACTAAATGTGCAAACGATTACAACCTAATCCCGGAAGTAATCACACACCTACCTAATCCCGGTATGAGTGAACCTAGTCCTATTTGCTTGCGATCTAAGCAACCTAATCCCGGTTGCTACACACAAGACTTACTTTCTCTAGAAGAGAATGCAACCCTAAGTGAATATATGTGAATATCCAAAATGCAACATAGAGCAAGGGAAACCCTATATGCTTATCTAAGATGATTAATATGCAATTAGAACAATCCTAGATATCAAAACTAAATGACATGTCAATTAGTTTAGCTAATCAATATTAAGCACAAAACCTAATATGCTAGCACAATACAAATTCTCAAACATACATCATACTCATCTCAATATTGTATCCAAAGCATACACAATAACAAACAAGTAATTAATTGAGATTGCTAGATAAGAGAAACACAAAACATGTAAGATATTAGTGAAAAGCTTACCAAGCAAAGTATGATGAAGATTCCATGCATGATGACATCTAGAAGATCAAGGATGATGCTAGATGATGATTGATGATCATGAAAAAGTGTTTGAGTAATCAAAAATTGAGTTCTTGGAATTTTTCTTCTCTTTGAAAAATATCCTAAGTATGAATTCTGAATATGAACTCTCTTAATTGACCTAAAGTCAAAGTGGCATATATATAGGGGGCCAAATCAAAGTGTGGTCGTTTAAGTAAGTTTCAAAGAAACGCGCCGATCGGTGGTTTCAATCGGTGGCCAGGCCGCCGATTATGACCGCCGAATTGAGCTCGTGAAGAACAGAGCAAAAACGGCGGTTCATTCGGCGGTTTTGTGACCGCCGATCCCAACCGCCGAATCAAAACAGAGAGATTAAAATCAATCAGGTATGAACGGCGGTTTTGTGACCGCCGATTCAACCGCCGAATTAGACTGAGAGATAAATCAATCAGGTCTTGAAACGGCGGTTTCGAACGGCGGTCGTGACCGCCGATCTTAACCGCAGAAATGCTTCAGACCAATCTGGACTGAAACGGCGGTTTCATTCGGCGGCCAGGCCGCCGATCACCTAGATAGGTGAAAACCAAGGAGAAGCCAAGGGCATTCTCCATAGGCGGTCCTCGCGCTAAACCAAGCACATTCTAGTGCATGCGCGGACGTTTCCGAAAGTTATCGGGAAACGAATTACACAACAACATGACACAATTACACACAACAAAATATAATAAATAAGTGCAAGTGTGAAATGTGACAAATGAAGAGAATGCACACATATGCAATGAATGTTAAGTGTGTGTGTGCAACTAATCTCTTCAAAGAAAAGTAAGCACATAGAAATTTACCTTCGGTGCTTATCAACACGAGGTCTTCAAAGGGCTTCGAACAATAAGACCGATACTTAGGCTACCCTTACAAAGAACCCTAACATGTGGTTGTCCACGAAATGAGCCAATCAACAAATGGGAACCTTACAATCTCCCCCTTTGGCTATTTCGTGACAAAACCACCACTCACATTGATTCCTCACAAAGAAATAGAAACTACGGGACAACTATGATATTCTACAACACAAAGAGATAAGAAAATAAAACTTCAAGTCTTCATCCTTTTGTAGAATAATCACGCCCTGTAAATAAGATTTCTATGTTTTCCAATACAAGTGAAATGTGAGATTAATCAAGTGATATCAAAAACAAGCATTTTCATTTTTAGAATTTAGGCACAACATTACAAAATATATGCAATGTATGATAAATGCAATGCTCCCCCTCAAAGGGTTACTCCCCCTCAATGTGTTATCTCCCCAATGTGCACAATTGCAACACCAATTTGCATCTCCCCTTACCATATACTACTCCCCCTTTTTGTCATGATATAGGCAAAGGAGTAGTCCCCAACCGGGTCACTCATAGTAACGAGAGATAGTAGCATGCAAGATATGCATAATTAATATAAGTCACTTTATGCATGTCAATTTAATCGGAGAGAAACAAGGAGATTTATTTGAGAGAAAATGTGTGAATCAAACATGCTTTGCATACAAGACATGTAGTATTCAAGTCCAAAATACAATGGTATTTGGCAAAGCAAATGACAAAGGTTTCTAATAGGAATTCAAACCAATTTCACCAATGTCATGAGTAAAGCAAGGATATAGAATACATTGATTTTAATATAAGAGCAACTATATCCAACTTTATAAGCGAAACATGGCATGAGCAATTTTGCACCCTTTTTGATTTTTCCGGATAAGATATCCGTATGATAGTAGCCATGTTCAACCAATAAAGAAAGAGAGACATTTGGAATATAAATTCCTTTGAACGGATACAAGATCCTTTATTCATTTTGAGTCTCATAAGCTTTCACACAAGTTTTGCATTTTTAAGAATATGCAATCATCAATTCATGCTTTTCATGTGAGCATGTTATATGAATTTCATGCTTTTTCATTTGACATTAGCATGTTATTAAAGAATCATCATGTCATGGAGATAATCATAGGTCATTCAAATCATACTTCCTATATACATCTCCTAGTCCAAAAATGCATGTTTGAACATAAATATGACATGGATTGTAAACAAGCAAGGTTCACACTTATTGAATTGAAAACATATATACATATGTGCAACCAAGCTTACTCAAGCAATTAAAAGAAGAGGCATAAGATATTTCAAATTTTTTGCAAGTGACAAGAATGCAAACTAGCTCTCTTTGCTTGAGTTCCCCATATGGGGTCAATCATAGAACATCACTCCACAAGACATATCCCAATAGATCTACTAAGAGTTTTAAATCGAGTAGCATCTAAGGGTTTAGTAAATAGGTCCGCAAGTTGATCATTAGTACCTACATGTTCAAGTACTATGCATTTATTTTCAACAAGCTCTCTAATGAAGTGATGGCGGATGTCAATATGCTTAGTTCTAGAATGTTGCACCGGATTCTTGGAAATATTAATGGCACTCATGTTATCACAAAAGAGAGTGAGAGTACCTTGGTTGAATCCGTAATCTACTAGCATTTGCTTCATCCATAAAAGTTGAGTGCATCCACTCCCCGCGGCTATGTACTCGGCTTCCGCCATGGACAAGGAAATCGAGTTTTGCTTCTTGCAAAACCAAAACACCAAGTTGTTGCCTAGAAAGAAGCAACCGCCCGATGTGCTCTTCCTATCATCACAATTTCCTGCCCAATCCGCATCACTATATCCTACAAGACTAGGATTAGTGTCAAGTGAGTACCAAATCCCATAGTTGGAAGTCCCATTCACAAAGCAAATGACTCTCTTAACCGAGGAGAGATGGGACTCATTGGGATCGGATTGGTACCTAGCATAAACTCCTACACTAAAAGATATATCGGGCCTACTTGCGGTCAAATAGAGCAAGCTCCCTATCATGCCACAATATAAGGTTTGATCCACACTTTTACCGCTAGCATCCTTGCTTAGCTTTAAAGTGGTGCTCATAGGAGTGTCACAATGTTTGGCTTTTTCAAGACCAAACTTCTTCACAAGGTTTTTGGCATATTTGGCTTGGGTTATGAAGATCCCATTATCTAGTTGCCTAATTTGCAAACCTAGGAAGTAATTAAGCTCACCAACAAGACTCATCTCAAATTCATGAGACATAACATCAATAAATTGTTGGACCTTGGTGTTGTTGGTGGAGCCAAACACTATGTCATCGACATATATTTGAGCTATGAAAAGCTCATCATTGTCTCTCTTGATGAATAGTTTCTTGTCAACACTACCTCTTGTGTAGTTATTGTCAACAAGAAATTGAGTGAGGCGCTCATACCAAGCCCTCGGTGCTTGTTTCAACCCATATAGTGCCTTCTTGAGGCGATAGACATGGTTGGGGTGGTGAGCATCCACAAACCCCTTGGGTTGTTCAACAAACACTTTCTCTTGCAAGAAGCCATTGAGGAAGGCACTCTTGACATCCATTTGGTGCAATTTGAACTTGTGCACACAAGAAATGGACAAGAGAAGCCTAATAGACTCTAAACGGGCAACGGGAGCAAATGTCTCCTCAAAGTCGATACCTTCAATTTGAGAGTACCCTTGTGCTACAAGTCTAGCCTTGTTCCGCACTATGTCGCCATCCTCATCGGATTTGTTCATAAATATCCATTTAGTGCCTATGACATTAGTGGTCTTAGGCCTAGGAACTAGAGTCCAAACCTCATTCCTTTCGAATTGGTTTAGCTCTTCTTGCATGGCAAGAACCCAAAATTCATCATTTAAGGCTTCTTCAACCTTTTTGGGTTCAATTTGAGAGGTGTAGCAAGTATAGCTAATAAGATTAGCAAGTTGACGTCTAGTCCTAACACCTTCATTTACCTCTCCAATGATATCTTCTTTATCATGGAGTTTCCTAACCCATGGAGCGGGTTCTTTAGAGTCCAAGAGAGGAACTCTAGCAGTAGGTTGTGTGTCATCATTGTTGACATTAGATGTCCCAACATTAGGAGACACCACAACCTTCTCCAAAGGAGAACCATCACTAAAAATAACCTCCTCCTCATGATCATTAGACTTGAGCCTAGTATCATCAAATACGACATTGGATGATTCCATAACACTTAGAGTCTTTAAATTGAAAACTCTATAGGCTTTACTATTCAAGGCATAGCCAATAAAGATACCCTCATCACTCTTAGCATCGAATTTGCCAAGTTGATCACGGTCATTCAAAATGTAGCATTTGCTTCCAAAAGTGTGGAAGTAGCTAACATTTGGCCTCTTGCCTTTCCATAACTCATAGGAGGTGTTTCTAGTACCGGGCCTTAGGAAGACTCTATTTCCTATATAGCAAGCCGTATTGACGGCTTCGGCCCATAGGTTCCTAGGGACATTGTTGCTAAGCAACATCACACGGGCCATCTCTTGAAGGACCCTATTTTTCCTCTCAACAACTCCATTTTGTTGAGGTGTCCTAGGAGCCGAAAACTCATGGGAGATACCTAAACCATTACAAAATGTTTCAAAGGTAGCATTCTCAAATTCCCTCCCATGGTCACTTCTAATCCGTTTTATGCTTTTAATATTAGAGTTCATTTCATTTTGAAGTTTATTACAAAACATTTTAAACTTATCAAAAGTTTCGGATTTTTCTCTAAGAAAATATGTCCATGTGAACCTAGAGAAATCATCAACACAAACAAAAATGTATCTCTTTCCACCCAAACTTTCGGTTTGCATGGGACCCATGAGGTCCATGTGGAGAAGCTCAAGAGGCTCCTTGGTGGTGAGATACTTACCCTTTTTGTGCATGCTTTTAGTTTGCTTTCCTTGTTGGCAAGGTCCACAAACACCATTGGCTTTCTTCCCAAGCATAGGGAGGCCACACACACACTCAAACTTTCCAAGGGTCCATAGATCCCTAAAGTTCATGTGGCCAAGTCTTTCATGCCACAACTCAATTTGCTCATCCATGGACACATGATTAGATACAATACTAGCTTCAAGACAATAACAATTGTCGCTAGATCTCATGCCCTTCAACAAGGTTTGTCCATCGGGTTTTAGGATTGAGCAAAAATCTTTAGAAAACAAGACGGAATATCCTTCATCATTAAGATGTGAAATGCTTATTAAATTGGCTTTCAAGCCATCAACAAATAAAGCATTGGATAAGGAGGGTAATCCGGGAATGGAAATGGTTCCTTTCCCTTTAACATTTCTTTTGGATCCATCACCAAAAGTGACATTTCCACCTTCCTCCATAACAAGAGTTTCGAAGAAACTCTTGTTTCCAGTCATGTGCCTAGAGCACCCACTATCCAAGTACCAAAAATTAGAAGAATTTGCCTTCAAGGCTATTTGTGTAACATGGCAAACATTTTCATTCTTTCTAATCCACTTAGCAACAATTTTAGCTTTCCTAGTGGTCTTTGGTACATGTGCTCTACTATTTCTAGGATCATGCAAATCAATATTTTCATTCCTAGAAACATGCATCTTGGCTCTATTCTTTCTCTTTTCAATCATGCTTTGTTTTCTACACATTTTAATATATTGAAAGCAATTTGGTCTAAGATGACCATCACAACCACAAAAGTGACAAATAGGGATGAAATAAGGAATCATACCTTGCCTTTGTGCACGTATGGGAGCTTGTCCATGTCTTTGTGGATAAGTGGGTTTAATCCATCTTCGTTGTTGAACCGGTCTAGGTTGCTTCCAAGCTTGAGGTTGCATGATTGGTCTCTTTCCTTTGTGAGCCAATATTGGAGGAGTGTTGGCTTGAGGGACCCTAGGGGGTTGAGCTTGAGATTTCCTTCTTGGCCCCATTTTCACTTGAGCATTAGAACATTGTCCTACTTCTAACTTCTTGCTAGGAGGTTGCACAAATGAAGTTTCTTCGTTCTTCAAGCTCTTGACAAACACGGTCTTGCTAGAGGTTGAGATTTTCTTGCCATCATCATACCCAAGACCTCTCTTGTCACTTGGACTCTTTCCAACACCAAGTAAATGATCAAGATTCTTGGTGCTAGAATCTATCCTAGCCAAGGACCCTTTAACTTCTACAAGTTCCCTCTTCAAGCCTTCTTCACTTCTCTTGGATAAGTCTAACTCTTCAATTAACTTATCCTCTCTCCTCTTCAATCTTTTCACTTGTTCACTTAAGTGGTCATTGTGAGCCGAAAGTTCAAGGTTTTCTTCTCTCAACCTCTCAATCTTTCTTGTGCTTTTAAGTGCTAAATCATTGAACTCGGCATGGTATTTAGCAAGCACCTTTTGCTCCACAAATTTCTTTTTGGAACTAGAAGAGGAGTCACTTTCTACTTCACTTGAGTCATTTTCCTCTTTCTCACTACCACTTTTGCTCTTATGTGAGGAGGCAAAAGCTAGGAGGTTAGCCATGAGCTCTTCTTCACTTGAAGACTCATCTTCCTCATTGGAGTCATCACTACTCCCACTCCAAGTGGCGGCCATCACTTTGCTCTTCTTCTTTTCATTGTGATTAGCACATTCGGGGGCAAAGTGACCAATCCCACCACATTCAAAGCATCGGACCCCTTTCCTTTCGGTCCTCTCTTGTCTAGGCTCAAACTTCTTGAAGGAACTCTTTTTCTTCAAATCTTGTCCTCTTGACCCAAATCCCTTCTTCTTCTTGAACCCCATAACCTTGTTGAACCTTTTCACAAATAAGGCAAGGTCTTCATCCGATTCATGCTTTGCCTCCTTTGCATCCTTAGATGCTTTCAAAGCTATTCCTTTAGACTTCTTAGGAGGAGTAGTGGTGCTAGGAGCCTTCCTAGACTCATATGCAAGGAGACGCCCAATCACCTCACTTGGCTTCATATCCATGTAGCCACTATTTTCTTCTATGGCCGTCACCTTGGATTCAAACCTATCGGGGAGAGATCTCATAATTGTTTGCTTGACTCTCCTATCTGAATACGGGTCTCCGAGTTGATGGCTTTGATTTACAATGTCCATCAATTTGATTTCGAAGTCATTGAAGCATTCATCCTCTCCCATCCTAAGTAGCTCAAACTGAGTTTGGAGGACTTGAAGCTTGGACTCCTTCACCACCTCGGTTCCCTCATGTGCAACTTGAAGGATGTCCCATGCCACTTTGGCAATCTGAGTATTCTGAATAAGCTTGTACTGATTCTCATCCATAGCACACATAATGGCATGCATAGCCTTCCTATTCCACTTTGAAGCCTCAAACTCTTGCGCGTTCCATTGCGCCTTAGGCTTCAATACTTCTTCTCCTCCACCATCGGGAGTCATCTTGGGTAGATCATATCCGTCTTCAACCGCCATCCATGCACGGTCATGAATTTGGCATATGTAGGATTCCATCTTCCCTTTCCATTGGGAATAGTTCAATCCGGTAAGAAGTGGAGGCCTTGTGCTTGAGGCACCTTTGTTGCCACCACCATTTCCACCATTTCCACTCATAGTGTTTATGAATGAATGAAATGAATGCAAATGTATGAATGATCAAAAATCACACAAAATACAAAACACACCAAAATAAGCAAGGATCACCTATGTATGTCTAGGAACCCGCTCTGATACCAATTGAAACAAATTATAGCACGGTGTGTATAAAGCTATCTAGATGGGGGGTGAATAGATTTTACGCTTTTTACCCAATTTTTCGTGTTAGTCAAAATTACGAAAATGCCCTCAAGATAATATAACCAAGCAAGTGTAATATGGTGCGGAAATTAAAACAACACTTGGTTTTTACGTGGAAACCCTCACGGGAAAAACCACGGGCTATGTAAGTAAGCCACACTCGAACCTCGAATCCACTAAATGTGCAAACGATTACAACCTAATCCCGGAAGTAATCACACACCTACCTAATCCCGGTATGAGTGAACCTAGTCCTATTTGCTTGCGATCTAAGCAACCTAATCCCGGTTGCTACACACAAGACTTACTTTCTCTAGAAGAGAATACAACCCTAAGTGAATATATGTGAATATCCAAAATGCAACATAGAGCAAGGGAAACCCTATATGCTTATCTAAGATGATTAATATGCAATTAGAACAATCCTAGATATCAAAACTAAATGACATGTCAATTAGTTTAGCTAATCAATATTAAGCACAAAACCTGATATGCTAGCACAATACAAATTCTCAAACATACATCATACTCATCTCAATATTGTATCCAAAGCATACACAATAACAAACAAGTAATTAATTGAGATTGCTAGATAAGAGAAACACAAAACATGTAAGATATTAGTGAAAAGCTTACCAAGCAAAGTATGATGAAGATTCCATGCAAGATGACATCTAGAAGATCAATGATGATGCTAGATGATGATTGATGATCATGAAAAAGTGTTTGAGTAATCAAAAAATTGAGTTCTTGGAATTTTTCTTCTCTTTGAAAAATATCCTAAGTATGAATTCTGAATATGAACTCTCTTAATTGACCTAAAGTCAAAGTGGCATATATATAGGGGGCCAAATCAAAGTGTGGTCGTTTAATTAAGTTTCAAAGAAACGCGCCGATCGGCGGTTTCAATCGGCGGCCAGGCCGCCGATTATGACCGCCGAATTGAGCTCGTGAAGAACAGAGCAAAAACGGTGGTTCATTCGGCGGTTTCGTGACCGCCGATCCCAATCGCCGAATCAAAACAGAGAGATTAAAATCAATCAGGTATGAACGGCGGTTTCGTGACCGCCAATTCAACCGCCGAATTAGACTGAGAGATAAATCAATCAGGTCTTGAAACGGCGGTTTCGAACGGCGGTCGTGACCGCCGATCTTAACCGCAGAAATGCTTCAGACCAATCTGGATTGAAACGGCGGTTTCATTCAGCGGCCAGGCCGCCGATCACAACCGCCGATCACCTAGATAGGTGAAAACCAAGGAGAAGCCAAGGGCATTCTCCATAGGCGGTCCTCGCGCTAAACCAAGCACATTCTAGTGCATGCGCGGACGTTTCCGAAAGTTATCGGGAAACGAATTACACAACAACATGACACAATTACACACAACAAAATATAATAAATAAGTGCAAGTGTGAAATGTGACAAATGAAGAGAATGCACACATATGCAATGAATGTTAAGTGTGTGTGTGCAACTAATCTCTTCAAAGAAAAGTAAGCACATAGAAATTTACCTTCGGTGCTTATCAACACGAGGTCTTCAAAGGGCTTCGAACAATAAGACCGATACTTAGGCTACCCTTACAAAGAACCCTAACATGTGGTTGTCCACGAAATGAGCCAATCAACAAATGGGAACCTTACAACGGCCATCGGAAATGGCATCGAAAACGATCGAAAAAATGTCTGGTCAACTGTCGGGTCAAACCGTGTAGACAGGCTAACGGGTCGGGTCATGCGGGTCTATGCTACCCGGTCTGCATGAAGAAGATGCGTGACGTCATGCTGAGACAGGCGCAAAACGCACCGTTTCACTTGGTGACGTGGCGGGCTTCTGTGCTTTGGCTGGCGAATTACACACTGTACCCCTGAACTCTTCACTAATCTCCGAATCTGCAATAATTGCTTGAGTTTTATATTTTGACCCCTGATTCTCCCAAATGACATATTTGCCTTCTTTTGCCCTGATTTCACTACTTTTCTCCACTTTGGTCTAAAATAACCCTGATGAGCTGAAATACCTGAAATATACTTATTTACAATATTAAATACCAAAAAGGGCACGGAAAACAGTTACAAAAGCCAAGTAAGGGAGCGATAAATGTAAACATTTGGAGCGCGATCAGTAACTTAGGCATTTCAAGGGCATTTCGGTCCAAAGCGATGAAAGGAGAGCAAATGAGGTAGAAAACAGAAGGAGAACAAGGCCCGGCGGGTTCATACATTCTGCTCAATGGGACATGTTCCACCGCATGAAGCCGCAGTGCAAGCAACCTCAGCCTGGCGAGTTCTCACCTTCTGCCTGGCTGGAAAGAAGCCGCTACACGAAGCAGCGGGAAGTCACTCGAGCAATCCTGGTGAGTTTAGACACACCTTTCGGCTAGACATGTCCAGCTGCACGAAGCCGCGGGAAGGACCATCCAAACACGCCGGTGAGTTTATGCTTCCTGCCTGGCGGGAAAGACACCGCCGTATGAAGCCGCAGCAACTCTGGCGAGTTCAGGCATGCTTCACGGAGAGACAAGTCCCGCGGAACAATTTCATGAAGAAGGAAGATGCAAGCTTGGTGGGTTCATGCCGTGGAAACGAAGCCGCCGTACATACCCGCCAAGCACACTGTCGAGCTGTAAGTGGATTGAATTTCATCCCAAAGCCAATCAAATGAAGGCTTTTTACCACCTAATGTCCTTGGGAGGCCTACATCACCGGTAATGCACAACAAAAGAAAGATGGATGAATTCTCTCAAAGAGGGGGGATCACACTTAGAAGATATAGAGAATATAGACATTCGTAGTTAGAGGAGAATAGAGAGAGTTTTTGGTAGTGGGTTACATAGAGTTTTTGGAAATCAATAGAGAAGTTTGTTAAATAGTTATAGAAAAGTCGAGATAGTTTCTTGGCTACTTTATAGGCAACCAAACACCTATATTTTGGTTCCCTTTTGTAATTGCTTCAAGTTGCCTTAGAAGAGATTGTTCTTAGATTACAAGGAGGATCATTTCCATTTCACAAGAATCTAATTGGTGATGTTTCCTTTGTTTGTATTTCTTAGCAACTTCAATTCTATGTGTAACTAAATCCTCCTTGTTAGGGGATTATATATAATTCTTGTATTAACCTTGCTATATAATCAATCTCATTGATATCACCTTCTCAAGTTATGCATGTGCCTTTCAATTCATGTATGTGTGGTAGTTACAACTACCAATCCTTCATTAATGCACAATAACTTGATGAATTTGTATGCTTAAGAACATTTATTGCATGTCCCTCTTATGCCATCTATGTTGTAAAGATTTCTAACTTGTAATTCTCTACTAACACTTTGAATAATTTCCTCTAATCACTTTTCTAGCCTTAGATTATGATTAGAGTTGAGATTCAGTGCTCATATTTCATATGAATATATGCATGCTAAGGAACTGTGATTGGATTTAATGAGTGATTGATTAGTATTTAGGTTAACACTTGAATGAATCTATCCCCTAGCAACCTTTAATCTAGAGTTTAAATCAATTAGTTGTAATTGTTACTTAGCCAATTTCAATCTTAGCATAATTAATGTGTTAAACATTTAGATAATTTAATTAGACCTTTATTAGCTTAGTTTGGAGATTGTAGAGAGTTTCTATTTTGGCGTAAAAACATTGCTAACCCTCATGGGAACGATACCCTTATTTGCTCACTACACTAGTCTAACGACTTGTGCATTTGCAATAAGGTCACCAGACTCGCGCGTCCCTCTAGTATAACCGAGGTAGAATAGGTTAATTTGTAGTGACATTTGTAGAACTGGTTCGAGCGCGTCATGAGCCTAGGCAAGAGATGAGCGAAAGGAAAGGGATCCAATGCTATGAGTGTGCCGGAAGAGGACACATTGCACCCAATTGTGGGAATTTGAAGAACAAGAAGGGTAAAATGATGGCCGCCACTCGGAGTGGAAGTGATGACTCCAATGATAGAGATGAGTCTTCGGATGATGAAGAACTCATGGCTAAGTTCGTAGCCTTTGCCTCCTCTCACAAGAGCAAAGGTTCTAGTGAAGAAGAGGAAGAGAGTCAAGAGGAAATTGACTAAAGTAAAGATGACTCCTCATCTAACTCCACAAAAGGACATGTGGAGAAAATGGATCTTGAAGACTTCATGATCAAATTTGAAATGTCAAGGTTGAAGAACAAAAGAGAAATCCAAAAGGATATGTGGAGAAAATGGATCCTGAAGACTTCATTATCAAATTTGAAATCTCAAGGTTCAAGAACAAAAGAGAAATTCGAAGGTTGAAAGAAGAAAATTTAGAGCTTTCAATCAAGGTTGATGACTTGAGTGAAGAAGTAGTGAGATTGGTGAAAATTGAAGATAAGCTAAGAAAGGAGATAGACTTATCTAGAAGGAATGAAGAAGGTTTGAAGAGGGAGCTTGATAAGGTTAAAGGATCAATGACAAGGATGACTTCTAGCACCGAAAAACTTCACCTTATGTTAAGTGTTGGGAAAAGTCCTTATGACAAGAAAGGTCTAGGATTGGAAGATGGCAAGGAGTCATCTACTCCTCACAAGACGGTATTTGTCAAGAGCTTAAGCAAGAATGAAGCTTCACTGGTGCAAACTCCTAGGAAGAAGATTGATCTAGGACAATGCTCACATAGTGCACAAGTGAATGTGGCTCCAAGAAGACTATCTCAAGCTCATCCCACAAGAGCTCCTCAAGATAACATTCCTCAATAAAATTCCCTTAAGCAATATAGTGTAAAATATACCAAGAAGAGGGGTGAATAGGTATAGGCCCAAATTCTTCCACATTCAAAATATACGGATTACAAGAATGAAATGTACACTTGATATGATTTAATCAATGGTATAGTATGATTCAATACATGTGAAAATCAATATACAAGAGATACAAGAGATACAATCAATACATGATATGGAAGATAATGAAAAGTAAAGCAAAAAAGACACAAGTATTTTTTCGAGGTAAAACCACAAAGAGGAAACATCCACGTGTTGATACCACAACCACCAGTAAAGCAATCCACTATATGAAAAAGGACTTACACACTCAAAGCTATCAACACAAGATATCCACTTCAAGCTATCAACTACTAATCTACCCTCGGGCTAGTGAACCACAAAGCCTACTACCTATCCAAGCTTCTAGGATGATTTCTTGCTTAGCTATCCGGAGTTTCCTACTCCTAGCTAAGTCTTCTTGCTTGGTTATCCGGAACACTTTCCTAACCAAGACTTCTTGCTCTTTCCACACAGCTTCACTCACTTTGCAAGAGACTTCAACCTTTCACAAGGCAATGATCTAAGTGATGCAAATGATGCAAGCATAATCAAATAAAGCTAGATGACCAATCTGTAGGGAAAAAAATGATTGCACGTAGCGAAAGCGAGACTAAAATAGGTTTAGTATATTTCAAAAAAAATTCCTTTTTAAAGATGAACCTTAACCCTTTAATTAATTAACATATAATAAAGATATCGTACATTTATCACGTGATCCGATTGACGTTGCGTCGATGTTAATCCACAAGATCTTCCAATCCAATCATGAACGTGAATCACCTAAGAGCGTGGTCTCCCTTCTCTTTGAATTGTGTACCTGATGATGGATAACAAAACCTTTTTCTTTTTCGTTAGTCACAATAAGTTCCAAGAGACTACAAAGAATGTTCCGGTCACTTTTGAATTCACAATCGTTAGATTGAAACTCACGTGAACCTTATTTGAAATTGTGCACAAAACCTTTTGATGTAAAAGTTACAAGTGCACTATCGAAATAAGAACAATCTCTTCTCTCTTTTCCTCTTGGCTGAAAAACACACTTAGTCTTAAGAGATAGCTTTTTATTTTTCAAACAATGGAAAAAATAAATCTCTAAAGAACTATTAGGGTTGCCGAATATATTATCTATTTTTATATCTTGCGATACACTTGCACAATATATATTATATATCTCTAGTGCTATCGTCTTGCACAATATTATATATATATATATATTTTTTGTGATATACTTGCACAATATATATTATATATCTCTAGTGCTCTTTACTGGCACCATATATTATATATGTCACTGCATGCTTTATAAATATATATCTATATATATTCCGGCTAATTGCCATAAATATTTCATATATATCTATATATTGAGGCCGAAATCCTTTACCATGTAGGATTTGTGTCTTTTGACTTAAATCCTAACCCTAGGTAGATTTCCTTAGAATTCAAAACCCTAATCCAACTCTTTAGTGCATTTGTGACTATATAAAAGACTTCCTTATTTGACTAGATAAATAGATCCCTTATTTATCTACTTACCAAATAAAATCTTTTATATTTATTATACTACCACAATAGTATACTACCACAATAGTCTCTTATCTATCAACTTGAAGGATTGGCCTCATGTTGCTTTAAAGTGGAATATTTCTATTAGTTGATTCGTTTGCCTTGTGTTTTTTGCTTGTTTGAGCCCTTGTTTAGCTCTTGCTTCTTGTTTTTGCTCGTATGTTTGAGCTGATTTGAGCTTTTGTTTTTGCTCTTGTTTTTCCTGGGGTATGCCCCTTGTATTTTGTACATTCTTTCTCTCTTTCTATGATACTATTTATTTACCCAAAAATAAAAATAGTATACTACTAAGAAACATATTTCCTAGTCAGAAAAAGATTTTGATTTTTAATTAAATAAATAATTAATCAATTAATTAATTTCCATTTAATCAAATAATGAAACAAAATAATATATTAGACTTTTATGCAAGCCTTGCCGCCCATACATATATATATGGCCCATATATTATTTTCATATTTCATTTAATCCATTGGACCTTAATTAAAAGGCCCACATGTGAACTAGGCCCATTCTTACTAAAAGAAACAAGTCCACATGCCTTAATACAATTCTAGATGGACTCATAAATTAGTCCGGTAGAATATATCAAGTGATCCATGCAAGTCCGTGTGGATTTGGGATCTTGGCGGGCTATCTAAATTTAAGCTCCAATAGACATAACCCAATCACAATCAACAAATGATTCACTTAGGTTCGATCTATTAATTTTAGCTCATTCCACTAAAGAACTAAAATTGCACTCTTAAATAAAGATAGAACAAGTAAATGATTCTCATTCATACCCTAGACAATCTTATTGGAGATAGTGAATCCTCGTGAATAATATCAGTAATTGCCAAGAGCTCATAGACCGCCTATAGCTCTCCAAGTTACCATATTTACTCATATGACCACATTTTGAACTTTGGATATTTTGACTTGTCCAGAAGCCATGCTTTCAATAGTCACTATCGAAAACTCAACGTTGAGATTTTATATCCAATTACCTCAAAACATTCATATGATGATATTATACTCTCATTGTATAAATGGAGCCACGATGTCCATATCTATAAATGAAGTCCTCTATCGATTAACAAATGAATATCACCAAACTATCGAGGATAGACTATGATACCACTTGTAACCATAAGTCCATCATTTATCTCAGGATTAAGATAGACTCTCCGATTGTCCTCATAATGAAAAGACTTTTATCTATTGATGGTTCTAGATAAAGTATTTCATTGTGATCCAGTTCAATGCACCTACTGCACTAGATTCTTTTACTCAAAGCCACTTTGATGATTTAGACCCATCATAACACATTTGATCCCACTCAAATGCTAGCAAAAGAATCTACAACTTTAACAAGATAAAGGTGCCCAACCTTTAACTTAAATTGTGAACATTATTCAAGACTAACTAAAGAATTGTGTCTACCTCATACATATCCAGGTGCACAAACAATTCTTCTTTTCTCATAGTCTTTTGACCTTATGATTATTTACCTTGACAATTATAATTATAAATGCTATAAGATTTTTGTTAAATAAATAGAAATCACTTTATTAATATGATAAGATTGTCAATTACAATATTACACTCTTGCTATTGAGCATAATCCTAACACAATCAAGCTAAATATACATGCTTAGTGATAAACTACAATTATGCTTTCAATACACAATCACAAATCTATCTAGAAATCAAAGCATGTGAATCAATAAGAACAAGATATGAATATTCAATATATCACACAAAAATCTTAGTTCTTAGATGATGAAATTAAACCTAGAAAATAACATGAGGCACATCATATACAACATTTCTAGAATTGATTTCAAGTTAAATCAAGTTTAGCAAATATATGTTCAAGAGAAATCACAAAGCTAAAACTCAATTAACAAATTATCAAACACCCCTAGAATATGATCTAACATCATTCTTAACACAAATCATCTATCAAATAGGAAGATTAAAAGAGATGATCAAAGAGAAAGTGATAAAAAGAAGTTTCACATACAACAATGGAATCTCGGACAGAAATCTGCAAGCTGTGAAAAATCATGAACTCAAATGACTCTAAAAATGCTTGGAGTTTGTAGCTCTTGTCAAGACCAACAATTTTGGTTTTTGGATCACTCGATTTCGATTTTGTATGAGAGAGTTATGATCAAAATAAGAAAACTAAAATTGAGAGAAAATTTATGATTTCATCTTTTTCAAATTTTTCTCCTTAGAATGAAAAAGTGGGAATGGAGAGGATTTAAAAGAGAGAGAGAGTGAAAAAGAGAGGCCAATCAACTTGTGCCACATCACGGCCACGTGTGGACCGCGTGTGGCACATGTGGCCAGAAAGCCATGCTGGCCGTGTGTCCCACGTGTCCCGCATGTGGCCTCCAAGTTTGGCCGTCGGCCAATCTTGCTCCTCTTGCGCTCCTCTCGCGTTCTTCAGACGTATTTGGGCACCCGAACTCCGAATTCAAATCTGTTTTCGGATTACCAACCGTGACTCCCTAATGCATGATGATGACTAAGAAACTTTGACAAATGGTTGAGAATTCATCTCAGAAAATGACAACGAAGACAACTCAACGAATGAGAATGCAAAGTAGCGTAGCTACATCGTTTGGACTCGAAACCTAATGATTGAGTAACCAAAATGACCGGAACTCAATAAGGAATCAAATAAGAACATGTTCAAGTCCAAAATACAAGAAATACAAACATATAAACACAATGTCACACAAGTATGCCATATCTACACGATAGTCATAAAACATGCAATTCTGCAATGTTTGTCTATAAGAGACCAATGCATGTGCATACTTAAATGTGTGTGAATGTGTTATACCAAATGTTTGCACATCGATGCAGGGACACACATATATGAATTGTGTGTGTGTGTGTGCGCTAACGCCTTGCAAAAGGATAGAAATCTAAGTATACCTTTGACGCTTTAACCTCTTGAAGATGATATTTGCACTAGATGTTGCTCTTCAACTTTGAAGCTTCTTTTCTTCCAAAAACATCCTAAGCAACAACTATTACAAATATAGAGCATTTTGCAATGGAATCAAGCCAATATAAATCATGAACCTTACACTCAATAATTAACTAACAAAGGAAAGAGACCAATTGTGCAAGTTCAATCAAGGAAGCAAACTAGTCCTGTTCAAGAATGAAGATGCAATGAACCGCTTCAACCACAACGGCATGGGAAGGCTCCTATGCATGCTCAAGGACAAGGTATGATTCCTAATTTCATCCCTAAATGTCACTTTTGTGGTATTATTGGTCATATTAGACCAAATTGCTTTCACCACATTAAAATGTGTAGAACTAAAAGCATGATTGAGAAGAAAAAGAATAGAGCCATGATGCATTTTCCTAGGAATGAGAGAATTAATTTGCATGATCCTAGGACATCTAGAGCCCATGTACCATTAACCACTAGGAAGAAAAGTGTTTCACCTAGGTGGATTAGAAGAGATGAATAATTTTGCAATGTTGCTCAAATTGCCTTGAAGGCAAATTCTTCTAATATGTGGTACTTAGATAGTGGGTGCTCTAGGCACATGACGGGAAACAAGAGTTTCTTCGAGACTCTTGCCATAGAGGAAAGAGGATGTGTCACCTTTGGTGATGGATCAAAAAAGAGAGTCGTAGGGAAATGAACCATTTCCATTCCTGGATTACCCTCCTTATCCAATGCTTTATATGTTAATGGCTTGAAAGCCAATTTGATAAGCATTTCTCATCTTAGTGATGAAGGATTCTCCGTCTTGTTTAGTAAAAATGATTGCTCAATCCTAAAGCCTGATGGACAAACCTTATTGAAAGGTATGAGATCTAGTGACAATTGCTATTGTCTTGAAGCTAGAATAGTCTCAAACAATGTGTCCAAGGATGAGCAAATTGAGTTGTGGCATGAAAGATTTGGCCATATGAACTATCATGATCTACGGATCTTAGATAAGTTCGATGTTGTGCGTGGCTTTCCCAAGCTTGGGAAGAAAGTCAATGGTGTTTGTGGACCTTGCCCACAAGGAAAACAAAAAAAAAGCATGCACAAAAGGGTAAGTATCTCTCCACCAAGGAGCCTCTAGAGCTTCTCCACATGGATCTTATGGGTCCCATGCAAACCGAGAGTTTGGGTTGAAAGAGATACATTTTTGTTTGTGTTGATGATTTCTCTAGGTTCACATGGACATATCTTCTTAGAGAAAAATCCAAAACTTTTGATAATTTTAAAATGCTTTGTACTAAAATTCAAAATGAAATGAATTCTCATATTAAAAGCATTAAACGGATTAGAAGTGACTATGGGAGAGAATTTGAGAATGCCGTCTTTGAAAGCTATTACAATAGCTTAGGCATCTCCCATGAGTTTTCGGCTCCTAGGACACCTCAATAAAATAGAGTTGTTGAGAGGAAGAATAAGGTCCTTCAAGAGATGGCTCGTGTGATGTTGATTAGCAACAATGTGCCTAGGAACCTATGGGCCGAAGCCGTCAATACGGCTTGCTATATAGGGAATAAAGTTTTCCTAAGGCCCGGAACTAAAAATACCTCCAAATGTTAGCTACTTCCACTTGTTATATTTGAATTGACTAGATAGGGTTATTTTCGTAATCTTGACCATACACGAAAATTGGGTAAAATTGATTAAAATCTATTCAACCCCCCCCCCCCCCCCCCCCCCCCCCCCCCCCACCCACCCACCCACCCACCCACCTAGGTTAATATTGAACACACCGTAATTAGTTTCAATATCCATACAACATCAATCCACGAGACAAATCCCAATAGATCTACTAAGTGCATTAAACCTAGTTGCATCTAAGGGTTTAGTAAATAAGTTCGCTAGTTGATCATTTGTACCTACATGTTCAAATACAATGCATTTATTCTCAACTAGTTCTCTTATGAAATGATGTCGGATGTCAATATGCTTTGTCTTAGAGTGTTGCACCGGATTCTTAGAAATGTTAATTTTACTCATGTTATCATAAAAAAGAGTTAAGAGTAACTTGATTGATTCAGTAGTTGACAAGCATTTGCTTCATCCAAAGGAGTGATCGTGCCAAATATGTTGTATATTTTGGCCCCTAAACCCATAACCTTTGTATCGTTTTCGTGCATTTTAGCATCGCTTATGGGCTCTATGTTCACATTTGCAGGCATTTCCCCATTTCGGGTGATTAAAGCGTATTGCGGGACTTTCGGGCGAAAAGAGGACCAAGAATTGCAAAATGAGAGAGAAAAGCATCAGAGGCTACAACAAGTACGGGTGAGTGCGGGTCCCAACCGCACTCCACACGCATTACTGCCCAAACTAGAGGACCTGATTGTTGAAAGAGGATAAAGTGCAAGTGAGTACGGGTCCCAACCGCACTCCACCCGCACTACTGCCCAGACCAGAGGACCTGATTGCTGAAGGACAATCAAATGTGAGTGAGTGCGGGTCATCCAACCGCACTTCGCCCAGACTTCTTCTCAGATCCGGGAGTCCAAAATCGAAGGAAATGATAAAGTGCGGGTGAGTGCCGGTCATTGACCCGCACTCCCGCGCGTCAGATATTATTTTAAAGCTGATTTTGTAACCTATTTTGAGGGACTATAAATAGAAAGTGTATGTAATGTTTTTAGTATGCTTTTACACTTAGAAATTTTGAAAGTTGTAACTAGACTAAGCAATCAATTTCTTCTCATTTCATAAGCTTCCTACTCTACATCTAAGGGATATTCAAGGTGGAGATGATCTTCATGGGTTATTCCTCATCTTTTCTCTTATTTTCATTATTGTCAATGAGTAGCTAAACCCCACTAAGGGGATCTATGGATTAGTTTGTGAATGATTGGGCTTTTGTATATAAGCTTTATTTCTTTTATATATCTATCTTCTATTTGATTTATTGATGAGTATGTATGGATTTCATTAGATTTACTTGTTTTAGATACACTCTCTTTACAAGCTTCCATTGGATTCTATCTTTTTAGGCAACTAGATATATATCCTATATAGTTGTTTATTGCTCTCATGAATTGATGGAATTCTCGTAATCCCAGCTCGATAACCACGTTCTTCATCTAGCCTCTAATGGGTGTTCGTGTCTATACACCTTAGGACGGTTCTCGTAAGAGGCTAGAAGCCATTTTATACACCCTAGGTGGCTACCCTAGATGGTTTAGCCCGAGATAGGTATACGAGCTTCATTGCTAGGGTCCTAACCAAATAACCGACACTATTCACCCTAGGTTGGTTGTTTATGAGGGACCAATCCCTATTAGGAGGCCTCCTATACACCCTAGTTAGCCCCTTGGTAGGGATAGATAGCCAAACCCTAGGTTGGCTACAATCATCAAAACGTGCATATTTTACTAGTTTATTACATTTGCCCAAATGTTTGCTTTCTAATCCGTTAACTCCATAGTCTCCATCATACATTGTAAGGGTTCCCATTTATTGATTGGCTTATTTCGTGGACAAACCACATTTTGGGGTTTGTTTGTAAGGGTAGTTTAGGTGATTGAGGTTCAAGCTCAAAGACCCTTTCAAAACCTCAAGGGACAAGCATGCCAAAGGTATAATCTCTAGTGCTTGGTTTTCTTTGAAGAGATTTAGATTGCACACACACACTTAGCATTCTTGCATTTGTATGCATACTCTTCACATGTCATATTTCACACTTGCACTTTGATGTTGTATCTTGTTGTGTGTATTTGTGTTTTGTAATTCATTTTCCGATAGTATTCGGAAAAGTCCACGCATGCACTAGAATGTGCTTGGTTTTGGCGAAGACCGCCCACGAAGAATGCCCTTGGCTTCTCCTTGGATTTCACCTTTGTTGGTGATCGGCGGCGATGATCAGCGGCCTGGCCGCCGAATGAAACTGCTGTTTGTGTCCAGAAGTGTCTTCAGCAATTCTGTGGTTAAGATCGGTGGCCACGACCGCCATTCGAAACCGCCGTTCGAAACCGCCGTTCATACCTGATCAATTTATTCTCTCGGGTTTGATTCTACGGTTGGATCGACGGTTACGAAACTGCCGAATGAAACCGCCGTTGATGCTCTGTTCTTCACAGGCTTAATTCGGAGGTTGTAATCGGTGGCCTGGCCGCAGATTGAAACCGCCGATCGGTGCATTTCAGGGGCAAAATTGTCTCACATGCCCTATTCTTGATGTCTATAAATATCACACTTTCTCATTTTCTGATTTTATGTGTTCTTTAACTCTAAGAACCCTAAACTTCAAAAAGAGACATTTGAGAGAAAATCAAATCAATAACACATTTTTAACACTCAAAAACCCTTCTCATATGCATCAAAATATCATCTAGCATTTTCTAGCATAGTTAGAATGCTTGATTGCATGGGTTTTGGTCAACACACATTTTTTGGTAAGTTCTTCACTATTATCATATATAATTAGTGTTTTATTTATCATTGACATCTCTTATATTATTTGTATGTTCTTAGAATATAATCTAGATACAAAATAGAGATTGTTGTGTTAACATGATTGAGTGTTATATTTTGATAGCTATATCTAGGTTGTTTAATCTTTGATTAGCTAAGTTTTACGACATGTCATTTAGCTCTTGATATCTAGGATCGAATTAATTGAAAAATCATCATCCTAGATAAGCATATAGGGTTACCTAGCTCTAATTGCATTTTTGGATATTTCATATATTCACTTAGGTTGTATTATCTCTTCTTAGAGAATTAAGTCTTGTGTTGTGACCGGGATTAGGTTACTTAATTCACAAGCAATTGGACTAGGTCCACTTATACCGGGATTAGGTAGTTGTGATGATTATTGATCGGGATTAGATCATTAAACCGGGATTAGGTTGTAATCATTTCAATTAGTGGATTCGAGGTTCGTGTGTGGCGCACATAACAGCCCGTGGTTTTTCCTGTGAGGGTTTCCACGTAAATATCAAGTGTTATTTACATTCCGCACCATATTACACTTGTTATATTATTGTGACTAGTTAGGGGCATTTTCGTAAAATTGACATACATGCGAAAATTGGGTAATAACGATTAAAATCTATTCACCCCCCCCCCCCCCCCCCCTCTAGATTAATATATTTATCACACCGTGAGAACTTTCATACATATCTTTCGTTTCATTCATTTTCCATCATTAGTTACATTTCTAATTTCGTAAGTAAGAATTTGCTAGTTTACATTTCAACATCATCAACCATTCATCTTTATTGCACTAATATCACTTAAGTTTAGATTAGTTTTAGCTAAATCCCGATCTCTGTTGACGACCCTTGCTTGCCACTATATATGCGTTTTCAAAACCCTTATAGGCATTGCTAGGTGTACAAATTGAGTTTGACAAGTGCTTTTAAATACACACAAAACAACTTTGTTAAAATGGCGCCGCTGCCGAGGATCAGCGTGTTTAGCTTTGATTAGTTTTAGTTGAGTAGTATTGGTTTATAGTTATATTTTTGCTTTACTTTGTTGGTGTCTTTTACGTCGTGCGGTATTCTGTTTGCGAAATTTCAGGATTTTAGGTTTATGCACGGACGAAGATCGCTAAGAAGAGCAGTTCTACCCGTCAACGATAACATACATCAAGTGAGAAGAATAGTAGATCAGTTTGAGGGGAACATGGAAGAAGGAGTTCCTCAGAATCATTAGGAGCAACAAGCTCATGATCCGAATCTGCAAGAGCAACAAGCTTTTGAGCAAGAGGGTAGTGTACATTGATAACTCGCTTTTCATGTCGTTACCAAATTCCTAATTATCAAAAGATGTTTATAAATTAATTCTTACGCAATATACATTAAGTTTTGAAAACTAGTAAAGTGGTAAGCTTAAGATTCGTTCCACAGGGATTAGGTTAGATTAATCGATTTGCTATCTAATCTAAGTTAGTCTAACTAGTGTGCAATAAAGTAAATCATGGTAAGTGGGATAATGTGTGGTTTAAGAAACCACCAAACAATGCATGCAAAGTAAATGTACAAAAATGTAAAGAGAATATGAATGGAGATAGTAATCCAATATAACAACCTAGATAAGAAAATGGATTTAACAATTAATAGGAAATTCTAAGGAAATGATAGAGTAGCTAATGGACTATGAGAAATTCATACATGGCTTCTTTAATGCGCAATCTACACAATCAAGGACCGATCTCATTCGAAAGTGTTGCTTAGACCGTCACTACGAACCCTAAGCAACTTCCCACTGTAATGCCTAGCCGATTAAGGAGAGGGGGTCACGGCGGAATCGGTTTGTGACGATCAAATGGCCTAGGCAATCGGGGTGATATCCCCACCAACAACCTATCCTATTCACTATGTACTATAATCAATCAAGTGTGTAAATAACTCAATCAATTTTATCACAA
Organism: Acer yangbiense; assembly: GCA_008009225.1. Taxonomy (NCBI): domain Eukaryota; kingdom Viridiplantae; phylum Streptophyta; class Magnoliopsida; order Sapindales; family Sapindaceae; genus Acer; species Acer yangbiense. The sequence continues at coordinate 8,923,444 of CM017772.1, read as the reverse complement.
ATAATCCTACAACAGATTGTAATCAACAAGTGTGTCAATACTCATTTAATCACATAAGTGCAAGATCTAATTAAAAAGTAAATAAAACTATACTCATGCAAACATAATATTCAAAGCTTTAATAAATACTCATGTCCAAAAAGTCTCTCAAACCATCCCCTAAAATGGGGGTTTAATTACACACAATTACAAAAAAGAAAAGGAAGTAAAATGTAGAGAAATCACCCTCGAGTCTCTCTTGTAAGCTTAATCCTTCCTTGAGCTTCCCTGCTTGAATCTTGTGCAAAGAGTGGGTGTTGAGGATGTGTCTAGATAGGTGGAGTCATATGGAAAGTGACAAAGGAAAGGTGTAGAGAAAATGGATAGAGAGGAGTGATTTAGGTGGAATAATCTAAGTGTTTATTGGAGAGGAGAATGGTGGGATTAGGAATGGTGGAGAAAGGAGGTTTCTTGATTCACAAGAGATGTCAAGAGTTGTCTAAAAGGGGAAAATGGTGATGAATTTATAGGATTTTCAAATTAGGTCTCGGGTGGTCAATTACCAAAACACCCCCAAGACTTTGCAATGTTGCCACTTTGGCCCCTTTAGGGGGCCTTCTTGTAATTTACCAGCCAAAGTTCAACCAATCTGGCATGAACAAAGTGGCTGGTCACTACTTGGATATGGTGACAAGAATGGCGACATGTATGGTGACACAATCAGGTGTCGAAAATAACTCCCTGTCGCCATGGTGACATCGAACGAGAAGTGGCGACAATTTTCAAGGCATTGTTGCCATGGGAAGTGGAGACAAAAGTGGTGACATAGGGGAGATGGAGGTGAGATTGGCGGTTGAAATTCCAGTGTTTGGAGTGCTGAAAAGTGGACCGAATGGGCTACCGATATCTTTGCCGTCAATTTGGGACCGGGACCGGGACCGGGACCGGGACCGGGACCGGGACCGGGAACGGGACCGGGATTGGAATCGGCTGGAGATAGGTGGGTAAGGGGTGGCTTCCGATGGCTAGGGTTTGGAAGCTTGGTTTGGTCGTTAATGGCATGAGGAGGCTGGAGGTTGAAGATGAAGGGGGTTACATTCAGCAAGGACAGAGGGCACACGTAGACAGCTGTTGTTTTGTCTTCACTGGGGGGCGTTTAGAGGTAGGCTGGGGTGCATTTAGAGGCCCAAGCCTACCTAAAAAATGCACTGCATCACTTGTGGGTATAGGCTGACGTGAGTTGGGCCTGCTGCATTGGGCTTGTTGTTTGGGCCACCCACTTATGCAAAATGCACCGTTTCAAGTTAAAGAGGTAGGCGCGTCTAGCATTTTACAATTCAGTCCCTGTCTTCAATTCTTCAATTCTTCAATTCTTCAATTCTTCCTCAGAATTTACACTTTTGCCCCTATTTCTCCAAAATTACCTCAATGCCCCTGAACTTACTAAATACCTGAAAATACTTAATTTACACCATTAAATCACAGAATAATACTTGAGAATTAGGCATAAAGAGAAAGAAGTAAGGGCCAAAATCGTACCAATTTTTGTTCGATCATACATGTGGATGAGCAATTGGGGCTCACCATGGGCAAGTACACACTTCCTTTCGTAGGAAATGTGCCTACGGCTATAGTACTTGACGATGTGGCGAGACAGTATGAATTGAAGAACATGGACATCAGCCTCCTACCATCTTTCAGTGGATGACCTACTGAATATTGCCTTCAATTCATGAGAATTGAAGGCAATATGGAGCCACATTAGAGACATTTCCAGTGATGGCCAGCCAAACAGTACTAACTAGAGAACAACTTCACCTCAGATGTTTCCAGTACTATTTGAAGGACGGAGCAATGACTTGGTACATGAACTTGAGGCCAGGGTCATTGGTGACATGGGGTCAAGTGTGCAAGGTGTTTTTTAACAAATTTTTCTCGTTACAAAAGGCAAAGGATTTACAGTTGAAGATTGCCTCTTTCTATGAGGAGGACGGTGAACCCTTCCACGAAGCATGGGAAATGTTAACTTGTTGCTCGCTCAGATGCCTCCACATACAAACCATCCAGAGTTGAAGGTGAATTCCTTTTATAGTGGACTTTCTTCTATTACGTAGATGCTAGTGGATAATGCATGTGGGGGTACAATAGCCGACAAGAGAGCGACTGAAGCCTACGATATCTTGGAAAAGATCACCCAAAACTCACAACAAAGGACATCCAATGTGAGAAAGGGTGGAAGACTAAATGTGGGACTGGACACCCAAGTGCAAATTCAGATGTCCCGAATGAACAAAGAGCTCCAATCTATTAAGGACCTTATAACTGGAAAGCCGGGGTCTTCCTATGGAGTTAGTCAAGTCATGGGAGAGATAGATGAGGGAGAGGGCCAGATTGGGCAAGAAAAGGAAGCCCAAGCCTTTGGGGAATTCCAGAGGCAACGAAATGACCCGTATTCGAACATATACAATCCCGAGTTGAGGAACCACCCTAACTTATCTTGGTCAAACAACAACCACCTAGGTGCGAGTAACAACCCAAGTGGGAACAACTACCAAAGTGGAAATAACTACCAAGGTACAAATAACAATCAAGGGTACCAAAATCGTGGATACAATAGGTATAACCAACCAGGAGGTCCTAGCAATAGCAATAACTAGTGGGGCAGTTCGAGTAACAACCCCCCAACCAACTTCAACTCTCAAGCACCCTCTAGCCAACCAAAAGACAAATCGTTGGAGGAAATAGTCAGTACGGTGATAAAGACAGTTGGCATAGGTTCCGAAGCACTCAAGAACACTTTACACGCATCGGAGTAGAGAATGATAGCTTATATGCAATCTAACAATCAGAGAGCCAATAGTCATGGAGTGTCACTAAAGAAGATGGAGACACAATTGGCTCAACTTCTGGATGTAGTGGTTAAGCAGAACAAAGGGAAGTTACCTAGTACCAATGAGCACATTAATGTGCTAGAAGTGGTTGAGGAGGAAGTTGAGAACGTTATAGGACCGGAGATTATACCTAAGCAGGTGAGAGTTCTAGATCACTCCACTAAGGTTGAGGTGGATAATCTGGAAAGGGGCACAAAGAATGAAGTACGGGAAAAAGGAGAAGATTTCCCCATTAAATTGACGGATCTTGGAAGCTTTGTGATAGACGTGACCATTGGAACTTCACAAAAAATGGGAGCGGTGCTTGATATGGGAGCTAGAGTCAATATGATGCCATTAGAATTGTACGAACAGTTAATGATCAAGTCAATCAAACTGACTTCTATTACTCTGATTATAGCGAATAACACTCCTAAAACTCCAGTTGAAGTGGTTGAAGAAGTCTATGTGAACGTGCACGGTTTGACAGTCCTGGTGGAGTTTGTTGTGTTAGATGTAAAAGGAGGTGGATCCTATGGTAAGGATTGGAAGTTACTCTTTGGGAGGTCATTTATGGCCACAGCTAGAATGGTGGTTGATATCCTTTCTAGGAACATTTCATTTAGTTGTAAAGGTAAGAGTGTAAACTTCAAGGTTGACCGCCCCAAGGGGAATCAAGTGGCTGATTGCCTTGTATTGGAAGTGCCAAAGCTAAGAAAGAAGAGAAGCCGAGTGCTCACTCTCATGCAATCCTTTGAGGGTATTTCCAATATGAAGAAGGGCAACCACGATTGTTTGAATGAATAAGAAGCAATTGAGCTCAAAGAAGATGAATCGGCCACAAGAACCTTTGAAGAGATAGGTGAGCTAGAGAGAGAGAACACAAAGCTCATGCTAGAAGTTAAGTTGCTAAAGGCCAAGAATGGAATGTTGAGAAAACGGGTTCATAATTTCTCAACATTGAACAAAGAATTAGGAGAGCAAGTTGTGGTGCTCGACAAAAAAGGAGAAGGAAGTCTCCAAGAATTTATAAGATTTGGCCAGGCTCATTGAAGAATTTGAGGAAGAGAATGCGAGAAGGTCAAGAAAGATGCTTATGGGGGTTGAGAAGTTAACCAATGCCGCAATGGAGTTGCAAGCACGTTTGAACAAGAAAGAGGAAGAATTGAAACTCACCAAGGTCAAATATTGCGACTTTATTGTCCAAATAGACGCGGCGGAACAATATTTGAAATCCCTCCACAGTTGGCAATACAAAGAACCCAACATCCAAAACTGAAGAGGGAATTTTTCTAACCATCCTATCACTTGTTATTTTTGTGCTAAAAAGGGGCACACTAAGGCCCATTGTTTTAGTTTTAAAAAAGTTGTAACAAGTCAAATGAGGTCTAGGATGAACACACTCACGGTTAAACAAATTTGGGTTAGGAAAGACTTGGTAGGTCAAGTAAGGAAAGTGGGGATAGATACAAAAAGTAGGCCATTGACACCCATTTGGGTAGTCAAGATGAGTGTGCTCCCCAATTCGGTCAAACCTCCTTTGGTTGACCGTGTCTCACTTTGAGTGAATTACACCCGTTTTTGAATAAACTTTAATTTTTTGCATTTTTGATAGTTAGTTCTGGTTTTGGATGATTTTTTATTCAAAGGGCATGAACAAAATTGTTGATTGTGGTGTTTTTATGTAGGAAAAAAAAATGAGCAGCCAACAAACTGGGCCAAGTGCAGGTCCAGTGCGGGTCACTGACCCGCACTCACCCGCACTCCGAGTGATAAAGCACATCAGGTATAAAGTGCGGGTCCAGTGCGGGTCAATGACCCGCACTCATCCGTACTTTGGGCACAAAGTATAAATACAACAAGTCATTTTCTAGGGCTCCACCACATTCAAACCAAAAGCAAAAACGTCAATTTTTCTCTTTACACTCTCTACAACCCTAAGGTATTCCTTGTGCTCCACGTTTCAATTTTCGGACAACTAAGGTATGAATTTTCTTCTCTACTTGTGTTTATACATGAATTCCATCATGATTTTCATCTTCTTCATTCAAAAATTCTTTTCCTATATGCTTGAACTTCATTATCTATGGTTGGGTCATGAATGTGTGCTCATCCTTTGCTTATCTATGATGCATGTTGGTGAAACTTTTGTGAAATCATGTTGTAGATAAATTGTTTTAAGTTGTCATTGTTAATTATTGCCATCACATGAATTTGTTTTCACAAATTGGGATTATAAATTTATTTTTGATTAACTTTGAAATAGGAATGATGGGTTGTTATTACATTGTGCATGCGAAGTGTTTATGCTTTAATTGAATATCAAAGTGCACATTTATGTGAAATTTCGAAACTTAGGGTTTAGATGATTGAAAGGAACTTCGTGCCTATTTTTAAGTGAGATCAAATATATGTTAGTAGGCATGAATGTGTGTTTGGAGATTGTTGAATGTTGAGACTTTGCATATACTTTATTGTGTTATAGTGTGGGTCACTGACCCGCACTACACCCATACTTTATCAGACAGGGACCAATTTTGCTGCTGTTAATTTTCGGGATTACCTCATGATTCCTTGACTTTTCCCATAAACTAGTATTTATTTTGTGCAGATGTCAGGGAGAACCAGGCAGTCTGCTAAGCAAGTGGGAGAGGGGTTTGAAAGAAGGATAAGGAGGGCACCTCGAGTGCCTCCTTGTGTAAAGAACCCCAATTTCGATGATCACATGGGTTACGAGCAGGAGTGATCGGGGTATAAAAGTACCTATTTTATACCCCTAATTCCTATTACTTTGTGCTTGTTTCTCGGGTAAAACCGAGTATTTAATGGATTAAATAAGTGTTTCAAGTAAAGAGGGAAGTTCAGGGGCATTGTTGTCATTTTGGACATTTCAGGGGCTAAAGTGCAATATTCGGGAGAGTATTGAAGATTCTGTGAATAAAGGAAAGATCAGGGGTACAAACTGTAAAATGCCACGCAAAGCACAGCAGAACGCCACGTCACCAGCGCAAACGGCATCGTTTTGGACCTGCTCCCGTCATCGTGACGCAAGGATGACGTCAGGTCGTCTTGAAGCTACAGTCGCCCGACCCATTTGCCCATGACCCGACCCGACCCGACCCGAACAGGTAGTTGACCCGGCCATTTTTGACCATTTTTTAACGGTTTTTCTAGTGTTTCTCTGCCCAGATCGGTAGCCCACATTCCTTTGGTCACAATGGACCTACTTTTAGCCTCTCATGCACACGTTTTCTCTCTCCTCCAAGAAGCCAAACCTCCATGGAAATGCAAGCTTGCAAGCTCATCCCAGCGGCTTCCCGCGAACCAGAATGTCCAAACTCGCCAAGACTCAGCGGTTTCATGCCGCTAGAACATTCCCGCAGAGCATAAGGATTGAACTCGCGGCAAACTTCCATAAATCCACCGCGGGTTCAGCAGGTGAGCAAGAACCCGCGAGACAGGGATTTGGAACCCACCAGCTCGACCGACTTGGAGGTTATTTACATCCAAAGCATGCCCAAATCACTTCCTCTATAAATATACAACTTTCCTAACATTAAACACAATCCCTAATATCCAATACATAACTAAAATAACCTTAGAATAGCTTAGAATCTCACCAAGAACACTCAACCCACCTTAGTTAGTTAGTAAACTTTGGTTGCATGTGGATTCCAAGCTTTGGAAAGCAAGAGGAGCTTGTTTTATTGTGAAGACTCTCCAAGATATTGGGTTGTCTCTCTTTCTCTCTTATTTCCTTTAGCTTGTAATTATATGTGTAACTAAATAATTGATGTTGGGATTTGGTATACTTGTAATATTATCTATGATATTTGTTGATTATCTATGTTGAGCTTCATTTTATGTATGTGTTGATTTAATTAACCAATTGATTGACATGTAATACAATTTAGATAATACATGAATGACTATTTATGTATTCGTCTTTATTCAAGGTTTAAGACCACTTATGTGCTTAATTGAAATCAATTTAGTAATTAGGTGATTGAACTTGTACACCAACATCCTAACATCTTATTTCCCATACTACCCTCTCTCATTATCACCTTGCATGATCATTGCATTAGTGGTAATTAGTTAAGTTAGTTTAATTTAGATAATTGTAGTGGAAACTTAGTTGATAGATTAATTAATTGCTAAGGAGATGACAACCCTTAGTTGTAGTCAATTTAGTTAACTTAGTTGTATTTCCATTCTTGCCATCTTAGTGTAATCATTAGCCCATTAGTTAGTTAACATGCTTGCAACCATCCTCCATTTACTTTTCTTGCATGTAATTAGTGTAATTATATATTGTATATATTATATAAGACTATAACCGATCTAAGGTACCTTGCCTCTTCGTGGGAACAATACCCTTACTTGTAACCACTATACGAGTCTAACGATTCGTACACTTGCAAAGGGTGAAAACACTCACACGTCCAATCATTTACCATAGTTTATAGAACTATCACGGGCATGTCAAGGAGCAGATGGATCACGACTAGGGGACCTCAGTTCCTGATACATAGGGGAACAAGGTTCCTTGGCAGACTCTGATGGAAGGAATGCTCAAGAACAGAGAGATGATAGAAGAAGTCAGAGCAGAAGTCAGTGGCAGCTTCGAAGATGTGTGGGAAAACATCACAATGATGCAAGTAGAGCTTTGAAAGAAGAAGCAGTCAGCTCCTACAACACCCTTAGGAGATCCTATGATTGACGAATATAGAGCTCAGTATCGGGCAGCTATAGAGTTGTCTAGAAAGGAGCATGAAGAAAGGCTCAGAGCAGAGTGATCGGCGCGAACGAACACGATAGTTCTATAAACTACTGTGAATGATATGGCGTGCGAGTGTTTCTACCCTTTTGCAAGTATACCAATTGTTGGCCACGTATAGTGGTTACGAGTAAGGGTTTCGTTCCCACGAGGAGGTGTTTACCTTAATCGGTTCTAGTCTTAGGTTATTTACACTATATACATGCATGAAAAGTAAATGGAGGATGGTCACAAGCAATTAACTAGCTAATGGCTAAGATTACACTAAGATGGCATGAATTGAAATACAACTAAGTTACACTAGATTTAGCTACAACTAAGGGTTGTCAATGATATGAACCTCACCAAGAACAGTGAGACCTGGAACCAATATATGGTAACGAAGGATCGTTTTCTAATTCAAGTTTATAAAAACAAAGAAAATAAAGGACCGTGACCCATTAACTATATGGAGATAAGAACCAACGGTATCAAGAAGGTTATAGACGCCACACTCAAGAACAAGAAAGAAGGTGAGTGATAAGTCAAGGTTTGAATGCCACAAGGTAGAACCTTGATAAGTTCATAGTTCAATGAAGAACCAAGAGAAAAAGTTCTCTCAAATAATATTTTATTCAAAGTCTAATCTCCAATAATACATCAATGAGTCCCTTATAAACTGAAACCCTAAAACCTAAAAAGGAAATAAATATTTGGCAATTAATGTCTTACAATCAGGAAACTAAAATGAGCAATAATTGCCTTACAAATGGGAAAGAAAATAAAAACTAAAACAAGAAACTATTGACTTGCTCCCTATTTTGAAGGCTAAAAAAGGAAACAAATCAGCCACTTGATTTGGGAAACAAATCAACTCTTTATTCTTTAGAAACCAATAAGGAAAACTGAAATTCGGACTCCTCAGCTCAAGTCTTCGCGCAACAAACTAGATAGCTGAATTCAGGCTGGTTTTGATCTGTTACAGATGACGGAGTCTTCTTGACATCTGTAGGGATCGTCTTGAGCTTTCCGAAAACATATTATAATAGACGATCCGACTTCATATGCACTCTATAGAGGCCCACGAAGTTCAGCCCAGATTTGGTCTTCATGTGGGCCGAACTTGGATTTCAGCAACTCAGACTCAGCCCCTATTAAATGCTTCTTTGATCCTTTTGGCCCTTGTAATTGGCCCAACTGGAATATGCAATGGATCCTTTGGTGATGCTTCTTGATTCTCATCATTCTCCCTCTCTTCAAAAGGATTCGTCCTCGAATCTTCACCGTAATGTTGTTGATAGCCTGCGACACTTCATCAAAGTCCTGAAAAAGAGAAACAAGAACACCAGGCCAAGAGGTTGGCTGATTTGAAAATAATGCCTTTTTGATCTTACTCTTTTTTGCATAGAAGTTCATTTGTTTTCTCTTTTTTGTTTTTCTCATCAGCCGAGATTTCTTTTTTTGCTATTTCAATCTCTCTTTCTTTTGTCTCTCTTTCTTTTGAACTCTCACTCTCCTTTTTTACATCTCTCTTTTCTTTTAACCTCACTTGATCTTCATATACTTGTATTGGGGTTAAGGGTACAAGAGTGATTTGTTTTTTATTGAGTACAAATGAGTATCTATTTGTATAACCATCATTAGTTACACGCCTATCAAACTGCCATGGTCGCCCCAGATGGATATGACTTGCTTGCATTGGTACCACATCACACAAGACTTCATCTTTGTACTTCCCAGTGGAAAAAGACACCAACACCTGTTTAGTCACCTTGATTTCTTCACTATCATTTAACCATTGTAGCTTATAAGGTTTTGGGTGCTTTAAAGTGGCCAAATTCAGTTTTTCCACCAAACTAGTGCTAGCCAAATTAGTACAACTCCCCCCATCAATTATCATGCTACATACCTTATCATTAACATGGCATCGAGTGTGAAAGACATTGTCACGTTGTACCTCATCATCTTCCTTTGCTTGAGCACTAAGAGATCTTCTTGCGACCAAAAGCTCTCCATCTTTGTGATCTTTGGAAGGTTCGACCTTGGCCTTAAAACTAGGTTAGTCATCCCTCTTGTTCCAATTCAGTTCCCATGATGAAGAAGAACCCGAATGTTGTCCAACTCGTGTGGAACCCTTCCTCTTCAATTGTTGATCCAACCTCATCTCCAACTGATCAAACTTTTGATCTAAGAACATTAAGAAAAGTTTGAAATCGATCTTTTCTGGTACATCGGTAGACATATATATATATATATATATTTTTGTAATAGATTTGATCAAACTTTTTTTTTTTGTAACGGATCTAATCAATATATATATTTTTTTTTTTTACAACGGATCTGATCAACTTTTTTTTTTTGAATCGGAATCTGATCAACCTTTTTTTTTTTTTTTTTTGGTAACGGATTTGATCAACTCTTTTTTTTTTTTTTTGATCAAACGAAAAAAAAGAAAAAAGAAATAATAAAAAAAAGGGATAGATCAAACCTGATTTAGAAGCCTAAGCTCTGATACCAACTAATACGAACCTCACCAAGTTTTTTTTTTTTTTTTTTTTTGGTAAATAAATAGTATCATAGAAAAAGAGAAAGAATGTACAAAATACAAGGGGCATACCCCAGGAAAAACAAGAGCAAAAACAAAAGCTCAAACCAGCTCAAACAAGAGCAAAAATAAGAAGCAAGAGCTAAACAAGGGCTCAAACAAACAAAAACAAGGCAAACAAATCAACTAATAGAAATATTCCACTTTAAAGCAACATGAGGCCAATCCTTCAAGTTGATAGAAAAGAGCCTACTACGAATAGTATCAATAATGGAACGGGTAACGACTTTGCTGGTCTTATGAGGGCTCCTAAAAATTCTATTGTTCCTTTCTCTCCAAATAGAGTAAACTGCTACAGCAAGACAAAGCTTCTTAACAACAATGGAAAGAGATTTCCCCCTCCAATGTTGAGAAGCCCAAGCAATAAAACTAGGCCATCTCTGACCATTCCAAGGCCGGCCATACTTATCCTTCAAATGAGACCATATTTCTTTGCCATAAGCACACTCAAAGAAAAGGTGGGCATGAGTCTCAGGGAAAGCGGAGCAAAGAACACAAATAGTACCAGGATGAGGAGTATAAGGATGAACACGGTCCAACGTTGAAAGTCTCCCTCTAATAGCTAACCAAAGAATGAAGCTCATCCTTGGAATGTTATGTGAATACCACACAGGCTCAAACCAAGGAACCAAAGGATGAGGGGCCTTAAGACTAGCCATGGTAGAGGCTGCCATGTAAATACCATCAAGTGTAGGAAGCCACTTAATACAATCCTCCAAACTAGAATTAGGGTTGTAAGAAGGCATGTGGTTCTTGATTTCAAGGAGTTCAATCGACATAGAGCAAGGCCAAACCCACTGATCACCAAGAATAATAGAACTGACTTTAGCCTTACTCGGAAAACCTGAGTCGTAAATTGCCCTAGAGCTCCAATTTAAAAGAATAGGGCCATCGGGATGCCAATTATCAAACCACAAGGAAGTGCCGAGACCATTACCAATGATATGCTGAATCAAGGGACGAGCAATGGGACGAAGCTTGATGAGCTTTCTCCAATTCCAAGAACACGTTTGAGGAGCTTTCACCTCCAAAATACTCCTATCTTTGAGGTGATGGGTTTGAATCCACGTAGACTAGAGGTTATTAGAACCATGCACTAGATTCCACAGATGCCGAATCATTAGAGCTTTATTCCAAGAAATGAGATCCTTGATGCCGAGACCACCCTCATTTTTAGGAAGACATATATTAGCCCAAGCAACTTTCGCCCCTTTACAATTTCCATCAACACCTTTCCATAAAAAGGAGCAAAGCTTCTGCTCAATATTCCTCAGAACCTTTGAAGGAAGACAAAGGTGACTAGCCCAAAAGACTTGAAAACTAGACAAAACTGAGATAATAAGTTGCAACCGACCCGCATATGAAAGACAACGATTCATCCAAGAAGAAATTCTGGTCGAAACTTTAACCAAAAGAGGAGAGCAATCAAGTTGACTTAACTTTGAAGAAATGATTGGAATCCCCAAATACCTGATAGGAAGTGAGCCAACATTATAGCCAAAAATATTGATAAGCTGCTGCCTACTGTCATTATGCACCCCGGAAAGAAAAATATTACTCTTGGCCGGATTAGCTTTGATGGTCAAGAGAGAAGAGAAATCATCAAGAGACTTCTTGAGAACAGTAGCAGAAGGAGTAGAACCATGACAAAGCATAATAAGATCGTCCGCAAAACAAAGGTGAGATAGCTTAATCTTGTCACACTTCCAGTGAAATTTGAAGTGAGGGGAATCTTGAATGTGCTTGGCTAATAACTTAGTGAGAACCTCCATCGCAATAACAAAGAGATAGGGAGACATAGGATCACCTTGACGAAGCCCCCTCTTACTATGAAAGAAACCAGCAAGCTCACCATTTATAGAAATAGAGAACTTAGGAGTTGTGATGCACGCCTTAACCCAGTTAATAACCTTCGAAGGAACATGAAAAGCAGCAAGTGTCTTTAACAAGAAGTCCCATTCCACCGTATCAATGGCCTTCATTAAATCCACCTTCAGATAACACTTGGGAGAGCTATCATCTTTATGGTAATTCCTCATAAGCTCTTGGACAAGAAGGATATTATCACCAATCCGTCTTCCAGCCACAAAAGCTGATTATGGAGAGCTTATAATGTCTGGAAGGATGATCTTAATCCTATTAGCAATGATCTTTGCCATGATCTTATAGAGAGTATTGCAACAAGAGATCGGTCTAAAGTCCGTCATTCTAGAAAATTAAAGTCATAGTAGAAACTAATCACTAAGTTTACCAACTACAATTATCTAAACTACACTAACTAACTAAACTAATTACCACTAATGCTATGGTCATGCAAGAGTGATAATGAGAGTGAGTGGTATGGAAAATAAGATGTTAGGAAGTTGGTGTACAAGTTCAATCACCTAATTACTAAGTTGATTTCAATTAAGCACATAGGTGGTCTTAAACATTGAATAAAGACCAATACATAAATAGTCATTCATGTATTATCTAAATTGTATTACATGTTAATCAAAATTACCACTAATGCTATGGTCATGCAAGAGTGATAATGAGAGTGAGTGGTATGGGAAATAAGATGTTAGGAAGTTGGTGTACAAGTTCAATAACCTAATTACTAAGTTGATTTCAATTAAGCACATAGGTGGTCTTAAACCTTGAATAAAGACCAATACATAAATAGTCATTCATGTATTATCTAAATTGTATTACATGTTAATCAATTGGTTAATTAAATCAACACATACATAAAATGAAGCTCAACATAGATAATCAACAAATATCATAGATAATATTACAAGTACACCAAATCCCAACATCAACTAATTAGTTACACATATAATTACAAACTAAAAGGAAATAAGAGAGAAAGAGAGACAACCCAATATCTTGGAGAAGTCTTCACAATAATTCAAGCTCCTCTTGCTTTCCAAAGCTTGAAATCAACATGCAACCAAGCTTACTTACTAGCTAAGGTGGGTTGAGTGTTCTTTAGAGAGGTGGTAGACTATTTGTAAGGATTCCCGTTAATTGATTGGCTTATTTCGTGGTCAAACCACATGTTGGGGTTTGGTTGTAAGGGTAGTCTAGGTGATTTGTTGAAGATCAAAGACCCTTTCCAAGACCTCAAGAGGACAAGCACCAAAGGTATATCTAGTGCTTACTTTGCCTTGAAGAGATATAGTTGAACACACACACAACATGCATAACTCTTATTCTTGAATGTTGTGTTTATATTTTGTGTGCATTGTGCTTTATTGTTTATTCAATGTCTCTTCTTGCATTAAATGGATTGCATCTTGTTATATGATAATGCCATGACATGATAGGCATTAGGATGCATTCAATACCCACACTTGCACTTCATGCATGATTAGCTTTTACTGTGGAGAAATTCGTTTCCCGAAGGTTGTTCGGAAACGTCCGCGCGTGCACGTTGATGTGCTTTGTTTTGCGCGATGATCGCCGGTGGAGATGCCTTTGGCTTCTCCTTGGTTTTACCATTTCTGGTGAAACAGCGGTTACGTTCGGCGGCCTGGCCGCCATTCGAAACCGCCGAATGGGACCTGATTGAAATATATCTCTCGGGTCCAAAAAGGCGGTTATGATCGGCAGTTATGATCGGCGGTTTAGAAACCGTCGAACGAAGTCGCCGAAGTTCCCCTGTTCTGCTCTGGAGCCATTCCGCGGTTAAATTCAGCGGCTTGGCCGTCGAATGAAACCGTCGATCGTGCGATTTCAGGGGCAAAATTGTCTTTTCACTTGCCCTGTTCTTGATGTCTATAAATATCACATTTTCTCATTATCTGAATAAGTTCTTTGACTCTTAAGAACCCTAAAATTCAAAGATAGATTTTGAGAGAAAATCAAATCAAGAACTCACCTTTAACCACTCAAATCAAACCCCTTTTGCATCAAATTTCATATTGCATCTCCTATGTCTATATAGAGTGCATCCATGTATGGGTTTGCATCATCACAACTTGCTTGGTAAGATTTTGATTAATTTCATCTTATTTTAGTATTTTAAATACCAAGCCATCTCTTTTAAATCACTTGTATGTTTTAGATCATATGCTAAATACAAGAAAAGAGATTAATTGTGATGAATTGATTGAGTGTTGTTTTTGATAGATATCTAGGTTCTTATAATCTATGATTATCTATGCTATGTGACATGTCATTTAACAATTGATATCTAGGATTGATTTAAATTGATTATCTCATCATCCTAGATAAGCATCTAAGGTTACCTAGCCTTGTTTGTTATTTGAATATTCATATATATTCACATATGTTGTTTCTCTTCATTGAGAAGTAAGTCTTGAGGCTAAGAGTGCTTAGGCCTCAAGCAAATTGGAATAGGGTTGCTAATAAAGGCCCGCTGGGTAGAAGTGAGGGGTTACAGACCGGAGTGTGAAACAAATTATAGCACGGTGTGTATAAAACTATCTAGAGGGGGGGGGGGGTGAATAGATTTTAAGCTTTTTACCCAATTTTTCGTGATAGTCAAAATTACGAAATTACCCATAAATAGATAAAGTAATAAATCAAGTATAATATGCGGAAATTAAATAACACTTGATTTTTACGTGGAAACCCTCACGGGAAAAACCACGGGCTAGTAAGTAAGCCACACTCGAACCTCGAATCCACTAAATGTGTAAAACGATTACAACCTAATCCCGGAAGTAATCACACACCTACCTAATCCCGGTATGAGTGAACCTAGTCCAATTTGCTTGCGTTCTAAGCAACCTAATCCCGGATGCTACACACAAGACTTACTTTCTCTATGAAGAGAATACAACCCTAAGTGAATATATATGAATATCCAAATGCAACATAGAGCAAGGGAAACCCTATATGCTTATCTAAGATGATTAATATGCAATTAGAACAATCCTAGATATCAAAACTAAATGACATGTCAAATAGTTTAGCTAATCAAGATTAAGCACAAAACTTAATTAGCTATCACAAAACAACTTCTCAAACATACATCATACTAATCTCAAACTTGTATTCAAAGTATATAAAATAACATACAAGTAATTAATTGAGATTGCTAGCTAAGAGAAACACAAAATATGTAAGATATTAGTGAAAAGCTTACCAAGCAAAGTATGATGAAGAATCCATGCAAGATGACATCTAGAAGATCAAGGATGATGCTAGATGATGATTGATGATCATGAAAAAGTGTTTGAGTAATAAAAAATGAGTTCTTGGAATTTTTCTTCTCTTTGAAAAATATCCTAAGTATGAATTCTGAATATGAACTCTCTTAATTGACCTAAAGTCAAAGTGGCATATATATAGGGGGCCAAATCAAAGTGTGGTCGTTTAAGTAAGTTTCAAAGAAACGTGCCGATCGGCGGTTTCAATCGGCGGCCAGGCCGCCGATCATGACCGCCGAATTGAGCTCGTGAAGAACAGAGCAAAAACGGCGGTTCATTCGACGGTTTCATGACCGCCGATCCCAACCGCCGAATCAAAACAGAGAGATTAAAATCAATCAGGTATGAACGGCGGTTTCGTGACCGCCGATTCAACCGCCAAATTAGACTGAGAGATAAATCAATCAGGTCTTGAAACGGCGGTTTCGAACGGCGGTCGTGACCGCCGATCTTAACCGTAGAAATGCTTCAGACCAATCTGGACTGAAACGGCGGTTTCATTCGGCGGCCAGGCCGCCGATCACCTAGATAGGTGAAAACCAAGGAGAAGCCAAGGGCATTCTCCATAGGCGGTCCTCGCGCTAAACCAAGCACATTCTAGTGCATGCGCGGACGTTTCTGAAAGTTATCGGGAAACGAATTACACACAACAAAATATAATAAATAAGTGCAAGTGTGAAATGTGACAAATGAAGAGAATGCACACATATGCAATGAATGTTAAGTGTGTGTGTGCAACTAATCTCTTCAAAGAAAAGTAAGCACATAGAAATTTACCTTCGGTGCTTATCAACATGAGGTCTTCAAAGGGCTTCGAACAATAATACCGATACTTAGGCTACCCTGACAAAGAACCCCAACATGTGGTTGTCCACGAAATGAGCCAATCAACAAATGGGAACCTTACAGAGTGTTAGACGAGGTCTACTTAGGTTGTAAACTTCATTTCAATTAGTGATTTCGAGTTCTGAGTGTGGCGCACTATACAGCCCGTGGTTTTTCCCAGTGGTTGGGTTTCCACGTATATATCAAGTGTTATTTAAATTCCGCATCTTATTACACTTGTATGTATTTTTGACTAGTAGGGGCATTTTTATAAAATTGACTTGCATGCGAAAATTGGGTAATATTTGATAAAATCTATTCACCCCCCCCCCCCCCCTCTAGCTTTATATTATACACGCCTCTAGGACTATCAATTGGTATCAGAGCGGGTTCCTAGATATACTTAGGTGATCCTTTGCTCATTATTGGTGTGTTTTGCATTTTGTATGTTTGTTTGATTTCTTCATACATTTTGCATTCTTCTCATGTGCATTCATTCAACGCAAACACTATGAGTGATTTCGTGAGAGAAGAAATTGACTCCGTTGAGGAGATGCCTCTCTTACTAGAGAGATTTAGGAGATTTATGAAATTAACCACCTCACCTCCTAAGAAGAAGAAGACAATTGCTTTGGAAACTTCGAAGCATGACAAGAAGGAGGGTATCTCAATTAAAGACATGGGACTCAATGACAAGCCAAACCAATGAGTGTCTTCAAGAGAGGGGATTCAGTGCTACGAATGTTGAGGATTCGGGCATTTCTCCCCGGAGTGTGGAAACTTGAAGGATAGAAGAAAAGGGAAGGCGTTGGCCACCTTATGGGATAAATATGAAGATGACGAAAATCCTTCAAGTAATGAAGAACTTGCCATCATCTACACGGAATTTGGAGCCAAGAGTGTAGAAGTTGAAGAAGATGGCAAAGTTGCTTATCCTTGTGATCCCCAAGAAGAACTAGGTATAGAAGTAAGTGGTGTAGCTACTCATTGCGATTTGGCTCTTTCCTCATCAAGAGAAAAATTTGATGATCTTGATGAAGGAGATGACTCCATTGGTGAAATGGAGATTAGAGGAGATGACACAAGTGTTGAATATTTGTCATCTAACTCCACAAATGGAAGTGTGGAGTGTATGGATCTTAATGACTACAAAGTCAAAGTTGAGAGCTCGATGATGAGGAACAAGGAAGAAATTAGAAGATTAAAAGAAGAGAATCTAAAGCTTTCAACACTAGTATACCACTTGTGTGAAGAAGTGGTGAGATCCATGGCGGATGAAGATAAGCTAAAAGAAGACTTAGCTTTATCTAAGAGGAGAGAAGAAGAGCTGAAAAGAGAGCTTGAAGAAGTTAAGGTCTTAATGGCTAAGATGACTTCAAGCACCAAGATGCTTGACCACATGTTGGGAGTTGGAAGAAAGCCAAGTGACAAGAGAGGTCTTGGCTACATTGATGACAAGGATGCCTCCTCCACAAGCATGACATCCTTGGTCATGGACATGGACTCCAGTATGTCCCCTCCTCCTCAACACCCTAGGAACAAGAGTGACCTAGGAGAGTGTTCAAGAAGTGCCCAAGTGTTTGAGGCACCAAAAGGTCAAGCTCAAGCTCACACCCAAAGGGCTCCTCACACTATCTTCCCTCAAACTCAAAAACACAATGGGAAGAGTTCAATCATGCAAGCTCAGACAAGCAAGCAACCTCGTCTTGGTTATCAACAAAGGAGGAGAGATCCTATCCAACAACCAAGACAACCACAACGACAAGGGAAAGCTCCTATCCATGCTAAAGGGAATGGTATGATTCCTAACTTTATTCCCACTTGTCATTTTTGTGGTATTGTTGGTCATATTAGACCAAGTTGCTTGCATTACATTGAAATGTGTAGAGCTAAAAGCATGTTTGACAAGAAAAAGGCTAGAGATAAGATACTTCATAAAAAGGAAGAAAATAATTTACATAATCCTTTTTTATCTTGTTCTCTAGAACCTTCATCCACTAGGATTGACTTAGTGTCACCTAGATGGATTAAAAATGATGAACCCGCTTGCTACGAGACTAACAAGTCTCAAATAGGTTCAACTAAGTCCAAAGGACTTGGTAGGTCCATAGGACCTCATGCCCTTCTTTGAAGCGGTATGGAAAATTGACCCCACATGGGGAACTTAAGCAAAGAGAGCTATTTTGCATTCTAGTCACGTGCAAAAAATTTGAAATATCTTATGCTTCTCTTTTTGTTGCTTGAGTAAGCTTGGTTACACTATATATATATTTTCTATTCAATAAGTATGATCAATGCTTGTATTGCAATCCATGTCATATTTATGTTCAAACATGCATTTTTGGACTAGGAGATATTTACATAGGATTTAATTTGAATGACCTATAATGATCTCCATGACATGATGATTGCTAAATGACATGCTAAATGCTTATCTTAAAAAGCATGTTTTGATGATTGCAATTTATAAATGCAAAACTTGTGTGAAAAAGCTTATGAGACTCAAATGAAAAAGGATCTTGTATCCATTCAAGGATTTTACAATCCAAATGTCTCTCTTTCTTTATTGGTTGAACATGTCTACTATCATACGGATATCTAATCCGGAAAAATCAAGTAGGGTGCAAAGTTGCTCATGACATGTTTGACTTATAAAGTTGGATATAGTTGTTCTTAAATTGAAATCAATGAAAACCTATATCCTTGCTTCTCTCATGACATTGGTGAAATTGGTTTGAATTCATATTAAAAACCTTTGTCATTTGCTTTGCCAAATACCATGGTATTTTGGACTTAAATGCTACATATCTTGTATGCAAAGCAATTTTTTGATTCACACATTTTATTTAAATAAATCTCCTTGTTTCTCTCCAATAAATTGAGATTGCATAAAGTGACTTATATTGATTATGCAAATATCTAGAATGCTACTATCTCTCTTTGCCTTGAGTAACCCGGTTGGGGACTACTCCTTTGTCTATATCATGACAAAAAGGGGGAGTAGGTTGTGGTAAGGGGAGTTGCAAATTGTAGTAGCAATTGTGCATGTTGGGGAGAATACTTATTGAGGGGGGGTAACCCTTTGAGGGGGAGCATTTGCACATTCATACATTGCATGATGTTGTACTTAAATTCTTAAATGCAAATGCTTGTTTTATCTCACTTGATTCATCTCACCTTTTCTTGTATTGGAAAGTATAGAAACTGTGCTTTCAGGGATTGATTGTTCTACTTGAGATTGAAGACTTCAAGACTATTTATCTTATCTCTTTGTAAAGTAGAAAATCATAGTAGACCCGTAGTTTCTATTATGTTGTGAGGAATCAATGTGAGTGGTGGTTTTGTCACGAAATAGCCAAAGGGGGAGATTGTAAGGATTCCCATTAATTGATTGGCTTATTTCGTGGTCAAACCACATGTTGGGGTTTGGTTGTAAGGGTAGTCTAGGTGATTTGTTGAAGATCAAAGACCCTTTCCAAGACCTTAAGAGGACAAGCACCAAAGGTATATCTAGTGCTTACTTTGCCTTGAAGAGATATAGTTGCACACACACACAACATGCATAACTCTTATTCTTGAATGTTGTGTTTATATTTTGTGTGCATTGTGCTTTATTGTTTATTCAATGTCTATTCTTGCATTAAATTGATTGCATCTTGTTATATGATAATGCCATGACATGATAGGCATTAGGATGCATTCAATACCCACACTTGCACTTCATGCATGATTAGCTTTTACTATGGAGAAATTCGTTTCCCGAAGGTTGTTCGGAAACGTCCGCGCGTGCACATTGATGTGCTTTGTTTTGCGCGATGATCGCCGGTGGAGATGCCTTTGGCTTCTCCTTGGTTTCACCATTTCTGGTGAAACGGCGGTTACGTTCGGCGGCCTGGCCGCCGTTCGAAACCACCGAATGAGACCTAATTGAAATATATCTCTCGGGTCCAAACAAAACGGCGGTTATGATCGGTGGTTTAGAAACCGCCGAACGAAGTCGCCGAAGTTCCCCTGTTCCGCTCGGGAGCCATTCGGCGGTTAAATTCGGCGGCCTGGCCGCCTAATGAAACCGCCGATCGTGCGATTTCAGGGGCAAAATTGTCTTTTCACTTGCCCTGTTCTTGATGTCTATAAATATCACACTTTCTCATTATCTGAATAAGTTCTTTGACTCTTAAGAACCCTATACTTCAAAGATAGATTTTGAGAGAAAATCAAATCAAGAACTCACCTTTAACCACTCAAATCAAACCCCTTTTGCATCAAATTTCATATTGCATCTCCTATGTCTATATAGAGTGCATCCATGTATGGGTTTGCATCATCACAACTTGCTTGGTAAGATTTTGATTAATTTCATCTTATTTTAGTATTTTAAATACCAAGCCATCTCTTTTAAATTACTTGTATGTTTTAGATCACATGCTAAATACAAGAAAAGAGATTAATTGTGATGAATTGATTGAGTGTTGTTTTTGATAGATATCTAGGTTTTTATAATCTATGATTATCTATGCTATGTGACATGTCATTTAGCAATTGATATCTATGATTGATTTAAATTGATTATCTCATCATCCTAGATAAGCATCTAAGGTTACCTAGCCTTGTTTATTATTTGAATATTCATATATATTCACATAGGTTGTTTCTCTTAATTGAGAAGTAAGTCTTGAGGCTAAGAGTGCTTAGGCCTCAAGCAAATTAGAATAGGGTTGCTAATAAAGGCCCGCTGGGTAGAAGTGAGGGGTTACAGACCGGAGTGTTAGACGAGGTCTACATAGGTTGTAAACTTCATTTCAATTAGTGATTTCGAGTTCCGAGTGTGGCGCACTATACAACCCGTGGTTTTTCCCAGTGGTTGGGTTTCCACGTATATATCAAGTGTTATTTAAATTCCGCATCTTATTACACTTGTATGTATTTTTGACTAGTAGGGGCATTTTCGTAAAATTGACTTGCATGCGAAAATTGGGTAATATTTGATAAAATCTATTCACCCCCCCTCTAGCTTTATATTATACACGCCTCTAGGACTTTCACTATTCTAAGCTATTCTAGGGTAATTTAGGTATTTTCTTGGATATTAGGGATTGTGTTTAAGGTTAGGAAAGTTGTATATTTATGGAGGAAGTGATTTTGGGCAAGGTTTGGATGTAAATATTCTCCAAGTTGGTCGAGCTCGTGGGTTTGGATCCCCTGGCTCGCGGGTTCTTGCTCACCGGCGGAACTAGCGGTGGAAAATGGAAGTTTGGCCGCGAGTTGTGATCTTCTGGACTGCGGGAATGTTCCCTCGGCATGAAACCATGGATATTCAGCAAGTTTGGACAACTTTACGCGTGAAAGAACCCGCTGGAAGTGAGCTTGAAGCATGGTTTGGCTATGGAGGTTGGAGGACTTGGAGGAGATGGAAAATGTATGCATGGGAGGCTCAAAGTGGGTCCATTATGACCGGCATGGAGTGGGCTTTCGATCTAAATGGAGAAACACCGAAAAAATCACCAGCAAATGGCCAGAATCGATCGGGTCAATCGTCGGGTCAAAACCGGTTCTGGTTGGGTCAACCGAGTTGGCGGGTCGGGGTGGCTGCAGCTTGAAGACGACTTGACATCAGGTTAACGCGGTCCTTTGCCAAAACGTCGTCGTTCGTGGGGTGACGTGGCAGCTACACTGTGCCTTGGCTAGCATTTTACAATTTGTTCCCCTGATCTTCTCCTTATTCACGAAATATACAATTAAGTCCCGAATATTGCACTTTAGTCCCTGAAATGTCCAAAATTACCAAATGCCCCTGAACTTCCCTATTTACCTGAAACACTTATTTATTCCATTAAATACCCGATTTTACTCGAGAAACAAGCATAAAGTAATAGGAATTAGGGGTATAAAATAGGTACTTTTATACCTCGATCAAACCCCCAAACCTAACTTTTGCTAGTCCTCGAGCAAAACAAAACAGAAAAACAAATAAACAAATAAAATTACACTAAAGCATAAATAAACATAAACTAAGCTAGTCCACTGTGAAAGTTCTCAAAGTGTGTTTTTCAATATAAAGCTAGAGGAGGGGGGGGGGGGGGGGGGGGTGAATAGATTTTATCTAATTATTACCCAATTTTCGCATGCAAGTCAATTTTACGAAAATGCCCCTACTAGTCAAAAATACATACAAGTGTAATATAGTGCGGAAATAATAAATGACACTTGATGTATACGTGGAAAACCCAACCACTGGGAAAAACCACGGGCTGTATAGTGTGCCACACTCGGAACTCGAAATCACTAATTGAAATGAAGTTTCCAACCTATGTAGACCTCGTCTAACACTCCGGTCTGTAACCCCTCACTTCTACCCAGCGGGCCTTTATTAGCAACCCTATTCCAATTTGCTTGATCCTCGAAGTCACTACTTGTAATGATGTTTACAGCCTAATCTCGGTCTGTAACCCACCACTACTACCCAGCGGGCCTGTAATAGCAACCCTAGACCAAGACTTCAATCTCTCAAAAGAGATGCACAACCCTATGTGAATATGTATGAATATTCAATTAAAGCAATAAGAGCTAGGGTACTCTAAATGCTTACCTAGGATGATGATATATTCAATTTAAATCAACCCTAGATATCAATAGCTAAATGACATGTTAAATAGCTTAGCTAATCAAGATTAATTAAAAACCTAATTAGCTATCACAAACAACACTCAATCAATTCATCACAAATAATCTCTTTTCTTGTATTTGGCATATGATCTAAAACATACAAGTAATTTAAAAGAGATGGCTTGGTATTTAAAATACTACAATAAGATGAAATTAATCAAAATCTTACCAAGCAAGTTGTGATGATGCAAACCCATACATGGATGCACTCTATATAGACATAGGAGATGCAATATGAAATTTGATGCAAAAGGGGTTTGATTTGAGTGGTTAAAGTTGAGTTCTTGATTTGATTTTCTCTCAAAATCTATCTTTGAAGATTAGGGTTCTTAAGAGTCAAAGAACTTAATCAGATAATGAGAAAGTGTGATATTTATAGACATCAAGAACAGGGCAATTGAAAAGACAATTTTGCCCCTAAAATCGCACGATCGGCGGTTTCATTCGGCGGCCAGGCCGCCGAATTGAACCGCCGAATGGCTCCCGAGTGGAACAGGGGAACTTCGGCGACTTCGTTCGGCGGTTTCGAAACCGCCGATCCCAACCGCCGTTTTGGACCCGAGAGAAATATTTCAATCAGGTCTCATTCGGTGGTTTCGAACGGCGGCCAGGCCGCCGAACGTAACCGCCGTTTCACCAAAAATGGTGAAACCAAGGAGAAGCCAAAGGCATCTCCACCGGCGATCATCGCGCAAAACAAAGCACATCAACGTGCACGCGCGGACGTTTCCGAACATCCTTCGGGAAACGAATTACACCACACTAAAAGCTAACATACATGAAGTGCAAGTGTGGGTATTGAATGCATCCTAATGCCTATCATGTCATGGCATTTTATAAAACAAGATGCAATCAATTTAATGCAAGAAGAGACATTGAATAAACAATAAAGCACAATGCACACATAATATAAACACAACATTCAAGAATAGGAGATATGCATGTTGTGTGTGTGTGCAACTATATCTATTCAAGCCAAAGTAAGCACAAGATATACCTTTGGTGCTTGTCCTCTTGAGGTCTTGGAAAGGGTCTTTGATCTTCAACCTTAATGACCTAGACTACCCTTACAACCAAACCCCAACATGTGGTTTGACCACGAAATAAGCCAATCAACAAAAGGGAATCCTTACACACTGTCGTGTGATAGCGCTCCAAATGTTCACATTTAGTGCTCCCTTTTCCTATATTTTTGTACTTGTTTCTCGGGTAAAACCGGGTATTTAACGGATAAAATAAGTGTTTCAGGTAAATAGAGAAGTTCATGGGCAAAATTGTCATTTTGGACAAATCAGGGGCAAAAGTGCAAGATTCGACCAATTAATGAAGATTCTGTGAATAGGGAAAAGATCAGGGGAGCTGATTGTAATTCGCCAGCCAAAGCACAGCGGTCAGGCCACGTCAGCGCTGGAAACAACGCCTTTTTACGAAGCGCCTGCGTCACGCCTGACATCAGCATGACGTTAGGTCATCTTCTTCAGCCAGCCGGGTCAGACCGACCGGTGACAGACCCGACCCAACCTGACCCGACCCGAACCGAAGCAGCGACAGACCCATTTTCAACCCGATGATTTCTGGCACTTTTTCGACCAGTTTTTCGACGCCTTTCAGCCCAGATCGACAGCCACAAGCCCCACGGTCACGATGGACCTATTTTCAAGCTCCCATGCAAAGATTTCCATCTCCTCCAAGTCCTCCAAACTTCCATGGAAGTCCAAGCTTCCAAGCTCAGCCCAACGGCCATCCTCCCGCGAACCGGAACGTCCAAGCTCGCCAAAACTCCGCGGTTTCATGCCGCTAGAACATTCCCGCGGTCCAGAAGGTCAGAACCCGCTGCCGACCTCCAAATTTCCACCGCGAGCTTCGACGGCGTGCACAAACCCGCCGGCCAGTGGTTCTGAGCCCGCTGGGACGACCGACTTGGAAGATATTTCATCCAAACCTTCCCCAAATCATTTCCCTATATATATCCATCCTTCTCTAACCTAAAACACACCCCCAAAATACCCTCCTATTACACCCAAGTAGTTTAGAAGTAGTTCGATTAGCTTAGTTTAGTTTAGTGTAATGTAAATTCTCACCACCACCACCACCACCACCTTAGTTATTTTATGTAACTAAGTATTGATGTTGGGTTTTGGTGTACTTTGTATATTATCTATGATATGAGTTGATTTTCTATCTTGAGCTTTAATTCATATATGTGTTGTTTGAATTAACTAATGCTAGGATTATGCTCAATAGCAAGAGTGTAATGTTGTAATTAACAATCTTTTTCATATTAATAAAGTGATTTCTGGTTTAACAAATCTTATAGCATTTATAGTTTAATATTATAATTGTCAAAGTAAATAATCATAAGGTCTAAAGACTATGAGAAAAGAAGAATTGTTCGTACATCTGGATATGTATGTGGTAGACACAATTCTTTAGTTAGTCTTGAATATTGTTCACAACTTAAGTTAAAGGTTCGGCACCTTTATCTTGTTAAAGTTGTAGAATTCTTTTGCTAGCATTTGAGTGGGATCAAATGAGATATGATGAGTCTAAAATCATCGGAGTGTCTTCGAGCAAAAGAATCTAGTGCACTGGGTGCATTGAACTGAATCACAATGAAAAGCTTTATCTAGAACCGTCAATAGATAATAGTCTTTTCATTATCAGGACAATCGGAGAGTCTATCTTAATCCTGAGATAAATGATGGACTTATGGTTGCAAGTGGTATCATTTGAGTTATCAATGAGTACGATTATATCGCATAGTCTATCCTCGATAGTTTGGTGATATTCATTTGTTAATCGATAGAGGACTTCATTTATAGATATGGACATCGTGGCTCCATTTATTAAATGAGAGTATAATATCATCATATGGATGTTTTGAGGTAATTGGATATTAAATCTCAACGTTGAGTTTTCAATAGTGTCTATTGAAAACATGGCTTCTGGACAAGTCAAAATATCCAAGTTCAAAACGTGGTCATATGAGTAAATATGGTAACTTGGAGAGTTATAGGCGGTCTATGAACTCTTGGCGATTACTGATATTAATCACGAGGATACACTATCTCCAACTTGATTGTCTAGGGTATGAATGAGGAACATCTTCCTTTTCTATCTTTATTTAAGAGTTCAATTTTAGCTCTTTAGTGGAATGAGTTAAAATTAATGGATCGGACCTAAGTGAATCATTTGTTGATTGTGATTAGGTTATGTCTATTGAAGCTTAAATTTAGATAGCCCGCCAAGATCCCCAATCCACACGGACTTGCATGGATCACTTGATATATTCTACCGGACCAATTTAAGGGTCCATCTAGAATTGCATTTAATATATTAAGAATATAATTTGCACATTATTTAAGTAATGGGCTGCTCAATTATATTTATATATTAATGAATGGCATGTGGGTTTGTTTCTTTTAGTAAGAATGGGTCTGGTTCACATGTGGGATTTTTATTTAAAGTCCAATGGATTAAATAAAATGAGAAAATAATATAAGGCCCTATTTTAGACAAGTGGGGCGGCAAGGGTTAATATATTAGCCTATATATTATTTTGTTTCATTGTTTAATTAAATAAGAATTAATTAATTAATTAATTAATTGTTTAATTAAGAAACAAATCTTTTCTGATTAGGAAATATGATTCCTAGAGTTATACTATTGGTAGTAGTATACTAAAATTAAAAGACTTATTTGGTAAGAAAATAAATAATTAATTTTATTTATTTAATCAAATAAGAAGTCTTTTTATTTAGTCAAATAAAAGAATAAAAGATCTATGAGTTGGATTAGGGTTTGAAGTCTTAAACTAAATAGGAATTAGGGTGCAATACAAACTCTTTTTGGCTTGAGTATTGCGGCAACCCTAGTCCCTTTTAGTGTAGTATTTTCGGCAACCCTAATAGAAAGAAGGAAAGAAAAATTGGCCACCTATATATGTGTAATTATAGAATTCGGCCACTAAAAGCATTGTGCTAGAGATACAATTTTCTTCTTCTTCTCAATTCATAGAAAGGTTTATTATTCTACTAAAACATAAAAGAGTGAATAGATTATTCTTTGATGGTACACTAATTGCTTGTTCATCAATAAGCTTGTGTGTACAACATCGATTTAGGTTCACGCGAGTTTCGATCATTAGATTGAGAACTCAAAAGTGACCGGAATAATCTTAGTCTTCTTTTGATTGTTTTTGTGACTAACAAAGAAAAGAAAAGTTTTGTTTGTCCATTCTCAGGTTAGCAATTCAAAGAAAAGGGAGACTACGCTCCTAGGTGATCCACGTTCGTGCTAGGATTGAAGATCTTGCGGATTACCATCGACGTAAGTCAATCGGATCACGAGACAAAAGGTATTCTTCTTTTGTTAGATAATATATATGTTTAATTGATTAAAGGGTTTAAGGTTCATAAAAAGGAAAAATTTTAAAAGTTACTAAATCTATTTTTAGTCTCGCTTCCGCTGCGTGTACTACGGTATTTTTTCTTACAACTAATTCATAAGCATGTAATACAATTTAGACTATACATAAATGAATATTGATGTATGTGTCTTTATTAATGGTATTAGACTATCCTAGGTTAATAGAAATCAACTAATTAATTGGATAATTACACTTGTGCACCAATATCCCAACATCCCATCTCTCATTACCACTTTTGCAAGATCATTGCATTAGATGGTAATTAGTTTAATTAGTTAGTTAGTTAGTGTAATTTAGATTAAAATGATCTTAGTATAATTGTAATTTATTTAGTTGTAATTGATGTAGTGTAATTTAGTTTAGTTAATGCCATCTTAGTATAATTTTAGTTTAATTGTTTACTTGCCATCCTCTTAGTTTAAATGCTTTCTTGCCATCCTCACCATGCTTTACTTTTCATGCATGTAAATATGTTGTAAATAATGTAATTAGTATATAATAATATATAAGACTAAAACCGATAAAAGATACCTCACAAATTTCCCCGTGGAACGAACCGTACTTGCCGCTATGCGATCGTAATGATCCGTGCGCTTGCGGATAAATTCACACGCCCCATCATTTACTGACAATTTATAGAATTGTCATGTCCCGCGTGCGCCGACCAAGTCATTGGCGCCGCTGTGGATAGACCCATTTCTGGCGTGTCAAGTTTATGGCGCCGCTGCCGGGGAACTAAAAATGTGCAGCGTATATTTTTTTGGTTTTAGTCTTATTTTTATTTTCATATTTGTATTGTTATTTTGTGTTTAGTCTTGAGTCTCTTAATTATCCACTAACCATATTGCAAGTATGCTATAAGATGCATAGAATTAGATAGGTTTGGGGGTTTTTGGACTCCTTACTTATCATTTGTATAGCATGTGCTTGTGATAGTTGTTGGTGTGATTTTTGTGTGTGTAGGGTTTGGAATCAAGAAGAAATCCCTACGGCGGAGTGAGTCCGCGGGAATGAGCCCGCCCAACAAAGCCGCCTGGTTCTTTTTGAACCTTTGGCTAGATCAGATGGCGAGACATTACTCGCCGGCCGGATGAAAAGAACCCGCGGGGAGTATGGCGACTTCACTGCGGCGGGACAAAGCCCGCCGTCCAGAAGGTCAGAAACCGCCAAGGACGACGGCGACTTCATTCAGGCGGGACATAACCTGCCATCCAGATGGAAGGAACTTGCTGAGTTCACGGCGACCTCATGCCGCGGGAATAGTCCCGCTGGCCAGATGACACAAAGCTGCCGCACCATTTGGAGAAAGCACCGCGCGGGAATAAGCCCGCCTTCCAGAAGAGACAAAGCCGCCGCACCATCTGGAGGAAACACCGCGACTTCGTGCCGCGGGAAAGAACCCGCCGACCTAAACCCGCCACCACACCATGCCACAAAGCACACCATCCTACGAATGCTAATTCTCAGGTCCAATCTTCTACTTTTGAGCTTTTACTTCAAGTATATCTATTGCTTAGCTTAAGAGTGTGAATTGATTGTGTTGCCTAGTGATTAGGATTGGTTTTTGTAATGTGATTAGTGGTGGATAATTAGGATTGTATATATATGTTTACATGTTAGTTGTAGATATTAGGATTGTATAGATATAATTATGTTATATTTTTGTTTTTATTTTTGTTGTTGTTTTTCAAACCTTGTAAAGATGCCCTGTTTCAAAAATTTGGAGTCAAATGTTTCTTAAAAACTGTACTAATCGGTGAAGAAATAAATTTTTCTGCCCATGCTGCGTTCATCATTGTTTCGATACGGTTCCAGCGATATGAAGAACGTAAAGTTCTGGGCGGTGGTTTAAAAGTTATGAGTGTTTCTTCGACCGAAGGTCATAGACGTGCCCTGTTTTCAAATTTTTGCACGTGATCTGTTTTCAACGTCTGTTTTCACACTTTTCCGATTTGAATTTTAAAATATTTTCTTCATGAAAAGTGTTCATTTGCATATCTATATTCTTGTCTCAACATGTGAGCAGATGTTATGGTATAGCTTTGAAACTATGCATGCAAAAGCAGACGTTGTTCGAGTTTTAAAAGTTGACAGTTTTCTCGAAATGTTTTCCTCTATGTTTAGAAGCATCTCTCACATGGTATTTTTATTTGTTTGTGTGTGTTTAGTTGTACATATGTGTTAGTATGTTTGTGTTTACATTTCCAAATCATAAATTCCTTGTCCATGTGCTTCAAGATTTCAACATTGAGGACAATGTCGAGTTTAGGTTTGGGGGTGTGGACACATATGTGTCAATTTTTTCATTTTTGTGATTTTTGTGTTGTAAATATTGTGTTTTTGTGTTTTTGTGTCAAAATTTTGAAATTTTTGCGAATGAGCCATTTTGAACAAAATTGTTTGAATGAGATGTTGTGAGTAGTGCCGTTGAGGAATCTTCCGCATGTATTAATTGCTGAGTCCTGGATAACTATTATCAGTCTAGGATTGCTTTGCATAATGTGAAATTAGCCCCTTTCTCTTAGTGTCTAAGTGGACGAGACTCCGTACTCAATTGTTAGGATTAATAGTGGAGACTACCCGTGAGTTTTGTGCCTTAGCGTTCATTTCTGAGGGTAAATTATGTTTCTACTCTTATACACTCTTCGAACATGTTTTTCATTGTGATCTCATCGTATCAATTGCATTGTTTGCCATAGAACATTCATAAATGTGGATGACATGTTGAATTTATATTCCCTTGATAGATGGACTTCGAGAAATGATATTAGGACTTTGTTAGTATTTCACGACCAAATTGCCTAAACAAGTCCATTTCCCTTTATGCATGATTCAATGTAAACATGGCCAAACACATAAACCTATCACACAACACCCTAATCCATAGACCTAAACACTTAATCTTACTTAGCTACTAATCATGTTAAGTTCTACTAAAGTAGAGAATTCAACCGTTAAGCTCTAAATTGTAATAGCGTGTACTGAGGCTTATTTTGTAACTTGTGCTAAAATAAAGGCTTTCAAAAATTAAGTGTTAAAAATTAAGCACTTAAAGCCTTCAATCTTCAAAGCAATGATTACTCCAATGAGAGTAATTAGATAGCACAATCCAAAGTTCAAAATTGTAGCCTAGACGCTTGTGTAAATGATTAATCTAAAATGAGCTTCGAGTTGAAAAATGTAATGTGAAACATCTTGACATGATTAGTATCTCCATATACCTTTCATATACATTCACCACATATCACCCTTGGCCAACACATGTAGGGAAGAATTAATTGATCTTTTAGGAAATCTATTTAGGGAATACAAATGTTAATATGCTCTACCACGTTCATGGCATTCAATTCCTTCATGAGATCAATTCACTAAAAATGTGCTTTATTTCTAATACTTGCATACGTTATATATTTGATTTCCATGTACATAACTTCCAAAACGCATGTGTTTGATAGAGAGTGTGCCTAGGACTCTGAGAGAAAAATAGAGTGAAATCTAGTGAGATTAGAGTCGAGGCGAATTACATCCGAGCATTTGAGTATGTTGCATTTGATACTATGCCATTGAGAGTGTGGGATTTACATTATGCGTTTCATTCAATTTGAATGACTTTAGGTTACCCACCACTCAGCGGTTTTTCACATGCGTTATTCCTCATATGCACAACTCTTGTATATCTCATTTTGTATGGCTACGCAAATTGCTAATTTTAGTTTTTAATTGTTAGCTTTATGTTTGTGGGTATCGTAGCGGTAAACCCTCAGGAGACTACACTCCTCCTACTAGGGACACCTAGGGGTTTAAAAGGCTTGTGGCACGTGCTAAGTGCCATCGTTTCTCCCACGACAGGGGACTAGTTAGTTTATGTTATTTATGCTTTAGTAGTTTGTTAATTGTTAGTTTTTGTTTTGTTTTGCTCGAGGACGAGCAAAACTTAGGTTTGAGGGTCTGATAGCGCTCCAAATGTTCACATTTAGTGCTCCATTTTCCTATATTTTTGTACTTGTTTCTCGGGTAAAACCGGGTATTTAACGGATAAAATAAGTGTTTCAGGTAAATAGAGAAGTTCATGGGCAAAATTGTCATTTTGGACAAATCAGGGGCAAAAGTGCAAGATTCGACCAATTAATGAAGATTTTGTGAATAGGGAAAAGATCAGGGGAGCTGATTGTAATTCGCCAGCCAAAGCACAGCGGTCAGGCCACGTCAGCGCTGGAAACGACGCCGTTTTGTGAAGCGCCTGCGTCACGCCTGACATCAGCATGACGTAAGGTCGTCTTCTTCAGCCAGCCGGGTCAGACCGACCGGCGACAGACCCGACCCGACCCGACCCGACCCGACCCGAACCGAACCGAACCGAACCGAACCGAACCGAACCGAACCGGCGACAGACCCGTTTTCAACCCGATGATTTCCGTCACTTTTTTGACCAGTTTTCCGGTGCCTTTCAGCCCAGATCGACGGCCACAAGCCCCACGGTCACGATGGACCTATTTTCAAGCTCCCATGCAAAGGTTTCCATCTCCTCCAAGTCCTCCAAACTTCCATGGAAGTCCAAGCTTCCAAGCTCAGCCCAGCGGCCATCCTCCAGCGAACCGGAACGTCCAAGCTCGCCAAAACTCCGCGGTTTCATGCCGCTAGAACGTTCCCACGGTCTAGAAGGTCAGAACCCGCTGCCGACCTCTAAATTTCCACCGCGAGCTTCGACGGCGTGCACAAACCCGCCGGCCAGTGGTTCTGAGCCCGCCGGGACGACCGACTTGGAAGATATTTCGTCCAAACCTTCCCCAAATCATTTCCCTATATATATCCATCCTTCTCTAACCTAAAACACACCCCCCAAATACCCTCCTATTACACCCAAGTAGTTTAGAAGTAGTTCGATTAGCTTAGTTTAGTTTAGTGTAATGTAAATTCTCACCACCACCACCACCTTAGTTATTTTATGTAACTAAGTATTGATGTTGGGTTTTGGTGTACTTTGTATATTATCTATGATATGAGTTGATTTTCTATCTTGAGCTTTAATTCATATATGTGTTGTTTGAATTAACTAATTCATAAGCATGTAATACAATTTAGACTATACATAAATGAATATTGATGTATGTGTCTTTATTAATGGTTTTAAACTATCCTAGGTTAATAGAAATCAACTAATTAATTGGATAATTACACTTGTGCACCAATATCCCAACATCCCATCTCTCATTACCACTTTTGCAAGATCATTGCATTAGATGGTAATTAGTTTAATTAGTTAGTTAGTTAGTGTAATTTAGATTAAAATGATCTTAGTATAATTGTAATTTATTTAGTTGTAATTGATGTAGTGTAATTTAGTTTAGTTAATGCCATCTTAGTATAATTTTAGTTTAATTGTTTACTTGCCATCCTCTTAGTTTAAATGCTTTCTTGCCATCCTCACCATGCTTTACTTTTCATGCATGTAAATATGTTGTAAATAATGTAATTAGTATATAATAATATATAAGACTAAAACCGTTAAAAGATACCTAACAAATTTCCCCGTGGAACGAACCGTACTTGCCGCTATGCGATCGTAATGATCCGTGCGCTTACGGATAAATTCACACGCCCCATCATTTACCGACAATTTATAGAATTGTCGTGTCCCGCGTGCGCCGACCAAGTCGTTGGTGCCGCTGTGGATAGACCCGTTTCGGGCGTGTCATCGTGGGAGAAACGATGGCACTTAGCACGTGCCACAAGCCTTTTAAACCTCTAGGTGTCCCTAGTAGGAGGAGTGTAGTCTCCTGAGGGTTTACCGTTACGATACCCACAAACGCAAATCTAAAAATTAAAAACTACAATTCAAAAACAGTTTGCGAAAGCCATACAAAAATGAGATATCAAAAGAGTTGTGCATTTGAGGAGCAACACATGTGAAATCCGCTAAGTGAAGGGCAACCTAAAGTCATTCAAATTGAATGAAACACACAATGCAAATCCCACACTCTAAATGGCAAAGCATCAAATTCAACACACTTAAATGCTTCGGATGTAATTCGCCTCGACTCTAATCCTCACTAGATTTCACTCGATTTTTCTCTCAAAGTCCTAGGCACACTCTCTATCAAACACATGTGATTTGGAAGTTATGTAAATAACAATCAAATATGTAACGCATGTGAGTATTTGAAATAAAGCACATTTTAAGTGAATTGATCTCATGAAGGAATTGAATGCCATGAACGTGGTAGAGCATATTAAAATTCGTATTCCCGAAATAGATTTCCTAAAAGATCAATCGGACTCTCCCTAATTCATAATTTGGCCCAGGGTGATATGTGGTGTATGGAATGGTAGAGATAGGATATGGAAAGTATATGGAAAGTTACTAATCAAGCCAAGGTGTTTATACAATACACTTTAGAATCCTAAGCTCTATATAATTTACACATTGGTGAACAAGCATCTAGGCTACATCTTTAATTTCAATTTGTGCTCATTGATTACTCTAATTTTGAGTAACTTTGCATTGAAGTACAAAGGCTTTAAGTGCTTTATTTTTAACACTTACTTTTTTGAAAGCCTTTCTTTTAGCACAAACATAAAACACACCTCAGTACACGCTTTTATAGATTTCAGAGCTTATCAATTTAATCTTCTAATTTGTATACCTTGACAAGATTAATAACTAAAGGAAGGTTAAGTGTTTTGGCCACAATTTAAACAATGAAGCACACATAATAGGGACATGGAGGTGTTTAGGCATTTTAGTCGCGAAACACTAACAAAGTTCGGCTTTGTCTGATTCCACGATGTAGTCACATACCACTACTTGTGCTACCTTCAAGGCATGGTCCTTCTTGATGAGTTTTTCTTTCAAACCCTCCAATGCCTTGTCCTTCTTCTCAGCTTCCACTTGCATCTTTCTCATCCTTCGAGATAATTCTTCTTCTTATTCCACCACCAAAACGGAGAGCTCTTGTGCTTTCTTCATTGCCAAGTCTCTTTCCTTCTCAAGTGAATTGATCTTCAAGACTAAGTCATTGTTTTGACTTATCAATTCCTTGTTCTGTGGGGCAACCTCTACTCCCATTTCTTTTTTACCTCCTTCATCAACTTTGAAATCCTCATCCTCATCCAACATGAGCAAAAGCTCATCTAAGTAATCATCTATACTTCTTGAGGATTCCACCGGCTTCTCAACCTCTTTGCTTTCCTTTTCTACCCTTAGCTCTTCTTCAACCCTTAGCAAAACTTCACCAAGGTCGCATTCCGAGCTACTTGAGGAATCCATTCTTTTGATCCCTCCAACAGTGAGGCAAAAGAAAGGAATAGTTGATTTGTGGAGTCTTAGAGGTTCTTCTATTTCTTTTCTCTTTAAGAACCCTTCCAAATATTGTGCCAGCCAAGCTCCCAACCATTCTATACGTTCTTCAAAGTTAAGCAACCGTTTGTTAACGTTTTGTCGGTAGGCTTGCTCTTGGTCAAGGACTTCCTTGGCTTGCTCTTGGGAGTCTTCCACACATTGTGCCAACCAAATTGCACATCCTTCTATGCATTTCTCGATGTCGAGAAATTGTTGGTCAATGGAATGTTGGTATGCCTCTACATCAAATTTGCCCCATTGGTGGTCTTGTCTCTCTTGATCATATCTAGCTTGGTGGTTGTTGTATTGACATGGATACATGGATGACACCTCTAGCATTCCCGGCCATTGTTCTCCTTGCGGACCAATGTCCGTGTGTCCATTCCACCCCATAGGTGGATAAACTGTAGCCGATGGCTGCCTAAAGTGTGAATTGAAAGTCATCACTTTTCTATTCAACTCGACCAATTGAGTGATCAACGCCGAATTACCACTTTCCATGTCGATCTAAAATCTGAAACACCCAACAAACAAAACACGATCAAATTGAACAAGATAGATTATGAACAATAAAAAGTAAAATAATAAAAAAAAATACGAAAATAAAAATAATAAGACTAAAACTAACAAAAGATAACACTACCCTCCTCGGCAGCGGCGCCAAAAACTTGATCGGCGCGAACGAACGTGATAGTTCTATAAACTACCGTGAATGATATGGCGTGCGAGTGTTTCTACCCTTTCGCAAGTATACGAATCATTGGCCTCGTATAGTGGTTACGAGTAAGGGTTTCGTTCCCACGAGGAGGTGTTTACCTTAATCGGTTCTAGTCTTAGGTTATTTACACTATATACATGCATGAAAAGTAAATGGAGGATGGTCACAAGCAATTAACTAGCTAATGGCTAAGATTACACTAAGATGGCATGAATTGAAATACAACTAAGTTACACTAGATTTAACTACAACTAAGGGTTGTCAATCCCTTAGGCAATTAACTAACTAATCACTAAACTTACCAACTACAATTATCTAAACTACACTAACTAACTAAACTAATTACCACTAATGCTATGGTCATGCAAGAGTGATAATGTGAGTGAGTGGTATGGGAAATAAGATGTTAGGAAGTTGGTGTACAAGTTCAATCACCTAATTTCTAAGTTGACTTCAATTAAGCACATAGGTGGTCTTAAACATTGAATAAAGACCAATACATAAATAGTCATTCATGTATTATCTAAATTGTATTACATGTTAATCAATTGGTTAATTAAATCAACACATACATAAAATGAAGCTCAACATAGATAA
The DNA here is from genome assembly GCA_008009225.1 of Acer yangbiense. Lineage (NCBI taxonomy): Eukaryota > Viridiplantae > Streptophyta > Magnoliopsida > Sapindales > Sapindaceae > Acer > Acer yangbiense. Next base: position 8,887,498 of record CM017772.1, on the reverse strand, counting down.
TCAACAAATATCATAGATAATACTACAAGTACACCAAATCCCAACATCAACTAATTAGTTACACATATAATTACAAACTAAAGGAAATAAGAGATAAAGAGAGACAACTCAATATCATGGAGAAGTCTTCACAATAATTCAATCTCCTCTTGCTTTCTAAAGCTTGAAATCAACATTCAACCAAGCTTACTTACTAGCTAAGGTGGGTTGAGTGTTCTTTAGAGAGGTGGTAGACTATTCTAAGCTATTCTAGGGTAATTTAGGTATTTTCTTGGATATTAGGGATTGTGTTTAAGGTTAGGAAAGTTGTATATTTATAGAGGAAGTGATTTTGGGCAAGGTTTGGACGTAAATATCCTCCAAGTCAGTTGAGCTCACGGGTTTAGATCCCCTGGCTCGCGGGTTCTTGCTCGCTGGCAGAACTAGCGGTGGAAAATGGAAGTTTGGCCGTGAGTTCTGGTCTTCTGGACCGCGGGAATGTTCCCTCGGCATGAAACCCGGAGATTCGGTGAGTTTGGACGACTTTACGCGTGAAAGAACCCGCTGGAAGTGAGCTTGAAGCTTGGTTTGGCTATGGAGGTTGGAGGACTTGGAGGAGATGGACAATGTATGCATATGAGGCTCAAAGTGGGTCCATTGTGACCGGCATGGAGCGGGCTTCCGATCTGGGAGGAGAAACTCCAGAAAAATCACTGAAAAAACGGTTGAAATCGATCGGGTCAGTCGTCGGGTCAAAATCGATTCTGGTCGGGTCAACCGAGTTGGCGGGTTGGGGTGGCTGCAGCTTGAAGATGACCTGACGTTAGCGTGACGTCAAGCTGACGCGGTCCTTCGCCAAAACGACGTCGTTCCTGGGGTGACGTCGCAGCTGCACTGTGCTTTACCTGGCATTTTACAATTTGTTCCCCTGATCTTCTCCTTATTCATAGAATATTCAATTAAGTCCCGAATATTGCACTTTAGTCCCTGAAATGTCCAAAATTACCACAATGCCCCTGAACTTCCTTATTTACCTGAAACACTTATTTAATCCATTAAATACCCGGTTTTACCCGAGAAACAAGCATAAAGTAATAGGAATTAGGGGTATAAAATAGGTACTTTTATACCCCGATCACATAGCAGGATCCTAGAGGGAAGAGAACATCCACTGAAGCCTAGAAAGAATCCTCAGACGAGGATTAATCATCCATTACCTTTATCTCTATTTTCTTGTCATTTATTGTTGAACTTTTTACATTTTTGTTCTTTTAGCTATTTTTGTTTTGTTTTTATTTGGAATTTCTATGAACATTACACTATGTTTTGGATTTGCATTTAACTTGCATTTGGTAGAAGTGTTGTGTTTGTGCTAGGTTTTTCATCTTGTTGGGAATTACATGATAGCTTGCACAGAACATAGCCTATCTTTCTTCTAAGGGAGTTTCTACCTCTAAAATTTTGCGCTTAATTGTGTTCATACTGTTATAAGTGAATTTGAAATATTTAGTTGATATGAATGTTTTGATCTTATGAAAAGATCTGGTTTGGGGGTTGTTTACCCCCATTCTGCCAATTTGAGATTATGCTTGATTTAGGTTAAACAAATGCTTTAAATGACATGTTGTGGATTCACGTTGATTATTAGAGCCTATTTGTAGTCTTGTAAGGTATTTTTACCCCTCTAGGGCGTTCTCTTTGGTTTCCAACAATAGGGACATTGTTGAGTTTTGGTTTAGGGGTGAAGTCGCCTTTTAGAGTCGTCTTGAGTCTTTTCTTGAGTCTTTTTAGTCTTTTTAGTGTCCAATTTTTTCAAATTTTGTCGCTTGGCAAAAAATTTCAAGCTTTAATTAGTTTGGGTGTGATGCCTTTAGCGTGTGCTATTGGCAAGTTCTTCATATGCATTGTAATCTTGTGATGTAGCTTGGTACCACCTTAGGGTTTCGCTTACACCTTCATGGGTTTGTCCCATCCTATGGTGCTAAGCTAAGGGGACTCGACGCTTTCACGCCTTGTCCTAATAGTGGAGATATCCGTGAGATCACTGTAAGGATTCTTATTCTTTGATTGGCTTATTTCGTGGACAAACCACGTGTTGGGGTTTATTGTGTAAGGGTAGTTTAGGTGATTGAACTTCAAGCTCAAAGGCCATTCTCAAGTCCTCAAGGGACAAGCACACCAAAGGTATAATCTCTAGTGCTTGGTTTTCTTTGAAGAGATTTAGATTGCACACACACACTTAGTGTAAGGTTCCCATTTGTTGATTGGCTCATTTCGTGGACAAACCACATGTTGGGGTTCTTTGTAAGGGTAGCCTAGGTATCGGGTTTATTGTTCGAAGCCCTTTGAAGACCTCGTATTGATAAGCACCGAAGGTATATTTCTTTGTGCTTACTTGTCTTGAAGAGATAGTTGCACACACTCACAACTCATGCATTTGTTTAATACTTGTATGTTGTGTGTCTTATTTTTGTGCATTAATGTTCATTAACATCTCTTCTTGCATGTTAGTTTGATTGCATCTTGCATATCCAATTGCCTTGTCATGCTTAGACTTAGGATTGCATTTTTGCATTGGGTGCTCCCAAAAGCGCTCTACAGAAGCGCTGTACGAACAGCGCCCATTGAGCGCTGTTCAGACCTGATCGATTTAATTCGGTCGCTATTGGGTCGCTGTATAAAACGCTCTACGTACAGCGCCACTCTGTTTTCCCGTGAGAACAGAGTAGGGGCGCTGTACAAGCGCTGTACAAGAGGCGCTCTACGTACAGCGCCCAAGGCAAATATGAGGCCAACTTATCAAAATGACCACACCTTGTTTTGGCCCCCTATATATATGCCACTTTGACTTTAGGTCAATTACAAGAGTTCATATTCAGATTCCATACTTAGGATATTTTTCAAAGAGAAGAAAAATTCCAAAAAACTCATTTTTAGTTTACTCAAACACTTTTTCATGATCATCAATCATCATCTAGCATCATCCTTGATCATCTAGATGACATCTTGCTTGGATTCTTCATCATACTTTGCTTGGTAAGCTTTTCACTAATATCTTACATATTTTGTGTTTTTCTTAACAAGCAATCTCAATTTATTACTTGTATGATTTTCATATATCTTTTGATACAAGATTGAGATTAGTGTGATGTATGTTTGAGAAGTTGTATTGTGATAGCTAATTAGGTTTTGTGCTTAATCTTGATTAGCTAAACTATTTGATTGAACATGTCATTTAGTTTTTAATATCTAGGATTGGTCTAATTGCATATTAATCATCTTAGATAAGCATATAGGGTTTCCCTTGCTCTATGTTGCATTTGGATATTCATATATTCACTTAGGGTTGTATTCTCTTCATAGAGAAAGTAAGTCTTGTGTGTAGCATCTGGGATTAGGTTGCTTAGATCGCAAGCAAATTGGACTAGGTTCACTTATACCGGGATTAGGTAGTGGATTCGAGGTTCGAGTGTGGCTTACTTACTAGCCCGTGGTTTTTCCCGTGAGGGTTTCCACGTAAAAATCAAGTGTTATTTAATTTTCGTATTTTATACTTGATTTATTGCTTTATCTATTTAGGGGTAAATTCGTAATTTTGACTAACACGAAAAAAATTAGGTAAAAAGCTTAAAATCTATTCACCCCCCCTCTAGATAGTTTTATACACACCGTGCTATAATTTGTTTTAATTGGTATCAGAGCGGGTTCCTAGACATACATAGGTGATCCTTGCTTATTTTGGTGTGTTTTGCATTTTGTGTGATTTTTGATCATTCATACATTTGCATTCATTTCATTCATTCATAAACACTATGAGTGGAAACGGTGGGAATGGTGGTGGCAACGAAGGTGCTTCAAGCACAAGGCCTCCACTTCTTACCGGATTGAACTATTCCCAATGGAAAGGGAAGATGGAATCCTACATATGCCAAATTCATGACCGTGCATGGATGGCGGTGGAAGACGGATATGATCTACCCAAGATGACTCCCAATGGTGGAGGAGAAGAAGTATTGAAGCCTAAGGCGCAATGGAACGCGCAAGAGTTTGAGGCTTCAAAGTGGAATAGGAAGGCGATGCATGCCATCTTGTGTGCTATGGATGAAAATCAATATAAATTGATTCAAAATACTAGGATAGCTAAGGAGGCTTGGGACATCCTAGAGATTGCACATGAGGGAACCGAAGTGGTGAAGGACTCTAAGCTTCAAGTCCTCCAAACTCAATTCGAGATGCTTAAGATGGAGGAGAATGAGTGCTTCAACGACTTCGAGATCAAGTTGATGGATATAGTTAACCAAAGCCATCAACTTGGTGATCCATATTCGGATAGGAGAATCAAGCAAAAGATTATAAGATCTCTACCCGATAGGTTTGAATCGAAGGTGACGGCTTTAGAAGAAAATAGTGGATATAAGGATATGAAGCCGAGTGAGGTGATTGGGACACTTCTAGCTTATGAGTCTAGGAAAGGGCCTATCTCCACACCCACCAAAAAGCAAAAAGGAATTGCTTTAAAAACCTCCAAGGATGAAAAGGAGGCAAAGAAGGCTGACTCGGATGAAGACCTTGCCTTGTTTGTAAAAAGGTTTAACAAGGTTATGAAGTTTAGAAGAAAGGGCTTTGGATCAAAATGTCAAGATTTGAAGAAAAAGGGCTCTTTCAAGAAGTTTGAACCTAGGCAAGAAAGGACCAAAAGGACCGAAAGGAAAGGGGTCTGATGTTTCGAGTGTGGTGGCATAGGTCACTTTGCCCCCGAATGTGCAAATCACAATGAGAGGAAAAAGGGAAAAGTGATGGCCGCCACTTGGAGTGGAAGTAGTGATGACTCATATGATGGAGATGAGTCTTCGGATGATGAAGAGCTCATGGCTAATCTCCTAGCTTTTGCCTCCTCCCATAAAAGCAAAAGTGCTAGTGAGAGAGAGGAAATGAGTCAAGAGGAAAATGACTTAAGTGAAGAAGAAAGTGATTCCTCTTCTAACTCCATAAATGGATTTGTGGAGAAAAAGGTGCTTGCTAAATATCATGCCGAGTTTAATGAGTTAGCAATCAAAAGCACAAGAAAGATCAAGATGTTGAGAGAAGAAAATCTTGAGCTTGCATCTCATAATGACCACTTAGGTGAACAAGTGGAAAAATTCAAGAAGATGGAAGATAAGTTAAGAGAGGAGTTAGTCTTATCTAGGAGGAATGAAGAAAGCCTAAAGAAGGAACTTGAAGAAGTAAGAGAGTCTATGACTAGGATGGATTCTAGCACCAAGAAGCTTGACCATATGCTTGGTGTTGGAAAGAGTCCATGTGACAAGAGGGGTCTTGGGTATGAATATGGCAAGAAGATCTCAACCTCTAACAAGACCGTGTTTGTCAAGAGTTTGAAGAACGAAGAAACTTCATATGTGCAAATTCCTAGGAAGAAGTTAGAAGTAGGACAATGTTCAAATGCACAAGTGAAGATGGGGCCAAGAAGGCAAACTCAAGCTCAACCCCCTAGGGTACCTCAAGCCAACATTCCTCCACAATTGGCTCACAAAGGAAAGAGACCTATCATGCAACCTCAAGCTAGGAAGCAATCTAGACCGGTTCAACAACGAAGACGGATTGAACCCTTTCATCCACAAAGACAAGGACAAGGTATGATTCCTTATTTTACTCCTATATGTCACTTTTGTGGATTTGATGGTCATATTAGACCACATTGCTTTCGATATATAAAAATGTGCAAAACCAGAAGCATGATAGAGAAGAAAAAGAAAAGAGCCATGATGCATGTTCCTAGGAATGATAAAATTGTTATGCATGATCCTAGGACATCTAGAGCCCATGTACCAAAGACCACTAAGAAAGCTAAGATTGTTTCTAGGTGGATTAGAAAGAATGAAAATGTTTGCCATGTTGCTCAAATAGCCTTGAAGGCAAATTCTTCTAATTTTTGGTATTTAGATAGTGGGTGCTCTAGGCACATGACGGGAAACAAGAGTTTCTTCGAGACTCTTGTTATGGAGGAAGAAGGATATGTCACTTTTGGTGATGGATCCAAAAACAAGGTTGTAGGGAAAGGAACCATTTTCGTTCCCGGATTACCCTCCTTATCCGATGCTTTATTTGTTGATGGCTTGAAAGCCAATTTAATAAGTATTTCACATCTAAGTGATGAAGGATATTCCGTCTTGTTTTGTAAAGATGATTGCTCGATTCTAAAGCCCGATGGACAAACCTTATTGAAAGGTATGAGATCTAGCGACAATTGCTATTGTCTTGAAGCTAGAATTGTCTCAAACAATGTGTCCATGGATGAGCAAATAGAGTTATGGCATGAAAGACTTTGCCACATGAACTTTAGGGATTTAAGAACTCTTGGAAAGTTCAATTGTGTGCGTGGCCTCCCTAAGTTTGGGAAGAAAGCCAATGGTATTTGTGGACCTTGCCAACAAGGAAAACAAACCAAAAGCATGCACAAAAAGGGCAAGTATCTCTCCACCAAGGAGCCCCTAGAGCTTCTCCATATGGATCTCATGGGTCCTATGCAAACCGAGAGTTTAGGCGGAAAGAGATACATTTTTGTTTGTGTTGATGATTTCTCTAGATTTACATGGACATATTTTCTTAGAGAAAAATCTGAAACTTTTGATAAGTTTAAAATGCTTTGTACGAAAATACAAAATGAAATGAATTCTAACATTAAAAGCATTAAACGGATTAGAAGTGACCATGGGAGGGAATTTGAGAATGCCTCATTTGAAAGCTATTGCAATAGCTTAGGCATCTCCCATGAGTTCTCGGCTCCTAGGACACCTCAACAAAATGGAGTTGTTGAGAGGAAGAATAGGGTCCTTCAAGAGATGGCCCGTGTGATGTTGCTTAGCAACAATGTCCTTAGGAACCTATGGGCCGAAGCCATCAATACGGCTTGCTATATAGGGAATCGTGTTTTCCTAAGGCCCGGATCTAAAAACACCTCCTATGAGTTATGGAAGGGTAGGAAGCCAAATGTTAGCTACTTCCACACATTTGGAAGCAAATGCTACATTTTAAATGACCGTGATCAACTTGGCAAGTTTGATGCTAAGAGTGATGAGGGTATCTTTATTGGCTATTCCTTGAATAGTAGAGCCTATAGAGTTTTCAACTTGAAGACTCGAACCGTCATGGAATCATCGAATGTTGTTATTGATGATACAAGGCTCAAGTCTCATGACCATGAGGAGGAGGAAGTTTTAGAGGATGACTCTCCTTTGGAGAGGGTTGTGGTGACTCCCAATGTTGGGACGTCCAATGACATTAATGAAGTCACACAACCTATTACTAGAGTCCCTCTCTTGGACTCTAATGAACCCGCTCCATGGGTTAGAAGGCTCCATAACAAAGAGGATGTTATTGGAGATGTGAATGAGGGTGTTAGAACTAGGCGTCAAATAGCTAATCTTATTAGCTACACATGCTACACCTCTCAAATTGAACCCAAAAAGGTTGAAGAAGCCTTAAATGATGAATTTTGGGTTCTTGCCATGCAAGAAGAGCTAAACCAATTCGAAAGGAATGAGGTTTGGACTCTAGTTCCTAGGCCTAAGACCACTAATGTCATAGGCACTAAATGGATATTTAGGAACAAATCCGATGAGGATGGCAACATAGTGCGGAACAAGGCTAGACTTTGTTAGGATTATGCTCAATAGCAAGAGTGTAATGTTGTAATTAACAATCTTTTTCATATTAATAAAATGATTTCTGGTTTAACAAATCGTATAGCATTTATAGTTTAATATTATAATTGTCAAAGTAAATAATCATAAGGTCTAAAGACTATGAGAAAAGAAGAATTGTTTGTACATCTGGATATGTATGTGGTAGACACAATTCTTTAGTTAGTCTTGAATAATGTTCACAACTTAAGTTAAAGGTTGGGCACCTTTATCTTGTTAAAGTTGTAGAATTCTTTTGCTAGCATTTGAGTGGGATCAAATGAGATATGATGAGTCTAAAATCATCGGAGTGTCTTCGAGCAAAAGGATCTAGTGCACTGGGTGCATTGAACTGGATCACAATGAAAAGCTTTATCTAGAACCGTCAATAGATAATAGTCTTTTCATTATCAGGACAATCGGAGAGTCTATCTTAATCCTGAGATAAATGATGGACTTATGGTTGCAAGTGATATCATTTGAGTTATCAATGAGTACGATTATATCGCATAGTCTATCCTCGATAGTTTGGTGATATTCATTTGTTAATAGATAGAGAACTTCATTTATAGATATGGACATCGTGGCTCCATTTATTAAATGAGAGTATAATATCATCATATGGATGTGAAACAAATTATAGCACGGTGTGTATAAAGCTATCTAGAGGGGGGGGTGAATAGATTTTACGCTTTTTACCCAATTTTTCGTGTTAGTCAAAATTACGAAAATGCCCTCAAGATAATATAACCAAGCAATTGTAATATGGTGCGGAAATTAAAACAACACTTGGTTTTTACGTGGAAACCCTCACGGGAAAAACCACGGGCTATGTAAGTAAGCCACACTCGAACCTCGAATCCACTAAATGTGCAAACGATTACAACCTAATCCCGGAAGTAATCACACACCTACCTAATCCCGGTATGAGTGAACCTAGTCCTATTTGCTTGTGATCTAAGCAACCTAATCCTGGTTGCTACACACAAGACTTACTTTCTCTAGAAGAGAATACAACCCTAAGTGAATATATGAAAATATCCAAAATGCAACATAGAGCAAGGGAAACCCTATATGCTTATCTAAGATGATTAATATGCAATTAAGAACAATCCTAGATATCAAAACTAAATGACATGTCAATTAGTTTAGCTAATCAATATTAAGCACAAAACCTAATATGCTAGCACAATACAACTTCTCAAACATACATCATACTCATCTCAATATTGTATCCAAAGCATACAAAATCACAAACAAGTAATTAATTGAGATTGCTAGATAAGAGAAACACAAAACATGTAAGATATTAGTGAAAAGCTTACCAAGCAAAGTATGATGAAGATTCCATGCAAGATGACATCTAGATGATCTAAGATGATGCTAGATGATGATTGATGATCATGAAAAAGTGTTTGAGTGATTAAAAATGAGTTCTTTGTGTATTTTTCTTCTCTTGAAAAATATCCTAAGTATGAAGCATGAATAAGAACTCTTGTGAATGACCTAAAATCAAGTTAGCATATATATATAGGCCATAAGTGAAGTGAGGTCGTTTTGAAAACTCGCCAGAAAATTGTACTGTGCGCTGGTGGACCTGCGCTGGACGACAGGCGCAGGACCAGCGCACACGCACATTTTTGCTTTGGCGCTGGACGACATGCGCTCACACAGGCGCCATATCAGCGGAGCCATACTGGGCGATCAGCGCTGGTGGACTTGCGCTGGTGTGGACCAGCGCACGACCGGCGACAGAGAACTTGACGATCTGCACTGGTGGCCTGCGCTGGTGCGGACCAGCGCACGACCAGCGGCACGCCACTGGGCGTTTTGCGCCGGTGAGCGGCGCTGGACGACAAGCGTAGGTGGACCAGCGCACAGCCCACAACTTTGAACCCCACAAGCAATCATGCAAGGGGAACAAAGGTAAACTAAGATGCATCCTAAAAGCCTAAATGCTATGATGTTATAAACACAAGATGCAATCATAATAACAAGCAAGAAGAGATGAAAATAGGCATTGATGCACAACAAAAAGAAGCACAACATACAAAGATTAAACATATGCATGAGTTGTGAGTGTGTGCAACTATCTCTTCAAGACAAGTAAGCACTTAGAGTATTACCTTTAGTGCTTGTCAATAATGAGGTCTTCAAAGGGCCTAAGCAATAACAACAACATCTAAACTACCCTTACAAAGAATCCCCACATATGGTTTGATCACGAAATAAGCCAATTAAAAACAACGGGAAATCAAACAACGATTGTGAATTCAAAAGTGACCGGAACATTCTTTGTAGTCTCTTGGAATTTGTTGTGACTAACGAAAAAGAAAAAGTTTTGTTAATCCATCCTCAGGTACACAATTCAAAGAGAAGGGAGACCACGCTCCTAGGTGATTCACGTTCGTGATTGGATTGGAAGATCTTGCGGATTACCATCGACGCAATGTCAATCGGATCACGCGACAAAGGTATGATATCTTTAGTATTATATGTTAATTAATTAAAGGGTTAATGTTCAAATATGGAATTGACCCCATGTGTTCGCACCTGGTCTCGTTCCTCCCTGGATTCTTCATTTATCACACCTTTTCCCTTCCTTTGTTTTCTCCCCTCGAAGTCCTCAGTGTGGTCCTGGGGAGTCTCCTCAGTGGATTGTCTTGCTTGAGTATCGGGAATTGCAATGTGAACTTCTGACCGTAGCCTTCCGGGTGGATGGATTCCAGGAGTGGTTAACTCATAAGGAGATGAAACCCCCAACCCTATGGGGAGCGAAAGTGCTATTTTGCTGGCTTCGCTGATTAAGTTTACCAATGCAGCTTGAAAGTGATGCAGAATCCCGGGATCAGCTGCCCTAGTTCCTGGTGTTACCGCTGATTGTTCCCCGATTGTCGTTGCCCTGTCTCCCGCCTGCGTGGTTGGTTCAACAACTAGATCTCCGCTGGAGTTACCATCTCTGTCGCTGTCATTGTTCATGTTGTTTGATTCGCAAGGGTCCCTCGAAGTTTTTGTTCAAAAAATCCCCTCCTTCTAGCGCCAATTGTTGACGGTGAAATTTGGATTGCCACGCACTCAACAATTATATCAATTTAATATAAAACAAGAAGATTAAGAACGCATGCAAATGACAGATTTTATGTGGAAAACCCTTGAACGGGAAAAACCACGGCCCCCTGAGGGCAGAAAAGTAATACTAGGTTTTCGTTGCCTTGTTACACGCTTAGATCTCTCTTACAATTGCTCTCTTCTCTCTCAATTTCTGAACCCCTTCCTCGTAGGATAGGTGGTTCTATTTATACATGATATTTAGGGTTTTCCCTTGATTTTAGTCCTGCTCATAGTAGGATTTCCTTTCAGATTTGTCCTGGGAATCCCACGTTGCTGCGGATACAGATAGGTCTTCTCCTTTTCCCCCATTGATTCCTTGCTGTTATGGGTTTTCTAAAGTGTAGGGTTTATTTTCGTGTTTCTGCCGAGTCGGTTCAGGCCCAGTATGCTGGTGCAGCGAGTACACTTATTTCTGGGTTTCGTTTCTTTGGCGACCATATATCTAGATTTGGCGAGTACATATCCAGTTTCGGCGAGCATGTTTTTGACCCTTTTGGTTTCGAGGTACTTTGACATTGACTTGTCACATTTCCTTCATTGACCAGGTTAATGAATGACGTGGCAATCTTTATTGACTCTTTTTGATGACGTGTCAGGTTGGCGAATTTATGCATACAACATGTGCTATGGATGAAAATCAATGTAAATTGATTCAAAATACTAGGATAGCTAAGGAGGCTTGGGACATCCTAGAGATTGCACATGAAGGAACCGAAGTGGTGAAGGACTCCAAGCTTCAAGTCCTCCAAACTCAATTCGAGATGCTTAAGATGGAGGAGAATGAGTGCTTCAACGACTTCGAGATCAAGTTGATGGATATAGTCAACCAAAGCCATCAACTTGGTGATCCATATTCGGATAGGAGAATCAAGCAAAAGATTATGAGATCTCTACCCGATAGGTTTGAATCGAAGGTGACGGCTTTAGAAGAAAATAGTGGATATAAGGATATGAAGCCGAGTTAGGTGATTGGGAGACTTCTAGCTTATGAGTCTAGGAAAGGGCCTATCTCCACACCCACTAAAAAGCAAAAAGGAATTGCTTTAAAAACCTCCAAGGATGAAAATGAGGCAAAGAAGGTTGACTCGGATGAAAACCTTGCCTTGTTTGTAAAAAGGTTCAACAAGGTTATGAAGTTTAGAATAAAGGGCTTTGGATCAAAAGGTCAAGATTTGAAGAAAAATGGCTCTTTCAAGAAGTTTGAACCTAGGCAAGAAATGACCGAAAGGAAAGGGGTCCAATGTTTCGAGTGTGGTGGCATAGGTCACTTTGCCCCCGAATGTGCAAATCACAATGAGAGGAAAAAGGGAAAAGTGATGGCCGCCACTTGGAGTGGAAGTAGTGATGACTCTATTGAGGGAGATGAGTCTTCAAGTGATGAAGAGCTCATGGCTAATCTCCTAGCTTTTGCCTCCTCCCATAAAAGCAAAAGTGATAGTGAGAAAGAGGAAATGAGTCAAGAGGAAAATGACACAAGTGGAGAAGAAAGTGATTCCTCGTCTAACTCCATAAGTAGTTTTGTGGAGAAAGAGGTGCTTGCTAAATGCCATGCCGAGTTTAATGATTTAGCAATCTAGAGCACAAGAAAGATTAAGATGTTGAGAGAAGAAAATCTTGAGCTTGCATCTCATAATGACCACTTAGGTGAACAAGTGGAAAAATTCAAGAAGATGGAAGATAAGCTAAGAGAGGAGTTAGTCTTATCTAGGAGGAATGAAGAAAGTCTAAAGAGGGAGCTTGAAGAAGTTAGAGATTCTTTGACTATGATGGATTCTAGCACCAAGAAGCTTGACCATATGCTTGGTGTTGGAAAGAGTCCATGTGACAAGAGGGGTCTTGGGTATGAAGATGACAAAAAGATCTCAACCTCTAAGAAGACCGTGTTTGTCAAGGGTTTGAAGAACGAAGAAACTTCATATGTGCAAATTCCTAGGAAGAAGTTAGAAGTAGGACAATATTCAAATGCACAAGTGAAGATGGGGCCAAGAAGGCAAACACAAGCTCAACCCCCTAGGGTTCCTCAAGCCAACATTCCTCCACAATTGGCTCACAAAGGAAAGAGACCTATCATGCAACCTCAAGCTAGGAAGCAATCTAGACCGGTTCAACAACGAAGAAGGATTGAACCCTTTCATCCACAAAGACAAGGACAAGGTATGATTCCTTATTTTACTCCTATATGTCACTTTTGTGGATTTGATGGTCATATTAGACCACATTGCTTTCGATATATAAAAATGTACAAAACAAGAAGCATGATAGAGAAGAAAAAGAAAAGAGCCATGATGGATGTTTATAGGAATGATAATATTATTATACATGATCCTAGGACATCTAGAGCCCATGTACCAAAGACCACTAAGAAAGCTAAGATTGTTTCTAGGTGGATTAGAAAGAATGAAAATGTTTGTCATGTTGCCCAAATAGCCTTGAAGGCAAATTCTTCTAATTTTTGGTATTTAGATAGTGGGTGCTCTAGGCACATGACGGGAAACAAGAGTTTCTTCGAGACTCTTGTTATGGAGGAAGGAGGATATGTCACTTTTGGTGATGGATCCAAAAAGAAGGTTGTAGGGAAAGGAACCATTTCCGTTCCCAGATTACCCTCCTTATCCGATGCTTTATTTGTTGATGGCTTGAAAGCCAATTTAATAAGCATTTCACATCTAAGTGATGAAGGATATTCCGTCTTGTTTTGTAAAGATGATTGCTCGATCCTAAAGCCCGATGGACAAACCTTGTTGAAAGGTATGAGATCTAGTGACAATTGTTATTGTCTTGAAGCTAGAATAGTCTTAAACAATGTGTCCATGGATGAGCAAATAGAGTTGTGGCATGAAAGACTTTGCCACATGAACTTTAGGGATTTGAGAACCCTTGGAAAGTTCAATTGTGTGCGTGGCCTCCCTAAGCTTAGGAAGAAAGCCAATGGTATTTGTGGACCTTGCCAACAAGTAAAACAAACCAAAAGCATGCACAAAAAGGGCAAGTATCTCTCCACCAAGGAGCCCCTAGAGCTTCTCCACATGGATCTCATGGGTCCTATGCAAACCGAGAATTTAGGTGGAAAGAGATACATTTTTGTTTGTGTTGATGATTTCTCTAGGTTCACTTGGACATATTTTCTTAGAGAAAAATCCGAAACTTTTGATAAGTTTAAAATGCTTTGTAATAAAATTCAAAATGAAATGAACTCTAATATTAAAAGCATAAAACGGATTAGAAGTGACCATGGGAGGGAATTTGAGAATGATACTTTTGAAACCTTTTGTAATGGTTTAGGCATCTCCCATGAGTTTTCGGCTCCTAGGACACCTCAACAAAATGGAGTTGTTGAGAGGAAAAATAGGGTCCTTCAAGAGATGGCCCGTGTGATGTTGCTTAGCAACAATGTCCCTAGGAACCTATGGGCCGAAGCCATCAATACGGCTTGCTATATGGGAAATAGAGTTTTCCTAAGGCCCGGTACTAGAAACACCTCCTATGAGTTATGGAAAGGCAAGAGGCCAAATGTTAGCTACTTCCACACTTTTGGAAGCAAATGCTACATTTTGAATGACCGTGATCAGGTTTGATTCGGCAGTTGGATCGGCGGTCACGAAACCGCAGAATGAAACCACCGTTGGTCCCCTATTCCTCTCGGGCCAATTCGGCGGTTATGAACGGCGGCCTGGCCTCCGATTGAAACCGCCGATCGGTGCGTTTTAGGGGCAAACTTGTCTTTTCACATGCTCTGTTTTTCATGCCTATAAATACATCACTTTCTCTTGTTCTGAATGTGACTCTTTAATCATCAAGAACCCTATTTTAAAAAGAGAGATTTTTAAGACAGAAAGCAATCAAGTTTGCTCATCAAACACTTTAACCAAAATCCATTTGCATCAAAGTTCATCTAGCATTCTCTAGCATATCTAGGATGCTTGCTTGCATGGGTCTTTGATCATCACACTTGCTTTGGTAAGTTTTTCACTATTATCATACATAATTAGTGTTTAATTTATTATGGCATCTCTTTTATTACTTGATTGTTCTTAGATTATATTCTAATATTCAAGATAGAGATTGTTGTGTTGATTTGATTGAGTGTTGTTTTTATGATAGATATCTAGGTTTCTCTAATCTATGATTATCTATGCTAATTGACATGTCATTTAGCTTTAATATCTAGGATTGTTTTAATTGCATATTCATCATCTTAGAAAAGCATATAGGGTTTCCCTTGCTCTATGTTGCATTTGAATATTCATTTATTCACTTAGGGTGTTAATCTCTTTTTAGAGAATTAAGTCTTGTGTTGTGACCGGGATTAGGTTGCTTAATTCGCAAGCAATCGGACTAGGTTCACTCATACCGGGATTAGGTAGGTGTGTGATTACTTCCGGGATTAGGTTGTAATCGTTTACACATTTAGTGGATTCGAGGTTCGAGTGTGGCTTACTTACTAGCCCGTGGTTTTTCCCGTGAGGGTTTCCACGTAAAAATCAAGTGTTATTTAATTTCCGCATTTTATACTTGATTTATTGCTTTATCTATTTAGGGGTAATTTCGTAATTTGGACTAACACGAAAAATTGGGTAAAAAGCTTAAAATCTATTCACCCCCCTCTAGATAGTTTTATACACACCATGCTATAATTTGTTTCACGGTCCTCCTCTCTCTTCCTCCGGTATCTCTTCCTCGAATGTATCTTCTTCAACATCCAACTGTCCCGTCACGTTTCCCAGGTGCTCTCCTCCTATACTATGTAGCCTTGCGCTAAACATGTGGCCTGCTACTTGCAGGATGCCTTTTGCGTCCGATTCCCCCTGATCTTTATCTGTTGTGATCTGGGAGCACTGTTTGATTAGCGCGGAGGGGTTTGATGATACGGCATAGCATCTCTGGGCCATCTGTTGGTCCCCTCTCAGGATTCCAACCTCTTCCCCCACCGGGAACTTCAAGACATTGTGGTAGATTGATAGGACTCCCCTAATCTTTGAGAGGAAGGGTCGTCCCAGAATCATGTTGTAGGCGCTTGGAATGTCCACTACCACGAAATCAATCATGTTATTAACCTGTCGAGGCGCTTCTCCTATAGCTACCAGGAGTATTATGGAACCGGCTGGCATCAACGAGTCCCCGGTGAAACCATAGAAGGGGGTGGTGCAACTATAAAAACACGATCGGCGGAGTTGGCAGCGATCCAATGTCTCCTTGAAGATGATGTCTACGCTACTCCCGGTATCGATCATGACCCGGGCTACCCGGTTATTTACCACCTGGATGGTTACCACCATCGGATCATCATGGGGCTGGACTGTGTTATAGGCGTCGTCCTCAGTGAATATGATTTGAGCGGAGCTGGGGTGAGGCGAAGCGTCCCTGCAAACTCTCAGCACCTGGCTTCCCATATCGTGTCGAGGAATCTTCCTGGCGTGGTTCTTTCTGGAGTTATTGGAGGTACCAGCGAGGGTGGGGCCTCCACTGATAGTGTTGATGATCTGGATTTGCTCCATCAGGTCTCTTCCTTGGTCCTTCCTCCGTTCTTCCGGTTCTTTCATCTCTCTCTGAACCTGCTTCCCCGTCTCAATCCCATCCCTTACTTGTTGGAGGAATTCCACCAGTAGGCCGCCTCTCACTAAGTTCTCGATTTGGTTGCACAAGCTGTAGCACTCCAAAGTGTTGTGTCCTATGTCTCGGTGGAAATCACAGTATTTGTATTTGTTCCTCCTATCTGCTGGGAGCTTCATGGGGTCGGGCTTCTTCAGGAGCCCCTTGTCCCGGATTGCTAGGTAGATTGTTTCTCTCTGGGCATTGAGCAGGGTATAGTTGGTATATTCTTCTTATTCTGATTGGGCGATTCTAGCGACCTCGATGGCATCCTTCGATTCTTCCTTGGTGGGGATATCTTCCTGAAGGGGCGGGGCGGGGCCTGCTAGGGGGTAGCGGAGGCAAACGGTAGGTGGACCAGTTTAGAGGATTATTCCTGAACTTGGGGACCGGCTCCTTCTCTTTTCTTTGGTTACTTGTGTATCCTTTTTGTCCCTTGCAGGAGCGTGACTCGTCGTGCTCTATCTTCATGTGGTACTGCTCGTCTAACTGCACTTGCTCCAGAGCCCGGCTGTATGCCTCCTGATAAGTTTCGGGCTTATCCTTGCTGAAGGAACGCCATAATTTCCCCACCCAGAGATTTTTCCTGAAGTTGGTGAGAGTTTCCTTCTCGGCGAACACCCCCATTTGAATGACTTCCTTGTGGAAGCGCTCCACATAGGATTTGAGTTTCTCCCCACGCTCTTGGACTATGTATTGTAGCAGGATGGGGTCTTTAGGAGGTGGCTTGACACCCTGGAACTGAGCACAGAAGTCCCTTGACAGCTTAGTGAATGAGTTGACACTCCCTGCGGGGAGTTTTCTGAAGCATGTCTTGGCGAAATCCGTTAGTGTGCATGGGAACATTCGGCACATGGCCTTCCGGGAGGCATTCTGCACCTCCATCTGCTACACGAAAGACTCTATGTGACTTAAGGGATCTTCCACGCCTGAATATACTTTTTCAGGCATTTTAAACTTCGGTGGGAGGGTAGCATATCGAACTTCCCTTGATAACCGGGCATTCATCTCCCTAAGGGGATCCTTCTTCATCCCCTTGTACTTGACCTTATCTTTCTCCAGCTCCGCTAGGCGCTTTGCCATCTTCTTCATCTGTTCTTCCATGCGGTTTTGACCTCTCTCCCTTGATTGGGCTTCAGCTCCCTCCTCCCTGGCTACGGTCCCGGAGGTGGCTGATGCTTCATGATGGGCCTCCACGTCTCGCCTGGGTGGGCTCCGGTTCCTGCTACGGTTATGTGTAGCCTTGGTCTTGCTCCCGGTGCCAGATATCTCCTTTGCTGCCATCGTGGTGGGGCGAGCCGGGTGGCCTACTGGAGGCGGTAAAGTTCCGGAAGCGCCTACTTTCAATCGGGCTCTCCGTGGTGCAGATGCTACCGCTCGAGGTATAGTCCCGGTAGGCCCCAACCGATCGAAGATGGCTTTAGTGGGACCCAATCTGTCGAAAACACGGGCCCGGTTGCTAGGTCCTGCCTCGCCATGATGCGAGCCCAGCAGCTTTTATCGCAGTCCATCTAGGAAGTTGGTGACGTGGTGGTTGAAGGCACTTGGCGGATGCGGTCTGGGAGAGGGAAGAGCTTCGACTGCGACAGCATTGGCTTGGATATGCCCCTCCACCCGCGGTAGCGAGCCTTGAGTTGGGGTTCCTTTGGTGGATTCAGCTCCGTGGGTAGTGAGGTAGAAGCAAGGCCCAGATGGGTCGGTATGATTTTTGGATGATCTCAACCTCATGTTTGCTAGAATGACTAGAATGCTTTGATGGTAAGAGAAGGACACACTGCGTGTGAGTTCCCCAAAGACGGCGCCAAACTGTTATCCTGAAAAATCCGTCGGGGTTTTCCCGGGATAACCTGGACCGCGGTGTACGGGGTGCACCGCAGCTGGACCGAACCGGGTAGGATGGATCCCCCTCTTCCCAATGCAGGGGGGGTCGAGGGGACACCTGGGTCCGGCTACCAGGGACCGGTACTATACAGTAGGACTGGTCCTACACGGTGGAACAGAGGTTGATGTAGCGTGCTATTATGTGTGGTGCGATTGGTATATCATTGGAGGGGTATAAAGATGGGCCTTTTATTGCTTAATAATAAAGTACATCACACGTCATTTCACATACAACATCCGGCTATTACAAAGGGCTTACTAGCGGGATGGGAATACAACAGGTAAAAGTTCAACCTAGGTAGGGTAATGACTCGATAGGTTGCACTTGGGAGATTTGTCTAGTTGAGATAGTAGCCAAGTAGAACACACACATAGGAGCTTTGACTAGGCGGGGTAGTTGCCAAGTAGAACACCCACACATATAGGAGCTTCGACTAGGCGGGGTAGTAGCCAAGTAGAACACACACACATATAGGAGCTTCGACTAGGCGGGGTAATAGCCAAGTAGAACACACACACATATGAGCTTCGATTGGGCGGGGTAGTAGCCAAGTAGAACACACACACATATAGGAGCTTCGACTAAGGCAAGTAGGGTGTTTTGGTTTTCAAGGGCCAACCCCTTCCTATGTGGGATGTAAGGGTATTTATAGTGTCTCTGGTAGGGGGGTAGGTGGAGGTCGTCTGTTTAGGCAGGAATCCCTGGTTAAATCTCCACCGTTCCCTCCTATTCACAACGGCGGTCACAAGGAATCAAGGAATCAAGGATCAGGATTGCGCCCTCCTGGCTTTACCTTGGTGGGAGCATCAGTTTTGGTAGGTGGGGGCTCTAGTTCCCAGGGCGCAATTGGCGGGATGGATCCCAGCCACTGATTTGGGGCAGGATCGGGGTCAACACACGCCTTGGAGGGTTCCGATCGCTCCACCTTGGCCTCAGGTCCATATCAGAGCTTCTGTAGGGCTGAGGTGGTGAAAAGGTGGCGTTTCCACGACTTTTGATTGGTCGTAAGGGGCCTGCATGGCGGTGGGAAGTCGTGATCAAGGTTCTGGCATGGCAGGGGACAGTGTTAGCGTCTGTCCTGCTATACCCTGTCAGGCGCTTTCTTCCACCATTTCCTTCTTCATGCTTGCTGCTTTTCTGCAAGTATTTTGCTTAGGAAACCAGCATCCTCTCGCATGTAAGGGATAGTTGACCTTCAATTAGGGCTGAGATGAAAGATCATCCATGATAAGGTCGTTTTGGTACTCAACAAAATACAATATTTGTGTATAAATGTGATCTTTAGAAAACCATGTTTTTACCACTAGAAAATCCTTTTAGGATGTAAAGATTAGTAAAACGGTAAGTAAGGATTCTTCCATAGGGATTTGGTTAGATTAATCAATTTGTGAAATATTCTAAGTTAGTCTAATCTAGATGCATAAAACATAAATCATATTTTGGGGATTTTAATAGGTTAAGATATAATAGATAATATAATAAACTAGAAAAGTAAATAACAATAATGAAAGTAATACAATAACGCTCGGTGTGTATGATAAATATATTTAGAGGGGGGGTGAATAGATTTTAACTATTATTACCTAATTTTTGAATGCAAGTCAATTTTACGAAAATACCCCTATTAGTCCAAAATACAAGCAAGTGTAATATAGTGCGGAATTTAAATAACACTTGATGTATACGTGGAAACCCAACCACTGGGAAAAACCACGGGCTGTTTAATGCACCACACTCGGACCTCGAAATCCACTAATCGAAATGGAGTTTACAACTTATGTAGACCTCGTCTAACACTCCGGTCAATAACCCCCCACTTCTACCACTCGGGCCTTTAAAAGTGACTCTAGTCCTAATTGCTTGAGGCCTAAGCAACCTTAGCCTCAAGACTTAATTCTCTATGAAGAGATTATGCAACCTATGTGAATATGTAAAATACTCAAAATGCAATTTAGAGCTAGGTTACTCTAAATGCTTACCTAGGATAATGATATGCAATTAATTCAATCATAGATATCAATAGCTAGATGACATGTCAAATAGCTTAGCTAATCAAGATTAATCAAAAACCTAATTAGCTATCACAATACAACACTCAATCAATTCATCACAATTAATTCTCTAATCTTGTATTAATCATATGATCAAAAACATACAAGTAAATTAAAAGAGAATATGCTTGATAGTAAAAATACTAAAATAAGATGAACTAAATCAAAATCTTACCAAGCATGTTGTGATGATGCAAACCCAATCATGGATGAATGCAAGATGACCTTTGATGCAAAAAGGATTTGATTTGAGTGTTTAAAGGTGAGTTCTTGATTTGATTTTTTCTCAAAAATCTCTCTTTTTAGTTTAGGGTTCTAAAGACTCAAAGAACTTAATCAGAGAATGAGAAAGTAAGATATTTATAGACATCAAGAATTGGGCATGTGAAAAGACAAGTTTGCCCTTGAAACGCACCGATCGGCAGTTTCAATTGGCAGCTAGGCCGCCGATCATAACCGCCGAATTGAACCCGAGAAGAACAGGGGAACAATGGCGGTTTCGTGACCACCGATCCAACCGCCGAATCAAACCCGAGAGATTAAATCGATCAGGTATGAACGGCGGTTTCGAACGGCGGTCAGACCGCCGATCTTGACCGTAGAATTGCTCCAGACACTTCTAGATGTAAATGGCGGTTTCATTCGGCGGCCAGGCCGCCGATCATAACCGCCGATCACCAACAGAGGTGAAAACTAAGGAGAAGCCAATGGCATTCTCCATGGGAGGTCTTCGTGCGAAACCAAGCACTCATTAGTGTAAGCGTGGACGTTTCTGAACAATGTCAAGAAACGAATTACTAAGCACTAATACACATAACAATATATCAAACAAAGTGCTAGTGTGTAAAGTGACACTTGAAGAGTATACACACAAGAACAAGTATGCTAAGTGTGTGTGTGCTAACTAAATCTCTTCAAGGAAAACCAAGCACTAGAAATTATACCTTTGGCGTGCTTGTACCTCGAGGTCTTGAAAGGGCCTTCGAGCATGAAGTTCAATCCTAAACTACCCTTACATTTTCAACCCCAACATGTGGTTTGTCCACGAAATAAGCCAATCAATATATGGGAATCCTTACAAATAATATAAAGAGAAATTGAATGGATAGAAGTCCAACATCAACAATACTAGATAAGAGAATGGTCCTAACAATTAATGATAGATATTAGGGATTTAATTACACAAGTTACAATCAAATAAAAAGAAAGTAATACATAAGGAAATCACCCGTAGGCCTCATTCTTTAATGCTCAATCCTTGTTTTCCTTTGATGTTCCTAGTGCAAAGAGTGGGAGAAGAGGATGTGTCTAGATAGGTGAAGTCATATGGAGAGTGACAAAGGACATGGATGGAGAAGATGGGAAGAGAGGAAGGATTTAGGTGAGGTAGTCTAGTTGTTTGTTGATGAGATTGGAGAGGAGAGATGGGTGGATTAGGAATGGTGGAAGAAGGAATTTCTTGCTTCACAAGTTGTGTCAAGAGTCTATTCAAAGGAGAAAAGAGGATGAATTTATAGTATTTCCAAAATAGGTCACGAATGGATAATTACCAAAAGACCCCTACGTTTGCACTATTGCCATTTTAGCCCCTCTAGGGGTACATTGTGTAATTTTCACACCCAATCAAATGAGAACAGAGGAGAGGTCACTATTTGTGTAAATGGCGATGCTTGGGGCAAAGTTGGGGCAACTCCTATCAGGTCCAAAACAACCTCCCTGTCGCCGTGGCGACATCTTTGGACAAATGGCGACATAAAAGCGAGATTGGGGGAGATTAGGCGACCGAAGGGTGAAGGAGGCGTGATTTGGTGGCTTGGATTCCGACCAATTGGAGCGCCGAGAGGCTTACGACCTGTTTCTATCCTCTTTGCCGTCTTTTTAAGTCAGAAACCAGCCGACGGTACCTCGGTTTTTGGTTATTTACAGTCAGGGTTTGGAGCTTCAAGTGTTTGGCAATGGAGGCAGCTTGGTCGAGGAAGAAGAAGAAGAAGTTTGGTGAAGAAGATGGGGTGCACGCAGCAGGGTAATGGGGTGCCTTCAGCCTAGCTCTTCTTTGGCAAATATGGGGTGCGTTTAGAAGCTGGGTGGGGTGTGTATAGGCATGGCCGATTTGCTTGCTGATATGAAACGCACCGTTTCATTTAATTTGTGGGCTGATGGGGTGCGCTCAGAAATGGGCCGGGGTGCGTTCAAAGGCCCAATGACCCACTAAAACGCACAGGTTCGTGCTGCTGTGATTTGTGTGGCGAATTACGGAACACCCCCTCATCTCTTCCATATTCGCACTTACTTTAATCTGTCCTTATACTTTGCACTTTTGCCCCCAGTTTCACCAAATTACTTTAATGCCCTTCAACTTTATAAATACCTGAAAATACATAATTAACAATATTAAAACACGGGGAAATGCCCGAGAATCAAGCGTAAAGAATATGAAATGAGGGTATAAAATCGTACCATATTTGGTCTGATCAATCCAGCCGTTGACGTTGCGTGGCTAATAGGCGATCTCGATTGTCGGCCGCTGCCTTTCCTCAGTCGTGCTTACTGCTCCTTATTAATGAGGCGACACTGGTGTCTTGCAGGTGTTCTCAGCACCCTCTTTCTCCCATGTGAGCTAGAGGCAAGGGCTGGCGTCAGCCCTTATGGAGTAGGAGGCGCCAATAAGTTCGTGGGGGTAAGGTAGCGATCTCTGCAGCGAGGCTGGCTACTGGAGAGGATCCGCTACTGGAAGAAGTGGTCCTTCTTATTGGATGATAGGGCGGGAGCCGGATCCCGGATGGATCGTGGCTTTACAGGTGAGCTTCCTACTAGGTCAGGTGCCCATTCTCCACAAGCACTCTTGTGGGAGGAAGGTCGGCTCTGGGTTGAGCAATGCTTGATCCTAGCGTGCCTGTGAGTAGGCGTGGTCAAAAGGGGGTCGGGCATTTGCTCTTAACAAGCGGGTTGGAGTGACTAGGGGGGCTACCGTGGCAGGCGATGAAGTGGTCCGGTCTTTCAATGGGAAAAGATCTTCCTTGAATTAATTACCTGAATTTCCGGTTAACACTACATTTACACAATCAACCCCAACAAGTGTTTTGTCCACGAAATAAGCCAATCAATATATGGGAATCCTTACACGCTACAAAATCTGCTAGTGCCTGCCCTTTGATTGCGACACAGGGCTTGAAAGTAATGTCATATTGGGTAAGCTCGAGGGCCCACATGACTAGCCTGCCCGATACATCAGGCTGTTACATGAATTGCTGGAGAGGGAGGTTTGTGAGTACTATTATCAAGTGGGCCTGAAAGTAAGGGCGTAGCTTGCGCACTGCTACCACCAAGGCGAAGGCAAGTTTTTCCAGCTGGTTGTAATTTATTTCAGCCTTATTAAGGGAACGGCTTACATAGTAGTTGGGTCTTTGGATCCCTCCCTCGCATTCTTTCACCAAAGCCGCTCTAGTCGTCGTGTCTGATACTGCGAGGTAGAGTTGCAGCACATCTCCCGGCAATGGTTTGACAAGCAATGGGGGGTTGGAAAGGTAACTCTGGATCTCTCTGAAGGCGCGCTCGCTCTCCTCATTCGACTTCATCTCTCTTCCCTTCTTGATGGCTTGGAAAAATGGGAGACACTTATCGGTGGACCACGATATGAATCTGCTAAGGGCAGCGAGGCGGCCAGTCAATCCTTGGACCTGCTTTAAAGTAGTGGGGGACTGGAGTTCTAGTATAGCTTTGATTTTTTCTGGGTTCGCTTCGATTCCCCTTTCATGAACCATGAATCCCAAAAACTTCCCAGTCGAAACCCTAAACGCACACTTGTCCGAGTTCAACTGCATTTGGTTCCTTCGAAGCACTTCAAAGGTCTCTCTGAGGTGGTCAGGGTATTGCTCTATCTGCTGTGATTTGATTATCATGTCATCCACGTAGACTTCAATGGTATGACCGATCTGCTCTTTGAATAGCTTGTTGACCAGTCTCTGGTAGGTGGCTCTAGCATTCTTCAGCCTGAAAGACATCATCTTGTAGCAGTACAAACCTCTTGTACCATAACGTTTCGGTTTGTGTTAAAGTATCTCCTCTTCTGCTTTACTGGTTTGAAGGTAAGGTCCACGTTGAGGCGGTGTACTGCTAGGTTAGAGGGGATGCCGGGCATCTCTTCATGGGACCAGGTGAATACATCATTGTAGTTTCAAAGGACCTTTTGCAGTGCAGCCTTATGCTCGGAAGCCAAGGTGGATCCTATCGTCACTGCCTTTGGAGGGTTCTCCTCCCTTACCACGACTTCTTCCAATTCTTCAGCCAGTCCTCCTCTCTCCTCCTCCTCCTTCGGCGTCTCTTCTTCAAATGTTTCTTCTTTAACTTTCGGTTGTTCTATTGTGCTTCCCATGTGCTCCCATCCCACGTCATATGGTTTTGCATTAACCGAAAGGTTCATTTCCAGGGGAACACCTTCTGCGTCTGGTCTTCCCTGGTCGCTTTCTGTGGTGATTTGGGAGCACTGATTGACCAATGCAGACGGATTTGATGAGACGGCATAACACTTGGGCACCATTTGTTGGTCTCCTCTTAGGATTTCGATTTCCTCACCTACCGGGAATTTTAAGACGTTGTGGTAGATTGACAAGACTCCTCTAATCTTTGAGAGGAAGGGTCGTCATAGAATCATGTTGTAGGCGCTTGGAATGTCTACTACCACGAAATAGATCATGTTGTTCACTTGCCGGGGAGCTTCTCCTATGGCCACCGGGAGTATTATGGAACCTGCTGGTATCAAAGAGTCCCCGGTGAAACCATACAGGGGGGTAGTGCAACTATAGAAGCACGGTCGGCGGAGTTGGCAGCGATCCAGCGTGTCCTTGAAGATTATATCCACGCTACTTCTAATGTCGATCATTACCCGGGCTATCTGGTTGTTTGCTACCTGGACAGTGACTACCATCGGGTCATCATAGGGCTGGACCGTGTTGTAGGCGTCATCCTCTGTGAATATGATTTTAGCGGAGCTGGGATGATCTGATGCACCCCCACTGACTTTTAGCACCTGGCTCCCCGTATCGTGTCAGGGTACTTTCCTGGCGTGGTTCTTCGTGGAGTTATTGTATGTATCGGCGAGGGTGGGTCTCCCGCTGATAGTGTTGACAATCTGGATTTGTTCCATCAGATCTCTTCCTTGGTCTTTTCTCCTTTCATCTGGCTCCTTCATCTCTTTTTGGACTTGCTTCCCTATCTTAATCCCGTCCCTCACTTGTTAGAGGAATTCCACTAGCAGACCGCCTCTCACCAGGCCTTCGATTTGGTTGCGTAAGCTGTAGCACTCCGAAGTGTTGTGTCATATGTACTTGTTCCTCCTATCTGCTGGAAGCTTCATGGGGTCGGGCTTCTTCAGGAGTCCCTTGTCTCGGATTGCCAAGTAGATTGTTTCCCTCGGGGTATTGAGGGGTGTGTAATTGGTGTATTCTTCTTCCTCTAATTGGGTGATCCTGGCGACCTCTCTTACAGGCGATGGCGTCCTCCGGATGTTTCTTGGTGGGGATATCCTCCTGAAGGGGCGTGCCCTGCTAGAGGGAAGTGGAGGTAAACGGTAAGTGGACCGGTTCGGAGGATTGCTCCTAAACTTGGGAACCGGTTCCTTCTCCTTTCTTTGGTTGTTGTCCTTCTTCTGTCGCTTGCTCGAGCGTGACTCGTCATGCTCTATCTTGATACAGTACTGCTCATCTAGCTGCACTTGCTCCAAAGCTCGGCTGTATGCCTCATGGTATGTTTTAGGTTTATCCTTGCTGAGGGAACGCCACAGTTTTCCTACCCAGAGGTTTTTTTAGAAATTGGTGAGGGTTTCCTTTTCAACGAACACCCTCATTTGAATGACCTCCTTATGGAAGCGTTCCATGTAGGATTTGAGTTTCTCTCCTCGCTCATGGACTACGTACTATAGCAGGATCGGGTCCTTAGGCGGTGGCTTGACACCCTGGAATTGAGCATAGAAGTCCCTTAACAGCTTGGTAAACGAGTTGACACTCCTTGGGGGGAGTTTCATGAACCATGTCTTGGTTAAATCGATGAGAGTACATGGGAACATCCGGCACATAGCCTTCCAGGAGGCGTTTTGCACCTCCATCTACTACACGAAAGACTCTAAGTGGCTTAAGGGATCTTCCACACCTAAATACACCTTTTCTGGCATCTTGAATTTTGGAGGGAGGGTAGCATGCTGAACTTCCCTTGATAGCGGAGCATTCATCTCCCCAAGGGGGTCCTTCTTCAGTCTCTTGTACTTGACCTTGTCTTTTTCCAATTCCGCTAGGCGCTTGGCCATCCTCTTCATCTGCTCTTCCATACGACCTTGTCCTCTTTCAGGAGATTGGGCCTCTGCTTCTCCTTCTCTAGCAGTGGTCCCGGAGGCAGTCGACGCTTCATGCCTGGCTCCATGGCCCCGTCTGGAGGGGCTGGGGTTCCTGCTTATATTCTGCGTGGCCTTTGTCTGGCTCCCGGTGCCAGACCTTTCCTTAGCTCCCGTCGTGGTAGGGCAAGCTTGGTGGCCTGCCGGAGGTGGCGAGGCTCTATGCGCTCCAATATCTGATTGGGCTCTTCGGGGCTCTGGAGCATTCGCCTTTGGTAAGGTTCCAGTGGGGCCCAGTCTATCGAAGACTGCTTTGGAGGGGCCCAACCTATCAAAGACAGGTGCCCGATTGCTAGGACCCGTTCCGTCATGATACACACCAAGTAACTCTTGTCGCTGTTCCTCTAGGAAATTGGTGACATGGCTGTTGAAAGTGTTTTGCTGGGGCGGTCCTAACGAAGAGGGAGCTCTGGTTACGGCCGTGTTGGTTAGAGACTGACCTTCCGCCTGCGATGGCTGGCCTCACGTTGGAGTACTCTCCGAGGATTCATCTCCGTGGGTGGCAAGGTAAGAGCGAGGCCCAGATGGGTCTACCTGGTTTTGGGACGATCTCAACCTCATATTTGTTGAAGTAGTTGGGATGCTTTGAGAGAAGGAAAAAACACACTGCGTGTGAGTTTCCCACAGACAATGCCAAACTGTTATCCTGAAAAATCAGTCGGGAGTTTCCTGGGATAACGTGGTCGTACGGGTGCGCCACAACTAGTCCGAACAAGGTAGGGGATGGCTCCTCTCTTCCCGGGGTAGGTACCGGGGGAGGCCCTTGGTCTAGTTGCCAGGGACCAGTTCAATGCAATAGGACCGGTCCTGCAAGCGGGGATAAGGTTGAGATTGTGTATATAGGGGCATGACAAGTGTAATTTTATTACAGCGAATGAGGGATCTTTTTATTCTTTAACGATGGAGTACATTATGGGTCATTTTATGTGCTATGACTGGTTATTACAACGAAAGAAAATAGAACAAACGTAAGGTACACTAGCTAAATGGGGGCAAACTCATGAGAGTTTTAGCTAAACGAGGCAGTAGCCAAGTAGGTCACGCATAGGAGCTTAGGTCAGGCGGGGTAGTAGCCAAGTAGGACACACATAGGAGCTTTGTTTAGGCGAGTTAGTAGCCATGTAGATCACACATAGGAGCTTGGGTTAGGCGGGGTAGTAACCAAGTAGGACACACATAGGAGCTTTGTTTAGGCGAGGTAGTAGCCAAGTAGATGTCTCAGTTTTCAGACGCCAACCCCTTCCTCTTGGAATGTAGGGGTATTTATAGTGTCTCTAGTGGGGGGTAGGTGGAAACAGCTCATTTAGGTGGGAATTCCCGATTCCATCTCCACCGTTCCCTCTTACCAGCAATCGCGATGGTACAGAATCAAGGGTTAGGATCGCGCCACCGTGCTTTTCCTCTGTTTAGGGCCCAGTTTTGGTAGGTGGGAGCCCTAGTTCCTAGGGCGAAATTGGTGGGGCTGATCCTAGCCTTTACTTTTGAGCAGGGCTGTGGTAGTCACACGCCTTGGAGGGCCTTGATCGTTACACCTAGGCCTTAGGCACACATAGGCACTTTTGTATGGCTGACATGGCGAATAGGTGGTGTTTTCAGAGGTTTTTACTGGTTGGATGGGGTTGTTGCAGCAGTGGGGGGGTTGTTATCAAAATCTGGCCTGGCAGGGGACAGTGTCAACGCCTGTTCCGCTGCACACTATCAGGCACTCTCCTCCACCATTTCCTTCTTCGTGCTTGCTGAGTTCCTATGCATATTTTACTGGGGAATCACAGAATCCCCTCTCATGCATGAGATAGTTGACCTCTTATTAGGGCTGAAATGGAGGGAGGTTCGACCGTTGATGCAAAGTGGCCAGCGGACGATCCCGACCGTAGGTTGCTTGTCTTTCCCCCCTTGTGTTTACTGCCTCGCATTAATGGGCTGGTGCTGGAGCTTTACAGGTTGTTCCCAGTCCCTCATTTATCCCATGTGAGCTGGGATGAGGGCTGGCGTCAGCCCTTGGAAGGGTTATGGCTAGTGTAAGGTTCCCATTTGTTTATTGGCTCATTTCGTGGACAAACCACATGTTGGGGTTCTTTGTAAGGGTAGCCTAGGTATCGGTTTTATTGTTCGAAGCCCTTTGAAGACCTCGTGTTGATAAGCACCGAAGGTAAATTTCTATGTGCTTACTTGTCTTGAAGAGATAGTTGCACACACTCACAACTCATGCATTTGTTTAATCTTTGTATGTTGTGTTTCTTAGTGTTGTGCATTAATGCTTATTTTCATCTCTTCTTGCATGTTAGTTTGATTGCTTATTGCATTGCCCATTGCCTTGTCTTGCATAGCATTGGAATTCTTGCATTGCAAAGGGCGCTGTTCAAAACGCTCTACAAAGCGCTGTTCTGAACGGCGCCCACATGACCTGATGCAAAAATGGTCATTTTAATGCATCAGGTCTTATGCATCTTGTTGAGGCACTATACAAGCGCTGTACATAAGCGCTATTCGTACAGCGCCCGATCAAGACCTGATTGCAATTGTATTTTAAATGCATCAGGTTTGATGCATTTTGGGTAGGCGCTGTACGAGCGCTGTTCGAACGCTGTTCGTATAGCGCCACTCTGTTTTCCCGTGAGAACAGAATTGGGGCGCTGTACAGAAGCGCTCTACGTACAGCGCCCAAGGTAAATTTCAGGCCAACTTATCAAAACGGCCACACTTTGTTTTGGCCTCCTATATATATGCCACTTTGACTTTAGGTCAATTAAGAGAGTTCATATTCAGATTTCGTACTTAGGATATTTTTCAAGAGAAGAAAAAATTCCAAGAACTCAAATTTTATTCACTCAAACACTTTTTCATGATCATCAATCATCATCTAGCATCATCCTAGATCATCTAGATGTCTCTTTGCATGGATTCTTCATCACACTTTGCTTGGTAAGCTTTTCACTAATATCTTACATATTTTATGTTTTTCTTAACAAGCAATCTCAATTAATTTCTTGTATGTTATTTATATATCTTTTGATACAAGATTGAGATTAGTGTGTTGTATGTTTGAGAAGTTGTATTGTGATAGCTAATTAGGTTTTGTGCTTAATCTTGATTAGCTAAACTATTTGATTGAACATGTCATTTAATTTTTAATATCTAGGATTGTTCTAATTGCATATTAATCATCTTAGATAAGCATATAGGGTTTCCCTTGCTCTATGTTGCATTTGGATATTCATATATTCACTTAGGGTGTTATTCTCTTCATTGAGAAAGTAAGTCTTGTGTGTAGCTTCCGAGATTAGGTTGCTTAGGTTGCTTAGATTGCAAGCAAATCGAACTAGGTTCACTCATACCGGGATTAGGTAGGTGTGTGATTACTTCCGGGATTAGGTTGTAATTGTTTTACACATTTAGTGGATTTGATGTTTGAGTGTGGCTTACTTACTAGCCCGTGGTTTTTCCCGTGAGGGTTTCCACGTAAAAATCAAGTGTTATCTTATTTCCGCATTTTATACTTGATTTATTGCTTTATCTATTTAGGGGTAATTTCGTAATTTTGACTAAACACGAAAAATTGGGTAATAAGCTTAAAATCTATTCACCCCCCCTCTAGATAGTTTTATACACACCGTGCTATAATTTGTTTCAGCTGGTTAGTTACTATGAACGACGTTAGCCCTGTGGAGCGGGGGGTTGTTAGAACGTTCTAAGGAGGTCTTCTCCAGTGGGTCGTCCTAGTTGTGGGAGGGGGTTATGCATGACTGGGTAGGCGATGCTTAGGATGGCTCCTAGCCTAGTCGCTGGCTGGGAGCGGGTCCTCTGAAAGTTATTAAAAAACTCGAGGCGTGTTCAATATAAAGCTAGAGGGGGGGGGTGAATAGATTTTAGCTATTATTACCCAATTTTCGCATGCAAGTCAATTTTACGAAAATGCCCCTACTAGTCAAAAATACATACAAGTGTAATATAGTGCGGAATTTAAATAACACTTGATGTATACGTGGAAACCCAACCACTGGGAAAAACCACGGGCTGTATAGTGCGCCACACTCGGAACTCGAAATCACTAATTGAAATGAAGTTTACAACCTATGTAGACCTCGTCTAACATTCCGGTCTGTAACCCCTCACTTCTACCCAGCGGGCCTTTATTAGCAACCCTATTCCAATTTGCTTGAGGCCTAAGCACTCTTAGCCTCAAGACTTACTTCTCTAAGAAGAGAAACAACCTATGTGAATATATATATGAATATTCAAATAACAAACAAGGCTAGGTAACCTTAGATGCTTATCTAGGATGATGATATAATCAATTTAATCAACCCTAGATATCAATTGCTAAATGACATGTCAAATAGCTTAGCTAATCAAGATTAATTAAAAACCTAATTAGCTATCACAAACAACACTCAATTAATTTTCATCACAAATAATCTCTAACTTGTATCTAGCATATAATCAAAAGCATACAAGTAATTAAAGAGATGTATTAATATGAAAAACACTAAAGTAATATGAAATTAGTGAAGAACATACCAAATAAGATGTGATGATTCAAAACCATGCATGGATCAATTCTATGAAGGCATAGAAGATCAAATATGAAATTTGATGCAAAAGGGAATTGATTTGAGTGTTTAAAGATAGGTTCTTGATTTGATTTTTTTCTCAAAAATCTCTCTTGAAAGATTAGGGTTCTAATTGCTCAAGAAACTTATTCAGAGATTGAGAAAACAAGATATTTATAGACATCAAGAATTGGGCATGTGAAAAGACACTTTTGCCCCTGAAACGCACCGTTCGGCGGTTTCAATCGGCGGCCAGGCCGCCGATTACGACCGCTGAATTGAGCTCGTGAAGAACAGAGCATTAACGGCGGTTTCATTCGGCGGTTACGTGACCGCCGATCCAACCGCCGAATCAAACCCGAGAGATTAAAATCGATCAGGTATGAACGGCGGTTTCGAACGGCGGTCGTGACCGCCGATCTTGACCGCATAATTGCTTCAGACCAATCTGGACTGAAACGGCGGTTTCAGTCGGCGGCCAGGCCGCCGATCATAACCGCCGATCACCAACAATGGTGAAAACCAAGGAGAAGCCAAGGGCATTCTCCATAGGCGGTCTTCGCGCGAAACCAAGCACTCATTAGTGCAAGCGCGGACGTTTCCGAACAATGACGGGAAACGAATTATAAGGCACATATACACACAACAAGATATATCAACCAAAGTGCTAGTGTGTAAAGTGACATGTGAAGAGATGCACATAAAAATAAGCAAGTATGCAATCATAGCAAGAATGCTAAGTGAGTGTGTGCTACTAAATCTCTTCAAAGAAAAACAAGCACAAGAGATTATACCTTTGGCGTGCTTGTATCTTGAGGTCATGGAAGGGCCTTTGATCTTCAACACTAAACACTTAGACTACCCTTACATTCAAAACCCCAACATGTGGTTTGACCACGAAATAAGCCAATCAACAAAACGGGAATCCTTACAATCTCCCCCTTTGGCTATTTCGTGACAAAACCACCACTCACATTGATTCCTCACAACAAAAATAAACCTATGGGTCAATGAAGATTTTCTACAATACAAAGAGATATATAAAAATAAAACTTGAAGTCTTCAATCTCTTGTAGAACAATCATTCCCTGAAACAAGGTTTCTAAACTTTCCGAAACAAGTAAAAGTGAGATGAATCAAGTGAGGACATAAACAAGCATTTGCATTTCTAAGAAATTAAACACAACATCATGCAATGTATGATGAATGCAATGCTCCCCCTCAAAGGGTTACTCCTCCTCAATGTATATTCTCCCCAATGTGCACCAATTGCTACAACAATTTGCACCTCCCCTTACCACATTCTACTCCCCCTTTTTGTCATGATATAGACAAAGGAGTAGTCCCCAACCGGGTCACTCAAGGCAAAGAGAGATAGTAGCATTCTAGTATATGCATAATCAATATAAGTCACTTTATGCAATCTCAATTAATCGGAGAGAAACGAGGAGTTTTATTAGATAAAATGTGTGAAACAAAATGCTTTGCATACAAGACATATTGCATTCAAGTCCAAAATACCATGGTATTTGGCAAAGCAAATGACAAAGGTTTCTAATAGGAATTCAAACCAATTTCACCATTGTCATGAAAGAAGCAAGGATATAGAAATTTCATTGATTTCAATTTAAGAACAACTATATCCAACTTTATAAGCTAAACATGTCATGAGCAACTTTGCACCCTATTTGATTTTTCCGGATAAGATATCCGTATGATAGTAGACATGTTCAACCAATAAAGAAAGAGAGACATTTGGATTGTAAAATCCTTGAATGGATACAAGATCCTTTTTCATTTGAGTCTCATTAGCTTTTTCACACAAGTTTTTGCATTTAAGAACGCAATTATCAATTCATGCTTTTTCATTTGAGCATGTACATGAATTTCATGCTTTTCATAAGACATTAGCATGTTATTTAAGAATCATCATGTCATGGAGATAATCATAGGTCATTCAAATCATACTTCCTACATACATCTCCTAGTCCAAAATGCATGTTTGAACATAAATATGACATGGATTGTAAACAAGCAAGGTTCACACTTATTGAATTGAAAACATATATACATATGTGAAACCAAGCTTACTCAAGCAATCAACCAAGAAGCATAAGATTTTTCAAATTTTTTGCAAGTGACAAGAATGCAAAAATAGCTCTCTTTGCTTGAGTTCCCCATATGGGGTTAGTATCATCCTTCATTAATGAAGGGCATGAGGTCCTATGGACCTACCAAGTCCATTGGACTTAGTTGAACCTATTTGAGACTTGTTAGTCTCGTAGCAAGCGGGTTCATTTTTCCTTATCCACATAGATATAACATTTTTCTTCCTAGTGGACAAAGGTTGCATGTCATTCACTAACCTAGGATTATTGACAAAAGATTTCCTAGGCTCATGCAAATGGGCTCTTCTTAGCCTCTTTTTCTTTATCATGCTATCAATCCTACAATGGTTAATGTACTTAAAGCACTTAGGCCTAATATGCCCATAAACACCACAATAATGACAAGTTGGTACAAAGTAAGAATTCATACCATGTTCTTGTGAAGTCATTGGAGACTCATCATGCATTTGATGTCTCCTTTGGTGTTGAGTCGGTTCATGTCTTCTATTTGGTTGAACCGGAATGGGTTGCCTCCTTGGATTAGGTAGCATGTTTTGCCTCTTTTCATAGTGAGTCATTTGTTGAGGAGAGATGACTCGAGAGGCTCTAATCCGTTGAGCTTGGGGTTGTCTCGTTTTCACCACCTTCACTTGTGCATTTTTCGAACATTGTCCTAGTTCTAACTTCTTCCTAGGAGTTTGCACCGGTGACGCTTCTATCTTACCCAAACTCTTCACAAAGACGGTCTTCTTAGGAATAGAGCAATCCTTGCTCACTTCGAATCCAAGACCTCTTTTGTCACAAGGGCTTTTTCCTACACCAAGTATGTTGTCAAGTTTCTTGGTGCTTGTGGTCATTCTAGTCAATGACTCTTTGGCTTCAACAAGCTCTCTCTTCAAACCCTCTTCATTCCTCTTAGACAAAGCTAGCTCATCTTTTAGCTTGTCTTCTTCCACCATGGATCTTATCACTTCATCATTCAAGTGATCAACTTGTGTTGAAAGCCTAAGTAGTTCTTCCTTTAACCTTTGAATCTCTTTTTCATTCTTTAACTTAGAGCTTTCAAAACTTTCAAAGTTGTCCTTAAGATCCATTTTCTCCACTTGCTTCTTTAGGAGGTCATTGTATGTTGTAAGCTCTAGATTTTCTTCCTCTAAAATCCTTAGAAATCTATCTTTCTTCTTCATGGAGCTTTCAACATTGACTATAAAGTTATGCATATCCATATTCTCTACATTTCCATTTGTAGAGTTAGATAAGGAGTCATCTCCACTAGTGTCATCTTCTAGGCTCTCCTCCTCTCTTATGGATCCAATTTCCTCATCAAGACCTTCACCTTGATCTCTTGAGTCAATAAGTGCCATATCCCAATGCGAAGCAACAACTATCTCCTCTAGAGCTACTTCTTCGACTTTCTCTTCTATGGGATCACTAGCAACGGAATTCTTACCAACAACTTCATTTTCTTCACAATTGGCACCCAATGCCTTGAAGTTATTGATAAGCTCATCATCACTTGATGACTTATCTCCTTCTTCGGAGTCATCACTTTCACTCCAAATGGCGGCCATCATTTTTTCTCTCTTGTTCTTCAAATTCCCACATTCTAGTGAGATATGACCTATGCCACCACACTCATAGCATTGGATCCCTTTCCTTTCACTATTCTCTTGCCTATGCTCAACCTTCTTGAAAGGAACCCTTTTCTTCAATTCTTGCCCTTTGGATGCATGACCCTTCTTCTCGAATTTTACAAACTTCTTGAATTTTCTCATTAAAAGTGCCATGTCTTCATCTGAGTCATCCTTGTCCTCCTTCTCAACCTTGGAAGCTCTCAAAGAAATCCCTTTTTGCTTCTTTGAAGGAGTGGAGCTAGGACCCTTCCTAGACTCGTAGGCGAGAAGTCTACCTATTACCTCGCTCGGCTTCATGTCCTTAAAATCACTATTTTCTTCTAAAGCCGTCACCTTAGACTCAAACCTCTCGGGAAGCGATCTCATTATCTTTTGCTTGATCCTTCTATCCGAGTAAGGGTCACCAAGTTGATGACTTTGGTTGACAATGTCCATCAACCTAATCTCGAAGTCGTTGAAGCACTCATTCTCCTCCATCCTAAGTGTCTCAAATTGAGTTTGGAGGACTTGAAGTTTGGAGTCCTTCACTACTTCGGTTCC
This sequence comes from Acer yangbiense, assembly GCA_008009225.1. NCBI lineage: Eukaryota > Viridiplantae > Streptophyta > Magnoliopsida > Sapindales > Sapindaceae > Acer > Acer yangbiense. The sequence goes on along the minus strand of CM017772.1, from coordinate 8,851,990 downwards.
CTCGTGTGCAACCTCTAAGATGTCCCATGCCTCCTTGGCTATCTTAGTGTTCTGAATCAGTTTGTACTGATTTTCATCCACTGCACATATGAGGGCGTGCCACGCCTTTTGATTCCACTTGGACAACTCAAACTCAGGTTGTGTCCACTGTGCCTTAGGCTTGAGCACTTCTTCTCCTCCATCCGTGGGAGTCATCATAGGAGGCGAATATCCATCTTCAATGGCCATCCATGCCCTATCATGGATTTGACACACATATGCCTCCATCTTCCCTTTCCATTGGGAGTAATTTATGCCGGTGAGGAGGGGTGGCCGTGTGCTTGAAGCACCCTCATGGTTGCCACCGAATCCACTCATTGTATCAAATGAATGAATGAAATGTATGCAAAATGTATGAATGAGCAAAAATCACACAAATGCACAACACACCTAAAATGAGCTAGGATCACCTAAGTATATCTAGGAACCCGCTCTGATACCAATTGAAAGTTATTAAAAAACTCGAGGCGTGTTCAATATAAAGCTAGAGGGGGGGGGGGGTGAATAGATTTTAGCTATTATTACCCAATTTTCGCATGCAAGTCAATTTTACGAAAATGCCCCTACTAGTCAAAAATACATACAAGTGTAATATAGTGCGGAATTTAAATAACACTTGATGTATACGTGGAAACCCAACCACTGGGAAAAACCACGGGCTGTATAGTGCGCCACACTCAGGAACTCGAAATCACTAATTGAAATGAAGTTTACAACCTATGTAGACCTCGTCTAACATTCCGGTCTGTAACCCCTCACTTCTACCCAGCGGGCCTTTATTAGCAACCCTATTCCAATTTGCTTGAGGCCTAAGCACTCTTAGCCTCAAGACTTACTTCTCTAAGAAGAGAAACAACCTATGTGAATATATATATGAATATTCAAATAACAAACAAGGCTAGGTAACCTTAGATGCTTATCTAGGATGATGATATAATCAATTTAATCAACCCTAGATATCAATTGCTAAATGACATGTCAAATAGCTTAGCTAATCAAGATTAATTAAAAACCTAATTAGCTATCACAAACAACACTCAATTAATTTTCATCACAAATAATCTCTAACTTGTATCTAGCATATAATCAAAAGCATACAAGTAATTAAAGAGATGTATTAATATGAAAAACACTAAAGTAATATGAAATTAGTGAAGAACATACCAAATAAGATGTGATGATTCAAAACCATGCATGGATCAATTCTATGAAGGCATAGAAGATCAAATATGAAATTTGATGCAAAAGGGAATTGATTTGAGTGTTTAAAGATAGGTTCTTGATTTGATTTTTTTCTCAAAAATCTCTCTTGAAAGATTAGGGTTCTAATTGCTCAAGAAACTTATTCAGAGATTGAGAAAACAAGATATTTATAGACATCAAGAATTGGGCATGTGAAAAGACACTTTTGCCCCTGAAACGCACCGTTCGGCGGTTTCAATCGGCGGCCAGGCCGCCGATTACGACCGCTGAATTGAGCTCGTGAAGAACAGAGCATTAACGGCGGTTTCATTCGGCGGTTACGTGACCGCCGATCCAACCGCCGAATCAAACCCGAGAGATTAAAATCGATCAGGTATGAACGGCGGTTTCGAACGGCGGTCGTGACCGCCGATCTTGACCGCATAATTGCTTCAGACCAATCTGGACTGAAACGGCGGTTTCAGTCGGCGGCCAGGCCGCCGATCATAACCGCCGATCACCAACAATGGTGAAAACCAAGGAGAAGCCAAGGGCATTCTCCATAGGCGGTCTTCGCGCGAAACCAAGCACTCATTAGTGCAAGCGCGGACGTTTCCGAACAATGACGGGAAACGAATTATAAGGCACATATACACACAACAAGATATATCAACCAAAGTGCTAGTGTGTAAAGTGACATGTGAAGAGATGCACATAAAAATAAGCAAGTATGCAATCATAGCAAGAATGCTAAGTGAGTGTGTGCTACTAAATCTCTTCAAAGAAAAACAAGCACAAGAGATTATACCTTTGGCGTGCTTGTATCTTGAGGTCATGGAAGGGCCTTTGATCTTCAACACTAAACACTTAGACTACCCTTACATTCAAAACCCCAACATGTGGTTTGACCACGAAATAAGCCAATCAACAAAACGGGAATCCTTACATCCTCTACTGGAACATGTAGTTCCTCTCATTGGGCGTTCAAGGGGAGCCGGGTCGTTGATGGACCATGTCTTGGAGGCGGGATCCTGGGTGGACTAGGTCCCCTTTCTCAATAGGCATTCTAGGGGAGCAGCTTGATTCTTAGTTGAACCGCGCTTGGACCCGGTGTGTCCTAGAGGAGGCGCGGCACATGGTGGACCGCGTCTTTCTTCTCAATAGGCACTTTAGAGTGACCAGTGATGCTTCCACGGTAGGTGCTAGGGAGTGGTGAGGTTCTTTAAATGGAAATCTCTTCCTTGAATTAATTTCCTATTTTCCCGGTTAACACCCGGTATATAATCACACACCTAACTAATCCCGGTATAAGTGAACCTAGTCCAATTGCTTGTGATTTACACAACCTAATCCCAGAAGCTACACAAGTCTTACTTCTCAATGAAGAGATAAAGAGCCTATGTGAATATATGGAATATCCAAAATGCAATAAAGAGCTATGTAACCCTATATGCTTATCTAGGATGATGATTTTACAATAAATTCAATCCTAGATATCAAAAGCTAGATGACATGTCAAATAGCTTAGCTAAACATAGATTATAAGAACCTAGAAAGCTATCACAATACAACACTCATTCAATTCATCATAAATAATCTATAACTTGTATTTAGCATATGATCTAATAACATACAAGTAATTAAAGAGATGTCTTAATATGAAAATCACTAAAATTAGATGAAGTTAGTGAAAAACATACCAAGGAAGACGTGATGATGCAAAACCATGCATGGATGCATCCTATATGGTCATGGAAGATCCTAGATGAACTTTGATGAACAAAGGAAAAGCTTTGAGTGTTTAAAGGTGAGTTCTTATGAATTTTTTCTCTTGAAAAATATTCTAAGGAAAAATATGATTTTTGAACTCTTAAAAACAACCTAAAAACATAGAGTCATATATATATAGGACTTAATTGAAGTGAGGTCATTTTGGAAAAATCGCATCTGATTGTGCATTGTGCGCTGGTGAGTGCGCTAGTCGAGTAGCTCACTGACCAGCGCACAGCCTATGAATTGCATAGGCGTTGGACAACCAGCGCAGCTGAGAGGCGCATGACTAGCGGCAGACAACTGGGCAAGTTGCGTTGGTGTGCTTACGCTGAACGACCAGCGCACGACCAGCGACAGACCACTAGGCGATCTGCGCTGGTCTAGTGCATGACGACCAGCGCACAGCCTATTCCCTTTAAGCTTACACACAAAAGTGCAAGAGTAAAAAGGTAAAGAAAAATGCATCCTAATGCCTAACATGATATGTCATTATAATCACAAGATGCAATCAATATACTCATGCAAGAAGAGAGATTAATTAATCAATAACGCACACATAATACAAACACATAACATTCAAGAATAAGAATTATGTAAGTGGTGTGTGTGTGTGCAACTACATCTCTTCAAAGCAAAGTAAGCACTAGAAATTTACCTTTGGTGCTTCTTCTCTTGAGGTCTTGAGAGTCTAATCTACCCTTACAAAAACCCCAAATGTGGTTTGTCTGCGAAATAAGCCAATCAATAATGTGAGACCTTACAGGTCCAAAGAAGAATTTTCCATCCATGCTAGAGATTATTTAAAATAGAACACTATAGAGAGTATCAAGCTACCCCGAGAAGAAGCCAGACCGATATGTCCATGAAAGTATACAAACGTAGTTAAATTGCTTAAAACATGCCAAAAGGGCGGGGGCGGGGGCGGGGGCGGGGGGTGGAATAGGTTTTGTTAACCGAAAATTGTCACTGAGGTGATTTTTCCAATTAACAATTCGGGGGACTGGAATCAGGGTTGATTTCAGTCGGAGAGGTATCACGTAGTTCGATACCCTTGGCTTCTTAATAAAACCTGTAAAAAAGCAATAGTAATGGTAGGCAAGAATTAATGTAATAAAAGGATCACGAGTAACACTTTTTTATTGATAATGAAAACATAACGGGAGTACAATGAAGTTTTCAGGTAGCAATGGTGATGGAATCAAAACACTCAGTTGGATATGGCGATGGACTTCTCATGCACGTCGACAAGTGGAAAAAATCTGTGGTAGGGTTTTTTTGTCCTCCCCATTTTTCTTTGACAATATGATGTATATATAGGTCCCGTTTCTTGCCATGCTTTCCTATAACTTCGGTATAGGGTTTTAGCAATTTACGGGACTTTCCTTGGCGATCAACGAGTTTGTTGGGGGATTTGATCCCTAAAATCAAGCGATTCCTTCTTTGACAGATTGTGTAGGAGTTGACTCCCAATTCAAATAAAACTCTTAGTGGCGGGAATGAGCGTATTTCTTTACTTGTCTTGAACGGTGGCGTTTTGTGCTTGACACTTACTGTTAGTTTTTAGTGGATCGGGGTACTCAGGTATCTCGCCCTCTTCCCATTCATTTGAACTACGTATGAGTGTATCGGGATATCAGGGTACTGGGATACCGGGATTCCGGATGGCAGAGGGGTGCTAGGATCCTGTAACAGTGGAGTCTTTGAAACCTTGTCTTATGAGTTTCTTGGTACCTTCTGGATCTAGGAACCCTAGATCTTGGTCTGGACTGGTAGGGGGTTGTACACGACCGATTTGTAGAGTGGCGGGGTACCAGGATGCCCTTCTATGATGTCTTTTTATCTCGATTTATCTCCCAAAGTTGATGGAAAATTCTTCTTTGACCCCTGCCATTTTTAGCGGTTAACAGAAGTCCCCCCTAACTTGAACAACGGTACCTGGGGTCAGGATTCTTAGTTCGCTTGAAGAATTTTCTATCCCGTTTGTTGGTCTACTCTTGTCTGGCTGGCTTCCATCATTTAGGAGGGAGTCTTCATTGGATACGATGGTATTTAATGCACAATCCACGTGTCAGACATTGATTGCTCCACGGATTTAAACGAGCCATTTTGGCGTGATTTTCTCGAAACCTCCTCGAACACGTTTTCAGCCATTACTCCACGTTTCCTTTTCTATTCCGGTAATCGTCCAACTTCCCTCTATAAATATACCACTTTTTCCCTCACTTATGCTTTTAGAAATCAAGAACTAGTTTTTTTTCTTCTCGAGTCTCTTTCCTCTCCAAGAACCTTCTTTCTTTTCTTCCTTCTATTACAATGGCATCACCTTCAAAGCTTCCTACCTCTATTCAGGACCTTCCTCCAGCCTTATTGAATCCTCAACCCACTTCATCAAATCCTCGTCCAACTTCTGCCAATCCTTCTAATAGCCTCGAAGACCTTTTAGACATGCAGCGGGCGGACTCGGAGGAGAGTTCCCTAACGACTAGAGGAAAGAAGCGCGGTCGGGATGAAGGTGATGTCGGTGGTGATGGTGCCCTATCTCAGCACCGTCGTTCTGGTAGGAATCCCCGAATCGGGTCAGGTTTCCACAACGGACCTGAAGACCCGGTCCAAATAGTGGACGAAGAGGACGATGCCGATGCCGATGCCGATGCCGATGAAGGGTAAGAGGAGGATGATAACATTCCTACTGTCGACTCTGCCGGATTTCTTGTTGGACCCCTATCCTCCTTTCATGATGGCCGGATCATCTCGGACTCGATTTGTACAATCGATACCCTGGCTCGTCTAAGGACGGTTTATAGAATCCCAGATACTATCAGTCTCTCTCTCCCGCATCGGGGCTATGATGTGTATACCCCCCATCCAGGCCGCCTACTAATTCACGTTTCTACTTTGGAGTGCGGGGTCAGGCTTTCTCTTCATCCTACCCTTCACAGAGTACTTGTCGCCTTGAAGTTGGCCCCCCTCCAAATTTCTCCTGGGTTCTGGAAGAACCTGACGGGGTTCCTGGTGCTCTGGAATGAGCAGTGTGAAAAAGATGATGTGTTGAGGGAGCCCGGTTTCGACGAGATTCACTACATCTACCAAGTAGCGAGTATGGTACCTCGAGGCCAATTCTACCTGAGGCCTAAGAACAAGATGAGGTTCGTCGTTCCCAGGGCGAATGTGAAGTATAAACAGACCTGGAAGGATGAATGGGTCATGGTTGAGGGTTATTGGGGCCACTCAGTGCTTATAGGTGGAGTTGAGTATCCAGTCCCTACCCAATTCTCTTCAAAAGATAAGTGGAGCACAGGGGTACTTTCTACAGAATCTAGGGGGGTTCTCAAAAGGATCCAGGATAGGAGTTACACAAAATTTAAGTATCCTACCTGTAACGCCTTTGAGGGTGCCCGGTTGGAGCGGTATCTGAAGATATCCATCGCAGATCCGGGTAGATGACTCTACCATTATGCCCGGTTCCATTTTTTTTATTTTTACATTGTACTAACCATTTTTTTTATAGTTTCTGCTACTCCCCTCCTATCATATTCTTCTACTTCTTCTGGGCCGGTATTCTTGGATTCCTTTCTGGCATGTTCTCTTGTTTCTTCACCTCCCGGTGCTGGTGTTGTATCTAGGTCTCAACCGCTTGAATCAACCCCTCCTCTGGCTATTACGGGGTTGCCATCACCTCTTCCTGCCTCTCCACCTGCTAAGATCGCAGCACGCCCATCTCTGAGTGAGATGTTGGCACGGGCAGCTAAAACTAAAGTTTCTCCACTTCCTGTCCCGAAACAGGCTCCTAGTGTTGCTGTTACCAAGCCTGCAATGATGGCTTCCCCTCCTCCTCCTCTTCCTCTTCCTCTTCCTCTTCCTCTTCCTCTTCCTCTTCCCCCAACTGTACCAGCTAAGCACCCAGTCTGGGGGGAGAAAGAGAAGATTGCTGCTGCCAGGGCACCTCTTCCTCCCGATCTTCCTTCAGGGTCGGGATCACGGGACCATAGCAAAGAGGAGATCATCTCCAATTTCATTGCTACTTGTCCTGGTGGTGGCCTACAGTCAATGTCCTCCTTGCCTACTGATATCTTGGTGACCAATGGGGCTTCTCTGCTTGCCGAGGTATGAAACTTGACCCTTCAGCTCACTTGGTATAGATTTCTGTTAACCAGAAAAATAGGCAATTAATTCAAGGAAGAACTTTCCACATTAAAGAGCCTCATCACTCTCTAAAACCCACCGCGGAAACATCCCCGATTACTCGAAAGCGCCTAATAAGAAGGAAGACCCGGTCCATCACGTGCCGCACCTCCCCCTTGACATACTGGGTTTGAGAGCGGCTCATCAAGGAACCAGACTCCCCAGAGAACGCCTATTGAGAAGGGGGACCCGGTCCACCAAGGACCCCACTTCCCAGACGTGGTCTATCATAGACCCAGCTCCTATAGAGCGCCTAGTAAGAGGAAAGACCTGGTCCAATGGAGGACCCTCTCCCAACCAGCAACCCGGCTAAGAACCATCCTAAGCAGTGCCTACCTAATCATGCATAACCCCCTCTCGCAACTGGAACGACCCATTAGAGAAGAATTCCCTGGAAAGCTCTAAAGGGCTAACATCGGTCATAGTAACCAGCGAGCCACAACCCTTCCAAGGGCTGATGCCAGCCCTCACCCCAGCTCACATGGGATAAAGGAGGGACTGGGAACAACCTGCAAAGCTTCAGCACCAGCCTATTAATGTGAGGCAGCAAGCACGAGTGAGGAAAGACAAATAGCCTACGGTCGGGATCATCTGCTGGCCACGTTGCATCAATGGTTAAACCACACTCCATCTCAGCCCTAGTTAGAGGTCAACTATATCATACATGAGAGGGGATTCTGCGATTCTCTAGCACAATATTCACAGGAACCCAACAAGCACGAAGAAGGGAATGGTGGAGGAAGGAACCTGACAGTGTGCAGCGGGACAGGCGCTGACACTGTCCCCCGCCAGACCAGATTTTGATAACAACCTCCCACTACTGCAAGGACCCCATCTGACCAATCAAAATCTCTTAAAACACCGCATGTTCACCATATCAGCCCTACAGAAACGCCTATGTGGACCTAAGGCCTAGGTGGAACGATCAAGGCCTTCCAAGGTGCGTGGACACCACAACCCTGCTCAAAAGTAGAGGTTAGGATCAGCCTCGTGAATTCCGCCCTGGGACTAGGGCTCCTACCTACCAAAACCAAGCCCCCAGCGAAGGAAGAGCCCGATGGCACGATCCTAACCCTCGATTCTGTACTGTCGCGATTGCTGGCAAAAGGGAACGGTGGAGATGGAATCAAGGATTCCCGCCTAAATGAGCTACTCCCACCTACCCCCCTACCAGAGACATTATAAATACCCCTACATTCCAAGAATAAGGGGTAGGGACCTGAAAACCCAGACTTCTACTTGGATACTTCCTCGCCTAACCCAAGCTCCTATGTGTGATCTACTTGGCTACTACCCTGCCTAAATCAAGCTCCTATGAGACTTCTACTTGGCTACTACCTCGCCTAACCCAAGCTCCTATGTGTGATCTACTTGGCTACTACCTCACCTAAATCAAGCTCCTATGAGACCATCATACTCGGCTACTACCTCACCTAACCCAAGCTCATATGCGTGACCTACTTGGCTACTACCCCGCCTAATTCAAGCTCCATTACGTTACTACACCTAGCAATAAGTTACTCTTAGTTCCAACTCCCAAACATGATAATGTACTTAGCAGTCATGCTCTTTCCCTTTGTTGTAATAACTCTCCGTAACAGGCGGAGTTGTTTGTAATGTACCCCATCGCTAAATAATAAAAAGCCCTCTCATTTACTGTAGAGAGCTACCCCAGTCACACTCCCTATATAGCCTAAATACACTATCTCAACCTCATTCCCCCTAGTAGGATCGATCCTATTGCATTGTATCGGTCCCTGGCAACCGGAACAATGGCCCCCTCCGGTATCGACCCCGAGAGGAGAGGATCCATCCCCTACCCAGTCCGGACCAGCCACGGCGCACCCGTACGTCGCAGTCCAGGTTGTCCTAAGAAGGTCCTAACGGATTTTTAAGGATAACAATTTCTTTTAGAGATACTTACTGTTTTTCTTATTTTTTGTAGGGTTTCAAGTTTGCATTGGTTATGGGGCAGCAGGTTAAGGCTCTGAAGGAGGCCAATCTCACGGTCCATACGGAGCTGGCGAAAATGTAACCTCCCTAGTTCAGTTTGCTTCTGAGTCTGAATCTAGAAGGCAGACTACTTTAGTGGAGCTGGAACGGATGAGGCATGCTTATGACACAGAGACGATCAAGTCCACATGCCACCGGGCTGAAAGGGAAACTGTAAAGGCAAAGAAGGCTATCTTTCTTGATGAGAACCGATTCTTACGGGGTTCTGTTAGTATCCTGGAATCCAGGGTGGATTCCTCCTTCTTGGATGGATACTTCACTGCCTCGTACGAGGTCGAGATTAAATTATGGCTAAGGCTGCCCAATTTACAGATCAAGACTAGGGAGGTCCTCAAGCTGCCTTTGTTCCAGAACCAACCGAGAAGGAATCTCAGGATCCTCCTACTGCTCAAGATAATTTAGGGCAGCATTATGTGCGTCCTACTGGGGTAACAAACCCTCCTGTTGAAACAGGTCTGCCAGGAGTTGGGGAAGTTCAGGTTGCTGTTGGAGCTAAGGTGGCCGAGGAGGTGGATGGAACTGGGCAGGAGGAACAAGTAGGAGAAAAGCAGCCGGATGCATGACTCTATTTTTTATTGTTTTATTTTTATATTCATCCTTATTCTTGTAGCCCGGAAGGGCACCCTGATTGATTGAATGAAACTTCTAATTTTTTTTATTTTTTTTTTTTTTTTTGCAATTACACTGTTTTACTTGCGATATAAGCTCACTTGTAAAACTTACATCCCTGTATAGGATGATACTTGCACGTTTGTATGTGACCCACATAAAACTTACTCGAAACATTGTAAATGCCTAGCTCCAAGCTCGCTTGGTTGGCAACGGAAGAATCCATACTGGTATTATCTTCTGGAAGAAATTCTTGGACGATAGTCCCCTTGCAAGATCTAGCATAAGTTGGCAATATTTTGGCTAAGCAAATTTGATCAAGTATGGGACGACCTTAACCAGAGCAAATCGAACCGGGTAGGGAGCCAAGGTTGCCTGGGTAGCTCGATTTGAACATTGTAAGTATGAATCCCTGGTGGGATGAAGTATCAGGCATCTTGAGAAGGTAACTTGACTCCTTGGTGTCCTATCCTGGTAGGCAACTAGGGCCACTTTAGTATCAGGATTTTATGTGTAGACATGGTGAAGTAAGGTATCAAGTATCCTGATAAGGTATCTTGATCCCTTTGGCGGTCGGTCCTGGTAGGTGATCGGTTCATTTCTATACATGTTTTAGGCCACGATTTCCTATTATTTATGCTTTGTTCTCGAGTAAATTAGGTTGTTTAATGTGTTTGTTAAGCATGTGTAGGTCCACTCCGTTCAAGTGGTGTTAAATCTTATTTTAGAAGAAAAGGAATCAAAAGATGGAGAAAAAGAGCAAATTGGAAGAAACAAGGAAAAGATGATTTCCGGCCAGTGCAGAACCTCTATGTTATGGGGCCCATATCTCTCAGCTTCGATTGCATTGTGTGTCCTACCACCTATGGATTGAAAGCCCCGGAAGTCTAGTTTCCGGTGCACTTTTCGGATCGTAATTATGATATTCCTAGAAGAAGTTAGACTGATTTAGTAACCAAAGGTCAGGGGTGAAATGTTTACTGTGGCCCAGACCGCCCCCCGTGCTACTTGTCTAGGTTGCGACCTGGGTAGCGACCCAAAACAGAAGTGCTCCGCTTCCTGTGCAGCTATGGACGCAACTTGTCTAGGTAGTGACCTGGGTAGCGGTAACTCATAAATTTGGTTCGTTTGGGACAACAAGTGACCTATTTTTTAGAGGATTATATATAGAAATTGATATCTTATTTTGAGAGAGAGCCACCACACATGGATTAGACCCTGTTAACCGTCTTTTTTGGCAGGGGTCCAAAGAAGAATTTTCCATCCATGTCAAGGTCATTTGATTGTTGAAAGAATGAACCCAGGATCCTGAGGATCCCGCTACCACACTGGTACCGGGTACCCACTACCTCGCACCTGGTACCCGGTACCCCGTACCCCGTACCCCGTACTTGGCACCCAGTACTCCGCACCTGGTACCCGATACCCCGCACCCAAATCGGTCCTCTAAGCACCTCCCAACCACCTAACATAGAAGGTGTCAACAATCGAGGTCGTAATGCACCATCTGTCATATTACCAAGGAAGACCAGAACCATGCTACAAGAAGGACAGTATGCGCTAGCATTTAAATACAAGGAAGGTTGACCTCTCTGGCCATTCATAACGCAATTAATGGAGATAGTCAACCTTATTAATGGAGATAATCAACCGTATTAATGAAGATAGTTAACTCTTTAATAGCCATTCATAATGCCATTAATGAGAAATCAGTCAACTCTTTTATAGCCATTCATAACGCCATTAATGAGAGAATATTCAACTCAATTAATGCCAAATCAGTGTTCCTGTAACTATGGATTGATTGACTAAATTAATGGAGTGAGCAACAAGAATTAGAACCTATAAATAGGACAAAGCTCTCTATTGAGAGGGGATCTTCTTCTGCTTATTTTTTCTTTTATATTGATTTCAGAAAAGGGCCTATGCCGGCCAATGATTGTAAGCTCTCTGGAGCACTTATGTTGTATGATTCTCCTGCTTGTGTAAGCTCCTTGGAGCATGCCTTATTGATAAATATATAAAGGATCTCTCTCCACCGGATACTACCTAGGGGTTTTTCAGCATATGATCATACGTGATGCTTTTTCCTCCTAGGCCAGTCCACCTTCTACCAAAAGAATTGTCAATCTCCCTTCTATCTCTTTTATTATGCATGTATATGAATTAGACTCTGACCCCGCTGGCCACATGTTCATATAAAGTTCCACATACAAAGAAGGGGAAAGAACCTCCAGACTAGCAAGAAGAACCAAGGTGGTCTCACCTTCCACGACCACATCTATATCATTGAAGAGCGCATATCCCTCCCCATACTTGCTTGCTATTCGAGTCGGGGAATTACAAAAGAGATCCAGAAAAGAGTACCAGACACTGGGTGCGAGGTACGGGTATAGTGTACCGGGTACGAGATTCGTCGTCATCCTACTACTATATCCCACACTCAGTCGATTTGTAGGAACCAGTGGGGTATCGAGCTACAAGGTATCCCGCTAGCCTAGATCTATCCCGATCTGGGTCCCCCATAAACCGTTAATTAGATTTTTCACCCCGGTGACAAATTTTCGTTAACACTTTGGCGCCGTCTGTGGGAAGTTCACTAGACCAACGTGGCTTCCTTGTCTCTACATGAGCGTATGTTTCTTTATCCCTTACATATTATCATGTTACATGTGATTTAACACATTCCACTACTATATTCACTACATGTTTATACCATGACACTATGATGCCATGATACTTTATTTCGCCCTACTAGTTCCTTTATTACTATTGTAATTATATAAAAAAGATTGCATGGAATCCTGCTATGATTGATTGATATTTTCGCCTAATATATGTTGCCACTTAAATATGTTGAACATATGGAGTGCATCATGATGTAGATCCATAGGATCTAATTTATTTATTACCATGAAAGCTCAACCTTCTACTATTGAGGTGATTGATTCATTATTCATGGCATATTATTCATGTGGTATACCCATTATCCATATTTGTATATACTGCATGTGCATCACAAATAGTGCTCACCTTGTCATTTGACGACTTTTGTTTGATATGGAGCAAATATGATGTATGGGGCTCCTAGTGGAGCCGGTATCCTATGCTACGCCGATGCAGCAAGTCTGCTTATATACCTGTAGAGCTCATCTACAGCTGCTCCGCTACTAGTAGATCTCATATCAAGCAGATCCGCTCCGGTACACCCAGAGCTCCTATGCAGTAGATCTGTACCTCTCCTGCTTCCGTACAGAAGATTTGCTCCACTACTGGTAGATCTCTAATCCAGCAGATCCACTCCGGTACTTTTAGAGCTCATATGCAGCAGAGTTGCACCCATCCTGCTTCCTTACAGTTGATTTACTCCGGTACTGTTAGAGCTCCTACCCAGTAGATCTACCAGATTTGCACTTATACATATGGATCCCCTCATGTCACCGGATCCACTCTTCAAACGCTCCTAGTTCTCAACTATTCAAGTACTAGGAGATAATGGGAAGCAATTCGGAAGATTTTCGATCAAGCCTGAGAATTTCTACTGCTGATGGGTCAACTTCAAGAATTAAACTGTATCATCTCAGAAGGAACCGGGTTTCGAGTCTTATATGGTTTGAAAGGTACAGAAGTTAGCTTTCCGTAAAATTTTACGGTTTGTAATTTCAAGGTTTCTAGAATGACTTATGACCATTTTACTACCTAAAGGTCAGCCCAGAATTTCTGCTGCTGATGGGTCAACTTCAAGAATTAAACTGTATCATCTCAGAAAGAACCGGGTTTCAAGTCTTATATGGTTGGAAAAGTACGGAAGTTAGCTTTCCGTAGAATTTTTTGGTTCACGATTTCGAGTTTTCTAGAATGAGTTATGATCATTTTACTACCTAAAGGTCAGCCCAGAATTTCTACACGGGATTTTGGAAATAAAGCATTGCGGGCTGCCTCTGTGAGCACTAGGAGTAGCACGACTAGTAGAAGACCAGTGGCTCATCACCCTTTGTATCGGGGTCTAACAACACCCAAGTGAGCTACTATTGTTTTGATTCTTTTCAGCAAGGTCCAGAGCCTCATTTCAGTTGCTGGGGACTTCTACGATCCTAAGCATGCTTCTGGACCAGTACCATACCGGTGGCTTCTCTCATTTTATACCAGGCCCTTCAACGCCCTAGTAAGCCATCGAAGTCCTGATCCGTTCGAAGATAACCCAGAGGCTTCCAATATTTGCTGAGGCCTCCTACATGCCTAAGCAAGCCTCTAGAGTAGCAGCACCACAGCCAGACTAGTGGCTCCTCACTTTTTATATCGGGCCGAACAACGCCCCAATGAGCCACTATTGTTCCGATTCTTTTCAGCGGGGTCCAGAGCCTCATTTCAGCTGCTGGGTACTTCTTGATGCCCTAGCAAGCCTCTGGACCAGCACCATGTAGGAGGCTCCTCACTTTTGTACCAGGCCCCGTAATGCCCAGGTGAGCCTCCCACGTTTTGATTCATCCGAGTGGAGTCCAGAGCCTTATTTCAGCTGCTGGGTACTTCTTGATGCCCTGGCAAGCCTCTGGACCAGTATCATGTAGGAGGCTCCTCACTTTTGTACCAGGCCCCTTAACGCCCAGGTGAGCCTCCCAGGTTTTGATTCGTCCGAGTGGAGTCCAGAGCCTCATTTCAACTGCTGTGTACTTCTTGATGCCCTACCAAGCCTCTGGACCAGTATCATGTAGGAGGCTCCTTACTTTTGTACCGGGCGCTGTTAGAATTATGCTCAATAGCAAGAGTGTAATATTGTAATTGACAGTCTTTTTCATATTAATAAAGTGATTTCTGGTTTAACAAATCTTATAGCATTTATAGTTTAATATTATAATTGTCAAAGTAAATAATCATAAGGTCTAAAGACTATGGGAAAAGAAGAATTGTTCGTACATCTGGATATGTATGAGGTAGACACAATTCTTTAGTTAGTCTTGAATAATGTTCACAACTTAAGTTAAAGGTTGGGCACCTTTATCTTGTTAAAGTTGTAGAATTCTTTTGCTAGCATTTGAGTGGGATCAAATGAGATATGATGAGTCTAAAATCATCGGAGTGTCTTCGAGTAAAAGAATCTAGTGCACTAGGTGCATTGAACTGGATCACAATGAAAAACTTTATCTAGAACCGTCAATAGATAATAGTCTTTTCATTATCAGGACAATCGGAGAGTCTATCTTAATCCTGAGATAAATGATGGACTTGTGGTTGCAAGTGATATCATTTGAGTTATCAATGAGTACGATTATATATCATAGTCGATCCTCGATAGTTTGGTGATATTCATTTGTTAATCGATAGAGGACTTCATTTATAGATATGGAATTCATGGCTCCATTTATTAAATGAGAGTATAATATCATCATCTGGATGTTTTGAGGTAATTGGATATTAAATCTCAACGTTGAGTTTTCGATAGTGGCTATTGAAAACATGGCTTCTGGACAAGTCAAAATATCCAAGTTCAAAACGTGGTCATATGAGTAAATATGGTAACTTGGAGAGTTATAGGCGGTCTATGAACTCTTGGCGATTACTGATATTAATCACGAGGATACACTATCTCCAACATGATTGTCTAGGGTCAGAATGAGGAACATCTTCTTATTCTATCTTTATTTAAGAGTTCAATTTTAGCTCTTTAGTGGAATGAGTTAAAATTAATGGATCGGACCTAAGTGAATCATTTGTTGATTGTGATTAGGTTATGTCTATTGAAGCTTAAATTTAGATAGCCCGCTAACATCCCCAATCCACACGGACTTGTATGGATCACTTGATATATTCTACCAGACCAATTTATGGGTCCATCTAGAATTGCATTTAATATATTAAGAATATAATTTGCACATTATTTGTTTAATGGGCTTGTAAGGATTCCCGTTTTGTTGATTGGCTTATTTCGTGGTCAAACCACATGTTGGGGTTTTGAATGTAAGGGTAGTCTAAGTGATTAATGTTGAAGATCAAAGGCCCTTCCATGACCTCAAGATACAAGCACGCCAAAGGTATAATCTCTTGTGCTTGGTTTTCTTTGAAGAGAATTAGTAGCACACACACACTTAGCATTCTTGCTATGATTGCATATTTGCTTATTTTTATGTGCATCTCTTCACATGTCACTTTACACACTAGCATTTTGGTTGATATATCTTGTTGTGTGTATATGTGCCTTATAATTCGTTTCCCGACATTGTTCGGAAATGTCCGCGCTTGCACTAATGAGTGCTTGGTTTCGCGCGAAGACCGCCTATGGAGAATGCCCTTGGCTTCTCCTTGGTTTTCACCATTGTTGGTGATCGGCGGTTATGATCGGTGGCCTGGCCGCCGAATGAAACCGCCGTTTCAGTCCAGATTGGTCTGAAGCAATTATGCGGTCCAGATCGGCGGTCACGACCGCCGTTCGAAACTGCCGTTCATACCTGATCGATTTTAATCTCTCGGGTTTGATTCGACGGTTGGATCGGCGGTCACGAAACCGCAGAATGAAACTGCCGTTGATGCTCTGTTCTTCACGAGCTCAATTCGGCGGTCGTTATCGGCGGCCTGGCCGCCGATTGAAAGCGTCGAATGGTGCGTTTCAGGGGCAAAATTGTCTTTTCACATGCCCAATTCTTGATGTCTATAAATATCTTATTTTCTCATTCTCTGATCAAGCTTCTTGAGTTATTAGAACCCTAAACTTTCAAGAGAGATTTTTGAGAAAAAATCAAATCAAGAACTCAACTTTAAACACTCAAATCAAATCCCTTTTGCATCAAATTTCATATTTGATCTTCTATGCCTTCATAGAATTAATCCATGCATGGTTTTGAATCATCACATCTTATTTGGTATGTTCTTCACTAATTTCATATTACTTTAGTGTTTTTCATATTAATACATCTCTTTAATTACTTGTATGCTTTTGATTATATGCTAGATACAAGTTAGAGATTATTTGTGATGAAAATGATTGAGTATTGATTGTGATAGCTAATTAGGTTTTTGCTTAATCTTGATTAGCTAAGCTATTTGACATGTCATTTAGCAATTGATATCTAGGGTTGATTAAATTGATTATATCATCATCCTAGATAAGCATCTAAGGTTACCTAGCCTTGTTTGTTATTTGAATATTCATATATATTCACATAGGTTGTTTCTCTTCATTGAGAAGTAAGTCTTAAGGCTAAGAGTGCTTAGGCCTCAAGCAAATTGGAATAGGGTTGCTAATAAAGGCCCGCTGGGTAGAAGTGAGGGGTTACAGACCGGAGTGTTAGACGAGGTCTACATAGGTTGTAAACTTCATTTCAATTAGTGATTTCGAGTTCCGAGTGTGGCGCACTAAACAGCCCGTGGTTTTTCCCAGTGGTTGGGTTTCCACGTATACATCAAGTGTTATTTAAATTCCGCACTATATTACACTTGTATGTATTTTTGACTAGTAGGGGCATTTTCGTAAAATTGACTTGCATGCGAAAATTGGGTAATAATTGTTAAAATCTATTCACCCCCCCTCTAGCTTTATATATTATACACACCTCGAGTATTTAAAATTACTTTCAGGGCTGATCAATTATATTAATATATTAATGAAAGGCATGTGGGCTTGTTTCTTTTAGTAAGAATGGGTCTGGTTCACATGTGGGCTTTTTATTTAAAGTCCAATGGATTAAATAAAATAAGGAAATAATATTTGGCCCATTTATTGTAAGTGGGGCGGCAATGCTATGTTTATCGTCAAAAATATTATTTTATTTTATTGTTTAATTAAATGAGAATTAATTAATTTATTAATTATTTATTTAATTAAGAAACAAAATATTTTTCTGATTAGGAAATATGTTTCCTAGAATTATACTATCAGTATACTAAAAGTAAAAGAGTTGTTTGGTAAGAAAATAAATAATTAATTTTATTTATTTAATCAAATAAGAAGTCTTTTTATTTAAGTCAATAAAAGAATAAAAATACTTATGAGTTGTATTAGGGTTAGGAGTCTAAAGTTGATGTGAATTAGGGTGCAACACAAATCCTTTTTTGTAGAGGAATTGCGGCAACCCTAAGACAACAACATGTAGATTTCAGCAACCCTAAAGGAAAAAGGAGAAGAAAATTCGGCCACCCTATATAAGAAATAATATAGGGTTCAGCCACCCTAAGTTTTGATTGGATAAAATTTTCTTTTTCTTCTTCTTCTTCTTCTTCTTCTCATACTCATAGAAAAGTGTTTGATTATTCTACCAAGACAAAAAAGTGAGAAGAGATTATTCTTTTGATGGTACACTAATTGCTTGTTCATCAATAAGCTTATGTGTACAACATCGAATTAGGTTCACGCGAGTTTCGATTAGACCCGGCACGGTTCCGGTTGGAACCGCCGGAACCGGCCGGAACCGGAACCTGAAAAACCGGAACCGGTTTTCCGGTTCCGGTTCTTGAACCGGAACCTGAACCGGCGGAGACCGGTTCCGGTTCCGGTTCAAGAGTTTGGTCGAACCGGCGGTTCGAACCGGATTGGAACCGGCGGTTCCGGTTCCGGTTCGAACCGCCGGTTCACACAATAATTTTTTTTTTTTTTTTTTCTATAAATACCAACCCCCTTTCATTTTTCCTCACACCAATTTCTTCTGAATTCTCTAATTCTAATTTCTCTCCAATGAGAGAATAGAAAAAATTTGCCTTAAAAAAAAAAAATTGCGGTAAAATGTATTTATATATGCCTTAAACTTTGAAAGGCCATAACTTTGTGCTCGGATGTCCGAATCAGGTAATTTTTTTTTTGAAATCATATAGAACGATGCAAGGAATGCGATGGGAGCAAGTCCTGAGGGCTTGTGGCCACCTTTCGAGCCCTAAAAACCCCTTTTTCATCAAAAAAAAGTGTTTTTAAGTGTTGTGTCTATTTCGAATCTCGTTTAAACATAGTAAGAAACCTTTTCCTCCCTATCCCACACCACATCTATGCCCGTCTTGGTCCGGAGAATTACTTTAACATCAGGCTTTGTGTAAATGTACACGTTTTTAAAACATCCTTTATACTACTTATAGTTTTTGTTTGAAACATTATACAAGTATTGAATGTGGCTTTAGTGGCTAGTTTAGTTTGTGTTTTTCTTTTGCAACCATGGTTCAAGCATCCATAAGAACCCATAAATAGTCATTTGTAATTTTATTTTATAATTTAATTTAATTTTGTAATTTGTCATTTATATATTTTATTTTATTAGAGAAGTCTTTTTTTTTTTTTTTTTGTAAAAACAAAAAAAAAAAAAAAAAAAAAAAAAAGGTTCAAAACCGCCGGTTCCAATGGAACCGGAACCGGAACCGGCATATAGCGGTTCCGGTTCCGGTTCCATCAAACCGCGGAACCGGAACCGTGTCACCACTAGTTTCGATCATTAGATTGAGAACTCAAAAGTGACCGGAATAATCTTTGTAGTCTTTTGGTTGTTTTGTGACTAATAAAAAAAAAAAAAAAATTTGTTTGTCCATTCTCAGGTACGCAATTCAAAGAAAGGGGAGACCACGCTCCTAGGTGATTCACTTTCGTGCTAGGATTGAAGATCTTGCGGATTACCATAGATGTAAGTCAATCGGATCACGCGACAAAAGGTATTATACTTTTTGTTACTTTATATGTTTGTTTAATTAATTTAAACGGTTAAGGTTCATCAAAGGAAAAATTTTAAAACATACTAAATCTATTTTTAGTCTCGCTTCCGCTGCGTGTACTACGATTTTTCCCTACAGGCGCCTCAACGCCCAAGTGAGCCTCCTAGGTTCCGGTTCGTCCGAGTGGAGTCCAGAGCCTCATTTCAGTTGCTGGGGACTTCTAGGATCCCAAACATGCCTCTGGACCAGTACCATCAAAGGAGAACCAGCAGTTCCTCACCTTTTGTATCGGGCCTAACAACGCCCAAGTGAGCCTCCTAGGTTCCGGTTTGTCCGAGTGGAGTCCAGAGCCTCATTTTAGTTGCTGGGTACTTATTGATGCCCTAGCAAGCCTCTGGACTAGCATCATGTATAAGGCTCCTCACTTTTGTACCGGGCCCCTCAATGCCCAAGTGAGCCTCCTAGGTTCCGGTTCATCCAAGTGGAGTCCAGAGCCTCATTTCAGCTTATGGGTACTTCTTGATACCCTAACATGCCTCTGAACCAGCATCATGTAGGAGGCTCCTCACTTTTGTACCGGGTTCCTCAACGCCCAAGTGAGCCTCCTAGGTTCGGGTTTGTCCGAGTGAAGTCCAGAGCCTCATTTCAGCTGCTGGGTACTTATTGATGCCCTAGCAAGCCTCTGAACCAGCATCATGTAGGAGGCTCCTCACTTTTGTACCGGGCTCCTCAACGCCCAAGTGAGCCTCTTAGGTTCCGGTTCGTCCAAGTAGAGTGCAGAGCCTCATTTCAGTTGATGGGGACTTCTAGGATCCCAAACATGCCTCTGGATCTGTACCATCAAAGGAGGACTAGCAGTTCTTGATTTCTTGTACCGGGCCACTCAAAGCCTCTGTAAACAACCGAGGTCCCGGTTCGTTCCGGAGGAATCTCGAGCCCCATTATGATTGTTGAAAACTTTCATCTACCCCGAGCAAGCCCCTAGACCGGCGGTAGTACTTGGGGACTGGAAGCTCACCATTCTCTCTTGCAATCCCCTAAAGGAGGATCGGTGACTCCTACATTCAGAGATCTGACTGGGTTACCGATCTGTGATAAAAGCGCCTGAAGACCGGGATTTCTTGTGTAGAAATACCTGATGCCCTGGACCGGGATAACCCTTCCAAGAGGATGGCCATAGCGAGCCAGGAGGGGTATATAACACTCCTGATGCCCTGGACCGGGTTAACCCCTTTATGAGGATCTCCATTACTGAATCAAGACCAGGAGGGTTACATAGCACTCATTATGCCCTGGACTGGGTTTACCCCTCCAGGAGGATCTCCATAACTGATCGCCTCAAGACCAGGAAAAGCCATATGGCATTCCTGCTGCCTTGGTCGGGGAATACCCTCCTCCAGGAAGTATCTAGTGCACAAGTGCTTAAGTGGTATAGTTGCCAGCCAGACTAAGGGTGTGAAGTCATCCTCCAGACTAGGAGAGCATATACGGCAATCCTGAAGCCTCGGTCGGGGAATACCCCCCCTCCAGGACATATTGCCTAAGGACCAGGATCGCTTACCAAGATACCTGATGCCATATATTCGCCATATGAAGAACCGGTGCTTAAGTGACCTTAGTTGCCTACCAGGACATTTTCGCCTAAGCACCAAGACTCCTGATGTTGGAATATCTAGTACCCTGTTTCGCCTAGGCCAAATGTGCTAGGAACGATTTTCGTTTCAAGTGATGATTACTAGCAAAAAGGGATGAGCAAAATTCTTCATGCATTTCGGATCCTGACTCCAACTCCAACCCCAACTAGGTACTGGCGTTCAAGTTAGGGGGGACTTTTGTTAACCGCCTTTTTTGGCAGGGGTCCAAAGAAGAATTTTCCACCCATGTCAAGGTCATTTGATTGTTGAAAGAATGAACCCAAGATCCTGAGGATCCCATTACCACACTATCCCGGTACCCCGTACCCCACACCTGGTACCCACTACCTCGCACATGGTACCCGGTACCCGGTACCCCGGACCTGGTACCCAGTACCCCGCACTTGGTATCCCGTACCCCGTACCCCGTACCCCGTACCCCGTACCCCGTACCCCGTACCCCGTACTTGGTACCCAGTACCCCGCACCTGGTACCCGGTACCCCGCAACCAAACCGGTCCTCTAAGCACCTCTAAGCACCTCTCAACCACCTAACATAGAAGGTGTCAACAATGGAGGTCGTAATGCACCATCTGTCAGATTACCAAGGAAGACCAGAACCATGCTACAAGAAGGACAGTATGCACCAGCATTCAAATACAAGGAAGGTTGACCTCTCCGGCCATTCATAACACAATTAATAGAGATAGTCAACCCTATTAATGGAGATAATCAACCGTATTAATGAAGATAGTCAACTCTTTAATAGCCATTCACAATGCCATTAATGAGAAATCAGTCAACTCTTTTATGGCCATTCAAAACGCCATTAATAAGAGAATATTCAACTCAATCAATGCCAAATCAGTGTTCTTGTAATTATGGATTGGTTGACTAAATTGATGGAGTGAGCAACAAGAATTAGAACCTATTGTTAACCGCCTAAAATGGCGGGGACCAAAAAAGAATTTTCCATTAGCTTTAAGAAGAAAGCCGGGATGCAAAGTAGCAACGGGAAAGATATCCGGGTACCCCGTCTGCTAGCTGAGGTGCTAGAGTAGGAGCTTCCACCCACCCCGGTCAGGTCCAAAATCTCTGGAACTAGGAAAACACTAGAAAGCCGTAAAAAGAAGGGCCTTAAAGACACGACCATCATAAGATCCTGGCATCCAGCTACCCCGAGTTTCTTGGTACCCAGATACCTGGAACCCCGATATTTGCAAACATCGGGGTTAGGAAGAGCAAGAATGACGCGGGGTACCTGGAGTACCCCGACCAGCAAAACTCGTGACATACACATGGCAAGATATACACCAGGATCCCAATAGACCGACCCCGCTGAAGCAGGAGGCGAGCACCTTGAAGAGCAGACTACATATAAAAGCAAACACTAAAACGTCACCGTTCAAGATAAAAACTTAAGATACAACGCGGCATTCATTCCCGCCCTGTAGGGTCCTATTTTAAATAGGAGTCAACTCATTCGGAACCGGGAAAGAAGGAACCACCTGATCTTTCGAGATCAGTGTCCCGACGAATTCGCTAAACTTCAAAGGAAGACCCGTGCACCACGGAAACCCTAGACCGAAGTTCTAGGAGTGCTCAACAAGAAAGCGAGCCTATATATTGATCATGTGATGACAGGAAAAAGGGATCGAAAACCCTACTTCACTTTTTCTACTTATCGACAGGCACGAAAAGCTCCATCTCCATTGCTCCCCTATATGCTTTATTTTTCCCATGTTGTATTATTGATATTTCAAATACCAGGTTGTAAAGATCGTACCTAAATTGACATATATATCAACAGTTTTTCTACTTTATACTTCCACCATATAAGAAATTTATCCATCTTACTACTTACACCCAACATAACACTTGATTTACGAGAATCAGCGGGGTATCAGGCCACTAAGTACCTCGCTACCCCCAATCTACCCCGATCTGGGTCCGTTACAAGTAGGTAACTATCGCACCCAGCGGAGTCCAAAGAACTAGCGGGATATCGGGGTATACTGCATCCCGCTAGCCTAGGTCTAATCAGATCCGGGTCCCTCACAAACCGTTAATTTGAGATTGCACGCCGGTGACAATTTTGGGTTAACACTTTGGCGCCGTCTGTGGGAAACGAACCCCCCACCATTAACAAACTTTAAAGATTCAACTCAGAAGAGGATAGAAGATAGAATATGAGGCTCCGATCCTCCCAAGGGCAACCCGCAAACTTAGGGCCCCATTCCCTCGCTTCCACCCAAAGAAATCAAGGGAAAAGGAAGGGAACCAGAAGCCAGATCCCGGCACCAGTCCCACCACCAAATCCCGGATCAACACTACCAGACCCCGTGGTCCCAGAAGCGGCTAGGGAGGCCATAGAGCAACATGCCACTGCCTAAGTGGAAAGCATCTGCCTTCGGATGATCGCCCAAAGGATACCCTTCGAGGCACCTCGACTTACAGAAGAGACTAGACCAAGTACCCGGGCACCGATTTTTGATAGACTCGGACCACCTTTACCCATGCATAATCATCCTGAAGATCTAAGACACCGGTTGGCAAAATCAGCTATTGACATCCCGCCAAGAAAGGCCCAGTCGACAACCAGGCCAGCGGTAAGAAAAAGGGATCCTCAACCCGACGCAGGTGGCAGTACTAGATCCATGAGGGATCAGCAGGGTACCGGTCGATGGGAAAATGAGCGTAAGGAACCTGTTGGGGAATCAGAAACCTCTGACAATGAAGACTCAGTAGCACGATCTAAACACAACGGATCTAAACACATCCATCAAGGATCTAAATGCCTTGAGGATCAGATGGCCAAGATGGCGAATGAGCTCGAGGAACTAAAGAAAGGGAAACAACGGGGTACTCAGAAGAACCCTCTAGGGGAGATGAACGCACCTTTTTCCAAGAGGATTCGGGAAGCCGAGTTACCCCCCAAGTTCAAAATACCCACTGAGAAGTATTCCGGATCAGAGGATCCCGTGAGTCATATGAAGAGCTTTGTCCACCAGATGGAAATCCAGAACGCTACCCGATCAGCCATGTGCATGATGTTCCCTTCAACACTGACCGACTGTGCTAAAACTTGGTTCAGAAAGTTACCCCCGGGAAGTGTGGATTCATTTACAAAGCTCACTACCGATTTTTGTGCTCAATTTCAGGGGATCAAGCCTCGCCCCAAGGATCCCATCCTACTACAATATGTAATCCATGAACGGGGTGAAACGCTGAGATCTTACGTAGAGAAGTTTCACAAGAAGGTGGTCCAGATGGGAGTGTTCGCCAAGAAGAAGACCCTCGCCAACTTCAGAAGGAACTTGTGGGCTGGCAGGTTATTCCGATCATTTGCCAAACACCCGCCTGAAACATACCAGGAGGCCTATGATAGGGCGCTGGAGCAAGTAGACATAGATGAACAGCTCCGAATTAAGGTTGAACACGACGAAGCCCGGTCATCCAAGCAGTCTAAGAAGGAATCTCCTAAGTCGGCACCTACGAAGAGAGTCCAGAACCCTCCTCCGAATTGATCAACGTACAGGCCGCCGCCTCCTAAATATCGGGAAAGGTACCCTGCTAGAGGAACTCCACCCCGAGCAACCCCTCCGCTAAGAGAGGTAGCCCGTATATCAACTGAGGAAGATTGGTACAACCATTACACTCCTCTCAATGCATCTCAGGAAACCATATACCTAGCCATTCGTGATAAGGGTTTACTCAGGAAGCCCGATCCAATAAAAGTCCCGGCTGATCAAAGAAATCGTTACAAGTATTGTGACTTTCATAAGGATATCGGGCACAACACGTCTGAATGCTATAGCCTCCGTAACCAGATCGAGGGATTAGTGAGAGGGGGACTTTTAACTGAATTCACAAGTACGGGCCAGCATCAAAATGGGAAAGGAAGTACAGAAGGAGATGCGGGATGCAGAAGAAAGGAGGAAAGACGAAGGGAAGGATTTAATGCAACAGATCCAGGTCATCCATACCATCAGTGAAGGGCCAACTCTAGCCGAGATTTCCAACAATTCAAGAAAGAACCATGCTAAAAAGATCCCGAAGCTCGCTGCTAGCCAAGATGTGTTCCAGGTATCCTGAGGGACTCGGGAGTACCCACGGTCCGCTCAGATCATTTTCACTAAGGATGATGCTTATAACACAGTGCAACCCCACGACGATCCAATGGTGATCACAGTCCAGATTGCCAATTGCTGGGTCCACCGCATCCTGATAGACACCGAAAGTAGCGCGGATATCTTGTTTAAATGAGCATTGGAAAAACTCAACCTTAAAAATCCTTAGTACAATAGTTGCACTACACCTCTATACGAATTTACCAGGGACTCCGTGATGCCAATAGGAACACACATCTTGCCCGTGATAATTGGAGAAGCCCCCTTTCAGCAGAACATCATGACCGAGTTCATCGTGGTAGATACCCCATCCGCTTACAATGCGATCTTAGGAAGACCTTTCTTGTTAGGTATCCGGAGAGTCCTGTCCATTTATCATAATGTCCTAAAATTTTCAGCTGGGACCGAAGTAGGAGAAGTCAGGGGAGACCAGCAAGCAGCCCGCACATGTTATGCAGTGTCTGCCAACCCTGCTGCGTTAGCAAGGCAATATGCCCACGTTATCCATAAGCCGGGTATCGGGGAGGCATAATTTGATAACATAATGGGAGAAGAGTGAGAATGGTTTGTGAAATACCCCGTAGAACAGTTTGGAAATGAAGTTGAGTACCCAGTATGTCACCTTGGGAAGAGGGGTCACTCTAGGAGGGCTTAGTCTCAAGATTTTAAGAAGAATGTTAGCTCGGTTGGTATATTTCTGATGTATATACCTCGAACTTTTCGGCTTTGTATTTGCTTTTGAGAATCAATAAAGTCAGTTTATGTGTTCCTAATTTCGCCTAACAAGTCTTCATCGCTCTTTTCTCGCCTCAAAACCAGGAAAAGCCATATGGCATTCCTGTTGCCTTAGTCGGGGTATACCCTCCTCCAGGAAGGACCT
Source organism: Acer yangbiense (assembly GCA_008009225.1). Lineage (NCBI taxonomy): Eukaryota > Viridiplantae > Streptophyta > Magnoliopsida > Sapindales > Sapindaceae > Acer > Acer yangbiense. Next base: position 8,825,930 of record CM017772.1, on the reverse strand, counting down.
GGTGCTAAAACGCATAAGGGGTGTAGTCACCCGCCAGGATCTATCTTATCAAGACCAGGAGAACCTATATGGGCCTCCTGAAGCCTCGGACGGGGAATACCCCCTTCCAGGATGAAGTTGGTGTCAAAGTGGCCTTGGCTGCTTACTAGGACGGTTCGCCAAGAAACCAAGTAGCCGTTCAAGACTACGCATCAAGAAACTGGGCCATCACTCCCAGGGGCCGGACATTTCACCCATATGGGCGACTAAGATGAATCCATCATTAGAATTCCCGACGAGGAAGTCGACAAGGAAAAACAGACAATGATCGTAACATTGAGTGTCTAGTAGCCGATTACTACTAAAGGGGATTATCCACCATCAAGTTGAGGTGGGAGCTAAGCTATACATGAATCAGGGTAATCCTTACTTGGATCACGTACAAACATACAAGTCCCACTCTTGAGCAAGGCATAAGTTTACAAGCAAGCGTATGGAGAAAGGAAATAATCGCAAAAAAAGGGATGGAATTCATTAAGTCAAGCAGGATGCCCAATCCCCGTTACAAGGCTACAAATAATTTACAAGGCAAATCTCATTAAAGTAAAAGGTAAAGTCATGTGTCGCCCCCTTCTCCCACGTACGTTTCCTGTCGGGATACCTCCATCTGCTCTCCTCCAATCTGCTTTCCTTCAAGTGAGCTAGCTACAACCGGAGAACCCGCTTCCTCTATGTGCTGAGCAGAAATCCGTCCTAGGTCGGTTGAAGTAGAAGGGGGATCTTGAGCCTCAACCCCGAGTGAGCCATCAGAGCCAGACAGGTTAGAGGATGGGTCCGGGATGATAGCCTCCTGCGAAAGACCTCCTTGATTAGGATCAGCATCTGAAAGACTAGTGGCCTTAGCCATAATGTGGTCCTGATCCCAACCAAAAGGAGTCAGCAAGTCGAAAGAATGAGGGAAGGCCTTGGCAACCTCGTAGGAGGCAGTAAAATATCCATCCGTGAAGGAAGAGTTCATCCGGGATTATAAAACCTTCACGGAACCACGCAGGAACCGGTTCTCATCTGAAAGGACTGCCATCTCTGCCTTGACGGACTCCCTCTCAGCTTTGCGCCAGGTGGAGATGATAGTCTCCGTATCATAGGCACGCCGCATTCTTTCCAATTCCACCAGAGTAGCCTGCCTCCCAGATTCAGACTCAGTTGCAACCTGGACCAGGGTAGTGACGTTGTCTTAAGTCCGGGTTAGATCGGTATGGGCCTCTTCCAATCTAGCCTGAAGCGCCAGATTGGCCTCCTTCAAAGTTGCCACCTGCTACCCGATAGCTAAGGCAAACTTGAAACCCTGAAAAATAATGAACATTCAATGAGATACCAGAATATACATATATATATACCAACTTAAAAGAAGTGAGATCATACCTCGGCGAGCAGAGAAGCCCTTTTGGTAGCCAGAATCTCAGTAGGCAGAGAGGACATCGACTGCAACCCCTCACCAGGACACGCCGCGATAAACTTGGAGACAATTTCGTCTTAGCTGCTATCTTGTGACCTTGACCCGGATGGAAGGCTAGCAGGGGGAGCTCTAGAGTTGGTATCTTTTTCTTTGTCCACCCAGGTAGGTTTAGCCTTCTCCGCCCTGGTGGAACGTTTGGCAGAGGAAATTTGAGAAGGATGAGGGGCAGCTGAAACTGTAGGTTTAGCAGCCTTAGTGGGTGACTTCGCTTTGGGGACTGGAGAAGTTTTGACTTTGGCCACCTTCGCCAACATCTCGCTAAGAGAGGGACGGGCGATGATTTTTGTCAGTAAAGGGTCTGGAAAATGAAGCGGTGACCCTGCCACAATAAGAGGAGAGGAGGGTGCCGAGGGGTGCGACCCCGAGGCGACCCCGGTACTAGGAGGAGAAGGAATGGGAGACTAGAGTGTTTGGGAAATCGGGATTAGTGGTTCCGAAGCAGTAGGAGAAGATGTTGGAGGAGGGACTGCTGAAACTGCAAGAGAAAAGAGATGTTAAAAAAAAAAAAAAAAAAAAAAAAGGAAGAGAAAGCAACGTTGAAAGAATGAATGAGGGGTGTTAACCAAGCACGGTCACTTACCGGGTTCAGCAACAGATATCCTCAGATACCTCTCTAGCCGGGCTCCTTCGAAGGGATCACAGGAAGGGTACTTCATGTTAATATTGCCCTGCTCCTGGATCCTCTTCAGGATCCCCTTGGATTCAAAAGACAGCTCCCCCGTTGGGGGAGAACTGGGTAGGGACGGAGTACTCAGTTCCCCCAATGTACACCGAGCGGCCCCACTACCCTTCAACTACTATCCATTCGTCCTTCCAGGGTGGATTATATTTCATGTTTGCCCCAGGTACGAAGAACTTCATTTTATTACTGGGTCTCACATAAAAATGACGCCGAGGTGACATGTTGGCCACCTGGTAAATGTAGCGGATCTCGTTGAGGCCCGCTTCCCTCTGTAAGTTATCCCTCTCACATTGTTCTTTCCAGAGCACTAAGAACCCCGTCAAGTTTTTCCAAAACCCAGGAGAAATCTGGAGAGGGGCTAGCTCCAAAGCCACAAGTAGTCTACGGAGTGAGGGGTGAAGTGGAAGCCAGACCCCGCATTCGAAGGCAGTTACATGGATCAGTAGACGATCTGTAGAAGGGGCATAAACGTCGTAACCCCGATGAGGAAGAGACAGCGAAAGGTGGTCCGTTATCCTGAAAGTTCTCCTCAACCGAATAAGGGTGTCTAATGTACACACGAAATCCGGGATAATCCAACCGTCGTGGAAGGAAGACAACAGGCCTGTTTGAACCCCAGCTAGGCCGGTAGTCAGGGTGTTCCCCTCCTCCGCCTCGATTTTAACATCATCGTCGTTGTCTTCGTAAGTGATTTGGGCTAGGTCTTCGAGCCTAGTGCCAGAACCCGACCCGGTTCCTTGATTCTTTTTAGAACGATGGTGTTTTAGCAAAGTACTGTCATCAGCGACGTCGCCCTTATCCCGACCTCGCTTCAACTCTTTACACGTCGGGAAGTCTTCTCCTGACCCTATTCACCCCGCGTCTAGCATCTCGTCAATGCTGTCAGGAGGATTCGGAGAAGTAGGCTGAGGGGTAGCCAAGACCGCCGGACCATCTTCTGGGAGGACCGGTGCAGAAGCTGGGTTTTTAGATGGTGAGGCCATTGGAATAAGAAGGGGAAGACCAGGAAGATTTTTAAAGAGAAAAGGCTAGAGAAAGAAGAAGAAACAGAAGCTCTGAAAGGTTCAAATAAGTGTGAGCGTGTGAGGGAAAAAGAATGGTACATTTATAGGCAAAGGTGGACAGTTATCGAGGTAGAGGATGAGACGGAGTCAGAGATGAATCATGACGGTTTCGAGGGAATCGTGCCAAAAATGGCCCGTTTAAAATCCGAAGACAGATGTTATCTAACACGTGGGTCGAGCATTAAATGCTATCAAATCCAAGAAAGATCCTCTCATCGATTATGGAAGCCAGCCGGACGGGACTAGACAAGCAGACAAGATGGAAAATCCTTCAAACGGACTAGAGGATCCTGACTCCAACGCCAGCAAGATACCGGTATTCAAGTCAGGGGGGACTTCAGTTAACGGCCTAAAATGGCGAGGACCAAAAAAGAATTTTCCATTAGCTTTACGAAGAAAGCCGGGATGTAAAGTAGCAACGAGAAAGATATCCGGGTACCCCGTCTGCTAGCTGACGGGCTAGAGTATGAGCTTCTACCCACCCCGGTCAGGTCCAAAATCTTCGGAACCAGGAAAACACTAGAAAGCCTTAAAAAGAAGGGCCTTAAAGACACGACCATCATAAGATCCTGGCATCCAGCTACCCCGAGTATCTTGGTACCCCGATATCTGCAAACATCGGGGTTAGGAAAAGCAAGAAGGACGTGGGGTACCTGGAGTACCCCGACCAGCAAAACTCGTGACATACACATGGCAAGATATACACCAGGATCCCAGTAGACCGACCCCGCTGAAGCAGGAGGCGAGCACCTTGAAGAGCAGACTACATATAAAAGCAAACACTAAAACATCACCGTTCAAGATAAAAACTCAAGATACAACGCGGCATTCATTCCCGCCCTGTAGGGTCCTATTTTAAATATGAGTCAACTCATTTGGAACCGGGAAAGAAGGAACCACCTGATCTTTAGAGATCAGTGTCCCGACGAATTCGTTAAACTTCAAAGGAAGACCCGTGCACCACGGAAACCCTAGACCAAAGTTCTAGGAGTGCTCAGCAAGAAAGAGAGCCTATATATTGATCATGTGATGACAGGAAAAGGGGATCGAAAACCCTACTTCACTTTTTCTACTTATCAACAGGCACGAAAAGCTCCATCTCCATTGCTCCCCTATATGCTTTATTTTTCCCATGCTGTAATATTGATATTTTAAATACCAAGTTGTAAAGATCGTACCTAAATCAACATATATATCAACAGTTTTTCTGCTTTATACTTCCACCATATAAGAAATTTATCCATCTTACTACTTACACCCAACATAACACTTGATTTACGAGAATCAGCGGGGTATCAGGCCACTAAGTACCTCGCTACCCCCAATCTACCCCGATCTGGGTCTGTTACAAGTAGGTAACTATCGCACCCAGCAGAGTCCAAAGAACTAGCGAGATATCGGGGTATACTGCATCCCGCTAGCCCAGGTCTAATCAGATCCGGGTCCCTCACAAACCATTAATTTGAGATTGCACCCCGGTGACAATTTTGGGTTAACACCTATAAATAGGACAAAACTCTCTATTGAGAAGGGATCTTCTTCTGCTTATTTTTTCTTTTATATTGATTTCAGAAAAGGGCCTATGCCGGCCAATGATTGTAAGCTCTCTGGAGCACTTATGTTGCATGATTCTCCTGCTTGTGTAAGCTCTCTGGAGCATGCCTTATTGATAAATATATAAAGGATCTCTCTCCACTGGATACTACCTAGGGGTTTTTCAGCATATGATCATACGTGATGCTTTTTCCCCCTAGGCCAGTCCACCTTCTACCAAAAGAATTGTCAATCTCTCTTCTATCTCTTTTATTATGCATGTATATGAATTAGACTCTGACCCCGCTGGCCATCTGTTCATATGACGTTCCACATACCAAAAAGGGGAAAGAACCTCCAGACTAGCAAGAAGAACCGAGGTGGTCTCACCTTTCATGACCACATCTACATCATTGAAGAGCGCATATCCCTCCCCATACTTGCTTGATATCCGGGTCGGGGAATTACAAAGGAGATTCAGAAAAAAGTACCAGACACTGGGTGCGAGGTACGGGGTACAGCGTACCAGGTACGAGATTCAACGTCATCCTACTACTATATCCCACACTCAGTCGATTTGTAGGAACCAGCGCGGTATCGAGCTACTAGGTATCCCGCTAGCCTAGATCTATCCCGATCTGGGTCCCCCATAAACTGTTAATTAGAATTTTCACCCCGGTCACAAATTTTGGTTAACAGACCCAAAAACACCATTCTTTCACATTCATTCATTCCATTGATTCTTTCATTCAATTCCATCCATCCTTGGAGGATTCTTGGTGTAAGGATTCCCATTAATTGATTGGCTTATTTCGTGGTCAAACCACATGTTGGGGTTTGGTTGTAAGGGTAGTCTAGGTGATTTGTTGAAGATCAAGACCCTTTCCAAGACCTCAAGAGGACAAGCACCAAAGGTATATCTTGTGCTTACTTTGGCTTGAAGAGTTATAGTTGCACACACACACATAACTTGCATAACTCTTATTCTTGTATGGTGTGTTTATATTTTGTGTGCATTGTGCTTTATTGATTTATTCAATATCTCTTCTTGCATGTTGAATTGATTGCATCTTGTTATATGATAATGCCATGACATGTTAGGCATTAGGATGCATTCAATACCCACACTTGCACTTCATGTATGTTAGCTTTTAGTGTGGTGTAATTCGTTTCCCGAAGGTTGTTAGGAAACGTCCGCGCGTGCACGTTGATGTGCTTTGTTTTGCGCGATGATCGCCGGTGGAGATGCCTTTGGCTTCTCCTTGGTTTCACCATTTTTGGTGAAACGGCGGTTCCGTTCGGCGGCCTGGCCGCCGTTCGAAACCACCGAATCAAACCTGATTGAAATTCCTCTCGGGTGCAAAACGGCGGTTCTGATCGGCGGTTATGAAACCGCCGAACGAAGTCGCCGAAGTTCCCCTGTTCTTCTCGGGAGCAATTCGGCGGCCTGGCCGCCGAATGAAACCGCCGATCGTGCGATTTCAGGGGCAAAATTGTCTTTTCACTTGCCCTGTTCTTGATGTCTATAAATATCACACTTTCTCATTATCTGAATCAGTTCTTTGACTCTTAAGAACCCTAATCTTCAAAGATAGATTTTGAGAGAAAATCAAATCAAGAACTCAACTTTAACCACTCAAATCAAACCCCTTTTGCATCAAATTTCATATTGCATCTCCTATGTCTATATATAGTGCATCCATATATGGGTTTGCATCATCACAACTTGCTTGGTAAGATTTTGATTAATTTCATCTTATTGTAGTATTTTAAATACCAAGCCATCTCTTTTAAATTACTTGTATGTTTTAGATCATATGCTAAATACAAGAAAAGAGATTATTTGTGATGAATTGATTGAGTGTTGTTTTTGATAGATATCTAGGTTTTTATAATCTATGATTATCTATGCTATTTGATATGTCATTTAGCTATTGATATCTAGGGTTGATTTAAATTGAATATATCATCATCCTAGATAAGCATTTAGAGTACCCTAGCTCTTATTGCATTAATTGAATATTCATACATATTCACATAGGGTTGTGCATCTCTTTTGAGAGATTCAAGTCTTGGTCTAGGGTTGCTATTACAGGCCCGCTGGGTAGTAGTGGTGGGTTACAGACCGGGATTGGCTGTAAACATCATTACAAGTAGTGACTTCGAGGATCAAGCAAATTGGAATAGGGTTGCTAATAAAGGCCCGCTGGGTAGAAGTGAGGGGTTACAGACCGGAGTGTTAGACGAGGTCTACATAGGTTGTAAACTTCATTTCAATTAGTGATTTCGAGTTCCGAGTGTGGCGCACTATACAGCCCGTGGTTTTTCCCAGTGGTTGGGTTTTCCACGTATACATCAAGTGTCATTTATTATTTCCGCATCTTTTACACTTGTATGTATTATTGACTTGCTAGGGGTATTTTCGTAAAATTGACTTGCATGCGAAAATTGGGTAATAATTAGATAAAATCTATTCACCCCTCCTCTAGCTTTATATTGAAAAACACACTTTGAGAACTTTCAATTGGTATCAGAGCGGGTTCCTAGATATACTTAGGTGATCCTTTGCTCATTTTTAGTGTGTTTTTGCATTTTGTATGTCTGTTTGATTTCTTCATACATTTTGCATTCTTCTCATTTGCATTCATTCAACGCAAACACTATGAGTGATTTTGTGAGAGAAGAAATTGACTCCGTTGAGGAGATGCCTCTCTTACTAGAGAGATTTAGGAGATTTGTGAAATTAACCACCTCACCTCCTAAGAAGAAGTTGACCACCGCACCTCCTAAGAAGAAGAAGACAATTGCTTTGGAGACTTCGTAGCATGACAAGAAGGAGGGTATCTCAATTGAAGACATGGGTCTCATTAACAAGCCAAACCAAGGAGTGTCTTCAAGAGAGGGGATTCAGTGCTACGAATGTGGAGGATTCGGGCATTTCTCCCCGGAGTGTGGAAACTTGAAGGATAGAAGAAAAGGGAAGGCGAAGGCCACCTTATGGGATAAATATAAAGATGACGAAAATCCTTCAAGTGATGAAGAACTTGCCATCATCTACACGGAATTTGGAGCCAAGAGTGTAGAAGTTGAAGAAGATGGCAAAGTTGCTTTTCCTTGTGATCCCCAAGAAGAACAAGGTATAGAAGTAGTTGGTGTAGCTACTCATAGGGATTTGGCTCTTTCCTCATCAAGAGAAAATTTTGATGATCTTGATGAAGGAGATGACTCCATTGGTGTAATGGAGATTAGAGGAGATGACACAAGTGTTGAATATTTGTCATCTAACTCCACAAATGGAAGTGTGGAGTGTATGGATCTTAATGACTACAAAGTCAAAGTTGAGAGCTCGATGATGAGGAACAAGGAAGAAATTAGAAGATTAAAAGAAGAGAATCTAGAGCTTTCAACACTAGTAGACCACTTGTGTGAAGAAGTGGTGAGATCCATGGCGGATGAAGATAAGCTAAAAAAGGACTTAGCCTTATCTAAGAGGAGAGAAGAAGAGCTAGAAAGAGAGCTTGAAGAAGTTAAGGTCTTAATGGCTAAGATGACTTCAAGCACCAAGAAGCTTGACCACATGTTGGGAGTTGGAAGAAAGCCAAGTGACAAGAGAGGTCTTGGCTACATTGATGACACGGATGCCTCCTCCACAAGCAAGACATCCTGTGCCATGGACATGGACTTCAATATGTCCCCTCCTCCTTAACAACCTAGGAAAAAGAGTGACCTAGGAGAGTGTTCAAGAAGTGCCTAAGTGTTTGAGGCACCAAAAGGTCAAGCTCAAGCTCACACCCAAAGGTCTCCTCACACTATCTTCCCTCAAACTCAAAAACAGAATGGGAAGAGTTCAATCATGCAAGCTCAGACAAGCAAGCAACCTCGTCTTGGTTATCAACAAAGGAGGAGAGATCCTATCCAATAACCAAGACAACCACAACGACAAGGGAAAGCACCTATCCATGCTAAAGGAAATGGTATGATTCCTAACTTCATTCCCACTTGTCATTTTTGTGGTATTGTTTGTCATATTAGACCAAGTTGCTTGCATTACATTGAAATGTGTAGAGCTAAAAGCATGTTTGACAAGAAAAAGGCTAGAGCTAAGATGCTTCATAAAAAGGAAGAAAATCATATGCATGATCCTTTTTCATCTTGTACTCTAGAACCTTTGTCCACTAGGATTGACTTAGTGTCACCTAAGTGGATTAATAAGAATGAACCCGCTTGCTACAAGACTAACAAGTCTCAAATAGGTTCAACTAAGTCCAAAGGACTTAGTAGGTCCATAGGACCTCATGCCCTTCCTTGAAGTGGTATGGAAAATTGACCCCATATGGGGAACTTAAGCAAAGAGAGCTATTTTGCATCTTGTCACTTGCAAAAAATTTGAAATATCTTATGCTTCTCTTTTTGTTGCTTGAGTTAGCTTGGTTACACTATGTATACATATTTTCTATTCAATAAGTGTGATCAATGCTTGTATTGCAATCCATGTCATATTTATGTTCAAACATGCATTTTTGGACTAGGAGATATTTACATAGGATTTAATTTGAATGACCTATAATGATCTCCATGACATGATGATTGCTAAAATGACATGCTAAATGCTAATCTTGAAAAGCATGTTTTGATGATTGCATTTCTTAACTGCAAATAATGTGTGAAAAAGCTTATGAGACTCAAATGAAAAAGGATCTTGTATCCATTCAAGGATTTTACAATCCAAATGTCTCTCTTTCTTTATTGGTTGAACATGTCTACTATCATACGGATATCTTATCCGGAAAAATCAAGTAGGGTGCAAAGTCGCTCATGACATGTTTGGCTTATAAAGTTGGATATAGTTGTTCTTAAATTGAAATCAATGAAAACCTATATCCTTGCTTCTCTCTTGACATTGGTGAAATTGGTTTGAATTCATATTGAAAACCTTTGTCATTTGCTTTGCTAAATACCATGATATTTTGGACTTAAATGCTACATGTCTTGTATGCAAAGCAATTTTTTGATTCACACATTTTATTTAAATAAATCTCCTTGTTTCTCTCCAATAAATTGAGATTGCATAAAGTGACTTATATTGATTATGCATATACTAGAATGCTACTATCTCTCTTTGCCTTGAGTGACCCGGATGGGGACTACTCCTTTGTCTATATCATGACAAAAAGGGGGAGTAGGTTGTGGTAAGGGGAGTTGCAAATTGTAGTAGCAATTGTGCATGTTGGGGAGAATACTAATTGAGGGGGAGTAACCCTTTGAGGGGGAGCATTTGCACATTCATACATTGCATGATGTTGTACTTAAATTCTTAAATGCAAATGCTTGTTTTATCTCACTTGATTCATCTCACCTTTTCTTATATTGGAAAGTATAGAAACTGTGCTTTCAGGGATTGATTGTTCTACTTGAGATTGAAGACTTCAAGACCATTTATCTTATCTCTTTGTAAAGTAGAAAATCATTGTAGACCCGTAGTTTCTATTATGTTGTGAGGAATCAATGTGAGTGGTGGTTTTGTCACGAAATAGCCAAAGGGGGAGATTGTAAGGATTCCCATTAATTGATTGGCTTATTTCGTGGTCAAACCACATGTTGGGGTTTGGTTGTAAGGGTAGTCTAGGTGATTTGTTGAAGATCAAGACCCTTTCCAAGACCTCAAGAGGACAAGCACCAAAGGTATATCTTGTGCTTACTTTGGCTTGAAGAGTTATAGTTGCACACACACACACAACTTGCATAACTCTTATTCTTGTATGGTGTGTTTATATTTTGTGTGCATTGTGCTTTATTGATTTATTCAATATCTCTTCTTGCATGTTGAATTGATTGCATCTTGTTATATGATAATGCCATGACATGTTAGGCATTAGGATGCATTCAATACCCACACTTGCACTTCATGTATGTTAGCTTTTAGTGTGGTGTAATTCGTTTCCCGAAGGTTGTTAGGAAACGTCCGCGCGTGCACGTTGATGTGCTTTGTTTTGCGCGATGATCGCCGGTGGAGATGCCTTTGGCTTCTCCTTGGTTTCACCATTTTTGGTGAAACAGCGGTTCCGTTCGGCGGCCTGGCCGCCGTTCGAAACCGCCGAATCAGACCTGATTGAAATTCCTCTCGGGTGCAAAACGGCGGTTCTGATCGGCGGTTATGAAACCACCGAACGAAGTTGCCGAAGTTCCCCTGTTCTTCTCTGGAGCAATTCGGCGGTTCAATTCGGCGGCCTGGCCGCCGAATGAAACCGCCGATCGTGCGATTTCAGGGGCAAAATTGTCTTTTCACTTGCCCTGTTCTTGATGTCTATAAATATCACACTTTCTCATTATCTGAATCAGTTCTTTGACTCTTAAGAACCCTAATCTTCAAAGATAGATTTTGAGAGAAAATCAAATCAAGAACTCAACTTTAACCACTCAAATCAAACCCCTTTTGCATCAAATTTCATATTGCATCTCCTATGTCTATATAGAGTGCATCCATGTATGGGTTTGCGTCATCACAACTTGCTTGGTAAGATTTTGATTAATTTCATCTTATTGTAGTATTTTAAATACCAAGCCATCTCTTTTAAATTACTTGTATGTTTTAGATCATATGCTAAATACAAGAAAAGAGATTATTTGTGATGAATTGATTGAGTGTTGTTTTTGATAGATATCTAGGTTTTTATAATCTATGATTATCTATGCTATTTGATATGTCATTTAGCTATTGATATCTAGGGTTGATTTAAATTGAATATATCATCATCCTAGATAAGCATTTAGAGTACCCTAGCTCTTATTGCATTAATTGAATATTCATACATATTCACATAGGGTTGTGCATCTCTTTTGAGAGATTCAAGTCTTGGTCTAGGGTTGCTATTACAGGCCCGCTGGGTAGTAGTGGTGGGTTACAGACCGGGATTGGCTGTAAACATCATTACAAGTAGTGACTTCGAGGATCAAGCAAATTGGAATAGGGTTGCTAATAAAGGCCCGCTGGGTAGAAGTGAGGGGTTACAGACCGGAGTGTTAGACGAGGTCTACATAGGTTGTAAACTTCATTTCAATTAGTGATTTCGAGTTCCGAGTGTGGCGCACTATACAGCCCGTGGTTTTTCCCAGTGGTTGGGTTTTCCACATATACATCAAGTGTCATTTATTATTTCCGCATCTTTTACACTTGTATGTATTATTGACTTGCTAGGGGTATTTTCGTAAAATTGACTTGCATGCGAAAATTGGGTAATAATTAGATAAAATCTATTCACCTCCCCTCTAGCTTTATATTGAAAAACACACTTTGAGAACTTTCACTTGGAAGCAAGAAGACGACGAAGATTTCAAGACAAGAGCATCTCACCATTATGGGTTTTCTCTACATCTCTTCTATGTTTTTATCTTCTCCATTGATATGTAACTAAACCTCTAACTAGGGGATTGATGTAACCGATTTTGGACAACTCTATGTGAACAATCAGTCTATCTTTTGTTAATCAGTTGGGTTTTCGTTTTGTTTATTGAATTAATTGCTCTATTCTACTTTCTCTGATTATGTTGTGACCGCAAGTGATTTGAGTTTTGTAGCTTAGTTTACCCATGAGATTAGGGTTTAGATGTGGATGACTGTTCCATTTAATTCTTAATCACAAGCTTAATAAACAAGAAAATTGATATATGCATGACCGTGCTATGTTAATTTGGCTTTGAGTTTTGTGTAAAATATGGGTTTTGACAATTGCTCATTACATGATCGTGTGTAGTAATAGGAAGAACCCTAGATCATTACTCTGTATTCGTTGCATGACCGTGTGCGAGTATTGGAAAGGATCTTCGAACCTAATTGAATTATCTTGAAAACAAGCCCGTAAACTCTATTGAAGTGTTTATTGAGACTGATTGTGAGCATTGAGTGTCTAAGAAAGGTGCATCGATTCCCTAGTATTTCTCTCCATATATTCATCCCTTGTGTGATCTTTGATTTGATTTGATTTGATTTTAGTCTTTTGTTCAAGTAGTCATAATTTAGGTTAATTTTAGAATTAAACAAATTTCCAAAGCAAAGCATTATGCACTTTAGCCTTTTCGCACTTAGAGCAAATCCTTACTAGATTAATTGGATTTGACCGATAGAATCATCGATCCCAGTGAATGAACTTTCTTAGTAAATTGAACACAGATTTTACTGCATCAGTAGGCAACTAATGCCACTTTGGCACTAGGTTTTTCCTGGAGAGGGGTATTCCCCGTCCGAGGCTTCAGGAGGTCCGTATAGGTTCTCCTAGTCTTGAGGATGCAAAGTCTAGTAGACGACTACGCCCCTTTGGCATTTATGCACCAGGTCCTTCCTGGATGAAGGTATACCCTGACCAAGGCAACAGGAATGCCATGTGGCCTTTCCTGGTCTTGAGGTGATCAGAAATGGCGAAACTTGCTAGGTGAACTCTGGAGAATCACGTAGGAGGATAAAAGCTGACTTTATTGAATATCTCAAAAAGCAAATACAAAGCAAAATCGGGGTATATATTAGAAGTATAACAACCGATATAAATTCTTCTTCAAACTCTAAAGGTAAAACCTTTTAAGGTGATCGGCATTTCGAGTATGGTCTATCGGGTAACCATTCATGTCCTCTAACTTGTAAGCCTCCTTTCAAACCACTATCTTTTCTAACTGTTCCGTGGGTTGACCACCAATTCATCCCCGTTCTTTTTCTTCCTTTCTTCTAATATCATGTCTAGCACTTCACCTTTTTCTAAGACATAGTGATCCTGCTCCGGTATCACGTGGCTCAGTTTATTAGTAATAGTAGGATTTGTGGATACCGCATAACAGGTGCGGGTTGCTTGCTGATCCCCCCTGACTTCTCCTACCTTGGTTCCTACTGGGAATTTCAGTACGTTGTGATAAAATTGTTAGGATTATGCTCAATAGCAAGAGTGTAATGTTGTAATTAACAATCTTTTTCATATTAATAAAGTGATTTTTGGTTTAACAAATCGTATAGCATTTATAGTTTAATATTATAATTGTCAAAGTAAATAATCATAAGGTCTAAAGACTATGAGAAAAGAAGAATTGTTCGTACATCTGGATATGTATGTGGTAGACACAATTCTTTAGTTAGTCTTGAATAATGTTCACAACTTAAGTTAAAGGTTGGGCACCTTTATCTTGTTAAAGTTGTAGAATTCTTTTGCTAGCATTTGAGTGGGATCAAATGAGATATGATGAGTCTAAAATCATCGGAATGTCTTCGAGCAAAAGGATCTAGTGCACTGGGTGCATTGAACTGGATCACAATGAAAAGCTTTATCTAGAACCGTCAATAGATAATAGTCTTTTCATTATCAAGACAATCGGAGAGTCTATCTTAATCCTGAGATAAATGATGGACTTATGGTTGCAAATGATATCATTTGAGTTATCAATGAGTACGATTATAACTCATAGTCTATCCTCGATAGTTTGGTGATATTCATTTGTTAATCGATAGAGGACTTCATTTATAGATATGGACATCGTGGCTCCATTTATTAAATGAGAGTATAATATCATCATATGGATGTTTTGAAGTAATTGGATATTAAATCTCAACGTTGACTTTTCAATAGTGTCTATTGAAAACATGGCATCTGGACAAGTCAAAATATCCAAGTTCAAAACGTGGTCATATGAGTAAATATGGTAACTTGGAGAGTTATAGGCGGTCTATGAACTCTTGGCGATTACTGATATTAATCACGAGGATACACTATCTCCAACATGATTGTCTAGGGCATGAATGAGGAACATCTTCCTTTTCTATCTTTATTTAAGAGTTCAATTTTAGCTCTTTAGTGGAATGAGTTAAAATTAATGGATCGGACCTAAGTGAATCATTTGTTGATTGTGATTAGGTTATGTCTATTGAAGCTTAAATTTAGATGGCCCGCCAAGATCCCCAATCCACACGGACTTGCATGGATCACTTGATATATTCTACCGGACCAATTTAAGGGTCCATCTAGAATTGCATTTTATATATTAAGAATATAATTTGCACAATATTTAAGCAATGGGCTGCTCTATTATATTAATATATTAATAAAAGACATGTGGGCTTGTTTCTTTTAGTAAGAATGGGTCTGGTTCATATGTGGGCTTTTTATTTAAAGTCCAATGGATTAAATGAAATAAGAAAATAATATTAGGCCCAATTTTATTCAAGTGGGGCGGCAAGGTTAATATTTTAACCTAAGATATTATTTTGTTTTCATTGTTTTAATTAAATAAGAATTAATTAATTAATTAATTAATTGTTTAATTAAGAAACAAATCTTTTCTGATTATGAAATATGATTCCTAGTCTTATACTATTGTTGGTAGTATACTAAAAGTAAAAGACTTATTTGGTAAGAAAATAAATAATTAATTTTATTTATTTAATCAAATAAGAAGTCTTTTATTTTAGTCAATAAAAAGACTAAAATATCTATGAGTTGGATTAGGGTTTGAAGTCTATTCTTTTATGGAAATTAGGGTGCAACACAAACTCCTTTTAGGAGTGTGATTTGCGGCAACCCTAGGAGAAAAAGAGAGCAAGATTTCGGCAACCCTAATAGGAAAAGAGAAGAAAATTTAGGCCACCTATATATACATATGTATAGAATTCGGCCACCCTATGCTTTGTGCTTGAGAGACAATTTTTCTTCTTCTTCTTAATTCATAGAGAGCATTAATTTTATTCTACCAAAAACATAAAAGAGTGAATAAATTATTCTTTGATGGTACACTATTTGCTTGTTCATCAATAAGCTTGTGTGTACAACATCGATTTAGGTTCACGCGAGTTTCGATCATTAGATTGAGAACTCAAAAGTGACCGGAATAATTTTAGTCTTCTTTTGATTGTTTTTGTGACTAACAAAGAAAAGAAAAGTTTATTTGTCCATTCACAGGTTTGCAATTCAAAGAAAAGGGAGACCACGCTCCTAGGTGATCGACGTTCGTGCTAGGATTGAAAATCTTGCGGATTACCATCGACGTAAGTAAATCGGATCACGCGACAAAAGGTATTATTCTTTTGTTAGATAATATATATGTTTAATTGATTAAAGGGTTTGAAACAAATTATAGCACGGTGTGTATAAAGCTATCTAGAGGGGGGGTGAATAGATTTTACGCTTTTTACCCAATTTTTCGTGTTAGTCAAAATTACGAAAATGCCCTCAAGATAATATAACCAAGCAATTGTAATATGGTGCGGAAATTAAAACAACACTTGGTTTTTACGTGGAAACCCTCACGGGAAAAACCACGGGCTATGTAAGTAAGCCACACTCGAACCTCGAATCCACTAAATGTGCAAACGATTACAACCTAATCCCGGAGGTAATCACACACCTACCTAATCCCGGTATGAGTGAACCTAGTCCAATTTGCTTGCGTTCTAAGAAACCTAATCCCGGATGCTACACACAAGACTTACTTTCTCTATGAAGAGAATACAACCCTAAGTGAATATATGTAAATATCCAAAATGCAACATAGAGCAAGGGAAACCCTATATGCTTATCTAAGATGATTAATATGCAATTAAGAACAATCCTAGATATCAAAACTAAATGACATGTCAATTAGTTCAGCTAATCAATATTAAGCACAAAACCTAATATGCTAGCACAATACAACTTCTCAAACATACATCATACTCATCTCAATATTGTATCCAAAGCATACAAAATAATCAACAAGTAATTAATTGAGATTGCTAGATAAGAGAAACACAAAACATGTAAGATATTAGTGAAAAACTTACCAAGCAAAGTATGATGAAGATTCCATGCAAGATGACATCTAGATGATCCAAGATGATGCTAGATGATGATTGATGATCATGAAAAAGTGTTTGAGTGATTAAAATTGAGTTCTTTGTGTATTTTTCTTCTCTTGAAAAATATCCTAAGTATAGAATATGAATATGAACTCTCTTGGCTGACCTAAAGTCAAAGTGTTATATATATAGGGGCCATAAGTGAAGTGTGGTCGTTTTGAAAAACGCACCAAAAATTGCTCTGTGCGCTGGTGGCCTTGCGCTGGACGACAGGCGCAAGACCAGGGCACACGCACATTTTTGCATTGGCGCTGGACGACATGCGCTCACACAGGCGCCAGACCAGCGGAGCCACACTGGGCGATCAGCGCTGGTGACCTTGCGCTGGTGTAGACCAGCGCACGACCGGCGACAGAGAACTGGACGATCTGCGCTGGTGGGCTGCGCTGGTGTGGACCAGCGCACGACCAGCGACACGCCACTGGGCGTTTTACGCCGGTGAGCGGCGCTGGACGTCAGGCGCAGGTGGACCAGCGCACAGCCCACAACTTTGAACCCCACAGGCAATCATGCAAGGGGAACAAAGGTAAACTAAGATGCATCCTAAAAGCCTAAATGCTATGATGTTATAAACACAAGATGCAATCATTATACCAAGCAAGAAGAGATGTAAATAGGCATTGATGCACAACAAAAAGAAACACAACATACAAAGATTAAACATATGCATGAGTTGTGAGTGTGTGCAACTATCTCTTCAAGACAAGTAAGCACTTAGAGTATTACCTTTGGTGCTTGTCAATTATGAGGTCTTCAAAGGGCCTAAGCAATAATAACAACATCTAAACTACCCTTACAAAGAATCCCCACATATGGTTTGATCACGAAATAAGCCAATTAAAAACAACGGAAATCCTTACAGGGTTTAAGGTTCATAAAAGGAAATTTTTTTAAAAAGTTACTAAATCAATTTTTAGTCTCGCTTCCGCTGCGTGTGCTACGGTATTTTTCCCTACAAAATGGACAGGACTACCCTAATTTCCAATAGGAAAGGTTGAAACAAATTATAGCACGGTGTGTATAAAGCTATCTAGAGGGGGGGGTGAATAGATTTTACGCTTTTTACCCAATTTTTCGTGTTAGTCAAAATTACGAAAATACCCTCAAGATAATATAAACAAGCAAGTGTAATATGGTGCGGAAATTAAAACAACACTTGGTTTTTACGTGGAAACCCTCACGGGAAAAACCACGGGCTATGTAAGTAAGCCACACTCGAACCTCGAATCCACTAAATGTGCAAACGATTACAACCTAATCCCGGAAGTAATCACACACCTACCTAATCCCGGTATGAGTGAACCTAGTCCAATTTGCTTGCGTTCTAAGCAACCTAATCCCGGATGCTACACACAAGACTTACTTTCTCTATGAAGAGAATACAACCCTAAGTGAATATATGTGAATATCCAAAATGCAACATAGAGCAAGGGAACCCTATATGCTTATCTAAGATGATTAATATGCAATTAAGAACAATCCTAGATATCAAAACTAAATGACATGTCAATTAGTTTAGCTAATCAATATTAAGCACAAAACCTAATATGCAAGCACAATATAACTTCTCAAACATACATCATACTCATCTCAATATTGTATCCAAAGCATACAAAATAACAAACAAGTAATTAATTGAGATTGCTAGATAAGAGAAACACAAAACATGTAAGATATTAGTGAAAAGCTTACCAAGCAAAGTATGATGAAGATTCCATGCTAGATGACATCTAGATGATCTAAGATGATGCTAGATGATGATTGATGATCATGAAAAAGTGTTTGAGAATCAAGAATTGAGTTCTTGGAATTTTTCTTCTCTTTGAAAAATATCCTAAGTATGAATTCTGAATATGAACTCTCTTAATTGACCTAAAGTCAAAGTGGCATATATATAGGGGGCCAAATCAAAGTGTGGTCGTTTAAGTAAGTTTCAAAGAAACGCGCCGATCGGCGGTTTCAATCGGCGGCCAGGCCGCCGATTATGACCGCCGAATTGAGCTCGTGAAGAACAGAGCAAAAACGGCGGTTCATTCGGCGGTTTCGTGACCGCCGATTCCAACCGCCGAATCAAAACAGAGAGATTAAAATCAATCAGGTATGAACGGCGGTTTCGAACGGCGGTTTTGTGACCGCCGATTCAACCGCCGAATTAGACTGAGAGATAAATCAATCAGGTCTTGAAACGGCGGTTTCGAACGGCGGTCGTGACCGCCGATCTCAACCGCAGAAAT
Organism: Acer yangbiense; assembly: GCA_008009225.1. Lineage (NCBI taxonomy): Eukaryota > Viridiplantae > Streptophyta > Magnoliopsida > Sapindales > Sapindaceae > Acer > Acer yangbiense. The sequence continues at coordinate 8,807,059 of CM017772.1, read as the reverse complement.
GCTTCAGACCAATCTGGACTGAAACGGCGGTTTCATTCGGCGGCCAGGCCGCCGATCATAACCGCCGATCACCTAGATAGGTGAAAACCAAGAAGAAGCCAAGGGCATTCTCCATAGGCGGTCCTCGCGCTAAACCAAGCACATTCTAGTGCATGCGTGGACGTTTCCGAAAGTTATCGGGAAACGAATTACACAACAACATGACACAAATACACACAACAAAATATAATAAATAAGTGCAAGTGTGAAATGTGACAAATGAAGAGAATGCACACATATGCAATGAATGTTAAGTGTGTGTGTGCAACTAATCTCTTCAAAGAAAAGTAAGCACATAGAAATTTACCTTCGGTGCTTATCAACACGAGGTCTTCAAAGGGCTTCGAACAATAAGACTGATACTTAGGCTACCCTTACAAAGAACCCCCACATATGGTTTGATCACGAAATAAGCCAATTAAAAACAACGGGAATCCTTACAATCTCCCCCTTTGGCTATTTCGTGACAAAACCATCACTCACAATGATCTCTCACAAAAAAAATAGAAACTACGGGACTATAATGATATTCTACATTACAAAGAGATAAGCTAATGCAACTTGAAGTCTTCAATCCTCTTGTAGAATAATCAATCCCTGAAAAGAGTTTCTAACATTTCTAATACAAGAAAAGTGTGAGATTAATCATGTGAGAACAATACCAAGCATTTGCATTTTTAGAATTTAGGCACAACATTACCAAATGTATGCAATGTATGATAAATGCAATGCTCCCCCTCAACGGGTTACTCCCCCTCAATGTATGTTCTCCCCAAAGTGTACAATAACTTCTATATTTTGCACCTCCCCTTACCATATCCTACTCCCCCTTTTTGTCATGATATAGGCAAAGGAGTAGTCCCTAACCGGGTCACTCATAGCAACGAGAGATAGAAGCATGCAAGATAATTGCATAATCAATATAAGTCACTTTATGCATCTCAATTAATTGGAGAGAAACAAGGAGATTTATTTGGTAGAAAATGTGTGAATCAAACATGCTTTGCATACAAGACATGTAGCATTTAAGTCCAAAATACAATGGTATTTGGCAAAGCAAATGACAAAGGTTTCTAATAAGAATTCAAACCAATTTCACCAATGTCATGAGTAAATCAAGGATATAGAATATATTGATTTCAATTTAAGAGCAACTATATTCAACTTTATAAGCGAAACATGGCATGAGCAACTTTGCACCCTTTTTGATTTTTCCGGATAAGATATCCGTATGATAGTAGCCATGTTCAACCAATAAAGAAAAAGAGACATTTGGATTGTAAAATCCTTGAATGGATACAAGATCCTTTTTCATTTGAGTCTCATAAGTTTTTTTTTTTTTTTTCACACATTTTTTGCAATTAAGAAATGCAATCATCAAAACATGCTTTTTAAGATTAGCATTTAGCATGTTATTTAGCAAACATCATGTCATGGAGATCATTATAGGTCATTCAAATCATACTTCCTATGTAAATATCTCCTAGTCCAAAAGTGCATGTTTGAACATAAATATGACATGGATTGCAATACAAGCATTGATCACACTTATTGAATAGAAAATATATATACAATGCAACCAAGCTTACTCAAGCAACAAAAAGAGAAGCATAAGATATTTCAAATTTTTTGCAAGTGACAAGAATGCAAAATAGCTCTCTTTGCTTGAGTTCCCCATATGGGGTCATCATCAACCTTCAACAATGAAGGTCATGAGGTCCTATAGACCTCCCAAGTCCATTTGGCTTGGATGAACCTATTTGAGACTTGATAGTCTCATAGCAAGCGGGTTCATTTTTCCTTATCCACATAGGTGTGACATTTTTCTTCCTAGTGGTCAATTGTTCTAGAGATCTAGATGTCATAGGATTATGTAAATGAATTTCTTCCTTCCTATGAGCATGCATTCTAGCTCTAGCTTTCTTTTTCTCAATCATGCTTTTAACTCTACACATTTTAATGTAACGAAAGCACTTTGGTCTAATATGACCATCAACACCACAAAAATGACATGTAGGGACAAAGTTAGGAATCATACCATGTCCTTGTGCATGTATAGGAGCCTTCCCATGTCTTTGTGGTTGTCTTGGTTGTTGGATAGGATTTCTCCTTCTTTGTTGTTGACCAAGACTTGGTTGCTTCCACGGTTGAGTTTGCATGATTGGTCTCTTCCCTTGATGGATTTGAGTTTGAGGGAAGTTAGCATGAGGAACTCTTGTAGGTTAAGCTTGAGGTTGTCTTCTTGGAGCTACCTTCACTTGTGCACTATGAGAGCATTGTCCTAGCTCAATCTTCTTCCTAGGAGTTTGCACCGGTGAATCTTCTTTGTAGCTCAAGCTTTTGACAAACATGGTCTTGTTAGGAGTGGAGGACTCCTTACTATCTTCAAACCCAAGACCTCTCTTATCACACGGACTCTTTCCAACACTTAACATGTGGTCAAGTTTTTCGGTGCTAGAAACTATCCTAGTCCTTGATCATTTAGCCTCTTCAAGCTCTCTTTTTAATTCTTCTTCATTCCTCTTAGATAAGTCTAACTCCTTTCTTAGCTTATCTTCAATATTCTTGGATCTATCCACTTGTTCATTTAAGTGGTCAACATGAGCCTCAAGGTCTAGATTCTCTTCTCTCAATCTTTGTATCTTTTCCTTGGTCTTCATTGCTAAGCTTTTAAACTCAGTGAGGTATTCATCTAGAACCTTTTTCTTCACATATCCATGTGAGGAGTTAGATGAAGAGTCATCTTTATTAGAGTCACTTTCTTCTTGACTCTCATTCTCTTCTTCATTGTAGGAGATCGGAAAGGCAAAATAGTTGTTTTCACAATCATTCAAGCTTGAGGGACTTCCTTCAACAACTTTCACTTTGTTGTCCCGCTTGTGAGAGCAACCTAGTGCCAAGAATTTTGCCACAATCTCTTCATCACTTTCACTTGAAGTGGCGGTCTCCTCTCTTTCATCTTCCAAGTTAGCACATTCCTTGGAGATATGCCCGAATCCTCCACATTCGTAGCATTGAATCTTCTCTCTTGAAGACATCTCATGATATGGCTTGACATTCTTAAAAGTGGACTTCTTCTTCTTGAAGTCATTCCCCTTTGAGCCATAATCACTCTTTTGAAGATTCAAGAACTTCTTGAATCCCTTGGCAATGAGTGCCATGTCTTCATATGAGTCATCCTCCTCCTCTTCCATCTTGGATGTCTTCAAGGCAATATTCTTTTTCTTCTTAGGAGGAGATGTGGTAGCCTTTCTTGATTCATAAGCTAGAAGTCTTCCAATGACTTCACTCGGCTTCATTTCCTTGTAAGTATCATTTTCTTCTAAAGCCGTCACTTTGGGTTCGAACCTCTCGGGAAGTGATCTCATGATCTTTTGCTTGATTCTTCTATCCGAGTAAGGATCACCAAGTTGGTGACTTTGGTTCACAATGTCCATTAGTCTCACCTGAAAGTCATTGAAGTGCTCGTGCTCTTCCATCCTAATGGTCTCAAACTGAGTTTGAAGGACTTGAAGCTTTGAGTCTTTGACAACCTCGGTGCCTTCATGTGCAACTTCTAGGATGTCCCATGCCTCTTTAGCAATCCTAGTAATTTGAATCAGTTTGTACTGATTTTCACTCACTGCATATCGGATGGCATGAATAGCCTTGTTGTTCCACATGGAGTCAATAAATTCTTGAGGACTCCACTGTGCCTTAGGCTTGAGAACTTCTTCTCCTCCATCCGTAGAAGACATCATAGGTGGAGCATATCCATCTTCAACCGCCATCCATGCCCTATCATGGATTTGGCATATGTATGCTTCCATCTTCCCCTTCCATGAGGAGTAATTATTGCCGGTGAGCAACGGTGGCCTCACGCTTGACGCTCCCTCTTTGCTCATCCTGAAACCACTCATAGTGTTTGGATGAATGCAAATGAGATGAATGCAAAATGTATGAATAAATCAAAAAATCACACAAGATGCAAAACACACCAAAATGAGCAAGGATCACCTATGTATGTCTAGGAACCCGCTCTGATACCAATTGAAACAAATTATAGCACGGTGTGTATAAAGCTATCTAGAGGGGGGGTGAATAGATTTTACGCTTTTTACCCAATTTTTCGTGTTAGTCAAAATTACGAAAATACCCTCAAGATAATATAAACAAGCAAGTGTAATATGGTGCGGAAATTAAAACAACACTTGGTTTTTACGTGGAAACCCTCACGGGAAAAACCACGGGCTATGTAAGTAAGCCACACTCGAACCTCGAATCCACTAAATGTGCAAACGATTGCAACCTAATCCCGGAAGTAATCACACACCTACCTAATCCCGGTATGAGTGAACCTAGTCCAATTTGCTTGCGTTCTAAGCAACCTAATCCCGGATGCTACACACAAGACTTACTTTCTCTATGAAGAGAATACAACCCTAAGTGAATATATGTGAATATCCAAAATGCAACATAGAGCAAGGGAACCCTATATGCTTATCTAAGATGATTAATATGCAATTAAGAACAATCCTAGATATCAAAACTAAATGACATGTCAATTAGTTTAGCTAATCAATATTAAGCACAAAACCTAATATGCAAGCACAATATAACTTCTCAAACATACATCATACTCATCTCAATATTGTATCTAAAGCATACAAAATAACAAACAAGTAATCAATTGAGATTGCTAGATAAGAGAAACACAAAACATGTAAGATATTAGTGAAAAGCTTACCAAGCAAAGTATGATGAAGATTCCATGCTAGATGACATCTAGATGATCTAAGATGATGCTAGATGATGATTGATGATCATGAAAAAGTGTTTGAGAATCAAGAATGGAGTTCTTGGAATTTTTCTTCTCTTTGAAAAATATCCTAAGTATGAATTCTGAATATGAACTCTCTTAATTGACCTAAAGTCAAAGTGGCATATATATAGGGGGCCAAATCAAAGTGTGGTCGTTTAAGTAAGTTTCAAAGAAACGCGCCAATCGGCGGTTTCAATCGGCGGCCAGGCCGCCGTTAATGACCGCCGAATTGAGCTCGTGAAGAACAGAGCATAAACGGCGGTTCATTCGGCGGTTTCGTGACCGCCGATTCCAACCGCCGAAACAGAACAGAGAGATCAAAATCAACCAGGTATGAACGGCGGTTTCGAACGGCGGTTTCATGCCCGCCGTTTCAACCGCCGAATTGGACTGAGAGATAAATCAATCAGGTCTTTAAACGGCGGTTTCGAACGGCGGTCGTGACCGCCGATATTAACCGCAGAAATGCTTCAGACCAATCTGGACTGAAACGGCGGTTTCAGTCGGCGGCCAGGCCGCCGATAATAACCGCCGATCACCTAGATAGGTGAAAACCAAGGAGAAGCCAAGGGCATTCTCCATAGGCGGTCCTCGCGCTAAACCAAGCACATTCTCGTGCATGCGCGGACATTTCCGAAAGTTATCGGGAAACGAATTAACACAACAACAAGACACAATAACACACAACAAAATATAATAAATAAGTGCAAGTGTGAATTGTGACAAACGAAGAGAATGCACACATATGCAATGAATGTTTAGTGTGTGTGTGCAACTAATCTCTTCAAAGAAAAGTAAGCACATAGAAATTTACCTTCGGTGCTTATCAACACGAGGTCTTCAAAGGGCTTCGAACAAGAAGACCGATACTTAGGCTACCCTTACAAAGAACCCCCACATATGGTTTGATCACGAAATAAGCCAATTAAAAACAACGGGAATCCTTACAGGGTCCTTCAAGAGATGGCCCGTGTGATGTTGCTTAGCAACAATGTCCCTAGGAACCTATGGGCCGAAGCCGTCAATACGGCTTGCTATATAGGGAATCGTGTTTTCCTAAGGCCCGGTACTAGAAATACCTCCTATGAGTTATGGAAAGGCAAGAGGCCAAATGTTAGCTACTTCCACACTTTTGGAAGCAAATGCTACATTTTAAATGACCGTGATCAACTTGGCGAATTCGATGCTAAGAGTGATGAGGTTATTTTTATTGGCTATGCCTTAAATAGTAGAGCCTATAGAGTTTTCAATTTAAAAACTCGAAGTGTTATAGAATCATCCAATGTCGTATTTGATGATACTAGGCTCAAGTCAAATGATCATGAGGAGGAGGTTATTTTTAGTGATGACTCTCCTTTGGAAAGGGTTGTGGTGACTCCCAATGTTGGAACATCTAATGAAAATGATGAAGTCACACAACCCACTACTAGAGTCCCTCTCTTGGACTCTAATGAACCCGCTCCATGGGTTAGAAGACTCCATAACAAAGAGGATGTTATTGGAGATGTGAATGAGGGTGTTAGGACTAGACGTCAACTTGCTAATCTTATTAGCTACACATGCTACACCTCTCAAATTGAACCCAAAAAGGTTGAAGAAGCCTTAAATGATGAATTTTGGGTTCTTGCCATACAAGAAGAGCTAAACCAATTCGAAAGAAATGAGGTTTGGACTCTTGTTCCTAGGCCTAAGACCACTAATGTCATAGGCACTAAATGGATATTTAGGAACAAATCCGATGAGGATGGCAACATAGTGCGGAACAAGGCTAGACTTGTAGCACAAGGGTGTAGGGAAAAATACCGTAGTACACGCAGCGGAAGCGAGACTAAAAATAGATTTAGTGACTTTTAAAAATTTTTCCTTTTACGAACCTTAAACCCTTTAATCAATTAAACATATATATTATCTAACAAAAGAATAATACCTTTTGTCGCGTGATCCGATTGACTTACGTCGATGGTAATCCGCAAGATCTTCAATCCTAGCACGAACGTGGATCACCTAGGAGCGTGGTCTCCCTTTTCTTTGAATTGCAAACCTATGAATGGACAAACAAACTTTTCTTTTCTTTGTTAGTCTCAAAAACAATCAAAAGAAATACCAAGATTATTCCGGTCACTTTTGAGTTCTCAATCTAATGATCGAAACTCGCGTGAACCTAGATCGATGTTGTATACACAAGCTTATTGATGATTAAGCAAATAGTATACCATCAAGGAATAATCTAACACTCTTTTATGTTTTAGAAGAATAAAATAATCTATCTATGAATTGAGAAGAAGAAGAAATTTGTATCAAGAACACATGTGGTGGCCGAATTCTATAAGAGCACTTATATAGGTGGCCAAATTTTCTTCTCTTCTTTTACTTAGGGTGGCCGAAAATCATAACCTAAAAGGGACTAGGGTTGCCGCAATTCTCAAGCCCAAAAGAGTTTGTATTGCACCCTAATTCCTATTTAGTTCAAGACTTTAAACCCTAATTTAATTCATAAAACTTTTATTCCTTTATTTGACTAAATAAAAAAGACTTCTTATTTGATTAAATAAATAAAATTAATTATTTATTTTCTTACCAAATAAGTCTTTTACTTTTAGTATACTACCAACAATAGTATAACACTAGGAATCATATTTCCTAATCAGAAAAGATTTGTTTCTTAATTAAACAATTAATTAATAAATTAATTAATTCTTATTTAATTAAAACAATGAAAACAAAATAATATCTTAGGTTAAAATTTAACCTTGCCGCCCCACTTAAAATAATTGGGCCAAATATTATTTTCTTATTTCATTTAATCCATTGGACTTTAAATAAAAAGCCCACATGTGAACCAGACTCATTCTTACTAAAAGAAACAAGCCCACATGTCTTTCATTAATATATTAATATAATTAAGCAGCCCATTAAATAAATAATGTGCAAATTATATTCTTAATATATTAAATGCAATTCTAAATGGACCCTTAAATTGGTCCGGTAGAATATATCAAATGATCCATGCAAGTCCGTGTGGATTGGGGATCTTGGCGGGCCATCTAAATTTAAGCTTCAATAGACATAACCTAATCACAATCAACAAATGATTCACTTAGGTCCGATCCATTAATTTTAACTCATTCCACTAAAGAGCTAAAACTGAACTCTTAAATAAAGATAGAAAAGGAAGATGTTCCTCATTCATACCCTAGACAATCATGTTGGAGATAGTGTATCCTCGTGATTAATATCAGTAATCGCCAAGAGTTCATAGACCGCCTACAACTCTCCAAGTTACCATATTTACTCATATGACCACGTTTTGAACTTGGATATTTTGACTTGTCCAGAAGCCATGTTTTCAATAGACACTATCGAAAACTCAACGTTGAGATTTAATATCCAATTACCTCAAAACATCCATATGATGATATTATACTCTCATTTAATAAATGGAGCCACGATGTCCATATCTATAAATGAAGTCCTCTATCGATCAACAAATGAATATCACCAAACTATCGAGGATAGACTATGCGATATAATCGTACTCATTAATAACTCAAATGATATCACTTGCAACCATAAGTCCATCATTTATCTCAGGATTAAGATAGACTCTCCGATTGTCCTGATAATGAAAAGACTATTATCTATTGACGGTTCTAGATAAAGCTTTTCATTGTGTCCAGTTCAATGCACCCAGTGCACTAGATTCTTTTGCTCGAAGACACTCCGATGATTTTAGACTCATCATATCTCATTTGATCCCACTCAAATGCTAGCAAAAGAATTCTACAACTTTAACAAGATAAAGGTGCCCAACCTTTAACTTAAGTTGTGAACAATATTCAAGACTAACTAAAGAATTGTGTCTACCACATACATATCCAGATGTACGAACAATTCTTCTTTTCTCATAGTCTTTAGACCTTATGATTATTTACTTTGACAATTATAATATTAAACTATAAATGCTATAAGATTTGTTAAACCAGAAATCACTTTATTAATATGAAAAAGATTGTTAATTACAACATTACACTCTTGCTATTGAGCATAATCCTAACAAAGGGTACTCTCAAATTGAGGGTATCGACTTTGAGGAGACATTTGCTCCCGTTGCCCGTTTAGAGTCCATTAGGCTTCTCTTGTCCATTTCTTGTGTGCACAAGTTCAAATTGCACCAAATGGATGTCAAGAGTGCCTTCCTCAATGACTTCTTGCAAGAGGAAGTGTTTGTTGAACGATCCAAGGGGTTTGTGGATGCACACCACCCCAACCATGTCTATCGCCTCAAGAAGGCACTATATGGGTTGAAACAAGCACCGAGGGCTTGGTATGAGCGCCTCACTCAATTTCTTGTTGACAATGACTACACAAGAGGTAGTGTTGACAAGACCTTGTTCATCAAGAGAAACAAAGATGAGTTATTTATAGCTCAAATCTATGTTGATGACATTGTATTTGGCTCCACCAACAACACCAAGGTCCAACAATTTGTTGATGTCATGTCTCATGAATTTGAGATGAGTCTTGTTGGTGAGCTTAGTTACTTCCTAGGTTTGCAAATTAGGCAATTAGATGATGGGATTTTCATAACCCAAGCCAAATATGCCAAAAACCTAGTGAAGAAGTTTGGTTTAGAGAATGCCAAACATTGTAATACACCCATGAGTACCACTTTGAAGCTAAGCAAGGATGCTAGTGGTAAAAGTGTGGAACAAACGTTATATCGTGGCATGATAGGTAGCTTGCTTTATTTGACCGCAAGTAGGACCGATATTTCTTTTAGTGTGGGTGTGTGTGCTAGGTACCAAGCGGATCCCAAGGAGTCCCATCTCTCTTCCGTAAAGAGAATCATTCGCTATGTGAATGGGACTTCCAACTATGGGATTTGGTACTCTTTTGACACTAATGCTAGTCTTGTAGGCTTTAGTGATGCGGATTGGGCAGGAAATTGTGATGATAGAAAGAGCACATCGGGTGGTTGCTTCTTTCTAGGCAACAACTTGGTGTCTTGGTTTTGCAAGAAGCAAAACTCGATTTCCTTGTCCACAGCCGAGGCCGAATACATAGCCGCGGGGAGTGGATGCACACAACTCCTATGGATGAAGCAAATGCTAGTAGACTACGGATTCAACCAAGGTACTCTCACTCTCTTTTGTAATAACATGAGTGCTATTAATATTTCTAAGAATCCGGTACAACATTCTAGAACTAAGCATATTGACATCCGCCATCACTTCATTAGAGAGCTTGTTGAAAATAAATGCATAGTACTTGAACATGTAGGTACTAATGATCAACTTGCGGACTTATTTACTAAACCCTTAGATGCTACTCGATTAAAAACTCTTAGTAGATCTATTGGGATATGTCTTGTGGAGTGATGTTCTATGATTGACCCCATATGGGGAACTCAAGCAAAGAGAGCTATTTTGCATTCTTGTCACTTGCAAAAAATTTGAAATAACTTATGCCTCTTCTTTTAATTGTTTGAGTAAGCTTGGTTGCACATATGTATATATGTTTTCAATTCAATAAGTGTGAACCTTGCTTGTTTACAATCCATGTCATATTTATATTCAAACATGCATTTTTGGACTAGGAGATGTATGTAGGAAGTATGATTTGAATGACCTATGATTATCTCCATGACATGATGATTCTCTAATAACATGCTAATGTCAAATGAAAAAGCATGAAATTCATATCACATGCTCACATGAAAAGCATGAATTGATGATTGCATATTCTTAAAATGCAAAACCTTGTGTGAAAGCTTATGAGACTCAAAATGAATAAAGGATCTTGTATCCGTTCAAAGGAATTTACATTCCAAATGTCTCTCTTTCTTTATTGGTTGAACATGGCTACTATCATACGGATATCTTATCCGGAAAAATCAAAAAGGGTGCAAAGTCGCTCATGCCATGTTTCGCTTATAAAGTTGGATATAGTTGTTCTTAAATTGAAATCAATATTGAAAGTTCATAAAAATACTCGAGGTGTGTTCATCAATATAAAGCTAGAGGGGGGGTGAATAGATTTTATCTAATTATTACCCAATTTTCGCATGCATGTCAATTTTACGAAAATACCTCTAGCAAGTCAACAAAACATACAAGTGTAATAAGATGCGGAAATAGTAAAAGACACTTGATGTATACGTGGAAAACCCAACCACTGGGAAAAACCACGGGCTGTTAAGTGCGCCACACTCGGACCTCGAAATCCACTATATGAAAAGACGGTTACACCCTCAAGTGATTCTCGGACCCTCACCCTAGATAACCTCAGGCTATGGACACTACCAATCGCCACTCTTGGTTCAATCCCTAGTGATATCCCCTGATACACTACTCTTGGCGTGAGCACCCTCTAATCTACCACGCGGGCCTTTTATAGCGGCTCTAGTCCAATTTGCTTGAGGCCTAAGCACACTTAGCCCCAAGACTTCAATCTCTCAAAAGAGATGCACAACCCTATGTGAATATGTATGAATATTCAATTAATGCAATAAGAGCTAGGGTACTCTAAATGCTTACCTAGGATTATAAGATGACAATATAATCAATCCTAGATATCACATATAGCTATATGACATGGCATATAACTTTAGCTAAGTAAAGGATCACCAATCCTAGATACAAAGCTATCATATAAAACCCATAAACATTCAAAGGATTAACTAGTTGATTAAAAAACAATCTATCAACCTAGTTATCAATACATCACACAAGAATGTTCATGGCATAGCTTTTAGGCAATAATGACCTAATCAAATAAGCTATGAAAAATAATCTCAATCAATAAATGAGATCAATTAGCTAGATGGCATATGAACATTAAAGCCTAGCTAACAAATAAAAACCCAATCAACACATAATCTCAATCTTATATGTAGAAATTAATCTAAACACATATAAGTAAAATATGAGATAAAATTGATAAGTAGAAACACTAATTATGTAAGATAAAAGTGTTCAACAAATCATACCATGTGTGTTGAAGAAGTCCCATGCATTAGCATATGCTAGATGATCCTAGATGATGCTTAGATGAAGATTTATGCATGTGGGGATGGGTTTAGAGAGATAAAGATATGATCTTTAAGCTTTCTCTCTCAAGTCTCTCTAAATATCTCTCTAGGGTTCTAATGATCAAAGACTTGTATTCTGAACCAGAGATAAGGATGTATTTATAGAGACCAAAAACAGGGCAGGTGAAAATACAATTTTGCCCTTGAAACGCACCGATCGGCGGTTTCATTCGGCGGCCAAGCCGCCGAAATGAACCGCCGAATGGCTCCCGTGTGGAACAGGGGAACTTCGGCGACTTCATTCGGCGGTATGGAAACCGCCGATCCCAACCGCCGTTTTGGACCCGAGAGATATATTTCAATCAGGTCTCATTCGGCGGTTTCGAACGGCGGCAAGGCCGCCGAACGTAACCGCCGATTCACCAAAAATGGTGAAACCAAGGAGAAGCCAAAGGCATCTCCACCGGCGATCATCGCGCAAATCAAAGCACATTACCGTGCACGCGCGGACGTTTCCGAACATCCTTAGGGAAACGAATTACTCCACACTAAAAGCTAACATACATGAAGTGCAAGTGTGGGTATTGAATGCATCCTAATGCCTAACATGTCATGGCATTATCATATAACAAGATGCAATCAATTCAACATGCAAGAAGAGATATTGAATAAATCAATAAAGCACAATGCACACAAAATATAAACACACCATACAAGAATAAGAGTTATGCATGTTGTGTGTGTGTGTGCAACTATATCTCTTCAAGCCAATGTAAGCACTAGATATATACCTTTGGTGCTTGTCCTCTTGAGGTCTTGGAAAGGGTCTTGATCTTCAACAAACACCTAGACTACCCTTACAACCAAACCCCAACATGTGGTTTGACCACGAAATAAGCCAATCAATAATGGGAATCCTTACAAATATATTCTATATCCTTGCTTTACTCATGACATTGGTGAAATTGGTTTGAATTCTTTTTAGAAACCTTTGTCATTTGCTTTGCCAAATACCATTGTATTTTGGACTTGAATGCTACATGTCTTGTATGCAAAGCATGTTTGATTCACACATTTTATGTCAAATAAATCTCCTTGTTTCTCTTCAATTAGTTGAGATGCATAAAGTGACTTATATATATATGCAAATATCTTGCATGCTTATATCTCTCGTTGCTATGAGTGACCCGGTTGGGGACTACTCCTTTGCCTATATCATGACAAAAAGGGGGAGTAGGATATTGGTAAGGGGAGTTGCAAAATAGAGGCAATTGTGCATATTGGGGAGAACATTCGTTGAGGGGGAGTAACCCGTTGAGGGGGAGCATTGCATACACATACATTTCATAATGTTGTGCCTAAACTTTTAAAATGCAAATGCTTGTTTTTGTTTTCACTTGATTCATCTCACACTTTACTGGTATTGGAAATGTTAGAAACTTATTTTCAGGGATTGGTTATTCTACAAGAGGTTGAAGACTTCAAGTTTCATTTTCTTATCTCTTTGTAATATAGAATATCATTGTAGTCCCGTAGTTTCTATTTCTTTGTGAGGAATCAATGTGAGTGGTGGTTTTGTCACGAAATAGCCAAAGGGGGAGATTGTAAGGTTCCCGTTTGTTGATTGGCTTATTTCGTGGACAAACCACATATTGGGGTTCTTTGTAAGGGTAGCCTAGGTATCGGGTTTATTGTTCGAAGCCCTTTCAAAGACCTCGTGTTGATAAGCACCGAAGGTATATTTCTTTGTGCTTACTTGTCTTGAAGAGATAGTTGCACACACTCACAACTCATGCATATGTTTAATACTTGTATGTTGTGTGTTTTACTTATGTGCATTAATGTTCATTAGCATCTCTTCTTGCATGTTAGTTTGATTGCATCTTGCATATCCAATTGCATTGTCATGCTTAGACTTAGGATTGCATTTTTGCATTGGGCGCTCCCAAAAGCGCCCTACAGAAGCGCTGTACGAACAGCGCTCATTGAGCGCTGTTCAGACCTGATCGATTTAATTCAGTCGATGTTGGGTCGCTGTACAGGCGCTGTACAAAGCGCAGTACAAAGCGCTCTACGTACAGCGCCACTCTGTTTTCCCCGTGAGAACAGAGTTGGGGCGCTGTACAAGCGCTGTACAAAAGGCGCTCTACGTACAGCGCCCAAGGCAATTTTGAGGCAAACTTATCAAAACGACCACACTTTGTTTTGGCCTCCTATATATATGCCACTTTGACTTTAGGTCAATTACAAGAGTTCATATTCAGATTCCATACTTAGGAGATTTTTCAAAGAGAAGAAAAATTCCAAAGAACTCAATTTTAGTTTACTCAAACACTTTTCTATGATCATCAATCATCATCTAGCATCATCCTTGATCATCTAGATGACATCTTGCATGGATTCTTAATCATACTTTGCTTGGTAAGCTTTTCACTAATATCTTACATATTTTGTGTTTCTCTTAACAAGCAATCTCATTTAATTACTTGTATGTTATTTTATATACTTTGAATACAAGTTTGAGATTAGTATGATGTATGTTTGAGAAGTTGTATTGTGATAGCTAATTAGGTTTTGTGCTTAATCTTGATTAGCTAAACTATTTGATTTGACATGTCATTTAGTTTTGATATCTAGGATTGCTCTAATTGCATATTAATCATCTTAGATAAGCATATAGGGTTTCCCTTGCTCTATGTTGCATTTTGAATATTCATATATTCACTTAGGGTTGTTATTCTCTTCATAGAGAAAGTAAGTCTTGTGTGTAGCATCCGGGATTAGGTTGCTTAGATCGCAAGCAAATTGGACTAGGTTCACTCATACCGGGATTAGGTAGGTGTGTGATTACTTCCGGGATTAGGTTGTAATCGTTTTACACATTTAGTGGATTCGAGGTTCGAGTGTGGCTTACTTACTAGCCCGTGGTTTTTCCCGTGAGGGTTTCCACGTAAAATTTCCGTATTTTATACTTGATTTATTGCTTTATCTATTTAGGGGTGAATTCGTAATTTTGACTTATACGAAAAATTGGGTAAAAAGCTTAAAATCTATTCACCCCCCCCTCTAGATAGTTTTGTACACACCGTGCTATTATTTGTTTCAGCAAGGGTTAATATATTAGCCTATATATTATTTTGTTTCATTGTTTAATTAAATAAGAATAAATTAATTTATTAATTAATTGTTTAATTAAGAAATAAATCTTTTCTGATTAGGAAATATGATTCCTAGAGTTATACTATTGGTAGTAGTATACTAAAATTAAAAAACTTGTTTGATAAGAAAATAAATAATTAATTTTATTTATTTAATCAAATAAGAAGTCTTTTTATTTAGTCAAAATAATAGAATAAAATATCTATGAGTTGTATTAGGGTTTGAAGTCTTAAACTAGATGGAAATTAGGGTGCAACACAAACCCTTTTTGGCTTGTGATTTGCGGCAACCCTAGTCCCTTTTAGAGAAGGATTTTCTGCAACCCTAAAAGAAAAGAGGAAGCAAATTAGGCCACCTATATATTTGGACTTATAGAATTCAGCCACCTTAGAGGTTGTGCTTGATGCAATTTTCTTCTTCTTCTCAATTCAAAGAAAGTATTATTTTATTCTACTAAAACATAAAAGAGTGAATAGATTATTCTTTGATGGTACACTAATTTCTTGTTCATCAATAAGCTTGTGTGTACAACATCAATTTAGGTTCACGCGAGTTTCGATCATTAGATTGAGAACTCAAAAGTGACCGGAATAATCTTAGTCTTCTTTTGATTGTTTTGTGACTAACAAAAGAAAAAGAAAAGTTTGTTTGTCCATTCTCAGGTTTGCAATTCAAAGAAAAAGGGAGACCACGCTCCTAAGTGATTCACGTTCGTGCAAGGATTGAAGATCTTGCGGATTACCATCGACATAAGTCAATCGGATCACGCGACAAAAGGTATGATATCTTTTGTTGATTATATGTATGTTTAATTAATTAAAGGGTTAAGGTTCATAAAAAGGAAAAATTTTAAAACATACTAAAACTACTTTTAGTCTCGCTTCCGCTGCGTGTACTACGGTATTTTTCCCTACAAGGATTTGTCAGGAATTGGGTCAAAGGCTGAGTTATCATGGGTCAACAATGGAATTGGGCCAGAATAATGGTCCAATGGAGATGTATCAGAAACGGGCTTGACAGAGGCATATGGAAAAATATTTTCATGAAATTTGACATCCCAGCTAGTAAAAACTGTTTTGGTCGATAAATTGAACAATTTATATGCTTTTTGACCGATGGGATAACCGATGAAGACGGAAGGCATGGCACGATGATCAAATTTGTGAGAAGTGTGAACGTTAGTGGCATAAGCAAGACAACCAAACACACGGAGATGAGAGTAGGAGGGCGGTTTTGAATAAAGAAGTTCGAAAGGAGTTTTGAAAGAGAGAACCGGTGAAGGTAACCGATTGATGATGTGGACAGTGGTAAGAGCACATTCTCCCTAAAATTGTGAAGGAAGTTGAGCATGAAATTTTAAAGCACAAGCCACTTGTAAGATGTGATGATGTTTGCGTTCCACAACCCCATTTTGTTGAGGGGTGTAAACACAAGAATGTTGAAAAATGACACCATTATCATGAAAAAAAGGACGAAGTGAGATAAATTCCCCACCATTGTCACTTCGAAAAGTTTTAATGCGAGATTCGAATTGAGTGAAAACATAATTGAAGAAGCGTTTTAAAAGTGATTGTGCTTCATTTTTGTGACGCATTAAAAAAATCCAT
The DNA here is from genome assembly GCA_008009225.1 of Acer yangbiense. NCBI lineage: Eukaryota > Viridiplantae > Streptophyta > Magnoliopsida > Sapindales > Sapindaceae > Acer > Acer yangbiense. Next base: position 8,790,423 of record CM017772.1, on the reverse strand, counting down.
GTGAAACGTGTATAATCGTCAACAATGGTAAGAAAATAATTAGCACCAGAAAGAGAAGGGTGTTGATAACGACCCCAAATATCACAATGTATAATATCAAATGGTTTTATAGAGGAAATAGTACCGGTACCAAAAGGTAACCGACTCTACTTTGCCAAAGGACATATATGGCATGCGTTATTTGACTCAACAGAAAAATTTTAAAAATTCTTAGCAATAAAACTTAAGCGAGAGGGTGATACATGGCTTAAGCAACTATGCCAGAGGTCGGTGGATGAAATGGTGATGTTGCAGGCTATTCGGTTTGTGTATGAGGAAGGTTTGGTCGTAGATTTTTCTGTTGCTAGTGCCACCAAATAGTATAGTCTGTCACGTTGTTTACCCAAACCAATCGTCCTCCTTGTAGCCAGATCCTGCAAAATACACAGATAAGGAAAAAACGTTACTGAACAATTTAGTCCTCTTGTCAAACGACTAACTGACATCAAATCAATTTTGAATGTAGGCACATATAACACATTATGCAGATAATAAATGGAATTCAGAGGCAAAGACCCTTTTGCAACAATATTCGCTTTTTCTCTGCTAGGCAACAATACGGGTGGTAATGAGCAATTTTTATCTTTATACAATAATTTAGATGATGAAGTAATATGATCCGTTGCCCCACTATCAATAATCCAATTCTGGGAATCGATTTTAGACAAATCTGGCTTTGTTACGGTATTCGCTTTGGAACTAGAACCTTCATCTTGATTGTTAAGAAGTGACAGAAGTTGCTTGAGTTGGGCTTCTGATAATGAAACTGCAGACCTCCCTTCATTGTTGTGTGATACCTCAGATACTTGATTAGCCGTAGAAAACCCCTTATGCTAATTTGAATTTGGGCCTGAATTCATTCTTGTCTTGGGACGGCCTTATTGGTATCCATGTAATTGAAAACACTTTTGGATCTAGTGGCCCATCTCTCCACAGTGAGTGCACTGATGTCGTCCTCTTCCTGATCCAGTATGACGCCGATCCTGGTCAAAGCGTTGTTCTCCTTGTGCAGAATATGAACGATCCGATCGGGCATCCTGAGGCTGAGACGAACGATTTATTGGGGACTGATATGGGCGATCTGCTCCTGTTGAAAAGTTTGATTTTCCGCCATTGTTGTTGTGACGCACTACCATAGCAGCGCTCCCACCAAGCTCGGATGTGGTCTGTGTGGTATTGAGGAGTCTTTGTTTTTCTTCTTAAGAAACTGAAGAGCAGGCTTGGCGGATGGAAGGTAGAGGATTCATCAGAAGGATTTGACCGCGAATTGCACAGTAAGTCTCATTCAAACCCATTAAGAATTGCATTAATTTTTGTTGGTCTACCTGTGCTCCATGTGCTGCGTCTGAATATGAAGCCAATTCATCCCATAAGCCCTTCAATTTAGTGTAATAGGCAGAGACAGAGAGTTGCTCTTGTCGAAGACAAGCGATATCTCATTGAATTTGTAGGGAAAAATACCGTAGTACACGCAGCGGAAGCGAGACTAAAAATAGATTTAGTAACTTTTAAAATTTTTCCTTTTTATGAACCTTAAACCCTTTAATCAATTAAACATATATATTATCTAACAAAAGAATAATACCTTTTGTCGCGTGGTCCGATTGACTTACGTCGATGGTAATCCGCAAGATCTTCAATCCTAGCACGAACGTGGATCACCTAGGAGCGTGGTCTCCCTTTTCTTTGAATTGCAAACCTGAGAATGGACAAACAAACTTTTCTTTTTCTTTGTTAGTCACAAAAACAATCAAAAGAAGACTTAGATTATTCTGGTCACTTTTGAGTTCTCAATCTTATGATCGAAACTCGCGTGAACCTCAATCGATGTTGTACACACAAGCTTATTGATGAACAAGCAATTAGTGTACCATCAAAGAATAATCTATCCACTCTTTTATGTTTTTAGTAGAATAAAATCTAATACTTTTCTATGAATTGAGAAGAAGAAGAAAATTGTATCATGTAGTCATTAACTTAGGGGTGGCCGAACCCTACATACTATTTAATATATAGTGGCCGAAAATTCTTCTCCCATGCCAATTAGGGTTGCCGAAATCTTCATGTAGAATTGCCTAGGGTTGCCGCAATTTCCTCTACAAAAAAAGACTTGTGTTGTACCCAAATTCACATGTAATTAGACTCCTAACCCTAATCCAACTCATAAGTATATTTATTCTTTTATTGACCAAAATAAAAGACTTCCTATTTGATTAAATAAATAAACTTAATTATTTATTTTCTTACCAAATAAGTCTTTACTTTTAGTATACTACTAACAATAGTATAACTCTAGGAAATATATTTCCTATTCAGAAAAAGATTTGTTTCTTAATTAAACAATTAATTAATAAATTAATTAATTCTTATTTAATTAAACAATGAAACAAAATAATATATAGGCTAATATATTAACCTTACCGCCCCACTTGTCTAAAATTGGGCCTTATATTATTTTCTTATTTCATTTAATCCATTGGACTTTAAATAAAAAGCCCACATGTGAACCAGACCCATTCTTACTAAAAGAAACAAGTCCACATGTCTTTCATTAATATATTAATATAATTGAGCAGCCCATTAAATAAATAATGTGCAAATTATATTCTTAATATATTAAATGCAATTCTAAATGGACCCATAATTGATCCGGTAGAATATATCAAGTGATCCATGCAAGTCCGTGTGGATTGGGGATCTTGGCGAGCTATCTAAATTTAAGCTTCAATAGACATAACCTAATCACAATCAACAAATGATTCACTTAGGTCCGATCCATTAATTTTAACTCATTCCACTAAAGAGCTAAAATTGAACTCTTAAATAAAGACAGAAAAGGAAGATGTTCCTCATTCATACCCTAGACAATCATGTTGGAGATAGTGTATCCTCGTGATTAATATCAGTAATCGCCAAGAGTTCATAGACCGCCTATAACTCTCCAAGTTACCATATTTACTCATATGACCACGTTTTGAACTTGGATATTTTGACTTGTCCAGAAGCCATGTTTTCAATAGACACTATCGAAAACTCAACGTTGAGATTTAATATCCAATTACCTCAAAACATCCATATGATGATATTATACTCTCATTTATTAAATGGAGCCACGATGTCCATATCTATAAATGAAGTCCTCTATCGATTAACAAATGAATATCACCAAACTATCGAGGATAGACTATGCGATATAATCGTACTCATTGATAACTCAAATGATACCACTTGCAACCATAAGTCCATCATTTATCTCAGGATTAAGATAGACTCTCCGATTGTCCTGATAATGAAAAGACTATTATCTATTGACGGTTCTAGATAAAGCTTTTCATTGTGATCCAGTTCAATGCACCCAGTGCACTAGATTCTTTTGCTCGAAGACACTCCGATGATTTTAGACTCATCATATCTCATTTGATCCCACTCAAATGCTAGCAAAAGAATTCTACAATTTTAACAAGATAAAAGTGCCCAACCTTTAACTTAAGTTGTGAACAATATTCAAGACTAACTAAAGAATTGTGTCTACCACATACATATCCAGATGTACGAACAATTCTTCTTTTCTCATAGTCTTTAGGCCTTATGATTATTTACTTTGACAATTATAATATTAAACTATAAATGCTATAAGATTTGTTAAACCAGAAATCACTTTATTAATATGAAAAAGATTGTTAATTACAACATTACACTCTTGCTATTAAGCATGATCCTAACAGAATTTTGAAAATACGAGGTGCATTGCTTTGAGAGAATCGCTCACGAAGATCTTCCCAAACTTCATGAGCAGTAGAATAATAGATCACACTGTCTGCGATTTCTGGATTAAGAGTATTGATGATCCAGGAATGAACCATGTCGTTACACCGCGACTAAGTTGCATAGCCTTCAGGATCAGCCTTTTCTGAAGGAGTTTCGATAAAACCATTGACAAATCCGAGTTTGTTCTTGGAGTTTAAGGCTAGAATCATAGCCCTTTTCCAACCAGTATAGTTGTCTCCATTCAAGGATTTGGAGACTAGAACCAATCCTGGATGATCCAAGTGATGAGTAAAAAAAGGATTTGAGATGTCAGGTTTTGAAGAATTTGATGTAAACATTGATGGATCGGAGGAAGCAACAGTCTTGTCGGAAACAAGAGTTCCATCGTTGGTCATGATGGCTGAAAAAAAAACTGAAAAGATACTACACGAGAGATTGAGAGTGCAGCGATGAGTCGGGATCTTAGTCCTGCTCTGATACCATGAAAAAAGAGAATAGAAGAGAGAATTTGCTGGAATAATTTTATTGATGTCTGAGTGCAAAATATATACAGCAAGTAAACTTTCTCTACAAGACAATTACTTCCTATAATTAAGCTATAAACTGCTACAATACAGATACAATCTATGAATGCTAACTATAATCAAGGAACACATAAGGAAAACAAATATTTACTATTAATACAAAAGATATGACAGATTTGACTCTCTAACAGAATGAGTATCCATGGCAAGCAGTTATTGGACTCTTTTATGCATTGACTTGGTGGTTTCAGAGCAGGAGTTATGTAGGTCGTGGATTGAGAGAAGGGCTTGTGGATAATATCAAGTATTCCCTGTTCTGGGTGTCAGTCTTGGCAACTACATTTTTGTTTAGTTACTTCTTATAGATCAAACCCTTGATTAAACCTACAAAAGAAATGCTGCAGCTTAGGAACATAAAGTATGAGTGGTTTCATTTCATCAGTGACAGCAACAGATTTGCTGTTGGGTTGCTGTGGCTGCCTGTAGTTCTGATTTATTTGATGGATTTGTAGCTTTGGTATTCAATTTACTCATCCTTTGTGGGTGCAGCAGTGGGGTTGTTCCAGCATTTGGGCGAGATTCGAACTATGCAGCAGTTGTGATAGAAGCTTATGATAGCTTGAAGTACTTGATTCTTCATATCCTTAAAGTTAACACTGAAGAGCATTCCATTATGACGACCTTGTTTCATATCCTTAATCTTTTATCAATGTTTGGTTTAACAAATTATTTTTTTTAACGTTTTGTCTTTGATAGGTATTCCCTTCCAACTCTTGTATCAGATGCAATTTGCTAGCCAACTGAACTTGGAATACCATTTCAACAACCAAAATAAAGTTGAAGTTTATGGAGGGGGTTCAAAGATGTACTGTAACTTAGTTCTGCTGGGTTCAAATATGTATCCGGTCACAACTGACCATGTAAACTGATAGTCGGGTACAAGTACAAAAAATGTGGAGGAGAAGGTCACAATGTAGCAAGTTGTCATTGATATGTTTTGTTATTGTGTTATTTGTATTTCAAGACTAATTACGTTGAATTACAAGATACCATTTCATAACTAATAATGTTTGAATTTAGGTCTATTCGGTTATTTGAATTGAAAGTTATATGTCTGTTGTTTGAAATTTACATGTCAATTGTATTTAAAGTTACATGTCAGTTTTATTCAAGGTTACATGTTTGAAGGTGTATTCTAAGTTAAATGCCAGGTGAAATTCAAGTTACATGCCAATTGATATTCAAGTTACATAACAGTTTGCATTACAATTTGTCAATTGATTATCAAGTTACATGCCAATTAAATTATATTTCAAATTACATGTTAGGTGAGGTTCAAGTTATATGCCAGTTAAATTGAAAAGTTACACGATATCGAAGTTATATAATGTAATTTTGAGTAATTTATACCATATATCGAAGTTTTTCAACTTTTCTATTTTTATGTGAATACACCATATAGACGTGATTTGGAAAGTCAATCGGTGTGTAACATGGAAATCAAATTACATGTAACTTGGAAATCAACAGGCATGTAACTTGAAAATCATTGACATGTAAGTTGGAAAGTCAATTGGCATATAATTTAAAACTTAACTGACATATAACTTGAAAAATCAACTTGCATGCAACTTGGAATCAAATGGCATGTAACTTTAAAATCAATTGACATATAACTCAACTTTAAAAATGACTTTTAAGTTATATTGAAATTTACATGTTAATTGGATTCAAAGTCAAAGTTTTATTCCGAATTACATGTCAATTGGATCCAAAGTTGCATGCTAGTTTTATTTTAAATTACATGCCAATTAATTCCCTAGTTACATGTCAGGAAAAATCCAATTTACATGCCATTGCATGCAATTTACATGCTAGATGCATTGCAATTAACATTCATTCTAAAAGGAAAAAAAAATATCAAATAGATAAAGAAACTTCTCACACTAACGACAAACCATGTTCATTCAATTAGACTTCTCGATTGATTTGGGATGCTTACATTGTACTATATAATAGTTATCAATTTGTTGGTACACAATTTGAAAAGAAATATCAAGTGCCATATCTTTCCTAGAAAGGGGTATGGTTCTTTACCCTATCCCCAATTACAGTTTTCAAACAACAAACATGCCGCTTGAAACATCACAACTTGCATTGTCTTTTTGAGGTGGACACTTTTTCTTCGGACCCAATCGTACCACATGAAACATCTTTTGGGAGCATGGGAGGTATGCCATTCTGATCAAAATATCATGACTTTATGCAATATGGTTGGAAGGAATCACCAAAGTACATCGTAAGAAAACAATTAAAATCTGAAAAATTGGAAACAAAGTAGAATTGTGAGAGTATAGTTCTTTACCGTCACAAGAACAAATGATTATAAGATTGTCAATTGATTTCAGTTTAAACTTAAGATTCGAAATTGGAAATTCCAATTTTCAATATTCTCTCTTTGTTCCAACTCGAGAATTTACAAAAACGTTACATGTCAATACATAAAAGTTACATGCCAGTACAAACAAGTTACATGCCAGCACATAAAAGTTACATGCTAGTACAAACAAGTTACATGCCAGTACAAACAAGTTACATGCCAGTACATAAAAGTTACATGCCGGTACAAACAAGTTACATACCAGTACAAAGTTACATGACAGTTACATGCCTAGAAAATCCAATTTAAATGACAAGTGAAAACATCCAACCCAGATCCATTGCGGCAATATCAATACAAACTGAAAAAGAACAACTCTAATGAATAAAGACCTATATACAATTCATTGTTGAATAATCATTCAAGATGGGATTCATTAAATCACATCCTACTTGAACAATACAATGATTATTGCAGTATGCCATCTCCCAAGGTACTTAGATTCAGTAACAAATACCATCACTTATGGCTAAGTTTTTCAAAAATAAACTATGCAAGTATTAGACCAATCTATTAACCTCTCCAGATTCTCCAATCCCATTAGGCCATTACTAGTTTGCTGTTTATCACTAATACGACGCTGTACCGCTAAATAACTAGTTGCTTCGTAAGGTTAGAACATACGATCATATTCCCGACCATGACCAACCCCTTCTGTTTACTTCAATGTGGTGGTTTTCTTAATATAATCCAACTTGTGTACTACTGCATTTGTGTATCCACTTGACTCAAATCACAGTGACAGTAAGTAATCCCAACCCAATTGAAGCCAAAAGCAACACAAAACGAAAGCTTAGAACACATAATTGTCTCAAGCTTAAGGACAAAGCATGATTTGTTCTCATTCTGATTGCAGTTACCCAACTGGCTGAAAAACTGGAGACTGGATTTGCGACAAGTGAGTTCACAGCTTTCATATATTTATACAAAGAAAAGCTTAAACTATTAAGTAACTGTCGAAACACTGGTATTTAAACACTTTAAACCTTGCGTTTATGTCCAACAAGCTTGCCGCATGACTTTAGCAAACATAAATTCAAAAATAGACAAATAAATAAATACAATCAAGAGGACAGCTTCAAATTAACCTAGACAATCTGGGTGACAAGCTTTGATACCATATAAGTATATAACCATTAAACTACAATTTTTACTTCAAATGCTTACAAATATATAACAATCAGAACACAATCAAAATGAAAACACGTTTTGGGAGAGAGATAAGAAGCAAACCTGAGGAACAGATGGGTGGATTCAGCGACAGCGGCAGCAGCAGCGACGGAGAGAGGGGTGGCGAGCCGACGGTGAGCGGTAGCGACGGCGACTGTGACGGCGAACGGCAGCGACGACGAGAGAGGTGCGAGGCGACGGCGATCTCTTCTCTTCCTGTCTCTCTCTGCAGCGACGGCAAGCAGCAGCGACGGCGACAGAGGTGCGAGGCGATGGCGAGCGGCAGCGACGGCGATCTCTTCTCTTTCTTGTTTTTTACTTCTGATCGTTTTACATTGATGTAAAAAACCCTAACTCCTTTTCTCTCTCTTCTCTCCTCGTTTTTACCACCCGCTGACTTCGTTTTTTTTTTTTTTTAAATTTCAAATTTATGAGTATTGTTGTCCAAAAGTGGTCAAAAGTAACAAAAACAATAAAAAATAAATTTGTGGCTAAAAACAATAAACCCATAAATTTTTTGGTTCTTTATGAATTCACCCCTAAAAACAATCATCAAATTGTTAGGTGCAGTTTCAAATCGTCATGTTTGTGCCTCCATTGTTTTTTTATGTATTTTTTTTTATTTTTCATTTTAATTTTTATGATAATTTTAATCAATAATTCTTTTAATAAGTTTAAAGTTAGTTCAGCTTTTATTTTTAATTTAAGCCTTTAGCTAATTTCACTGAAGGGCAATCTTGGAATTAAAAAAATTACAAATTTGGGGTGCAAATACAATTTCTATGGGGTGCAAATATTGTCACTATTGCTTTTTTGTATATTTTTATTTATTAGTTATGGTTTGTATTTTTTATTTTTTTTTAAAGATTTTAGTTTTTATTTTAAAGATTTTCTCTTTATAAACCAATTTTTTTTTTCTTTTTACACTACTTTTTCTAAATACACCCCATTGTAAAAACTTAAATTTTAAAAAAAAAAAAAAAATCTAACGAAACTCCATTTTTTCCAAATTATTCTTTTACCTTTTGATACTTTTTTTTTTTTAAACATTCAATCATAAAATCCTGAATTTAAAAGAAAAAAAATCATTTTATTTCAAAATTATTTTTTTTTTCATTGAATACTTAAATTGACAAGTTTTTTTTCTTCAATTTTTTATTTTTTTCAAAATCATAAGAGTCAACACGAAAAAACCAATTATGCAACAAATCTACAAAAATCAACACTTTAAGCAAATTGTTTCTTTCTTGTTGTAAATCACTCTCATTTTGTTGAAATCAAATAAAACTTTAATGATATTGAAAAAAAATAGTTTCGGGTTTGTGAAATGCAAGAAGATTGTAAAAAAAAAAAAAAAAAAAAAAAAGTAACATTGGATTCCAGTAAAATTTTTTTATTTTTTTTCCTAGTGTATTTTGAATTTATTTATTCCTTTTAGTAATTTTAAATAGGATAAAATTTTCATATAATAAAAATATTTTAAATTGAGTGTATAAAGATAGAGGATTGTTAATGGGTTCAAAAATTAACAAGCACTTTTTTAAGGGTGAATTTTAAGAAAATCACTCTTTTAATAACTTGAGTTTAAATGACACATAAAATTGGTTCATTCAAAAAATACCCCTACGGTAACTATTTTGATATATTTTTTTTCAAAATCCTTCATTGATGGAGGTCCTCCATTAATGGAGATGAAAGACCTCCATCGGAGGTCAGTTCGAACTTCAATGGAGGTCCAAATTGGCCTGCACTGGGGTCAAAATCAGTTTCAAGGAAAAAGAAGAAAAAAGTAAATGGAAAATTGCATTTTTGTGCAGAAAGTCTCAAAAATTATAAAAAGTCTCGGGAAAATCTTGGAAACTACGAAAAAAGTCTCAAAAAATTTCATTTTTACCCAGAAAGTCTCAAAAATTACCAACAATCTTGGAAATCACCAAAAAGTCTCGGAAACTACATGAAAAGTCTAGAAAATACCTTAAGTCTCGGAAATTACTTGAAAATTACCTGAAAAGTCTCGGAAATACATGAAAGGTCTCAAAAAAATATATATGAAAAGTCTTGAAAATTTCCGAAATTTATTGGACAAAAATAAACTTTTCTAATTTGTTTTTTCATCTTCTTCATCATCGATCTCAAATGGAGGTTGACTTCAACCTCCATTAAAGGTTGATTTCAATCTTCATGGAGGTCGAATGACTTCGACCTCTATTGGAGGTCGATTTTGACCCCCATTGGAGGTTGATTTTGACCCCTATTGGAGGTCTATTTCGACCTCCAATGGAAGTCGATGAAGAAGATGAAAAAATAAAATAAAAATAAAAATGAAAAACTGAAAAGTAAATAAATATATATATGTAAAGTAAAGGCATTTTTGGAAGTTCCTTTACTTTGGTGCATTTCAAACTAAAGTTATTAAAGTGGTGAAACTCGTGAGACACCAACTCAAAAGAGTGACAATGCTATTTCCACGATTGTCAATAGCATCACTCTTGATTTGATTTACACACATTACAAAGACTAAAATACCCATTGACTGTTAAGTTTGACTTACGAAAAAAGTTAGCAGAGGGACTAATTTGGTACTTTTGGAAAAGTTAGAGACAGATTTGGTTACTTTTGTAAATGTCGCAAACTACTTGGAATTTTGAAAAAAGTCCGAGACTAATTAATTAGGTAATCGCCCAAAAAACAATTACAAATATACATATATATCCTTACACTAATGTTAGACAACCCAAAAATTTAGTCCAAATGATATGGCAAGTGGTTTTTTTATTAACCGCATCATCTCATATCGTTTGTGGTGATGACAACTCACTTGCTACATCATTTGGGTTGAAATTTATGTTGGATAGCATTACTCAAATCCTTATCAATAAAATTAGATTTCACATCAATTTACTAAGAAATACAGCACGAACGCAAAATTGGTTGTTTTTTTGAAACCATCTCATTATTTATATGAATTTTAACAAAGAAATTTGAACCCAAACAAAATATGATATTACAATCTCAAAAGACAATAAATAGTAACGTATCAACACGTGGCAAATTTATCACACGTTTTAGAAAGAAAAAAAATGTTAATTATTAAACAAAATCATTCAAAATCATGTCTCCAACCACGGCCACCAAAAGGCAGCCTCCAATCTTCACCACCACCGGATTCTGGGCTCAGGCCGGCAACCCGTCTGCTTTGGGCCTTGAGCCCAATATTTGATGGGCTTGGGCTTTTTGGGGCCTGGTACGGCATCGTTGTTCCCCCACCGGAGCTTGACGAATCACAGCCTGACCCAATAATTGAGTTTTTCTTCGTTGATGGGTTCCATTGTGGCCCAGAAGCATTTGGACCACGTTGTTTGACCGTGCCTTGACTTCTCACCTTGGCCTTTGCTGATTGTGTTGGGGCCATGTAGCTAGGGACGTTATGCAAGCCCGATTGTTGATGCTGTCGGGTTAGGTAGGACCCCGAGTCAAACAAGTCTCGATTGAACATGCCCATATTGTTTGTGCTCGAGCCCGGTGGTGTGACGACATCCAGCTCTACAGTCTTCTCCGACAACATGTCATCGGTTGTGGTGGTGGTAGTGAGTGTCATATAAGAGGCTTCGTTTGGGGCCAAGTGACGGGTGGTGTATGGTTGTGTCGACATCCAACGCTCAAGCCAATTCCATCCCCATTGGGCCTTTTCTGGTCCATTAGCATATAACTCAACTTCTTTACCATTCAAGTCAGCTTGTAATAATTGTTGTTGATGTTGATGTTGATGTTGTTGCTGCTGTTGTTGCAAGTAAATTAGTAAGCTTTAGGTACGAATAGGCACTTGGAAGTGTTACCTTAAAATGTGCTTCACTTATTTTCCTGATCCATCTACTAAATATTTTTTCAAAAGTTCCCCCAAAATTCCCCATCCTCATTTGGAGGAAAAATCATTACCAAATGAGGATGGGATCCCCCATCCTTTTTTTTCCTATTCCTCCCATTTTTCCAAAATCCTATTTTTTTAAATAATATTTTTTTTTCCCATTTGCAATATTTCTCCACTTTTCCAATTTAAACCCCAAATATAACCATGGAGTATTTGTATTGGAATTTAAAAATTTTTTTTTTTTTTTTGGCATGTTATAACTTATAACCATGCAGTAGTGCTTTTTTTGTAATATGTAATTTTTAGTCAGAAACAGGGGAAATAGAGAAAAAAATTAGCTTGGAAAAATGGGGGATGGAGGAAACGAGGGGAGGGAGTTGGGGGAAGGGGTTGGGGAATGGGGATGGGATGGAGGGAGTAGGGACCAATATCCATTCCCATTTCCTCAATGCTGATCCCTAAAAGAGACTTCATCTATTTTCAAACTAACACTGTAAAATAACTATAAAAGCGTTTTAAACAAGGTAAACTGACCTGATATGCATAAGCATAAGCAAGGGCTCGTTCTCTTTTCACCAAAGAATTATCATGTTTTCTCGAATCATTTTTCTCCTTGAGCTTCTGATGATCAGACCTTTCATGGCGGCTGTCCCACCCTGAATTCTGCTTCAAAGGCGTTCTCGGCTTTCGCTCTTCTTCTTCTTCTTCTTCCTCTTCTTCCTTTTCTTGTTTCACATTCTTCTTCTTCTTCAGGAGCTTCTCGTGAGCCAGTTGGAGCCTGCGAGCTCGAACCCTTGCCTGAACGCGCACCAGCGCTTGCATGCACCGCATTGTCATCTGCGCTTGCTTTCGCACGTTGTGGCCTCTCACTAGCGCTTGTAGCCTCACCAGTCCCTTCAATGCCCGCAAAGCTCGCCGCGCCTGCAAAAGTTTGTGGTACAATTCTCTAACGAGTCATGCTATTATATAGAATTTATATAGTTACTAAGAAGTGTATATCCATTTAATTATAATCAATAGTTAAAAATAATAATAATAAATTAGAGGTTTTAAAAATGTGATATCTACCACAATCGATGTGCTCTTAGCACAAGTGGTAGTGCATGCACCTTCCCTTCAATGTTAGTGTAAGGATCAAGCCCTATCATGCTTATCTTATAAGTATGTGTGGAGCTAAAGTTTTCTCTCAATATTATGAGAGTAGATTTCTAAGTCGCTTGTGTATATATAGTTTGATCTTTTCGGTGTCATCATAATTTAGTATACATTAAGAAAGTGATATATATATATATATATATTGGTTCTCTCATAAGGGATCTCTTCTTTTAATTTCAGTAAGGACTTTGATGAAATTATATTCATTTTTATGAATTTTGATCTAAATTTTTTTATAGATGATATATTCAATAAAATCTACTTATAAATAAAATTTGAGAATTTTTCAAGCACTACAACTATTTTTCTAGAATTTTCTTAAATTTTGCTCATTTTCCGATGCCTTCATATTTAAGAAAATCGGGATAAATAATTGTAGTTCCTGAAAAATTCTTAAATTTTATTGAAAGGTAGATTCCAATAAACTTATCATCCACACAAAAATTCAGATCAAAATTCATAGAAATCAACGTGATTTCATCAAGATCCTTACCGAAATTAAAATAAGAGATTCCTTATGAGAGAACATCTCTCTCTCTCTCTCTATATATATATATATATATATATATATATATATAGTGTTTCTATTATCAGTTCAAACTGACAAAAGTTATATCAGTTCCTTGTATGTGAGCCACTGGATTTAAATACTTTGACTGACAAGTGCATACAACCAAGTCAAAGTATTTAAATCCAATGACCCACTTGCAAGGAACTGATATAACTTTTGTCAGTTCGAACTGATAATAGAATTTCTGTATATATATATATTTTACTTACAGGTTAGACTATATATATTAACTTAAATTTTGTGCTTGAATGTTTTACTAGATTGTATTTTCTAACTTTTAAGAATTATTTTTGAATTACAAATCACATAACTCTTTATATTAATCCTAATTTCTATATCAAATTCTCTTAAATCTAGTAAACAAAATTCTTTTTAAGGATCATAGGTCACATTTCTAGATCGAGTTCAAACATGAAGCTACTTTTGGACAAATATAGCAAAAAGGTGAGAGAAAGAACATTACTAGGTATCCCCTGTAGTATGCTTGTATGAGTGTTGCTGCCCTTTCTTCCTTGGAGTGGCGGCCGTAACCGGCCAATCGGACAACCTTAGCAGCAGCTTGGGCAGCAGCAACAGCCGCTTCAGCTGCAGCAGCAGTGGCCACGGCAACAGCAATGGCATGGTTTCTATCTTCACTCGCGGGAGTTGATCCGGTGCTCTCTTCGATGGTCACATCTGGTGAACTCTCTGCTGCTGGAAAATGTTCAAATGACACAACCTCTGGGGTGTCTTGCTGCCACTTTTCTACACTGCTATTTTCTTTCTGAAAAAATCAAGTCATTTGTTAGCTTAATATATAATTAGTGTCACCATATATATATCATATGTTTGCATACAATATAACACTAATATGTTAAATATATTCATTAATTTGCCTTTAATGAGGAAAAATAAATCACACAAGAAAACTAAGGTTACTTTTTCTCAAATAAGAAAAAAGCGATTGATCGGATTTTATATATGTAAAAGGGTTTTTGAATACAATTACATGAACTTAAAAATAAAAAAAATAAAAAAAAATAAAAAATAAAAACTTATATATATATATGGATTAGACTATATCAACTTAAATTTCTAACTTAATTTTTCAACATTTCAACCACTTATGTGTACATGTACTCTTTAATCAAATTGTTGAGATATTGAAGTCGAAAAATTAAGTTGATTTAGTCTAACCATTTATTCATACATATATATATATATAATAAAACTTTTTTTTTTTTTGTTGATATAAATGTCAAAATACATAAATAATAAAAAAAAAAGGACAGATTAAAAATATATTAAAAATTTTGATTTTTTTTAAAATGAAATAAAAAAACAAAAAATGTTAAGTTTAACTATTATACTAAAACAATATAGTTGTTTTTTAATAGTCCTATAACCCATAGGTAATGTATTAATGTATTTTATATGAGGTCGAACTGATAGGAGAAAGATGAATCAATATATATTTTATTTATGATAATTATATATTTTGGGGTAAAAAAAAGGGGGCATCCCATTCATTATTCTCGTGAATGAATGATGATGGTGATCTAACACTCACCAAGCACATGATGACGATGGTGATGGGCTTAGGTGGCATGACAACAATATGTCAAGACACATATAATAATATTTTTGGTGTATGCATACAGCATTATTTTTTGGTTATGTTGATAGGGGACCATATTGTGGTGCACAACACACATATATGGTCCTATGTGGCTATGTACAGTAAAGCCTTTGGTGGTTGAGAGGTCTCAATAATGGTTACAGCGTCGTCTTTCTTTCTTTACAATCCTCCCATAAATTTATGTAAAAACCGATCCACTAACCACCATTTAGGTGATCCGTTTTCAAAATTAAAACGTCCAGTAATATTAAATATCCGGTATTAATAACACGCTAGCTTACATCTTAACCAATGATGAAACAATTGATATATTTAACAATACTCTTAAAAAAAAAAAAAAAAATTCTTTAATAAAACGCTTATCAACTATTACTTTTTGACTAAAAATCGGAACAAAACATTTATTATGTAATTTTTCAGGGAAAAAAAACAGTTGTAAGTTTTTTATATTAAAAAACGCACCTTTAATCGTATAAAAACACTTTTAAAAGGCTTAAAACTTAAAAGCACTTTTCTCTCGGCGGTGAAAAAAAAAAAAAAAAAAAAAGCACTTGTCTTAATTATGGATTGTCCAAAATAAGGCTAAAATATGAAAAAATTAAATTGTAACTAACACATCATCCGTCCCACAATCTAATGATTGATATGACAATTACAATTCAAATATCATATCATTTAAATATGATTTTGGACAAAATAATTTAGATATACTAACATTAGTCATGTATAAATCAAATAATTTTTTATTTTTATTTTTATAAATAGTGATATTTAAGTATTTCCAAACAAGTTAAAAATTAAACCATTACCGGATCGTACAATTATAAGTTCTAACCAAGTTTCTGCAGATATAACCACATAAAATTGCTTATTAATAAATTAGTCATTCAATATTAATTGGATTAAGATGATATGAAATTGGACTAAATTAATTGTAATAATTATATAAAGATATTAATTGGATTAATTATTATTTATTTTAAGGATTAATTTTAATTAAATGGTTCACGAAAAAAAAAAATTTAAAATCTTGATCATAAGTTGTCAATATTAGTGTTAACCGTCCAAATATTATTAGACTCACACGTGAGTGTGAACTGTGAACCGTCCAATAAGTAATTAATAACAAATCATTAATAAATGAATAAATGAGATTACCTTCTTCTCAGGCAAGTCCTTATTACTGGAAGATGATTGAAACACTTTCTTCACCGTCGAGAACCACCCTCCGCCACCACCTCCTTTCTTCCCCATCTCCGGCCAAAACTCGTATTAATTAATTAGCCGTAAAAGTCCATACCAATACTTCAAATTTACACTCTCTGCCACTTCAAAGTTATATGTGTAACATTAAAACCTCTAAAACTTTAACATTAAGATTGAAAGATCACAGAGGGAGTTATAGCAGATTGAACAGACCTGATCAGATGAGATGTAAATGGGTTGTTGAATTGAGGATCACGTCGATCGGGTTGAACTGTGGTGATGATGAAGATCATGGGAGATTTTCTCGCTCATTTTCTTGCATTTTCAGGAAAAATTTTGAAGAAGAAAAAGTAGAGAGAGTGAAAGAGAGAGAGAGAGAGAGAGAGAGAGAGAGGGAGTGAGTGTGTAGTAATTTAACAGCAAAGTGCAAACCCGCGCTTCTGCCGTTAGTATTTATCATATTCACGGAAGAGTTTTGTGCTTAGCTAATAAAACGGTCAAGAGTTCTGACCAATGAAATTTCGCCATGTCAGCTCACGATTTGGAATTTGTGGTTAACCTTTTAAATTGAAAATTACATATTACTGTATATAGAGGTTCTCTGTATTTTTTTTTTTTAAAGTTATAAACTTATAACTATTACACTAAGGAATGTCGAAGCATAATAAATGTGCGACCCGCATAGTGTAATCAGGGGTGAAACTATAATTTTCTTTTTATGATGGTCTTTTATGAAAAAAAAATATATTGGTAAAAGGTCATGTTATTAAAAAAATTAAATGATATTTTTCATTTTAATATGAAAGAAATATCATTAATAAAAATAAAATGTATTCATAGTTGAAATTGAAGAATTAATAATTAATTTTTTAAACTATAAATCAGTTTTTTTTAGATGTATTACATTATAAATTCAAGGTTTTTTTATAGGAAGGGGAGGACTTGAACCCGTAACCTCGTGGTGCATATGTGAGGGTTTATTATCGGACTAATCTCATCTCGTCAACTATAAATCAGTTATTTACTTTAAAATTCCAAATTAGTTGACAACTTGGGGATGAGTTTTTTTTAGAGTAATTGAGTTTGAATAAAACACAAAAACACTTATCTACATAAAAGAGGGAAAAAAAAAAAAAAAGAATCCTAACTCATGGGTGCTACCTAATATAATTTTAATTTTTTATGGCTCTAATATATATAGTCATTTTCTCCTTAGTGCGCACCGATGAAAAGAAATCTTAGGACATCCAAATCTAAGCGTTGATTTCATCAAATGGTTAGATTTGGTTCTTTAAAAAACATATATTATAAAAATAGATATATATTAAAGAAAAAGATTGTCTTTAAAAATTAATTTTTACATTATCAACAAATTAAATCTTTTCTTTCTTTAAAAAAAAAAAAAAAAAACTTTACTATAAGCATTTTCTTCTCTTTTCAACAACAAAACTACTTCTCTCTCCACATCAGTTTTCTTCTACAACAAAAAATAAATAAAAAATTAATAATAACAAAACTCCAATTTTTTTTAAGTGTTAAGACCATTATACTATTTTTTTCAACAAAAAAATAAATAAAATAAAAAATTCACCATATTACATTACATTCAATATTGAAACAAATTGGGGGGGGGGGACGGAACCCTACCACTGGGAAAAACCACGGGCTGTATAGTGCGCCACACTCGAACCTCGAAATCCACTAATTGAAATGGAGTTTACAACCTATGTAGACCTCGTTTAACACTATGGTCAATAACCCCCCACTTGTACCACACGGGCCTTTAAAAGTGGCTCTAGTCCAATTGCTTGAGGCCTAAGCAATCTTAGCCCCAAGTCCTAATTCTCAATGAAGAGATAATGCTACATATGTGAATATGTAAAATACTCAAAATGCAACAAGAGCTAGGTAAACCCTATATGTTTATCTAGGATTATGATATATCAAATAAAGCAATCTTAGATATCAATAACTATATGACATGTCAAATAGATTAGCTAATCAAGATTAAGCAAAACCTAGATAGCTATCACAATACAACACTCAATCAATTATATCACAAATAATCTCTAACTTGTATTTAACATATGATCTAAAAACATACAAGTAATTAAAGAGATGTCTTAATATGAAAAACACTTAAAATAGATTAAATTAGTGAAGAACATACCAAGTAAGATGTGATGATCCAAAACCATGCATGGATGCATTCTATGTAGACATAGAAGATGCAATATGAAATTTGATGCAAAAAGGATTTGATTTGAGTGGTTAAAGATAAGTTCTTGATTGGATTTTTTCTCAAAAATCTTTCTTTTAAATTTAGGGTTCTAAGGAGTAAAAGAACTAATTCAGAGAATGAGAAAGTGTGATATTTATAGACGTCAAGAACAGGGCATGTGAAAAGATAATTTTGCCCCTGAAACGCACCGATCGGCGGCCTAGCCGCCAATCACAACCGCCGAATTGAGCCTGATAAGAACAGAGCATCAACGGCGGTTTTAATCGGCGGTCGGGGCCGTCAATCTAACCGCCGAATTAAACCCGAGAGATTAAATCAATTAGGTATGAACGGCGGTTTCGAACGGCGGTCTCGGTCGCCGATTGTAACCGCAGAATTGCTCCAGACACTTCTGGATGCAAACGGCGGTTTCATTCGATGGTCGGGGCTGCCGATCTAACTGCCGAATCACCATTGAAGGTGAATCCTAAGGAGAAGCCAAGGCATTCTCCAACGGCAATCATCGCGCTGAACCAAGCACACTTTCGTGCATGCGCGGACATTTCTGAACAATGTCGGGAAACGAATTACCAGACCCATAAACACACAACAAGATATAACAATCAAAGTGCTAGTGTGTAATGTGACATATGAAGAGAATGTACACAATTGTAAGAATGCAAAGTGTGTGTGTGCTTCTAAATCTCTTCAAAGAAAGTAAGCACTTAGAATTTTACCTTCGGTGTTTATCAGGATGAGGTCTTGAAAGGGCATGAACTTGAACACCAGCACATAAGCTACCCTTACAATAAACCCCAATTGTGGTTTGTCCACGAAATGAGCCAATCAACAAAAGGGAATCCTTACAAATATCATAGTTTTTGAAAAATGTATCATGAGTAAACAGTCCTCAAATTGTTTACCATTTTCTTTTACATATATTGTGGGTCTTTTTGAAGACAAAAAACGAAAACAAAAAAAACAAAAACAAAAACAAAAAATGATCGGCCATGTTGTGTCTCCGGTCTCCAGACATGCTCGGTTCATCAAAGTTTTGCCAATATATTTTTCGTGTGTTTTGTGGAAGAAGTAATTTTGTTGTTAGAAAAAGAGAATTGAACGTTTGAGAATTGTTGTTGTTAGAGAGAGTGAACGTTTGAGAGAAGAAAATGCGTAGAGATAAGATTTTTATTTGTTTATTATTATTATTTTTTATAGAAAGAGAAGATTTTAATTTGTTGATAATGTAAAAAATAATTTTTGAAGACTGAAACTATATAATACATATGTCTAAATTACCTTGGGGGGGTGGGGGGTGAAGTTAATTACCAATTTTTCTTGATTAGTCAGTATTTAAAAGTCACCCAAATTTAAACAAATACAATCAACTAAATTTAAGTGCGAAAAAACAATAAATTGCACGTTGATTGATTTACACTCATGGGCTATTGTGCTAGCCACACACGGTCCTTAAATCCACTATTTGAATGAAAGTTTACAACCTAGGTTGACCTCAAGTCAAACCATACTTGGTCACTAACCCTTCCACTCTACCCCACAAACCTTTAATAGTGATTATAGACCTACTTGTTTGTGCACTAAACTACTTAGTCACAAGACTTAACACTCTATCCTAGATGTCAGCACATTTAAACTTGTCTAATCATGAATGAACATGTCAAACAATCCTAGATATCATGTTTCCTACATGTCATATATAAAACTCAGCTATGTAAAATGAATGCAATCTTAGATACAATAGCTATCACAATACAACAACCCACAAACAACACAAAAATCTCAACTTGAAGCTAAAAACTTAATCTAGATGCAACCAAGTCATAAAAGATATTTCTTGTTAAGCAAGAACACTAAGATGAATGAGAATGGTGTTCTACTTACCAAGTGATGTGTGTTGATGATGCCCATACAAAAACATAACCTAGATGATGCTAGATGATGTAGAATCCATGAATGAACGATAGGTATTTGGGTTTTGGTTAATAAAGAATGAATCTTGGTGGCTTTTCTTGCAAGGCACTCTTAAGCTTCTCAACAATGTGAATTTATAAGCTCTAATTCGGCCAATAAGAGTACATAACATATATATATGAAGCCCTAGTCAAAGAGACGTTGTTTTGAAAAATAAACTCAAAAACCGCGATGTGGACAAAGTTTCCCCACCGTGGTACACACGGCGTGGAGACTCTAGAATGTTTCGCGGTTGGGACCGCTCCAGAGGCAAGGTGCACCAACCGCGGCATGCATAGCGAAAAACATCAGAGGCTGCACCTGACATGAACTACGATACAGGCAATGGAACCGGCAACGGTACCGATCGCGACAAAGAGAAGAATCATCTTTTTCAACTCAACAAGACACACCTATCCTATATGAATGTTGTGTGTAAGGTTCCCATTTATTGATTGGCTTATTTCGTAGACAAACCATATGTTGGGGTTCTTGTAAGGATAGCTTAGGTGTTGTTGTTATTACTCAAGCCCTTTAAAGACCTCATTTTGATAAGCACCAAAGGTAAAACTCTAAGTGCTTACTTGTCTTGAAGAGATAGTTGCACACACTCACAACTCATGCATATGGTTAAATCTTGTATGTTGTGTTTATTCTTGTTGTGCATTAATGTTCATTAACATCTCTTCTTGTATGTTTATCTTGATTTCATCTTGTATGACCAATGCCATGCCATGCATAGACTTAGAATTCATACATAGTGAAAGGCGATGTACAAAGCGCTGTTCGTACAACGCCCATCAAGCGCTATACATACCTGATCGATTTAAATCGGTCGTTGTTGGGTCGCTGTACAAAGCGCTATACGTACAGCGCCGCTCTGTTTTCCCAAGAGAACAGAGTTGGGGCGCTGTACAAAGGCGCCCTACGAACAGCGCCCAAGGCAAAAACATGGCAACTTATTCAAAACGACCACACTTTGATTTGGCCCCCTATATATATGCCACTTTGACTTTAGGTCAATTAAGAAAGTTCATATTCAGATTTTATACTTAGGATATTTTTCAAAAACAAGAAAAATTCCAAGAACTCATTTTTGATTACTCAAACACCATTTCATGATCATCAATCATCATCTAGCATCATCTACCATCATCTAGATGTCTTTTTGCATAGATTCTTTATCACACTTTGCTTGGTAAGTTTTTCACTAATATCTTACATATTTTGTGTTTTTCTTAACAAGCAATCTCAATTTATTATTTGTATGTTATTTATATATATTTTGGATACAAGATTGAGATTAGTGTATTGAATGTTTGAGAAGTTGTATTGTGATAGCTAATTAGGTTTTTGCTTAATCTTGATTAGCTAAGCTATTTGACATGTCATTTAGTTTTAATATCTAGGATTGTTCTAATTGCAAATTCATCATCTTAGATAAGCATATAGGGTTTTCCTTGCTCTATGTTGCATTTGGATATTCATATATTCACTTAGGGTGTTAATCTCTTCATTGAGAACATAAGTCTTGTGTGTAGCATCTGGGATTAGGTTGCTTAGATCGCAAGCATTCGAACTAGGTTCACTCATACCGGGATTAGGTAGGTGTGTGATTACTTCCGGGATTAGGTTGTAATTTTTATCACTTAGTGGATTCGAGGTTCGGGTGTGGCTCACTTATTAGCCCGTGGTTTTTCCCGTGAGGGTTTCCACGTAAAAATCAAGTGTTGTTAATTTTTCAGCACCATATTACACTTGCTTTATTTTATTGACTATTAGGGGTATTTTCGTAATCTTGACTATACACGAAAAATTGGGTAAAAACGTTTAAAATCCATTCACCCCCCCTCTAGATTAATATTTAACACACAGTGAGAACTTTCAATTGGTATCAGAGCAGGTTCCTAGTTATACTTAGGTGATTCATGCTCACTTTGGTGTGTTTTGCATTTTGTGTGATTTTTTTTATCATTCATACATTTGCATTCGTTTCATTCATTCATAAACACTATGAGTGGAAACGGTGGAAATGGTGGTGGCAACGAGGGTGCTTCTAGCACAAGGCATCCGCTTCTTACCGGATTGAATTATGCCTCATGGAAAGGCAAGATGGAGTCGTACATATGTCAAATCCATGACCGAGCTTGGATGGCGGTTGAAGACGGCTACACATCACCCATGATGACTCCTACGGGTGGAGAAGAGGATGTGCTCAAGCCTAAGGCGCAATGGAACGCGCAAGAGTTTGAGGAATCAAAATGGGATAGGAAGGCGATGCATGCCATCCTATGTGCAATGGACGAAAATCAATATAAATTGATTCAAAATACTAGGATAGCTAAGGAGGCATGGGACATCCTAGAGATTGCACATGGGGGAACCGAAGTGGTGAAGGACTCTAAGCTTCAAGTCCTTTAAACTCAATTCGAGTTACTCAAGATGGAGGAGAATGAGTGCTTCAACGATTTCGAGATCAAGTTGATGGACATAGTAAACAAAAGTCATCAACTTAGTGATCCTTATTTGGATAGAAGGATCAAGCAAAAGATTATGAGATCGCTTCCCGATAGGTTTGAATCAAAGGTGATGGCTTTAGAAGAAAATAGTGGATATAAGGATATGAAGCCTAGTGAGGTGATTGGGAGACTTCTAACTTATGAGTCTAGGAAAGGTCCTATCTCCACACCCACTAAAAAGCAAAAAGAAATTGTTTTGAAAGTCTCCAAGGATGAAAAAGAGGCAAAGAATGACTTGGACGAAGACCTTGCTTTATTTGTGAAGAGATTCAAGAAGGTTATGAAGTTCGGGAAAAAGGACTTTAGTTCCAAAGGTCAAAACTTCAAGAAAAAGGGTTCCTATAACAAGTTTGAGCCTAGAAAAGAGAAGACCGAAAGGAAAGGAGTCTGATGCTTTGAGTGTGGTGGGATAGGTCACTTTGCCCCCGAATGTGTCAATCACAATGAGAAGAAAAAGGGAAAAGTGATGGCCACCACTTGGAGTGGAAGTAGTGATGACTCCAATGAGGGAGATGAGTCTTCAGATGATGAAGAGCTCATGGCTAACCTCCTAGCTTTTGCCTCCTCCCATAAAAGCAAAAGTTCTAGTGAAAGAGAGGAAATGAGTCAAGAGGAAAATGACTCAAGTGAAGAAGAAAGTGATTCCTCTTCTAACTCCATAAATAGATTTGTGGAGAAAAAAGGTGCTTGCTAAATACCATGCCGAGTTTAATGATTTAGTAATCAAGAGCACAAGAAAGATCAAGATTTTGAGAGAAGAGAATCTTAAGCTTTTATCTCATAATGACCACTTAAGTGAACAAGCGGAAATATTCAAGAAGATGGAAGATAAGCTAAGAGAGAAGTTAGTCTTATCTAAGAGGAATGAAGAAGGTTTGAAGAGAGAGCTTGATGAAGCTTTAGAATCATTAGCTAGGATGGATTCTAGCACCAAGAAGCTTGACCATATACTTGGTGTTGGAAAGAGTCCGTGTGACAAGAGGGGTCTTGGGTATGAAGATGGCAAGAAGATCTCAACCTCTAACAAGACCATGTTTGTCAAGAGTTTGGGGAACGAAGAAGCTTCATTGGTGCAAACTCCTAGGAAGAAGTTAGAACTAGGACAATGTTCAAATGCACAAGTGAAGATGGTGCCAAGAAGGCAACCTCAAGCTCAACCCTCTAGGATCCCTCAAGTTAACATTCCTCAACAATTGGCTCACAAAGGGAAGAGATCAATCATGCAACCTCAAGCTAGGAAGGAAGCAAGCTAGACCGGTTCAACAACGAAGATGGATTGAACCCACTCAACCACAAAGACATGGACAAGCTCACATGCATGATCAAGGACAAGGTATGATTCCTTATTTTATTCCTACATGTCATTTTTGTGGATTTGATGGTCATATTAGACCAAATTGCTTTCGATATATTAAAATGTGTAAAACACGAAGCATGATTGAAAAGAGAAAGAATAGAGCCAAGATGCATGCTCTTAGGAATGATAATATTGATGCGCATAATCCTAGGACATCTAGAACCCATGTACCAAAAACCACTAAGAAAGCTAAGATTGTTTCTAGGTGGATTAGAAAGAATGAAAATGTTTGTCATGTTGCTCAAATAGCCTTGAAGGAAAATTCTTCTAACTTTTGGTATTTAGATAGTGGGTGCTCTAGGCACATGACGGGAAACAAGAGTTTCTTCGAGACTCTTGTTATGGAGGAAGGAGGATATGTCACTTTTGGTGATGGATCCAAAAAGAAAGTTGTAGGGAAAGGAACCATTTCCGTTCCCGGATTACCCTCCTTATCTAATGCTTTGTTTGTTGATGGCTTGAAAGCCAATTTGATAAACATTTCTCATCTTAGTGATGAAGGATATTCCGTCATATTTATTAAAAAATGATTGCTCTATCCTAAATCCCGATGGACAAACCTTGTTGAAAGGTATGAGATCTAGTGACAATTGTTATTGTCTTGAAGCTAGAATAGTCTCAAATAATGTGTCCATGGATGAGCAAATAGAGTTGTGGCATGAAAGACTTTGCCACATGAACTTTAAGGATTTACATACCCTTGGAAAGTTCAATTGTGTGCATGGCCTCCCTAAGCTTGGGAAGAAAGCCAATGGTATTTATGGACCTTGCCAACAAGGAAAACAAACCAAAAGCATGCATAAAAAGGGCAAGTATCTCTCCACCAAGGAGCCTCTAGAGCTTCTCAACATGGATCTAATGGGTTCTGAAACAAATTATAGCACGGTGTGTATAAAACTATCTAGAGGGGGGGGGGGGGGGGGGGGGGGGGGGGGGGTGAATAGATTTTAAGCTTTTTACCCAATTTTTCGTGATAGTCAAAATTACGAAATTACCCCTAAATAGATAAAGCAATAAATCAAGTATAATATGCGGAAATTAAATAACACTTGATTTTTACGTGGAAACCCTCACGGGAAAAACCACGGGCTAGTAAGTAAGCCACACTCGAACTTCGAATCCACTAAATGTGTAAAACGATTACAACCTAATCCCGGAAGTAATCACACACCTACCTAATCCCGGTATGAGTGAACCTAGTCCAATTTGCTTGCGTTCTAAGCAACCTAATCCCGGATGCTACACACAAGACTTACTTTCTCTATGAAGAGAATACAACCCTAAGTGAATATATATGAATATCCAAATGCAACATAGAGCAAAGGAAACCCTATATGCTTATCTAAGATGATTTATATGCAATTAGAACAATCCTAGATATCAAAACTAAATGACATGTCAAATAGTTTAGCTAATCAAGATTAAGCACAAAACTTAATTAGCTATCACAAAACAACTTCTCAAACATACATCATACTAATCTCAAACTTGTATTCAAAGTATATAAAATAACATACAAGTAATTAATTGAGATTGCTAGCTAAGAGAAACACAAAATATGTAAGATATTAGTGAAAAGCTTACCAAGCAAAGTATGATGAAGAATCCATGCCAGATGACATCTAGAAGATCAAGGATGATGCTAGATGATGATTGATGATCATGAAAAAGTGTTTGAGTAATAAAAAATGAGTTCTTGGAATTTTTCTTCTCTTTGAAAAATATCCTAAGTATGAATTCTGAATATAAACTCTCTTTTTTGACCTAAAGACAAAATGGCATATATATAGGGGGCCAAATCAAAGTGTGGTCGTTTAAGTAAGTTTCAAAGAAACGCGCCGATCGGCGGTTTCAATCGGCGGCCAGGCCGCCGATCATGACCGCCGAATTGAGCTCGTGAAGAACAGAGCAAAAACCGCGGTTCATTCGGCGGTTTCGTGACCGCCGATCCCAACCGCCGAATCAAAACAGAGAGATTAAAATCAATCAGGTATGAACGGTGGTTTCGAACGGCGGTTTCGTGACCGCCGATTCAACCATCGAATTAGACTGAGAGATAAATCAATCAGGTCTTGAAACGGCGGTTTCGAACGGCGGTCGTGACCGCCGATCTTAACCGTAGAAATGCTTCAGACCAATCTGGACCGAAACGGCGGTTTCATTCGGCGGCTTCATTCGGCGGCCAGGCCGCCGATCATAACCGCCGATCACCTAGAAAGGTGAAAACCAAGGAGAAGCCAAGGGCATTCTCCATAGGCGGTCCTCGCGCTAAACCGAGCACATTCTAGTGCATGCGCGGACGTTTCCGAAAGTTATCGGGAAACGAATTACACGACACCATGATACAATTACACACAACAAAATATAATAAATAAGTGCAAGTGTGAAATGTGACAAATGAAGAGAATGCACACATATGCAATGAATGTTAAGTGAGTGTGTGCAACTAATCTCTTCAAAGAAAAGTAAGCACATAGAAATTTACCTTCAGTGCTTATCAACACGAGGTCTTCAAAGGGCTTCGAACAATAAGACCGATACTTAGGCTACCCTTACAAAGAACCCCAACATGTGGTTTGTCCACGAAATGAGCCAATCAACAATTGGGAACCTTACAGGTCCTATGCAAACCGAGAGTTTAGGTGGAAAGAGATACATTTTTGTTTGTGTAGATGATTTCTCTAGGTTCACATGGACATATTTTCTTAGAGGAAAATCCAAAACTTTTGATAAGTTTAAAATGCTTTGTATTAAAATACAAAATGAAATGAATTCTAACATTAAAAGCATTAAACGGATTAGAAGTGACCATGGGAGAGAATTTGAGAATGCCTCATTTTAAAGCTATTGCAATAGCTTAGGTATCTCCCATGAGTTTTCGGCTCCTAGGACACCTCAACAAAATGGAGTTGTTGAGAGGAAGAATAGGGTCCTTTAAGAGATGGCCCGTGTGATGTTGCTCAGCAACAATGTCCCTAGGAACCTATGGGCCGAAGCCGTCAATATGGCTTGCTATATAGGGAATAGAGTTTTCCTAAGGCCCGGATCTAGAAATACCTCATATGAGTTATGGAAGGGTAAGAAGCCAAATGTTAGCTACTTCCACACATTTGGAAGCAAATGCTACATTTTAAATGACTGTGATCAACTTGGCAAATTTGATGCTAAGAGTGATGAGGGTATCTTTATTGGCTATGCCTTGAATAGTAGAGCCTATAGAGTTTTCAACTTGAAGACTCGAACCGTCATGGAATCATCCAATGTTGTCATTGATGATACAAGACTCAAGTCTAATGACCATGAGGAGAAGAATATTTTAGATGATGACTCTCCTTTGGAGAGGGTTGTGGAGACTCCTAATGTTGGAACGTCTAATAGTAATAATGAGGACACACAACCTCTTGATAGAGTTTCTCATGTGGACTCTAATGAACTCGCTCCATGGGTTAGAAGACTCCATAACAAAGAGGATGTTATTGGAGATGTAAATGAGGGTGTTAGGACTAGGCGTCAAATAGCTAATTTAATTAGCTACACATGCTACACCTCTCAAATTGAACCCAAAAAGGTTGATGAAGCCTTAAATGATAAATTTTGGGTTCTTGCCATGCAAGAAGAGCTAAATCAATTCGAAAGGAATGAGGTTTGGACTCTAGTTCCTAGGCCTAAAAACACACATGTTATAGGCACTAAATGGATTTATAGGAACAAATCCGATGAGGATAGCAACATAGTGCGGAACAAGGCTAGCCTTGTAGCACAAGGGTACTCTTAAATTGAGGGTATCGACTTTGAGGAGACTTTTGCTCCCGTTGCCCGTCTAAAGTCCATTAGGCTTCTCTTGTCCATTTCTTGTGTGCACAAGTTCAAATTGCACCAAATGGATGTCAATAGTGCCTTTCTCAATGGCTTCTTACAAGAGGAAGTGTTTGTTGAACAACCCAAGGGGTTTGTGGATGCACACCACCCCAACCATGTCTATCGCCTTAAGAAGGCACTATATGGGTTGAAACAAGCACCAAGGGCTTGGTATGAGCGCCTCACTCAATTTTTTGTTGACAACAACTACACAAGGGGTAGTGTTGACAAGACTCTATTCATTAAGAAAGACAAGGATGAGCTCTTTATAGCTCAAATCTATGTTGATGATATAGTGTTTGGCTCCACCAAGAACGCCAAGGTCCAACAATTTGTTGATGTTATGTCTCATGAATTTGAGATGAGTCTTGTTGGTGAGCTTAGTTACTTCCTAGGTTTGCAAATTAGGCAATTAGATGATGGGATCTTCATTACCCAAGCCAAATATGCCAAAAACCTAGTGAAGAAGTTTGGTTTAGAAAATGCCAGACATTGTGATACACCTATGAGTACCACTTTGAAGCTAAGCAAGGATGCTAGTGGTAAAAGTGTGGAACAAACGTTATATCGTGGCAAGATAGGAAGCTTGCTTTATTTAACCGCAAGTAGGCCCGATATCTCTTTTAGTGTGGGTGTGTGTGCTAGGTACCAAGCGGATCCTAAGGAGTCCCATCTCTCTTCCGTAAAGAGAATCATTCACTATGTGAATGAGACTTCCAACTATGGGATTTGGTACTCTTTTGACACTAATGCTAGTCTTGTAGGCTTTAGTGATGCGGATTGGGCAGGAAATTGCGATGATAGGAAGAGCACATCGAGCGGTTGCTTTTTTCTAGGCAACTGTAAGGATTCCCGTTGTTTTTAATTGGCTTATTTCGTGATCAAACCATATGTGGGGGTTCTTTGTAAGGGTAGCCTAAGTATCGGTCTTCTTGTTCGAAGCCCTTTGAAGACCTCGTGTTGATAAGCACCGAAGGTAAATTTCTATGTGCTTACTTTTCTTTGAAGAGATTTAGAAGCACACACACACTAAACATTCATTGCATATGTGTGCATTCTCTTCATTTGTCACAATTCACACTTGCACTTATTTATTATATTTTGTTGTGTGTTTATTGTGTCTTGTTGTTGTGTTAATTCGTTTCCCGATAACTTCGGAAACGTCCGCGCATGCACGAGAATGTGCTTGGTTAGCGCGAGGACCGCCTATGGAGAATGCCCTTGGCTTCTCCTTGGTTTTCACCTTTCTAGGTGATCGGCGGTTATGATCGGCGGCCTGGCCCGCCTAATTAAACCGCCGTTTCAGTCCAGATTGGTCTGAAGCTTTCTGCGGTTAATATCGGCGGTCACGACCGCCGTTAGAAACCGCCGTTTCAAGACCTGATTGATTTATCTCTCGGTCTAATTCGGCGGTTGAAACGGCGGGCATTAAACCGCCGTTCGAAACCGCCGTTCTACCTGGTCGATTTGTTCTCTCTGTTCTGTTTCGGCGGTTGGAATCGGCGGTCACGAAACCGCCGAATGAACCGCCGTTTTTGCTCTGTTCTTCACGAGCTCAATTCGGCGGTCATGAACGGCGGCCTGCCGCCGATTTAAACCGCCGATTGGCGCGTTTCTTTGAAACTTACTTAAACGACCACACTTTGATTTGGCCCCTATATATATGCCACTTTGACTTTAGGTCAATTAAGAGAGTTCATATTCAGAATTCATACTTAGGATATTTTCAAAGAGAAGAAAAATTCCAAGAACTCCATTCTTGATTCTCAAACACTTTTCATGATCATCAATCATCATCTAGCATCATCTTAGATCATCTAGATGTCATCTAGCATGGAATCTTCATCATACTTTGCTTGGTAAGCTTTTCACTAATATCTTACATGTTTTGTGTTTCTCTTATCTAGCAATCTCAATTAATTACTTGTTTGTTATTTGTATGCTTTAGATACAATATTGAGATGAGTATGATGTATGTTTGAGATTTTATATTGTGCTTGCATATTAGGTTTTGTGCTTAATATTGATTAGCTAAACTAATTGACATGTCATTTAGTTTTGATATCTAGGATTATACTTAATTGCATATTAATCATCTTAGATAAGCATATAGGGTTTCCCTTGCTCTATGTTGCATTTTGGATATTCACATATATTCACTTAGGGTTGTATTCTCTTCAAAGAGAAAGTAAGTCTTGTGTGTAGCATCCGGGATTAGGTTGCTTAGAACGCAAGCAAATGGACTAGGTTCACTCATACCGGGATTAGGTAGGTGTGTGATTACTTCCGGGATTAGGTTGTAATCGTTTGCACATTTAGTGGATTCGAGGTTCGAGTGTGGCTTACTTACATAGCCCGTGGTTTTTCCCGTGAGGGTTTCCACGTAAAAACCAAGTGTTGTTTTAATTTCCGCACCATATTACAATTGCTTGGTTATATTATCTTGAGGGCATTTTCGTAATTTTGACTAACACGAAAAATTGGGTAAAAAGCGTAAAATCTATTCACCCCCCCTCTAGATAGCTTTATACACACCGTGCTATTATTTGTTTCAGCAACAACTTGGTGTCTTGGTTTTGCAAGAAGCAAAACTCGATTTCCTTGTCCACGGCCGAGGCCGAGTACATAGCCACGGGGAGTGGATGCACACAACTCCTATGGATAAAGCAAATGCTAGTAGACTACAGATTCAACCAAGGTACACTCACTCTCTTTTGTGATAATATGAGTGCTATAAATATTTCCAAGAATCCGGTACAACACTCTAGAACTAAGCATATTGACATCCGACATCATTTCATTAGAGAGCTTGTTGAAAATAAATGCATAGTACTTGAACATGTAGGTACTAATAATCAACTTGCAGACTTATTTACTAAACCCTTAGATGCTACTCGATTTAAAACACTTAGTAGATCTATTGGGATATGTCTTGTGGAGTGATGTGATTTGTGATTGACCCCATATGGGGAACTCAAGCAAAGAGAGCTATTTTGCATTCTTGTCACTTGCAAAAAATTTGAAATATCTTATGCTTCTTCTTTTAATTGCTTGAGTAAACTTGGTTGCACATATGTATATATGTTTTCAATTCAATAAGTATGAACCTTGCTTGTTTATAATCCATGTCATATTTATGTTCAAACATGCATTTTTGGACTAGGAGATATATATAGGGAGTATGATTATGAATGACCTATGGTTATCCCTATGACATAATGATTCGTTTATAACATGCTAATGTCAAATGAAAAAGCATGAAATTCATATAACATGCTCAAATGAAAAAGCATGAATTGATGATTGCAATATAAATGTAAAACTTGTGTGAAAAAGACTTATGAGACTCAAAATGAATAAAGGATCTTGTATCCGTTCAAATGACCTAAAAAATCCAAATGTCTCTCTTTCTTTATTGGTTGAACATGACTACTATCATACAAATATCTTATCCGGGAAAATCGAATAGGGTGCAAAGTCGCCCATGTCATGTTTCGCTTATAAAGTTGGATATAGTTGCTCTTAAATTAAAATCAATGAAATCTCTATATCCTTGCTTTTCTCATGACAATGGTGAAATTGGTTTGAATTCTTATTAGAAACCTTTGTCATTTGCTTTGCCAAATACCATTGTATTTTGAACTTAAATGCTACATGTCTTGTATGCAAAGCATGTTTGATTCACACATTTCTTTCAAATAAATCTCCTTGTTTCTCTTCAATTATTTGAGATGCATAAAGTGACTTATATTATTATGCAAATATCTTGCATGCTACTATCTCTCTTTGCTAAGAGTGACCCGGTTGGGGACTACTCCTTTGCCTATATCATGACAAAAAGGGGGAGTAGGATATGGTAAGGGGAGTTGCAAATTGTAGTAGCAATTGTGCATGATTGGGGAGAACATACATTGAGGGGGAGTAACCCGTTGAGGGGGAGCATTGCATACATATACATTATATAATGTTGTGCCTAAACTTTTAAAATGCAAATGCTTGTTTTTGTTCTCACTTGATTAATCTCACATTTCACTTGTATTGGAAAATATAGAAATCTTATTTTCAGGGTTTGATTATTCTACAAGAGGTTGAAGACTTGAAGTTTTTATTTTCTTATCTCTTTGTAATGTAGAAAATCATTATTGTCCCGTAGTTTCTATTTTTTGTGAGGAATCAATGTGAGTGGTGGCTTTGTCATGAAATAGCCAAAGGGGGAGATTGTAAGGTTCCTATTTGTTGATTGGCTTATTTCGTAGACAAACCACATGTTGGGGTTCTTTGTAAGGGTAGCTTAGGTGTTGTTGTTATTGCTCAAGCCCTTTGAAGACCTCATTTTGATAAGCACCAAAGGTAAAACTCTAAGTGCTTACTTGTCTTGAAGAGATAGTTGCACACACTCACAACTCATGCATATGGTTAAATCTTGTATGTTGTGTTTATTCTTGTTGTGCATTAATGTTCATTAACATCTCTTCTTGCATGTTTATCTTGATTTCATCTTGTATGACTAATGCCATGCCATGCATAGACTTAGGATTCATACATAGTGAAAGGCGTTGTACAAAGTGTTGTTGAAAGCGCTGTTCGTACAATGCCTATCAAGCGCTGTACAGACCTGATCGATTTAAATCGGTCGCTGTACATGCGCTGTACGTACAATGCCGCTCTATTTTCCCGAGAGAACAGAGTTGGGGCGTTGTTCAGGCGCTGTACAAAGGCGCCCTACGAATAGCGCCCAAGGCAAAAACAGGGCAACTTATTCAAAACGACCACACTTTGATTTGGCCCCCTATATATATGCCACTTTGACTTTAGGTCAATTAAGAGAGTTCATATTCAGATTTTATACTTAGGATATTTTTCAAAAACAAGAAAAATTCCAAGAACTCATTTTTGATTACTCAAACACCATTTCATGATCATCAATTATCATCTAGCATCATCTAGATGTCTTTTTGCATGGATTCTTCATCACACTTTGCTTGGTAAGCTTTTCACTAATATCTTACATATTTTGTGTTTTTCTTAACAAGCAATCTCAATTTATTACTTGTATGTTATTTATATATATTTTGGATACAAGATTGAGATTAGTGTATTGAATGTTTGAGAAGTTGTATTGTGATAGCTAATTAGGTTTTTGCTTAATCTTGATTAGCTAAGCTATTTGACATGTCATTTAGTTTTAATATGTAGGATTGTTCTAATTGCAAATTCATCATCTTAGATAAGCATATAGGGTTTCCCTTGCTCTATGTTGCATTTGGATATTCATATATTCACTTAGGGTGTTAATCTCTTCATTGAGAACATAAGTCTTGTGTGTAGCATCCGGGATTAGGTTGCTTAGATCGTAAGCATTCGAACTAGGTTCACTCATACGGGGATTAGGTAGGTGTGTGATTACTTCCGGGATTAGGTTGTAATTTCTATCACTTAGTGGATTCGAGGTTTGGGTGTGGCTCACTTATTAGCCCGTGGTTTTTCCCGTGAGGGTTTCCACGTAAAAATCAAGTGTTGTTAATTTTTCCACACCATATTACACTTGCTTTATTTTATTGACTATTAGGGGTATTTTCGTAATCTTGACCATACACGAAAAATTGGGTAAAAACGTTTAAAATCTATTCACACCCCCCCCCCCCCCCCCCCCCCCCCCCCCCCTCTCTCGATTAATATTTAA
Source organism: Acer yangbiense (assembly GCA_008009225.1). Taxonomy (NCBI): domain Eukaryota; kingdom Viridiplantae; phylum Streptophyta; class Magnoliopsida; order Sapindales; family Sapindaceae; genus Acer; species Acer yangbiense. The sequence goes on along the minus strand of CM017772.1, from coordinate 8,756,455 downwards.
CACACCATGAGAACTTTCATTGTGCAAGTGTGAAGTGAGTAAAGAACATGCATGAGAAGATATAAACATGAAAAAGCACCAGGCATGTAACACACATAATCAAGAATATTCAATATGTGAAAATGCAATTATAGAAATGCAATATGAAAGTGTGTGTGTGCAACTAGTATCTTCAAAGGGGTTAAGCACTAGTGATATACCTTCTATGAGCACTTGAGCTTGAAGGGCTTGAATTTCATTTAAGCTTGATCATGAGCAATGAAGCCCTAATCTACCCTTATATAATTAAACCCCAATTGTGGTTTGTCAACGAAATAAACCAATCAAAATTAAGGAACTTACAAAGACAATATTTTTCTTTATTGTATATCTATTTTCATAAATATATATATTTTAAAGAACCAAATCTAACCATTGAATGAAACCAACGCTTAGATTTGGATATCCTAAGATTTATTTCCATCATTGCGCATTAAGGAGAAAATGACTATATATATGTATTTAAACCTAGTTGCATCTAAAGGCTTGGTAAATAAATCCGCTAATTGATTATTTGTAACTACATGCTCAAGTGCAATGCATTTGTTCTCAACTAACTCCCTAATAAAGTGATGTCTAATGTCAATGTGCTTAGTTCTAGAATGTTGTATAGGATTCTTAGAAATACTAATAGCACTCAAATTATCACAATAAAGGGTTAGAGTACCTTGATCGAAGCCGTAGTCCACAAACATTTACTTCATCCAAAGGAGTTGTGTACAAGCACTCCCGGCGGCTATGTATTTGGCTTCAGCCGTAGATAGGGAAATTGAGTTTTGTTTCTTGAAAAACCAAGACACTAAATTGTTTCCTAGGAAGAAGCAACCGCCTGATGTACTCTTCCTATCATCACAATTTCCCGCCCAATCGACATCACTAAATCCAACAAGACTTGGATTAGTGTCAAAAGAGTACCATATCTCATAGTTAGATGTCTCATTCACAAATTTAATGATCCTCTTCACCGCAACAAGGTGAGATTCTTTGGAATTAGCTTGGTACCTAGCACAAACACCCACACTAAATGAAATGTCGGGTCTACTTACGGTCAAGTAAAGCAAGCTACCTATCGTGCCTCGATATAAGGTTTGTTCAACACTCTTTCCACTAGCATCTTTGCTTAGCTTAAAAGTGGTGCTCATGAGCGTGTCACAATGTTTGGCATTCTCAAGGCCAAACTTCTTCACTAGGTTATTTGCATATTTAGCTTGGGATATAAAGCTCTCATCATGCATTTGCTTAATTTGCAAGCCTAGGAAGTAATTTAATTCACCAACCATGCTTATCTTAAATTCATAAGACATGACATCAACAAATTGTTGCACTTTAGATTTGTTGGTGGAATCAAACACAATATCATCAACATAAATTTGAGCTATGAATAGCCCATCTTTATTGTACTTGATGAACAAGGTCTTGTCAACACCTCTAGAATAGCCATTGTCAACAAGATAAAGAGTGAGGCGCTCATACCAAGCTCTCGGTGCTTGTTTAAACCCATATAAAGTCTTCTTGAGGCAATAGACATGAGAAGGGTGATGTGGATCCATAAACCTCTTATGTTGCTCAACAAACACTTCCTTATGCAAGAAGCCATTGAGGAAGACACTCTTGACATCCATTTGGTGTAATTTGAACTTGTACACACAAGAAATGGATAAGAGAAGCCTTATGGACTTAAGGCGAGCAACGGAAGCAAAAGTCTCCTCAAAATCAATACCCTTAATTTAAGAGTATCCTTGTGCTACAAGTATAGCATTGTTGCGCACAATATTACCATCCTCATCGGATTTGTTCCTAAACACCCATTTGGTGCCTATGACATTGGTACTTTTAAGTCTAGGAATTAGAGTCCAAACCTCATCTTTCAAATTGGTTTAGCTCTTCTTGTATGGTAAGAACCCAAAACTCATTATTCAAGGCTTCATCAACCTTTTGGGCTCAATTTGAGAGGTGTAACAAGTATAGCTAATTTTATTATTTGACGCATAGTCCTAACACCCTCATTGACATCTTCAATAACATCATCTTCGTTATGAAGATGTCTAACCCATGGAGCGGGTTCTTTAGAGTCCAAGAAAGGAACTCTATCAAGAGATTGAATGTCCTTTTCATCATGGCTTGACTCCACATCACTTGAAGTCTCACCAACCTTCTCCAAAGGAGAATCATCAACCACATTAACCTCCTCCTCATGGTCAATAGTTTTAAGCCTATAATCATCTATGACAACATTAGATGATTCCATGATACTTTGAGTTTTCAAATTAAATACTCTATATGCTCTACTATTTAGGGCATAGCCAATAAATATCCCCTTATCACTCTTGGTATCAAACCTGCCAAGTTGATCATGATCATTAAGAATGTAGAATTTGCTTCCAAAAGAGTGGAAGTAACTAACATTTAGCTTTCTACCCTTCCATAGCTCATAGGAGGATTGCCTAGTACCGGGCTTTAAGAAGACTCTATTTCCTATATAGCAAGCCGTATTGACGGCTTCGACCCAAATGTTTCTAGGTACATTGTTACTAAGCAACATCACTCGGGCCATCTCTTGAAGGACCCTATTTTTCCTCTCAACAACTCCATTTTGTTGAAGTGTCTTAGGAGCCAAGAATTCATGGGAAATACCTAAGCTATTGCAATAGCTTTCAAAATAAGTATTCTCAAATTCTCTCACATGATCACTCCTAATCCTGTTAATGTTTTTAATATTAGAATCTTTTTCATTTTGAATTTTAGTGCAAAGCATTTTAAAATTTTTAAAAGTTTTAGATTTTTCTCTAAGGAAGTATGTCCATGTAAACCTAAAGAAATCATCAACACAAACAAAAGTGTATCTCTTGCCACCAAGACTCTCGGTTTGCATAGGACCCATGAGGTCTATGTGAAGAAGCTTAAGGGGCTCCTTGGTGGTGAGATACTTGCCATTTTTGTGCATGCTTTTGGTTTGTTTCCTTTGTTGACAAGGTCTACAAATACCATCAACTTTCTTCCTAAGCTCGGGAAGGCCACGCACAACTTTGAACTTATCTAAGATCCTTAGATCACGATAGTTCTTGTGGCCAAGTCTTTGATGCCATAACTCAACTTGCTCACTATTGGACATATTACAAGAAATGACACTAGCCTCAAGATAATAGCAATTGTTGCTAGATCTCTTTCCTTTTAATAAGATTTGTCCATTTGGCTTTAGACTGGAGCAATCATTTTTGCCAAACAAGACGGAAAGACCCTCATCACAAAGATGAGAAATGCTTATGAGATTGGCTTACAAGCCATCAACAAATAAAACATTTGATAAAGAGGGTAAACCGGGAATGGAAATGATTCCTTTCCTTATCACTTTCTTTTTAGACCAATCATCAAAGGTAACAAATCCACCCTCCTCCATGATAAGAGTTTCAAAAGAAACTCTTGTTTTCCGTCATGTGCCTAGAGCACTCACTATCCAAACACCAAAGATTTGAAGCATTTACTTTCAATGCAATTTGAGCAACATAGGAAAAGTACTCATCTATTCTAATCCACCTAGGTGATGCATTTTCCTTCTTAGTGGTCTTTGGTACATTGGCTCTAGATGTCCTAGGATCATGCAAATTAGCTCTAGATTTCCTAGGAACATGCATCTTAGCTCTAGCCCTATTTTTCTCAATCATGCTTTTAGCTCTACACATTTTATTATACTTGAAGCAATTTAGTCTAATGTGACCATCAACACCACAAAAATGACATGTAAGGATAAAGTAAGGAACCATACCATGTCCTTGTGAATGCATTGAAGCCTTCCCATGTTTTTGAGGTTGTCTTGGGTGTTGAAATGGTTCATTCCATCTTTGTTGTTGAATCAGACTAGATTACTTCCTTGGTTGAGCTTGCATGATTAGCCTCTTGACTTGGTGGATTTTAGGTTGAGGAAAGCTAGCTTGATGAACCTTTATTGGTTGAGCTTGAGGTTGACTTCTTGGTGCCATCTTCACTTATGCACTTTTTAAGCATTCTCATAGATCAATTTTATTCCTAGGATGTTGTAAAGATGAAGGTTCTTTGTTGCTCATACTCTTGACAAACGTGGTCTTGCTTGAGGTGAAGATCTCTTTGTCATATTCAAAGCCAAGACCTCTCTTGTCATTTGGAATCTTCAAGTCAATTATTATACCATCAAGCTTCTCCTTACTCATGGTCATATTGGCAAGTAGACTTCTTGCTTTGTCCACTTATTCTCTCAACTTAACTTCAACCTCCTTGGATCTTATAACTTATTCACTTAAATAGGTTACTTTGGTTGAAAGCTCTAGATTTTCCTCCTTCAATCTTTGAATTTCCTTCTTGTTTTTAATCATTGAGCTTTCAAACTTGGTGATATAGTTTTCAAGATCCATGCCATCCACATTCCCATTTGTGGAGTGAGATGAAGAGCCATCATTACTTGAGTCATCTTCCTCTTGACTCTTTTCCTCTTCATTATCAATTTCTTTCCTCTTGTGAGAAGATGCAAAGGCTATGAAGTTTGCCACTTGATCTTCATCATCTGAAGATTCTTCTTCCCCTTCCAAGTCATCATCATCACTCCAAGTAGTGGCCATTACCTTTCCCTTCTTCTTGTTCTTCAAATTTCCACAATCGGGAGAGATGTGCCATATGCCACCACACTCAAAGCATTGGATGTCTTTTCTATCATTCTTTTCTTGTCTTGGTTCAAACTTCTTGAAATGAGCATTTTTCTTCAAGTCTTGGCCTTTGGATCTGAAGCCTTTCTTCTCGAACTTCAAAAACTTCTTGAATCTCTTCACCAACAAGGCCATGTCTTCATCCGAATCTTCATCCTCCTTCTCAACCTTGGAGACCTTCAAGGCTATTTCCTTTTGCTTCTTATGAGGTGTGGAGGTAGAACCCTTCCTAGACTCATAGGCTATAAGCCTCCCAATCACTTCACTCGGCTTCATATTCTTGTAATCACTATTTTTTTCTAAAGCCATTACTTTGGACTCGAATCTTTCAGGAAGAGACCTCATAATTTTTGTTTGATCCTTCTATCTAAGTAAGGGTCACCAAGTTGATGACTTTGATTCATTATATCCATCAACTTCACTTCGAATTCATTAAAGCACTCATGCTCCTCCATCTTAATGGTCTAAAATTAAGTTTGGAGGGCTTGGAGTTTGGAGACTTTAACCACCTTAGTTCCTTCATGAGCCGTCTCTAGTATCTTCATATCCTCCTTTGCAATCCCAGTGGTTTGAATCAATTTATATTGATTGTCGTCCATGGCACAAAGAATGGCATGCATTGCCTTGTTGTTCCACTTGGAGGATTCAAACTCTTGAGCACTCCATTGTGACTTAGGCTTGGGGACATCCTCTCCACCTCCCATAGGAGTCATTATTGGTAGAGTATAGCCATCTTCTATTGCCATCCAAGCATGGTCATGTATTTGGCAAATATAAGACTCCATCTTGCCTTTCCAAGAGGCATAATTTATCCCGATGAGTAAGGAAGGTCTTGTGCTTGAAGCACCCTCGTTTCCACCATCGTTCCCATTCATAGTGTTTAGGTGTATGAATGAGATGAATGCAAATGTATGTAACAATAAAAAACACACAAAATGTAAGACACACCAAAAGAGGATCTCCTAAATATGTCTAAGAACTCGTTTTGATACCAATTGAAACTATATAATACGTGTGTCTAAATTACCTAGAGAGGGAGGGGGAGAGGGAGAGGGGGAGGGGGAGGGGGAGGGGGAGGGGGGGGGGGGGGGGGGTGAATAGGTTTTAATCAAGTTAATTACTAATTTTTCTTGATTAGTCAATATTCAAAAGTCACCCAAATTTAAACAAATACAAACAACTAAATTTAAGTGCGGAAAAACAATAAATTGCATGTTGATTGATTTACGTGAGAAACCCAAAATTGGGAAAAACTCACGGGCTATTGTGCTAACCACACATAGTCCTCAAATCCACTATTTGAATAAAAGTTTACAACCTAGGTTGATCTCAAGTTAAACCATACTTGGTCACTAACCCTTCCAATGTACCCAACAGACTTTTAATAGTGATTTTAGACCTACTTGCTTGTGCACTAAACCACTTAGTCACAAGACTTAACACTCAAAGAAGAGAACATAACTAAAGTGAGTATAAAATGCATAAATGTTAGGTCAACACATTTAAGCATGTCTAATCATGGATGAACATGTCAAACAATCCTAGATATCATGTTCCTACATGTCATATATAAAACTCAGCTATATAAAATGAATGCAATCTTAGATGCAATAGCTATCACAATACAATAAGCCACAAACAACATAAAAATCTCAACTTGAAGCTAAGAACTTAATCTAAATGTAACCAAGTCATAAAAGAGATCTTTTGTTAAGCAAGAACACTAAGATGAATGAGAATGGTGTTCTACTTACCAAGTGATGTGTGTTGGTGATGACCCATACAAGAACATAACCTAGATGATGCTAGATGATGTAGAATCCATGAATGAACAATGGGTATTTGGGTTTTGGTCAATAAAGAATGAATCTTGGTGGCTTTTCTTGTAAGACACTCTTAAGCTTTTCAAAGATGTGAATTTCTAAGCTTTAATTCGACCAACATGAGTACATAACATATATATATGAAGCCCTAGCCAAAGAGACGTTGTTTTGAAGAATAAACTCAAAAACGGCAAAAACCGCAGTGTGGACAAAGTGTCCCCACCGTGGTACACATGGCGTGGAGGCCTTAGAATGTTTCATGGTTGAGACCGCTCTAGAGGCAAGGTGCACCAACCGCGGCATGCACTGCGAAAAACATTAAAGGCTACACCTGACATGAACCGCGGTACAGGCAAGGGAACCGGCATCGGTACACATGGCAGTACCGACCACGGCAAAGAGAAGAATTATCTTTTTCAACTCAACAAGACACACATATCCTATATGAATGTTATGTAAGTGTGAAGTGAGTAAAGAACATGCATGGGAAGATATAAACATGAAAAAGCACCAAGCATGTAACACACACACAAGAACATTCAATATGTGAAAATGCAATCATAGAAATGCAATATGAAAGTGTGTGTGTACAACTAGTCTCTTCAAAGGGGTTAAGCACTAGTGATATACCTTCAATGAGCACTTGAGCTTTAAGAGCTTGAATTCCATTTAAGATTGATCACGAGCAATGAAGCCCTAATCTACCCTTACATAATTAAACCCTAATTGTGGTTTGTCAATGAAATAAGCCAATCAAAATTGAGGAACTTACAAAGACAATATTTTTCTTTAATGTATATCTGTTTTCATAACTTTTTTATTTTATTTAAAGAACAAAATCTTACCATTGAATGAAACCAATGCTTAGGATAAAATGACTATATATATATATATATATTGGGTTCTCTCTTAAGGGATCCTTAATTTTAATTTTGGTAAGGACCTTGATGAATTCACATCGATTTTTATGAATTTTGATCTGAATGATAAGTTCATTGAAATCTACCTATGAATAAAATTTGAGAAGTTTTCAAGCATTAGAACTATTTTTCTTGAATTTTTCTATATGTCACCCATTTTTTCGATGCCTTCATGTTTAACAAAATCAGGATTAATAGTTCTAGTGCTTGAAATATTTTCAAAATTTATTCATAGATAGATTTCATTAAACTTATCATCCACATAAAAATTTGATCAAAATTCATAAGAATCGATGTTAATGGGAATTTGAACCGATTAACGCAGAAGTGACATGTCTAATATTCCCATACATAACAAATCAACATCTATTAGCAGAAAAATAAGATGAGAGAAATATAAACCAATCACATAACACAAGATATACGTGGAAACCCTAAATCAGGGAAAAAACCACGGGCCGTCAAGACGACAGAGAAATAATCCACTATGTAGTAAATTTGTATAACCACATACTCCATGATTCTTTCTCACACAAACCAAACCCCAAACAACCGAGCCTTACCGAGCTCCTAAGCTCACAACTGAGCTTACACCTTATCTCTCAACTCACAACGCTCACCGAGTCCTCCTCCAAGTACACCCCCAGAATATCCCCCTAGGTCTCCCGTGAATATCACCCACGGATCTCCCTCTTGATCTCCAGATATTTCCCGCATCCTTCCCTATATATTCCCTTGGGGTCTCCCCCTGGAACCACTCCACTCTCTGATGTTACAGGAGTTTTTTTCGCTCTACGCTTTAAATAAACAAATGTTACCTGTATTTATACTAGAGTACTAGAGAAGTTTGAAACCAACAAGGAAACCTTCTCCTACATGCACAACTCTTCTTGATCCACGAAAAGTCATACTCTTTTACGCTCAAGACTTTCCTGTTCAGCACAAAGAGAAACTCCTTTCCTTTTCCACATAAGAATTCTTGTTCAGCACAAAGTCCTATTCCTTTATGTACAAGATTTTCCCAGAAGAAAACCTTTCCTTTTTCTGCATAACTTTCCAGATCTGTGCAAATACGCCGACGCTGCGGTCCGGGTCGCGGTTTGCAACCCGTGCCTTGTATCGTGGAAAGCCACTAGAGATGACCGCTCAGAATACCGCGGTCTGCGTCTTTTCCTCTGCCGCAGTTTACACCGCGTGTATCCACTGGAATTGTTCGCGGTTCATACCGCTGTCTGTGCACTATGCCTATGCCGCAATCCACATTGCGGTTCCTTCCAGGATATGATTCTTCAATTCTTCTTTGGTCTTCAAGCCTCCCTCAAACACCATCTCCAACTTCCAAACGTTTCCCACGTCTCCAGGAAGTTTCACATCAGTTGAGTGTCGTTTGATTAACATTGGGTTCACTTGAGAATACAAGCCAAAACCTAACATATGTGATTTCATCAAGGTCCTTACCAAAATAAAAATAAGGGATTCATTATGAGAGACCCATTCATATATATATTCCAAAAGCTTGGATAGGCTATAGTCTGTTTTCGTCATTAGGTGTAACTCGAACCCCTAACCACATTATTCCTCACCCCCAATGTGGAATGGATGTGCACTACCACCTATTCTAAGAGATGATGCTCATATCGGTTCTCTATAATTACCAGATCAATTATGAAAATTTTGTATCATAAAAAGATTGCGAAAAAAATTAAGAATAAAAAATTTAAATTTAAAAAATATATATATAAGAGCATCTCCAATGCAATGCTAAATCATTGTGCCAATGCTATAATTTAGCACAAAGTAAAAAAAAAAAAAACATACTCCAATGCAATACTAAAAGCTGTGTCAAATTTGGCATATGCTATAAACTATGCCAAATTTGGCACAGTGTATAGCATATGCCAAATTTGGTATAGTAATAAATGCAGCCGTATTCGTTGACTTTTTAATTTAAAATAGTAAAAATTTAACAAATTTAGAAGGGAAAATTGAGATTCAAACAATTCTAACAAAATATTAAATGCATTCATTGAATGCATTGGTTGTATTTGTTGACTTTTATAATTTTAAATAATTAAAAAATAAAAAATAGCATATCAAATAGAATTTTGCATTAGAGTACAATGCTAAAATGATGTGCTATAAATATAACATTTCACTATATTTTGTACCAAATTTGGCATTAGCATTGACATATACATTGGAGATGGTCTAACCTTTAGTTCTAAAAAGTTACAAGTCCATTAGATATTGATATAGGTACGAGAAATTTATCACTCGACCATCTCAATATCTGTCGATGTTCATTCGATCTTGTTTCAGCAAAGTCAATTTATTTATTTTTGGTAATAAAAAGGAGAATTTAAAAAAATATATATCACATTTTGTTAAAATGTAGATACTTGTAAATTAGTCTGATTAACGAGTCAACTCTTGATACAAGAAAGAATTTCACAAGAAAGACAAAATAATTTATTCCTTAAACCTCATTGGATGCGCTGTGGAGAAATCGCACCACACATAAATCTAAACCACACTAGATAATAAAAGAAGAAGAAGAAAAAAATACAAAATAAAAAACATGAGATTTTACGTGATTCAGTAAAAGTCTATATCCACGGAGCACACCGACACTCAAATCCACTATTAGAGTTTGATTACAATCTCTATGTCTCTCTCTTTCAGTCTCTCTACAAGTTGCTCTTTCTCTCTCTCTAGCAATTTCTCTCTCTCACACACACACCTCTCTAGTTTACGCTAGAATTCTTTTGGGTGTTACAATAATGTGGGAAAACATTAGTGTTTGTATGGGAGCACTAGGGTTGACCAAATCCCACAAAGAGAGGATTTCTTTCTGCACAAGAAAAGTACTTAGGCCAGCGTTGCAACTTGAGATGTGCGACTTTATCTCGCATCTCCAAGTCGCAAAAGTTACTATCCTTGCGATGCAACATCCTCGTTGCAACTTCATGTTTCACTTCCTTCCTCGTGGAAATCTCTAGAACTAGTTGCAACTTCCTAATGCGACTTCATATCGCACTTTCCTTCTCACATAAATCTTTTGACGGTTTGCGACTTTGTCTTGCACTTTTGGTCGCAAAATTGTTCCCATTCTTCTTTGACTAATTTTAGGCTTCACAAACCCAATAGGATGCAATTTAATAATTGAGTTTTAAGCACATCATGTTGAAATTAGCTTTGAATGTTTAGGGCCATAGCTTAAACTCATAATTCAGTATATTGCCTCATGACATAATGATACATGATCGATCACACGTTTTTCTTATTAACCTAAATTACACGATAATTTACCGGTGGTATAGCACATCACCTCTTAATATAAGTGGTAGTGCAACTTGATCAGAGATATAACCAGGATAAACATCAGAGTGGGCTTAAAAAAATTGTCTTTGACTAAACAACTACAATACGATAAAATTTTATTATGTAAAAATAAAGATACACCTAATAAAAGAAGACATAGCGAGGCTTACCCGTCACATAAGGAAATAATTATACTCTATATTACTATTTACTAATAAATATACGAGCCAAAAGAATAGTTAAAAAAAAAAAAAAAAAAAACTCCAACTCAATAAGCATGCAATTAAATTTCAACCAAACAACAATAAGAAATTCATGAAATAATAGCGGTACTTTGTAAATTTAAAATTAAATTAATCATAAAATTCCATAAACTAAAAATTATAATAATTCTAAAATTTCAAAACAAAATATAATATTTAAATTCATAGTATTCATAAAATTATACCTAGTTTGAAGACTAATTTTTAATGTTGACAAAAAGATTAAGTGAAATTTGAGTAAATTTGGAGAATGGGGGAGAGAGAATTGTTATTATTGAAAGAAAGAAAAAAAATAAAAAATAAAGCCATTAACAGTGAGTAAAACAAAGTATTACATTATTCACTTTGATTAGGAAAATATAATAATCCCTACCCACCCTAGCCCTCACTATGGTCTGTCCCTAACCTCGATCCCTTCCACATTTGCGGTGAGGTTCAAATACCATCATGCATATTTTACAAATATGAGTATGAACCTTTTTTTTTTCTCCCGATTTATGGGGTATTCTCTCTCATTATAGAAATAGATATCCGGACTTCACATGTATTATTTAATTTTGGCAGGTTCCGACAATCATATTGTAATAGTTCTTGTAATACTTGATTTTTTTTTTTTTTTTTATCAAAGTTATATGATCAAACGAAAATACATGGAGCGGTCCACACTTGACATATCCATATAAAATATGGGTATATACAATAGAACCCCTGTAAATTAATCTCCTATAAATTAATATCCTCCCTAAATTAATAAAAAATCATGGTCCCGAGTCGGGCCAATGTAAAAAATTAATAAACCTCTCTATCGTAATAATTAATATTTTTTTTTTAAAACCTAGTATAAAATTTCGGTCCCGATTGTCGTATAAATTAATAATTTCATAAAAGTAAAAAAATATATTACAAATTATTCAAGAACTAAGAAAGTATTTCAAGATGATAGTTTGCACTAGGCCACCATGTTTGATATTTTTGACTTCATCATTCATCTTTTAAATTGTCCTCAATAAGTTATTGTGATCACCTCTTGTTGTAGCCAAAATGTTTCAATTAAATTTAGCATTTGAATTGCTTTACTTACAGAGATTTTAGATACCTAATGACTATCATCGTGATCATCATCTATCTCAACTACACCATCATTATTATGTCTTGTGATATCATTGATGATATCCTCTTCAATTGGAGTGTAACACACTTCTTTTTCAAATTTAGTGGCCGATAGTGCACTGTGGTGTTCTTGAGTTGGATGTGATTAGGTAGCTCTATAAGTGGAACATGGCCTGTGCAATTGCGAGGAAAATCAAAACCTTTCAATTGCCATGGGCAATGCAATTGTGATGAGGAATCCTTAAAAAAAATAATAATAAATAAATAAAAATAAAATAAAAAAACTTTCCCCATAGAAGAAAACCAACTAAACAAGAAATCCCAAAAAGAAACCTTCTCTAAACAAGAAATTGACTTTCATACGTTTTCTAAGACAAAATAATACTTTATAATGTAAAACTCCTCAAATTAATAACCCCTCTAAATTAATACTTAAGGCTGGGTCCCACTGTATATACATTGAAATATATTTTGTTTAATTTTAGTTTTTTTTTTCTTTAAAAAAATAAAAGAGCTTTGATTTTAGTATTTTACCATGCTAGTTAATGTCTAGTGTGTAATTTAAGAATTAAGAAGTAATGGAAATCTATCAATTACAAGTATATATATACTAGATTGCATCCCACACGATGTGTGGGAATTATAAAATGTAATGCAACAACAATTTAAATAGTTATGTTTAACTTATTGGTCTAAGATATTGGATGCATTGGTGATGAAAAACAATCATGAGACATTTCTCTATATTTATTTCTTTGACATCTCCAATATAAAATTAATTAATGGTCAGATCAAATCTTCTCATCTGGTATATTAAGACTCTATGATAATATATTATTCATCAAGCATTAAAGAAAAAAAATATATGATCTAATAATAGTAATAATTCTCATTAAATTAGATACTGTCAAATAAAAAAAATCTCATTAAATCTAGAAAATTAACCGTTAATTGAAAAAAAAAAATGAAGAGTTGAAGAATATAAAACTGAAAGGTTCAATATAATTTTTTTTTAAAAAAAAACCTAATTAATGGTCAAGCATTCTCATGCCAACCCGTGTCATGTTAAGGCTCCAAAATAAGATACAATAATTAATAGTATAGAAATATCAAGAGTCAATCTCATAATTAATGGGATAATGAATAAAATGAAGAGTCAATTCCATAATTAATGAGATAATTATTAAATTTTCTTAATGAACCAAAAAGAAAATAAAATAACTTACCAAATATTATATATATATATTATATTATTATTATTATTATAAAGTTAAATAATTAACAATTACAAATTTATGGCTTGTTGGCAAAAAACAAATATAGCTTGTCTTTTAATCTTACCAAATAATGGAATACTTAAAAAAAAAAAAATACTTAATATTTAAAAATCAATTTATTCACTATAGATATGCGATTTATGAAAAAAGATTATATTATTAAAAGTTATTACATTGAATAACTACTTAATAGCTTTGTTAAATATATATATATATGGCTTGTCTTTTAAATTTACCAAATAATGTAATATTTCAAATAATAATAATAATACTTAATAATTAAAAATCAATTATGATATTGGTTTAGAGAATTTATTCACTATTCCATTAATTACGGGATTGCCTCTTGATTATCTATTGATATGTGATTTATGAAAAAAAATATATTTTATTAAAAAATTTTACAATTATTAATAACTATTTAATAGCAAAAGCTTTATTGCTCTTTGAGACTCCATTATACTAAATTTTCTAAACATAGATATAATAATATTATTCATCAAGCATTAAAGGAAAAATATATGATTTAATAATAGTAACAATTCTCATTAAATCTAGAAAATCAAATGTGAATTGAAAAAAATGAAGGGTTGAATATAAAACTGAAGGGTTGAATGTATTATTCATAATTTTCATTAAATTTAAAAAATCAACTGTCAATTGAAAAAAAAATAATGAAGAGTTGAATATAAAACTGAAGGGTTGAATATAAATTAAAAAAAAAAAAAAACTCATTAATGGTCAATCCTTCTCATACCGACATGTGGCATGTTGAGGCTTAAGATATTATATAGATATTTTAATTTGTTTTGTAAAATATTTGTTTATTACCATTTATAAGAATAATTAAAATTCAAAAACATTTATTTTTAGAAATAATCATATTGTATTTAATGCATATTTAATACATTCTAAACAATTAAAAACAAAACAAAACTATTGATATAGATGAGTAATTTTTGTAATTAATATATAGCTTATAATCTATAATTTGAGGAATATAATAATAAAATAAAAATACCAAATATTTGATAAAAATTTAGGGTTTTGACTTTTGAAATTATTGTATCAAAGATGAGCCAACATGGTTTTTACAGAGACAACCCTGAGAAATTAACAGTTGTTATGGAAGAATCCTTCAAGTTACCAAGTCTGAATTATAAGAATTCCAAAACACCCTTGCATTATATTAAATAAAAACACAGAAAATAAAATAAAATAAAATATATGGAGGATGCATAAAAATGCAGTAAAAGGAACACAGTAAAATCAATCTAAAAAATTTGATATAAACCGGTCTCCTTATTAGAGAGGAGCATAATATTGTAATGAATTCTTTTTGGGACTCTTCATATTACCGTATATAAATATATAACTAATTAACAATATATATTATTTGTCAAAAAAAAATTAACAATATGTATTAAATAGGGCGGTTCATATTATGTAAGGGAGATGAACCAATAAGAAAGAATTTAATGTCAAAACTCCATTGATTATTAAATAGATGTTAAGAGATTATGATGAGAAATGCAAAACTCATTTAAATCTAAAGCTCTCTCATGGTGACATGTGGCACTGTGAGGGTCAGCTTTTATATATTATAAAACAATTGATATAATATAGTTATGACTATTTAATAGTCATTATATTCATGAATGCATGCATTATGCATATAAAGTATTTGAAGAATGTTGTATAATAGAATATTAGGAATCTCACAACATTAATTAGTTTAGAATGTTGAAATTAAAAACCGAAGAGTACTACAATGACCATACATTGGATTCATCCCTTAGAATTTAGCTTATCATTTAATGACTTCAAAGTGATTTTATAGATTTTATATATTATATAATTATTTATCTATACATTTAATTCTATATATTATATTATTAAATAGATTATAATTAATAATTAATAAAAATTTAATGATAAAGCCACCGCACAACGACACGTGTTAAGGTGATGTTCTATTTTACTATATTATATAGATATATATATAATATAATTCTATCGGTGCGCACTGATAGAATTATTTGAGGACATTGAATGTGAACCACTCGTTTTACATACTTTGACTTGGTATGTATGGACTTGTCAAATCACTTTTATAAATGAGTGGCTCACATTCAATATCCTGATAAAGTTATATCATGATGCACTGATAGAAACGGGACCGTGTATAAATAAGAAATAATGGAAATCTAAATAAGCAAGCAAGCAAATAAAATTATAAATGCATGAACAAATTTGAAGCGGCAAAAAGAATAGCTAGCAAACATCACGTGAAGCCCATTTAATTATTTGTTGATCCCGTGACCATATATATGTTGCTACATTTTATTATTATGATAGGGATAATTATCCGGTGGCCATCAATTTAATGACATACTATCAAAATGGCCATTATATTAGAAATTAGTTTCAAAATGACAATTTTTGGTGAAGAGCGTGACACTAATGACCATTCCATCTAATTACTCCAATGAGTGGCATTTTGGTAAATAAGGGGATGACATTAATTTATTTTAGATATTTTTTGAAAATCTATTTTTTATTTTGTTTTTTGAAACGAATAATTATATTTAGAGTGGTGCTATTGGCACACCCCCTATTGATCTATTTATGCCTTACTTTTTAAATTATTTAGTATTACTTTTTTTTCATTTATCAAAATTACTAAAAGAGATATATAATTTAAGAAAAAAAATATATTATATAAAGTAAATCTAATGAAACCCCACATTCCTTTTCACAAAAAAAAAAATTAAAAAAAAAAAAAAAAACAACAACAAACGTTCTTTTAATCCTTTTCTTGAAATATTTTTTTGTATTGGATCCTATTTAAACAATAAATCAAACACTTGGGGTGCATTAGACAGATGCGATATTGATTATTATTTAGTCTCATTACTCTTTTAGAATCTGAAAGTGAAATGATGATAACCAAAATAAATACTTGCTCTTTGCTTCTTATTTCGTTTTGTTAGTGGGATGTTTCGTTTTTTTCTCTTTGTGTGTTTTGTCTTGGGCTGCTCTGTTCTTTGCTCTTTTCTTGGGGTTGTTTGCTTGTTCTTTGTCTTGTGACTTTATGGCCTTTTCTATAAATCTTGATGTTAAATAATAATAATAATAATAATAATAATAATAATAATAATAAATAAGAAGAAAAAAAAATTCGTTCATGGGAGGTGAGAGAAAGACGAGACAAGAGATAAAGAGATCTGAGATAGATAGAGATATTAGAGATGGAGTTTATTGTTAATAAATAGAATTTGGAAAAGAAATAGAAGAAGAAACAGTGAAAGAAGAAAACATAGATTGGGAGATTGTTTGTATTTTATCTGATATCTTATTCAATACCAAACGTGAACCTAAATAGGCCACAAACATACAACGATAATGCTAAACAATAGGGACTCCACTAGTGGAACCCAAATACTAGGAGAGCTTTTAGCAACTCCTTTCCCCTAAGAATATTAATTGACTAATTCAATTTGCAATAAAACAATAAAACACTGACTTCTTTAACAAGGATTCAACCAGTGCAACCTCTCCAACCATGACCCACGTCACACACTTGCAAGTCATGAAAGGCAGACTTCTTATCAATCCATCCCCCTAAGAAGGTTCTTGTCCTCAAGATCGAATTTAGGATAAGCTTTGGAAAAACGCCACAAGTTTTCCCAAGAGGCATCTTCAGGAGGAGCTCCCTTCCATTGGACCAGAATTTCTATTTTGGGCTGATACTTCCCCTTCTGCACAACCCTGCGATCTAAGATAAACTCAGGTTTTGGTAACACAGTTGCATCCGCTGAGACTGGAGGGAGTGATACCACTGTGGTTTCGCTGACGGGTCCCCATTTTTTCTCAAGTAAACTGACATGAAAAACATCATGTATTTGTGCCTCTGCTGGAAGGTCAAGTTTGTAAGCCACCGACTCTATTTTGGCAAGGATTTTGAAAGGTCCAAAAAATCTAGGTGCCAATTTTAACGAGCTTCGGAAAGCCACCGATTTTTGGCGGTAAGGCTGTACCCTTAAGAATACGGAATCGCCCACTTCAAAAGTGACTTCACGTCGGTGCTTGTCTGCTTGAGCTTTCATTCACACTTGGAACGTTTGACAAACAAGTGGTGCTCAGACAAGGTTTGGAGATGTGTGGTTCTAGCCAGTGTGTGGAATGAAATTTCTGGTATGGTTTCCTGAACTGGTTCAATTTCCATGTCAATATCCTCGATTTCATTTTCCTGCAATACATCCACCATCATGCACAACTGCGGACGAGAGCATCTATGTCCCGACACATACTTTTCATTGCAATAAAAACATAGGCCCTTCTCACATCGTTCTCAAACTTCTTGCCCCGTAATTCGATGAATGGGACCTGGAAAGTTACCTACGTTGTTGGCTGCACGCTGCGCAGGAGCTGGACCAAGGAGGCTGACCGTTGAATTCTCAACTGCTCGATTTTGGTTCACAAAAACTGTTGGACGAAAAGAATTCGTTGGCCTTCGTTGGAGCTGATTTCTTTCTTCAATAAGGTGTGCAACACTAATGGCGTCTGACAGTGTTCTTGGTTGTTTGACACGTACATCCAACCGTATTTCATCCTTCAAACCTGAAACGAATAATCCTACTAAAATTTTTTAGGAAGATCGTCGATTTTGTGTGACAGTTTTTTGAACTCAATCTGATATGCGTTGACTGTCGTGGTTTGTTTGAGACAAGACAAAGCTTCGGACGGATCGTCATAGTCAGTCGGGCCAAAGCGATGGAGGAGGGCTGTGGTGAAGTCATTCCACCTCAATGGACCTCGATTTTTGGTATACCAATGATACCACTGTAGTGCAATTTTCTCCAAGTGAAAAGACGCCAACTGCACCTGCTGTTATGGGTCAATCTACTTGAATTCAATATACTGCTCGGCTTTGAATATCCACCTCATTGGATCATCCAATCCGTTGTACGTTGGAAAATTTAACTTCAAATTGGAATGGTGTCGAGCGGCCATGCTGTTGTTGGACGTCTCTCCAGTGTCTAGCACAATAGGATCCCTGTTTGTTGTGGAACGAAATTGGTAATGGGGTTCTCTGTCAGAGGCTGGTCGAATATGGTTGGAAATGGGTTGATTATTATGTTGAAGGTGCAGGGCTTACAAATCCTGGGTGATTTGATCGAAACGAGCATTAGACTGGGCAACAAGATCAATGAGTTGTTCGAAATGTGTATCGGTTTTGGCAGCATTCTCTGCGTTCCTGGCTTCCTGACTGGAAATGAGTTCATGAATTTCTCTATGAAATTCGGCAGAAGATTTGGCACGAGTCTCCATGGATGGAACCACGCTCTGATACCAATGTTAAGAAATAGAATTTGGAAAAGAAATAGAAGAAGAAACAGTGAAAGAAGAAACCAGAGATTGGGAGATTGTTTGTATTTTATCTGATATCTTATTCAATACCAAACGTAAACCTAAATAGGCCACAAACATACAACGATAATGCTAAACAATAGGGACTCCACTAGTGGAACCCAAATACTAGGAGAGCTTTCAGCAACTCCTTTCCCCTATCTAATTTATTAATTAACTAATTCAATTTGCAATAAAACAATAAAACACTGACTTCTTTAACAAGGATTCAACCAGTGCAACCTCTCCAACCATGACCCACGTCACTGTAGGGAAAAATACCGTAGTACACGCAGCGGAAGCGAGACTAAAAAGAGATTTAGTATGTTTTAAAATTTTTCCCTTTTATGAACCTTAACCCTCTAATTAATTAAACATATATAATCAAAAGTATCATACCTTTGTCGCGTGATCCGATTGACATTGCGTCGATGGTAATCCGCAAGATCTTCCAATCCAATCACGAACGTGAATCACCTAGGAGCGTGGTCTCCCTTTCTTTGAATTGTGTACCTGAGGATGGATAGCAAAATCTTTTCTTTTTCGTTAGTCACAAAAACATCCAAGAGATAACGAAGAACGTTCCGGTCACTTTTGAATTCTCAATCTAATGATCGAAACTCGCGTAAACCTTATTCGAAATTGTGCACAAAACCTTTTGATGTAAAAGTTACTAGTGCACTATCGAAATAAGAACAAACTCTTCTCTCTATACTTCTTGGCTGAAATTATCACACTAGTCTAAGAGTTGGATTCTATTTTTCCCAAGCAAAAGAAAAAACTCTCAAGTCATAAAAACCTTAGGGTTCTTTTCTTTTTTTTATAAGAATATATATATATATTTGCCGCAAATCACTTGCCAAAATCTATATATGTATATTTGAATTCTACTTGCCATATAATATCATATATCACTATATATATTGCATAAATTCTGCACACATTATAGAGAGAAAACCATAAGTAGCCATCAAACTTATCATACTTTTGTTTTTAACCACTTTTGAATTTTTAATTGTTAATAACCACTTTTTTTAAAAAAATTCAGTATAGTACCATGAATTACCAGAGTACCCCTGAAAATAGTGTTCTTTAAATCTCGAAACAAACTTGAAATCACGACTAAATTGAAATACACAAACTTGAAATCATGCCTAAATGGAAATATTAAAACTTGAAATCATGCCTAAAATAAAAATATTAAAACTTGAAATCTGGACTAAATTGAAATTAGGATAAGTTTTTTTTTCCCCTCTTTCTTCTTCCTCTTCTTCTTCCCCTTCTTCTTCCCCAAATTCAAATTAGGTTTAGGTTTTTTGTTTGTTTTGCAGATCTATTCGCCGGCGATCTCGAAGCACACCGAGCCGCCGGACGTCGTCGACCAAGCGCAATCCCGTCGAGCAGCAGCCGTCGCACGACCAAGCCCCATCGCACGAAGCAACTGCTGTCGCACGAACGAAGGTCGCCATCGCACGAAGCAACTGCCGCCGGACGTGGCCCAGAAGGTCGCCGGCGCTCGGCGACACCTTCGTCGACGCTCGGCGACCCTCAAAAGCTTGCCGGCGAGGGAGATCGTGGGGAGAGAGAGAGAGATCGCAAGAGAGAGACCAGAAGAGAGAGAGAGACCAGAAGAGAAAAGAGAGAGAGAGGGTGTTTGGGGACCCTATTTATATGAGGGCTTATCAGTAATTTCTCAAAAAAGTGGTTAAAAACAATTAAAAGTATGCATGTGGTTAAAAAAGAAAATCCCATAATTAGATGGGTTAGTTTTGGCAATTTCCACCACATTATAAGTGCACAAAATCTGCACGCCTAAACAAAATATACATATATATATCTATATTGCACTAATCAATTCTGCATGCATCTTCAAAAAACACTTCTTGTACTGCACGCCAAACCAATATATATATATATCTATATATCTATTGCCAAATTAATACTGCATGCATTATATACATATATATTTTCGGCCTAGTCCCATATATATTTAATATATATTTATATATTGTGGCCAAAAAACTCTACCATATAGGATTTGTCTTTTGACTTAAATCCTAACCCTAGGTAGATTTCTTTAGAATTCCAAACCCTAATCCAACTCTTTAGTGTATTTGTGACTATATCAAAGACTTCCTAATTTGACTAGATAAATAAATTCCCTTTATTTATCTACTTACCAAATAAAGTCTTTTATATTTATTATACTACCATAATAGTATACTACTAAGAAACATATTTCCTAGTCAGAAAAATATTTTGATTCTCAATTAAATAATTAACTAATAAATTAATTAATTTCCATTTAATCAATCAATAAAATAAAATAATATTTTAGACTATTATTCTAGTCTTGCCGCCCACACCATATACATGGGCCTAATATTATTTTCTTATTTTATTTAATCCATCAGACTTTAATTAAAAAGCCCACATGCCTACCAGACCCATTCTTACTAAAAGAAACAAGCCCACATGCCTACCAGACCCATTCTTACTAAAAGAAACAAGCCCACATGCCTTTCATTAATATATTAATATAATTGATCAGCCCATTAAATAAATAATGTGCAAATTATATTCTTAATATATTAAATACAATTCTAGATGGACCCATAAATTGGTCCGGTAGAATATATCAAGTGATCCATGCAAGTCCGTGTGGATTGGGGATCTTGGCGGGCTATCTAAATTTAAGCTTCAATAGACATAACCTAATCACAATCAACAAATGATTCACTTAGGTCCGATCCATTAATTTTAACTCATTCCACTAAAGAGCTAAAATTGAACTCTTAAATAAAGATAGAATAAGAAGATGTTTCTCATTCATACCCTAGACAATCTTATTGGAGATGGTGTATCCTCGTGAATAATATCAGTAATCGCCAAGAGCTCATAGACCGCCTATAGCTCTCCTAGTTACCATATTTACTCATATGACCACGTTTTGAACTTGGATACTTTGACTTGTCCAGAAGCCATGTTTTCAATAGACACTATCGAAAACTCAACGTTGAGATTTAATATCCAATACCTCAAAACATCCATATGATAATATTATACTCTCATTTAATAAATGGAGCCACGATGTCCATATCTATAAATGAAGTCCTCTATCGATTAGCAAATGAATACCACCAAACTATCGAGGATAGACTATGCTATATAATCGTACTCATTGATAGCTCAAATGATATCACTTGTAACCATAAGTCCATCATTTATCTCAGGATTAAGATAGACTCTCCGATTGTCCTGATAATGAAAAACTTTTATCTACTGACGGTTCTAGATAAAGTATTTCATTGTGATCCTGTTCAATGCACCAAGTGCACTAGATTCTTTTACTCGAAGACCCTCAGATGATTTTAGACTCATCATAACTCATTTGATCCCACTCAAATGCTAGCAAAAGAATTCTACAACTTTAACAAGATAAAGGTGCCCAACCTTTAACTTAAGTTGTGAACATTATTCAAGACTAACTAAAGAATTGTGTCTACCTCATACATATCCAGATGTACGAACAATTCTTCTTTTCTCATAGTCTTTTGACCTTATGATTATTTACTTTTGACAATTATAATAATTAAACTATAAATGCTATAAGATTTGTTAAACCAGAAATCACATTATTAATATGAATAGATTGTCAAAAACACTATTACACTCTTGCTATTGAGCATAATCCTAACAATCTCCCACTTGCGCTATAGCAAATATATCATATCTCTCATTCCCATGTTCCACCCCTATATACAATTTCCCTTAAAAGGTGATACTTCCTTTCAATGTGTTTTCCTCTCTTGTGACTTCTTGGTTCTTTCGAATTAGCCACTGCTCCACTGTTGTCACAGTAGATAGTGATCTGCTTATTCGCACTAGGAACCACTTCCAAGTCAATCAAGAATTGGCGGAGCCAAACAGCCTCTTTGGCAGCCTCGCATGCAGTAACATACTCAGCTTCCATGGTGGAATCAGCAATACAAGATTGTTCGATACTCCTCCATATGACTGCTCATCCTCCAATAGTAAACACATCTCCTGATGTGGATTTTCTGGAGTCAGAATCTAATTGGAAATTAGAATCTGTATACCCAACGGGAATTAAATCCCCTCCAAAGTATACAAGCATATTATGTCTCGTTCTCTTGAGATACTTGAAAATATGCTTGACTGCCGTCCAGTGATCAGGACCAGGTTTCGATTGAAACCTGCTAACTATGCCAACAGCAAAACAAATATCTGGTCTAGTGCAGAGCATTGCATACATGAGACTTCCAACTGCTGAGGCATATGGAACTCTACTCATGAATTGCTCTTCATGCTCATTCTTAGGAACTTGTTCCTTAGAAAGTTTGATTCCATGTTTGAAAAGTAATATACCTTTCTTGGAATCCTGCATGGAAAACCTAGACAAGATCTTGTCTATGTATGAAGCTTGGGATAATGCAATCGTTTTATTCTTTCTATCCCTTATCACTTGGATACCTAGAATAAAACTTGCTTCTCCTAAGTCCTTCATATCAAATTGTTTTGCTAACCATTCTTTTACTGATGTCAATACACCGATATCGTTTCCAATGAGTAGTATATCATCAACATAAAGAATCAGGAAAACCAACTTGTCGCCCTTAATCCTTTTGTATACACAAGGTTCGTCATGATTCTGAATAAATCTAAAACCTTTGACAGCTTGATTGAACCTTATGTTCCAGGATCTGGATGCTTGCTTTAATCCATATATGGATTTTTGCAACTTGCATACCTTTTCCATTTGGCCATTTTCAATGAATCCCTCTGGTTGCATCATGTAGATGCTTTCGTCAAGACTTCCATTAAGGAAAGTTGTCTTGACGTCCATTTGCCAAATCTCTAGATCTAAAGATGCTGCAATGAATAAGAGTATCCTAATGGATTTAAGCATGGCCACATGAGAGAAGGTTTCCTCGTAATCGATACCTTCTTTCTGTGTATACCCTTTACCTACCAATCTAGCTTTAAAGGTTTCCACCTTTCCATCCATACCTCTTTTCCTCTTGTATACCCACTTGCACCCAATGGGTTTTATCCCTTTAGGCAAGTCTACAAGGGACCAGACTTGGTTATCAAACATAGATTCAATCTCAGATTGCATTGCCTTTTGCCAATGGCGACTATCAACATCCTCCATAGCTTCCTTGTATGTGTAGGGATCATCGTCGTCCGGGAGATTCTCCACTGATTCTCCCAGACCGATGTATCTTTCGGGTTGTGTTCTAACCCTCCCACTACGATGAGGAATGGTAGGTTGTTGATCTTGTGTTGGATCGGAACTTACAATTGGGTTAGGTTGTGTAACCTCTCGTGGAATTGTATCTCCTGACATCTCATTCAGGACAATTCTACTTCTAGGTACAAAATCATTCATATAGTCATTTTCCAGAAATTTAGCATTTGTCGAAACAAATACTTTAAGATCTGAAGGACTATAGAAATAATATCCTTTAGTTTCTTTTGGATACCCTACAAATATACATGTTTTTGAACGGGACTCCATATTTTCTGTCTTTCCTTTTAACACATGCGCAAGACAACCAAATATCCTTAAGTGTTGTAAACTAGGCTTGCGCCCAGTCCACAACTCATGCGGTGTTTGAGGAACTGACTTAGATGGTACGTCGTTTAGAATGTATATAGCAGTTTGTAAAGCATTTCCCCAAAAAGAAATAGGAAGTGTTGAATAACTCAACATAGACCTAACCATATCCAAAAGAGTTCTATTTCTCCTTTCTGCCACCCTATTCTGTTGAGGTGTACCTGGTGCAGAAAACTGAGAAACTATCCCATTATCAATAAGATATTGCTGAAACTCACCAGATAGATATTCTCCACCACGATCAGATCTCAAGATTTTTATGTGTTTCTCAAGCTGATTTTCTACTTCAGCTTTGAATGCTTTGAACATGTCAAAAGCATCCGACTTATGTCGCATGAGATACACATAGCCAAATCTCGAGTAATCATCTGTGAAGGTGATGAAGTACTCATATCCACCTCTAGCTTGAATGCTCATAGGTCCACATACATCAGTGTGTATCAATCCTAAACATTCAGTGGCTCTTGCACCTTTGGCAGAGAACGACCTTTTGGTCATTTTACCTTCCAAACAAGATTCACAAGTTGGTAGATCATCAACCTTTAAGTCACTTAAAGGTCCGTCACATACCAATCTTTTAATCCTATTAAGGTTAATATGACCTAGGCGTAAATGCCATAGGTAGGTTTCATCTAGTGATAATTTTACTCTTTTATGATTAGGTTCCGTTAATTCTGTGTCTGACGAGTGAGAGATATTTTTATGCAAAAAGAATAAGCCGTTTTCCAATTTACCTTTGCAAATAAATTTGTTATTCTTACTAATAATAAAATCTTTATTAAAAGTAACTGAATATCCAAATTTATTCAAACAAGAAACTGAAATTAAATTTCTCTTGAATTGAGGTACATAATAAACGTCTATCAAATCTAAATGCCTAAAAGAATCTAGATTAACTCTAATATCTCCCACTGCACTTGCAGACACTAACGTTCCGTTGCCCAAACACAAGTTGATTTCATCTTTATTCAACTTTCTCCTTTCTTGGAACCCCTGTAAGGAATAGCAAACATGATTTGTGGCTCCAGAGTCTATGATCCAAGAATCTGTAGAATCTGCCAGAAAACATGTTTCAAGATAATTAATATTACCTTGTTCCTTCTTGTTCTGGGACTTTGGGCAATTTCTTTTCCAATGTCCCTTTTCACCACAAAGGAAGCACTTACCTTTGATCTTGGTTACTTTCTTGGTCTCCATCTTGGTAGGCCCAAGTTGCTTTTTCTTCTGTTGTTCCTTAACCTTTTGACGGGTTTTAACAGTAGCAACTTTACCAACCATATGAATCTGAGATTCATAAGTAGGAGCAGGTGGTTTAGGAGCAGACAGAATAAACTTATGTTTTTCAACTTGCAGCAACAACCCAATTTTTCTTTTCCATGTGACATAATTATTTCCGGTTAAAATATTATCTTTTAAGATGTTCATTAGGGATGGGGTCATGATTTCTGAATATAACAAAAATATATATGAGTAAATAATCATGATAAAGCACTTTCGAATATTTATCTTGATTTAAATAAATAACTCAATCATAAAAATTCAACGGTGATCCAACACCCATAAATGTTACGCCTCCTTTGGGAGTTCGCACCATTTACTAGTTAGACTAGGTCCCACCTAATTGTTAACATAACAACCAGCGTTTTCAATTTTAGCCTTGCAATTTTACTGACAAGAGCTCTTGGGAGGATATCAATAAAATTACATTGAGTGTGTTACCAAGATCTCGACCCTCAATTTTCTCTCATGAAAATCCCTCCTTGGGGAGTAGATCTCGTTTGAGTCCATTGTCTAGTCTATCCTTGTAAGGAAGTATGTTGCTAAATTCCATTCATGGACGCCCCTTGGGGGGATTACCAATAAATAATAAAGCTCAACTAACCTTGGAGGCCATAGGTGTTACAAAACACCTTCTCCCACTCAATTATTTAAGGCGTGTGATTAAATCCCATAGAATGATTTACCAAGTTATCTAGATGCCAATTTAGATACCTAAATCATTCAACATGTTCATACCAAAAGAGATATATGAGTGGCACTCTTATTCTATATGTCATGTTATCATACAATAACAAATATTGTAATATTTATGGTCCATCCTAGAAAAGCAAGTAAATTACAATTGTTTAGGAATACAAGATCTTCAAGTGGCCATCAACCATACGCTTATCCCTCGGCTTCCTCCCATGGGCGTGCACACCCCAAAACCATATTAATGTAGTTTTGGAAATAAATAAAATAAATTAATAAAACATTTAACTTTATTTAATTAAATCAAAATTTAAACAAATGGGGCATAAATAGATCAGTAAAGGGTGTGCCAATAGCACCACTCTTATATTTAGTGTATGTATAGCATATCTCAAATATATAGAGAAATCATTGTAAAGCATATCATAAAGGGATAATTACCCGGTGGCCATCAATTTGATGATACACTATCAAAATGGCCACTAGATTGAGAATTTGTTTCAAAATGGCCATTATTTAGTGTATTAATGTTTTAGATCAATACGTGTGTCTCTTCTTTGTTTTTTAGATTTTTTAGATTTTGTAACCTTAATCTTCTCAATATATATATATATATATATATATATATATATATATTGATCTAGTAGTAACAACAATTAAGCAGCTAAATATTGATGATATCCCAAACTTTCGATGATATTTTTGTAGAAATTTCTATTGACATATATATATTTGAGATATTGTATACATACATTATTCATTTCAAAAAACAAAAGAAAATATTGATTTTTAAAAAAATATCTAAAATAAATTAATGTTATCCCTTTATTTACCAAAATGCCACTCATTGGATGGAATTGGATATGTTATAGGTAAATTTCGTCATAGATGACACGTCATCATAATGAGCAAACCAGCATAGCCATGTAGGTAAAAAGTCAAAAGATTAGTCAACCAAGGGAGTAGCTCCTCACATGAACAAGTTACTCAGCGCCAATTGTAGTGACATGAAGGTAAAACCAGATAAAACCGAGTGAGCTGGCTCGGGCAATAAAGCCTACTCAGCCCTACTCGGTACCAACAAAGAAAATTACATAAAGCCTCTGTCCTTCGATTACAAAAGCAAAAGCAGCAACGAAAGGCAGTCCCAAATTAACTGCAATACGGTCACCAAGAGCTCAACAAGGAAACAAACGGATCCTCTTATATTTAAGGGAAGTAGAACCCTAGGCGGATTCTGATTCTGATTCAAAAGAATTAAAACACATTGCAGATATCAAATAAGAAAACAAGTCTTAAAAGGACACTCCAGCAACCCGCAACTTGAGGACCACGACACCAAACCCTAGCGATACCCGGAAACCCTAATATTACCATGTATAAATACCTCTGCAAAACACAATAAAAGGGGTATGTGAGAATAAGAAAGAGAGAGAGATCAGAGTGTGTATCGTTACAATAATGATAGTGGATTTGACTAAGTTGCTAAGGCAACAACCCGTGGTTGTTTCTCCTATCACCGGAGTTTTACCACGTATTTCACATCTTTCGTTACTAATCATTATTACATCCTTTATTTCATTCATATTTACAGGTTTTTGCTAACCTAGACTGTTAATTGATTACCCGTCGAAAAATCACCGTCAACAATTGGTGCTAGAAGGAGGGGGGTTTCACTGGTTCACAACTTTTTGAACTTACTTTGAAAACCCCTATTGTTGTATGTATAAATTCGCCAAGCAAACACGTCACCAAAGGAGACAATAAATGCTGAAGAAAAGGTTGCCATGTCAACACATTGACCAGGTCAAGGGAGAAAACGTGGCCAGTCAGTATGTCAACATATTAAGTCAATAAGTCAAGGGTGTGGTCGCCAGAGCTAGATATATACTCGCCAAAGATAGGAACGTGGTCGCTGAAGGGTAATACCCAGGAGTGGAGGTGCTCGCTGCATCAACGTACTGGGCCCAAACCGACTCGGCAGGAACACAGAAATAAACCCTAACTTCCAGAAGACCCATGGCAACGAAGAATCATAAAAAGGAAAAGAGATAAAGCATATCCGAATCCGTGACAACATGGGAATCCTAGTACGAGTCAAAGAAGGAATCCTACCACCAACACGGCTAAAAACGAGGGGAAACCCTAATTATCATGTATAAATAGAACCATCTATCCCACGAGGAAAGGGTTCAAAAACGGAGAGAAGAGAGCAATTGTATGAGAGATCTGAGTGTGTAAACAAAGCAATAAGCATAGTGTTATCTTTCTGCCCTCTAGGGCGCCGTGGTTTTTTCCCATTCAAGGGTTTTCCACGTAAAATCTGTCTCTTGCATGCATTGATTATTTTTTCGTTTTACATTGAATCAATATAATTGTTGAATGCGTGGCAATCCAAATTTCACCGTCAACAATTGGCGCTAGAAGGAGGAGGCGTCTTTGAACAAACACTTCGAGAACCCTTGTGAATTGAAAAATATGAACAACGACAGTGACAAAGATGGTAACTCCAGCGGAGATCTAATTGTTGAACCAGCCGCGCCGACAGGAGATAGGGCGGTGACGATAGGGGAACAATCGGCAACAACGCCAGGAACTAGGGCAGCTGATCCCGGGGTTCTGCAGCACTTCCAAATTGTATTGGTAAACTTAATCAGCGAGGCTAGCAAAATAGGGCTTTCGCTTCCCATAGGATTGGGAATTTCTTCCCCCTATGAGTTAACCACTCTTGGAATCCAGCCGTCTGGAAGACTACGGTCGAAAGTTCACATTGCAACCTCTGATGCTCAAGCAATACAATCCACTGAAGAGACTCCCCAAGATCACCCTGAGGATTTCGAAGGGAGAAAACAAAGAAAGGGAAAAGGTGTGATGAATGAAGAATCTAGGGAGAAGCGAGACCAGGTACGAACACACGGGGTCAATTCCAGCGACACTTACCAAAGGAACCGGCGGAGACACCGTTCTATCTTGTCTGAAGATAAGAGTCTTCGTCCACGAAAGGAATTACGATCCAAAAGGGTACGGCGGAGAAGATCCGAGAGCACAGAAGATCAAAGGAGCCCGGATGATAGAGGCAATTATGGGAGAATGACAATCAAGAGCAGACTCGATCCAGCAGGAGAGCCAACTAGTCAGCGAGATGTCACCCTACAAGAGCTATCAAGAAAGGTTTCAGCGATGGCACGAAGGTATGGTCGCAACGTATCTTCGGATGATGAGTCAGATAGCCCATTCGTTGAAAATATTACTCGCACCCAATTTCCAGACAGATTCAGAATGCCAATCATTGAGCAGTATAAGGAGAACATGGATCCGAAGGAGCACGTTCACCGATTCCGTAACATTATGGCCCAGTATTCATCCAATGACGGACTGCTATGTCTCACCTTCCCACAAACATTCGGCGACCTCGCCTCCAGGTGGTTTGGAAGACTTCCACCCGGAAGTATAAGCAGCTTTTCAAACCTCAGCAAAGCATTCATAAGACAATTCATGGGGAGTGTGTAGAGAAGAAAGTCACTCGCTCATCTATTAAACTTGAAGCAGGAGCGCAATGAGTCGATCAAGAAGCAAGATTCGGGAAGGAGGTTGCTCAAATTGAGGACGCCAGTGATGTAGCTGTTATTACCGCTTTCACCAATGGGTTACAAAGTGGGCGATTGTCTTTTGACCTGCGAAGGGATAGACCGAAAACTTATGAGGAGATGATGGAAATAGCTGGCGACTATGCACTGGCAGAAGAAGAAGAAGTAGCGCAAGGGGGTAGCTACGTACATGGACACAAGCCTGACTCAAAATCAGAAGGGTAG
The DNA here is from genome assembly GCA_008009225.1 of Acer yangbiense. Classification (NCBI taxonomy): domain Eukaryota; kingdom Viridiplantae; phylum Streptophyta; class Magnoliopsida; order Sapindales; family Sapindaceae; genus Acer; species Acer yangbiense. Next base: position 8,726,193 of record CM017772.1, on the reverse strand, counting down.
CATAAGGATGACAAAAAGACGCAGTCACGTGTTTAATCCGCCAGAATGAGACGAGAAGGGCTAAAAGGGACATCCAAGGGAAAATCAGGGCGCTGTAAACGCTCGAGCCAATAGGCTCTACAAAGCGCTCTACGTAGAGCGCCCCTCTGTTTTCTCGCAGAACAGAGCAAGGGGGCTACAACCTCTACAAAGTGCTCTACATAGAGCGCCCATGGCAAAATTGTGGTGTCACTTATCCCCTTTAACACCTATATATATGCCACTTTGACTTTAGGTGATCAGGAGGAAATACTTTCTGTCATCAATCATCATCTAGCATCATCCTTGTCAGACATCTTGCATGGAGCTTGGTACTTTTCACTAAGTGTTTCTCTTAACAAGCAATCTCAATTAATTACTTGTATGTTATTTTATATACTTTGAATACAAGTTTGAGATAGTATGATGTATGTTTGAGAAGTTGTATTGTGATAGCCTAATCTTGATTAGCTAAACTATTTGATTGAACATGTCATTTAGTTTTGATATCTAGGATTGCTCTAATTGCATGATAAGCATATAGGGTTTCCTTGCTCTATGTTGCATTTGAATATTCATATATTCACTTAGAGAGAAAGTAAGTCAGCATCCGGGCTTAGATCGCAAGCAAATACTAGGTTCACTCATACCGGGATTAGGTCTTCCGGGACGTTTTACAATTTAGTGGATTCGAGGTTCGGGTGGCACTTACTAGCCCGTGGGTGAACGTACTCTTATTTAATTTCCGCATATACCTGATTTATTGCTTGGGTAAATTCGTAGACTTATACAAAAATTGTAAAAAGCTGATAGGTGCTATTGTTTCAAGCCTGACTCAAAATCAGAACACAGGATGACAAAAAGACGCAGTCACGTGACTGCCAGAGAGACGAGAATGGCCAAAAGGGACACAGAGGAAACGCTCGAAATAGGGAGGAAGGTTTTTTAGCTGGTGATCAGGAGGAAATACTTTCTGGGAAGACAAAGGACACCTCGGCAGCAATGGTCGCTAGATCATGACAACCAGCCAAGAGAATCACGGGCAGGAAAGGAAGAGTCCCAGGAGAAACAGCCCTAACGCCGCAATAAATTCCATTTTTGGCGGACCCCATACTGGGAGAAGCAATCGAGAAAGGATGTCAGAAGTTCGAGAAGTAATGTATGAAAGTAAAAGCATGGAGATCAATTCTGTACAAAGAAACCCCAAGAAAGGAAGAGAAGGACATGACCCCATAACGTATATAGCAGAAGACTCAGACAGAATTGATGCAAAGCCCAATGATGCAATCGTAGTGGGGGTTCGAATAGCACACAGGGATGTCCTTCGGGTAATGATTAACAACGGGAGTTCAGCTGATATTTTAAGTGCTAGGGTATACGATGAGTTACGACTGGATAGAAAAGATCTAGAACCCTTCCATGTGCCGTTGAAAGGTTTCGGGGGCGTAGAAGTGAGATCATTGGGAACTGTGAAACTGCCAGTGAGGTTTGGTACAGCACCATGCCGGCGAACAATCCTGCTGGACTTTGTTGTAGTCGACATCCATAATTGGCCGTATAATGCCTTACTCGGCCGACCATTTCTTAACAAAGCTCGAGCCGTCACTTTAACCCACGCGTTGAAAATAAAATTCCCCACAGAATTTGGAGTCGGAGAATTGAAAGGGTTGTAGGAGATGGGGGCTCGCTCGTCGCTCAACCCTATCAATCTTGCAAAGTATAAGGCAGGGATGGAGACCTTTAGCATATTTTTGAGGTAACCAAGGAACTGCAGGATATAATCCGGAAACCTTGAATTTTGATCCAAGGACAAACGAGTCCCAGCAGAAAATGAAGAGCCACTGAGTCGAATTTGTTCTAACAAAGCAGAGCAAACAAACAACAGTCAAGATCATGGATGCATACTCAGGTTATAACCAGATAAAAATGCACAAGCCAGATGAGGAGAAGACAGCGTTCACCACAGACCAAGGGTTATACTGTTACACAGTCATGCCATTCGGCCTGAAAAACGCTAGAGCAACTTACCAGCGCTTAGTCAACAAAATGTTTGCCAGACAGATAGGAAGGAATATGGAGGTTTACGTTGACAATATGCTGACAAAAAGCATCACAGCAGATAAGAATAGATGACTTGAGGGAGACATTCGATGTGTTGGTTAGGTATGGAATGAAGTTGAATCCAGCAAAATGCGTGTTCGGCGTACCATCTGGAAGGTTTCTCGGATATCAAGTGCATCAAAGAGGAATAGAGGTAAACCCTGAAAAAATCCAAGCATTGGCAAAAATGGTTTCGCCAAGGACTTTGAAGGACGTCCAAAAACTCACAGGGTGCCTGGCATCACTGAGCAGGTTCATAGCTAAATCAATAGATCGATACCTAACATTTTTTAAAGCCCTAAAGAAGAGAAAGGGAGTTGAGTGGAACGAGGATTGTGAAAGGGCTTTCCAGGCCTTGAAAGACTACCTCGGGCAAGCACCGCTGCTATCAAAACCAGAAACGGGAGAAACACTGTATATGTACTTGTCCGTCTCTGAAGCAGCCACAAGTTCCGTGCTGGTAAGACAAGAGGAAGGGATCCAGAAACCAATATACTATACCAGTAAATCACTGTTACCAGCTGAAACCAGGTATTCGCCGGCCGAAAAAATGGCACTCGCTCTGATAACAGCAGCAAGGAAGTTAAGGCCATATTTCCAGGCTCATAAAATCGGAGTATACACCAACTGCCCACTGAATTTAATCCTGTAAAAACCAAAAGTATCCGGTCGATTAAAGAAGTGGGCCATCGAGTTAAGTGAATTCGATGTAGAGTATCTTCCAAGGACAGCAATTAAAGCCCAAGCAGTGGCAGAGTTTGTAGCAGAGTTCACCAAGCCAAGCATAGAGGTGGCGAGAATGATGGTGGAGCAAAATAAAAAAGTATTTAAATGGCAACTCCACGTTGACGGGTTGTCAAACACGCACAGCCGCGGGGCAAGGGTAGTGGTATCAACCCTGGAAAAAGATTCGGTCGAATGTGCCTTGCGTTTTGATTTCAAAGCTACTAACAATCAAGCTGAATACGAGGCACTCATAGCAAGATTAAAAGTTTGCACAATCCTAGGAGCAGATTAGGTGGAAATCTTCAGCGACTCTCAAGTTGTTGTCAATCAGGTGCTAGATGAATACCAGGCGAGAGATGAAAGCATGATCGCCTACCTGGAATTAGCAAAGGAGCTACTGGAAAGATTCAAAGAATACAGAATTGTTCAGGTCCCCAGAGAAGAAAACGAGCAGGCTGACGCCTTGGCCAAGTTAGCATCCGCCAAAATCAACATCTGGCCCAGAACTATTTCTATAATCCACCTACTGCAACCGAGTATAGTCAAATCGAAGGAAGTCAGGGCAGTTTTTGGCAAGAAAGACAGCTGGATTACACCAATCAAAGAGTACCTCGTCAATGATGTACTCCTAAGTGATCCATTAGAAGCAAAACGATTGAAGTACAGAACTACGAGATATTCAGTACTTAATGGAGAACTGTACAAAAGGGGGTACTCAAGGGCACTGCAGAGATGTGTCGGGCCTGAAGAAGCATACATAGTGGAAACTGTGGGAATCACGCTGGGGGTGTCAGCCTAGCCCACAAAACATTAAGACAGGGTTTTTACTGGCCAACACTATTTGCTAATGCTAAAAGAGTGGCAGCAAGATGTGAGGCATGCCAAAAAATTGCCAATAACATCCGCCAACCACCTGAACTCTTGCAGAGTATTACCTCGCCTTGGCCATTCGCCATGTGGGGAATTGACTTGATCGGCCTAATGCCAACAGCAGCTGGAGGAGCGAAGCACGCTATAGTAGCCGTAGATTATTTTACGAAGTGGGTAGAAGCCGAACCATTGGTACACATAACAGAAGCAAACACTATAAGCTTTGTGAAGAAAAACATCCTGTACAGATTTGGGATACCAAACACCATCATCACGGACAATGGGACCCAATTCGATGGCAAGAAATTCAGGGAGCTATGCGACAAGTATGGCATCAACAACTACTACGCCTCCCCAGTACATCCGCAGACGAATGGCCCAACTGAAGCAGTGAACAAGATCATAAAACACAACCTGAAAGCCAAATTGGCGGTGAAAAAGGGTAGCTGGGCAGATAAATTACCACAAGTACTCTGGGCATATCGAACCACAAAAAGGGGTTCAATAGGTGAGACCCCGTATTCCATGGCTTACGGAGCTGAAGCTGTCATTCCCGTGGAAACATCTTTCTCTTCACCAAGGGTACAATTCTTTCAACCAGAACTCAACATTGATATGTTAAAATATGGTCTGGATGAATTAGAAGAAAAAAGAGAGCGCGCACAATTAAGAAACACTACGTACCAACAGAGGGTAGCCAAATATTACAACTCACATGTGCGTGAAAGGAGGTTCACGCTTGGCGATTTGGTGCTAAAAAGGGTGAACCCAAGAACAAGAGACAAAGCTACAGGATCACTCGCAGACAAATGGGAAGGGCCCTATCAAATTACAGGCATAGCTGGTCACGAGGCATATTGCATTACTCGAGAGGGTTTAAGCGAACTACCTCGGCCGTGCAATGCGCAGTACTTGAAGATATATTACCCTTGACTGTTTTGATTGCTTTTAGGATTTATTTCAACCTTTTTATTCACTGGCAGTTTTCGTTTTAGCATTTTTTTTTTCTGTGACTATGTTAACAAAGTTGCAGGAAGTATTCAATAAAGAGTAATTTATTACTAAGAATTCATGGTTTGGCTCGCCAGTTACAAAGGGCATTCGCCGTCGTACGCCACTACGGGAAAAATAAAATCCCTAGAGATGCGAGAAACACCCAATCAAAAACATACATGAATCTCAAACGAAGGGAGTCAAGAAAGCCAACTGAAAGCAAAAAAGACAAGCAAAAAGCAAAAGAGGGAGACGTCTCAATAATATGCTGAAACTCAGCAATGGCAGCTGAGTAAATAAATAACATGTTAAAAACTTAGTGTATGGTCGGATACGTCCTGACAAACACTGAGTACGCCGAAACTCAGCAATGGCAGCTGAACAAAGCCATCAAATATGCTAAAAACTTGGTGAAAAACTGAGTAAGCCAAAAACTCAGCAAAGGCAGCTGAACAAAAATAAAGCTAAAGGAGTTATAAATTAACTTATAAAATATAAAATAAAAAAGGGTCATTTACAATTGAAGGTGCAAAAGATACAGAAATTTACAATTTTATACAATCTCTAAAAAACCTAAATCTCAATTAAGCTGCAGGAGGGCCATCGCTGTCTTCCTCATCTTCGATCTCCTCTTCAGAAGGCCAGGTACCTTCTTCGTCCCCATCCGGCATGAAAGGCCCATAATCCCTACCAGCAACAGGACCTAAATCGGGTTCAGCATTAGAGCCAGAAAAGCTGCCCTTCCGACCAGAGTAGTAAGTATTGAAAGCATGCTTGCTGGGGATTTCTAAATGCATGGGATGAGGCTCAGTCCTGTTATAACGGCAGTGGGCTTTCCATCGTCTTATCTGCTCTTTAATCAAACCCACTCCGCTGGCCATATGCTGCTGAAGAGACCTATCGAAGCGCCTTAGAGCCTTGTCATTCGAATGGTCCTTCATGGCGAAGAACTTCTTCGATTGCCTCATGCCTCGTTCAAACTCGCGCAGCAAAAGCGCATCGTAGGCAAGGGATCTCTTGAAACGGTCAACTGACTCAACCTCCAGTACATCCTTTAAATTATAGAAGATGAGCTCACGCAAAGACAACTGATTGCGCAAATCCAGCGCCTCACGTTCAGCTCTTTCCTTAGCCTCCTCAGCTACCCGCTCAGCCTCCAAACGCGCTGCGAGGGATTCTTGGCTAGCAGACAATTGCTCTTTCAGCAAGTGAACCTCCCCCTCAGCTCTCTTCAACAGCTATCTGAGCGGACAGATGAGACTCTCTTAGCTGAGCGAGTTGTTGAGCATAGGACTCTTCAGCAGAGAGCTTCTCAGCGGCCAAAACGGAAGCCCGCTCTCGCAAACGTTTGAGCTCTTTGGAAACTTTGTTCCCATATTTATAGTTCTCAGCCAACTCAGATATCATCTGAAAAGAGACATATCCGAATTAGAAACAAAATATAAAATACAGATATAACAGGATTGCAGCGAGAAGCCTACCAGGGAGTGGCAGTTGAAGAAAAACTCCATCTTCCTGTTGCAGGATTTGCTTTTAACATGCTCCCAGCCCTCGCCAATGTACACGTCGTTGTTGATCAAATGAGAGCAAATCTCAGTAGCCGAAAAATCAGAAAGAGACACGGTTCCTTCACCGGCTTCATCTGACCCAACGGGAAGGGCTTCATGAGCAACACCTGAACCAGAAGCAGAAGCAGAAGCCCCAGGCTGCTTCGATGGTCCTGGTCGATCAGCTGACTCTGACCGACCAGACGGTTGAGGCTGACCTGAAGAAACATCTGACTCGCCCATGGCCACCGGAGGAGAGGCCACTCGGGACGGAGAGGCTGTTAGGGGCGGAGTAGAAGCTGGGACATATAATTCATTAACTTCCTCGGGAGAAGGCACCGCTGCATCTGCCCCTTCAACAGGGCCATCGTGGGCAGTCGTTTGAGCAGAGAGGATTTCAGCGAGTACCGGTTCATCAGCACCCTCCTCATCTGAAGAGACAACATACTGTACAACCCTTGACGCCCGTTTTGGGGGTTTAGCAGCATGGTCAGGAGTACCCTCAGCTAGGCGTTTAACTCTACTGGATCTAAGGGCCAAGTCACTCGTAGGATCGAGAGGAGTCTCAGGGACATCCGCGTCAAAAATAGGGATATCACTAACCCCCCCACCCCGAAACACCAACTTTCTCTTTGCCTTTACGACTGGGGGTAGTCGCAGCAGGAGTATTCGTAGCAACCTCTGTATGTACAGTGGGTCACCCCGATTCAACCCCTCTCCTAATAATATCACCGGCTTCCTCGCCATCTGAGTGATCGTCACCATCCGGGCTAGCAATTCCTTCCTTGGCCAAACCAGCAGGATGTCTTTTACTGGTAGCCTCAGAATTCTTCACTGCCCGAGCTTGCAAGTCACAGACAGTATCGAAGTCACACACTGCAAGAAAAATAACAAAATATCACTAACAAGATAAACAAAACAGTGACATAAAAAGAAAAAAACTGACAAAACTTACGGCGAGGAAGCCTGGCAGGTAGGCGTGTGAAAACCCGTTGGGCAATCATTTTCTCCTCATCCAAGAGGAAAGATCTACCCCTCTCGTCCAAAGGAAGGACGGCTGCCATGGCTAGATAAGAGATCTCGGCATCCAGCAAAGCGGGAACTGACTAGGAAGGAGAAGTGCCTGGGGACTTTTTTCACCGAAAAGTTACAGCGGCTGCTAGCAGGCACATCTCTGCCCCACTCGCCTCCAGCAAAAAACCAACTATTCTTCCACCTCTTATTTGAAGTGGGAAAGCCCCAAATGAAACCCTTCTTTTTCTCATCACTAGAAACCTCCACTTGGCCAGGGTTCGCCACACCCTCAGGGATCCAATTTTCCACGGGCGAGGAAAGAAGGAAATACGTACCACCATTGCCCGCTTGTCTTAATGTATAAAAATGGCGGATCTCGCGGGGCGTAGGGGGTCCATAACCCTTCAATTTCCACATCAAGCATAGGCACATCAATATTCTGTAACTGTTGGGAGCGAGTTGGGCCGGCACAATCTGGGCCTCTTAAGAAATCTAGCGATAAAGGGCTGAAGGGGGAGCGTAACCCCGCAACTGAGCATGGCGCCATAAATGGCGACCGCATTCTCAGGAAGATTCCACACTGTTCGATCACCCGGCAAAGTCAGAGTCAGAGTCACAGCCTCCGGAATGTCAAAGCGACTCCTATACTTGCGAAGTTCATCCTCGCCAACCACATTGACTTCGGTGTCAAAGGAACACGGACGATCGAGTGAGAAAAGCAACCGATCACGCTGATGGTCTTCAACATCAGAGTCAACAGTTGTCTGCGCATCCAGTAAGGACCCACGAGGAACCCTAGAGGCACGTCGTCTGCTGCCACCTGGTTTATAAGATCTCGACATCACTGGAGAATCACTATCAAAGGACGAAGGAGAAAAGTTAGGAATAAGATCATCATCAAAAGATGGAACGTAAACAGAAAGAGGGACCAGAGAATCCGGATGAAAATTACGAATCAAAAATTCGATTTTGTCCGCAGCACGTTTGTCACCAAGCTCTATAGCTTGCATCATTTGATTAAAAAAAAAAAGAACGTAAGGAGGGATCCATGGGAACTCACCAGAAAACCCTAGATTCGCAGAGATATGCAGGAGAGTTGGGAACGCAGAGAAACAGGAATGGTCGAGTTCGGTAAACCGTCTGGCAATGGAAGACGCATGAAAAAGGCTGTAGCAAATACTCGAAGAAACGGGGCAGTTAAAAACGAAGGTTCGAACTTTCTCTGCTCTGAGAAAAATAATGGAGGTATAAACGAGAAGAGTGAAATGAGGAAGAAGAAACGATCAGGCATTAAAAGAGGGGGTTTTGAAATTCAGAAATAAAATCATAAAAGGATATTTAGTTAAGGTGAGCGACGGTCACAATAACTAGCCGCAACAGTCACCACCAAATAATGGACATGTGGCACCTCGGGGATCACCAAGCAATCAAAACGTTTCTTCACCCATCAACTGAGTGGAAGTGCCAGAGGTTGTGTGGCCAGGAATAAAAGCTTGCACCGGAAGAATCAACCAATTAATTCAACACGTGGTGAAAAGGAAAAAGAGGGGAATTGTTTACAAAACGCGCCGAAATCTTAAAAGCATGGATATAAATACTGCTCGCAGAGGCAAACGAATTAAAAAGACCGAATCATTCACTCGGCTCGAAGTATTTATGGGGGTATTGTTGTATGTATAAATTCACCAAGCAGACACGTCACCAAAGGAGACATTAAATGCTGAAAAAAAGGTTGCCATGTCAACACATTGACCAGGTCAAGGGAGAAAACGTGGCCAGTCAGTATGTCAACATATTAAGTCAATAAGTCAAGGGTGTGGTCGCCAGAGCTAGATATATACTCGCTAAAGATAGGAACGTGGTCGCCAAAGGGTAATACCCAGGAGTGGAGGTGCTCGCTGCATCAACATACTGGGCCCAAACCCACTCGGCAGGAACACAGAAATAAACCCTAACTTCCAGAAGACCCATGGCAACGAAGAATCATAAAAAGGAAAAGAGATAAAGCATATCCGAATCCATGACAACATGGGAATCCTAGTACGAGTCAAAGGAGGAATCCTACCACCAACACAGCTAAAATCGAGGGGAAACCCTAATTATCATGTATAAATAGAACCATGTATCCCACGAGGAAAGGGTTCAAAAACAGAGAGAAGAGAGCAATTGTATGAGAGATCTGAGTGTGTAAACAAAGCAATAAGCCTAGTGTTATCTTTCTGCCCTCTGGGGCGTCGTGGTTTTTTCCCAATCAAGGGTTTTCCACGTAAAATCTGTCTCTTGCATGCATTGATTATTTTCTCATTTTACATTGAATCAATATAATTGTTGAGTGCGTGGCAATCCAAATTTCACCGTCAACACCTGTGAAGCAATGGCCAGCGAAGGAGATGGCAGCGATTCCAGATATAGTCAAGGACTACTAGATAATGAGTTGGAGGAAGACACCACTCTCAATGCCGCTAATGCCACTTTGACAACCGAAGATCAATTAACCGCCATAGCTGGCATTTAGCGTTTCCCTCCAACCAGCGAGGAGATCGCGCAACAATTCCGGGAGTCTTTACAACAGCTCGTGGCTGATGTAGCCAGGCAAGGGATTAACCTTTCCACCACGGAGGGTTTAACCTCGCCCCATAACCTGCATACTCCAGATTAGTAGCCAGGAAGGTTACGTTCCATAGTAGTTGCCCCGACACCAGATGCACCATTAAAGATGGGTCGAAACCCGACAGATCGACCTGAGACATTGTCAGAAAGATAGGCTCTGGGCGATAGAGAGCACAGAGAAGAGGACTACTCCAGTCGAAGGTATAAACCCAATCAAACAGGGCAAAATCGGGACCAACCAAAGAGACATACACACCAAAGAAACCGGTCATCGTCTTCAGGAGAAAGCGACCAATACCATCATCACAAACGCCAAAGGGGCACAATCCGGTTGCATGGCCTGAACTGGGAAACTAGAGCACAGGAACCCGAAGAGAAGAGGTAAAAGTTAACCATCAAGCATGGTTTCAACCCTATGAGAGTGCCAGAAGGAGATAAGGATATACTCATACAAAGTTTGACCCGGGAGGTTCAAAATAATTGCCGACAAATGGATGCTTTGGTTAGGCGTTACGGGCGCAACGAACTGTCAGATGATGAATCAAGCAGCCCTTTCACTAATGGAATTCTAAGGATGCCTTTCATAGAAAGGTTCAGAATGCCGCACGTGGAGTAATTCAAAAAAGATACCGACCCAAAGGAGCATGTTAGGAGATATAAGAGCATTATGGCCTAGTACATCCGCAACGATACCCTGCTATGCCTCAACTTCCCACAAACACTTGGGGATTTAGGTTCTCGGTGGTTCGGCAGATTGCCAGCAGCGAGCATAAGCAGTTTTGGTGAACTGAGCAAGGCATTCTCGAGACAATTCCTCGGGAATGTGCATAGAAAGAAGTCAGTAGCCCACATGTCCCAGCTCAAACAAGGGAAGGATGAGTCGATCAAGAAATACTTGGGAAGATTCGGCCAGGAGGTGTCAGAAATTGGAAGCGCGAACAACGAAGCTATTGTTGCAACATTCATCAACAACTTACAAAATGGCCAACTGTCTTTTGATTTAAGGAGAGCTCGCCTGACTAGTTATGCGAATATGATGGATATGGCTGGGGGTTACGCTTTAGTCAAAAAAAAGGAAATTGCAACAGGAGGTTATTTTGTACATGGTGGGCGACCAGAAGGATCTAAAGCAAAAGATAATGTGCCCAAGACGCACAACCCAAAATGCGACAAACAAATGAACAGAACTCGGGATGTTCGGGATGTTCGGGACGGCCGTCAAGCTTATGACCCAAAGTCGAACCAGCCACACCAAAAGTTCCAGGGTAGGTTTACAAACTACACCCCATTAAAAAAAAGATCAGGAAGAAGTACTAGCGATCTTGGAAGAAAAGAACATGTCTAAAGAGCCTTCTAAGCAATCATTCTATGCCCGGAGAGACACAACTAAGTACTGCAGATTCCATAAAGAGAATGGGCATGAGACGTCCAAATGTTTCTAGCTCAGAGATCACATCGAAACCCTTATCCGAAAAGGACATTGGAAAGATATCATCCTAAAGAAAGCCGAGAAAGCAGATGGACATAGACATAACCGGTAAGAAAGCCGAGGAAGAAAGTAAAGTTCGAAGAAAGCAGAGGATGAAGGAGCAATAAACACCATTTTCGGTGGACCGGTAACAAGAAAAGGCAATAGAGAGAGGACCCAGGAAATTCGGGAAGCAATGGAGGCCAGAAGAGACCTCGATGTTAACTCTATCGAGCCCGACCCGAAGAGAATCAAGGAAGGCTGGGACCCAATAATATTCACCGAAGCTGATTCACATGGTATAGATGTCAGGCCAAATGACGCTCTAGTCATTAGTGCTCGGATTGGCCATAGGGAAGTCCATCGAATCTTGATCGACAACGGAAGCTCAGTAGATATTTTAAGTGCAGAAGTATATGACCAACTAAGACTGGATAGAAAAGATTTACAACCATTCCACACCCCACTCCAAGGGTTCGGTGGAGTAGAAGTAAGATCCCTCGGCACAGTGAAGCTTCCAGTAAATATCGAAAAAGTCCCGTGTCAGAAGACAATATTACTTGATTTCGTGGTTGTAGACATAGAGAATTGGCCATACAACGCCTTACTAGGCCGACCGTTCTTGAATAAAGCCCAAGCAGTGACGACTACCTATGCCCTAATGATGAAGTTTCCAACACCCGTATTGGGTAGCCAATGTGGTGTTGGTTAAAAAGAAAAATAATCAATGGAGGATGTGTGTGGACTTCACGAATTTAAACAAAGCCTGTGATTGGTCATTTATTATATATGTTTTTTATCCCCATTCCTCCAATCAATTGCTTGTTTCTCGAGTCTTTTAGGGTTTTAATTTGTGCGTTTGATCATTTTCAGGTTATTGGATCCAAATGAGGTGTTTGAAGTATTTCAAAGGAAAAAGGTGGTTTTGGGAGATTCAAGGGTCTTTTATGCAATTTACCATGATTGCCATGCTAACCATCATCAAGACCGCTGTGGGTTTCCACTGCGGCACCCAAAGCGGTGCAAAAACAGTGTAGACCGCTGTGAAAACCGCTCTGGCTTTCACAGCGGTAGTCGCAGCGGTAGCCCGTCACTGCTTTAGCAAAAACTTGATGGATAAAATCGTGTTATAAAAACCTAACTCGCAAGTGCACAAATCGTGAGATAAGTACAGCGACAAGTAGGGATCGTTCCCACGAGGAAAAGTGATTTACTGATTAAACTAGTTCTAATTAAAGCTAAGCAATTAACAGTATCCAAGAGATTTTGATTGATTGATTGATGATTGATTAAAACTAAATTAAACTAAGAAAGCAGTTAACAAGAATAAGTGAATGAGATCAAGAGGTGAGAGGACTAGGTCATCAATGCTCCCCAAGTATGTTTACTCAATGCTTCGAATGGACTTTGATAAAAGATGTAACCCAAGTTAAGGATTCATTCTTAAATTAAATATGATTGTTACCGTATGATCTTGGGATGAATCAAGTATTCTCAATTATAATTTACCCATAAATCAATGGTGCAAACTACAACCGAGAACCCATTAAGCGCAAGAACTAATGAACCAAAACCTACTTGCATAAATCAATGCTAAGATCAGTTTTACCCATTCAATTGAATAATAATTAAGGTTACGTGTAAATCAACACTCCAAACTTTATTGTTTAATTATCAAAACCCTAAATTCATGTCAGCGTATAATCATGCATTAACACAAATAAAGAATTAAGACCTAGAATGAATTGAATGAATCAGAACTTGAATTAAGAAAATATAGTCAATTCTAACAAAGAGTATTCATATAGGTTCACATTGATTCCCTAGTATGGAATTAGTTACATATTATGAAAATAACAAGACAAGAGATAGAGGAGATAAAACCCATTGAGAACTTCAATGAATTCTTCAAATCTTCGATATTGAAATCTTCTTTGTCTTCGAATCTTCTATGCGTAAAGATGAATAATAGAATTGTGTGATGAGTTTGTCTGTGTTCCAGAGGGTAAGCTAGTTTCCGAGAGAGCAAAACCTATTAATCTTCTCAATATATATAGGCACCCAGATCCTAGACGCGAAAAGACGCCTTATGCTGAACGGAGTTGTCAAAATGCTGCCATTACCGCTACGAAAGCCGCAGCGGTATCGGCAGCGGTCTTCTCGTTTGATGGACAACCGATGTGGCTCTAAGAGCTGTTTGACAGCGGTCGGGGTAGCGGACTATACTGATGTTGGAACACTGCTGAACTACTGTCCCGAAATTAGAAGCGGTCATGGCAGCTCTTTTTGGTCTTTTGTTAGAAAGCCCCTGAGATCTTCTAAAATAGCACATTTTTGCCTGACATTCCTCAAACAACTCAGTTGGATCCAAAAACCTGAAAAAGCTCAAACACACACATTAAACCCCTAAAAAGACTCGAGAAACAAGCAAACGATATGATGAATGGGGATCATAAACATATACAATAAATGACCGATCAAATACCCCTAAACCTATCTTTTGCTAGTCCTCGAGCAAAACTAAAATAAAAACAAAACCTAAAAAAAACTAAAAACAAAAAATTTAAACTAAGCCACTTTCGTAGGGAACACAATAGCATTGACCTTATACTACAAGCCTTTAAACCTCTAGGTGTCCCTAGTATGAGGAGTTTTATCTCCTAAGGGTTTACAGCAATGCTACCCACAAACATATTTCTACGAAGAACCAAATAATCAAGATGCAAACTCACATGTACCATTCAAAGCCAATGCATGCTAAAACCAATAGGTAAAGACTAAAATTAAGTCACAAAACTGAATGCATTGCTAGTTTGAATGAAAAGCCCAAGCTCAAGATATTCTAGCTTCAAAGACGCATCGTCAAACGCCATAGATATAATTCGTCTCGACTCTAATTCTCACAATATATCGCTCATATTTTCACACAGAACCTAGGCAAATACACTCATCAAGCATATGCAAATGGAATTTATGCACAAGAAATTTCGAGTTATTATCGCATATGAATAAATCATTGAAAGAACGCTTGATTTGTATGCAAAAGATCTCATGAAAAAAATCAAACATTAAGAATAAGATAGAGCACATGTTTACCTTACTCTCAAGCTAGCATCCCCAAAAGATCAATTAGGTCTTTTCTTTGGTTGTAACGGGGCCATTGGGTGAAGGTTAAGAAAGAACAGGAAAAATGGAATTCAAAAACCTAGGATCATACCATGAGAGTCTTCCATTACCTTTTCGGCTTTGTACAAGTCTCTTGGTCTCCTTTACAAGTGGGATGATGCCACTTGTTGTTGTCCAATTCTTCAAAATTCACCTTTCTCTCTTTGTCAAACTCCTTTTGAGTAGATACAAGCTTTGCAATCTTAATTGACTTTATTGCACTCATTAACATTCTATTCTCTTTTTTTTTTCTCTCTTTTTTTTTCCAACAATTTTTCAATACATTTCTTCTTGACACCACTTTGGTGTTTGTCTTTTTTTTTTTTTTTTTCTTGGTACATGCACATCACGAGTCACCCATTTCAAACTCCCTTCAATCATTTTCATCACTTTCTCTATATGATCCCAAGCTATAAGGTATGGCTAAATTATGGTTTATTGGGGTTAAGTTAATGTGGGTGATGAAAGAAAAAAGACTCATTATGTTTCGCTTTAAACAGGGCTATGGAGCACACACATAAGGTAGGAAATATTTAAGGCCTTTTTAAGTGAGTTCAAGCACACATTGCCTATATTACTTCTAATGGTTCAACCAAATCAAGAGCAAAGTCCACATGTGATATCTTTTTTTATGAGAATTATTCTTTAATGCTCAATGTACAACCTATAGAGATTGAATCTAATGCTAAGAACCTACTGAGTGTTTAAAGAGTGGAAACAAATAATCCCTCATATCATATCATATCATTTATGTACGCTTTTGGGCTTAGTGAACTCACAAGGGTAGTCTCCACTATTAATCATGACAATCCAACTAAGCTTCCTATCCACCATCACATCAAGAGCATATCATAAGTTTTGAAAAACGCAATACATTACCCTAAATGGCAAGATGTTAGTGTAAATCCATTGATTAATGCACATCATCTCTACGGCACATACCGAAGTATCTCGTCTTGGAAGACACAGGAACGACAGACTGTAAGAACAAAACAAAAATTGACTCAAAAACATACTATCACACCCCCAAACCTAAATCCAACATTGTCCTTAATGTATGAAATCAAAGCACACGACAAATAGGATAAAGCCAAGTAAGAGCAATAATGACACAAAATAAAACAGCAGAAAGTAATCATAATAAACTGAATTCACAAAGTAAATCCCGAATACCACAATTTAAAATGAAAGAATATAAAGAAAATAAAAGAGATAAGTAACATATCCTTCTGTAGACTCAGGTCCATCTACAGTGCCTCTTGCAGCCATCATCTCACTGCTGGCTCGGGCCAGGATCAGAGCCTAACACTCCCAAATGATAGTTTTCCTTTACCAAGAATCGACCAGTTAGTGGATGCTACGGCAGGACATGAATTGTTAAGTTTCATGGATGCTTACTCGGGCTACAATCAGATTCGGATGAACAAAGCAGATGAAGAAAGAACGGCTTTTACCACGGATCAGGGATTATACTGCTACAAGGTAATGCCATTCGGTTTGAAGAACGCCGGGGCAACAGATCAGAGGCTGGTGAACATGATCTTCGCTCAGCAGATTGGGAGAAATATGGAAGTCTATGTAGATAACATACTGACCAAAAGCATTTAAGCAGAGAAGCATTCCGAGGATTTGAAGGAAACTTTTGAAGTCCTAAGAAAATATAAGATCAAGCTCAACCCGAACAAATGTGTGTTCGGAGTACCCTCGGGAAAGTTCTTAGGTTTTCAAGTTCATCAAAGAGGAATCGAAGTAAACCCCAAAAAGATCAAAGCCCTAGAAGAAATAGCCTCGCCAAGGACGTTAAAGGAAGTACAAAGACTAACCGGGTGTCTTGCCTCACTTAACCAATTCATTGCCAAGTCAACAAACAGGTGCGCCGCATCCTTCAAAGCAATAAAGAAAGGTAAAGGGCTAGAGTGGAGTGGAGTGGAGTGAAGAGTGTGCGACGGCCTTCCAAAAGTTGAAAGAATACTTAGGACGAGCACCAATCCTTTCGAAACCAATAATCGGGGAAACCCTGTACTTGTACCTATCTGTCATAGAAGTAGCGACAAGCTCAGTGCTAATTCGGCTGGAGGAAAGGATACAAAAGCCAGTGTACTACACAATCAAGGCCTTGCTCCCAGTCGAAACCAGATACTCATCGACCGAGAAAGTAGCCCTCGCATTGATCACCACAGCAAGGAAGTTAAGGCCATATTTTCAAGCACATATGATAGAAGTGTACTCAGATTGCCTATTGAAGCTTATTCTACAAAAACCAGAATTGTCAGGCAGGCTGACCAAATAGGCTGTAGAGTTGAGTGAATTTGACATCAAATACACCCTAAAAGCGGTAATCAAGGGACAGGTGGTGTTGGACTTCGTAGTTGAATTCACCGAACCGTATGTTGAGGTAACAAGAATGATAGAAGAACAGATAAATAATTTTCAATGGAAATTACATATGGACAGATCATCAAACACCTATAGCAGTGGGGCAGGAATAGTCATATCAATCCTAGAAGGAGACGCTATGGAGTGTGCCATGAGATTTGACTTCAAAGCAACCAACAACCAAGCTGAGTACGAAGCTTTGTTGGCTGGTTTAAGGGTGTGCATAGCATTAGAGCAGACGAGATAGAAATTTTCAGTTACTCACAAGTAGTGGTCAACCAAGTGCTGGATGAATACCAGGCGAGAGATGAGTACATGATAACTTACTTAGTTATAGCAAAAAGATTGCTTAGACGGTTCAAAAAATACGAATCAATCCCTCAGGAAGAAAATGAAAAGGCAGATGCCCTGTCCAAACTAGCATCAACCACAACTTGTATCAGATCCAAAACGATACTAGTTGCACACCTGACCAAGCCCAGCACAGCAGAACCAGTGGAAATCATGATAGCAGAAATCCGACCATGTCCAAATGACTGGACAACTCAGCTTAGGAGATACTTGGAAGAAAATATACTGCCAGAAGATACCGCGGAAGCCAAGCACATCAGGTACAGATCGACCCGATACTAAATTCTAAATGACGAACTATACAGGAGAGGATTTTTGAAAGCATTACAAAGGTGCGTCATTGGCGAAGAAGCCTATCAGATCCTAAAGAACGTCCATAGTGGCGTGTGCGGAAATCATACTGGGGGTAAGACCCTAGCACATAAGATACTCAGGCAAGGGTTTTACTGGCCGACCATGTTCGCCGAAGCTCAATGATTCGTGAAAAGTTGCGAGACATGCCAAAGGATCGCCAACGACATTCAGCAACCTCCAGAGCTACTCAGGATTATAACGTCCCCTTAGCCATTCACCATGTGGGGCCTCGACCTTATAGGACCAATGCCTATAGGGGTCAAAGGAGGAGCAAAACATGCTATCGTGGCAGTTGATTATTTCACCAAATGGGTAGAGGCAGAAGCCCTCGTATATATCACCGAAGCGAACACCACCAACTTTGTCAAAAAGAACATACTATACAGGTTCGGGATTCTGAATACCATCATAACGAATAATGGGACCCAATTTGAAGTTCAAGGAGATGTGCAAGGAACACAAGATCGCAAACTACTATGCCTCACCTGCCCATCCTTAAACCAATGGCTAGACTGAAGCAGTGAATAAAGTGATAAAACACACGCTGAAAGCAAAGCTAGACTCAAAGAAGGGTAGCTGGGCGGACAAACTCCACGAGATTCTATAGGCATACCGAACAACTGCAAGGGTATCCATGGGAGAAACCCTTTTTCCCTAGCATTCGGAACCGAAGCCGTCATCCTGGCAAAAACAACTTTTACCTCCCCCAAAGTCCAATTATACAACCCAGATCACAACGTCAACATGTTGTTACAAAAATTTGGATGAACTGGAAGAAGTTAAAGACAGAGCGCAAGTGAGGAATTTAGCATACCAGCAAAGAGCTACAAGATATTACAACTCCCACGTCTGTATACGTAAATTCCAGCTCAGCGATCTAGTACTAAGAAAGGTCTCCCTGAACACTAAGGACAGAGCAGCAGGGTCCCTCGCTGACAAATGGGAAGGACCGTACATCATCAACGGCATAGCAGGACATGGGGCCTTCCTGATAGCCTGACAGGGTGGCTTAGTGCCCCGACCATGCAACGCATAGTACCTAAAGATATTTTATCCCTAAGGGACATTCCTTTTTCATTTTCTGCAGTTTACATTTAAATATTCCATGTTTCTAGTTTATTAAGTTTTTGGATATTCAGTTTCTAATAAATAAAGATTATGTGATGGAATTCATGTCCAACCCAGTTACACAAGACCGAAGATTCCCTTGCAAAGACATTCCCTGAGAATAGGGTGGTCAGCCAAAAAGTAAAAAGCAATCAAGGATTCTCAAAACATTGAGAGCTCGAGCGCCATGAAACCGCGAAAGAGCGGATGGATAGTGTCCGAGGGGCGAAAAAGCTGAAATAGCATGCCCGCATAGTCAGGATGGTGCAAACGCATCACCTAGCAAAAAGGCAAACTCGAGGCACCAGGATAACTGGAAAACTACTCGGGGCACTGCTAGAAAGACTGGTGAAATGCACAGCTGTGTTGGCCGGTATACACTACCCTAACGATTCAGCAAACCCCTGCACAGAGAAAACCGGGAGACGTCCTAGGTGACATGTGTAGGGACCCAAGTGTATGGTTGTGGTGAGCCTCGACGTAACACCGGGGTAAGAAGAATTCAGATGAAAATGAAAATAAAAACCTAACTACCAGTTAATAAGATACTCGGCTAAGACGAAGGTTACTCAGCTCAAGTAAAAATAAAAACCTAACTGCCAGTTAATAAGATACTCGGCTAAGACGAAGGTTACTCAACTCAAGTAAAAATAAAAACCTAACTACCAGTTAATAAGATACTCGGCTAAATAGAAGGATACTCAGCTCAAATAAAAAATAAAGTGGCTAGCAAGGCATCCGGTGTAACTATCAATCGTTTCGAGCGAAAATTCCCAATCAAAAAGATACTCGGTTGAGCACGGGCTACCAATTAAAGATAAACCATATAAGGTTCGCATATGTAAGGATTCCCAATTATTGATTGGCTTATTTCGTGGACAAACCACATGTGGGACTTGTTGTAAGGGTAGCTTAAGAATTGGTGAAAGTTCAATGGCCCTCTCAAGACCTCAAGAGAAGAAGCACCAAAGGTAAATTCTAGTGCTTACATGCTTTGAAGAGATCATAGTTGCACACACTCACAACTCATGCATATTTCTTATACTTATATGCTGTGTGTTTTCATATGTGTGCATTCATAATTGTTGAAAATCTCTTCATGCATGTTTATTTAATTGCATCTAATTTATTGAAATGCCATGTCATGTTTAGGCATTAGGATGCAAAGCCATGAATTTTATTCATGCATGTTGAATTGATTGCATCTTGTTCTATGATAATGCCATGACATGTTAGGCATTAGGATGCATTCAATTCTCACACTTGCACTTCATGTATGTTAGCTTTAAGTGTGGTATAATTTGTTTCCCGAAGATGGTTCGGAAACGTCCGCGCATGCACGTTGGTATGCTTATCTTGCGCGAAGATTGCCTTCGGAGAATGCCCTTGGCTTCTCCTTAGGATTCACCACTTTGCACACTTGCATATTGTGTACAAAGTGGAAACAGGGCATTGTCACCCTTTGGTGATGTCGCCCTTTGGTGATGTCGCCATAGCGACAGAATGTTATACTTGAAAAAACCAATCAAGTATGAGGTCGCCACGAGGTCGCCCTGAGACAAATGGCGACCATGAAGTTTTACACTAGGTTGCCATGAGGTCGCCATAAGGTCGCCATTTGTACAAATGGCGACCTAGAAGAAAATCAGGCTTCTTTTTTCAAAACGATGTCACTTCTTTTTGACACTCTATATATATGCCTCTTTCTTCTTAGGTCGACCAAGGAGTTCAAAATCATCTCTTTAACTTAGAATATCTTTCAAGAGAAAAAATCTTTTAAAGAACTCATCTTTAGTCACACAAACCCATTTCCACATGCATAAATCATCATCTAAGCATCATCTAGGATCATCTAGTATGTGCTAATGCATGGGTCTTCTTCAACACACATGGTATGGTATGTTAAACACTATTATCTTACATAATTAGTGTTTTTACTTATCAATTTTATCTCATATATTACTTGTATGTGCTTAGATTAATTTCTACATATAAGATTGAGATTATGTGTTGATTGGGTTATTTGTGATAGCTAGGTTTTCATGTTTATCTACCATCTAGCTAATTGATCTCATTAAAATGATTGAGATTATTTTTGATAGCTATTGTATCTAGGATTGGTTATCCTTTACTTAGCTAAAGTTGTATGCCATGTCATATAGATATTTTCATATCTATGATTGATTTTATTGACATCATATAATCCTAGATAATCATTTAGTGTACCCTAGCACTTCTTGCATATTTGGATATCATTGCATATTCACTTAGGTTTGATCTCTTCGGAGAAGTAAGTCTTGTGTGATAGACCAGGATTAGTTCGGACACCGGGATTAGGTGGTCACATGAGCAAATTGGACTAGGTCCACTTTTACAGGCCTGCGGGTAATGGTAGCGGGATATTGGCCGGGATTAGGCCGTTAAACCTGGATTAGGTTGTATACGTTATCACAATTAGTGGATTCGAGGTTCGAGTGTGGCGCACTTACCAACCCGTGGTTTTTCCCGTGAGGGTTTCCACGTAAAAATCAAGTGTCGTTTATATTTCCGCACCATATTACACTTGATTATTATATTGTCTAGTTAGGGGCATTTCGTAAATTTGACTAAACGCGAAAATTGGGTAATAACGATTAAAATCTATTCACCCCCCCCTCTAGATAATATTATACACACTGAGTATTTACTTTCAGCATACATGTTCTACCCATCTCCGTTTATGATATTTATTATTAATACGCAGGAAAAGGTATCCTAAATGGATTCACGAAGATAGTGGGATGGATGCAAAACATAAAACAAAGGATATATATATATATATATATATATATATAATCAAAGGCATGTACAAAATCTATTACAAAAATGATCAAAATCAAGAAGTTGGCGCTGGGAGTTATGAGCTACTCCCATCAATACTTGGATCGGGCTCCATCACATACTTGCTCAAGAGGCTGTCATCAGAGGGCCACACGATCTCATCCTCTTCATCATCCATCCAGGCGATATAATCCTTTCCAGGCACAAGCCCAACGTCAGGATCCTCACCATTAATCCCCGCTTTCTGACAGGCATGGCAGGTAGAGAAAGCGCTGGCAGTGGGTACCTCTAAATGCATGGGATGTAGCATCTTCCCTTTGCTTCGACAGTATGCACGCCACTCATTCATCTGGACCCGAAGAGACCCTAAAGATGTATCCACATGCTTCTTGATTGAAAGGCTCCAATTGGTTCTGGCCCGGTCAGTCACCCTATTCTTCATCTTGAAGAACTCTCTAGCCGAGACCATCCCTGCTGAAATTCTCTAAGAAGCAAGGCATCATAAGCCGAAGATCTTTTGAAACGATCAACAGCTTGTATCTCCAATTCCAGTATAGCTTCCTTCGATAGGGATTCAATGGTTAAGACCTGGCGCTCCAAGTCTTCGATTCGTCGCTCGTAGGACGATTTAACCTTTTCAGCTTTCTGCTCGGCCTGAAGCATCGCCTCCTAAGTAGAAGACAACAGATCATATAAAGTTTTAGCCTCGTCGGCAGCAAGAGAAGCTCTTTGCTCGGCTTCCACCTAACTTGCCAAGCACCGGTCCATGAACTCATGTTTCAATTTAATCTTCTCCTGGCAAGCTGACTTAATCTGAGCGTAACCATCTTCGCTCTTCTTCAACTGAGCCTCCAGGCGCTTTATTTTATCTGCCTGAGCGCTACCAGCCTGGCAAGCTTTCAACATCTCAGCGACCATCTGTAACCAAATAACAGAATAAAACAAAATAAAACAGCAGTGGTAAAGAGTCAGAGATAACAAAAGTCAGCTTATTCACATAGGAAGCGCTGTTAAAGAAATTGTAGAGTCGATTCGACAAAGGGCCGACCCTAAAGTGGCTCCAATGATCCTCCCTAATATAAGCATGACCCGAAGATATAGCTCTCAGCATAGCTTGGGGGGTAGGTTCACCAGGCTGGCTCGACGGTCCCGAACCACCAGCATTGGCATTAGGTAAAATAGGTGCTGACCCCTCCCGAGGGAAAGAGCCGATAAAGCCCCCAGCAAGAGTCTCCGCTTGACCTCTTGGAGGAGTTCGAATTACTACCTCTTCGATCCCAGCGCCTGTCCCCTCTTCACCCGAGGACGAATCAACATACGCGACCACCGGAGGAACCTTTGGAGTAGGACGGCCATGCGAAATGATGCCTTCCTCTTCCCAAATTGCCTCCTATGGGTGATGAGATTAGCAGTAGGATCTTCTAACATGGCTTCGTTTCCTACCGGGCTCAGTGAAGAGACAGAAGTTGGCACAGCAGTGTGTGGAATCCCCATAGGTGCGATGACACTGAAAAGCTCCCCGACCCTCTCTTCAACCTCAGGGACAGTAGAGCCAAGCTCAAACACACTAGCATCTGCCTCGTCTGCAATAGAACCCTTGGGTCCCTCTGCTCGTTAGGCGAGCACTCCTGCTCACCTGTATCATCAATAGGAAGGCCACTCAGCATACTCGGCCCGCCTCGCTCATTCTGCTCACCCACACCAAGATGAGTTTCCTTAGGAGTATAATTAGGAACTCCTCCCGTTTCCTTCTCATTAGAAGCCTCCTCAAAGAAACTATCACCCGACTTATCCAAAGAGGGAGCGTTTCTTTCAGCATCCCTACGAGTAGCCTCCTTGCGACTTGTTTCTTGGACAGCCTTCAACCGATGAGCATGTTTCTCACAAATAACATCAGAGTCATGCATTGTAGGGACGAGAAATATTTAGCATTGAAAAGCCACCGACGAATAAAGAAAGCAATTGAAAAAGGGTATGTATATATATATAGGCACAAAATAAAAGAGCACTCACATCATTTGCGAGCCGCAGATAACTGAGGGAAGAAGCGGGCCTTTATCATTTTGTCCTCATCAAAAAAATAGGGTCTTCCCTTCTTATCCAAAGCCCGAACAGCCGTCCGAGCCAGATTCTTCAATTCCCCATCCATAAAGATAGGGGGCGTTTGGTTCCAAGACTCGGGAGAATAGAAATAGCGGGGTACCTTGCGTGATACCTGGGTACCATCAAGGTCAAAAATAACCTACTGACCCCACTGTCCACTAGCGAAGAACCAACTGTTCTTCCAATACTTGTTGGAGGAAGGGAACCCCCAAACAAAACCTTTCATCTTGTCGTCTGTAGCCACTTTGACTTTCCGAATGACCTCCACGCCTCTTGGGATCCAATGATCAGGTTTGCTAGACAAAAGAAAATATGTCCCAGACTGAACCAATTGCCTTAGGGTGTAAAAATGTCTGATCTCGTGAGGAGTTGGTGGGGGCAAGTTCATCCTGTGCCACATATGCCATATGCACATCAAGATCCTATAGTTGTTCGGGGCTAGCTGAGCCGGAGCAATAAATGGCTGAAGGGGAAGTGTGACGCCACAATTTAACATGGCCCCGTAAATTGCCACCATCCAAGGGGAAGGATTCCATGTGGCCCTGTCCCCAGCCGGCTCCAATTGTATAAGAGCACTGTCTAGTTCAAACCTCGCCATATACTGGCGAAGTTCCTTAGTGCTAACCACATTCGGTTCGGCATTGTAAGCACACGCTCGCTCTGCAGAAAACTGAATACGAGCTGACCAATGTTCGTCCTCCACATCATCTTCGTTTACTATTTAAACCCTAGCCCTAGCATTTTGGGGAGGGGCGTGTTTGCGCACTTGACGTGTACTTTTGTGTTTCCCCATTCGCTTCCAAGGGCGAGAATCACTGCTACTGCAAGTAGAAACAGAAGAATCAGATGAAGGAGACTTGGAAGAGCGAGGAGTATAAGAAGGAACTTCAAGAGCAAGCCCTAACACTTCCGCATCCAAGAAATGGGGTTGATCAGGGGGTTGATCTCTTAACAATTTATAAATACGTGAAGCTTTAAAAGTATCGTTAAGCTCGATGACAGCCATCCCAGCAACACAGAGACGATACCTAGTGTCAGGATCCATGGAAACTAACCTTACAGAAGTCTGAAAGCTGTGAAATTCGAACGAACCGTTGCAGGAGAGAAACCTCAAGCAAAAAGGTCTAGGGGTAGAGAATCTCGAGTTCCCGGGAGAAATTCAAGATAAGAAACTTAAACGAGGCAAAGAATCCAGGCTATCAACGTCTACGGAGAAGGCTAAAAACAAGCGAAGAAACCTAAAGTTCTTTTTGGGGTAAAAACAAAGAAATGCTATTTCTCAGAGAAAATAAAAAAGAAAAAGTAACCCAAGTCGTCCCTAACACTGGATTAAATAGAAGATACACCCGTTTCGAAATTCAAAACCCTAGGTTGGATGCGTCAAAATAGTGGGAAACAGAAAGGTGTGGATATTGACATGAGGTGACGTACAAGGTGCAGAGAAATTCGTGTCTCATAAAAACCATCTGGCGCACCTAACCACGAGAAGACAAGTGGCAGCAAAAGAACACTTTGAGTCATCAGAAGCCCCAAAACGTCACCATCAGCAGATCTTCGATTGAGGGATGAATCGAAAATGAGCTGAGGCAATTAAGACATGTCATTAATGATTCAAATTAATAAGGAAATTTAATCCCCACATTTATGAGGGAAACGACAGAATTTGAACGGAGTAGACTTGGTTGAATAAAAACCAAACGAAGGTTAAATACTTTCGCCGAGTAAACTGCATCAGGTCCACTTAGCCCAAGTATTTAAGGGTTATTTTGTTATAGGTAAATTTCATCATAGAGGACACGTCATCATAATGAGCAAACCAACATAGCCACATAGGCAAAAAGTCAAAAGATTAGTCAACAAAGGGAGTAGCTCCTCACATGAACAAGTTACTCGGCGCCAATTGGAGCGACATGAAGGTAAAACCAGATAGAACCGAGTGAGCCCGCTCAAGCAATAAAGCCTACTTGGCCCTACTCGGTACCAACAAAGAAAATTGCATAAAAGCCTTTGTCCTTCGATTACAAAAGCAAAACCAACAACGAAAGGCAGTCCCAAATTAACTACAATACGGTCACTAAGAGCTCAACAAGGAAACAAACGGATCCTCTTATATTTAAGGGAAGTAGAATCCTAGGCGGATTCTAATTCAAAAGAATTAAAACACATTGCAGATATCAAATAGGAAAACAAGTTCTAAAAGGACACTCCAGCAACCCGCAACTTGAGGACCACGACACCAAACCCTAGCGATACCCGAAAACCCTAATATTACCATGTATAAATATCCCTGCAAAACACAATAAGAGGGGTATGTGAGAATAAGAAAGAGAGAGAGATCAGAGTGTGTATCGTTACAACAATTATAGTGGATTTGACTGAGTTGCTAAGGCAACAACACGTGGATGTTTCTCCGATCACTGGATTTTTACCACGTATTTCGCAACTTTCGTTACTAATCATTATTACGTCCTTTATTTCATTCATATTTACAGGTTTTTGCTAACCTAGACTGTTGACTGATTACCCGTCGCAAAATCACCGTCAATAGGATGGAATGACCATCAGTGTCACACATTTCGCTTAAAATGACCATTTTGAAACCAATTCACAATCTAGTGGCCATTTTGATAGTGTGTCATCAAATTGATGGCCACCGGATAATTATCCTTTTATGATATGCTTTACTTACAATGATTTCTCCTTTTATTCTACATTGCTCTAGTACTAGTAACAACAATTAAGCAGCTAAATATTGATGAATTCCCAAAATTTCGATGATGTTTTCGTAGAAATTTGTATTGACATATCTACAAATTTGGAGCTTTGATGATATTAATAAAAAATATCAAACAAAGATTCAAAATTGATGTTTACTTCATTATATTGAGTAGAAATTGTTATCCTATCAAAAAGATCTATGGCGGCATGGCCCCGAAACAAAAAACGATATATTATATTTTATTAACTATTAATATCGAAATATCCTTTTAACTAATTTATGTCAGATTGAGAATATAACAATATAGTCCCTATAATTTTCCGTATCATCAATTTTATGGTAAAGTATGCAAACTACTTTATTTGATAAGAATATATATATATTCATAAACACTCAATTTGTAAGCATCGCTTAGATTTGAAAAATTGATTGATGAGTTCAATCTATTTAATCATGAAATATTTGGCACCAAACATTTTATTTTATTGTTGGTATTTATATGAACTTCTTGAAAAGTATTTGATAACAAAGATATATATATATATTTATAGAAAATATTTTCCAATATTTTTCTGATCCTAAATTTGTGTTATTTATTTTTCTGTCGTTGAAATTTTAAATTAATAGGATAAGTTTTTGATTAATTTTAAAATTATTAAATTTTGACAGTTTTTTAAGAATTAAGAGAAATTATGACGAATTTTATGAAACAAATTTTGACACCCTGACCCCTGAAAAAATAATGATGTGGTGTGACCACCAATTTTAATTGAATGCCCAAGTCAGATAACAATGACTACACTACCAAAATCCACACTGTCACTGTAGTACTCCCTTAGTCACTTTTATTTTTTTTTTCCTCGTGCAATTTGTTTTTTCTTTTTTCTATAATCTAACCACACTATCAGTTAAATGTGAATATTTTATCTTTCAATGATTCAATTCACTAAACAAAAATTGATATATTAAGATATTCATATTAGTATTACACCGAGTTGATTCCTTTTGTATATTATTATTATTTGAAATATGATACCTAACAAATTAAAGTCTGTCAGAGCCATTAGCAAAGAAATCTCCAAACATATGCCGGTAAACACACTAAGGGAGACTTAAACTCTTCACTACAAACCTAGAAGGGGAGCTATACAACACTTACAACGGATGTGATTATTTTGGTATTAATATCTCTCAACCATTGGCTATAATCTAACTCTATTACATCGGTGAATAACAAGGACATTACAAGGAAAATGAAAATTTTAAAATCCATCATAAAATCACCATAGAACCATGAGTGTTTCTAAAACTGTCATAATTTTGTGTCATAAATATGCAATTTTGTTGTAGTGGGAGAAAATATTTCTCTAGCTCTCTATATATGTGTATATATATTTGGTATGAATAAATAGTGAATTCAAGTTTGTTGTTTGAAATGTCATTTTCATGGTTTCTACCACATAAAGGCCATTCTTATTTCCCCATTTTTGTTGGCTGCTTAGCTGTGAATGTGAAACTCTTTATTAAATCACCCACATTGTCTTCTACATATATAGTTGGTATTTAAAGGATAAAATTAAAAGAGTTTTAACAAAGTTTGATGAAACATTGTGCATTAAAGGAAAATTACAATCAAGAGTAAGTAAGGGATTTGTTGTTATATATATATATATATATATATATATATAGTATTGGGAGATAAAGTGCTTTTAGTTGGGTACCTTCCTTTTGATGGGGGGTGACAAGCACTTCTGACCAAATTCATGTACTTTTTATTTTATTTTTATTTTAAGTATTACATTATAAATTTGAGGTTTTTTTAGGGGAAGGATTCGAATTCGCAACCTCATGGTGCAGGTTAGGGGCTGACCCACCTTAAGGCCAGGTGGGGCCCATGCCCTACCTCAATTTAAAAATAAATTTTGATTTTTTATATATATAAAATATATAATATAACTTTAATTACACAATATTAACTCATAGCTCAGTTGATAGTTTATCCCTCTCCTTTATTGATTATGAGGAGTTTTACTCTCACCATTTGCATTTTTCAAACCTGTACTTTTAATCAAATTTTATCTTCTTCTCAAACAAAACAATTCACTTTCTCTATTTCAACCATGTCAACTTTTTAACTACCTTTAATTTGTGGCTACTTAATTCAATTTATTTTATATTAAATTATCTATTATTATTTTAAACTTTTATTATTTCTAATAATTTTAGTTTGACATACATAACACATCCATTCAATCAATGATATGTGTGTTTATTTTTATTTATGGAAATAAATTGGTTGTTAAATACAGTCATTGATATGGTTGTTAACACTACCCATATTTATTAATCAATTATTTTTGTATAAATTTAAAGTCAATTAATTATAAATACAAAACAAAATTTCTTATTATAAAATTAGATTGCAATTTATTATTTTAAATATTGTAATTTTTAATTGTTTATGTTGTTTTTCTTGTTATTATTTATTTTTTAATATCATGTTTCTTGTTTTTATTTCTTTTTAAATATAAGATTATTTAGTTCATCTTGAGTAAGTATTCTATTTTTATTTTATTTTATCTAAACTTCATTATATCATCAATTTTTCTTTATATAAAAAATTCATTTTACTATAACTGTAATTTTAAGTATTTTTTTTTTTATATATAATTATTTTTTTTGTTCAAGTGCTCCACCTGATTAAAATTCCTGGGTCTGCCACTGGTGCAGGTGTGGAAGGTTTACCATTGAACCAACCTCATCTCGTCAAATGCATGTACTTTTCAATTATTCATGGTGGGGATCTCATTTAGGGTCTTTTTTTTTTTTTGGAATGTTTTAAAGATTATTTTAAAGTCCATTTATAATATTTTGAAACAACTTTAGCCTATTTAATAGGGAGTCATGCATGGTTCAATTTAAGTTATACTTTAATTTAAGAGCTAATAATGTTAGACATCCCAACTCAAATGTCAACGAGTATCCCAATTTGTGTGTTGTAAATTAATAAATGATGGATACACATTAATAATTATTTATTTCACTTGATGTATATTGTATACATCGTAAAAATACTTGTGTCACATTTCGCTTTATGTTTCATTATCTTCCATATCATATATTGATTGCATCACTTGTATATTGTTTTCTGCTTGCACTACAAAAAAAAGTTCTATCAGTGACGAACTATTTCCGACGGCGCTAATTGCCGTCGGAAATGGCACCATTTCCGACGGTTATTTCAGTGCCGTCGGAAATGAGTAAAAATATGATACCACATTTCCGACGGCCAAATGCCGTCGGAAATAGTCTCATTCCATTTGAAAAATAAAAAAGCAATACACTATTTCCGACGGCCTCAATGCCGTCGGAAATAGTCTTGTTCCATTTGAAAAGTAAAAATGGAATACACTTTTTCCGACGGCCTAATGCCGTCGGAAATAGTAGAAAAGCCGTCAGAAATAGTCTCATTCCATTTGAAAAATAAAAAAGGAATACACTATTTCCGACGGCCTCAATGCCGTCGGAAATAGTCTTGTTCCATTTGAAAAGTAAAAATGGAATACACTTTTTCCGATGGCCTAATGCCGTCGGAAATAGTAGAAAAGCCGTCAGAAATAGTCTCATTCCATTTGAAAAATAAAAAAGGAATACACTATTTCCGACGGCCTCAATGCCGTCGGAAATAGTCTTGTTCCATTTGAAAAGTAAAAAAGGAATACACTTTTTCCGACGGTATTAGGCCGTCAGAAATAGTCGAAAAGCCGTCGGAAATAGTCTCATTCCATTTGAAAAATAAAAAAGGAATACACTATTTCCAACGGCCTCAATGCCGTCGGAAATAGTCTTGTTCCATTTGAAAAGAAAAAAAGGAATACATTATTTCCGACGGCATTGAGGCCATCGGAAATAGTCTTTGTTTTGTTGACCTCAATTTCATGAAATAAATAAATAATTTATTACTATAATATTAATTAATAAATTATAATGGAATGTATGTAATTTATAACACTACACAAAAAATGTAACTTGTACATCAATATTTTAAATTTATCACTATATGTGTTAAATGTATCCAAAATTCACTTTCAACAAAAACTCTAATAATTTTAATAAAATATTATTTTAAAAAACAATATCTCAATAGTTATATTTAAATAGTATACAAAAAAATATATTTAATTACATAGCATACAAACATATCAATAGCTTATATATAAATAATATGCAAAACATATCAGATATAAGGTTATAGCAAAATGGTAAGGGAAACCCTTACTGTCAACCAGGTCAAGGGTTCAAGCCACATGAATTTCATGGATTTAGAGTGCCACGTGCTGGTTGATGTGGCGGTGATGTGGTGTCGACTGATGACGTGGCACGTGTCGGGGTGACGTGGCTACTGTCAAGTCATGCTATTTTTTTTATAATTCGACTATTTCCGACGGCAATAAGCCGTCGGAAATAGTGGTAAAGCCGTCGGAAATATAAGTAATTTTGACCACCTTGAATCACTATTTCCGACGGCCATGGCCGTCGGAAATGGTGGTATTTGTGACAGCTCGTCAGTGAATAGTTATTTCTGACAAGCGTATTTGTGACGGCCTCCGACGGCTTTTTCCCGTCGGAAAAGCGTATTTCCGACGGGAAATGGTCTTTTCCGACGGCATTTGGCCGTCGGAAAAGACCATTTTTTTTGTAGTGTTGTGTTGATTAAAACAAATCATTTTGTTAGACACACCAAGTGTGCACTTCATTGTTGTATTGAGAAAAAGTATTTTGGAAGAATTTGGGCCTATACCTATTCCACTTAGGGTCTGTTTTTTTTTTTTTTTTTTTTTGGAATGTTTTAAAGATTATTTTAAAGTCCATTTATAATATTTTGAAACAACTTTAGCCTATTTAATAGGGAGTCATGCATGGTTCAATTTAAGTTATACTTTAATTTAAGAGCTAATAATGTTAGACATCCCAACTCAAATCTCAACGAGTATCCCAATTTGTGTGTTGTAAATTAATAAATGATGGATACACATTAATAATTATTTATTTCACTTGATGTATATTGTATACATCGTAAAAATACTTGTGTCACATTTCGCTTTATATTTCATTATCTTCCATATCATATATTGATTGCATCACTTGTATATTGTTTTCTGCTTGTGTTGATTAAAACAAATCATTTTGTTAGACACACCAAGTGTGCACTTCATTGTTGTATTGAAAAAAAGTATTTTGGAAGAATTTGGGCCTATACCTATTCCACTTAGGGTCTGTTTTTTTTTTTTTTTTTTGGAATGTTTTAAAGATTATTTTAAAGTCCATTTATAATATTTTGAAACAACTTTAGCCTATTTAATAGGGAGTCATGCATGGTTCAATTTAAGTTATACTTTAATTTAAGAGCTAATAATGTTAGACATCCCAACTCAAATCTCAACGAGTATCCCAATTTGTGTGTTGTAAATTAATAAATGATGGATACACATTAATAATTATTTATTTCACTTCGCTTTATGTTTCATTATCTTCCATATCATATATTGATTGCATCACTTGTATATTGTTTTCTGCTTGTGTTGATTAAAACAAATCATTTTGTTAGACACACCACGTGTGCACTTCATTGTTGTATTGAGAAAAAGTATTTTGGAAGAATTTGGGCCTATACCTATTCCCCCCCCCAAAGGTATATATTACACTATATTGCTTAAGGGAATTTCACCCTAGCTATTTTTTAATTGAAAATCTGATGTGTTTAAGCTTGATGTTGTAGGTCTATGGAGTTTTTGGAAGATGAATCATGAATTCCAAGAACATATAAGAGAAAAAGATAGGATCGAGATTGAGAGAGAAGAGAGATTGAGAGAATGTAGAGAGAAATTGGTTAAATTCTTGTTTACAAACACAATCAATAATTTTTAATTTTTTTTCTTAAAGATTGGTG
Source organism: Acer yangbiense (assembly GCA_008009225.1). Taxonomy (NCBI): domain Eukaryota; kingdom Viridiplantae; phylum Streptophyta; class Magnoliopsida; order Sapindales; family Sapindaceae; genus Acer; species Acer yangbiense. The sequence continues at coordinate 8,693,902 of CM017772.1, read as the reverse complement.
ATCTCTATTGGATCTCCATTAATGGAGATCACCGATTTCCATGGAGGATGAGATGTGAACGAGATTCAGCCCTTGAGAAAGAAGATCAACTGTTGGATTAATGGTTGATTAAAAATGGTTATGGTCGAGGTTGAAAATTTGGGTTTCTTTCTTCCCCTGCAATTTCTTTTTTGTTGAATGTGGCCTTTTGATCATGATTATTTTCCATCATCATTTTGGTTGAAATTGAAGTTTTGATATGGATAAATTTTGCAAGTGAAACGGAAATATGGATCATTTATTTTATTTTATATTTTGTGAAAAAATTTTAGGTAAATGGGAGAAGACTCAAGATGGTGAAGTAAATCTCCATTAATGAAGATTTCAGATCTCCAACCATTGGAGATCTGGTTCTCAATAGATGGAGAGTCAAATTTCTCCATGGATATCAGATGATCTTTATGGAGAGATCAATTTCTTTTCTTTTTAATTTTTTTTAATATAATTATATCAAAAAAATTTATTTAATATAATATTTAAAATTTTCCTAATATAGATGCAAGGGCAAAATTGACATTGCGTAGTTTCTGTGATTGATTAACGATGGTCAACCATTAGTTAACAGGTCAAAGAGAGTGAGTATTATTATGATTTTTTCGTGGGGTTCTGTGTTATTTTGTATATAATCAAGGAAAGTTTGTGTAATTTGCCCTTAATATTTTTTTTTCAAAAAAATATTCATTTTTTATATCAATATTTTGTTAAATTAATTTTAATTTACCTTTTTACCATAGGGGGGGGGGGGGGGGGGGGGGGGGGGGGGGGGGGGGGGGGGGGGGGGGGGGGGGGGTGGTATGACGAATAATTTCATGACTTGTTAGAAAATATGCTCCTTGTATTTCCCTTAATGGCCCTCATACCCCCTAAAATCAATCGTATTCGTTATATTCCCCCCTTCCGTTAGCTTTTTCGTTAAACTTCTCGTTGAATGTTGTCTTCGAAGGGTAATATGGTAACTTTAACTTAAAATCATTAATACACATTTATTAATAATTTTAAAAAAAACTAAAAAAAATGGGAAAAAAAAAAAAACATTCTAACAACCAATAAATGAAACCCAAATTTGTAGAAAAAAAAAAAAACAAATTAAACCTAGAAACAACAAATTCCAAATCCATAATCAACAATATCAAACCCAAAAATCACCAAACCCCTTCATCAGATTTCCAGAAACCCCACAATCACCACAAACTTAGAAATCACCAAACCCCACCATCTCTGTCATATGAAACCAATCACTCTTGCCTCTCTAATCTACCTCTTTCTCTCCAGTCATCTCTCTCCAAACAAACCCACCACCAACCAGGAACAAACCACCAAATTCAAGAAACAAACCCACCACTAGAAACCAAATTTCGATATATGGAGAGGGAGGTTGGATCTTCATGTGAGATCGAGATGAAGATGAGATACAATCGAGAAGGAGAGAAAAAAAAAAGACAGATGCAGATGCGAGATCGAGTTCAGTTGAAGATGAGATGCGATGAAGAGACAAATGCAGATGCGATGAGAAGTGAGGGGTTTGAATTGGGTGCGGTGGCATTGGTTGATTTCGATTTTGGGTTCCCAATTAGGGGTTTTCGATTGGGCATTAGTGGTTGATGATGGTAATAGTTTGGTGTTGAAAACTGACTTGGGTGTTGGAGACTGGAATTTAATGGTGGTGATTTGGTGTTGGTCACTGGAATTTGATGATTGTGGTTTGGTGATGATAATGGTGGTTTGGTTTGATGGTGCTGGTGACTGAAGACTTTTTAAAAAAAATATTTGTTAATTTTTTTAAAATTAAAATTATATTTAATATATATATATATATAATTCTTAATTTCTTACTATTATTTGTAAAAAAAAATCTTAATATTAATTTTTTATTTTAATAATAGGTTAAATAATTTTGGTTTTCTTTTGTTTTTTTTTTTTTTTCTTTGTTTGCTTTGTAAATTATCTTTTAATCTCCACCACCCATCTCAAAGATGGATGGTGGAGATCCATTTAAAAAAATTATATTTTTTTTATTAATTTTTTTTCAAACTCATTTATTCATTATTATTGAAGGGGGGAAATGTCTTTAAAAATGATTTTTAACGGAAAAGCTAACAAAAATGGGGAATATGGTGAATATATTTCGTTTCAAGGGGGAGACCGGCTATTAAGAGAAATACAGGGGCAAAGTTTCTAATAGATCATAATATAGGGGGGAAAATGATACTTTCCCAACACAAAACAATGTTTTTATCCAATTATATAGCTTTCAATATTTAGTCTATAAATCCGTGGTATTGAATATTAGAGACAAACCATATCCAGGGGCAAAGCAAGGATTTCGACTTTGGGGGGGCAAAGACAAAAAAAAAATATTCAAACTAACGATAGACAAATATGCTAATATTTAAAAACTAAGTTATTTTAAAAAAACAAATGTAATAGCGTCTAGTCTCATATGTAATACTAAAACAAATAATTTAATAAAGAACATAGACACCAGCTTTATAAATCAAAATGGAACCCGTCGCCATTTTAAATATCTAAAATCATATATAATCGAATTTGTACTAAGGGGTCGTTTGTTTTTTTGTCTGAAAACTAAATAGTCCTGAATTTTTCTGAAGACTGAATAGGGACTAAAATCTGAACCCAAATAACACTTTTTGTTTGTCACATCTGAATATACTGTCAACATGTTTGTTTTTAAAAAATAAAATTTTCTAAAAATATTTAATTTTACATTTATACCCATACTAATTAAAAGAAGTAATTTAACATGCACCATTCTTTATAACATTTTGTATTTTATTTTATTATTATTATTATTATTTTCTTACAAACAAAGTTCAATTTAACAAAATAAAAAATTCATCAAAAATATAATTTTGCACGTTCTGCAACCAAAATTTAAGTTCAAATTATTGTCAAAAAAAAAGAGTTCAAGTTCAAGTTCAAGTTCAAGTTCAATTTTATATGTTGTCCACGTTTCTGATGTATATAATTCATGAAACCATTTTTATTTTTTTGGTTTCTTGGATCATATGCACCGGAAACCAAATAAAAAAAAGGTTCTTGAATTTTTTATATACAATTATTCTATAACATCTTCAAGCCACGAAATCTACCCAATATGATAGACACATTTATTGAGCACTATAAGAATAGTTAGATAAAAAAAAATAAAGAGTCTTATCGGGATTTGGTAGGAGATAAATTCGATTGTTCAATCATTGAAAAATTTCAGTACGAGAAGTAATTAGGGGTTTTTTTTTTTTTTTTTCCTTTCTTAAACCTGTTTAAAATAATAAATATGTTAAAAGAAAATTTTTTACACCATATCAAATTAAGATAAATTTGGAAATATATCTTCTTTTGGGAGGATAGACTTGGAAGAGAATATTTTAATTGTAATCCAGTGATTTGCAATTAAGTTAAAAGTCAGGATTTCTTATTTTTTATTTTAAGTTGTTTTTTGATATTTTTAAGTTGTTTGACCACTTAAAAAAAACAAACAAAACAACTTATGGGTTCAATTCAGACCTATTAAGTTTTAAGTGAAAAAAACAAACGACCCCTAAGTTTCTCTACGGTTTCCCTTTCAATATACATGATCAAAGAATTTGTAAGAAAGTCATCTTCCATCTTATTACGAAGCCTAATCTTGATAATATGCATAGCTGAAAACGACATCTCAGTAGTTGCAGTTGACACCAGAAGCAGAAGTTGGAATATTGATATTAGATGTTAACGAAAATGAACCAGCTTATGAGGTTTTAATTCTTTTGAAAAAAAAAACCATCAATTGTTGATGGCTTACTCATCTGAAGATCAAATAAAAAAAATTCGAATAAATTTAAATAAATAAATGTTTAAATAAAAAACTAGTATAATAAATGTAGCAAAATCATATAACTATATATATATATATATATAAAATATAGTAAAATAGAATCTCACCTTGACACGTGACGTCATGTGGAGGCTTTATCATTTAATTTTTATTAATTAGTAGTTGTTTATAAGGAGGAGATTTGGCCATATGAAATACTATTATGAATTATTGTTCCAATTATCGCATTAATTTACATAGATCTAATGGTAGTTATTATTTGAGTCAGTTTAGGAAATTTTTAACTGTCCAATTATCGTATTAATTTACATAGATATAATGAAAGTTATTATTTGAGTCAGTTTAAGAAATTTTTAGCTGTCCAATTCCATTATTTGACTCTCTATTTTCACCGTTAATGGGATAATTAATAGATTCTGTTAACCATTCCCATAATTAATTTTTAATTATTAATTAGTTATATATATATATTATAATATTTGGTAAGTTTAATAGACAATCATAAATTCTTATTCTTCCGAAATCAGTTTATTTACTCTCTCTATACAATCCCGTAATTAATGGGATAATTAATAAATTCTATTAACCATTCCCATAATTAATTTTTAATTATTAATTAGTTATATATATATATATATATATATATTATAATATTTGGTAAGTTTAAAAGACAATCATAAATTCTAATTCTTCCAAAATCGGTTTATTTACTCTCTCTCTATACAATCTCGTAATTAATGGGATAATTAATAGATTCTATTAACCATTCCCATAATTAATTTTTAAATATTAATTAGTTATATATATGTTATAGTATTTGGTAAGTTTAAAAGACAATCATAAATTCTTATTATTTCAACGTCCTTAATTACCTCCCTCCCTTACTATATTCCTCTCCCTTTTTTTTAACATTTTTATTTTCCAACCTTTATTATCCAACTCTTCACTTTCCAATCCATCTTCTATAAATTTAAATTCTCTCCAAATCATTTATCTTCATCACTCAAAAACCCTTATATTTCGTCTACAGCTTGGCATCCGTATCCAGGATGATGCACCATGCAAGGTATCGTTTTCGATAGGGATGAGATTCTTTGTCTTTGAACAAGTTAGAAATCTTCTCTCCTTCCTACTTTATATTCAATTGCTAATTTTATAGTGCTTTCTATATACTTAAGTGTTATTGAGTTTGAAGTTATTATTTTTATTTTGGAAAAGACTAAAGAATTATCTGTCAATTTGCCAGTAATTTGATTGCTATTTTGCATTCCGTTAATTCTATTAATATGTGGTCTTTTTTGGTTGCTTAGAAATCATAGAAAAAATGAAACGTACAATGTCATCCCCACTCCTCAGAAAACACGATCACAAGTGAATCAAAGTGGAGAACTCCTGCTTTTTGCAGCATATATATATATATATTGATAAGCAAAACAAAGCCTAGCAAACTATCTTGGATTATGAATGTCAGGTATTGATTTCCTCCAAATCATGCATGGTTTCCCCATTTTTATTGTATACATTTGTTATTCATTTTTTTTTACATGTGAAATTTATTATTCATTTTTTGTTTTTTTTCCTGTTTTGATATATTTTTCCTAACCTATTTGAATTCTGGGAATTTGAAGGAAAATTGAAAGTGAAACAAATTAACGGTGTGTATAAAACTATCTAGGGGGGGGTGGCTAACTAGTCAGTTCAAAACAACAAGTGTAATATGATGCGGAAATATAAATAACACTTGATGTATACGTGGAAACCTTCAACAGGGAAAAACCACGGGCTGGTAAGTTTGTCACACTCGAACCTCAAATCCACTAATGATAATGAAGCTTACAACCTAATCCCAGTATGTAACTCACTACCACTACCTACTCCCGCTATGAGTGAACCTAGTCTAATTGCTTATGTGAACACCTAATCCCAGTGTACGACCTAATCCCAGTCATCACACAAGACTTACAATTGCTTGTGATAAAAGGCAACCTAATCCCAGAAGCCATACAAGTCTTACTTCTCAATGAAGAGATAAATTGGCCTATGTGAATATATGATGATATTCAAAGAGCAAATAAAGCTAGGGAACCTTAGATGCTTATCTAGGATGATAAAATGACAATTAATACAATCCTAGATATCAAGAGTTAAATGACATGTCATAAAGCTTAGCTAATCATAGATTAAACAACCTAGATATAGCTATCAAAATACAACACCCAAACATACAACACATAATCTCAATCTTGTAATAAGAAATTAATCTAAGCACATACAAGTAATCAATAAGATAAATAGATATGTAAAAACACTAAGATTAGATGAAATTAGTGTTCAACTTACCATAGCATGTGTGTTGATGAAGACCTATGCACTAGCACATCCTAGATATCATGGATGATGCTTAAATGATGATTTATGCATATAGAAAATGCTTTGGGTGATCAAAGATGATCAAAGATGAATTCTTAAATAAATAACTCTCTTTGAAAATGCTCTCAATTAAAAATATGATTTTTGAGTCATTAGATTGACCTAAGAATAAAGAGGTATATTTATAGGAGGTCAAATTGAAGTTATGTCGTTTTGGACAAAATTAGTTGTCGCCATTTACTGTTGCCATTTGTCAAGTGGCGACACCAGATTTTCTTCTATGTCGCCATTTGTCAAGTGGCGACATCATACCTGATTGAATTTCAGGAATGAAACGTTCTGTCGCCATAGCGATACCATCAAATGGCGACACCAACAAAGTGGCGACAAGCCCTGTTTCCACTTTGTGCACAATGTGCAAGTGTGCAAAGTGGTGAATCCAAAGGAGAAGCTAAGGGCATTCTCCAAAGGAGATCTTCGTGCAAGACCAGCACACCAATGTGCACGCGCGGACGTTTCCGAACAATCTTCGGGAAACGAATTACTCAACACATAAACACACAATAATATACAAGCAACAAAGTGCAAGTGTGAAATGTGACATGTGAAAAGAATGCACACATATGCAAATATGCTAAGTGTGTGTGTGCAACTAAATCTTTTCAAAGAAAACTAAGCACTAAAGATATACCTTTGGAGTGTTTGTCACCTTGAGGTCTTGAAAGGGGCATTTGAGCTTGATCCTCAATCACCTAAACTACCCTTACAATTCAAACCCCACAACATGTGATTTGTTCACGAAATAAGTCAATCAATGAATGGGAATCCTTATAGAAAGAATATAGTAGATAGTATTTTCTATTTATATATATGAAATAGTATGTACTATATTTATATATTATCTTTTTTAATTTTATTTGTCTATGTACAGTGGTTTGAGTCTTTATACATGAAATGTTAATGAAATTGTATATATCATTATTAGTCATCACACGACAAAAAATAGCTAGACTTGGCTGAATTTGGATTGGTTTGGATTCCAATGTAACTTTTGTTACTTTTTTCATATGTGCTTTTCATTTTCTTTTGTTGTATCTTTTGAGTTGGATATGAAAATATTATTTTTGTCAAGAACTTAAAGATCATATAATAAATTCTCATTAAATATAGAAAACCAATTGAACCTGAAACACTAATTAGTGATCAGATTACCTGGATCTATAAAATTAATTTGTGACAATAAATTAGTCATCAAGTATTAATGGAAAAACAACCAGGCATAGGTATCTAAATTAGACAAATAAAATATATATGGAATTGGATGCATGATGTATGTAATTTGTGAATATGTTTAGTTTTGTAGTTAAAAGCTAGAAGCGTCGCTCATCAATCAATAAAAGAAGAAGCAAAAAGCGTCGTTGTGAATGAGTGGAATGGGTACAGCAACAAATAATTTACTAGAAATGATACTCAATAGGAATGGGTCAATTCATATGCAATTTGGAATGCTATTAAATGTCATAAATCAATTATAAATAGATAATCAAGAGGCAATCCCATAATTAATGGAATAGTGAATAATTTCTCTAAACCTATATCAGAATTGATTTTTAATCATTAAGTATTATTTTTTATTATATTTTGAAGTATTACATTATTTGGTAAGTTTAAAAACAAGCCATTTTTTTTTTTTTTTTTGTCAAAGGTATTAAGTAGTTTTTTTTTTTTTTTTTTTTTTTTTTTGAAAAGGAAATTCATTAATCAAACACCCATCGAAGGGGTGGACTCCAACTGAGCAACAAACTCTAGGAAAGGAGGACAATCCTCCAATCAAAACAAGTTCGAAACCGAACTAAGGGCCAATTTAGCCAACAAATGGGCTGCTTTATTAGCAGTCCTAGGAACAAAAGATATAGAAATTTGATACTGCCTAGATAAAGAAACAATATCAGCATCAGACTTATTGCCTGAGTTAATTAAATCCACCACCCATTTCGTATCACTCTCCAAAACAGCAGGAAGAAGACCAACATCAATTACAAACCTCAGACCTCTCAAGATAGCAATGGTATTAAGTAGTTATTAAGTGTAATAACTTTTAATAATATAATCTTTTTTCATAAATCACATATCTATAGGTAATCAAAAGGCAATCTCATAATTAATAGGATAGTGAATAAATTGATTTTTAAATATTAAGTATTTTTTTTTTTTTAAGTATTCCATTATTTGGTAAGATTGAAAGACAACCCACAATTTTTTTTTTACCAACAAGCTATAAATTCTTATTAATTAATTTTTTAAATATTGTTAATTATTTAACTATTTAATATATGGTGAAAAATACTTGGGTACTGACCGATTAGTTCCCAAAATACTAACCCCACCAATGGGATTAGTTCTTGATTTTTCTATACTATTAATTATTTTATCTTATTTTGGAGCCTTAACATGCCACATGTCATTATGAGAAGGCTTGACCATTAATTAGTTTTTTTTTTTTTTTAATTATATTCAACACTTCAATTTTATATTCTTCAACTCTTCATTTTTTTTTCAATTAATAGTTGATTTTCTAGATTTAATGAGAATTATTACTATTATTAGATCACATATTTTTCCTTTAATACTTGATGAATAATAAATTATCATAAAGTTTCAACATACCACATGAGAAAAACTTGACCTAACCATTGATTAATTTTTGTTGGAGATCGATGTCAAAGAAATAAATCTAGCGAAATACCCCATGATTGTTTTTCATCACCAATGCATCTAATATCTTAGACCAATAAGTTAAATCATTAAATTATTGTTGCATTACATTTTAATATTTTATAGTTCCCACACATCGTGTGGGATGCAATCTAGTATATATATATAAAGAAGTCATTAAAGAAATCATATTAATAACCTAGCTAGAAAGTAACCGTTAAAAAAAACCTAAAATATTTATTAATTTGTAATCTCATATTAGAAATTATTCTAATAGATGAACCGAAGGGTACGAAGAATTTAATTGCAACAGTAGGAATGAAATTGTTTAAGTGAAAAACTAGAAGAAGAAAAAAAAAAAAACAAGTATATATATATATATATATATATATATATATATATATATATATATATATGTTAGACTAGTTCAAGATGTATAGGAAATTAAATCCTAAAAGGTTTATATTTTCTCTTCTAAAATGGAATACATAAATTGGAATATATAAAATTGGACTTTCCTTAATATATTATAATTTAATTTAAAACTAATCTGCTTAAATAAGTAAAACAAGATTGACTTAGATTGGCTTGGAAGACTGGTTTCAGGAAGGTGGTGGTGGAGTCGGATTCCAAATGTGTTGTGTTGCTGCTGTCCAACAAAACTCCCTGCATCATTCAAGAGTGTAAGTCTCTAATTGAGAAGGGGTGGAGCTGCATTGTCCAACACACTTACAAGGAAGGAAATAGAGCTGCTAACTTACTCACAAATCTTGGCCATTCTTTGGATTTGGGGTTAACGGTTTATGAAGAACCTCCTTTATAGATCCTTTCTATTTTGGAGGATGACAACAAGGGTGTTGCTACTGCTAGGATGATTCCTAGTGTCTAGTTTTTTTGTTTTTGTTTTTGGGCTGTTTGCCCTGTGTTCAAAAAAAACAAAAAACAAAACAAAACAAAAAGATTGATTCAATCACGTTTTTCAAAAATAAAATTCAAAGAGATTTTTTTTTTTTAAAATGACAGCCAATGAGGGGGCTCAATTGCCTTTTGAATATATATTATATTATATAAAATCTCGGGGAAGTTTAAAATTTTGGAAAAAAATTTCTTCTTTGGGAGGGCCATGGCCCCTATGGGCACCCCTAATTTCGCCCCCACTATATCGATCAATGTTTATAATAATATTTTATTAGGGATGATGAAGATGAAGACGAGGTGAATAATTAAAGTTTATTACACATGCTTGATATAGAATTATTCGGGACATGTAATATCAATCCAAGTTCATTTTTAGGTGGTTGGCGTCTGGCCTCCTACTCTAAATTTGTGATAAGAGTTTGAGTTTCGTATTACTTATCGAAAACTAGTATGGGGAGACCTTGTTAGAAGGGTTTAAATACTATTATTGGATCATTTCCTATCAGTTAAGCTTTTGGGTATATCGGTTACTAATGTTGTATCGGAACCTTGGTTGTCCTAGGAGTCCTGGGTTTAACACCCCTAAGTGATTGAATATGCATTTGTTTTTGAAATTGAATGTGTTTTGGCTTAGGCCATGTGCCAAGCCATTTGGTCTTGAGGGGGTATGTTAGAATGGTTTAAATACTATTGTTGGGCCATTTCCTATCAGTTTACCCTTTTAGGTCCGTTGGTTACTAACATACCTCTCCTTAATCATAGGGAGGGGTTTAATTTACAAGTTATTATTATTATTTTTTTGAAAATAAAATTAACTAAAAAAAGATTTTGTATACAATTGAAATAATTTATATTACTTTTTTTTTTAGAGAAAACAACTGTATATTTATTTTAAAAAATAATCGTTATTTGAATAATTAGTCAAACATTCATTTTCATTCTTAATGAATTTTGATAGAATTAGATTATATTTGAAATCTCAATTAATAAATACATTATTTTTAATCAAACTATAGTAAATAAAAAATCCTCTATACTTTTATGACATTGACATTTGACACACGTTAATATTATCGAAAGATTGGATTATAAGCAAACAAATAATAGCTAGGAAAGAAGAGAGAGGGAAAAAAAGAAGAAGAAGATTTGAAATCAACCACCTAAATATGAAAGATCTCACCAAACCAACTTAAATGCAATCATGAGACATGAAATTTTCTTTACACCTCATTTAGGTTGGGTACAACTCATCTAATCAGCTTAATGTTTCACACCTAATTATATTATCATTAACTTACCAAATAGGTTTGCTGTTGACACAAGTTTAGAATATCAATAAGGTGGAGTTACATATGTAGTTGGCGACTAAACGAAAGCGGTAGTAAAGAGAATCCACGGCAAGAATTTACTCAAAAGTCAAAATGAACGATTTTATTAATAATAATCATAAATAGCAATAAGTCTTAAATTCGTACTTAAATAGAAAAACGGAATCAACTCCAACTAGGATTAGTGTTCCTAATCGATTGAAATAAGTGAAAATATCAAAATGTATCAAATGATTCAAATTGTCAAAAATTCACACGTGTAGGCATGAAATGAAGTCATCATTAATGAGGTATTGTCCGTTTTGGCTCATCGGATCTTACGGTTTTATTCTCAAAAGGGCTATTATGGGATTAATGCTACCTTTGGCTTATTTATACCTCACACTAATCTTAATTTCAACCTATAACAAATTTTAAAAATAACTTTCATAAATGAATTCAAAAAAAAAAAAAAAAGCCGCAATGAAAATGGAAATCCCTACTTAAAGTTGTTAAGATCAGAAAATAATGTAAAAAAATAATATCGCAAAAACGAAGGCTTGGTTACCAACACGATTTGATCTTCTTCTTTTTTTTTCTTTTCTTTTGAATATTGATTCATGTAAATTTTTAAGGGCAAATTTGTTTCTTTTTTAGGGTTGACTTTGAATTCAGACCAAGATTTTGAAATTACCAAACTAAGGGGGTGTATTCAATTAGGATTCTTGAGAACATTTAAAGACATTATAAATCCTGGTGTATTCAATTTGGACATTTAAAGACTTTAAAAGAGTCCATATGAATCCAGTGGTATTCAATTAGGATTTATATGGACTTTTAAAGAATCCTTCCAAATCCAGGTGTATTGAATTGGGACTTTAAAAATGTCTACAAGAATCAAGGTGTATTCAATTAGGACTGGATTTTAAAGGATTTTCTTAGGTCATGGATTTTGATGGATTTTTGTGGACTTGATGGTGAGAGATATAAATATCAAATGTCATAACATGTCCGGCCTTCTCCCCAAAGATTTTGGTGGATTTTGCTTTCCCTCTCTCTCTCAAAATAGAAACGAAAAGCACTAATATGTAAAAATTAAAAAAACCGATGCATATGAGAATAATAAGCTTCCATCCCCAGCGTGTGTTGTGTGAATTAAAAAGGAAAAAAAAAACTGCACATAATTATATATGTGAGAATATGTTGCAGACTTGCAGTCACATAATTATATATAACAAGTAAAAAAAAACTTGCAGTCACATGATGTTCGTTTTTTGCATTTATTCAGCTGTTCTAAACTTGGCCTTTGTTTCATATGGTTAGTGTTGTTATGTGGCGGGTGTTGCTTGGGGTTGTGCAGGGGGTGATGTTTGGTGTGTTGTTTGGTCAGTGTTGTGAGGGTCTGTTATTGCTTGGTGTATGCTTCTTTTTGGGTTATTTTTGGCTCTCATGCTGCTCTTTGGGGACTGATAGCGCTCCAAATGTTCACATTTAGCGCTCCCTATTCCTATCTTTTGTGTTCGTTTCCGAGCACTTTTGTGTATATAATGTGTGTTTTAGCTATGTGCAGGTAAATATCCCATATGGAAGGTGTTTGTACTGAAAGTGGGCAAAATAGGGCAATTTTGTGTGAAGAAGTCCAAGGCTGGTTTGAAGGCTAGACATTGCCCGCCGTCAAAACCCGCCTAGAGTCCAAGGCTAGCTCAGACCTTTGGGAAGGCTAGACATTGCCCGCCGTCCAAGCCCGCCGAGGACCAAGGCTAGCTCAGACCTTCGGGAAGGCTAGACATTGCCCGCCATCAATACCCGCCTAGAGTCTAAGGCTAGCTTGTGCGGCTGGACATAACCCGCCGTCCAAGCTCGCCAAGACCAAGGCTAGTTCGTGCGGCTAGACATTGCCCGCCCCATGAACCCGCCTTACCCCTGACCGAGCCAAAATCATGATATTTTCAGGGGCATTTCAGTCTTTTCACACCCCATTCATGCCCAAAACTTGCCACCATATATATACATCCCTTTTGCCTCTCTTTCAAAGTGTGCACCATCCAACTTTGCTCCAAGAAACCACTTTTCTTGGATTGAACATCACAAAAGAGAGAGCAACTCCAAGCTTTCCATGGGGGATTTTCCTCCATGGAAAGCCTTCCATGGAGAGTAGAGATGTAGAGATAGGAGAGGCTTGGGTGTCAAAACCAAGCCAAGGGAGTTTCATAGCAAGGGAGACCTATTGGAGGCTTGTCTTCAAGGGTTATTTCTTCATTTACTCATCTCTTGTATTTCTATTGATGTATAACCCATTTGGGAGTATTGTAAACCAACACTTATGCTAATATCTGTATGTATTGTTCATTTGCTTTGATTTAGTATTGATTCATTCCTTAGATGTCTATTGATTAAGCTCTTTTTGTGATATTCATATGTATGGATGATTATGTGTTGATATGTATGATGAATGAGATTAAGAGTAGATTAACTAAATGATTAGGAGTAGTTGTAATCAAATATCTCATTTGTTTATGTATGTTGATGTATGATTTACAATGTATGTGTTTAGAGTGATTAGAGTGATTAAGAGTTGAGTTTGTGCTCGGATTTCCATTCCGGGTATAAATTCGGCTATTAGCTATATGGAATGGAAATAGCTTATGTGTGCATAATTATGCCACTTTAGCTTTGGTTCATAGTTCTTGTGCTTAATGGGTCTAAACCCTAGACACAATCACTCTTCCGATTGGAAAGTGATGACATGATTTCGGGAATTCCCTAATCAAGATTCCGGGGTAATTTCCTTAATCAAGAGAACGAACCCTTTACTGAATTAATTGGATTCACATGTTAAACAATCGACATAGATTTGCATAGTGTGTTTGGTGAACCGATTTCCCATATGTGTTATATATCTTGCTTATCTCCAAGCCACCTTTGTTTTCGTAGTTAGGGTGTCTTGCCTTTAGGAGTAGATTAACTTAATTATGAGTATATTAATTAGATAGCCAAGACACCCGGCTACATTTCTATCCTAGTTAGCTACACCTCCACACGCACACACCACACCGCTTTCCTTTTTACATTGCTTTAATAAACACTAGAACTAGATATAGTTAACGAATCCATCTCTTTGTGGAACGAACCGTACTTGCCGCTATGCGATCGTAACGATCCGTGTGCTTGCGGAAAAACATACGCGCCCCATTTATTTTACGATAGTTTATAGAACTATCGCGTGTCCCGCGTGTGCTGATCGAGTTATTGGCGCTGCCGGGGATACTTAATTATAGACCGTTTCGGGGCGCGTCAGGGACCGCTAACTGTTATCTCTGTTCTCGGGTTGTTTAGTTTTTGTTTTGTATGGCTGTATGGCCTCTCTTTTATATTAATAATACTTATGCAGTTTCAAAAAAAAATATACAAAACTCACTACGTGCCAAAACTGCACAAAACAACACCAAATTAATCTGTAAAGCCTTCAATCAAACACCAAAATGCTCACTCTTTATTAGCCTTTTTTTTTTTTTGAAAAACTCTTTATTAGCATTTTATTTTAAAGAAAAATAATTCATCTGCACTTCATGCAAGCAGTGCCTTTACGCAGATAAGCCTTTGCCAATTTTGGGTTCAATTCAATCGCTTTGTTTGCATCAGCAACAACCTCAGACTATATATATAAGCAAATATAGATTGATTGGTGTATCAAATTTTGCTCATTCCAACTTTAAAGGTTTTTTTTGATAATTAGCTATAATTAGCTTACTATTGATAAGTCAGAGATAACAAATCCATGAAAATCCTTGGATATCTAAACAAATCCTTAAATATCTGAGATAGATGTCTAAACAAATCCATAAAAGTCTGAGATGAATGTCTAAACAAATCAATGAAAGTCCATGTGGATTTATAAAAGTCTGTAGAAATCCATGAAAATCTGTCACTTAAAAAATGTCTTTAAATGTCTTCAAGAATCCTAATTAATCCTAATTGTATACACCCCCCTAAATCAAGCATAACAAGACATTTCCTCACCCTTTTTTTTTTTCCTAAAGAGATATGTATAGATTTGTAATAGAAGACTAAAAAGCAGCAGAAGAGAAGAAACAGAGTAGACGAATGTATATGCTGTGTAAAAATGTCATGAATTTATTGAACTAATATCAGACCAATATATAGGCCTTACAACATAACTGGCTTGCTAGAATTGAGGAACAACAATGCAACGTTAATGGAGTAGTGGAGCTGACTATATGAGGCTTACTCCGCCTACTGGAAATGAAATAAAAGCAACAACTTATTCAAAATACAACCTAGCTGACTTGGTCCACTATTCACCCAGATTGCATGGGACACTTGGACCTGCATACATGGAACATTGTATGCACAAATACTCTTCATAGAAGTGATCACATCAGTCCTCCCTCTTGAAACTATCCTAGTCCGCAAGGATAAATTTTGGATAGGTATGAGAGAAGCACAACTGGTTCTCCCAATTAGTGTTTTTGCGTGAGGCGCTGGCCCATTTTACTAGGATTTCAGTCTTTGGTTGTTAACAGCCTTTACGAATGACTCGACTATCCAGGATCGCCTCAAGCTGGGGAAGAATGACTGCATCTTCAATGACAGGCGAAAGCTGTGGAGAAACAGGCGGTAGAGACCCTAACTACTTCTTTAGGAGGCTTACATGGAAGACATCATGAATCTGGGATCCTAGAGGCCGGTAATTCCAACCTGTAAGCTACTGGCCCCACTCTGGCAAGAATTTTGTGCGGGCCAAAGTAACAAGGAGATAACTTTAGTGAGCTTCGGAAGGCGACCGACTTTTGATGGTATTGTTGAAGCTTACCTTAAAATTTATCACTCGGCGATAATGGTCAGCGTGAACCTTCATTCTATTTTGAGCAATAATTAGGTTGTGATGTAAGTCACGCAGGATGGTGTTGTGAGGCCATAAATATTCATCAACTACTTAGACATTTGTGGTGCCTGATACATAAGAATGGAGTGTAGGTGGAGGAATCCCATATACTGCCTCAAATGTAGATATCTTGGTGGCTGCGTGAACTGCTGTATTGTAGCTATGCTCAGCCTACGGAATCCACTCCAGCCATTTTTTTGGCTGCTCATGAGCAAAGCAACATAAATATTGATCTAAGGTACAATTGAGGACATCAGTTTGCAGATGGTAGCTGGAGCTCATGCACAACTTTGTTCCTTGCAACTGGAACAAGGTTTTCCAGAAATTGCTGATGAAAACACTGTCCCTATCACTTACGATTGATATTGGTACCCGATGAAGATGGACAATCTGACTAATAAATGCTTTAGCAACCGTCAAAGCTATGTAAGGATGCTTCATTGGATCAAAATGAGCATACTTCATCAATTGGTCCACGACAACTATAACGACCATATGGCCCTATGACAGGGTAAGGCATCGATAAAATCCATTGAAACTTCTGTCCAAACTTTTAACAGAATAGGCAACGGTTGGAGGAGTCTTGCCGGTTGTAGACAATCATACTTACATCGCTGGCAGATATCGCAACTTCGGATATAATCTTTAACTGCATTATGCATTCCAAGCCAATAGAAAGTTGCTCATAGGTGTCTTATAGTTTTGTGGTACCCAAAGTGACTGCCTATTTTTGAGGAATGTCTTTCTGCTAGCACGGTTGGAATTAATGTGGAGTTAGGACTCAAGAGAAGGCGTCCTTGTTTGAACAAAACACCATCACGTTTGGTGTAGTCATGTTGGACCAGTGTTGTACCTGAAGCATTATTCTTTTCATATAATGGATCTGTTTTGAAACAAATTATAGGTGTGAACAATATATATCTAAAGGGGGTGAATAGATTTTATCCAAGTTTACCAAATTTTCGTGTATGGTCAAGATTACAAAAATACCCCTAACTAATCAATATAATATAGCAAGTGTAATCTGTGCGGAATATTAAATAACACTTGATATTTATGTGGAAACCCTCACGGGAAAAACCACGGGCTGGTAAGTGCGCCACACTCGAACCTCGAATCCACTAATGGTAAAATGAATACAGCCTAATCCCGGTATAACTAACCACCACTACCTAATCCCGGTATAAGTGAACCTAGTCCAATTGCTTGTGATTTACGCAACCTAATCCCGGAAGTTACACAAGTCTTACTTTCTCAATGAAGAGATAAAATGCCTATGTGAATATATGAAATATCCAAAATGCAATTAGAGTTAGGAAACCCTATATGCTTATCTAGGATGACAATATTGCAATTAAAATAATCCTAGATATCAATAGCTAAATGACATGTCAAAAAGCTTAGCTAAACATAGATTATGAAAACCTAGATAGCTATCATAATACAACACTCAATCAATTCATCACAAACAATCTCTATCTTGTATCTAGCATATGATCTAAAAACATACAAGTGAATAAAGAGATGACTTGTTAAGAAAGATACTAAAATTAGATGAAGTTAGTAAAAATCTTACCAAGCAAGATGTGATGATGCTAAACCATGCATGGATGAACTTTGATGCACAAAGGAAAAGTGTTTGAGTGATCAAAGATGAGTTCTTGATTAAAAATCTCTCTTTGAAAAAACTCTCAATTCAAAATATGATTTTTGAGTCATTGGTTTGACCTAAGAACAAAGAGGCATATTTGTAGGAGGTCAAATTGAAACTATGTCGTTTTGGATAAAATCAGTTGTCGCCATTTGTTGTCGCCATTTGTCTCAGGGCGACATCATGGCGACATCAAATTTTTCTTCTTTGTCGCCATTTGTCTCAGGGAGACATCAGGGCGACGCAAATGGCGACGCCTGACGCAACAAAGAAAATCTTCTTTGTCGCCATTTGTCTCAGGGCGACATCTCATGGTGACATCATACCTGATTGATTTTCAGGAATAAAACTTTCTGTCACCATGGCGACACCAACAAAGGGCGACAATGCCCTGTTTCCACTTTTCGCACAATGTGCAAGTGTGCAAAGTGGTGAATCCAAAGGAGAAGCCAAGGGCATTCTCCGAAGGAGATCTTCGTGCAAGACAAGCACACCAATGTGCAAGCGCAGACGTTTCCAAACAATCTTCGGGAAACGAATTACACAACATATAAACACACAATAATATACAAACAACAAAGTGCAAGTGTGAAATGTGACATGTGAAGAGAATGCACACATATGCAAATATGCTAAGTGTGTGTGTGCAACTAAATCTCTTCAAAGAAAAAAACAAAGCACTAGAGAAATACCTTTGGAGTGCTTGTCACCTTAAGGTCATGAAAGAGCTTTGAGCTTGATCCTCAATCACCTAAACTACCCTTACAATTCAATCCCCAATTGTGGTTTGTCCATGAAATAAGCCAACCAATAAATGAGATCCTTACATGTTTCAACTTCCTGTTGGAGAGTGGCCCACCAATTTGGAACCAGTAAGGAAATGGTCGTGTATTCAAACTCTGCTAACTGAGAGAGTTGAAATATACAAACACGGTTAAATTGCCTAAAGCTAACCTAGGGGAGGTTGAATTGGTTTTCAAGCCTTTTTCAATCCCTTAGAAACAAACAAAAGTTTGTCCCTCTAGATAGATTGTATCACAACATATTAAAGATATGAAAGAACACATAGATTATTGAAAAGCATATCAAATAAAGTCTATAATTTGCAAGTGAAGGAATCAAAATAAAACAAAAATCAACTAACTCTTGTATTAATATATATGTTCAATACATACAAGTACAAATGAGTCACTCTACAAGGATAAATGATATATACACAACTTTGATTAAGAAAATGTTTGCATTCTAATCTTTACAAATAATCTTGTTTTCAATGATGTGAAGAAATGAAGTTCTAAACAAATATAAAGAGATAGAGATAGAGACAATTGACACATTATTTTTTACGTGGTAAAACCTCCGAAGAAGAAATATCCACGGGTTAAATCTATAACCACCGGCAAACTATCTTTCACTAGATGATAAAAGTACACTCTCAAAAGTGACCAATCATCCCATTGTCTACTTCCGATTGGATATCCCTTTTACCCTACCATTGGGCCTACTAAGGAAAGACTTGCCTACTTTCTATCCAAGACACTTCACTCATGTCTCTAGAAAGATTTCTTGCTTGACTATCCACATCATCCCAATCCTAGCCAAGACTTCTTGTTCAATTATCTGGATCATCCTGATCCTAGTCAAAACTTCCTCGTTTAACTATCATGATCATCTTGATCCTAGTTAAGACTTCATGCCTTTTGCAAGGACTTTCTAATCGTGATCAATATATGCAAATGCAAGCATATGCTACATAGAATATATGATCAAGATATCCTATAGAAACTAGAAATAATCAATGAGCACACAATGTATAATTTTTCTAGTTTATAATCCGAACAAATGACATCACACAAATGATGCATGTAACATATGAATTGTATGGATTAAGTACACTTCATGAAGTACTAGATATAGTCATGAAAGTTCACAAAACAAAGGTTTCTAGCTCATATACATGAACAAAAACCTAGAACATGTTAATCACCAAAACACACTTAACTCCTAGATTTTATTCATATAACTAAAGCTTGAAATAAGACATATTCATTAAGCACATATTCAAGACTTTAGAACTAAAACAAAAATGCTAGAATCAAAAGATATGATCAATGAAATTCTCTAGCAATCATTTAAAGTATATATTCACAAAATAATCAATTAAATCTCAAAAGGTTATAAATATGAAATTAAAAGAGACGATTAGATAGAGTTTCGGTTTCGAATGGTTGCATTTCCTGTTGGTGGGAAATTTTGTGTATGGCTCTTCCCCGTATTTGTTCTGATCACTATCCGTTGTTGGTTCAGTTATCAGATTTTGAGGTTTCTAGTCATAAACCGTTGCAATTTCAAAGCATGTGGTTAGAGCATCCTGATTTTATAGCTATGGTTCGCAGAATTTAGAGCTCTCCTATTATGGGTAGGCCTCCCCAGATTGTTATCAATAAGCTGGGGAGCTTGAAGAAGGCTCTCAAGACTTTGAATTTGGAGGTTTTCGGGGATCTTAACTCATGCCATTGCTAACAAGTCTGCGGAGCTGTATTCTATTCAGCTGGATTTGTCTAACCGAGATTTTTAGATGATCTTTTTATGGCTAAGGCGAGTGTTCATTCTGAGCTGGAAGTGTTGTTACATAGACATGAGTGTTTTTTTCAAGATTGGTCCAAAGTTAGGTGGCTTCGTGATGGGGATCAGAACACATCTTTCTTTCATGCCTCTATCAGACGTAGGCAGTATTGTAACGCTATATCAGCCCTTTCGATTAATGGGGTTCTCTCGGAGGATCGGCCTACCATCAGAGATCATATCATTAGTTATTATTCTTACCTCTTTTCCTCAAATGTTTCTCGAGTTGGGAGAGAGTTATCTATTATAGATGATGTGATTCCTTCCTAGGTGATTGCTATAGAGAATGCTTTTTTGACTAGCGTTCCATCTGCAGATGATATTTATGATATGGTCTTTACTATGGATGTTGTTTCTGCCCTTAGGCCAGATGGGTTTTCTGGTAGATTTTATCAGAGATGTTGGGATGCTGTAGGTAGTGATGTGGTCCTCGTTGTTTAGGACTTTTTCATTACTGGAGTTATTTTCCCAGATCTCAATTCTAGCTTCATTGTTCTTTTTCCAAAGCTGAGGGACTCAATTTTGGTTGATCAGTTTCGTCCGATTGTGCTTAGTAACTTTTTGTTCAAAATTTCTTCAAAGATTTTGGAAGATCATTTAGCTCGGGTTACAGCCAAGATTATTTCTCCGCAACAGTTTGGATTCATTCGAGACCGGCATATCAAGGATTCTATTGCTTTGGCTTCTGACTGTGTGAATGTGTTGCAGAAGAAGTGTTATGGGGGTAACTTGGCCATGAAGATTGATATCTACAAGGCTTTTGACACCCTGGATTAGTCTTTCCTTTGTAGAGTGCTTCAGGCTTTTGGGTTTTCTTCTGTTTTTGTGGATTGGATAGACAGCATTCTTCGTTTGTCTAGGCTTTTAGTTCTATTGAATGGGGTCCCAGAGGGTTATTTCTGTTACTCTAGAGGGGTTCGTCAAGGAGATACGCTCTTTCCACTTTTGTTTGGTATTGGAGATGACTTTCTTAGTAGATTATTGACAAGGATGGTGGGTTCTTCTCAGATTCTATCGATTTCTTCCCTAAGGGGTTTTTTTCCCTCCCACTCATTTGCTCTATGCAGATGATATTCTGATATTTTACAGAGGCACTCAAAAGAATCTGAAGCATATCATGGGTACTTTTGGGGATTATAGTGATATTTCAGGCTAGTTGGTTAACTGGGGTAAGTCCTCCATTTATTTTGGATCTTCTGTCTCTCTTTCTCAAATTGGTAGTCTGCAGTCTCTGGTTGGTATGCAGATTGGGCATCTTCCATTTTCTTATTTGAGAGTCCCTTTGTTTAAGGGTAAGCCTCGAAAGGCAATGTTACGACCTATTGCAGATAAGATCTTGTCTAAATTCGCTAAATGGAAAGGTAAGTCCCTCTCTCTGGCTGGTCGTGCTACTCTAATCAGGTCTGTCATCACTGGTTCATTTATGCACTCTTTCATGATTTACAAATGGCATTCTTCTTTACTATCGCTGATTAACCGTAAATTGAGGAACTTTTTGTGGACTAGTTCTTGTGAGGAGATTAAGTTGGTTTGGGTCGCTTGGGATCGTTGTTGTAGGCCTTATTCTCAGGGTGCTTTTGGTCTGAAAGATCTTGGGTTGCTGAATGATTCGCTGTTACGGAAATTCACTTGGAAGTTTATGACCTATGATGGTTTTACTTTCTCATTTCTTCGGGAGATATATCTCATATAGTTGCAGAAGCCTCATGAAGGGTATGTCACCTTCTCGATTTGGTCTTCTCTTTGGACAAATTATAGGTCCCTTCTTAAGAAAGGTATCTAGTTGATTGGCGAGAATTCTCAGCATGACTTTTTGCGAGATAATTTGCTGGGGGCTCCCATTTTGGAGCTTTTAGGGATTCTAGATTATTTTGTTAATTTACTCCGGGCAAGGGTCTCGGATTTTATTCATAAGGGTAGATGAGTGCTGGTTGATTGTTTCCGAGCGCGCTTCCTGGATCTGTGTTTTTGGAATAATTGGATTGCAATGTCTCCTGTTGTGGATTCTCTGGTTTGGGCTAATTCTCGGGATGGTCCTGTTTCTTGCAAGGTTGCTTATTCCCAGTTTCTCCGTGATATTCCTCAGGTTGTTTGGTGGAGAAATGTTTGGTCCCGTTTTATTCCCCCCTCTTGCTCAGCTTTAACTTGACGTCTTATGTTGAATAAGCTTCCTATTGAGGATCATCTTTGTAGGTCTGGGTTCTAATTGGCTTCTCATTGTAGTATTTGTGGGGTTAGTAGTGAATCTACAGATCATCTTTTGGGAGGCTGTTTTCTCGACCTCTAGAGGTTACTCTTTGGGAGGTTGTTTTCTCGGCTTTCCAGCGACATGTCTCTACCGAAACTTGGCAATCTTTCTTCTTGTAAGCCATGTCGGTTTTCTTTAGTCAACATGTTAGGATTTTATGGAAGGCGGCTATCCATGCAGTGATTTATGGGGTGTGGACTGCCCGTAATCAGTGGATCTTTGAAGGGAAGTTAGTGGACTTTAGTTCCGTCCTTTCTCTAGTTTGGTTTTAGATGCTAATCGCTTGGAGATTGGTTGTATGCGTAATTGTATGGATGGCCTTTTGATTCTACGTCGATTTGGTCTTCGGGGTTGCCCTTCTAAAGCCCCGGTGATCAAAAGTGTGGTTTGGTCACCTCCGGCTCCTGGTTGGATCAAAATGAATATAGATGGTGCTGCTGTGGGCTCTCCGAGGGTTGGTGGTAGTGGTGGTATCTTTCGGAACTATATAGCCTTTGTGAAGGGTTGCTTTGCTATTCCTGTTGGTCAGGTTTTCACGTTTAAGGCCGAGCTTCTGGCGGCCTTATTGGCCATTAATTTTGCTTGGAATTATGGGTGGCATCAAATCTAGCTTGAGAGTGATTCTTCTTATGTGGTTCAACTTTTTTCTTCTCGTTCTGAGATGGTTCCTTGGAGGGTTCGTCAGGTGGCAACACTGCATCTTCCAGGTCTCGTAGATGTATTTTCAAGTTTCCCATATTTTCAGGGAAGGGAATCAGGTTGCAGATGCACTTTCTAAGCATGCTTTTGAGCTTCAAGCTGATTCTTGGTAGTTCCCTGCCCTATCGTTCTGTTCTTCTTTAGTTGGCAATGACTGTATAGGCCGGGAGTCTTTTCGTTTTTCTTGATGTTTTCTTTTTCTTTTTGGTGTGGCATGTGTGCCTCTTTTTGTTTGGGGTTGTTTTCCCCCTGGTTCTTTGTGCTTTGTTACTTTTTGTCACTATTTACTTTTCTTTTTTCTTTTATATATATGGATACCGTCTAGGGGTTTTTCAGCATATAATCGCTTGTGATGCTTTTTCCCCTTAGATCAGTCCAATTTTATTAATATATATATATATATATATATGAAATAAAATGTGCTAAACCTAAATATATTCAACTAAAGAGTCCTAGCACATATAAAGGCTAACAATCATCAAAATGAAATCAATTAACACACAAATAGCCCTAGAATATAAGCTAGTCACAATACAACTCTTAAACATGTGAAATCATATATTTAAGAAAACCTAGATCACAATCAAGTCTCTAATTAGATAAATCTAGCTTATAATTGAAGCTCCATATCTTATCAACATTTTTTCAAGTAACATACATTAAAATGTGAAGAAGACCCAAGGTAATTGAACATTTAAAAGTTTAGAATCAAAAGATAATCAAATACCTTGTAGAAAAATGTGCAGCCACGAATTTGATGATAGAACACTAAATAAACTTGAACAAAAGACTTCAAAGTTGCTTAGAGATGATAGAGGATTTCAATACGAAACTTCTCCCTTTTGAGTGAGTTATGGTGATTTCAAGTTGAGAGAAAACTAAGAGAAATTTCTGCACAAGTCTTCTTAGAATGAAATGAGAGGGAGAGGGGAGAGATTTAAAAGAGATTGGGAGGGAATCCTAGGTAGCGTGGAGGGGCCCATGGCTGGCCACTTTGGCCACGCCACATGGGCACCCCATGTATGTGCATACAATCACATGTGTCTATGTGTTATATCAATTGAGCACAAAAATGCAGGGACATATGTGGATGCAATGTGTCTGTGTGCCTAAACGCCTTGCATGAGGAATGAGGTTTAAATATACTTTTGATGTGCAACAATGCTTGCTCCTCTTGAAGACTTCTCTTTGTTTGATGAGTTGCCAATCTTCTTTGAAGCTTGGATAACCATGAACCTAGAAAACTAATCAATACAAAAAAAATATCGTTTTGATATGAAATTATGTGAACATGACTCAAAAACCTAACAAGAGAGCGTCGGCGCCCTGATTTTCTTTACCCTTTTTGTAGTGAATAATGTAATCATACCCCAAAAATTTCGGCAGCCACCAAGTCTATGTTGGAGTCTTAATTGAAATATACAAACATAGTTAATTTGCCTAAAGATAACCTAGAGGGAGGGAGGGAGGGAGAGAGGGGGGGGGGGGGGGGGGGGGGGGGGGGGGGGGGGGTGAATAGGGTTTTATACCTTTTTTCAATCCCTTGAAACAAACACAAGTTTATCCCTCTAGATAGCTTGTATCACAACACTTTGATCATATAAAAACAAATGTAGACAATTGAAAAGCATATTCAATTAACATTGTCAATCAATGTCTACAAGTTGCAAGTGAAGAAATTATACTAAAACTAAAATCAAAGAATACTTGTATTCACATTTATGTCCAACATGTACAAGTACTAATCATCACATGATTATATACAAATAAGTCAATATACAAATAAAATGATATTTAAAACTTTGATCAAATAGAGTGCTTGCATTTTACACTTTACAAAATCTTGTATACAAATGTTTCAAGAGATGAAGTGTTTAAACAAGATTTAAAAAAAAAACACATATACAAATATAACAGAGATAGGGATAGGAAGAATTAACACGATATCTTTTTTAACGCGGTAAAAACTCCGAAGAGGAAACATCCACGGGTTGAACTCACAAACATCGGCCAACTATCTTTCATTAGATGATAGAGAAAAATTCCTTAAAAGTGACAAACACAAGATACACTCCCTATTTGACTCTACTTCTACCCAACCCCATTGATAGATTAGAAATTCCTCAAAAGTAATCAACACATGATACACTCCCTATTTGACTCTATGTTTACTCCACACCCGAGCCTTTCAACGAAAGAGACATAGCCAACTTTCTATCTAAGGCAACCCATGCCTCTAGAAAGTTTCCTTGCGTAGTTATCCGAATCACCCCGATCCTAGCCATGACTTCTTGCTTAACTATCTGGATTCCAATCCTAGTTAAGTCTTCTTGCTTGGCTATCTAAATCACTATCCTAGCCAAGACTTCATGCATTTTATAAGGACTTCCTAAGTGTGATCAATGAATGCAAAATGCAAACAAGCACTTAACATAGAACATGAGATCAACACATCCTATGGGAACTAGACATAAACATGTAAGCTCACAAATCAAAGTTGTCTAGTTACTATACATGAATAAAAATTCTAGAACATGTGAAACACCAAAAACACATTTAATTCCTAGATTTATTCATGCAACTAAAACTTGAATCAAAGCATTAACACTAAGAACATATTCAATATTTTAGTAACAAAAAAAAAAATATGCTAGATTCACAAGATATGATCAATCAATATTCTAGCAAATATATAGAGCATATAATCAGCCAATAATCAATTAAATCCTAATTAGCTCTAAATGTAAAATCAAATGTGTTAAACCTAGATTTATTCAACTAATGAGTCCTAGCACATGATAAGACTATTAATCATAAAAAACAATCAATTGAAGTACAAATAGCCCTAGATAAAAAGCTAGCATAATACAACTCACAAGCATATGAAAAAATAGGCTTTAATAAAACCTAACTCACATTCAAGTTTCTAATTAAGCACAACTAGCTAACTTATAATTGAAGTTCTATCTCTTATCAACATATGTTTAAGTCACATACACTAAAATAGGAAGAAGACCCAAGGTATTTGAACATTAGAATCAAAGGAATCAAAAGATAAACAAATACCTTGTGAGAAAATGTGTAGTCACAAAATTTGATGTAGAACACCAAGAATACTTAAACAATTGACTTCTAAGTTGCTTGGAGATGATAAAGTATTTCAAGACAAAAATTCTCCAACTTGAATCTAAGGATTCTCATTTATTGATTGGCTTATTTCGTGGACAAACCACATATTGAGGTTTGATTTGTAAGGGTAGTTTAGGTGATTGAGGATTAAGCTCAAAAACCCTTTCAAGACCTCAAGGTGACAAGCACTCCAAAGGTATAATCTCTAGTGCTTAGTTTTCTTTGAAGATATTTAGTTGCATACACACACCTAGCATACTTGCATATGTGTGCATTCTCTTCACATGTCACATTTCACACTTGCACTTTGATGTTGTATATTGTTGTGTGTTTATGTGTCTTGTAATTCGTTTTCCGATATTGTTCGGAAACGTCCGCGCATGCATGAATGTGTGCTTAGTTCAGCGAGAAGATCACCTTCGGAGAATGCCATTGGCTTCTTCTTTGGTTTCACCACTCATAGTGGAAAACAGGGCATTGTCGCCATTTGACATTGTCACCCTTTGATTGATGTCACCATGGCGACAGAAAGATTTTCTCTCTTGAAGATCTATCAGGTATGGTGTCACCATTTGCGTCGCTGAGATGTCACCATGGCGATAAAGTGGCGACATAGAAGAAAAATTGGTGTCGCCACGATGTCGCCCTGAGACAAATGGCGACAACTGATTTTGGCCAAAACGACACAGCTTCAATTTGACCTCCTATATATATGTCTCTTTGTTCTTAGATCAAAAGCATGACTCAAAAATCATATTTTTAATTGAGAGCTTTTCCAAAGAGAGATTTTTAATCAAGAACTCATCTTTGATCATCTTTGTTTACTCAAACACTTTTCGATGATCATCAATCATCATCTAGCATCATCTTTGATAATCTAGATATCTTTTTGCATTGATTTTTCAACGCACTTTGCTTGGTAAGTTTTTCACTTATATCTTACATATTTTGTGTCTTTCTTTACAAGCAATCTCATTTATCACTTGTATGTCATTCATATATATTTTAGATACAAGTTTGAGATTAGTGTATTGATTGTTTTAGAGTTGTGTTGTGATAGCTATCTAGGTTTTCATAATCTATGTTTAGCTAAGCTATTTGATATGTCATTTAGCTCTTGATATCTAGGATTGTGTTTATAGTTATATCATCATCCTAGATAAGCATATAGAGTTACCTAGCTCTTGTTGCATTTTGAGTATTTCATATATTCACTTAGGTTGTATCATCTCTTCATTGAGAAGTAAGACTTGTGTAGCTTCCGGGATTAGGTTGCATAAATCACAAGCAATTGGACTAGGTTCACTTATGCCGAGATTAGGTAGGTGTATGATTATATACCGGGATTATGTTGTAATCTTTAACACATTTAGTAGATTCGAGGTTCGAGTGTGGCACACTTACTAGCCCGTGGTTTTTCTCGTGATGGTTTCCACGTAAATATCAAGTGTTATTTAAATTCCGCACATATTACACTTGTTATATAAATTGACTAGTTAGGGGCATTTTCGTAATCTTGACTGAAATTTCCCTTAAGGAGTAGTGTAAAATATACCTAGAGGGGGGGTGAATAATTATAGGCCCAAATTCTTCCAATATTAAAAACTATGCGGAATATAACAAAGAAAATGCACACTTGAAGATATTCAACAAATGGATTGATTTAACTAATGCAAAAGTAAATCAATATACAAGATATGCAATCAATGTAAAGTATGGAAGATAAGAAAAAGTAAAGCGAAAATTGACACAATGATTTTTACGTGGTAAAACCTCAAAGTGGAAACATCCACGGGTTAATACCACAACCACCGGCAAAGCAATCCACTATATGAAAAAGGACTTACACACTCAAGCTACAAACTCATGATATCCGCTCAAGCTATCAACTCCTAATCTACCCTCGGGCAAGTGAACTACCAAGCCTACTTCCTATCCGAGATGTGTCCTACACCTCTAGAAAGCAACTTCCTATCCAAGACGCTCACGTCTCTAGGAAGATTTCTTGCTTGTCTATCCGGATCCTCCCGACACTAGACAAGTCTCCTTGCTTGATTATCCGAGTCCTCCTGACTCTAATCAAGACTTCTTTGCTCTATCCACAAAGCTTCACTCACTTTGCTAGAGACTTCAACCTTATTCAAGGCAATGATCTAAGTGATGCAAATGATGCAAATCACAACAAATAAAGTATGATGATCAATCAAACTCTATGAACATGCTTAGAGATATACTAGGATATGCTTTCAACACACAATCACAAAAATACCTAGAAATCAATACATGCAAAATCAATAAGAACAAGTCAAGAATATTCAATATATCACACCAAAAACCTAGTTCTTAGATCATGAAATTAAACCTAGAAAATAACATGAGGCACATCATATATACATTTTCTAGAATCAATTTCAAGTTGAATCAAGTTTAGCACATATATCTTCAATAGAAATCACAAAGCTAAAACTCAATTGACAAATGATCAAACAACCCTAGCATATGATCTAACATCCTTCTCAACATATTTCATCAATCAAATAGTAAGAATAAAAGAGATGATCAAAGATGAAATGAAAAAGAAGAAGTTGAACATACAACCTTGACCACGTACTGAAAATCAGGCCACTGGGAAAAATGACAAAGTCAGTTGCCTCTAGAAATGCTTGGGGTTTGTAGCTCTCATCAAGACCAACAATTGTGGCTTTTGGATCAATCGATTTCGAGTTCGTATGAGAAAGTTATGATCAAAATACTAAAACTAAAATTGAGAGAAAATTTCTGATTTCATCTTTTTCAAATTTTTCTCCTTAGAATGAATGGGAGGGAATGGAGAGGATTTAAAAGGAAGAGAGAGAGAGAGAGAGAAAACGAAAACCAATCGAAGGCTGCCACATTAGCATCCCGTGTGGGGCGCGTGGGCCACATGGGACTAGAGAGGTGCTCTGGCCGTGGGTCTCACGGCTCCCACACGGCTTGGCCTAGCTTAGCCACTTGGCCTCGCTAGCTCTCCCACGCACCTCTCGCGTTCTTCAGCCGTACTCGGGCATCCGAATTCGAATCCATTTTCGGATTACAAATGATGACTCCCTGATGCATGACGACGACTAAGAAACTTTGACAAAAGGTTGAGAAATCATCTCGGAAAATGACGATAAAGTCAACTCAACAAATGAGAACGCAAAGTAGCCTAACTAAGTCGTTTAGACTCGAAACCTTATGAATGAGTAACCGAAATGACCGAAACTCAATAAGGAATCAAATAAGAATATATTCAAGTCCAAAATACAAAATACATAAACAAACAAACACAAATTCACACAAGCATGCCATATCAAAGAGATAGTCACAAAGCATGCAATTCTACAATGTTTGTCTATAAGAGACCAATGCATGTGCATACTAAGAAGTGTGTGAATGTGTTATACCAAATGTTTGAACTATGATGCAGGGACACACACGTATGAATTGTGTGTGTGTGCGCTAACGCCTTGCAAGAGGATAGAAGTCGAAGTATACCTTTAACGCTTTCACCTCTTGAAGACGACATTTGCACTAGACATTGCTCTTCACCTTTTAAGCTTCTTTTCTTCCAAGAACATCCTAAGCAACAACTAATACAAATATAGAGCATTTTACAATGGAATCAAGTCAATACAAATCATGAACCTTACATTGACCATACACCAAAATTAGGTAAAATCAGTTAAAATCTATTCACCCCCCCCCCCCCCCCCCCCCCCCCCCATCCCCACCCCCACCCCCACCCCACTCTAGATATATGTTGTACACATTGTTAATTTGTTTCATTGAATCACTCAAATCGGATGAGAAATGAGTGAGATATGTGTTTGGAAGTTGGGAAAAGTTGAAAAATGAGAGGGAAAAGAGATTTAAAGGGAGGGAAGGTGACATGGAGAGAAGGGAATCTCAGGCAAGCAAGGTGGCCTTTCCTATAAGATGGCCATGCGCCTCCTCGGGGAAGGGTGGCAAATGGCCTTTGGCCATTTCTTTCTTCCCTCTTACTCCTCTCACGTTCTTTAACCGTTCTCCGGCCTTCGAACTCAGAATTTGAATCCATTTTTGGATTACGAACTGTAACTCTCTCATGAATATGGATGTGTATAAAACTATCACAAAAGATATTAAAATTGACTCGATACACAAGGACGAAAACCATGTACGATAAATGTACGGAAAGTTTCATAACTTCCAACTCGGAACTCGAAAACTAATGAATGGGTAACCAAAATGAACAAAACTCAGTAAAGAATAATATGAGAACATATTCAAGTCTGATATCACAAAAACACAAACAAACAAACACCTGAACACACAAGTATGCCATTTCCTAGATATTGTCGTAGAACATGCATTTTACAAAATTTGTCAATTTAAATCTAATGCTTGTGCATACAAAGATATGTGTGTGTATGTGTTATACCATTTGAGCACAATGATGCAGGGACACATATGGACACAATGTATGTGTCTGTGCCTAAGCCTTATAAGAGGAATGAGGTCTAAATATACCTTTGATGTGCAATGAAGCTTGTTCCTCTTGAAGACTCTATCTTGCTTGAAGCTTGAATAACCATAAATCTTAGACAACTAATTAATACAAGTGAAACATTGTTTTAATATGGAATTATGTCAACATGATTCAAAAACCTAACAGTAATTCGTTGTTCTAATAAGTACTTCAAACTTCTTTGATCTGTTTGAACAACAAAGGGTTTTCCTAAGAGGTATGGGTGCCATTTTCGTATCGCCTTTGTTAGGAAGTATGCCTTAAAGCAAGGGTTTTTTTTTTTTCTCTAACAAATCATTTGATATCAATCAAAGTCTTTTGTTTACAAATAAATTATGTAGCATTTATAAATCTTTTATTATATATATCCAAAGCAAAATATTTTAGGGATCCAAGACTAAAAGAAACATAAAGAATTATTCAGATAAAGAAGTTTATGTGTGGTAGACATAGTTCTTTTTTAGTCTAAAAGTGTTTAAAACTTAAGATACATGCTGGACACATTATCTTGATTAAAGTTGTGGGTCTTTTGTTTTCAATTGGGAAGTGATGAGTCTAGAATTACTAAGTGAAAGACTTTGAACAAAAGACCTAGTACATATGATGTATTGAACGAATCAAGTGAATAGTATGTTTCAATTTTACTGTTAATGGAATAATACATTCACAATAGAGCAATTGAAATATCTATCTTAATCCTGAGATAAATAATGTATCATATGTATTATGAGTTGTAACGTTTGAGCTATCAATGGGTACGACCACAGAATAACGGTTTAATTCAGATAGTTTGGCGCTATTGATTCATATGTTATTGCGAACATATATTTATAGATATGGACATCATGGCTCCTATAATCTAATAAGAGTAAATACCACATTATGGGTCTTATAAGGACTTGGATAATAGATCTTGTTACCGAGTATTTAATAAGGAGTTATTGAATCATGATTTATGATAAATCAAAATTATCCAATAGACGTAAGGACGGTCCTAAGGAATAAAATAATTAATAATCCAATGATCAAAAGGCATTTTAATTATTGGTATTTTTTTTATGAAGATACATATTTCACACAATTGCTTTGGATAAAATATTTAATATATTTTATTTTAATTCAAGAGTGCAATTTCAGTTTTTTAGTGGACTAAACTGAAATTAATATATTTGGGCTCAATTAATTAAGAGTTAATTGGTACTTGGGCAAAATATATTGGAGCTTGTAATTAAAATAACTCGTGGATCCCCAAACTTCACAAGTTAAATTGGATCATCTAAAAGGAACCTATTAGACTCAAATATTGGGTTCCAAGACAAAGACCCATCTTACTTTTTTTATTTTATTTCCCATTAGAAATGGAAAATAAATCAAAATAGGATTTTGATGGAAAAATAAATAAAATAAAATAAAAAGGAAAAAAACTTCTAATAAGATTAGACTTACTAAATCACAATAGGATTTGTGATTCTTATGTCCGATGAAAAAACAAATTATTATTTTATATACCTATAAATAGGTGGCTTAAGAAAAAGAACAGATTTACATCAAGCTTTTCATTGGTGTTGACACAAGCTTGAAAGTAAGTTGTAAGTTTTAAATTCGATTTCAGCTTTTAATCTTTTTCTTTAAGTCTTGTAGGTGGATTTACACTCTGGTTCAAAGAAAAAAGAGCCCACACTCCTAGGTGATTCGATTTTGTGCTAAGTGCAGAATGTTTACGGAGACTAAACTTTAAAGGCAATCTCTAAATTAATTCAATTTGCATTACGTTTAGAATATGATCCATCGATGTTTTGAAGTTTTTTTTTTTTTTTAAGTTCCACAAATACATTTATTTTCAAAACGGTTATTTTTCCATACAGCCTTAACAATTGTTAGCATCTCTTTATCGTAAGTTGAAAGAGCCAAGGCTGATAGGCTCACTAAAGAAGGCAATTGGCCAGTCTTGTTGTGTGAGAATGGCTCTTATTATTATTCCGCAAGCTTCACATTCTAATACAAATGGATGCGAAAAGTCAGGTAAACTAAGAACATGTGAAGTGGTGAGTGCTTGCTTTAACTGAGAAAAGGTTGCAGCCACTTCTGGGTTCCATTTGAAGCCGTATTTGGATAGCAACCGGGTTAACAGAGCAATGATAGTACTAAACCCTCTAATGAACTTGTGATAGTACCCTGCCAGTCCTAAGAAACCACATACGCCCTTTACTGTAGGCATCGACCAGTTAAGTACAATTGGAACTTTGGTCGAGTCTACGACAACTTCTTGTAATGAAATGAGGTGGCCCAAAGTATAGATTTACACCAAGCTTTGTCATTCTCAATGGCGTTGACACAAGCTTGAAAGTAAGTTGTAAGTTTCAAGTTTCAAATTTGATTTGAGCTTTTAATCTTTTTCTTTAAGCCTTGTAGGTGGATATACACCCTGGTTCAAAGAAAAAGGAGCCCATTGATCGGTCATTTATTGTATATGTTTTTTATCCCCATTCCTCCAATCAATTGCTTGTTTCTTGAGTCTTTTTGGGATTTAATTTGTGTGTTTGAGCATTTTTCAGGTTATTGAATCCAAATGATATGTTTGAAGTATTTCAGAGAAAAAAAAGGTGATTTTGGTAGATTTGAGGGACTTTTATGCAAATGGCCATCAACCATCATGAAAGACCGCTGTCCATTTTCACACAGCGGCATGCAAGCAGTGCAAAAACAGTGTAGACCACTGCCAAACCGCTCTGGCTCTCGCAGCGGTAGCCCGTCACAGTGCAGATCATCCATGTTACGGGGCCCATATCTCTCAGCTCCGATTGAACTGTATGTACTACCACCTATGGATTTGAAGCCCCGGAAGTCTAGTTTCCAACCCAATTTACGGCTTGTCAATCCGAATTTTCTAGAAGAGGTTATGCCCGTTTTAGTGCCCAAAAGTCAGATCAGTCAATCATAAAATCCGCGAATACTTTCGGGATTTGTTTCGCAAGTTGTCGGAATGGGAAATATTACCTTCTTAGACATGTGTGGGAGTCTTGGGAAGCAAGTAGACATCTAATCCTTATCTTCCTTCAATAAGTAATCAATTTGGATGGATTAGGAAAGAAATAGAATTCCAAATAGGCTTGTATTCTCAAAGGGAATAGAATTCCTTGTTGTTTTAGGTCTTGGCCTTGCTTCTACACCTATTTAAACCCCTTGTAAACCTAATTTCGGGAGAAGAGAGGGAGACAAGCTGGAGAGCCAGCCAAGGGAGGTCCCAAACCACCAAGGGGGCCGTCCCCCATCACCATCATTCATCTTTATACATAGAAGATTCGAAGACGAAGGAGTTGCCAACATTGGAGATTTGAAGAATTCGTTGAAGACGTTCAATGGGTTTTATCTTTTTCCCCTCTTGTTTCTTTGTTTCTAATATGTGTAACTAACTCCATACTAGGGAGTCAATGTGAACCTCTATGAATACTCTTTGTTAGAATTGACTATATTTCCATTAATTCAGGTTTTGATTCATTCAATTCATCATATAACTTAATTATTTATTCTTGTTGATGCATAGTTTTATGCTAGGTAGGAATTTAGGGTTTTTGATTGTGATTTATATCTCATGTGTTTGAGTTAAATTAAATTATAATTGAGAGCTAATATTTAATTGAATGAATAAAATTAGCAACCCCAAGTTTTTGGGACGCAATTTTGGTTCACTTGTTCTTGTGCTTAATGGGTTTTTGGTTGTGATTCATATCTCAAGTTTTTGAGTTAAATTGAATTGCAGTTGAGAACACTTGATTCATCCCAAGATCATACGGTAACAATCATAAATAAGATAAGAACGAACCCTTAACTTGAGTTACATCTTTTATCAAAAGTCAATTCGAAGCATTGAGTAGACATAGACCTGGCACTGTTCCGGTTGGAACCGCCGGAACCGGAACCGGAAAAACCGGAACCGGAACCTGAACCGGCGGAGACTGGTTCCGGTTCCGGTTCAAGAGTTTGGTCGAACCAGCGGTTCGAACCGGATTGGAACCGGCGGTTCCGGTTCCGGTTCGAACCGCCGGTTCGCACAATAATTTTTTTTTTTTTTTTTTTTTTTTCTATAAACACCACCCCCTTTCATTTTTCCTCACACCAATTTCTTCTGAATTCTCTAATTCTAATTTCTCTCCAATGAGAGAATAGAAAAAATTTACCTTAAAAAAAAAAATTTGCGGTAAAATTGTTTTATATATGCCTTCAACTTTGAAAGGCCATAACTTTGTGCTCGGATGTCCGAATCAGGTAATTTTTTTTTTGAAATCACATAGAACGATGCAAGGAATGCGATGGGAGCAAGTCCAAAGGGCTTGTGCCCACTTTTCGAGCCCTAAAAACCCCTTTTTCATCAAAAAAAAGTGTTTTTAAGTGTTGTGTCTATTTCGAACCTCGTTTAAACCTAGTAAGAAACCTTTTCCTCCCGATCCCACACCACATCTGTGCCCGTCTTGGTCCGGAGAATTACTTTAACATCAGGCCTTGTGTAAATGGACACGTTTTTAAAAAATCCTTTATACTACTTATAGTTTTTGTTTGAAATATTATACAAGTATTGAATGTGGCTTTAGTGGCTAGTTTAGTTTGTATTTTTCTTTTGCAACCATGGTTCAAGCATCCATAAGAACCCATAAATTGTCATTTGTAATTTTATTTTATAATTTAATTTAATTTTGTAATTTGTCATTTATATATTTTATTTTATTTTATTAGAGAAGTTTTTTTTTTTTTTTTTTGTAAAAACAAAAAAAAAATGAAAAAAAAAAAAAAAAAAAAAAAAAAAAAGGTTCAAAACCGCCGGTTCCAATGGAACCGGAACCGGAACCGGCATATAGCGGTTCCGGTTCCGGTTCCGGTTCCGGTTCCATCAAACCGCGGAACCGGAACCGCCGGTTCCGAACCGGAACCGGAACCGGACCGGAACCGTGTCACCACTAAGTAGACATAGTTGGGGAGCATTGATGACCTAGTCCTCTCACCTCTTGATCACATTCACATATTCTTTTTTATTGTTTTCTTAGATAATTTGGTTCTCAATCAATCAATCACTCAATCATCTCTCTTGGATACTGTTAATTGCTTAGCTTTAATTAGGATTAGTCATAACTAGTAGATCACTTTTCCTCGTGGGAACGATCCCTACTTGTCGCTGTACTTATCTCACGATTCGTACACTTGCGAGTTAGGTTTTTATAACACGATCTTTACACATCAAATTTTTGGCGCCGCTGCCGGGGAATAGTTGAATTTATTGGTTATTTCTAGTTTTAGTTTTAGTTAATAGTTTTAGTTCAATTTTTTTTTTCTTTCTTTCTTTCCTTTTTTTTTAGCTTTTAGATTTTGTTTTCTTTTTATTTTCTTTTTCTTTTCTTTCTTTTCAGGAACAATGGACTTCTATGAGCAACACGCTTATGATGAGGATAGTGAAGCAATGAATGAACTTATTATGAAACTAGTTGTTGCAACGGAACAAATGGTGGAATTGAAATCTATGATTTTTGCAAGAGAACAAACCCAAGCAATGAATTCTTACAATCCGTGGCCAATCAATGAAATAAATACCTATGAGTAGCTGGTCTCACCATCACTTAAGGAAGCATTCAACAACATCATGCAATCCATTCAACAACTTTGGGATGAAACTGCCACCATGCCTTCTTATGGTAAGATTGTCGAGAGATATGAATTTTCTGATGATTTTTCTAGTGTTGCAGATGAAGATGAGGAGATGGTAGATGAAGAGGAGGAAACGGAAGAAAAAGTTAAGGAAGCGGAAGATGTACCTTTCAAGGAACCGCTCCTATACAAGGAACTCAAGCCTTATGTTCCTCCCATTACTTTCCCGAGCCAACCGAAGCAAGATGATGTTGCCACTTTCCCTTTGAAGGGTGAAGAAGTAGAAAAAGAGGAGACGGAAGAAAATGTTAAGGAAGCGGAAGATGTCCCTTTCGAGGAACCACTCCTATACAAGGAACTCAAGCCTTATGTCCCTCCTATTACTTTTCCGAGCCACCTACAAAAAAGCAAGTGGAATAAGTGGTTTTCTGAACTTATTTCATCACACTTAATTGTGAACATTTACTTGCCTTTGCTTATTGTGTGTAGGAACATGCCGATGCGCGAAAAGTTTTTCCAAGACCTAATCACATATAGGCGCAAATTCGAGACATTGGAGTTTGGATAATTTGTCCTTGCATCCGTCTTGCCGAGACGTTAAATTAAGCGCTTGGTGGGAGGCAACCCACCTAGGTAATTTGTTTTTGTTTTTGTTTTTAGTTTTTAGTTTTCTTGCTTGTGTGTTTTGTGTTTCAAGTTCTTGCCTCCCATGCTTTTTCTTTATTTGTTGTCCATGCTTTTAATGTCATACAAACATTGAGGACAATGTTTAGATTAGGTTTGGGGGTGTGAATTCGTGTTTGTTTTATTCTTTGAAAAAATATGCGAAAAACGTGCTCTGTTTTGAAAATTTTTGAGGCAAACGTTTTGTTAAAACTGTATTGATTGGTGAAGAAATAAATTTTTCTGTCTGTGCTGGGTTCTTCAATTTTTCAATACGAATCTAACGGTATAAAGAACGTAAATTTCTGGGCGGTGGTTTAAAAGTTATGAATGTTTCTTCGACCAAAGGTCATGGGCAATGCCCTGTTGAGCGAAACAGTGCGTGCACTGTTTTCGTCGTCTGTTTTCTCACTTTTCCAATGCGAATTTTGAAATGTTGTCCAAATGAAAAGTGTGCGTTTGCATGTCTATTATCTTGTGCTAAATTTTCGTTAACTTTTGTTAATTTATTTGAGAGATATGCATTAATGAACAGACGTAGGTCAATTTTGAAAGTCATCAGTTTTTGAATTTTTGCCCTCCATATTGAGATGCTTCTTTTGTGTGCTTTAAGAGCCGTAATATATGTTTTATTCACTGAGTTTAAACTAACTTCTTGCCACTTAGAGTAGTGCATTGCATTTTTCAAAACTTATGACATGCTCTTGATGTGATGGTGGATAGGAAGCTTAGTTGGATTGTCATGATTAATAGTGGAGACTACCCTTGTGAGTTCACTAAACCAAAAAGCGTACATAAATGACATATTATGAGGGTCCTGTTGTTTCTACTCTTTAAACACTCAGTAGGTTCTTAGCATTAGATTCGATCTCTATAGGTTGTACATTGAGCATTAAAGAACAATTCTCATAAAAAGATATCACATGTGGACTTTGCTCTTGATTTGGTTGAACCATTAGAAGTGATATAGGCAATGTGTGTTTGAACTCACTTAAAAGGCCTTAAATATTTCCTACCTTATGTGTGTGCTCCATAGCCCTGTTTGAAGCCAAACACAATGAGCCTTTTTCTTTCATCACCCACATTAACTTAACCCCAATAAACCATAATTTAGCCATACCTTATAGCTTGGGATCATATAGAGAAAGTGATGAAAATGATTGAAGGGAGTTCGAAATGGGTGACTCGTGATGTGCATGTACCAAGAAAAAGAAAAAAAAGCAAGAAGACAAACACCAAAGTGGTGTCAAGAAGAAATGTATTGAAAAATTGTTGTATTAAAAAAAAAAAAAAAAAAAAAAAAGAGAATAGAATGTTAATGAGTGCAATGAAGTCAATTTAAATTGCAAAGCTTGTATCTACTCAAAAGGAGTTCGACAAAGAGAGAAAGGTGAATTTTGAAGAATTGGACAACAGCAAGTGGCATCATCCCACTTGTAAAGGAGACCAAGAGACTTGTGCGAAGCTGAAAAGGTAATGAAAGATTCTCATGGTATGATCCAAGGTTTTTGAATTCCAATTTTCCGTTCTTTCTTAACCTTCACCCAATGGCCCCGTTACAACCAAAGAAAAGACCTAATTGATCTTTTGGGGATGCTAGCTCAAGAGTAAGGTAAACATGTGCTCTATCTTGTTCTTAATGTTTGATTCTTTTCATGAGATCTTTTGCATACAAATCAAGCGTTCTTTCAATGATATATTCATATGCGATAATAACTTGAAATTTCTTGTGCATAAATTCCATTCGCATATGCTTGATGAGTGTATTTGCCTAGGTTCTGTGTGAAAATATGAGCAATATATTGTGAGAATTAGAGTCGAGACGAATTATATCTATGGCCTTTTGACAATGTGTCTTTGAAGCTAGAGTATCTTGAGCATGGGCTTTTCATTCAAACTAGCAATGCATTCAATTTTGTGACTTAATTTTAGTCTTTACTTATTGGCTCTAGCATGCATTGGCTTTGAATGGTACATGTGAGTTTGCATCTTGATTATTTGGTTTTTCACAGAAATATGTTTGTGGGTAGCATTGCTGTAAACCCTTAGGAGACAAAACTCCTCCTACTAGGGACACCTAGAGGTTTAAAGGCTTGTAGCATACGCTCAATGCTATCGTGTTCCCTACGAAAGTGGCTTACTTTGTATTTTTATTTTTAGTTTAGTTTTTAGGTTTTGTTTTTATTTTAGTTTTGCTCGAGCACTAGCAAAAGATAGGTTTGGGGGTATTTGATTAGTCATTAATTGTATATGTTTTTGATCCCCATTCCTCCAATCAATTGCTTGTTTCTCGAGTCTTTTTGGGATTTAATTTGTGTGTTTGAGCATTTTTCAGGTTATTTAATCCAAATGATATGTTTGAAGTATTTCAGAGAAAAAAGGTGATTTTGGTATATTTGAGGGACTTTTATGCAAATGGCCATCAACCATCATGAAAGACCGCTGTCAATTTTCACACAGCGGCATGCAAGCGGTGCAAAAACAGTGTAGACCGCTGCCAAACCGCTCTGGCTCTCGCAGCGGTAGCCCGTCACAGTGCAGATCATCCATGTTACGGGGCCCATATCTCTCAGCTCCGATTGAACTGTGTGTACTACCACCTATGGATTTGAAGCCCCGGAAGTCTAGTTTCCAACCCAATTTACGGCTTGTCAATCCAAAGTTTCTAGAAGAAGTTATGCCTGTTTTAGTACCCGAAGGTCAGATCAGTCAATCATAAAATCCGCGAATACTTTCCGGATTTGTTTCGCAAGTTGTCGGAATGGGAAATATTACCTTCTTAGACATGTGTGGGAGTCTTGGGAAGCAAGTAGACATCTAATCCTTATCTTCCTTCAATAAGTAATCAATTTGGATGGATTAGGAAAGAAATAGAATTCCAAATAGGCTTGTATTCTCAAAGGGAATAGATTTCCTTGTTGTTTTAGGTCTTGGCCTTGCATCTACACCTATTTAAACCCCTTGTAAACCTAATTTCGGGAGAAGAGAGGGAGACAAGCTGGAGAGCCAGCCAAGGGAGGTCCCAAACCACCAAGGGGGCCATCCCCCATCACCATCATTCATCTTTATACATAGAAGATTCGAAGACGAAGGAGTTGCCAACATTGGAGATTTGAAGAATTCGTTAAAGACGTTCAATGGGTTTTATCTTTTTCCCCTCTTGTTTCTTTGTTTCTAATATGTGTAACTAACTCCATACTAGGGAGTCAATGTGAACCTCTATGAATACTCTTTGTTAGAATTGACTATATTTCCATTAATTCAGGTTTTGATTCATTCAATTCATCCTATAACTTAATTCTTTATTCTTGTTGATGCATAGTTTTATGCTAGGTAGGAATTTAGGGTTTTTGATTGTGATTTATATCTCATGTGTTTGAGTTAAATTAAATTATAATTGAGAGCTAATATTTAATTGAATGAATAAAATTAGCAACCCCAAGTTTTTGGGACGCAATTTTGGTTCACTTGTTCTTGTGCTTAATGGGTTTTTGGTTGTGATTCATATCTCAAGTTTTTGAGTTAAATTGAATTGCAGTTGAGAACACTTGATTCATCCCAAGATCATACGGTAACAATCAAAAATAATATAAGAACGAACCCTTAACTTGAGTTACATTTTTTATCAAAAGTCAATTCGAAGCATTGAGTAGACATAGTTGGGGAGCATTGATGACCTAGTCCTCTCACCTCTTGATCACATTCACATATTCTTTTTAATTGTTTTCTTAGATAATTTGGTTCTCAATTAATCAATCACTCAATCATCTCTCTTGGATACTGTTAATTGCTTAGCTTTAATTAGGATTAGTTATAACTAGTAGATCACTTTTCCTAGTGGGAACGATCCTTACTTGTCGCCGTACTTATCTCACGATTCGTGCACTTGCGAGTTAGGTTTTTATAACACGATTTTACACATCACCCACACTCCTAGGTGATTCGATCTTGTGCTAAGTACGGAAGATTTATGGAGACTAAACTATAAAGGTAATCTCTAAATTAATTCAATTTGCATTACGTTTAGAATACGATCCGGCAAGGTTTTGAACTTTTTTTTTTTTTTTTTTTTTTTGTAAAGTTCCGCAAATACATTTATTTTCAAAACGATTATTTTTTTCTCTATAATTGGTATCAGAGCCTGGTTGTTATATTGTAAAGTACATCTTAAATTAAATCTTCCTACAAATCCTTAAATTTCTTTTATAAGCGTGTTATGTTAGAAGGGATGGCATTATAGGGTTTATTCTATATATGTAATAATGAATATGTATATGATGCATGAGATTAATTATTATTGCAATTTTGATCTTATTTATGGCCTAGAGTTTTATGTGTAATTTTCCGTTATCAATTGTAGCAAGAAGGGTGGTCTATCATTGCCATGTTTCCTTCTTGATAGATTTAGTTTTTACTTTTTGTTAAGTCCTTGAAAATACACGGAGTGTGTCTAATACAACCTAGAAGGGGGGGGGTGAATGGGTTGTTAATCGATTATTTACCAATTTTTTGATTAGTCAATATTAATCACAATTAACCCAAACAAACAATCAACAAAAATCAAATGTAAAGTGCAGAATTAAAAGACACTTGAATTTTGCATGGGAAACCTTCAACAAGGAAAAACACATGGGACTAGCCACGCTAGCCACTTAGTTACAAAACTCCACTATTTGAATAATTGTTTACAACCTAAGTTGACCACCACGTTATACTTCAAGATTCGTAACACAATCTATTTTACCCACAAGTTTTCAATAGTGAGCCTTGACAAAATGCTTGATAACCAACCATTGGTTCCAAGACTTCACTTGCTTATGCAATTACCACATGTAGCCACAAGACTTTGCCTCATTTAAGAGAATTAAAGTCTATGTGAATATGTATGAATATTCCAAATGCAATAATGTGTAAGACCACACACAAAATGCTTAACTAGGAATTTAAAGATACAATCAATAAATCTTAATTATCAATGTCTAAATGTAGAAACACAAAGATTTAGCTAGATGACATAAATAGCATACAATCCTAGCTATCAAACAATGCCTACATGCCCATACATGTTGACTCAATTAGATGTGTAAAGAAATTCCAACAACCTAATTGTTAATAAACCACACGCATTATTCCAACAACCTAATTGTTGACTCAATTAGATCTTAGATTTGTGTTGGCTTGATCCATTGCAAAACACTCTTTATTTGTAATGGTTAGTTGCTTAGGTGGTTCTTGGTGAAAAGAAACTTCAAAGGAGAAAAACAACTTCTCATGCAAATTTCGTCTTCAAAAGGATAATCGCTTACTTGAATGCTAAGGTATCAAGATATTTCTTCCTCTTGCAAGGCGTAAGCGCATACATACACAATTCATACATGTGTGTCCCTGCATCGTTGTGCTACATTTGGTATAACACATTCACACACCTATTGAAGTATGCACATGCATTAGTCTCATATTGACAAACATTGTAGAATTGCATGTTCTATGACTATCTCTAGGAAATAGCATGCTTGTGTGACTTTGTGTTTATTTGTTTGTGTTACTTTTGTTTTGGACTTGAACACAATCTCATATGATTCCTTATTGAGTTTCGGTCATTTCAGTTACTCACTCTTTAGGTTTCAAGTCCAAACTAGGAAGCTACGCTACTTTACGTTCTCATACGTTGAGTTGTCTTCGTCATCGTGTATCAAGTCAAATTCTCAACCTTTTTGCAAAGTTTCATAATCATCCATGTGAGTGAGTGAGTCACAGTTCGTAATTTGAAAATGAATTCGAATTCAAATTCAGAGTTCGGAGGCCAGAGAACGGTCGAAGAACGCGAGAGGAGCGCGAAGGAGGCAATGGCCAAAGGCCATTTTGCACCATCTTCTTGTGAGGGCGCGTGAGGCTCACGAGAAGGCCACCTCTCTGCCCCCATGAGGCTCATGCGCCTCTCACGAGGTGGGTTGTGTGGCCTCTTTTGATTGGCCACCGAATCCCTCTCTTCTCCATCTCTTTTCCCTCCATTTATATTCGAAAATTTTGCAGAATTCTTTACAACTTTTGATCATATCTCTCTCATTTCAACTCCGACTCAAGTGATTCAAAAGCCAAAAATGTTGGTCTTGAAGAGAGGAACAAATCCCCAAGCATTTTTAGAGCCAAAGGATTTTGTGATTTTTTACAGTAAGCAGATTTCAGTCCGAGATTCATCATTT
The DNA here is from genome assembly GCA_008009225.1 of Acer yangbiense. NCBI lineage: Eukaryota > Viridiplantae > Streptophyta > Magnoliopsida > Sapindales > Sapindaceae > Acer > Acer yangbiense. Next base: position 8,650,432 of record CM017772.1, on the reverse strand, counting down.
GTAGGTAAAACATCTTCTTCTCACTTTCTCTTTTGATCATCTCATTTAATCTTCCTATTTGATAGATGAAATGTGTTAAGAATGATGTTAATTCATATTCTAGGTTTGTTTGATTGATTGATTATTGAGTTTTAGATTTGTGATCTATTTTGAATATCGTTTAGCTAAACTTGATTCACATGAAATTGATTCTAGATTTGTTTTGTATGATGTGCTTTATGATGATTTCTAGGTTTAATTTCATGATCTAAGAACTAGGAGTTTTGAGCTTGATATTGAATATTCTAATCTTGTTCTTATTGATTAATATGCTTTGATTTCTAGATAACTTTGTGATTGAGTGTTGATAGCATATTCTAGTTGTCTCTTGCATATTCATAGAGCTTGTGTGATCTACTTGTTCTATTTGATTGTGTTTGCATCATTTGCATCACTTAGATCATTTTGCCTTGCAAAAGGTTGAAGTCTCTTTCACAGTGAGTGACGCTTTGCTTAGACCAAGAAGACTTGACTAGGACATGTGGTCCGGATAGTTAACCAAGAAGTCTTAGCTAGGAATGTGATACTCCGGATGGTTGAGCTAGGAAAACTTGACTAGGATCTTTGTGATCCGGATAGCTAAGTAAGAAATCTTCCTAGAGACGTGAGCGTCTTGGATAGGAAGTTGCTTCATTGAGGTGTAGGACACATCTTGGATAGGGAGTAGGGAAAGTGATTCACTTGACCTTGAGGGTAAACTAGAAGTTGATTGCATTGAGTGTGTATCTCTTCTTATTCATTGTGAATTGCTTGTCGGTGGTTGTGGTATCAACTAGTGGATGTTTCCTCTTAGGAGGTTTTACCACGTAAAAATACTTGTGTCACATTTCGCTTTAAGTTTAATTATCTTCCATATCATATATTGATTGCATCACTTGTATATTGTTTTCTGCTTTTGTTGATTAAAACAAATCATTTTGTTAGACACACCAAGTGTGCACTTCATTGTTGTATTGAGAAAAAGTATTTTGGAAGAATTTGGGCCTATACCTAATCACCACCCCCCCCCCACCCCACCCTCTAGGTGTATATTACAATATATTGCTTAAGAGAATTTCAAAGGAAAAGAAGTAAAAGAATAGGAAATCACCCTTGGGCCACCTTCTTTAATGCTTGATCCTTACTTGCCTTATTGCTCCTTGTGCAAAGAATGGTAGATGAGGATATGTCTAGATGGATGGATGGATGTCTAATGGGTAGTGACAAATATGGGGAATGTAGAGAATGGGAAGAGAGGAATGATTGGGTTAAAGTAATCTAGATTTGGTGTTGAGTTTGGGATGGAAAAGATAGTTCAAGTTTAGAGATAGATGAAGGTGAGTTAGGGTAAAATGGAGGAGAGAATGCTATTCTAAATCTCATAATTTCATCTATAGAAAAGCTCCTTTTTCAAGTTGGAGAAGACAACTATTTATATGGCTCAAGATTCTGTCCTGTAACCGCAAAAAATTACTGAGGTGTCATGTGTCGCGGTCATGGTTTCGCGGTTTTAAAGACAGCAATAGTGCTGCGACAGATGGTTATACAGTCTTCGATATGGTTGTCGTGGTCATTTTTCATCTTTTTCACGGTCTTGGAGACAACAACACCTAAACAGCTATAATTGGATCTGAGATCTCATGAGTGGTCTTTGTTTGACCACACAGCGATGCTAGACCTGATTGATTTCTTGATTTTCCTTTTCTCTGTTGCGGTTTGGCTTTACAGCGAGAATGCACCGCGACAAAAGACTTGATTGATTTATCAGTTTTTACAACTCTCTATCGCGGTGTCCTTTACAACGACCCTTAAACAATGACATTTGCTTGGCCTTGATCTTCATTGCTTTAAGCCCTCCGTCGCAGTGTGCATATGGTGACATTGAAATAACGAGAATGCCCTGTTTTTCCCTTTTTGTACTTTTTGTATCAAATTCTTTTCCATCTTCACAAATGCCCTTGTGGCACTAATAATCCTAAAACACTTGATTAACGTTGTGGTGAGCTTAACCTGCTCGCTACATGAGATTTTTTCTGGCGAGTTACCTCATAAATTGGTGAGCAAGTATGGCTACTTGATGCTTGTGAAACAAATTATAGCACGGTGTGTATAAAGCTATCTAGAGGGGGGGTGAATAGATTTTACGCTTTTTACCCAATTTTTCGTGTTAGTCAAAATTACGAAAATGCCCTCAAGATAATATAACCAAGCAATTGTAATATGGTGCGGAAATTAAAACAACACTTGGTTTTTACGTGGAAACCCTCACGGGAAAAACCACAGGCTATGTAAGTAAGCCACACTCGAACCTCGAATCCACTAAATGTGCAAACGATTACAACCTAATCCCGGAAGTAATCACACACCTACCTAATCCCGGTATGAGTGAACCTAGTCCTATTTGCTTGCGATCTAAGCAACCTAATCCCGGTTGCTACACACAAGACTTACTTTCTCTAGAAGAGAATACAACCCTAAGTGAATATATGAAAATATCCAAAATGCAACATAAAGCAAGGGAAACCCTATATGCTTATCTAAGATGATTAATATGCAATTAGAACAATCCTAGATATCAAAACTAAATGACATGTCAATTAGTTTAGCTAATCAATATTAAGCACAAAACCTAATATGCTAGCACAATACAAATTCTCAAACATACATCATACTCATCTCAATATTGTATCCAAAGCATACAAAATAACAAACAAGTAATTAATTGAGATTGCTAGATAAGAGAAACACAAAACATGTAAGATATTAGTGAAAAGCTTACCAAGCAAAGTATGATGAAGATTCCATGCAAGATGACATCTAGAAGATCAAGGATGATGCTAGATGATGATTGATGATCATGAAAAAGTGTTTGAGTAATCAAAAATTGAGTTCTTGGAATTTTTCTTCTCTTTGAAAAATATCCTAAGTATGATTTCTGAATATGAACTCTCTTAATTGACCTAAAGTCAAAGTGGCATATATATAGGGGGCCAAATCAAAGTGTGGTCGTTTAAGTAAGTTTCAAAGAAACGCGCCGATCGGCGGTTTCAATCGGCGGCCAGGCCGCCGATAATGACCGCCGAATTGAGCTCGTGAAGAACAGAGCAAAAACGGCAGTTCATTCGGCGGTTTCGTGACTGCCGATTCCAACCGCCGAATCAAAACAGAGAGATTAAAATCAATCAGGTATGAACGGCGGTTTCGAACGGCGGTTTCGTGACCGCCGATTCAACCGCCGAATTAGACTGAGAGATAAATCAATCAGGTCTTGAAACGGCGGTTTCGAACGGCGGTTGTGACCGCCGATCTTAACCGCAGAAATGCTTCAGACCAATCTGGACTGAAACGGCGGTTTCATTCGGCGGCCAGGCCGCCGATCACCTAGATAGGTGAAAACTAAGGAAAAGCCAAGGGCATTCTCCATAGGCGGTCCTCGCGCTAAACCAAGCACATTCTAGTGCATGCGCGGACGTTTCTGAAAGTTATCGGGAAACGAATTACACAACAACATGACACAATTACACACAACAAAATATAATAAATAAGTGCAAGTGTGAAATGTGACAAATGAAGAGAATGCACACATATGCAATGAATGTTAAGTGTGTGTGTGCAACTAATCTCTTCAAAGAAAAGTAAGCACATAGAAATTTACCTTCGGTGCTTATCAACACGAGGTCTTCAAAGGGCTTCGAACAATAAGACCGATACTTAGGCTACCCTTACAAAGAACCCCAACATGTGGTTGTCCACGAAATGAGCCAATCAACAAATGGGAACCTTACAATCTCCCCCTTTGGCTATTTCGTGACAAAACCACCACTCACATTGATTCCTCACAAAGAAATAGAAACTACGGGACAACTATGATATTCTACAACATAAAGAGATAAGAAAATAAAACTTCAAGTCTTCAATCTTTTGTAGAATAATCACGCTCTGTAAATAAGATTTCTATGTTTTCCAATACAAGTGAAATGTGAGATTAATCAAGTGATATCAAAAACAAGCATTTGCATTTTTAGAATTTAGGCACAACATTACAAAATATATGCAATGTATGATAAATGCAATGCTCCCCCTCAAAGGGTTACTCCCCCTCAATGTGTTATCTCCCCAATGTGCACAATTGCAACACCAATTTGCATCTCCCCTTACCATATACTACTCCCCCTTTTTGTCATGATATAGGCAAAGGAGTAGTCCCCAACCGGGTCACTCATAGTAACAAGAGATAGTAGCATGCAAGATATGCATAATTAATATAAGTCACTTTATGCATCTCAATTTAATCGGAGAGAAACAAGGAGATTTATTGGAGAGAAAATGTGTGAATCAAACATGCTTTGCATACAAGACATATAGCATTCAAGTCCAAAATACAATGGTATTTGGCAAAGCAAATGACAAAGGTTTCTAATAGGAATTCAAACCAATTTCACCAATGTCATGAGTAAAGCAAGGATATAGAATACATTGATTTTAATATAAGAGCAACTATATCCAACTTTATAAACGAAACATGGCATGAGCAACTTTGCACCCTTTTTGATTTTTCCGGATAAGATATCCGTATGATAGTAGCCATGTTCAACCAATAACGAAAGAGAGACATTTGGAATATAAATTCCTTTGAACGGATACAAGATCCTTTATTCATTTTGAGTCTCATAAGCTTTCACACAAGTTTTGCATTTTTAAGAATATGCAATCATCAATTCATGCTTTTCATGTGAGCATGTTATATGAATTTCATGCTTTTTCATTTGACATTAGCATGTTATTAAAGAATCATCATGTCATGGAGATAATCATAGGTCATTCAAATCATACTTCCTATATACATCTCCTAGTCCAAAAATGCATGTTTGAACATAAATATGACATGGATTGTAAACAAGCAAGGTTCACACTTATTGAATTGAAAACATATATACATATGTGCAACCAAGCTTACTCAAGCAATTAAAAGAAGAGGCATAAGATATTTCAAATTTTTTGTAAGTGACAAGAATGCAAACTAGCTCTCTTTGCTTGAGTTCCCCATATGGGGTCAATCATAGAACATCACTCCACAAGACATATCCCAATAGATCTACTAAGAGTTTTAAATCGAGTAGCATCTAAGGGTTTAGTAAATAGGTCCGCAAGTTGATCATTAGTACCTACATGTTCAAGTACTATGCATTTATTTTCAACAAGCTCTCTAATGAAGTGATGGCGGATGTCAATATGCTTAGTTCTAGAATGTTGCACCGGATTCTTGGAAATATTAATGGCACTCATGTTATCACAAAAGAGAGTGAGAGTACCTTGGTTGAATCCGTAATCTACTAGCATTTGCTTCATCCATATAAGTTGAGTGCATCCACTCCCCGCGGCTATGTACTCGGCTTCCGCCGTGGACAAGGAAATCGAGTTTTGCTTCTTGCAAAACCAAGACACCAAGTTGTTGCCTAGAAAGAAGCAACCGCCCGATGTGCTCTTCCTATCATCACAATTTCCTGCCCAATCCGCATCACTATATCCTACAAGACTAGGATTAGTGTCAAATGAGTACCAAATCCCATAGTTGGAAGTCCCATTCACAAAGCGAATGACTCTCTTAACCGAAGAGAGATGGGACTCCTTGGGATCGGATTGGTACCTAGCACAAACTCCTACACTAAAAGATATATCGGGCCTACTTGCGGTCAAATAGAGCAAGCTCCCTATCATGCCACGATATAAGGTTTGGTCCACACTTTTACCGCTAGCATCCTTGCTTAGCTTCAAAGTGGTGCTCATAGGAGTGTCACAATGTTTGGCTTTTTCAAGACCAAACTTCTTCACAAGGTTTTTGGCATATTTGGCTTGGGTTATGAAGATCCCATTATCTAGTTGCCTAATTTGCAAACCTAGGAAGTAATTAAGCTCACCAACAAGACTCATCTCAAATTCATGAGACATAACATCAACAAATTGTTGGACCTTGGTGTTGTTGGTGGAGCCAAACACTATGTCATCGACATATATTTGAGCTATGAAAAGCTCATCATTGTCTCTCTTGATGAATAGTGTCTTGTCAACACTACCTCTTGTGTAGTTATTGTCAACAAGAAATTGAGTTAGGCGCTCATACCAAGCCATCGGTGCTTGTTTCAACCCATATAGTGCCTTCTTGAGGCGATAGACATGGTTGGGGTGGTGAGCATCCACAAACCCCTTGGGTTGTTCAACAAACACTTCCTCTTGTAAGAAGCCATTGAGGAAGGCACTCTTGACATCCATTTGGTGCAATTTGAACTTGTGCACACAAGAAATGGACAAGAGAAGCCTAATAGACTCTAAACGGGCAACGGGAGCAAATGTCTCCTCAAAGTCGATACCCTCAATTTGAGAGTACCCTTGTGCTACAAGTCTAGCCTTGTTCCGCACTATGTTGCCATCCTCATCGGATTTGTTCCTAAATATCCATTTAGTGCCTATGACATTAGTGGTCTTAGGCCTAGGAACTAGAGTCCAAACCTCATTCCTTTCGAATTGGTTTAGCTCTTCTTGCATGGCAAGAACCCAAAATTCATCATTTAAGGCTTCTTCAACCTTTTTGGGTTCAATTTGAGAGGTGTAGCAAGTATAGCTAATAAGATTAGCAAGTTGACGTCTAGTCCTAACACCTTCATTTACCTCTCCAATGATATCTTCTTTATCATGGAGTTTCCTAACCCATGGAGCGGGTTCTTTAGAGTCCAAGAGAGGAACTCTAGCAATAGGTTGTGTGTCATCATTGTTGACATTAGATGTCCCAACATTAGGAGACACCACAACCTTCTCCAAAGGAGAACCATCACTAAAAATAACCTCCTCCTCATGATCATTAGACTTGAGCCTAGTATCATCAAATACGACATTGGATGATTCCATAACACTTAGAGTCTTTAAATTGAAAACTCTATAGGCTCTACTATTCAAGGCATAGCCAATAAAGATACCCTCATCACTCTTAGCATCAAATTTGCCAAGTTGATCACGGTCATTCAAAATGTAGCATTTGCTTCCAAAAGTGTGGAAGTAGCTAACATTTGGCCTCTTGCCTTTCCATAACTCATAGGAGGTGTTTCTAGTACCGGGTCTTAGGAAGACTCTATTTCCTATATAGCAAGCCGTATTGACGGCTTCGGCCCATAGGTTCCTAGGGACATTGTTGCTAAGCAACATCACACGGGCCATCTCTTGAAAGACCCTATTTTTCCTATCAATAACTCCATTTTGTTGAGGTGTCCTAGGAGCCGAAAACTCATGGGAGATACCTAAACCATTACAAAAGGTTTCAAAGGTAGCATTATCAAATTCTCTCCCATGGTCACTTCTAATCCGTTTTATGCTTTTAATATTAGAGTTCATTTCATTTTGAAGTTTATTACAAAGCATTTTAAACTTATCAAAAGTTTCGGATTTTTCTCTAAGAAAATATGTCCATGTGAACCTAGAGAAATCATCAACACAAACAAAAATGTATCTCTTTCCACCCAAACTTTCGGTTTGCATGGGACCCATGAGGTCCATGTGGAGAAGCTCAAAAGGCTCCTTGGTGGTGAGATACTTACCCTTTTTGTGCATGCTTTTAGTTTGCTTTCCTTGTTGGCAAGGTCCACAAACACCATTGGCTTTCTTCCCAAGCTTAGGGAGGCCACGCACACACTCGAACTTTCCAAGGGTCCGTAGATCCCTAAAGTTCATGTGGCCAAGTCTTTCATCCCACAACTCAATTTGCTCATCCATGGACACATGATTAGATACAATACTAGCTTCAAGACAATAACAATTGTCGCTAGATCTCATGCCCTTCAACAAGGTTTGTCCATCGGGTTTTAGGATTGAGCAAAAATCTTTAGAAAACAAGACGGAATATCCTTCATCACTAAGATGTGAAATGCTTATTAAATTGGCTTTTAAGCCATCAACAAATAAAGCATTGGATAAGGAGGGTAATCCGGGAACGGAAATGGTTCCTTTCCCTTTAACATTTCTTTTGGATCCATCACCAAAAGTGACATTTCCACCTTCCTCCATAACAAGAGTCTCGAAGAAACTCTTGTTTCCCGTCATGTGCCTAGAGCACCCACTATCCAAGTACCAAAAATTAGAAGAATTTGCCTTCAAGGCTATTTGTGCAACATGGCAAACATTTTCATTCTTTCTAATCCACTTAGCAATAATTTTAGCTTTCCTAGTGGTCTTTGGTACATGTGCTCTACTATTTCTAGGATCATGCAAATCAATATTTTCATTCCTAGAAACATGCATCTTGGCTCTATTCTTTCTCTTTTCAATCATGCTTTGTTTTCTACACATTTTAATATATTGAAAGCAATTTGGTCTAATATGACCATCACAACCACAAAAGTGACAAATAGGGATGAAATAAGGAATCATACCTTGCCTTTGTGCACGTATGGGAGCTTGTCCATGTCTTTGTGGATAAGTGGGTTCAATCCATCTTCGTTGTTGAACCGGTCTAGGTTACTTCCAAGCTTGAGGTTGCATGATTGGTCTCTTTCCTTTGTGAGCCAATTTTGGAGGAGTGTTGGCTTGAGGGACCCTAGGGGGTTGAGCTTGAGATTTCCTTCTCGGCCCCATTTTCACTTGAGCATTAGAACATTGTCCTACTTCTAACTTCTTCCTAGGAGGTTGCACAAATGAAGTTTCTTCGTTCTTCGTTCTTCAAGCTCTTGACAAACACGGTCTTGTTAGAGGTTAAAATTTTCTTGCCATCATCATACCCAAGACCTCTCTTGTCACTTGGACTCTTTCCAACACCAAGTAAATGATCAAGATTCTTGGTGCTAGAATCTATCCTAGCCAAGGACCCTTTAACTTCTACAAGTTCCCTCTTCAAGCCTTCTTCACTTCTCTTGGATAAGTCTAACTCCTCAATTAACTTATCCTCTCTCCTCTTCAATCTTTCCACTTGTTCACTTAAGTGGTCATTGTGAGCCGAAAGTTCAAGGTTTTCTTCTCTCAACCTCTCAATCTTTCTTGTGCTTTTAAGTGCTAAATCATTGAACTCGGCATGGTATTTAGCAAGCACCTTTTGCTCCACAAATTTCTTTTTGGAACTAGAAGAGGAGTCACTTTCTACTTCACTTGAGTCATTTTCCTCTTGACTCATTTCCTCTTTCTCACTACCACTTTTGCTCTTATGTGAGGAGGCAAAAGCTAGGAGGTTAGCCATGAGCTCTTCTTCACTTGAAGACTCATCTTCCTCATTGGAGTCATCACTACTCCCATTCCAAGTGGCGGCCATCACTTTGCTCTTCTTCTTTTCATTGTGATTAGCACATTCGGGGGCAAAGTGACCAATCCCACCACGTTCAAAGCATCGGACCCCTTTCCTTTCGGTCCTCTCTTGTCTAGGCTCAAACTTCTTGAAGGAACTCTTTTTCTTCAAATCTTGTCCTCTTGACCCAAATCCCTTCTTCTTCTTGAACCCCATAACCTTGTTGAACCTTTTCACAAATAAGGCAAGGTCTTCATCCAATTCATGCTTTGCCTCATTTGCATCCTTAGATGCTTTCAAAGCTATTCCTTTAGACTTCTTAGGAGGAGTAGTGGTGCTAGGAGCCTTCCTAGACTCATATGCAAGGAGACGCCCAATCACCTCACTTGGCTTCATATCCATGTAGCCACTATTTTCTTCTATGGCCGTCACCTTGGATTCAAACCTATCGGGGAGAGATCTCATAATTTTTTGCTTAACTCTCCTATCCGAATACGGGTCTCCGAGTTGATGGCTTTGATTTACAATGTCCATCAATTTGATTTCGAAGTCATTGAAGCATTCATCCTCTCCCATCCTAAGTAGCTCAAACTGAGTTTGGAGGACTTGAAGCTTGGACTCCTTCACCACCTCGGTTCCCTCATGTGCAACTTGAAGGATGTCTCATGCCACTTTGGCAATCTGAGTATTCTGAATAAGCTTGTACTCATTCTCATCCATAGCACACATAATGGCATGCATAGCCTTCCTATTCCACTTAGAAGCCTCAAACTCTTGCGTGTTCCATTGCGCCTTAGGCTTCAAAACATCTTGTCCTCCACCCGCGGGAGTCATCATAGAGAGATCATATCCGTCTTCCACCGCCATCCATGCACGGTCATGAATTTGGCATATGTAGGATTCCATCTTCCCTTTCCATTGGGAATAGTTCAATCTGGTAAGAAGTGGAGGCCTTGTGCTAGAAGCTCCTTCGTGGCCACCACCATTTCCACCGTTTCCACTCATAGTGTTTATGAATGAATGAAATGAATGCAAATGTATGAATGATCAAAAATCACACAAAATGCAAAACACACCAAAATAAGCAATGATCACCTATGTATGTCTAGGAACCCGCTCTGATACCAATTGAAACAAATTATAGCACGGTGTGTATAAAGCTATCTAGAGAGGGGTGAATAGATTTTACGCTTTTTACCCAATTTTTTGTGTTAGTCAAAATTACGAAAATGCCCTCAAGATAATATAACCAAGCAATTGTAATATGGTGCGGAAATTAAAACAACACTTGGTTTTTACGTGGAAACCGTCACGGGAAAAACCACGAGCTATGTAAGTAAGCCACACTCGAACCTCGAATCCACTAAATGTGCAAACGATTACAACCTAATCCCGGAAGTAATCACACACCTACCTAATCCCGGTATGAGTGAACCTAGTCCTATTTGCTTGCGTTCTAAGCAACCTAATCCCGGTTGCTACACACAAGACTTACTTTCTCTATAAGAGAATACAACCCTAAGTGAATATATGAAAATATCCAAAATGCAACATAGAGCAAGGGAAACCCTATATGCTTATCTAAGATGATTAATATGCAATTAGAACAATCCTAGATATCAAAACTAAATGACATGTCAATTAGTTTAGCTAATCAATATTAAGTACAAAACCTAATATGCTAGCACAATACAAATTCTCAAACATACATCATACTCATCTCAATATTGTATCCAAAGCATACAAAATAACAAACAAGTAATTAATTGAGATTGCTAGATAAGAGAAACACAAAACATGTAAGATATTAGTGAAAAGCTTACCAAGCAAAGTATGATGAAGATTCCATGCAAGATGACATCTAGAAGATCAAGGATGATGCTAGATGATGATTGATGATCATGAAAAAGTGTTTGAGTAATCAAAAATTGAGTTCTTGGAATTTTTCTTCTCTTTGAAAAATATCCTAACTATGAATTCTGAATATGAACTCTCTTAATTGACCTAAAGTCAAAGTGGCATATATATAGGGGGCCAAATCAAAGTGTGGTCGTTTAAGTAAGTTTCAAAGAAACGCGCCGATCGACGGTTTCAATCGGCGGCCAGGCCGCCGATAATGACAGCCGAATTGAGCTCGTGAAGAACAGAGCAAAAACGGCGGTTCATTCGGCGGTTTCGTGACCGCCGATTCCAACCGCCGAATCAAAACAGAGAGATTAAAATCAATCAGGTATGAACGGCGGTTTCGTGACCGCCGATTCAACCGCCGAATTAGACTGAGAGATAAATCAATCAGGTCTTGAAACGGCGGTTTCGAAAGGCGGTCGTGACCGCCGATCTTAACCGCTGAAATGCTTCAGACCAATCTGGACTGAAACGGCGGTTTCATTTGGCGGCCAGGCCGCCGATCACCTAGAAAGGTGAAAACCAAGGAGAAGCCAAGGGCATTCTCCATAGGCGGTCCTCGCGCTAAACCAAGCACATTCTAGTGCATGAGCGGACGTTTCCGAAAGTTATCGGGAAACGAATTACACAACAACATGACACAATTACACACAACAAAATATAATAAATAAGTGCAAGTGTGAAATGTGACAAATGAAGAGAATGCACACATATGCAATGAATGTTAAGTGTGTGTGTGTAACTAATCTCTTCAAAGAAAAGTAAGCACATAGAAATTTACCTTCGGTGCTTATCAACACGAGGTCTTCAAAGGGCTTCGAACAATAAGACCGATACTTAGGCTACCCTTACAAAGAACCCCAACATGTGGTTGTCCACGAAATGAGCCAATCAACAAATGGGAACCTTACAGCTTGTTTTGTTTCTGAACACAATGCTGCCATGTTTCTTTTGCCGATTTGTGATCTGGTGACGTGGATACTCAATTCCCGCTTATCTGTGCTGATGTGTTATGCTGATTTAAAATTCCCCAATCACATTATAAGTATTTCTTGGATTGCATAACAAACACAATTCCAACTTCCAACAAAGAGATTTACAAATAGTGAAAATTGTTAAAAATGACCTTGTTTTTAACAACATACAAAATTTCAACCGTTAATAACCATGGTGGCTTCTGGTGGCCGTGCAGCTTGTTAGTTTTTGGCTTTTCTTCTTTGTGTTTTGGGTGTATGGGTTGGCCTTCGCTGCCTGCTTGTTGTTTACCTAGTTGACCTTCTTGGTTTTCTTCTGTTTCTTTTAGCTATTAAAAAATAAATAAATAAATAAGTAAAAAAAAATAAGTCAATAACAATAAATTACGAAAATACCAAATGTAAGAGCAACTCTCTTTTCTATATTCTTTAATTTCTTCTTCCTTCTCTCTTCTCTATATTCTCTTTTTTCCTTCTCATCTTCTTCAATTAGGTAATAAATCACACGCTAACACTACAAAAAAAGTGACCTACAGTGACACATTTCCTTGTGACAAATTTCAAATGTATCACATTAGGTATTATTTTGTGACAAAATTTATTATTTGTCATTATATTTTGTTCAATTGAGACTTTTAAAAAATAATTGTCACAATTAGTTAAAAAAAACTTGATAATTTGTGACAAATAATATAATTAGTCACAAAATTACCCAATAAAAAAGGAAAGATTTTATTTTATAAATAATTAGGTTCTTAAAAGGCATCAGAATCAATTTATTTTATTTTATATGGAAAAATAAATAAAAATAAAAAACTTCCACAATCGTGGTGTGGTTTTTTTTTTTTTCTTTCTTTTTTTTCCTTATTCCATCTTCCTCCCATGTCTCTTGGTTCTCCCTTTGTCACTGCTATATCTAGATTTTCTCTTTAGATTATTTTTTCCATAAATTAAAACACTTTTTAGGTTTGAAACGGTGATTCATCCACCTGTAAAAGTCACAAAGATTGTAGAAAAAATTATGCCTTGATAAAAAAAAAAAAGGTAAACTTCTCTTGATTTAATTTTTTTTTTTAGGGTTTGTTTTATTGTACTTATTTGATTTTCAGGGTCGGAATCAAATTCAAGTTTCATATAATGAAAGTTTCTTTAAATAAGGTATTTTTTTTTTTTAATGTAGAATTATATATATATATATTTAGGGATGTTTCTTAATTTTAATTTGTTTTTAATTTTTTTCTTTTTAGTTTCTCTTTTCCTTAAAAACACTTTTTAGGTTTGAAGCTGTATTTCATCTTTAGAGGTCACAAAGATTGTAGAGAAAATTCTGCCTTGATAGAAAAGGTAAGCTTCTCTTGATTTATTTTTTTTAGGGTTTGTTTCTCTTGTACTTGTTTTTCAACGTCGCAGTCTTAAATTCGAGTTTCATATATTGAAAGTTTCTTTGAATAATGTATGTTTATATATATATATAGTGGTTCTCTCATAAGGGATCTTTTATTTTAATTTCGGTAAGGACTTTGATGAAATCATATCCATTTCTATGAATTTTGATCTGAATTTTTGTGTGGATTATATCTTCAATGAAATCTACTTATGAATAAAATTTGAGAATTTTTCAAAAGCTACAACTATTTTTCTTGAATTTTCCTATATTTCGTCCATTTTTCGATGCCTTCATATTTAACAAAATCATGATAAATAGTTGTAGTACTTGAAAAATTCTTAAATTTTATTGATAGGTAGATTTCATTAAACTTATCTTCCACAAAAATGTTCAGATCAAAATTCATATAAATCGACGCGATTTCATGAAGGTCCTTACCGAAATTAAAATAAGGGATCCCTTATGAGAGAACCACTCTATATATATATATATATATATATATATATATATATATGTTTAGGAATATTTCTTAACTTTAATTTGTTTTTAAATTTTTTCAGAAACCCATAATTATTATTTCATGATTTATAGTAGTTTGTTCTTAGATTTACACGGTATATATACGGTCCCATTAGATTTACATACTTTGACTCAAAGTGTACACACTTGTCAAAACTTCTTCATAATCAGTGGTCCACATGCATTGGTACTGATATAGTTATATCAGTGTGCACTAATCAGAATGGGATCGTATATATATATATATACACATGTGTGTGTGAGTCTGTTTTTTTTCATAGAAAGCATTTAGTTTTTGAAAAAAATTTAAAAAAATAAGTAAAATGGTTTTCTGAAAAATTGTTTTCAAGTGCTTTTCTAGGAAGCACTTTAAATGATTTCTTGATTATTGAACTTTTTTAATTCCAATTAAATTACTTTTAAATTTAATTTGGATTAAAAATTATAAAATATAGACAAACTCTTTCGATTATTTAGAAAAGTTTTTTATGGTATCAAAAGCACTCTTAAATATATTATCATTTTATTTAAATCTGCACAAAGAAAACTAGGGATACATATGCATAAATATATTTGCTTAAAAATATAGTGTATATGGATAATATGATATTGACCTAATAGTATATCCCTCACACTTAGACCATTGAAGTTGTGATTTTGAATCGTGTGCTCCTCTATCAAATCCAAAATTTATTGTAATATATAGCTCACAACTCACAAGAAATGTGTAAATTTACTTTGGTTGAGACTTTTTTTTTTTCCAAGCCTTTAGTCGAGAGTCGAGACTTATTTATAAGTATCCCACATTTTTCAAGTCTTTGATTTTTAAGTTAAGGGCATTTTCATCGGTTTATTACTTTTGTACGTGCTATTCAAATTCAAACTTACTAAATTGGTGACAAACTCACAAATTTGTGCTAGGTTTTTTTTTTTTATTATTATTATTATTATTATTATTATTATTTTTAATGTATGTGGAGTGGTACTGGTGATGAAATGACAAATTAAGGAAAGATTAATTATTGTAGGTAGGTTTATGCTATTCCTGTATTTGACATGGTGGAGAGGATGATGGTGAAGAAACTCAACTTTCCACCTGGACTTGTACTCAGGCTTGTTGCTCGATCTGCTTATATATGTAGGTGAGATCATGAGTCATTGAACAACCTAGATGACTAGTATCATATAATGAATGTATCTCTTAATTAAGTATTTTAAATTACTAATTTTGACAATTATCTCATCATGAATTCATAATGGTACCTCAAATAATCTTGCAGCATTTACACTATTTGTTGGAGTCACCTTTCCATTTTTTGGAGATCTTCTTTGTTTCTTTGGAGGATTTGGTTTTGCTCCCACTTCTTATTTTGTAAGCATCCTGATGTTTTGCATCTTAATTAATATATATTTCAAGTCTTATTAGACTCTACCTGCTGAAGTAAAGAATTAATAAATTAATTAAACTGATTGTTAATTAATTCTTGCATTGCATGCAGCTTCCGAGTATAATGTGGCTGCTAATCAAGAAACCAAAAAGATTGAGCACCAAATGGTTCACCAATTGGGTAATTTTTTTTTTTTTTTTGAAGTATTAAACAATTGGGTAATTATTAAATCATACAAATTCCCAGCTTCTCCATAGCAACAACATGCATATGAGCATATCACCAATAATCCTGAGCTTCATATATTACTTACTCATGCACAACACTTTTGTTGAGTGATTACTTTCAGAGATCCCGATTGACACTGGTGCAATTCAACGTATTCTAAGTCCATTATACATTGGTGCCAATCAGAATCCCGCACTTGTAATTTTTTGCACTTTTGTTCAAACAAATTAATTTTGTGTATTTCAGGCTAGCATATTCGTTGGATTGTTCATAATGTTGGCATCCACAATTGGAGGGTTAAGGAATAGTCACTGATGCCTCCACATATAGTTTCTACACGTAAAAACTAGCTATATGAAATATATATGTTCTTCGGTGGACAATTCAGATGAAATATGATCTTCTTGGTAATTATTAATTTTATTTATTTTATTTTTTTGTGCAAGCAATCATACAAATGAAATATATTCCAAAATAATCCGATTGCATACTTTTTATTCTTATTTAGGAAATATGCACTCAAACAAACTATTGGGAACCACTTTGATTGCTACTTTGCTAGTTAGAGCTTAAATTACTAATTTACCCACAAAACTACAGACTACAGTCCTCATCCCGATACAAATTTTCACAAAAACACGAAAATATCATCAAATCACAACTCTGCATAGAATTTCATAGACAAACATATCAACGGGACAGAGATTGATATTTCAATATGAATTCGAAGAACCCACAATAAAGGGTTTCCAAAACAAGGAGCAAGCATAGATTATCAAAACGACTATAAGAGCATCTTCAATGTAAAAGTGATTTGCATACTAAAAATCGTTAATATAGCGATGATATTAAGAGACTTGCTTCCTATGTAGCATAAGATTTGATAGACAATCAATTAAAAATTTGGTCTCCAATGCTTCTGTTTAAAACACATTTATTTTTAATGACGTGTCCAATTTTTTTTCCTTTTTTATTTTATTTTATTTCCTTACCAAAAATAGATATAAAAAAAAAATTAATGTCAATTTTAAATACTTATTGAGTCAACCGAAAAAATAGCTTTGCAACAGGCCGTCTGAAAGTAGAATTTTTGTTATATAAACATGAGGTTGAATATGCACAACTGTATTGGAAATACATTTTTTTAATAGACTTTCTATTTATCCTATGTGGCATCTCTTTTATTTACAAACAACTCTTACATTAGAGATGCTCTAACATGCTTTCAACGATTCAAAAAATAATAATAACTTTAACAGGAAACAAATTGAAAAAAAAAGGAACAATGACGAAGATGTTGCAAGTTTGAAGTTTCAATGAAATAACATGAATACAATATCCCACATTGCAAGGCCACGTTAAGCACATGATGGTATTAGACATGACTGCGGTTCGGTTCCAACCGTGGAATCGAACTAGAATCGTAGGCTCCAAAACCGGTTTTTCGATTCCGAAACCGAAAATGGACTATGAATTGGAACCGAAAGGCTTTGGTTCCGGATCCGGTTCTGGTTCCGGTTCTGGTTCCGGTTCCGGTTCTGGTTCCGGTTCCGTGGTTTACAAAACCGGATCCAAATCAACAGCTCCGAACCACCGGTTCGGTTCCGATTTGGAACCGCCAGTTCCAACATTTTTATTTTTTAAAAAACCTACCTCTTTGACTCTTTCTTTCTCTAGATATCTCTCTTTCTTTCTTTCTTTCTCCAGATCTCTTTCTTTCTTTCTCCAGATCTCTCTCTCTCTTTCTTTCTTTCTTTCTTTCTTTCTTTCTTCTTAAATCTGGTTCCCTCTGATCTCTCTCTTCAATCTCGTCGTCGACGATCAACCCAAGGGTTTCAGTTTGATTTTGGGCCGTGGTCGTGGTGGTCGTGGCCTACGTTCAGAGTTCTTCTTCATCTCTCTTTCTTTGATCTCTTCTCTCTCTTCGATCTCTCTCTCTTCAATCTCTTCTTCATTCTTGTATATTTCAATTTGATTTTGAGTGGTGGTCATGGCCTACATTTAGAGTTGTTGATTTTTTGATTTTGGGTGTTGGTGGTGTGTTTTTTATTTTCTCGGTATTGACTGATGATGGTGGTGGAATGGTGAATTTGTGATTGGGGTTGATTTGTGATTTGGGGGTGATTTAAGAGAGAGAGAGAGAGAGAGAGATAACGCTGAAGATGAAGGGTTGAACATTAAAGGTGATTTGGGATATGGGTAGTGGGTTAGGGTTGGGTAATGACTAATGGGTATGGGATCTGGGTAATGGGTTGGGGTTAGCATCATGATTAAACATTAAAGGTGATTGACATATTACTTTGGGTTAACAAAAAGAAAAAAGAACCGAACCAGATAGAACCGTCAAAACCGAACTGGAACCTAGGAATCGAAACTAGAACTGCTGGTTTGGAATCGAAAATCGGAACCGAACCGGATCGTGGGCATGTCTAGATGGTATTGGATTGGATTGGATTGGATTGGGGGAAACCACAATATTTTTTTTCTGGGTGGATGCTGACAATTTCTTATAGATAAAAAATTATGCTATATAATAAATAAATGGGTTAGGTTAAACCAACACGCATACTAAACAAAAATGGTGTCTTTATTCAATACTCATAGTAGAGATCCATCATGACCCTAGAATAAAAGATTTAGTTCATGTTCGAGTTAAGTTTGTTCCCTTGATTGTGTTAGCATATTCTAAGGACCAAAAACATACCATGAGGTAGGATATGAGAAGTAGGGATGGCTAATGAGGAAATGGGGATGGATATAGGTCCCCCCCATCCCCATCCCCATTTGCCAAACCCTCCCCTAGGGATGGCTAATAGGGAAAAAGGGATGGATATAGGTCCCCCCCCCCCCCCCCCCCCCCCCCCCCCCCCCCCCCCCCCCCCCCCCCATTTGCCAAACCCTACCCCCCATCCCCATTTTCCCCATTTCCCCATTTGGGGAAAATGGGGATGGGGTAGTTTTGGGGGGAGGTCCCCCCCACCCTCATCTCCATTTTTCCGCTTTCCCCGTTTCCCCCGTTTTCCATGTATCAGTAAAAATTACATAATAAAAAAACGCACAATCCATTAAATTCAAATATAAAATAACATCCAATACAAAAATTACATAATAAAGATGTATATATAGTTAGTAAGAATAAAAATATTGAAAAAATAAAAATAAAAATATATTAATATATTATATATAATATTTGGGGGAAATGGGGAAATGGAGATGGGGAGGGGTCCCCCCATCCCCATCCCCATTTTAATTTGGGGTCCCCCCCCCCCCCCCCCCCCCCCCCCCCCCCTTAATTTCCCCATTTTTCCCCAAAAAAAAATTCCCTCAAATGGGGAGTGGGGAGCGGGGATTAGGGGCCCCGGGGGAACATGGCCATCCCTAATGAGAAGTGATGATTGCAATATGGAGCAAATCATGGATTGATCTTGAAGATGTATTGCTTTCACAACAAAGGTATGTATTCTTAATCACATATTTTGTATACTTCTCATGAGACTTAAATACCTTTTGCCTTAGGATATAGAATAAATGTTAAGCTGGAAGTATATGCATTTGTGTTTACTTTATATGTTGAACTCGCTATTAATAGGTAATGTTTACATTGATCTAAACATTGTTGTGCAGTTTGCGTAGACTTGTAATGTTTAAATCACATCTAAACATAGTTTCCTTTTGTCATTAGGAATCCTACTTGAACTAGGACTCTTACATGAAGATGAGTTTTAAGTTGGATTAGGACATTCAACACATTAGTGGTTAAGAAGAGTTAGGACTCTTACTAAAACGAGAAATTTGATCTTGATTAGGACTCTTCAAAACTAGTGTTTGAGTTGAACTAGGAAAGGAATCCGGTTACTACATATGTTGTCACCTTTGGACACACATGTAGGAATCAAGCATTACTTGTCTTACCTAAGTTTGGTTTTGGAAACTTTGTCTATAGAGTTTCTAGAAAGATTCTAATTATAATCAAAGATTCTTTTTCCTATATATACATAAGATTCTTTATTCTGTATATACAAAACCAATCGATATATATATATAGTAATTTTTCAATGAGGACTTTTGTAATACACACTTTAAGCATCTTTGATGAAATTACATGTAATCAAATGTTTTTCAATGAGATTTTTTATATGCATCATAAGAAAATTAAAATACACATTTGGTAAAAATTTGGAATTTTTTTGGATTTGAGAACTATTTTTTTTTATATTTCCCATTTGTAAATGTTTTATCTTCAAAAAAATCAAAAAATATTAGTTCTTGCACCTGAATCTTTCTTAAAGTATGCATTGTAAAAAGTCCTTATTGGAAAATTAATCTATATATATATATATATATATATGCGTTTGAAAAAATATATATTTTATTCATATATATATATATATATATATATAAACCGTTCAGATTAATCAAGTCTTTTTATTGGAATAAAATTGCTTATCAATTAAGGAGAGAAAAGACTTGAATCCTACTAGAATTAGTCTATGTATTTGGACATATCAATGACTAAATACTTTACTGATTCTCTAAGAAATTTCAGCTGGATTTATCATGCATATTAAAGAGTTTTATTCAAGAAAATAAATCCTAATTGATTTATGCTACTTGAGGAACAAGTTTGGCATGCTGTGAATTTTTTACACATTAGAATCGGTTAATTAATTACCTCTTATTAATTAATCCGAAAATAACATTATATATTTTGTTGTAGACATTTATCTATGCTTTAATTCTTATTTACTAATTAAAAGTCTATAATTCATGCTGGTTACTCAACCTAGACTATTTAACAGCTAAATCCAGTCATGATATCTTAATTATGCTTCATTGTTCTTTACTTAATTGTTAAGTTATCAGTTGATTATTATTCCTTTTCTATTTGATAATTCAATTGATTATCAAACGTAATCCTTGTGAATGTCAAAGTTCTTCCTCCAAGCACTATAAATACATTCATACAGTTTAGAGGAAAAAAGGTTGGCAGAGCCAAAATTGTGCTTAACGTTATATCATTTGCTCTTGCTAGGAATTCTAGGATCAAAAGGGGAAATCAAAAGGGGTAATCAAAAAGTTGTTGTTTTCGTGTATGGGTAAACGATATACAGCATAAACTTTGATTATATTGTTGTCAAGCGTGTAGGGTTCTGATAGACCTATTGCATTCTTGATTGATCCGGCCATTAAAGAGATTAAAGACTACATCGAAACCGAATCCAGGTACGTTTGCATTCATGTTCCTTTTCAGATTGGTGTGTGCGAAAGCTAGATCACCAAGACCATAAAAGATTTGGTCCAAGACATGAGGAACAACCGAGAGGACATCACTATAGTGATCGTCTTCGTACCCATCCAGCGGTATAAAAAGGAGGAGAAATCTTTGAGTAAGTAGTGTGTG
This sequence comes from Acer yangbiense, assembly GCA_008009225.1. Lineage (NCBI taxonomy): Eukaryota > Viridiplantae > Streptophyta > Magnoliopsida > Sapindales > Sapindaceae > Acer > Acer yangbiense. Next base: position 8,629,353 of record CM017772.1, on the reverse strand, counting down.
TCACGAACCTTAAAGTAACCTATTCATGAGAGTTGGTACGCAACTAGGTTGGAACGTAGGGCGACTATCCAATACAGATAGTGTGGAGTAAGGTTGTCTTTTCTAGAGATTTAGATTGGAACTTAGCTCGGTGCTCGCATAATACCATTTGAGCCGCTGAGGGTAATATATCCTAGGATAGAGTCTGAATGTTAGAACATAAGTATGGCAATAACTATTTGGTGGTAAGGCTAGTACGAATTCTTGTACATTAGAGACTTGATTTTCATAGTGAATTGGTTTGACTAGACTAGATCCCGTTGTTTTTCCCTTTGTGGTTTCCACATAAAAAAAATCCTATATGTATTGTGTGGTTGCAAGCTTTAAATTTCTATTGAATAGGACTTAAAACAGATTGGGATTTAATAAAGCAAAATAGACGCTATCAGGTATTGTTTGGATTCATCTAAACATCGTTGGACATAATCAGTGTAGAATCCTTATTAATGTTTAGTTTTTGATCTAAACATCGTGGAACATAAACTGTGTTAAAAACACGTGGAAATTTTGTTCCACCGAAACATTGTGAAAAGAATACGGTGTGTATGATATATGTTATCTAGAGGGGGGGTGAATAGATTTTATTAAATATTACCCAATTTTCGCATGCAAGTCAATTTTACGAAAATGCCCCTACTAGTCAAAAATACATACAAGTGTAATAAGATGCGGAATTTAAATAACACTTGATATATACGTGGAAACCCAACCACTGGGAAAAACCACGGGCTGTATAGTGCGCCACACTCGGAACTCGAAATCACTAATTGAAATGAAGTTTACAACCTATGTAGACCTCGTCTAACACTCCGGTCTGTAACCCCTCACTTCTACCCAGCGGGCCTTTATTAGCAACCCTATTCCAATTTGCTTGAGGCCTAAGCACTCTTAGCCTCAAGACTTACTTCTCAATGAAGAGAAACAACCTATGTGAATATATATGAATATTCAAATAACAAACAAGGCTAGGTAACCTTAGATGCTTATCTAGGATGATGATATAATCAATTTAATCAACCCTAGATATCAATTGCTAAATGACATGTCAAAAAGCTTAGCTAATCAAGATTAAGCACAAAACCTAATTAGCTATCACAATACAACTTCTCAAACATACATCATACTAATCTCAAACTTGTATTCAAAGTATATAAAATAACATACAAGTAATTAATTGAGATTGCTAGTTAAGATAAACACAAAATATGTAAGATATTAGTGAAAAGCTTACCAAGCAAAGTATGATGAAGAATCCATGCAAGATGACATCTAGATGATCAAAGATGATGCTAGATGATGATTGATGATCATGAAAAAGTGTTTGAGTAATTAAAAATGAGTTCTTTGTGTATTTTTCTTCTCTTGAAAAACATCCTAAGTATATAATATGAATATGAACTCTCTTATCTGACCTAAAGTCAAAGTGGCATATATATAGGGGCCATAAGTGAAGTGTGGTCGTTTTGAAAAACGCACCAGAATTTGCTCTGTGCGCTGGTGGACCTGCGCTGGTGGACCTGCGCTGGACGACAGGCGCACGACCAGCGCAAAGGCAAAATTTGCACAGGCGCTTGACGACCAGCGCTCACACATGCGCCAGACCAGCGGAGCCAAACTGGGCGATCAGCGCTGGTGGCCTTGCGCTGGTGTGGACCAGCGCACGACCGGCGACAGAGAACTGGACGATCTGCGCTGGTGAGCGGCGCTGGACGACAGGCGCAGGTGGACCAGCGCACAGCCCACAACTTTGAACCCCACAAGCAATCATGCAAGGGGTAAAAAGGTAAAAGCAAGATGCATCCTAAAAGCCTAACATGCTATGACATTATAAACACAAGATGCATCAAAATAACAAGCAAGAAGAGATGAGAATAAGCATTGATGCACAACAAAAAGAAACACAACATACAAAGATAAAACATATGCATGAGTTGTGAGTGTGTGCAACTATCTCTTCAAGACAAGTAAGCACAAAGAAAATTACCTTCGGTGCTTATCAACACGAGGTCTTCAAAGGGCTTCGAACAATTAAACCAATACCTAAGCTACCCTTACAAAGTACCCCAACATGTGGTTTGTCCACGAAATTAGCCAATCAACAAAACGGGAATCCTTACACATTGCTTAACTGGATAGAAAATTGCAACAAGCCAACTTACATTAACAACAATACAAACTTTAACTACAAACTCAAACATGACTAAATACAATAGAAGTAAATAGTAAAGAAGTGGAGAAAACTAGTTTTGATAAACTCTCATCTTTTCTTGCCTGGATTCTCCCCCTCTTTAAATTCTTCTTCAACTTCCCTTCCAAAATAATGATGAATGATGGTAGATCTAAGTGATGTAAGGTAAGTATAAGATGACATATGGTGATGAAAGAATACCTAAAAGAGGTATCTTATATGTACTTGGATGGGGGTGGTTGGTCCTTCGGGCACTAGAAAGGGAAGGTATTTATAAGTGGGACGATTTAAGGGTAAAATCTCGTCACTTGGCTGAGTTGGACAGGTGTCTGGACGAGTTGTAGGCGCTACTTGCAAGTCGCGTGGAGCAAGTCGTGCAAGTCGCTAGAGAAACAATTTTTGCTCTAACCACCAGTTACTAAAACGAGCATAACTTCCTCTAAAAAAACCTAAAATCGTGAACTGTAAGGTTTTTCATAAAGTAGACATATGTGGCTTTTTGAATATATATAGCTTGCAACCTAGTTCGATTTGTGGAGAAAGTTATCGCCTCCACAAGTTGGATGTTTTGTTTGTTGATATGAAAGAGGCCTAAGCGAGTTGCAAGTGGCTCGAGCAAGTAGCTTGAGCTACTAGAATGCTTCATCTTCACTTAGGACTTCTCCATCTTTTAAAACTTCTCCATTTTGGCTCAAACACCAACTCTAAGACTTATTATCTGCATGAGCTTATTAAACACATCAAAACACAATTTTTACTCAATAACTAAGTGAAAAGATTCAGAAATTGGGGTCGAAATCATGTACAAAATGGCCCGTACAATAGTTTTGTGGTGTGTACGAGAGTCGTCACCGCAAATGATGTCTTACAAATACTTTAATGTTGGTAATACCTTTTTAGAATACCAATGATACTTTAATGGGTGTATACATTCCTCAGACTTCAGACCATGAACCGCCTTCGCTTGCTTCTGCCTCCACCTCCACCTCCACCTCTTCACACACCACCACACAATCCACACATTCCAACGTTGTTGTTTCTCCACAGTCTCACGCTCCCTCCTCTTCCAGCCACAGTCTACCCAAATTCCCAAAACCTACAAAGTCCTCTAAGGTTAATAATTTACGATTTCACTTTTCTATATTTCAATTAAAAAAAAAAAAACTTACATTTTGCTGTGTCTTTTTTTTTAGTGCTTATTTAGGATTAATGGATTTGCATGGTTGGTTATGAGTTTAAGTGAACATGTGATTCAATTTTTATTTTTTTTAATGACAAATTTTATTTAGATAAGCCAAAATCGGCCAAAAGCGAGAGAACAAACTAAACCGAGCACAAGCCCAACGGAGGCCCTAAAACAAAACACACCAAGCCCACCACAACCTAAGCTTAAGAGCTAACAAACCCAACAAAACAGAAACAAACTAAGACAAACCATAATACCACAAATCTGCAAACCACCAAGCTAACACCAAAACAACAAAAAACAGAACCTAATTGAGAATGACAATCGAATAATTAACTCAAGACATAAATGATCTATGTTTAACCACCAAAGTTTTCACTAGCACACAAAATCTATTGTCATTTTCGGCATCCCTTCTAGCAATTAGCACTAAAATTTCCTTCTTTTTTCCATTGAAATCAAGACCAATGGCCAAACCTCTCTCAAACACCTTCACAATCTCATCCTCAAGGTTCCACACCTCTTTCTCCTTCTCTTCAAGCTTTTGATGCAGCCTTGTTTCTCCAACGCTAATGCTCTTAGTTTTCATGTTATGGATCCTCATCAAGTTAGAACTTGTAGTCCATCGTCTTTTCTTCGATATGCTTGATGAAGCTACTAATAAATTTCAGACCAGCTCTCCGCCTATAAAACACCCATCTTTTCTCCTCTTTTTACTGTTCCAATTTGCCATTAGAGAGTTTAATAAGCTAAAGAACTCACTTTTAGCTAGAAGAGGATCTGATAGACCTATCAGATTACCCCTTTCAAGAGCCAAAGAACTGCCCAACGTCCCTTTCGAAGAACCTGAACCTGAATCTATTTTAGTTAAAATTGTAGTGTTGTTGATGTATATATTCAATAGGCTTAGGTGTTTGGTTAGTCACTTTCTAAGATTAGGCCAAGAAGACTGTGCAAAATGAGGTAATATTTATGAACTGCTTTTTTTTATATATAAAATTTATTTTATAATTAAATCTTCAATTTGAATGTTTATTTTCGGTATTTAAATATATATATATATGCTATACTCTCTTGCCAAGGATTTGAACATGTTCAGAGCTCTAACTATTACTATTTTTGGGGTATTTATACAAATAATAAAGATATTAATATGTACGACTATGATTTATTATTTATTTTTTTTTTAAGGTGTGATTGGTTTATTGAACTTAATTTTTTTAGTCAGTTATGTTAGTGCAAATTCAAAGAGGTTAGTTAGATAATTTGTTTTCATAATTTACATCTCAGTGTGCTGTATAATTTCATCACAGACCCGAAACTGAATTAGAACATCAATTTAGAGTGTAAAGCAATGGTTTTGATACTTTGAATTAGAAAGTTTGTCATTGTAAAATATGTCATTGATAGCTTTATTTTGTATATATATGTATTATTACACAAGTCACATTAGAATGTTGTTGCTACTATTATTATTATTTTTTACTACATCTTACAAGTTGCAAGGTGTGGTTACCTACCACAGGATATGGTTAGCTTAGTGGTAAACATCTCACACTTGCATTTAAGAGGTTGTGGGTTTGAGTCATACTCCATCCCCTAATCCCGAAATATCGATTTTTAAAAAAAAAATTGTCTCCCGTAGAAACCAAGTCATCGATTCATCTTCAAGACAAATGAATCACTCCATATCTAGAAGAAAAAAAATTGAAGTTAACATATGGCATGAACATGTGAGTACAGTTTCAGAATATTTCAAATGTAAAAATAGTGGTCAACTTTTGCAAGAAGGAGTTCATATGTAGAAAAGCCAAATTGTTTTTTAGTGCCTTTTTCTTTCTAATATTTGTTCATTCCAATTGTAAGATTATATTTGTTTTATATAGTAGCTAGTTTAATAAAAGAAGAGTTGTTTTATGTTTTTTTTTTTTTCTTTTGTTTATTCCCTTTTCACAATGATGAGGCCATTTGTACTCAACAAAACAATGTATTTATATGTTCACTTGAAAACCATGTTTACCACTTAGGAATCCACTTAGGATAAAAATATTAGTAAAACGGTAAGCAAGGATTCGTTTCACAGGGAATTAGAGTAATTAGTTGGATTAATTAACTAGTCTAAAATGCAATAAAGTAAATCATGGTAGTTTGGATAGTGTATGGTTTGAGAAACCATCAAACATAACATGTAAAGTAAATGTAACAAAAATGGTAGGAAAAATAGAATGCTCAACAATCTTTGATAAGATAATGGATGTAATCAATTAAGAGAATACTAGGGAAATGATGGAGTTGCAAGTGGATTATGGGCAACGCTTGTCAAGCTAACTTTAATGAACTAATCTCATACTTATGAACCATTTGTAGCCTTAGATGTGAATAGGCCATTGAAAAAAAAAACCCAAACACTTCCCACCAAATGTCTAGCCGATTAAAGAGAGGGGGTCAAGGTAGGATCAGTTAATTACAAATCAAGGCTTAGATTATTGTGGTTGATATACCCTCCAACAATCTATCATATTCACAATATTCCTAATCAATCAAGGTTGTCAATCCAAGATCAATTGTATAACAATTTATGTTAGAAAGAATGTAATCAATAAGTGGTATACAAAATTAATCACATAATACATATAATCTAATTATCAAATGAATAGAACACAAATAGAGATTCAAATACAATATAGCTTAAGTAAAACCCAAATCCAAATGTTCCTCACATCAATCCCCTAGAATTGGGATTTAGTTACACATAATTACAATCAAAAGCAACGAAGTAATAGATTAGGAAATCACCATTGGGCCTCCTTCTTTAGTGTTTGATCCTTCCTTCCTTAAATGCTCCTAGTGCAAAGAATGGTAAATGAGGATGTGTCTAGATGAATGGATGTCTAATGGGTAGTGGCAATGGTAGGGAATGTAGAGAATGGAGAAAAAGGAATGGTTAGGTGAAGTAATCAAGATTTTGTGTTGAGTTTTTGGATGGAAAAGGTAGCCTAAGATTAGAGATGGAGGAAGTTAAATGAGGGAAAGATGGAATAGAGAATGCTTGTTTCAATCTCAGTTTTTCGTGCTCGGAAGTGTGTGTCTTCAAAATGGAGAAGAAGAGCATTTATATTGGCTCTCGGATCTGTACTATAACTGCCAGAAATGTTGATATGGCATGTAACGCGATCGCGGTTTCACGGTTTTGGAGACAACGACGCTACCACGGTAAACGGTTATAAGGCCTTCAATCTGGTTGTCGTGGTGGTTTTTAGTCTTTTTCGTAGTCGTGAAGACAGCGACATCTGAAAGGCAACAATAGGAGCTAAGATCTTGTGAGTGGTCGCTATTTGGTCACACAGCGACATTAAATAGCGACAATGGACCTGATTGATTTCTTGCTTTTCGTCTTCTCTATCGCGATTATAGCTTTATAGCGACAATACACCTGAACATCTTATTAGGATTTCCTCTTTTCTATCGCGATTGTAGCTCACAGCAACAGTAAACCGCGACGACATACCTGATTGAATTATTAGGTTTTCTTCTCTCTGTTGCGGTGATGGCTTTATGGCGACAGTACCGCGACATTTCCTTGGCTTGGATCTTCATTGCTTCAAGCCTTCTGTCGCAATGTGTATATGGCGACACTTGTAAGGTTCATGATTTGTATTGGCTTGATTCCATTGTAAAATACTCTATATTTGTATTAGTTGTTGCTTTGGATATTCTTTGAAGAAAGGAAGCTTAAAAGGTGACGAGCAACGTCTAGTGCAAAAGTCGTCTTCAAGAAGTGAAAAACGTCAAAGGTATATCTTGACTTATATCCTCTTGCAAGGCGTTAGCGCACACACACACAATTCATACATGTGTGTCCCTGCATCGTGGTTCAAACATTTGGTATAACATATTCACACATCTCATAGTATGCTCATGCATTGATCCTGTATAGACAAACATTGTGTAATTGCATGCTTTGTGACTATCTCTTTGATATGGCATGCTTGTATGAATATGTGTTTATTTGTTTGTGTATTTTGTGTTTTGGACTTGGACTTGAACATGTTCTTATTTGATGCCTTATTGAGTTACGTTCATTTCGGTTACTCATTCATAAGGTTTCGAGTCCAAACGATGTAGCTACGCTACTTTTCATTCTCATTCGTTGAGTTGACTTCATCGTCATTTTCCGAGATCATTTCTCAACCATTTTTCAAAGTTGTGTAGTCGTCGTCATGTGTGAGAGAGTCACGGTTCATAATCTTAAAACGGATTCAAAATCGGAGTTCGGATGCCCAAGATACGGCTGAAGAACCGAGGGAGCGCGTGAGAGAGGTCTGTGGCCGTGAGGCCACTTGGCCCACGCCGTGAGGGAGGCCGTGGGCCCCACGGCCAGAGGGGCTCTTTACCCCCGTGAGGCCCACGCGCCATCTACGGGATGGGTGATGTGGCCCTCTCTTATTGGCCCTGAAAACTCTTCTCTCTCCTCCTTTTAAACTCTTTTCCTTCCCTCCACATGTGTTGAAGAACTTGAAGAACATTTCCACGAAATTCTACAGTTTTCTTCACAATTTTAGTTTTAGTATTTTGATCATATCTTTCTCATACGAACTCAAAATCAATCGATTCAAAAGCCAAAATTGTTGGTCTTGAGGAGAGCTACAAACCCAAGCATTTCTAGAGGGAGCTGACTTCGTCATTATTCCCAGTAGCTTGATCTTCAGTACGAGGTCAAGGTTGATTGTTCAACTTCTTCTTTTTCAATTTCATCTTTGATCATCTCTTGATTCTTACTATTTGATTGATGAAATTTGTTGAGAAGTATGTTAGATCATATGCTAGGGGTGTTTGATCATTTGTCAATTGAGTTTTAGCTTTGTGATTTCTCTTGAACATATTTGTGCTAAACTTGATTCAACATGAAATTGATTCTAGAAAATGTATATATGATGTGCTTCATGTTATTTTCTATGTCTAATTTCATGATCTAAGAACTAGGTTTTTAGTGTGATATATTGAATATTCATACCTTGTTCTTATTGATTTACATGTCTTGATTTCTAGATAATTTTGTGATTGTGTGTTGAAAGCATATTCTAGATTGTCATTGAACATGTACATTTTGCTTGATTGATCATCTAGCTTAATTTGATTGTGTTTGCATCATTTGCATCACTTAAGATCATAGCCTTGCATTAGGTTGAAGTCTCTAGCAAAGTGAGTGAAGCTTTGTGGATAGAGCAAGGAAGTCTTGATTAGAGTCGGGAGGACTCGGATAATCAAGTAAGGAAGACTTGTCTAGGGTCGGGAGGATTCGGATAGGCAAGCAAGAAATTTTCCTAGAGGCGTGAGCGTCTTGGATAGAAAGTTGCTTTCTAGAGGTGTAGGATACATCTCGGATAGGAAGTAGGCTTGGAGATTCACTAGCCTAAGGGTAGATTAGGAGTTGATAGCTTGAGCGGATATCATGAGTTGATAGCTTGAGTGTGTAAGTCCTTTTTCACATAGTGGATTGCTTCGCCGGTGGTTGTGGTATCAACCCGTGGATGTTTCCTCTTTGAGGTTTTACCACGTAAAAAATACTTGTGTTCATTTTTTGTTTTACATTTCTTTATCTTCCATTTCTTACATTGATTGCATATCTTGTAAATTGATTAACTCATGTATTAGTGAAATCAATCCATTTGCTAAATCTTATCAAGTGTGCATTTTCTTTGTTATATTCCGCATCATTTTTAATATTGGGAGAATTTGAGTAAATACCTATTCACCCCCCCCCCCCCCCCCCCCCCCCCTTAAGGGGAATTTCAACACTTGAAACAGCGACAATGCCTGCTTTCACCTTTTTGCATTTTTTTGTATCAAATTCTCCTCTATCTTCACAAATGCCCTTGTGTCATTAATAATCCTGAAACACTTGATTAGCATAGTTAAAACACAGGAAAATACCTGAGAATCAAGCAAAAAGAGAAGGAAATGGGGGTCAAAATCACATATATTTTGGTTCGATCAACTACCCCTAAACCTATCTTTTACTAGTCCTCGAGCAAAACAATCACAAAACAACCCAAGGACATGTTAGGATTATGCTCAATAGCAAGAGTGTAATATTGTAATTGACAATCTTTTTATATTAATAAAGTGATTTCTGGTTTAACAAATTTTGTAGCATTTATAGTTTAATATTATAATTTTCAAAGTAAATAATCATAAGGTTAAAAGACTATGAGAAAAGAAGAATTATTTGTACATCTGGATATGTATGAGGTAGACACAATTCTTTAGTTAGTCTTGAATAATGTTCACAACCTAAGTTAAAGGTTGGGCACCTTTATCTTGTTAAAGTTGTAGAATTCTTTTGCTAGCATTTGAGTGGGATCAAATGAGTTATGATGAGTCTGAAATCATCGAAAGGTCTTCGAGTAAAAGAATCTAGTGCACTGGGTGCATTGAATAGGATCACAATGAAATACTTTATCTAGAACCGTCAGTAGATAAAAGTTTTTTCCATTATCAGGACAATCGGAGAGTCTATCTTAATCCTGAGATAAATGATGGACTTATGGTTGCTGTAAGGTTCCCATTTGTTGATTGGCTCATTTCGTGGACAAACCACATGTTGGGGTTCATTGTAAGGATAGCTTAAGTATCGGTCTTATTGTTCGAAGCCCTTTGAAGACCTCGTGTTGATAAGCACCGAAGGTAAATTTCTATGTGCTTACTTTTCTTTGAAGAGATTAGTTGCACACACTCACTTAACATTCATTGCATATGTGTGCATTCTCTTCACTTGTCACATTTCACACTTGCACTTATTTATTATATTTTGTTGTGTGTAATTGTGTCCTGTTGTCGTGTAATTCGTTTCCCGATAACTTTCGGAAACGTCCGCGCATGCACTAGATTGTGCATGGTTTAGCGCGAAGACCGCCTATGGAGAATGCCCTTGGCTTCTCCTTGGTTTTCACCTTTCTAGGTGATCGGCGGTTATGATCGGCGGCCTGGCCGCCAAATGAAACCGCCGTTTCAGTCCAGATTGGTCTGAAGCATTTCTGCGGTTAAGATCGGCGGTCACGACCGCCGTTCGAAACCGCCGTTTCAAGACCTGATTGATTTATCTCTCAGTCTAATTTGGCGGTTGAATCGGCGGTCACGAAACCGTCGTTCGAAACCGCCGTTCATACCTGATTGATTTTAATCTCTCTGTTTTGATTCGGCGGTTGGGATCGGCGGTCACGAAACCGCCGAATGAACCGCCGTTTATGCTCTGTTCTTCACGAGCTCAATTCGGCGGTCATGATCGGCGGCCTGGCCTCCGATTGAAACCGCCGATCGACGCGTTTCTTTGAAACTTACTTAAACGACCACACTTTGATTTGGCCCCCTATATATATGCCATTTTGTCTTTAGGTCAATTAAGAGAGTTCATATTTAGAATTCATACTTAGGATATTTTTCAAAGAGAAGAAAAATTCCAAGAACTCATTTTCTATTACTCAAACACTTTTTCATGATCATCAATCATCATCTAGCATCATCCTTGATCTTCTAGATGTCATCTTGCATGGATTCTTCATCATACTTTGCTTGGTAAGCTTTTCACTAATATCTTACATATTTTGTGTTTCTCTTAGCTAGCAATCTCAATTAATTACTTGTATGTTATTTTATATACTTTGAATACAAGTTTGAGATTAGTATGATGTATGTTTGAGAAGTTTTTTTTGTGATAGCTAATTAAGTTTTGTGCTTAATCTTGATTAGCTAAACTATTTGACATGTCATTTAGTTTTGATATCTAGGATTGTTCTAATTGCATATTAATCATCTTAGATAAGCATATAGGGTTTCCCTTGCTCTATGTTGCATTTGGATATTCATATATTCACTTAGGGTTGTTATTCTCTTCATAGAGAAAGTAAGTCTTGTGTGTAGCATCCGGGATTAGGTTGCTTAGATCGCAAGCAAATTGGACTAGGTTCACTCATACCGGGATTAGGTAGGTGTGTGATTACTTCCGGGATTAGGTTGTAATCGTTTTACACATTTAGTGGATTCGAGGTTCGAGTGTGGCTTACTTACTAGCCTGTGGTTTTTCCCGTGAGGGTTTCCACGTAAAAATCAAGTGTTATTTAATTTCCGCATATTATACTTGATTTATTGCTTTATCTATTTAGGGGTAATTTCGTAATTTTGACTAACACGAAAAATTGGGTAAAAAGCTTAAAATCTATTCACCCCCCACCCCCCCCCCCCCCCCCTCTAGATAGTTTTATACACACCGTGCTATAATTTGTTTCAGTTGCAAGTGTTATCATTTGAGTTATCAATGAGTACGATTATATAGCATAGTCTATCCTCGATAGTTTGGTGGTATTCATTTGTTAATCGATAGAGGACTTCATTTATAGGTGTGAACATCGTGACTCCATTTATTAAATTAGAGTAGAATATCATCATATGGATGTTTTGAGGTATTGGATATTGAATCTTAACGTTAAGTTTTTGATAGAGTCTATTGAAACATGGCTTCTGGACAAGTCAAAATATCCAAGTTCAAAATGTGGTCATATTAGTAAATATGATAACTTGGAGAGCTATAGGCGGTCTATGAGCTCTTGGCGATTACTGATATTCTTCATGAGGATACACCATCTCCAATAAGATTGTCTAGGGTACGAATGAGAAATATTTACTTATTCTATCTTTATTTAAGAGTTCAATTTTAGCTCTTTAGTGGAATGAGTTAAAATTAATATATCGGACCTAAGTGAATCATTTGTTGATTGTGATTAGGTTATGTCTATTGAAGCTTAAATTTAGATAGCCCGCCAAGATCCCCAATTCACACGGACTTGCATAGATCACTTGATATATTCTACCGGACCAATTTATGGGTCCATCTAGAATTGTATTTAATATATTAAGAATATAATTTGCACATTATTTATTTAATGGGCTGATCAATTATATTAATATATTAATGAAAGGCATGTGGGCTTGTTTCTTTTAGTAAGAATGGGTCTGGTTCACATGTGGGCTTTTTAATTAAAGTCTAATGGATTAAATAAAATAAGAAAATAATATTAGGCCCATGTATATGGTGTGGGCGGCAAGACTAGAATAATAGTCTAAAATATTATTTTATTTTATTGATTGATTAAATGGAAATTAATTAATTTATTAGTTAATCATTTAATTGAGAATCAAAATCTTTTTTCTGATGAGGAAATATGTTTCCTAGAGTTATACTATTGGTAGTAGTATATTAAAGATAAAAGACTTATTTGGTAAGAAGATAAATAATAAGGTTTATTTATCTAATCAAATAAGGAAGTCTATTAATAAGTCATAATAGAATTAAACACTTATGAGTTGTATTAGGGTTAGGATTCTAAGGTTGATAGGAATTAGGGTAAAGCACAAATCCTCTTTGGGAGAGACTTCGGCCAACCCTAAATCCTAATACAAGAAGAATTCGGCAACCCTAATAATAATACAAGAAGAATTCGGCCACCCTATATATTTGATAGGATAGCATTCAGCCACCACTTCTTCTTCTTCTTCTTCTAGCTTGAGTGAATTATTTTTTTTGCTTAGAAAAATAATTCATACTGTAGACAAGTGTTTAATTTCGGCCAAGAGAGAAATAGAGAAAGAGAGTTCTAATTTTGATAGTGCACTTGTAAGCTTGAATATCAAAAAGCTTTGTGTACAACTTCGAATTAGGTTCACGCGAGTTTCAATCTTAACGGTTGTTAAATTCAAAAGTGACCGGAACATACTTTCTAGTTTCTTGGATTTTATTGTGACTAACGATCAGGAGGAGAGATTTTGTTTTCCATCCTTAGGTACGCAATTCAAAGAAATGGAGACCACGCTCCTAGGTGATTCACGTTCGTGATAGGATTGGAAGATCTTATGGATTACCATCGACGCAAAGTCAATCGGATCACGCGACAAAAGGTATTCTACTTTTTAGTATATATATATGTTTAATTAATTTAAGGGTTAAGGTTCATAATATGGAAAAAAATTTAAACTATACTAAACTCGATTTTAGTCTCGCTTCCGCTGCGTGCACTTGATTTTTCCCTACAGGACATGCATTAAATCGTTTCAAAAACTTTCAATTAAAGCACTAACTCATTTTTGCAAGGATTTATTAGACATTGAGTAACATGCGCAACCAATCATGAAGAGATTAAAACAATGATACACTAGTGAGGAGTTAGTCATGTAAGAAATGCTAAGTAAAGATTATGGGCATGCCACTCTAGATAAAATTGCACGCAGCGCGATCCTACATTCAAAATGCCAAAGCTTCAAAACAAAAGTACTATTCGGTTTAGAATGTAATTCGCCTTGACAACTAATTCTCACCGAATTTTTTCATTTTCACTCAGATTCCTAGGCTTCACACAAGAAACATATGCAATATGAGTTAATGTTATGGATATCAAATTGATTGCACATGATGTATTTTTAAAACACAATTTCTGAAAATTTGGTTCCATGAATGGAATTGCAAGTCATGAATTCGAAAGAATATGCATCAACCAAAATTTACAAAGTGGACATTCCTAAAGATCATGAAGGTCTTTCTTTTGGTTGTAATGGGGCCTTAGGTGAATGGTGAGTCAAATAATGGGACAATAGATAATAAAGAACCCAATGATTACACTAAGGCATACATTCTAATAATGAGTTCAATCCTCTTTCACACATTCTCGTTCACACTTTTTGACGTTCAGGCTTACAATTACAATTCAATTGTGCAATCTTTACTCAAACTTTTCATTGAGTAGCTCATTCAACTCTTAATTTTCTACCTAGGCCAATTGTGCCTAATTCATAGTTCTCTTTTTCTTTTCTCTTTTCTTTTCTTTGCTTTTCTTTTCAATCTTTGCATTCATCTTTTCATTTCAATTCTTTTCTTTTTATTTGCTTTTCTTTTTCTTTTCAGTAATTCTTGCATTACAATAACTTTTGCACACATTTACATGCCTAGGTACACACTTCAATACTTTTAAGTACAAGAGCTTACATTAATTTCCTAAGCCTTAGCAAATCATTTGGCACAAGTTAGGTCAAGTATATAAGCTATATGGTTAAATGTAGATGTGGTTTTATGAATGAAAAGCTTAGATGTGTTTGGCTTCAAAATGGCATGAGAGCACACACATTAGAGGGTATAAAAGTATTTAGGCCAATTTTTGTAGTTTTTCACATGCATTGCCTAAAGTCCTTTCTAAAGGTTTGTCCACAAAGCAAATTAAGACATCCATAAGCAGACCATAATATTCTATGGCAAACAACATTTAAGTGCAAATGAGACTTATAAATGCTTGTATGAGGGTTTGAGAATAAGTGTTTTCAAAGAGTAGATACTTTCCCTCAAAATACGTTTTTTAGGCCATGTATGTGAAACTAATGGGAAGTCTCCATTATTAATCCCTAGCCTTTAAACAAAATTGATAATTCACTCCAATCATTATGAGAAAAAGATTAACGCGCTTTGTGCAATGCAATCCTAAATGGCATGACGTTAATCTAAACCAAGCAAATGCAAAAATGCACAATTCCTCATTTGCTCATGCAAGAGCACAAGCTCTACAAGCAAAATATGCTCAAAATGGCATTATCACAAGAATTTTGAAAATTTCAGCTCAAAATTTTAAACAAATGGTGATGTACACAAGTTCCCCAAAACCTAAATTTGACATTGTCCTCAATGTTTTCGGGTATTAAAAACCGGTTCAAATGGTGCAACACACAATCACAAACATAGAGTCAAAACAACATGTATATCCTATATAAAGAATTAATCCCAAAAATTGAAATCAAGAGATACAAGAATCCAATAAAGCTCATCATCATCACAAAAGGTATATCAATGTAAAATCATCAATTGTTCTCATCACAATCCAAGTGGACAAAATAATGTGATCATCCAAGTCCTAAATCCACTATTACAATCAACTCACACCCTTATTCTAAACAAGAAAACTAGAACAAAGTAACAAATTAAAATAAGCAAAGATAGAAATTGTACCTAGGTGGGGTGCCTCCCACGAAGCGCTTGTTTTTATGTCTTGGCTAGATAAATGCACAGACAACTCAATCAAATTCCAATGTCTCGAATATACGCCGACGAGAGACTAAATCTTGGAAATATTTGGTGCACATCAGCATGTTCCTAATCATAATAAGCAAAGGCAAGTAAATGTTCACTTGAAAAAGTGGTTTAGAAGGTTTAGAAAACAACATATACCAATTGCTTTTGTGAAGGCAACTTGGATGAGCAATGGGAGGGACATAAGGCATGGTATCCTCGTATAAGAGCGGTGCCTCAAAAGAGACATCTTCCACCTCCTTCGCTACAACTTTTGTCTCCTCCTTTTCTATTTCCTCTCATGCAGCATAAGACAAATCATTAGAAAATCCATGGCCAACTTTGGTATCGACATTCTCACCATTCAAAGGGATGGTGGTAGCATTTTCTTGCTCCGGTTGGCTCAATGACTCTTCATACACTCGACTTTGCATAGCTTCGGCAATAATATCAAGGTGCCCATCCATTCTTATAATTGAGGTCTCCATTCTCTGATATTGTTGTTGAAATTCTTGCTCATTAGCTTGTATGTTGGCTTGAGGTCTTTGTTGGAAGGCTTGAGCACTTTAAATAAAACTTTCCAAAGTCTCTTCACTTGATGGCATATAAGCATTAGCTTGATTTTCGCTTTGTGAGAAGTCTCAATGGGTCCACCAATCCGGCTTGTATGAATCGGCATATTGATCATAGCTCAGTCCCGGATTGTAGAAATCTTCACATGGTCCATGCATAGGACACAGATTGTAGGAATTTGATGCTTAGGTTTGTCCTCCATCATTAGAAAACTTTCCTCTTGAAAGGCAGCCCCAAGTCTCGTGCCCACACATTCCACAATATGTGCAAACTACAACCTCCGCTTGTCCTAGTCCCAAAGTCTTTGAAGCAAATATTTCCATTTGTCGATTAAAATTGGTCAATTGCATAGCAAGAGGATCCAATGCTCTTGAAAAGAGAACAAAAGAAAGAAACAAAACAAAAACAAAAACGAAACAAAACTAGAAAATCTAAAAATACAAAATTGACACACAACCTAGAAAATCTAACTATAAAAAAAAAAAATGAATAGCAAAAGAACTACGAAAAAACTAACAACCAAACTAAAAACTAGCAAAATATAATAATTAAATGACAACAAATGTTAGTAGGCTATCTAATAAGATTATAAACTACAAAGAAAAGTTAATTAATTCAACAATTGCTACCAATTCCTTGGCAGCGACGCCAGTTTTGATGAGGCCATTTGTACTCAACAAAACAATGTATTTATATGTTCACTTGAAAACCATGTTTAACCACTTAGGAATCCACTTAGGATAAAATGATTAGTAAAACAGTAAGCAAGGATTCGTTCCACTGGGAATTAGAGTAATTAGTTGGATTAATTAACTAGTCTAAAATACAATAAAGTAAATCATGGTAGTTTGGATAGTGTATGGTTTGAGAAACCATCAAACATAACATGTAAAGTAAATGTAACAAAAATGGTAGGAAAAATAGAATGCTCAACAATCTTTGATAAGATAATGGATGTAATCAATTAAGAGAATACTAGGAAAATGATGGAGTTACAAGTGGATTATGGGTAATGCTTATCAAGCTAACTTTAATGAACTAATCTCATACTTATGAACCATTTGTAGTTTTAGATGTGAATAGGCCATCGAAACAAAACCTAAACACTTCCCACCAAAATGCCTAACCGATTAAGGAGAAGGGGTCAATGTGGGATCGGTAAATTACAAATCAAGGGTTAGATTATTGTGGTTGATATACCCTCCAACAATCTATCATATTCACTATGTTCCTAATCAATCAAGATTGTCAATCCAAGATCAATTGTATAACAATTTATGCTAGCAAGATTGTAATCAACAAGTGGTATACAAAGTTAATCACATAATGCATATAATCTAATTATCAAATGAATAGAACACAAATAGAGATTCAAATACAATTAGCTTAAGCAAAACCCAAATCCAAATGTTCCTCACATCAATCCCCTAGAATTGGGATTTAGTTACACATAATTACAATCAAAAGCAACGAAGTAATAGATTAGGAAATCACCATTGGGCCTCCTTCTTTAGTGTTTGATCCTTCCTTCCTTAAATGCTCCTAGTGCAAATAATGGTAAATGAGGATGTGTCTAGATGAATGGATGTCTAATGGGTAGTGGCAATGGTAGGGAATGTAGAGAATGGAGAAAAAGGAATGGTTAGGTGAAGTAATCAAGATTTTGTGTTGAGTTTTTGGATGGAAAATGTAGTCTAAGATTAGAGATGGAGGAAGTTGAATGAGGGAAAGATGGACTAGAGAATGCTTGTTTCAATCTCAGTGTTTCGTGCTCGGAAGTGTGTGTCTTCAAAATGGAGAAGAATAGCATTTATATTTGCTCTCGGATCTGTACTGTAATTGCCAGAAATGCCAATGTGGCATGTGTCGCTGTTGCAGTTTCACGGTTTTAGAGACTGCGATGCTACAGCGGCAAACGGTTATACAGCCTTTGATTTGGTTGTCACGGTAGTTTTTAGTCTTTTTCATGGTCGTGAAGACAGCAACATCTGAAAGGCGACAATGGGATCTGAGATCTTGTGAGTGGTCGATGTTTGATCACACAGCGACACTGGACCTGATTGATTTCTTTTCTTCTTCTCTGTCGCGATTGTAACTTCATAGCGACAATACACCGCAACAACACACCTAAACATCTTATCAGAATTTTCTCTTTT
Organism: Acer yangbiense; assembly: GCA_008009225.1. NCBI lineage: Eukaryota > Viridiplantae > Streptophyta > Magnoliopsida > Sapindales > Sapindaceae > Acer > Acer yangbiense. The sequence goes on along the minus strand of CM017772.1, from coordinate 8,611,111 downwards.
CTGTCGCGGTTGTAGCTCATAGCGACACTAAATCGTGATGACATACCTGATTGAATTATCAGGTTTTCTTCTCTTTGTCGCGGTGATGGCTTCATAGCGACAGTACTGCGACATTTCCTTGGCTTGGATCTTCATTGCTTCAAGTCTTCTATCGCGGTGTGTATATGGCGACACCTGAAACAGCGACAATGCCCTGTTTTCACCTTTTTGCACTTTTTTGTATCAAATTCTCCTCTATCTTCACAAATGCCTTTGTGGCACTAATAATCCTGAAATACTTAATTAGCATAGTTAAAACACAGGAAAATGCCTGAGAATCAAGCAAAAAGAGAAAGAAATGAGAGCCAAAATCATATCTATTTTGGCTCGATCACACATCACAATTTACAACATAAATTGGAAACCATATGATCAAAAATTGTCATATTTTAGATTGAAAATGTTAATATAAATGACACTTGAAGAAATTAGAGTATTGAAAGCAAAAATAGAATAATATGACGATTACGTTATATTTTACAATGCTCGCACATTGTGCGGGCATTTATTTTATTTACTCCCTAGCAATTATTATTTTGATAACTAATTGTCATACTTAATATTTTGTAACTATTGCTAATAGGGGTGGGCACCAAAACTGGAACCGAACCAAACCGAACCAATGTGGAACCGAACAGAAAAGTGCAATTCAGTTCGATTCACCAATTAATTTTGGTTCAAACCGGTTTAAAATTGAGAAGCCGATTTGACCCAAAAACTGTTATATAAAAGGGGAAAAAAAACCCTAACACTTCTCAGTTATCTTATTCTATTTTCTAATCTTTAACTCTCACAACTTTACTCATACCAACATATACCCCTCGTTTCATTGTTCTTCAATCTTCATTGTCTTCTGACTTTTCTCAACATCTTCTTCTCCCTTTCTCTCTCTCCAACCGCTCTCACTCTGATCGACCCAAGTTATGTTTTTTTTTTTTTTTTTTAACTTCGATTTGTGTTAATTTTTAGGATTTTCCACAAAGATATTTATTTACTAGTCAGTTCGAGCAAGATTGTTGTGTCATGGACTTTGATTATAGATGAGTATACGATGATGAATCGGTCTTGTGAGGATTTAGATTTGTTTCGAAGAATATTTGTGTCATGTGAGATAATTATTCTGGCTATTTTACCCATTGTTTTACCAAATTGGGATGTTAAGAATTGTCAACTAATTTATGAGTATGGAGAGGGAAAAATAAAAATTAATGCCATTGAGTAATGAGTTTCAAAGTTTGATAGATATTTATGCTAAATGTAGCTGGGAGTGCATCAAGATTCTTTGAGAAGATATCTGGTGTTTTAATAGTTAACATGATGATATATGGGTTTGGGATTTCAATGAATGTTGAATGATATCTAGGTTTGAAATGAAAGTAGAAATTAGGTTTTTTTTTTCTTAAAAAAAAATGGAATGTTATGTTTTATTTTGGGCTTTTTGCGATAGACTAAAAGAATTCATTAAAATCAGCAGCCCAAATGAGAAAATTGATAATTATTAGGCCAAAATCAAAATCTAAAAAGCCTAAAATAATTTAAAAAATGTAAAAAACCCATTAAACCCATCAAGCTCATTAGGCCCAAAACCGAATTGAACCGAACCGATTAAAACCAATTCAGTTTAGTTCGGTTTTGTCCAAAACCAAACCAAACTGTGCCCACCCCTAATTGTGATTATTGAATGCCATAATAATTTATTTGGTAATTATTCCAACCATAAATGAGGAGACATCTATATTTATGCCTTGATGTGGCAAGAAAAAGATGAAACATTCTCTTTGAAAAAACTTTTGTATTCTTGCAACTCTCATAATTTTAGAGTTCCTGATTATATATAAGGATGGCAATGGGTTGGTTCGGGGTGGGGTGGCTGTTCGAGCCAAAAATGTATATGATTTTGTCCCCTATTTTTTGACTATTGTAAGTTTCTCAAGTTTGATTGGCTTGTTTCGGTGACAAACTATATGTGAGGCTTGATGTAAGGGTAGCTTAGGCATTTGATGGTTGATGATTTGCACAACCAATGCCCTCTCAAGACCTCAAGAGAAGAAGCACCAAAGGTATTTTCTAGTGCTTACTTACTTTGAAGAGATCTAGTTGCACACACACACAACTTATGCATATCTCTAACACTTGTATGTTGTGTGTTTTTATATGTATGCATTCATGTTCTTGAATATCTCTTCATGCATGTTTAATTGATTGCATCATGTTCATTGAAATGCCATGACATGTTTAGGCATTAGGATGCAAAGCCATGAATTCTATTCATGCATGTTTTAATTGAGTGCATCTTGTTCAATGACAATGCCATGACATGTTAGGCATTAGGATGCATTCACTTCCCACACTTGTACTTCATGTTTGTTAGGTTTAAGTGTGGTGTATTTCGTTTCCCGAAATATATTCAAAAACGTCCGCGCTTGCATGATGGTGTGCATATCTTAGCGCGATGGTTGACCATTTAAGAAGGTCTCATTCTTCTCTTGGATTAGTGCTATTTACAGTGCGGTTGATTGGAGTAAGGTGTCTAATTTCAAAAGATTGGATTTCAATGTTTCAAGTATTTTCAAAACTGACATTTGCATGGTCTTGTGACCATAACTTTTTATACAAAGCTTTAAAATGAGTTTTGAAAATTTCTATACAAACTAGACACCCATACCTTTCCAACGGTATATTATTCATAATATTTCATGACCATTTGGAATATTTTTGAAATCTCCAAAGTGACCACCAAAACAGGGCAACTCTGTTGTTGTCCGTTTCTGACCTTTGTTCACTCAATCGACCATAACTTTTTCTTATAGACATCGAAATGTTATTCTGTAAAAATAAGTAGAAAGTAAACATTCATACCGTTTCAACGATATATCATATGAAAGGTTTTGATTTCTTTTAGTCATGTTTCGGAGCGCTCGAAACTTAAGCTGCTGCACTGACGCGTGTACCGCGGAAATGCCCATAATTTTTCTAATTCTTCTAAAACGACATAGTTTCATTTGGGCACTATAAATACATATATTTCTCATCATTTTGAGAGCAAAGCCACAAAATCAAACCCTAGAGAGAGAGGCTCCATATTCTTGAGAGAGAAAGATAGGTTGTAGTGAGAGAAAGCACCAAGATTGCTTCTTTAACTCTCCCAACTGAAACCCTAGAGAGAGAATTTACTTTCTAGAGAGAGAAAGAGATATTCTTGAGAGATAAAGAGAGATTCTTAAGAGAGAAAGCACCAAGCTTGCTTCTTTATCTCTCCAAACCCAAAACCCATCATCTGCATGCATCTCTAAGCATCTCTAAAGCATGGGTCTTCTTTGTTTCATGACTAGGTAAGCTAGAACTTCATTGAATATCATTTATTGTTCTTCTTACTCTAGATTAGGTGTTTATTGCTTGATTAAATACCTTGACTCATTTATTGCATATATTTATGAGTCTTGATAACATGATTGGGTTTGTATTGTGATAGCTAGGATTTCATAATTATATAAATCTAGCTAATTTATCTCATTAAAATGATTGAGATTGTTTGTGATAGCTATTGTATCTAGGATTGGTTATCCTTCACATAACTATGCTTTATGCCATGACATATAGCTATTTTGATATCTATAATTGATTTTATTGTCATCATTTAATCCTAGATAAGCATTAGTGTTGCCTAGCATTAATTGCATACTTGGATATCATGCATATTCACATAGGTGTTTATTGATCTCTTCTTGAGAAGTAAGTCGTGTGGCTAAGATTGCTTAGGTCACAAGCAAATTGATCTAAGTTTACTTTTAAATGCCTACAAGTAGTAGTGGTGGGTTATATGCCTTGAATGGTTGAGGTAAACCTAGGATATAAACACCATTACAATTAGTGGATTCGAGGATCACAATTGGACTAGGTTCACTTTTAAAGGCCTACATGTAGTAGTAGTAATAGGTTATAGACCGTGAGAGGTTGAGGTCAACTTAGGTTGTAAACACTATTGCAATTAGTGGATTCGAGGTTCGTGTGTGGCACACATAGCAGCCCATGGTTTTTCCCTGTTGAGGGTTTCCACGTAAAAATAAAGTGTTTTTTTAACTTCCGCACTTTTATCCTTGATTTTGTTGTTTGGTGAATTGGGGTTATATTTGTAATATTGACTAATCCAAAAAATTTAGTAATAACGAATTTGTGGTCAAAATTGCAAAAATGAAAGAAGAAATCAAGCAAACTGAGTGTCGCTCACATGGTTAGAAGATGTCACCCACTATGCGTCGCGGCAGTGACATGATGAACTCAACTGCGACAGTTAAAGGTTGCAAATGGCTAAGGATTCCAGAAATTGTCACTACCAATGAATCCATGGCAACATCGACCGTGACAATTGAAGAAGTAGACACCGACCACCAAGATCAGAGAATGTAGCCCCCAGTGCGTGGCTGGGTAGAGACCATAACATTTGAAAAGCAAACAAGCGAAGCTAAGTCCAGAGAATGTCGTTCTCGTTGCGTCGCAGGGTGGAGACCACGACAATGAAAGATGAAATAGCAAAGAACAAATTTAGTGGATTGTTGGTGGTAGATTCAGAGTATAGTATTGATCATCTCTTATGGTTTTTTTAAGCAATTGAGTTAGTGTTTTTATGTGGTTTCGTTTCGTCAGAGATTAGATTTACTTTATAGAAGATTTTTTTTTATAAAAAAAAAAAAAAAAATTGTATGTCTCTTTAAGTTATTTTTATAAAGAAAAAAAAAATACTAAATAATTTTAAAAATAGAGCATAGATAGATCAGTAGAAGATTGTCAATATGTCAATAGCACCACTCTTAATTGTTACCAAATATGACCATCACAAAGATAAAATGCTACCAAATATGACCATCACAAAGATAAAATGCCCCTGCTGCTATTATATGCGAATTTATTAAAATACCCTTAAGTTAGAAAACCCTAAATAAAATAATTTAACAAAATCAAAATTTAAAAATATTAAAAATAAAAAACAATTCTAGATCTTCACCATCCATCTTAGAGATGGACGGTGGAGATCTATTTAAAACAATAAAGAAATTAATTTGCCAAAAAGAATAAACTGGAGGGTAGTTTAGTCTAATTGATCCCAAAATGACAAAATTCGAAGATGTTTTTTTATTTTTTTTAACGGCGAACCCCACACAAACGTAACGCTTTTGCTTTCTATACAAGTCTCTTCACTTTCTCTCAACTCACTCTCTCTTTGAAAAACAAAGCTCTGATTTTTTTAGTGCCTTTGAACTCCAAACAGATTGTAAGACAGGTAAGACGCTACATTACTTGCTGATTACTTGATTTCGTTAACTTTATTTTTGTGTTCTGTTGTCGATTTTGGGGTGTTGATGTTAACATATAGTCTCTGTATGTAATTTTTGTGTTATGTTTGGATGATGTGTACGTGTTTTTTGTGAAGAAATGGGTTGCTGGTGACATGTTCAAAATATGATTTTTATTGCATTTTTGTGATAAAGTTTTGATTTTTTGTGCATTTATCTCTTTTGTAAGATTTTATTGTGTTGTAAAGCTTTTCCGCAAGAAAAAATGAAGAGAAAGAGAAGCAGCATTAGATGTTGATTTGGTTAGCTTCTTGTGTTTTATTGTTGATTTTTATTTATTAATGCTAATATATGTGTATTTGTATGTGATTTTTGTGTTAATGTTTGGGTAATGTGCACTTGATTTTATGTGAAGAAACTCTCCCATTTAAAGGGTTGCTGGATGACATGCCCAAAATCTGATTTTAATGCATTTCCCGCTTTTGTGAGCTCCTAACGGAGTTTTTGTTGATCGTTAAATGGCTGAGAAGGGTAAGAAGCTACTGTGTTGTAAAGCTTTTTACCAAGAAAAAGTGAAAACAAAAGGTTGATTTGGTTTGAACTTTTTTTTGTGTTTTCTTGTCGATTTTAATGTATTAAGGTTAGAATGTGTATTTTTTAATGTAATTGTCTTAAGATTTGGGTAATGTGTATTTTTTGAAGAGAAGAAACTATCTCATTTGAGGAACTGCTCATGATATGATCAAATAATTATGTATGTTTGATGTGGATGAGTAGATATCTTTGTAATCTTGAATGGTTTGGCTTGTTAGTGGTTTTAAAGGTGTTTGGTTCTTTGAATTCTCCTTGTCAAAAGCCTTTTTTTTTTTTCTTTTTTTTTTTTTCTTTTTTTTTTTATGATTTTAGCTTCACTTACCAAGTCAAAGTCAAAAAGGGTAACTATGAAAGTGTCAAGTGTGTCTATTAGAAAGAGAGCTATGAGGGAAACAAATCTTTAATTTGGTGTGTTCAAAATTTTGAATTTACAGGTTGCTGATTTGGTTGTTATGGAACAACCAAACTTGTATTCGAAGTTGAAAAAGAGGGCATTGGAGGAAGATGATACAGTTGGTAATGTAGGGAGGGACTACAGGTTTAAAATCCTGTTACCAAATGGGATTTGTGTAGGATTAGTTATGCGGAGTCCGAAGCCCCGTATGCTTTTTGAAGATTTTCTTAGGCTGGTGAAAGATGAATATGACCTGACTTTGAGAAAATTCAAATCAATGAAGCCGACTAGGCCTATACAGTGGAATAGTGGAAGAGCATATGTTGAAGATGCCAATGATAATAAGATAAGAAATATAATGGACTTCGAGAAGTTCAAGCCGTACAAGTGCCATATGTTACGCCTATATGTGAGTATTTCTTGTCTAATTAGTGTATATATCCTTTGTTTGGTCATACAGGTTTGCTTGTTCAATGATGTTTTCACTTTTTCTATTTTTTAATTTTTCATTAGGATGGATCTGGTGTGATTGCCAACACTTTTGAGGTTGGTGCTTCTTTTATTTCTTCTATATTTGTATTTTGATGTTTTATCTTTAATCTTATATGTCCTTAATGAAGAGATTGTAATAAATTCTGTGGTGGACATGTTTGTTTCTCAGAACATGTGGGATTTGACACCGGATACTGATTTATTAATGGAGCTTCCAGAAGCGTACGCTTTTGAAACTGCTCTTGCTGACTTGATTGTAAGTTGCTGAATATGGCGGAGAAAATGGAAATAATTTTTGTATTTTTCAGTTCACTTATGTGCTTCAAATTGGGTTGCTCTTTTACCAGGATAATTCCTTGCAAGCTGTATGGACTAATGGTAAAGATGAAAGGAGATTGATTAGGTATGAAAATAGTATGATGACCATATTGTTTAGCATGTTTATTATATTAACTATATTTATATATTTTGTTGATTGCTTGATTTTTATCTTATTCACTGTTTTCTCTGTTTTGCAAATTACATGAATTCTTATTTTCAATTGTCTCATTGAAATGACTTATTGGACATGCAAACTGGATACACGTGGATTTGATGATCAGATATGCTTCAGTAGTTTTTTAATCTTTTACTTATGTTTTCTTATTTTGTTGTAATGGTAGTTAGCATTGACCTTGGTTGAATCATTGTTGAAAATTCTTAATCTTTATAAGTCTAATAAACCTTTTACGTTCAGTGATTAAATTATAAGTTAAAGAAACTTATCTGGTTCTTCCTCTTTCATATTAGCTATACACTTACTACTTTCGGTAAAGGTTTTGGTGTTCAATGGGGTAAAGGTCTGTTGCGGTTTAGTTATAGCATCATTAGCTTTCTTGCATCGTTAATTCTACCAATAATTGGTTCATCAATTACCTTTCATTCCAATGCCTGGTATATGATGATTCTTTTAATATTTATGCAGTGTTGATATTGCTGAGGATAGGATTTCAATTTTTGACACTGGCCCAGGAATGGACGGCAGCGATGAAAACTCTATAGTGAAGTGGTATGGTATATTACTAGTTTTATAATATCCATTTAATGTTCAATACATAAGCTTTGACAATTTTCCAGTATGTTGGTTAAGGACTTAAGGTTAATTTATTTGCATGTGATTTTTAAACATTAATTGCTATGTAACATGAGGTATAATTTTCCACTCCTAGCACATCTTCAATGCAGCCTTGATTTATCTATGGTTTTTCTTGATTATCAAAGTTCTTTTTTCTCCTCAGTCATAAGTTTTATTTTTATCCATTCTGTTTAGGGGAAAGATGGGTGCTTCACTCCACAGGAGTTATAAAGTAAAAGCAATAGGAGGCAAACCTCCTTACTTAACGGTAAAAGTGTAATTTTGTGATATCTTTGAAGTTTTCTTACACATTGAGTAGTAGTTCTTTTCATTGTACATAATTCTGCAGTCTCTCTATCATACTCTCTACTATTGACCATTACACTTCTTGTTTATGTTATTGTGCAGCCTTTTTTCGGCATGTTTGGATATGGAGGACCTATAGCTTCTATGCATCTAGGAAGGTGTGATCACTCTGGAACTTTTTCCTCTGTATTTCTTTTCCCATGAATTAATGTTATGTCCCAAAAGGAAGTAAATATTGATATTTTCCTTATTTTGGGGGTATCGATATCAAAAATATCCCTGATTTTTTTAGGGTATAGGTGATATTTCCGATATTTGCACCGATTTTTCCTTAAATTTATACCCCCAATATTTTCACCAAAATTGATATTTACTTCCTTCAGACAATGAAGTAACAAGTTGGGTTTTTTTTTTGACGTTTTACAATTTTACTGTCTTGCAATAGGTCTGCTTTAGTTTCTTCGAAGACAAAAGTGTCAAAGAAAGTTTACACATTACATCTTAAAAGAGAGGATTTACTTGGATGTTCTGATTCCGAACTATCCTGGAAGGTAATCACATTCTCCGAGCAGATTATTGTCTTACTAAAACACATTTGTTTCTTCTTTTGCATGCTTATTCATTTGTTTACATTATGGTTTTGTGTGTGCGTGTTTATTTTTCTTGTTTAGACAAAGGGTGGTGTCAGAGCTCCTACAGAAGCTGAAATAGAAAAATCACCCCATGGAAGTTTTACGAAGGTGATTTTTGTTACATTTTTCATTTTCATTCTGTATCTATTTTTTCGGTATACTGCTGCATATATCTAACTTTTTCAGATTTAAATTCTGGATATGGTGATAAGGTTAAAATCATGAGTACAACCTGTGTATTGCAAGTGTTTGGAAGCATTAAATATTACTAACATTTGATGTATGTTTCCATAAGAATGTTTTTGATTAAAAACATATAAAACAGTTTTTACTGGTGTTAGTGGTTACCCTGTGCATTCATTCCGTTTTCATTTTCTTTATTTTTGACAGTGTGGGATCATTACTGTTAGTTTTAAGTCATATTTTTTAGAGTTGAGAGATCAATATTCAAGTGTAGCTAAATCAATGCATTTATTTCCCCCTGCAGTTGGATATTTAGGGAAAAAGACTGTTACTATTGCGGATTAGAGATATTTAATATGCCTGAGTAGTGATAAACATCTTGCTGGTGAATCATCTAAACTAGAAATCACTCCCTCCAGCTCCTTGTTGTTTTTCAATGGTTGGGCCCTAGCTTTTAATGGATTAGCTGTGTGCTTTATCTTGTTTATGTCATAGAATGCTCTGGTAATTCACATGTAATGTTTTGCATCATTTTTCATCTTAACCTAAAACATGTCCCTGTACTTTGTTGTTATTATTATTATTATATTGTCTTATTTTATTTTGTTACTGATTAATACATAATTCTGTTTACCACTTTACAGGTTCAGATATCAAAGCCTAAACTAAAAGGGCTTGACCAATTTCAACTTATGTGCAAGCTGAAGGACATCTATTTTCCTTATATTCAGGTGTGTTTGCATCAAATAACAAGATTCACTTTTATTATGTTGCAAATTTATTTTTCTATGTAAGTCTAACATGTCTAAATCTTGTGTACAGCATTATACAAAAGTTGACTGTTAGAAATTTTATAGAGGAATGCTATGCTTGAAGTCTTGCATGTCTGGAAATAAGGTTATTTATGTGCTGTCCTTATTAAAAAAATAGGGAAACCTGAATATATTGTATGTATAATTTACAAGAATTTAATACAAATGCTATGTTTGCCTAAAGTTATTGTTTTACCTCTTTCTGTTTTCTTCTTTGGGTGTTTTCTAGGTTTATGTCTAATTTTCTTTCCCACATATGCACTCATTGCAGCATTTTTTTTTTTCTTAAAATAATTTTCATTATGATTTGCTCACTGTACAAAATGAATCTAATTGTAGGGATTCTCAATATGCGAATCTTTTAGATATTTAGGAATTATTATGTTTGATGTTTTATCTTGTTGATGTGCAGTGTGATGAAGTTTCCAAAACAGGGAAGACTACCAGACCAATTGAGTTCCAGGTTTAATGTTATTTTTATGCAACATGCAAATTTTGTGTTCTTAATTTTTTGAGTGGTTGATGTCAACCCCTTAAAGTGCCTAGTAACATCTATAAATAAGATTTTGGTAGTTCTGATAAGGAGTTTTGTGTGTTGCAGGTTAATGGTGTTGATTTAGCTGAAGTTGAAGGTGGGGAGGTTGCAATAACCAATTTGCATTCTTGCAATGGTCCTGATTTTGTTTTGCATCTTCAGTTTTTCTCCAAACAAGGCAGTGCTACAACCACAAGTCCAGGTAGCAACCACAGTTTCTTCCTTTCGTTTTGATTATTAGTGGTATGTTTTTTATTTTTAATGTCATATTTGATCATGTTCTTATTTTCTATAATTGAAATTTGTCAGGTTCAGGGCCTTCTCAAAAAGCAAATGCACGCCTTAAGTGTGTTTATTTTCCCATTAAGGAGGTATGAAGCTTATACAGAATATATTTTATGAGTACAGGAAAATTCTGAAATTGTATAATGCAGGGGAGAGAAAGTATTGAGATGATTATGGAGAAGTTAAAGTCAGAAGGATGTGGAGTTACTGAAAACTATTATGAAAGTTTTAGTCATGTCTCTATTCGTAGGCTTGGGCGTCTACTTCCCGATGCTCGCTGGGTAAGTTAAATAAAAAAAACTTGACTAAGCTTTAAATGGAAACTGCAGTTGGTTTAGCAACATCACTCTTGTAAAAATATTTTACCTTATATAAACACACACATCAACATCTATTTAAAAGAATTTTGTTGAGTGATGCTTCATGCCCTAGGTTTTGATTCTAAAATGGAAAGAGAGATCTGATCTCTCTCTATTGTGTAAGTTTTTGAAGGATATAATTCCCTGTTACATTACAACAGAATAAATGAATAATATTTAAACTGTAATATGAGTAGTTCAACTTATCAAGCTTTTTTGTTTGCTTTGCATTTATTAGTATATATAGATAACACTTTGATTGCATATTTAAATGCCTCTATTTACACTTGTATCTGACATCCCATGGTAACTCCCACCACTGCATCCTAGGTATTGCTTCCTTTTATGGATTTCAGGCAGAAAAAAGGAGATAAAGCATCTTTGTTGAAGAGATGTTCCATGAGAGTTAAATGCTTTATTGGTAGGGTGATTGCATTAATTATTAAACATTACATATTTACTTTTCGGTCTCAGGTTCTAATCATTTGCTTTATTGCAGACACTGATGCTGGTTTTAATCCAACGCATTCTAAGGTAAGTAGTGCTATGAGATTACCTGCTTATGCACGGGCACGTACCCACTTTATCCATATTATGCTGCAACCTTTCTTTTCTACGCTTATGTTGGATTGTTTGTTGTTAAGACCCGGTTGACGAACTTTTATAAAACATTGCAAATTAGATTTAGTTTTAAATGCTTAATTCTTATTTTCTCTTTCAAATTGCAGTGCTAAGGAACTAATTTTAAGTGATTCTCTATATTCTCAGTATATGCCTGCTACCTTCTTTATCTCCAGTTAAGATCTTTAGAGATTGACACAAATGATTAATTTAGTATACAAATTTACTCAAAATCAGCTTGTGAAGTTAATGGATGCGATTGGTGGACTATATTGGGGTGATTTATTTTGCCTCTAATTAACACTGTTGACAGACTGATCTAGCTCAAAAAAATCCATTTACCACAACTCTGAAGAAATTTGGTGTTAAGCCTCTTAAGGAAGAAAAAGGTAATTTTTCTTTGTAAATTAAATATGGAAGTAGTTGTGATCGCTTATTTTATTGCTAAGTTATTTTCTCAATCAATTACTTTTTAAATCTGTAGAGATCAATGTTGAAATTTATAGAGCTGGAAAACTATTAACTCCCTTGCAACTGGAGAAGGATTATCAAGACTGGCTTCTGCAGATGCATGATCTCTACGATGAAGAAATTAATTGTGGAGAAGATCAACCTGTTCTTGTCATAAACCCTAAAAACAAAAAGACGCTTGGCATTACATCTGATGGTTAGCGTTGATCTTAAATAAACTTGTGCTGTTGTGCATGTAAAGTACATGAAGATGTTATCTATTTCAAGTTTAAAATATCTTCCTTATGCATACCTTATTTATGTGTCTGATTTGTTTATCTAAATTGTCCTTCTATCTGATACTATTGAATCATATTGTCTTTTATTTGCAAATGTAGTTGTAAGGGTGCATCAAGTATTGAAGAGGAAGGGAACAACATGGAAACGTGGCCAAAAAATCAAAGTTCTTAAAGGAGCATGTGCTGGGGTTCACAAGAACAATATCTATGCTACATTAGAATATTTTCTAATTGAAGGATTCCAAGGGGATGCTGGTGGTAAGTGATATTTGAGAACTGTTAAACTCATTGAATTGACTATCACTTAAATCTTACAATTTGATTATTTTACAGACATACAACTTACATGATTATGAAATAATTTTTTTTTTATCAATTTTATGAACTTGACCTTTTCTTTGGTCCCTTTTAATAGGGGAAGCTCGAATTATATGCAGGTATGTTATAATCTACATTTGTGGCCATGAAAATTCTATATTTTATATATCAATCTGGTTCTTCTCTTTGTTTTCACATTATGATTATTCTCTCTTCTGCTTTTGAAGGCCACTAGGTCTCCCAGACGAGAATGGCTGTGTCCTTGCATTGAATGATGGGATTATCAGTTTAGATATTTGTAGCTCTTTATCTCTACCTATTAGTGTCATTGATTCTGGAAAGGTTTAGATTTTTTACCCCTTTACTGATGCATCCTTTCTGTTTCTATTTGTCATGCAACTGTTGCATGAAATTAAGTGATCTAACTGAATCTTTTGTCACTGGCATTAGTGTGTATGTATGGACAATATTGACTGGGATCGGCAAGTTGAGAAGCAACTTGACAAGACTCCTTCAACAATTGACTTGTTGAATACAACACAATGTCAGGAGTTGGGGATTGATGGGGTACGTATAAATCAAGCTGTTTTTATTTTGGTTTGTCAAGGAAGAGAGCAATGCAAACATTTCAAATGTTGTATATATATCATATGTTTGCACATATATATGTATGTTCTATTTCTTCTGGCATTCAGTTGGAGCAACATCATTTCAAGCCATCCCCATTCTCTTCTCTCAAGCATATTTAAGAACAACTTATTGGTTTCTGTTTCAGGCATTGCCTGTCAATGCTAATGCTGAACAAGCTCCTCCCAGAAAAATAGTGGCAGTCATTCGGCCAGCCAGTTTTAATTCTTCAAGTCCTTCAACAAACTTGGATCAAAAGTACATCGTCAAGAATAATTCAGAGATGGTTATGGAAGTGAAATTCAGTGCTACTAATAAACTTAAAGATGTTCGAAACATTTACACGTCACGTGTAACACCTTCATCTTGCAAAGGATTTCAAGGCCTATATATATTTAATCTAGGATGCAAGTTCCCTGAGTTTTTTCAGACAGCCGGTGCATATACTTTTTCATTCTATCTTGTAAGTGATATGAAGGAATTAATTATCTCATTTTGTTTGTTTTATAATATAACATGTTGTTTCTTGTGTTTTCTGATCATATGACCTGATCTCATGGAATTTATTGCTTTAGACTGAATCAAGCTGTAAGAGTTGTGAGAGAAGGATCCTAGTTAAGGGATCTTCTAAGATCGGAAAGTGGAGGCTTTTGAGTAATAAACAGAGTTCAGAGTTCAATGTTAGGTAATGCAGCATTTTATAGATTATGCCCCTGAAGTTGTTGGGCAAGAAAACACTATGGAACTTGTGTTTTTTTTTTTTTTTTTTTTCCTGGATAAGATAATTCTATCAATCTGATACTGGAAATATTTTCGGAAAATATTACTCTCTTTAATTCCTAATCCTAGAGTAGAAAGTAAAGAAAGTAAATATTTTTCTCTTTATTCTCTTTAATTCATACGTAGCTTATAGTACAATAGATCTTAATTTTAATATGGACTCGACAGATCAGTTCTGTATAGGGGATAGTGACTAGGAAAGCGTCTTGTGCATGGATTACATGTATAGGGTTTTAAATTTTTGGCATGTATGTAAACTGGTACAGCAGTAATAGCTTCCTCTCCAGGATGTGTGAAGCAGTCCATGTGCTTAGCCTAAAAAAAAATAAAGAGAACTCATTTCATGATTCAATGTGTTTGTATTCTCATCCCTGCAAATCAGACAAGGTGGCAGAATTGTGGGGGATAGCAGCATCAAGTATAATTTACTATAAACTCTAAGCTCCTTATGAAACCTGTTAATACATACATGTTATGTTATTCTAATTTTTTTCTATAATTGCATTTAAATAGGGTATTACTTTCTATGTGCCAATGGAAGGTTCAATTTCAATCATGTTCAGTTCTTATATATAGTTATAAAAAAAAAAAAGTTCAATCAGCTTATGTTTTATCATCTTATAAACTTAAACAACCTTCTTTTTTCTAATTTTCTAATCATATGCCCACTTTGCACAGAGTTGGTTCGTGCTTTCCACATTTATCTATTGCATGTCATGACATCTATGATAACCGAATTCCGTTTGCATCTCTCCCGGAAGTGATGGTCAAGCTTAAGACAAGCAAGAGTGTATCTATATATGTGCACAAGTTCAAGACACACCTTTCAGCTGATAAGTTGACTCTTAATATCAAAGTATAATTTACATATGTATTTCTTTATTAATGCCCTTTAATGGCCTGCATCTTATTTATATAAACAAATCTATAATATGCCTTTAGCAATTGTAAATTTGTTGTTTGAGTTGTAACTTAATAGGATATCGTGATTGAAAGCAATGAGTTGGACACGATCCGGCCACATTATAAAGCCTCTTTGGAGATATCTTCACTACATGAATTGGTGTCAGTGTCCATTCCATGTCAAGGTATTTGGCCATCTGAACAGACTTGCACGAGCATAGATATTGAAATTTATTCTTTCATTGTTTTTCCTAATGTCATGATGTCATTAAACTCATTCTTTTCTTTTTATGAATATTTATGAATCAGTTACTCCCGGACCTTTAAAGCATGTCACTGCCCAGCCACCAATATTGGAAAATATTTTGCTTCGTGGATCTGTGATTAAGGAACTCAAATTAGAGGTATCTTTGGAGTTACTATCACTTTCCTGGCTAGTTTTGTTTTGGCATGTTTTCTATTCTTATATTTTATGTTTGTGATTCATTTAATTTATAAAACAAACTCAAATGAATGAGAAACGGTGAATTCTTCGAACTTATGTTAATTGGCAAGATTCAACAATAGTATTCCCAATAACATAAGTTGAACCTTTAACATTTGCATACAATTGATTTATGGACGTCTTTGCTGATTTGACAATCCTAGGCATATGAACTGTATCCTTTTCTTTAATATTGCATATAATATTTCACAGTGCAATCTATCTTGACCAATGGTATATGGTGCCAATTGTGATATTAGGCATGTGGTAAATCATTTTGGAACTTGTTTAGAACTTTTTTAGGCATACAAATTATATAACTTGTTTAATCATTGACCTTTTGAAAGAAATGAGAATTTTACAGATAATTGGGAACTTTTACGGCTGAATGAGAGTGATTTAATCACCAGCTAATCTGTTCATCAATTTACTTCTCTCAGATGTTAGATGCATATGGCAATCATGTTGAAGAAGGATTGGAGGTTGAATTGAATGTGGATGGTTTTTGTTATGAAGACCCGTTTGGCTTAAAGCGTAAGGTAGAAATTTGGTATATATTTAGCACACTTTTTTCTGTCCTTTATGAGTAAATAATTTTGTGTACTGGATTGAATTGATTTATCTCTTACTCTTACGCATCGATTCTTTCACGATTTTTCTGGTACAAGTATATGTAAGCTTAATATGGTGGCAGTGGAAAAAATAAAAAGAAAACTGATTCTGAAATTGATTCTCAAGAGCTGTACATAGTAGGTATTTATACACAAAAGAAAGCCTAATTAAAGAGGTTTGACTTTTCTATCAATCCCTAAGAATATGGGATTCCCTAATAATTAGTGATCATCTATTCCTAGTAATAAATAGAGAAAAATCAGCAATTATACAGATTTCCTAGCTGTACATAGCTAAGGAAATAAATTTACAAATTTCCAACACATTTATTGTAGGAAATTTAATGCAAATAGATGAACATTACCAATCTTGTGGATGCCAACTTTTTTATTAAGCTTAGGGATCATTTGTTTTTTTGTCATACTGAATTTTTCTAAAGGCTGAATAGGGACTGAAATCTGAACTTGAATGACATGTTTGTTTTTTTTTTTTTTTCCTCACATCTGAATGTATTGTCAATATGTTTGTTTTTTAAAAGTAAAATTGTCTGAAAATAAGTAATTTTATATTTATACCCATGTTAAACAATTATACATATAATATGGAATAAAAACAATCCAAAAATAATAATTATATAGAACACATATGATCATGATCTTCTTCTTCGATTACAAACAAGCTTCATTTTTACTAAGAAAAGAAAAGGTTTTTTTTTTTTTTTTCAAAAAATAAAAGGGGTAGCAGGAAAACTCACACAAAACATTCTAAAAAAATAATATATAAATACATCACCCTAATATCATAATAAAGTATTAATATTAAACACCAATATGAGAAGTGATTAGGGTTCTTTTTTATTTTTAAAGCTATTTAAAATAATTAATATATTAAAATAAAGATTTTTATACCATATATAATTATGATGAAATTGGAAATATGTTATATATAGTGGATAATATCGGAAGAAAAGATTTTGGATTGCATTTAATGCAATTCAGTGATTTGCAATTAAGTGAAAAGTCATGATTTTTTACTTTTTATTTTAAGTTTATTTTTTTGGTATTTTTAAGTTGTTTGACCACTTAAAAAAACAAACAAAACAACTTAATAATTATGATTCAAACCCATTAAGTTTTAAGTGGAATAAACAAACAACCCCTTAGGGTTGGTGTGCTCGATGCCTCGATTGTGTAAAATGAAACTTGTAATTCCCAAAGACTTCTATTTTCCAATTAATGTAAAGATGGTCTGATTGCAGAATTTGCTTTTCCAAATTAACAGATGTCTTTGAAGACAGAGTGTCAAAAGAGGTGCAAACTTTGGGGAAAATAAATTATGCTTCTATTACCTATGTTTTCAATTCTTTGGTTAAATACCTAACTGAACGAAGAAAACTTTAATTTATAGTTGGGGAAGTTGAAAGAGTCATCAGTCATTTTTTTTTTTCTCTTTAGAATATGTATACATGTTCCCTAAGGGAAAAGTTATGAATCTGGAAAGTTAATGAATAATCGTATATGTTCTTTCAAGACACAAGAATCTGCGTGTTGATGCTTTGAAAGAATAAATATAATCTTTTTATTATCTTTTGGATTGTCAATAGCGCCCTTGAAATGTGATTGAGTTTCTGTAAGCATTCTTGTTTTACCTGTTTGGTCTATGATATTATCTGAGTTGTCTGGCAACAAAATTTCCAAATATAGGTTGATGATTGTGGTTGCATTGACCTTGGTGGCCTCTTGAAAGTAACGGCTGGTTATGGAAGAAGTGGTATGCACCTTATGTAATGCCTTTTTCTTTCAGTTTATTGACCCTGTACTTGTCCGGGTAGAAAAGAAAGGAAACATATTTCATTATTAACTATGAAGCACGGATACTTCATACAAGTCTACGAATCGTATATCAGAGCGTGTCGGATACCGATACGTATCCGATACGCTCCGATACGTGTCGGATACGCCTTTTTTTAATATTTTAATATTTTTTAATTTTAGTACGTTCGATACATTTCGGATACGTTTGAGATACGTATCTGATAAGAAATTTTATTTTATTTTATTTTTTTAACTTTTTTTTTAATCTTCTGTTACCAAATAAAGATTAATAAATATTCTCTACTTGGTTAGACACTAGGAAGCACCGATTCGGATACGGGTACGGATACGACACGGGTATGGATACGTCGATACGGCGTTTTCCAAAAAAATAGGATACGGATGCGTTTAGGATATATATATAACAATTGTCCCAAAAAACAAATTCATAGATAAAACATAAAATTTAAAACAGGACTAGACTAACAACAAAAATAAACATAAAATACTATAAAATCTTATTAAATGTTTTTCTTTCAAACTCTGTTTCTGATGCCCTTTTTTTCTTTGGACGTACACTAAACACAGCCAATTTATGTGGCCATACATACAACTTTCCAACTTTCCAATGTTTAATTTTCAACACTAACAACTAAGCATGCATGACTTGGGTAATCACTAAGAATGCATGCAATATATACAAAGTCTGACATTTTATCTAACCAAGGAGAGAATATTTATTAATTTTATCTTGGTAACAGTAGGTCCACCAGAATTGAGATGGGTTTCCAATGCATGACTTAGGTCACCACTAAGAATGCATGCAATACATACAAAGTCTAACGATTTGTCTAACCAAGGAGAGAATATTTATTAATCTTTATTTGGTAATAGCAGATTCAAAAAAAAGTTAAAAATTAAAATAAAATTTCTTATCAGATACGTATCCGATGCGTATCCGAAATGTATTGAACGTACTAAAATTAAAAAATATTAAAATATTAAAAAAAAAAAACGTATCCGACACGCTCTGATATGCGATTCATAGACTTGTATGAAGTATCCGTGCTTCATAGGTTAGACAAATCGTCAAACTTTGTATGTATTGCATGCATTCTTAGTGGTGACCTAAGTCATGCATTTGAAACCCATCTCAATTCTGGTGGACCTGCTGTTACCAAGATAAAATTAATAAATATTCTCTCCTTGGTTAGATGAAATGTCAGACTTTGTATATATTGCATGCATTCTTAGTGGTTACCCAAGTCATGCATGCTTAGTTGTTAGTGTTGAAAATTAAACATTGGAAAGTTGTATATATGGCCACATAAATTGGCTGTGTTTAGTGTACATCCAAAGAAAAAAAGGGCATCAGAAATAGAGTTTGAAAGAAAAACATTTGATAAGAGTTTATAGTATTTTATGTTTATTTTTGTTGTTAGTCTGGTACTGTTTTAAATTTTATGTTTTATCTATGAATTTTTTTTTTTGGGACAATTGTTATTTAAAGCTGTTAATTGTTATATATATATATACAGTCTTTCTATTATCAGTTCGAACTGACAAAAGTTATATCAGTTCCTTGTATGTGGGCCACTGGATTTAAATACTTTGACTGACAAGTGCATACAGCCAAGTTAAAGTATTTAAATCCAGTGGCCCACATGTAAAGAACCGATATAACTTTTGTCAGTTCGAACTGATAATATAATTTCTGTATATATATATATCCTAAACGTATCCGTATCCTATTTTTTTGGAAAACGCCATATCGACGTATCCGTACCCGTGTCGTATCCGAATCGGTGCTTCCTAGATTATTAATGCATAGTATTATGGCCATGAATATTGTAGCATTTCAAAAGTTTAGTAGTATGCTATACTGGCTATCGTGTATTCAACTTGAATGTTTATCGTCTTCTGCTGCAATTTCAAGAATTTAGATAGTCAGTAGTAGCAACTCTTAGTCACTTGTTAAGTGCATAGATTTTATAAGTTTGATTATAGCTGCAAGACCTAGGATTTCTCTGGTCTGTCTAGAAAGCAGTGGATATCTTTGATATTTTCTACTGTACTGCCCTGAGATAATGAGCTGGACCTGGTCTACTACCTTTAACTCCTTGTTAAACTGATAACCCAGAGTATTGCTTACATAATTTAAAATATCACGAATATTTCTTTTGCAGTCTATTCACAAATGTAGTAGTTAACATGTTGCCTGTAAAAGATTTTTACTCGAACAAGTAGCATGGACAGAAATAAAATAGAGATAGGGTGATTGAATCCTTCTCTTGTGAAAAGTTGATTCATCAATATTTTGCTTTTATTAGTTGAAGTAGCTTTAAAGTTCTCTGATGTTTTCAGTTTCATACTCTTTATGTTATTTAGTTGCTTCTACTTTTGAATGTCTCTTAAAGTTGCAGATCTTTTTTAATCTCATAGTGTTCTTATATAAATTTCACAGCTGGAGCATTATTTATTTAACAAGTATGGGAACTAAAAGTAGTCAAACAATCATTCACCATATCTATTAGTGGGATTATTGAATAGTTAAATGTTAATAACTGTCAAATGTATTTTAGTGGGATTATTGTTGTCTATTATTTTAACTTGATCAATTTTGCAGCATCATTTTCTGTTTTATCAGAAAATGAAATAATTTTCACGCGCAAGTTTCAGACGGAGAATAGGGAATTGAGAGTCTTATCAGGGGTTTGTGCGCTTTGCTTTGTAATCAGTTTTCTTAATCTACCATTATTTTATGTCATTTCCGTAAAAGTTGAATAATATCAGGTACCGGAATGTTGTACTGCTGGTTCTCTACTGGAAGATGTAGTTTTTGAAATTGTTGATTCTAAGGGTGACATTGATGTAACCGTTCATGATGATGAAGAAAGTGGCCAGTCCCATACTCTGACAATCAAGTCAGCGTCAATTAGTATGGAGGATTCAATTCGCTATGC
Source organism: Acer yangbiense (assembly GCA_008009225.1). Taxonomy (NCBI): domain Eukaryota; kingdom Viridiplantae; phylum Streptophyta; class Magnoliopsida; order Sapindales; family Sapindaceae; genus Acer; species Acer yangbiense. The sequence goes on along the minus strand of CM017772.1, from coordinate 8,590,204 downwards.
TTTTAGGCATGGGCGTTGCAGTGTTCCTGCTATTCCACTTCCTCTGAATGAGGGTTTGTTTTGCATTGTAGCTGCTCACTCCCGTTACTCAGAGCTACATCTAAGTGTCAAGGTTGCACCAATTTTTTTTTCTTATGATCATTTTGTAATCACCAATACTGCATTGATAATTGATGATCCATATGCACAGATTCCTGTTGTAGAAGCTCCAGAAGTAAAGCCTGAGATTCAGGCTTCATCTTCTAGTAAAATGGTCGTGCCCCGTGAGGCTTCACCTTCTCTCAAAAATGTAGACAACCTGATGATGACTATTGTGGACAATGAGAAGGTATTGTGATGAATATCATTTGTAAATTATTTCTTGATGTAAATTCATTTTAGATGGTGGTAGGGATGCTTGACTTTCTGAAAATGTCTTTTTACGTGCTAGAGATTCCTTCAACCGATTTGTGTTGCGCCTGTTAAAGAAACTTTTTAATTTTTCAAATATTTTTGTGTAAAGTTTTCCTGATATTTTTGAGACTAACAGCTCAACATCAATATTTAGTTGAGTTGTTTTCACTTGTCATTGAATGTGTTGCTTTCCGTAATTGATGATTGGTTTTAGAATTTCAATGTTGTATCTTAGACTGCTTTCCCTGCAGGAAATTATGAAATATGGTTTACGGATCAAAAAATATGAAGATAAATCGAAAGTTCTCAATGATCGGAAAGCAAGAATTGGGCAAATACTGTTTGGTTTGGAAGGTTTTTTCTTTCATATTTTTTTCTTTATGAAAACAAATCCAACTTACCTTTGTCTGAAAATGAATATAACTTGCTGTACATAAATGGCTCACACATGCTGTGGTTGAGAGTTATGAAGTTTGATGAGTCATTTTTTTTTCTTATTAAGTGTTAATGACTTTGTTTTTCTGGTAAGTTAAATGAGATCATACAATTTTAGGCACATATGTTATTTTCTTAGAAAATGTCTAGACCATATTAAAATGTTATTTTTCTTAGAAAATATTGTTACCATTTTTGGTTATCATTGATATGTTGTTTTTTTAAACTCATATAGCTTGTCTTTTTTAATATGCCACATGTTCTTGATTTTTCTATTCATTCTCAATTAAACATCTTTATCTTTGTGATAAAAACGCCTTTCGATACCTTTTTCATGTGTTAATTTGTTCAATCTTGATGTCATAAATTTATATCTTTAGCGCATTTTTAGATGGTGAACTAGAATCATTGGAATTTTTTTTTAATTATCTCTTTAAAGAGCATTTTAAGGTATATATTTGTCATTTTCTGTAGTGCGGTTAGATGGAGGTGTCATTGCATATCGATGGAATCATTGTGTAACAATATTTAATTTCTTTTAGTAATAATTTAATTAGAGAAACTATGTACCGTAGGATCTAAGTAGAATAAGGGACTTCTAGAAAATGTACATAGGATCTATGCAGAATAAGGTACTTGTAGAAAACATTCTGATCTGTCAAACAATTTGACAGCTAAACTTTGATGAGACATTTAACTATTGCACGACTGTAGAGAAGTTATTGGCATGTTCAAAGCTGTGGATGCCAAGATTTACTTAGAATTATAGCATTCTATATAGCAATCATTAAAGTATACAGAAGAGAGATATGTGATATAAGCAATATTTTTAGAAGAGGAAGAACCATAAATGGTTATTGTGTGATGGCTGCTTCTGTTTGCTTAGGAGCCTAATTAGTAAATTGTGGAATGCCTAGGTTACTTTCTTTTATGGAACTATAGCATTTAATTTCATTTGAGGTTTCTTTGAATCAGTATGTTACTAATTTGTTATTGTGAAAAAATGAATGAACAAGTTAAGTGGAAAACTCAAAAAGGTTTTGTTGATGACTTGTTTTCCAGCTTCCATTGAACCTCATATTCTGAACCATCCCTGCTCTTTGACCACAAAAGAGGAAATCATAAAAAGGATTGAAAGCAAGGATCAATCTGCAGCTGCTATTTTTTGTGGCTTGAATAAGGAGTTCTCACCACAGATAAATTTCATGGAAGAAGTAGTTGGCCCAGTAGCTCTTATTGGAACAGTTTGCACCAATTTGCTTAGCAGGTAATTTGTCTGTGTATCTGTTTCCATGTCTTAAAACGAAATTGAAAACTTTTCCATTAAATTGTATTGTAATTTGTTTCTCCCTGGATCTCTTTATTCAGTGTATTAGCTGAATACTTGGGCGAGGGTCAAATGCTTGCTGTGGTGTGTAGATCTTTTGAAGCAGCGTGTGCTCTAGAGATGTATGAAAAAAATGGAGAAGTTGATTTTACGTGTGCACTACATGCACAAGCTGCTGCACTTGGAAAGTCTATTGTTGGTCGATTTAATGTTATATGCCTGGAGGATATAAGGTGCAATATGAAGTTTATATGCATAAAATTACTCATAGTCAATTAGTCATATGCAAGAATGATTCAAATGTTCCAATTTTTTTGGCAGCCCTTACACCGGGTTGATTAATGGCAGTGACCTTCAGAGAAGGCTAGCTTTGCCGGACCCTATCTTACCAAGCGGCGATGTCCCACTAGGCTTCTTGGGGTATGCAGTTAATATGGTCAACCTAGATGGCCATCATCTACAGACAATGACACTTGCAGGTTATGGTCTTCGGGAGACTTTATTCTACAGACTTTTTGGTAAGCTTCAAATCTACGTAACACGTGAATACATGATACAAGCTCGTGCTTGTATAAAATATGGTGCTGTATCTTTGGACGGCGGGATTTTGAGAGAGAATGGAATTATTTCTCTTGGGCACGGGTATGTACTGACTCTTTCTTCGTATTCAAGATTTTGCATCTTTCATTAGCTGAAGCAGGGATCCATATCTGTCTGTCTTTGGATTTGCTATATAGAAATTCTTATGGGAAGAAAAATCTTAGTTTTCTCTAAATTAATTAGCAAATTTGAGCATGTGCAGTTTAAACCAATAATTACAAGGATTAATCATGATTCCATTCTGATAATTTGTCTTTTCAGGAATCCTGAAATATGTTTTCCAGTCGTCTTGTCAGATGCTGAGATGCATATGTCTCCTGAAATTACGGAGAAATTGAAAGAAATCGAAAAATGCAAGTCAGAGTTGGATAAAACCGAATGCTCAATTAAGGAAAATAGTAAAGCTCATGAGAAATCTCTAAAGAAATTCCACAAGAAAAAAGACAAGTATACCAATCTTTTGAGTTCTATCGAACCAGTTCGATTAGAATATCAATCTGATGTGAAGAAGAATTTAGATATCTGTCCTAAATGATCATGAAGAAACAGTTGAAAAGTCCGTCCTAAAATATTCATATAGAAAATCTTTAAAATGTTAGAAGATATTCATGAATTCATATCATAGAAGAAAGCAATAGAACTGATGGATTGCATCAATAGTGTTTTAAAAGAAACAGAACTCTTATTTATATATTAATATGAAGCTTTTTTATTTATGAGATTAGAGTTTTCAACATTTCACAAGAATGTTTGGAATATTGTATTGTATGGTGTTGACTTCCAGGAAAAGGAAGCTGTTTCCTGGATCTTAAAAAGCACTTGGAATTTGACTAAATCATCTTCTTTTGTTCAATGGATTTATTACCTGGTTTTAAAGGTGAAGAGAACTAGTAACAATTTTACAATGCAATAGCTTCTTTGCATACCGGCGAGTGAATCTGATAAATTAAACAGATTGATTCAAATCAAAAAGTTCACAGAAGTTTGAAAATTATTAAAAATAAAAATTAGAAACTAAAATAAATAATTAAAAAGGTTGATCCCATTAGGAACTACCAATTTACTCTATAGATGGATCTCCAACTCCAACATCTGTTTTTTTTTTTTTTAATCAAACTCATCTCTTTTTTCTGATTTTTTTTTTTTTTATTTTTCAATTCATCTCTTTTTTTAATAAAAATATTATTTAATTTTTTTAAAAAAATTGTTTGAAATGATGAAAATACCCATTTGCGTATTAAGTTTGACCAACTTTGACTAACATCAAAGTAGGTCATTGTCGGTTAATGACAAAAAAATAATTAAAAAAAAATATGATTGTCAAAAGGCAAACATCATGAAGGTTAACGGTAATTTGCTCTAGAAAAAATATTAGCTTACTCTAACAGCACCCAAAAAAGTTCTTGTCACGTATACAGGCCCTATTTGATTTTTCCACTTAATACTTAATGATACTTTTGTTTGATTTTTTAAGTGATAAAATCACTTAAAGAACCCCTAAAATTACTTGTTTATAAAAGTGAACTTAACAAAAAAAACCACTGGATTTTAAAACAATTTTTTACTTCCAAAATTATCATTACTAATCTAACTTATTTCCAAATTTGTCTTCCATCTAAACCCTAACCTTATTATCACTGTAAAAAACTTTAGCATTACAAAACCTAGTTGCTTCAAAACTCAAACAACTCTATTGGAATACAATTTTTGATTTTTTTTTTTATTATTATTTATATAAACAACTCCATTGGAATGCAGTTAAGTGATTTCATACTTACGTAGGGTAATTCTATTGAGTCCCCAGTTCCCCACCAACAAAATTAATATTACTTCAACAAAATAGGGAAGAAAAAAAAAAGTAAAATATATTACGTACAATAGACTTCTCTGTACAAAATTACATCATAGTAGGATTATTACAACTTCATATCATGGAATCCAATTCAATTGTGTTTACCGTATATGATAAACAAAAAGTTTTGTTTAATTATATGTATAAATTTGAAATATTATTAATCACTAAATAATTTTGTTTTATAATTATTAAATTACTGTTATATTTGTCCTTAATATATTAAAATGTAAATATATAACAAATAATAATTATAAGGGTATAGATATAAAAATATTTATTTTTAAATATTTGTAACTTAAAAAAACAAACAATTTATGACTTATATTTAGTTTTCAATTAAATAAATAAATAAAATAAAAAGACATGTTTTTCAGTTTTTAGTTTTCAATCACTATTCAGTCTTCAGTAATATTCAACACTACTCAGTCTTCAGACAAAAAATCAACAAAGCCTTACTTTCTACACCCATATTGAAAGCTTAAAATTAATTTTTTACTTCCTACACCCTTCAAAATATGGAAACTATCCTTAAATCTTACTAGTAATGACGTGGGACAATTCAAGAGAATTTTCATTTTGATAGGATTTATTTATTTATTTATTTTGATAAAATTGGACTGACCTAAGGGGAAAAAGCATCACAAGTGATCATTTACTGAAAAAACCCCTAGGTAGTATCCATATATATAAATAAAAAAAGAAAAAATAAAGACTAACAACAACCAAATAAACACAAAAAACTAGGGGGAAAGCAGCCCCAAACAAAAAGTGGCACATGGGCCATACCAAAAAGAAACAGAAAACATCATGAAAACCGAAAAGACTCCCGACCCATGCAGTCATTGCCAACCAATAAGGAACTAAACAATGGAGTGGAGAACCACCAAGTATCTACCTCCATCTCCAAAGCATGTTTAGATAGGGTGTCCACAACCTGATTCCCTTCCCTGAAAATATGGGATACCTGAAAATCTATCTGCGAAATATGGAAGATACAACACTGCCACGCCTGACGAACCCGCCAAAGAACCTGCTCAGAGCAAGAAGAGAGCAATTGAACCACATAAGAAGAATCATTCTCAAGCCAGATCTGACGCTACCCATACTTCCAAGCAAAATTAATGGCCAAAGAAGCCGCAAGAAGCTTAGGGCTAGTTTGGTATTGCTTTTGAGAAGTTAAAATCAGCTTATTTTATAATTTTAACATAAAATGATGTTTGGTAAAACTTCCAAAAGTGATTAATTGATAATCTATTAAGTTTTGATAGTGATTTTGAGAAGTGGGTGAATGGTTACTTTTTTAAAATTATTATAGAATAATCTATTTCAGCATTTAATGAATCTTTTAAAATATCATTATTATCCTTATGAAATCAAATTGAAATCATTTATATACCTTATTTCATCTTAAAATTAAATATTGATTTGATTGATAAAATCTCGTAAAAATATTTTTATTGTTCTTATGGAATTTTTTTTCTAATTTAAATATTCTACTTAAATATTGATTTAATATATATAATTAATGAAAAAAAATGAAATGAGGTTCTACAATCATGCATATTTTAGTCATTGTAACTAATTTCAACGCTTTTAAAATAAAATTCTCAAACATATGTATACTGCTTTTAAGCTATATAGTAGTTTTAAAAGCACAATTAACCAAACAACCGCTGATTAACTTCACAGCTGATTATTCCTTCAGCACAGCTAACAGTGATTATTATAAAAGTTACAGTAATACCAAACTGGCCCTTAGCCTCAAACGCAAAATTAGACTTTGTTTAGTTGTTTTTATCTTTTTAAGAAAGTCGTATTATGTTTATTTTATTATATAGATAATCTTACTACAATATTTATGAGTTATTAAATCATTTTCATTTTTTAATAATTAACCTTTAAAAATAGTAAAATAAATAAATTTAAATTTTTGAAAATAGTTTTAAATTTTTCTACTTTAAAATTATTTTTAATTTATTTTCCATTGAAAAGATTCTCTTCAATTAATTTAATTTAATTTATTTTTATAAAAAGATTATCTTCATTATTAAATTTTATTAACTAAGGGTAATTTGGTCTTTTTTATTTTTTAACTTGTAAGAGTATGGAAGATTTAAGTAGATATTTGCATACTTGTTCTCTAACTATATTTATGCCAAACTTCAGTGGAGATCGGTGTATTTACCCTAACAACTATATTCCTAAATGTCATATATCCACCCGAGGGTGGGCACCAAATCGATTAACCCACCCAAACCAAACCAAACTAATTTAAGTGGGTTGGTTTGGTTTTGTTAAATAAAAAAGATTGACGATATTTGCACTCCTCTAAAATTGTATGTGCACCCCATATTAGTATTATTTTTAAAATTCTAACATTACCCTTAATTAAGCTATTAAATTATTAAAATAATGAAAATATGCCCTATATATTTTTTTAATACAATATTAATATTTTGAACATTTTAACAAACAAACATAATTATTTTATGAACATAATATTAGCTATTTATTAATAAAAAAAATATATAGTGATTATTTCCGGTTAAATTAAAAAAAAAAAAAAAAAAAAAAAATCTCTAGAGTGTTTATTTTTTTTATTATTTTTTTAAATCTTTAAAAACTACCTCCTCTGTCACCCTGATCCTTTGAATCTAATTCTTTGATAATTTATCTTAAAAAATTCTAATGTGTGAGTTCGTTTCAAAACCCTAAACCGACAATCTTTCAAAAAAAAAAAAAAAAAAAAATGGATAAAAAAGCCAACTTGAAAACGGTGTTACATATTTTATTTCCCAAAGAGTGCAACAGCAATGGGAACTACTGCAATACAACTAAAAAACTAACAACATAAAAAGATGCTACAATAATTAAATTTGATAAAAGGAAAGCAATATCAACGTTTTAGTTTATTCCGAAGCCGGAATAAAGTTCGTTTTATATATGTTTTTCTCAACAACCAAAAAAAAAAAAGGATTTAATCAAGGTTGCAAGCATCAGAAACTTTAAGCATCGTTATGTATCCTGAAGATCAACGGTGGTATGAGGATGAGAAATCTGTTGCAATATATATCAGCAACTTGACAATGAGTTCTCTCTATTTTCATTTACCTGAAACAGAGTTTCTCAAAATTTAAGAATTTAAGAATTCTCCGAACTGTGTTTTCGAGCATGGATAACTTAAGAATTTATCATTTGTAAAATTGGGTATATTAATAACTTAAAAGGGTTTATAAATAAATTGTATTAAAATTAAAACATTCATTTAAATAAGTGTACTATTGACATTAAGATGGGTGTTTATAGTAATGTTTTAATTTTAAATTTTAAACATGGATATACTTATAAATATGAGTGTGCTTATCATATTTATGGGTGTCAATATCCGCACCCTTTTATTAAATGGATGAATGAAATTGAAGATTTGTTATGGAAAATATATTGTTGAAGATATTTCTCATGAACCATGAATATTAGGCTGTAATCTAGAAAAATAATATGATACTTGTAAGGGCTTAACTACAGAACAGGAACATTAACAAGAGATAACTTTTCTATTTTTATTTGATTTAAATTTTAATTTTTTTAATTCATCTTCTATTTTAGCTATTGGATTTGAAATCTAAAGGATATTGTTAATCTTTGAGTATATTAGCCAAACCCCTAAACACATCATAACAATAATATAAAATAACAAAGTATAGCATCCGATTCTAAATCCATATATATTAAATCATAGATGTATATCATTAACAAATCCCAATTTTCCCTCCCGATACCAAAATCATAATCATGTACATTTACCGCGGAAACAAACTGCTTTAATGCCAACCCAACTCTGCACAAACTCTCTCGGGTTCGATCTATTTGTTTGATGGACTGCATGAAAAAAGGCAAACGAATGGATTAGAGTCCCCAACAGATTTTATAAAGAAAAGGAGTATAAGCCAATGCAATTGAATCTCAGTTGCATACCCTTCTACTACTCTATAATGTCTACAGGTTTCACAACAATTATATTCTTTTGACAAATCCAATCTGCTCTATTATAACATTCTAGAATTTGATAAAAACATAATTCCAAGTACGAAAAGAACAAAAGTTGTAAACCAGTGCATGATTTACCATTCATAAGGAGCATGCTATGAGGATACATATATATGGTTGGCAACCTGATTTCTTTTATGAGACAAACATGCATACACAAATAAATTCACTCGATTCCACACAACATTGTAGACTATGAATCCTTAGTCAGAAGATATTGATTTCAAAAAGCAGTTACCGCATAGAAATCAACCTTGGCCTTTTCTCTTTTCTTTGCCAAAGCATAATACAATCATCGTCAACAACAAAAACAATTGATGCATGTGGCAAAAAACAACTGAACCCAAACAAACTACAACAACAGTAAGTAGTGAAATTGAGGTTTTGACAAGAATCACTTCTTTTCCCCCTACTGGATTCAAGGAAACCATAGAGGTAAATTTCAAGGACTTCCCCTGCCACTCACTTTTACCACCCTCCACCTCTCCTTCATGTCTCACAAACATAGGTCATGTGAGGGAACCTTCTTTGAATAATCTCCATGTATTTGCCTTCCCCGTTATCACAACCCGAGCAAAGAATTGAATTTTAAATGGCAATTTAGCTTTCCACAAAGTACAGTTTGGCTTTCCCCATTATCACAACCCGAGCAAGATATCACTTGAAGTACAATATACAAGTATAAGATATCTGGGAATCTAATCCACAGATCCTTCAATCTTCTTGGAGTTGATGACAGGAGACATTCTCAAAGGCAGCGAGCATAGATATGGTACGAGATCCCAACATTTTCTATCATTCAAATGACGACCTAAAATTAAAATCTCAACGCCAATCCGAAGTCATTTGAAATAAAACCATTATAGACTTAATAGATACATTACGAACCAAAACCAATCTGTTGAGTCTAGGATAAAGATCTTAAAAACGAACCAACTCTTTGATCGCTACCTCTAAAAGAGATATGTCCCAAAAAGAAAGGGTACTCTCTCGAGATAGCTATCCATGGGCTCCTAAATGATCCAAATTTACTCCTAATGACAGCACGCCAAAAGGAATTTCTTTCTAATGGAAATCTCCACAACCATTTGCATAAAAGAGTAAAAGGCCTATATTTTTCTTCTCTATATTGCCAATACCAAGTCCCCCTTATCCTTACAATTAGGCATCACATCCCATTTGACAAGATTAATCTCCATGCCATCTTTACATCCCTCGTAAAGAAAATCTCTTAGTTTTTCAATGTGACGAGCCACCTTATTCTTGGTTTTGGGGAGAAAGGGACAAGCCACATTACAATAAAGGCCAATTTGATATTGCTTTAGCTTTTAAAATAATCACAATCAGTTGTGCTGAAGAAATAATCTGTTGTAAAGTTAATCATACAACTGTTTGGTAACATTGATGCTAACTCAAAATCAATATGCATGCATTCGGTAAATTGTAATGTTAGTTGCTGTGAATTTATGACTAAAAATGATATGATTTTGTTTTACAAAGGAAATGTATGGAAATTGAAATGTTTCAATTTCTAATTGGTATCAAACAAATATTTAATTCAAAAGAAAGATAAAAGGTAAAATAATTTAAATCACATTACCAACCTATATTAGTAATAGCTAGTAGGTACAAAGTACTAGATCTTCTACTAGTCCTGGTATTTTTTGTAGACATAGATCTACTCCTATTTTATGTATTTTTTGAGTACATAAAAAGTGGCTAATAATTATTATAATAGGAGATAAAAAAATATAAACAATAAATAAAGGTGACTATTTAAAAATAATTATTAAAAAACTCAAATTATATTTCAAAAAAAAAAAAAGAAACTCAATTTATAATAGTTGATTTATATGAAATAAAGATCAAGATAAAAATATATATTAAATTAACAAAGATAATTTGATCATTTAAAAAATTCATTAAATCTCATAGCAGATTATTTCATAAAAATGTATGTTACATTAACAAAGACTATTTGGTCATTTAAAAGATTCATTAAATCTCATAGTAAATTATTTCATTCACTTTTAAAAAAATAACCTCTCATCTGTTTCTTAAAACTGGCGTCAAATCAACACATTGTTAAACAATCACTTTTGACAATTTTACCAAACATATATTTCATACCAAAGTTATTAAATAATTTGATTTTAACTTCTCAAAAGCAATATCAAACTAGACCTAAGATGCATCATTAGAAGTGCTTATCAAATCAGCACTACTATGGATTAGTGCTTTCAGCCAAAAACTTCCAAAATACTTTTTTTTTACCTTTTGTTTTTTGAATTATTACTAATTTGGAAGTTGAGGAAGAACATGACTCGAACCCACAATTTCATTGATATGGATGTGAAGGGCTTACCACTAAAGCCAACCTCAACCTTATCTTCTAAACACGAGTAACTTTCAATTGAGGGATCCCTTACTATAATTTCAATAAGGACCTTGCTGAAATCATATCGATTTTTATAAATTTTGAACTGAATTTGTTTACGAATGATAAGTTCATTGAAATCTACCTATGAATAAAATTTATGAAAATTTCAAACACTAGAACTATTTATCCCGATTTTGTTAAACATGGAGACATTGGAAAAATGAGAGAAATATAGGAAATTTTAAATTAAAAAAAAAATAGTTTTAGTACTTGAAACATTCTCAAATTTTATTGATAGATAGATTTCAATAAACTTATTATCCATAAAAAATTTCATATCAAAATTCATAAAAATTGTTGTGATTTCATCAAGATCCTTACCAAAATTAAAGTAATGGATTCCTCACTTGAAAGTTACTCTTCCAAACACATTAATTTCACCAAAAAATAAATGTTACGAATTACAAACCTCATTTTACCGTTGAGCTGTATTGATTTGTGTTTTCTTGAAAAACACCCAATAGCTTGAATAATGCATTTAGCTTGCAACCTCCTTGCATATAGCAACTTTCCACTTGATGAATGTTTTGGTGCACAAGCTAAGGATTGAAAATTCTTATCAAAAGGGAATTAATAACAAGAACATTGAAGATTTGGAAACGCAATAAATGACATCAATACTTGGAATAGACGAGAACTTGATAAAAAGCCCTGTGTAGCTTAAATGGAATAGAAAATTGGTAATTCTTACTCTTCTAATTCAGTCGAGAGCACGTAGTCGAACCCACAATTTCATTGATATGGAATGAGAGAGGGTTACCACCGAGTCAACCTCAACTTTATCTTCCAAACACAATTTAATTTCACAAAAAAAAAAAAAAAAAGTGCACGGATTACAAACCTCATTTTACTGTTGAGTTGTATGATTTGTACTTTCTCGAAAAAAACCCTAATAGCTTGAATAGTGCATTTTCTCAAAAGCTTGAAATCTCCTTGCATAGAGCAGCTTTCTGATGAATATTTTAGAGCACAAGCTAAGGATTGAAAATTCTTACAAGAAATAAATGACAAGAACATAGATGATTTGGAAAGACAATAAATGGCATCAATAATTGGAACATGAGAACTTAATAAGCTTGTGAAGAAGAAATGGAATAGAAAATTGGAAAATTCATAATCTTCCAATTTAGTTCTTTCTGAAAACACAGAGTCGAACCCACAATTTCATTGATATGGATACAAGCACTTACCACTGGGCCAACCTCAACTTCGTCACAGACTACAAAGAGCGCAACTTTAACATTGAAGTATAGCAACTTTCGAGTAAATGAATATGAAGAGCGCAAGCTAAGGATTGAAAATTCTTACCAAAAGGAAGTTAATAACAAGAACACTGATGGTTTAGAGAGGCAATAATTGACATCAATATAAAGTGAACATAATAAGATGCTTGTGAATCAGCAAAGGAATAAAAAATTGGAAAATTGGAATAGCTTGAATATTGTGTTTTCTCAAAAGCACAATCTCCTTGAATATAGCAACTTTCCAATTGATGAAAGTTTTATGGCACGTGTTAAGGATTGGGAATTCTTACCAAAAAGGAATTAATAACAATAACACGGATGATTTTGAAAGGCACTAAATGGAATCAATACTTGGGAATGGAAAATAACTTAATAAGAAGCCTGTGAAGCAGAAATGGAATAGAAAATTGTAAACTTCTTACTCTTCCGGTTCAGTTGTTCTTTTTGGGAACACAGAACCTATCATACACATCAAATTATGACATGTGATTGAGAAGAAAAATGTCTCCTCACCCTCAATTATTCTCATCATAATGAATTCTTGAATGATAACAGAGTGATAAAATGTTATAATCCAAAGTACACTTACTAATATACTTGCCAACTACACCATGCAAAATGCTTGAATTGTGAGAAAATGAATAAAGATCCTATTTAAAGACCTTTAACATGAAACATCAATTGCTCATCCATGACAAAATAATTATTGGAACATTAACTCATTTCCAAATAAAGTAGGCACAAAAGCTTTGTGATTATCAGACTATTAATGTCCACAAAAACCTTTGAATTGACCGTCACACACACTACAAGGAACCCCTTAGGACTAGATGCAATCATAACAAGAGATATCGCTAGGTGCATAAAGTGCAATAGAAATGAATATGTTGATCTTTTTTTTTACATCACCACACATAATACCCTTTAGTCTTTAAGGTTAAGGTTAGTTCAAACATCAAAATTCCAATGGGAATGTCTTGTTTCTAGTAGAACTTCGTTGGAAGAAGGTTTTCTGCTTTGGAAGGTGGAAAAAACCAATGTTCTTTGGAAATGTGCAGCTTTGGCAATTTTTTGGGTAATATGGCAAGAAGTAAAAGAAATTTTGAGAACCGAAGAGAAGAGGTTAATTGTTATGGGATAGATTTCAACTCTTTTGTGGCCTCTCTTAAAAAAGAATTTGAAGGCACCTCTTTCTTTTTTGTACACTTAAATTAATAATAAGCTACAACATAATTTTGTTTTTGGTTTTTGTTGATATCACTAATTTGTAGAGATATTTTTTGAGATGTAATTATTGTATTTTCAGCTCTCTTTGTATAGGGTCAAAATTCTTGCCAAGCAATTCATGGTGACAGCTTGTTTGCCAGTACCTTCTTTCTTTTAATGAAATCTTTGATCTCTATAAAAAAGCAAATCATAAGATCTGGCATGAATAATCTTTGTGATTTATACAGATTGGAACCACATAATCCTACAAACACCAGTCTCCCCTCTCTTCGGCCCTCTTTAATAATTATAATGAAAAAGAAAGAAAAAAAAAAAACTCCACATTTTCACAATCATTTGACGGTACAAGTATAACACTTCTCAACTCCTAACTTTCACGGATCCAAAAAAACTTCAATTTCCACGTTTTATGCTGAAATTACATGACCATTTAAGACCTGTCTACATCTTTAAAATGTCTAAACTTATTTGCTTGACAATTGACACAAGTACAAGATCAAGCAGTCCGATGCTAGAGAAACAAGAAGGCATAATAGTTAGAAATTTGGTACATATGAGGTTTCAAGAGATAAATAATAAATTATGTATTTACATATAATAAATTCATCTCGACCATCTTGACTGATGTGATAAATGATTTGTAACGGTTTGTAGATCATAGGATAATGTGGTGAGTGATGTAGTAGTTACTAGTAGCTTACAATATATTTTTGGATGAGTTTTTGGGCAAAACTTGAGGAGTAAGTTGTATTCTTCTTATAATAAAACCAAATTAAACAGGGTAGATGAGCAAAATAATGCCAATACTTCAGCAACAATTAAAAAATTAGCACAACACAGCTTATATCGTGTTTATACTTTTCACAAAATAATAAAGATATTTAAAAAAATTAGAATCTGTTAACTTAAAAGATATCAAAATATAGAGAGCAATAGCCACGTTTGCAGTAATATAACTTCAAGAAAAAAAAGAAAAAAAAAATCCTTACTTAAGATTTTTCATTAAACTTTTGGCTTTTTTCACAGCTGCGTCTACAGCATAAAGAGTCATCTTCTTAACCTGTAATCAAACACAAACGGATGGGAGCTGAGATGGATGCAACACAACCAGGTTGTGAAATCCTATTGCTATATGTGACAGCTATGTTGAGTTGCAGTCCACACAAAACATTTATCTGTTGTAAATCTAGATGAACATTATTTGCAACTGGACTAAGATGTAGTGAAAATCCCAATAAAAATATTAACAAAATCTTTTCATATATGGAGAGGCTCATTAGGTTCCTGGCACAATTTCTTTCAACATGCATTTAAAACAGAAAAAGCTTATAAGTGCACTGCCTTCTCAAATTTATGCACAATGCCTGAGTTTTAATGACTAAGATCTATCTTATGACATTGAGAAATATAATACCTGAAAGATACAAAGCATGGGTATTATACAATGAAACATGGGAAAATCAACATGGTACCTCTAACTTATCTTCCTTGGCTCTATGGTCTTTAGGGAGCAGTCGAAACTCTTCCGTCAACCGAATACATTCTCCAACATTCTCAGGCGATACAAAATCAAGCGCAACCTTTATGCAAGACTGAAAGAACGAAAGGAAACAAAATCAAGAAATTGAACATAAACCAAAAAAAAAAAAAAGATACAGTGCAGCACGAAGAATGAAAACTACATGTACATAAGGCTGGACGACCAATCATACATCAAAGAGAGAACTTTAGATCCAAGATACTCTATCAAACATATAGGTTCATCATACAACCAAAGAAGTACAGAGAACTATGAGAACAATTTCAGAGAACTTACAAAACTGTTAAACAACATGAGGAAGAAGAGTATATAAAAAAAAATGTTTAACAAAAGCCATTTATGTGTCTAGTGTCTGTGTTTATGCAAGTAAAAGAGCAGATTTCCATGTACATTCATAAACAAACAAGTTGGTCATCAGCCAATCAATTACTTGTCTATTTCTCACTTGATGCGGACATCCAGCTGGAATAAACACAGCCTCACCAAGGTGTTGCTCAAATGTCCATGGTTCTACATCTGCATGAAATTAAAATTTGATGATACTGCACCAATATAGTAGAAACTTTCAGAAATGAGGAAAATACAGAAGAATTTCTTACTAAATTCCTCCTTCAGTAGTTTCTTATGCCTGTCGCTCAAGAAAAGTGTTTGATCATGAACAGGATGAATAACCTGAAAATAGGACAATATATCAATTCAACCTCTCAAACTGTGAAGATATAGTTTAAGGATCGTGAAGATATAGTTTAAACAACATGAAGATATAATTTAAGAACCGAGAAGATATAGCTAAATTTTGGCAAAAAGGATACTTACAGAAGTAACAGGGTGGCCATTGATATGCCTAAATTCATTTTTGTGCTTTTTTAAGAACTCAATTAACTTCGGAACATCCTGCCTACGAAAGATGTCCCAAACAGCACCCCCATGGAGAACCTCTGATCTATCATTATTGCCTGAAAAAGAAATCCCCACGCCATCTTCTCCATTAACAAGCACCCTTGTCGTTGTATCACCGGTATCACCACAATCTAACTTTACATTATGATCCAACACCTTCAATTTCGAACATAACAGCTTGTCATCTAGTTTATTTGCCTTCACATCTAGCTGTTCTGCCAATAGGTGATCATTCTCCACAAAATTCACATTTTGTGTACACTTGGTACTCTTTAATCTGCGTTTATATGTTATTTTTATTGGTGGTCTAATAGTTCCACCCTTTGTGTTATCTGAACCACCATACAGATCATTTAAGTCATCAGCTTCATGTTTCTCCTGCAATCGCTTTATTGTATCACGCTGCCAGGTATCAATCCTCACCTTTGTTGTGTGTGTCAAAATATTTACCTAGATCCATATCAAATAAAAGAAGTCATAGTCTATAAACTTTTGTACGACATCATAAAGAAGCTTGTTATTGCAGAAGTAAGAAAGATTTGCCACAATTAAAAGACAAGTTCAGCTGACCAATAATTTAAAATATATATATTCCACTAGTGGAGTGAACATAAATTTCACTAAAGTAATAACTTTGAAATCAAATATTTATAGAAAGCACCCCCAAACCTCCATAAAAACTCTGCGGAGATGCTTTTCAAATAAAAAATTCCAGACAGATTCTTTAATCAAATGCACTAAGTTTAGCATCTACGGTAAGGTATAGAATAAGCATGAACACTTGAAGAGATGATAAAATCAAAAACTTAAGAAACAGAGCGCATCCCAGACACTAAAGAACATCAAATCAAGACAAACAAAATGTGAAGGCACAATGAAACATGTCTAAACCAAGACGCTTAGCATAAAAATCAAGTGTGCACAAGAAAGCAATCACCAAGAAGTGTGTGCACGATTGCAAGGATGTTCGCTTAAGAATGACTAGAACATGAAGTTAATTAGTAATATGGATGCAGTGGGAGTTGCCAGAGAAGAAAAACATGGAGAAACCCTAATGACATACATGTGAAACAAGCTTGCACTCCTATAGCTTATAGAAGAATTATAGGATCCAATCCAACTTTTCCTTTCATATGACCAATGCCATACTGTTAAGCAAAGGAGAATGACATGCAAAGCAAAAGTAACCATAGCCTAAAGATTGAAATTTTGTCATGATTAATAATACGTCTCTTTTAAGTTCATGATCGGCATGTGTAGGGCATCCGATATGAAACAATTATTCCGACACTAGTTGTATTCTCAGTCTAAGGTGCATTGAAATAACAAATCGAAAACACACCCCTCTTGACAATTAGATTTGTATTAACAGATCAACTGAGCTATGGGCATCAAGCCAATATGCAGATGAAGAATATAACTCTTGCATTAAAAAATAACTGACAGGTAAGATACAACACTTCACTAGTGTAAAAATTACCGCATCAGAAATATCACAATGCAGCTTTGTGACTGAATCACCTCTACCAAGCTCTTCAGAGAATCCATAAGCAATGTATGTTTTGGGTCCCAAATCAGGTTTCAGTACATTGTTAGGAAGTTTAGCAGCAAGATTTAGAAGACCAGATTTTGGATCAGTATAGTCAATGTAGGGAAGGGCCGCATAGAACTCAGCACAATGCCTTGGCAAACGCTCCTGAAGTGAAGTTGATGAGGGCCAATCCTTCAATTTCAACATCTCAGGCCACTTATTTCCATGCATTCGGCCTTTCTCATAACCCATGAAAAACTGGTGAATATTAATCTCAACCTATAAAAGAGAATTTAATATGTGAGATTCTCCGAGCCACAAGATAGCAAAAATACTAGCGTAAACCAGAGAAATTATATAACTAACCTCACACCAATCTAGGCAATCAATGGCCCTCACACTTCGAATCTCCTCTTCAAACTTGACATTTGAGCCCATTTCTCTGATAGCCCTCCACATAACCAAAGGTTTCCAACTAAGACCAGACGTCCTATCGAGACAATTCTGGACAATCACAGGTTCACCTTTCATCCAATGTCTCTGAAAATGCTCAATTTCATTATCTGCCAGGTTAACAGCATTTGGGGTGTATAAGTAGTTATCATCACTCCTATTCCTGTAAGCTGCTTGCCTAACTTCAGGATTTGTATTCATGTTCCCTACAGAGCCACTTGAATGGCATGGACAACATCCTCCAGAAAAATCAACATTTGGAGGTTTATAACGACTAGTCACATCCTCAGCACTCTTTATCAACTTTGTAACCCAGTTAGCATTAAAAAGGCGCCTCAACTCTAGTTTTGTAGTACTGCAGTCCCCATGCTCTTTATGAGGGCATGGAATACTACCATCAGCATTAGCTCTAAAACCAGAAAATTGAGAAGATGTATCAGCTATAGGATCATTAACAAGAGACACGCGGCTCTGCCACCCATGTTTTTCCATGGGTATATCGCTCCTTAAAAACTGTTGGGAAGATGTTTCCACTTCATTGCCTCCAGGTTGGAAACCTTTTCTTAGTTCTTGACAACAGGTGAGACAGACATCAAAACCACAATCAGGATTGGGGCAGCTTCTGTAAATGTCGACAATGGAAGTATGGCAATTGTCGCTGTCATTTAAGAATATGTGCAAGGTTCAGCACTCAACTTGAAAAAGTAATCATAATGCTATTCTGATTTGAGACATGACACTGTAGGTGAGGAAAATGATACAACCAATAATTGGGTAGAAAAGGTGAAAGAAGTAAAAAGAGATAAAAGATATCTACATACAATATATGAGAAGTATGCATGCACAAATTTCCAATCAAAAACAGAACAAGTAATCGCTGTTAAATAAAGTGCAGGAAACAACCAATCCCAACAAGAAAATCAAAGTACAGATCTAAATCAAAAAAAGGATAAGACATCTCAAAATAATACATTAAACTGTCCTGAAAACAAAAGCTATCTCAATAAAAAAATTAAATAACTAATTGTACATAACTATTGTTGCAACCCAACCCCAACAATTTTGAATGAGGAAAAATGAAGTAACTTGGAATTCTTTAGTGACTAAACCCATAAGGATGCTAAATACAGAATTCTGTCCCATAAATCAATTGCGTGAAAATTACAATTCATTGATTAAATATTAATGCAAAGAACATGACCCTTCATCAAAGAATAAGTTTCCAAATAGCATAATATCTATATAAAGGCGGTTCTTTCCACAAGTAATTCTTCTTATCCAGATTGATGTCTATGTCTGAATGGTCATTTGTCAACAAGCCAAATACCCTATCCCAACCAACTGAACATCTCAACTTAAACTTTCACAAGATTCACATTCAAAAAGAAAGGTATATGAATAAGAGAGAAACTCACATACACATAGGAAAACTGAATTATCCATCACAACCTAAGCCACTATACTCCGTTAATTACAGATAATTAGGAGTTCAGAACAACATGTGATCCTCAACTCTCCTAGGGCTGTTGACTGAAACTTAAAACTTTATAAGCATTGACTGAGAGACAACACTAAATATCAACTAAAATAGACTTTAGAGCTAGTAAAATATAAGCTATCACTATTCAAAAAATCAGACATCCTTATGGTGGTGGAAGAATGGTGCAGAAGGTTTAGCAAAATCAGCATCATAATTCTTTCTCCCATGTCTCAAACCCTTGTTAGTAGATCATTTACTATAATGGTTGAGCTACAGAATCGAGGTTAACAGCCTTCCCCTTTCCCACCCACAGGTTGAACCCAAGACCTCCAACTTGTTAATGAAGTGGAAGACATGCCACTTGGCCATAAGAATTGGTGATTAGTAGAATTGAAAATAGTACAAAAATAATGAAGAGACATAAACAATACCAAATACCCAAAAAGATATGGCATGTCTTAGTTTCATTTCAGAAACCAAAGCTTGATATCATACCAGTATAAACGTTCATCTTTGGCCAGTTCAATCCTTGTTATATCCTTTTCTATCAATTGGATTCCTGAAAAATCTAACATTAGACACTAGCGCACAAAAGAGGAAGGCAAAATATTTCATTTACTTCTGCATCATATAAGTATACCTTGTTGCTTTGCTTCAAACTCTAGCTCAGAGCTCAGCTCTCCATGAATATGCCTGAGCACAGGCAGAGATTTATACAGCAAATACTGCAGCCTTTGTAATTTGACACTGTTGTTCACTTCATCGCGGCAATGCTGCCAAAAGAACATAAAGTGGAAGAAGAACAACAAAAACCATGACAAATCAACAAATGACATCTGCTACAAGAAAATACAATGTATATTACAATAATACACAAATGCTCATGAGGGATAAGAAAAAAGCATCTACCTTGACAGGCACAACCTCTCGCAAGCAAGCTTTGCAGTTGCAATTGCCACAACAATATGGACATGCCTTCTGAACTTCCTCTCTTGTTTTCGGATGGTACCTATTTCATTTCAAACAAGTTTAGATTCTCTACATATAAACAGATACCAATTGAAACCTTTTGGTCAGCACAGTGACTGTAATCAAAGATGCTCCAAGCATATCTTCACCAGAACTATAAATTTCATGAACTTTCTTACCAATTTGTAATGCAGTCGTAACAAAAGCGCTTGTTGCAGTTGGAATAGGAACAGAAGACAACACCATTCTTGTCGCTCCTCTGACATTGGTGACACATTAAGCTCCCCTGCTTCGCTCTTTTGGACTTATCCTGAAGGGCAATGAAAATTACAATGGTAAATAATTCTTTTAAGAAAAGACTCTTAACAGTTAAGAGTTTCTAAAAGGTAAAAAAAAAAAGGATGAATTCAACTAATTTTAACGGTGATTGAAGCCTTTAATGAATGAAAATGGTTTGACATGTGCAGTACAGTAGGACACTTGATGATAATTTACTAAACATATGCACTAGGCCAATGTTTGTGCACATCATAAGCTTGCATTAACCCTTCTAAGGAGCAAGTATACATATCAGTTCAGAAATCTTAAAATTCAATAAATAAATAAATAAATAAACATAACCAAATAAAAACATCTATGTAAATTCTTTCAAAGAATAAACCATTTCCAATTCAAGCCAAGCAAACAAAAAGTACAAATAAGATCATACTCACAGCTAACGTTTTACACCTATCTCCATCACTTATATGTGGAGACATCTTTTAAAATGTCACTCCCTGGAGAATATTCCAGATAAAATTTTGAGTTTCCCTATACCGAGACCCACTCCCCTGCACCCTTAAAAGAGTCGGCATCTTCCTTTTTTCTTGTCATAAACACCCTTCTTCTCAGTAAAGTAAAATCTCATATCGTAAAATAGTTGTTGCTCTTCTCTTGAAAAAATAAAAATATTCCCTTAAATGTTACCATCCCAGTGACAAATGTAAGTAATCAAAGCATCCAAATTCTAAACATTCCTATCATACTAAAACCCAGTGTTCGAAAAATCGGAAAAATCAGCCTATTAATCGCCGGAAATCAGCTAGGCGGCCTTTTGCCATGCCGAAAAGCTGAAAATTGGCCTTATTAAGCGGATCCCGGCTAGTCATAGTCACCGATTAGTCGCCCTCGACAGAGTCAAAGCCGTTGACTCCGCCTAGCCCGATATTTCTTTATAAAAATTAAAAAAAAATTTAAGAAAAAATACAATTTAAAACGGCGTCGTTTTGCTTCACTTTAATGAAGCCAAAATGCTGCCGCTTTGGTCTTCATTAAAGTGAAGCAAAAATAGTTCTTCACTTCTTCTCGACCAAAGCTGCCGCCGTTCACTTTCAGTCGCCGAGATCGTGGTCCAAAGCTGCTATCCACCGTCACCCTCATCCGGTCTTTGTCCATCTAGGGTTTGTATTATTTATTTATTTTATTTATTTATTTATTTTACATTTTTAGTTTTTTACTATAGGTTGTTTATTTCTTAATTGTTTTAAGCTTTGTACGTTTAGGGTTTGGGAAAATTGATTATTTATTTCAGTTTTAGACTTTGGAATTGATCATTGGAATTTGTTTGTGATTGAATTTTTATGCAGGAAAAATAAAAAATAAAAAAAAAATCGCCAGCCAATTAATCGCCGACTAGTTGGCCTAGACGCTAGGTACCAGGTCTCCGCCCGACTAGCACCTACTAGAACACTGCTAAAACCTTCACTGCTAGCACTAACTAGCCACCCAAACTCTTTGATTTCAGCTATAACCTTCACCAACAGCAAACCTGTCCCAATCCCACTTCAACCTACCTACCCGGCACAACCGTCCAAGAGAGAGAAAGAAAAAAACAATTAGCAATCACACGACAATACAATGAAGCAAAAAAACAATCCAATGAAGTACCATTTTACGCATTTTTTTAATGCAAAAAATAAAGCAAAATTTAATCTTTACCTTCCATTTTCAACTAGCTACTAAAACTATTACTCAAAACATAAAATATCTCGCTACAATGAAGCAAAAAATCAGTCCAATGTAGTACCAAACACCAAAAAGAACTTACCTTTCATTTTCAACTAGCTACTCAAAAAACAAAATATCACTACAATGAAGCGAAAAATCAGCCCAATGTAATACCATTTTATGGGGTTTTGAAAACAAAAAATGAACAAAATTTATTCATTTACCTTCCATGTGCAGCTAGCTACTAAAACTGTTTACTCAAAACGCAAAATATAATGTAATACCGTTTTACACATTTTAAAACAAAAAAAAAATGAACCAAATTTAATCTTAACTCCATTTTCAACTAGCTACTAAAACCGTTACTCAAAACACAAATAATCACTGCAATGAAGCGAGAAATCAGTCCAATGTAATACCATATTACACCTTTTAAAGACGAAAAATGAACAAGAATTTAATCTATTACCTTCCATTTTCAACAAGCTAATAAAACTGTAACTCGAAACCCAAAACACCGCTCACGTAAATTTTTAAAAATCATCTACCTTGACTCCAATCTTTGACACGGCGACATCACCGACCACTCTCTCTCTCTTCCGGCTCTCGTTCTCTCTGCTCGTAACCTTTTTCTTCTTCGACAGCAGGTTCTTTGATTTGCTGACATTATGCCTTCTGCCGCCGTCGATTCTCTCTCTGGAAGCTTCTTCTCTGTTGAGAGTGTTGTCGACACTCGTCTTCATCTTCGGTTGCCGCCGCCGACTCTGAGACAGAGAATCCATGTACGGCGGTGACGTGAGTGACAGTTGGCAGCCACTTTGTGGAAACCTTTTTTTTTTGTTTTTTTGAGGGAAACTCTGTGGAACTGGAAAGCTTAAAAATGAAAATGACTTTTTTTTATTAGAAAAAGAGGAAAATGAAAATGACTTGGGATGGTGACTTGATACGTGTCTATTTAGTATTTAAAGCTAATAATTAAATTTAGGGTTTTCCTACCATACAGCTTCGGTACGTGATAATTATTTTCGGTTCATAAACTTCAATATTTTGAAAATTAAAATAAAATTTTGAAAAAAACTCTTGTATGCTCTTTCAAAACAGTGTTGCTCTTTCAAAACTAAGTGGTAACCGTAGTAGCCAAAAAATGGCCTTTGGGCCCAACGGTTAAGGCCCAAACCTTTTTACGTTGGATCCGGTCTAAATCCACAGGCAACGGGTTGACCCAAGACTTTCATCAACTAAAGTTTGGCTGATTGACTCAGTCCAACTTCAGTTACCATTTGTTGGTAATGGTTGTAACAGCTAATTCAAAATGGAGTAAATCTCTCCCAAGATTTCTCCTACGATCAACCTGATTTCAGGAATTGAAACCAGATGAACGTTACAAACTTTGCTCAAGCAAATTCCGGTCATCAGAATTCTATCGTCTTCTTAATTACAACCAACCTTCACATAAACGCTCAATCCAAGCGCATTTAAGGCTAAAGAATCACCCCCGCCATTTTCTTTTATTTGTTCATCGTTTTTTCTATTTGTTTTCACTCTTTTGCATGTTCTTGAAGAAGTCGACACTCCCGATTCGACATATTAGACCAAGTTGCTTGGGCCTAATTCGTATCCTACCCGATCCACATCAACCGTAAATTGACCATCTACAATAACTATATCTATATACAGTATTACCAATGGATTTAACTACTGTTCATATGATTTATACTCTATATCGCCCAACATGGCTTGGTAATAAAGACTCTCATTTAGCTGGAAATTTATTGGTTTCGTCTTGTTTTTTTAATTTCTAATTTTTGTTTAATTTTCTTAAACCCCCTTAGGCTTGAATAGTTGAATCCAATAAATCATTTTATAAGGGTAATGCTATTATGCTAATATATAAAATCGATAGGATTATATTCTAATAGATCATAATAGATTTCTAAGTTTGAATCACCGTAATTATAAATAGTATATCATAATAAACTAATAGTTAACAAAAATTCAAGCGATAAATAAAATTGAAGAGAGCTAAATACCAAACACATAGATTATCAAAAAAAACCTCCTTGCATGGTAATGGTTGATCTCCTTTTTGTGGATGAAGGTGGTCACTACTTCAAATTTATGCAATAAAGATATTATTCATGGCTAAAAGAAAAAAAATGTCTCAAAATATTAAGGCTTTGATAATTAATTATGTAAAATAAATAAAAAAGTTGATATATTTATGAGTTAGCTTTTTAAGCTAAAAATGTTTCTTTTATTATTATTTTTTTTCTTCAAAATGGCATGAATTACCTATCCATGAAAGCACATGGGTGTTTTCATAACACAAAATTGAGTCACACAACTTAACACATAAAAATTATACCAGAAGCTCACAAGGGCCACCACCACTTTAACCATGTTTGCGTTAGTTTCTTGTTACCATTTTGTTTAATAAATTTGAAATGATATGAAGAAAATAAACTATTAGGATACTTTAATACTATTGTTGAGCTTTTTTATCGGTTTAAGTTTTTTTGAGTATGATGATTATTAACATAGTATCAGACCCAAGTTTAGCTTACGAGTCTATGTTTCTGTATTTATTTTGCAATGTGCATCTTTTCCCCTAGATTTTAACTTGTAAAATATTGAAAAAATAATTTTAAATGTGGACAACCATAAAGTCGTAAAGTGTGACTCAAAACTAAACTTATAATAATAATAATAATTATTATTATTATTATTTTGAGAAAAGAAAAGCATAATTTAGTGGACATTTCTCAATATAATAATTTAGCACCATCCAAAGTTAAACAATAGAGACCAACACAATTGCTACGAGACATACACATTCATTAAGCTTTTAATTATACAACCTATGAATATATATAAAATTAACAAATTTTGTGAAGAATTTTTGGTATACTCACCATAAAGTTTTGCACCAAAAACATAAGTTAATGATTAAATTCAATTACCAATAATCAAACTTAAAAACTAAAACTACACAAAATAATAAAGAGCTACAATAAAATCTTCCCAAAAATAGAAAACATTAAAGAAAATATGTCATAGAGCTAATGAAGAGTTGGTGTACAACTCTATTGAGGTGGGGTGAGATGAAACTACCTATTCACACTTTATTTGTTATATTTCACACTTAATTTATCGATAAATTCAAAAAATTAATAAGGATATAAGTGTGTGTTTGGTATGACTTTTGAAATAATCAAAGTGTTTTTTAATGCTAAAAGCTATTTTGAAGTTTTTTTTTAGTTATTCGGCAAAACTCAAAACAGTTTTTTTAATATATGAATTGTCTCAATTACCTTTTATAAAAGCTATTTTATGTCAACTTGGAAAAGCCCAAAATTTAGGCTCTTTCAAAAAGCTTTTTTGAGCTTTTTTAAAATATATAAATTGTCTCAACTATCCTTTATAAATTTTAGATATTCCACCTTAACTCTTTCATTATAAATATATTTTTAATACCTTTTTTGTAATTCACTCAACTAAAAGTTATTTCTAAAAATACATTATCAACACTTTTTTTTGTAATTTACACAACTAAAAGTCTTTTTTGTTAGAAGCTCTACTCATTAGAAGCTCTACTTGAAAAGTCATACCAAACACACCCTAAATGTCATTTAAATGAAAGCAAAATGTCAAAGAAATTTAAATGATAATATGACACCCTTTTTTGGTCTGCTCTGCGTGGTCTTAAGGGGATGGCTGTTCTTGATGTATTGAGAAGGTTGGATGTTGGAAGGAGATAGCCTTTATTTGTCTGGTTTTATGGGGTGTTTGATCTAATCATAATTGCAGGGTTCATTAGAAGAAAGTCAGACAAAGTAATGATCTGTTGGGTTGGGTGGTTGCTATCCTAGAAGAGTTTCAGAATACTCAACAGAGTTTGAAAGGGATGTGGGGGTTCCAGTGTTTTGGTCTTCTCCACCGCTGATGTGGCTGTTAAGTAGAAGCTTATGGGAGGCAATTTGAAACTCGAATGGGCATGATTTGGTGGCTTCCTCAAAACCCTTAAGAGGTTATTTTTCTGCAAAGGTTGGAGAATTATTAATCTTGCGTGATGTAGTAAATGTGGCTTCGACTGTTTCAGATCGTAACCCTTCTTTAGGTTGTGCTCGACGACATCAAGGCCTTGTGTACTAATATTCAGGTTTTCAAATGTCAAGCAATTCCCAGGTTTAGGAATATATGCATTAGTGGCCATTTCTCCTAAGAGATCTCAATTCTGCCCTAGTGTTCTTTCGTCTGTTTTTTGTTAGCTGTCTGTTTTCAGTGTTGTTTTTTTTTTTTTTTTTTTTAAATGACACTTTTACCGAATTACCGCTTATTTTTTAGTTCTTCAACTATATTTGTTTGTAATTTTGAAATGCATCAAAGATATAAGAGAAAGTATCATTTTCCCCCATGAGGTTTGCCATATTAGTAAACTTTCCTCTCTAGTTCTATTAATGGTCGTTTTCCCACCTATAGTTTACATTATTCGCCATTTTCCCCTTTTCGTTACCTTTTCCATTAAAGATTTAAAATAGGTAAAGGTAAGAAGGTAAAGTCAAAAACTTAAATTAAAACTATTTAACAAATTATTAAAATAAAAAAATTAATATTAAAAGTAATATAACAAAAAAAAAATCCATCAAATTTTGTTAGGTTGATAAATGTTCATATTTAAGACCCATAATTCATGTATTTTATGTTATGTTCTTGAGAGAAATTGGACATTTTAATGTGTTTATTGAGAATGTGTAGAAGATAGCTATTGTGTTGAGTTCGAAGATAAAAATGTGATTTTAGAGAAGTTTGGAGAAATGCCCGTGAAGAACATCCTTAGTGTTCTTACTTAGTAAGAAATCTTATTTATTATTTGTATACATCTAGATTATATTTTATATACAATATTAAGATTTTTATGTTAATTGATTGGGTGTTGTATTGTGATAGCTATTGCATCTATGATTGTTTTTAATCTTATATAGTTAAGTTTTATATGATATGTAAACACATGATATTTAGGATTGATTGACATGCTCATGCATGATTTGATAAGCATTAAATGTGTTAGCCTAGTAGTTATGCATTTGATATACACATAGGTTGAGTTCTCTTCATTTGTGATTAAAGCCTTGTGACTAAGTTGCTTAGTGCGCAAGCAAGTAGGTTTAGAATTGTTTAAAGGCCCGTTGGGTAGAGTGGAAGGGTTAGTGACTAAGAATGGTTGAGGTCAACCTAGGTTGTAAACTTTCATTCAAGTAGTGGATTTGAGAACCGTGTGTGGTTAGCATATTAGCCCGTGAATTTTTTTCCAGTCGTGGGTTTCTTGCGTAAATCAATCAACGTGCAATTTGTTGTTTTCCGCTATTAGATTTAGTTGATTGTAATTTGCTTAGATTGGGTGTTTTATTGAATATTGACTAATCAAGAGAAATTGGTAATTAACTTGATTAAAACCTATTCACATTCCCCCCCCCCCCCCCCCCCCCCCCCCCCCCCCCCCCTTAAAAATAGGTATATTTAGACACACCTTAATAGTTTCAATTGGTATCAGAGCGGGTTTCTAGACATATTTAGGAGATCCTTGCTTTTGGTGTGTTTTGCATTTTGTGTGTTTTTGATTGATACATACATTTTATTCGTCTCATTCATACATAAACACTATGAGTGGAAACGGGGGTGGAAATGAGGGTGCTTCAAGCACAAGACCTCCCTTACTCACTGGGATAAATTATGCCTCTTGGAAAGGCAAAATGAAGTCATATATTTATCAAATTAATGACCGTGCTTGGATGGCAATTGAAAACGGCTACACTCCGCCAACAATGACCCCTATAGGAGGTAGAGAGGATGTTCCTAAGCCGAAGACACAATGGAGCACTCAAGAGTTTGAGGCATCCAAGTGGAACAACAAGGTGATGCATGCCATCCTATGTGCTATGGACGACAATCAATACAAATTGATTCAAACCACTAGGATCGCAAAAGAGGCGTGCGACATCCTAGAGACGGCACATGAAGGAACCGAAGTGGTTAAGGACTCCAAACTTCAAGTCCTCTAAACTCAATTTGAGACCATTATGATGGAGGAGAATGAGTGCTTCAACGACTTCGAGGTGAAGTTAATGGACATTATGAATTAAAGTCATCAACTTGGTGACCTTTACTCGGATAGAAGGATCAAACAAAAGATTATGAGATCCCTTCTCGAGAGATTTGAGTTCAAGGTAATGTCTTTAGAAGAGAATAGTGATTACAAGAATATGAAGCCGAGTGAAGTGATTGAGAGTGAAAATATATAAACGTGTGTCTAATACAACCTAGAGGGTGGGTGGGTGGGTGGGTGGGTGGGTGGGAGGGAGGGAGGTGTATGGGTTGTTAATCGATTATTACAAACTTTTTCGATTAGTCAATATTAACAATAAAACCCAATTCAACAAACAATAAAAATCAAGTAAAAGTGCGGAAATTAAAGAACACTTGATTTTTAAGTGGAGACCTTACAAGGAAAAACCACGAGACTAGCCACGCTAGCCACTTAAGCCACAACAATCCACTATATGAAAAGACGGTTACACCCTCAAGTGATACACGGACTCGCCACTCTTGGTTCAATCCTAGTGATATCCCCCGATCCACTACTCTTGGCGTGAGCACCCCCTAATCTACTCGCAAGCCTTTTATAGCGGCGCTTAGCAATGCTTGCCAGCCAACCTTTGGTTACAAAACTTCACTTGCTTGTGCAATGAAAATATATATAAAACGTGTCTAAATAAACCCAGAAAATGGGGGGGGGGGGGGGGGGGGGGGGGGGGGTGGGTTAAATAGGTTTTAACCAAATTAATCGCCAACTATTTCAATTAGTCAATATTAATTGCAAACACCCCTAATCTCTAACACAAATCATTATGTGAAATAAGTGCGGAAATAATCTAAATGACACAATGATTTGTTTTACGTGAGAAAACCCCAAAAGGGTAAAAAACTCATGGGCATAATTACCAATCGAACCCTCAAATCCACTATTTGCAAATACTATTACAATCTAGGTTGACCGCATCAACACCTATATGATTACTAATCCGTCTTTACTACCCGCAAGCTTTTAATAGTGATTCTAGGCCGCAAGCCTTTAATAGTGATTATAGGCTCTTGCTTGCAAACTACCAAAGGTAAATACAAGACTTAACTCTTAAAGAGAAGAATTAAACAACCTAAAGTGAATATGAGCAATATTCAAAGTGCATAAATGCAAGGTCAAACATTTAAGCTTATCTAGGCATTGATGAACATGTTAAAACACTCACATATATCATTTAGCTATATGACATGCATACAACTTAGCTATATGTGCAAATAAAATCCTATATGCAATAGCTATCACAAGCAAACCACAAAACACAATAAAAAAGCATTCTTGAACCTAGTCAAGTCATAAAGAAGCTATCTTGTAAAGCAAGAACATGTAAAAAGATGGAGATGATGTTCTAACTACAAGTCATGTGAGCAATAAAGAAAACCCATGAGAAATCATACCTAGAAGATGCTAGATGATGTATGAATCATGAAAGGATGATGGGTGATGGGTGATTGTGTTTTGGATGATAAAAATCAAGTCTTGCTTACTTATCTTGCAAGTCACTCTCTAGCTTTCAAGAAACACAAAATATGAGCTCTAGATTGTCTAAGAAAAGAAAGCAACATATTTATAGAGGCTCCAAAATGAAGTGGTGTCGCTTTGGCAATTGGAAAACCAAAGGTCGCTACGACCGCTGGGCATACCGCGGTACGGACAGGGTATCCAAGCCGCGGTACGCCAAGCATACAGGCACTAAGAATTAACACAGTGGGGACCGCTCTGACTTGACCGCAGTGCATGCATGTGCACCATCAGCGGTACACACAGCGATACCGACCGCAGTAAGAGAAAAAACTTCTCTTTTCAAGGCACCAAATCACACTTAGTCTATATTCAAGTCGTGCAAGTGTGAGGTGAGTGAATGACATGCATAGGAATCAAACAAGAAACATACAAGGATATTCAAAACATTTGAATGTATGAGATGTGTGTGTGTGCATTCTAAATCTCTTCAATTAAGAGTCAAGACAAGTAATCTACCTTCCTCGAAGCTCTTGATGTCCACAATGAGGTCCATTAGCATTTGAGGAGAATTTCTTCAATCATATGCTACCCTTACATATTTGAACCTCATTGTGATTTTGTCAATGAAATAAGCTAATCAAAAGTGAGGCACTTACAATCTCTCCATTTGGCTATTTCGTGACTGAAAGTATACAAATATAGTTAAATTGGTTAAAGCATACCTAGGAGGGAGAGCGGGAGGGTGGGAATATGTTTTTATGCCTTTTTCAATCCCTTGAAACAAACTCATGTTTGTCCCTTAAGGTAGCTTTACATACAACATACACTACTAAAAAACCTTCATAGATAACAGTTTTTGGATGACAGTTTTTTTTCTTGACAGTTTTTTTTTCTTGACAACTAAAAGCTGTCATAAATTATAAGTTTTTTTTTTCTTGACAGTTTTTATTCTTGATAGTTAAAAACTGTCAAGAAATGTTATATATATATATATATATATTTAAAATTTCATTATTTGATATTTAATAATAATATTTAATTAAATAACATTTTTTATATTTATAATAACCACCTCCCTCACAGTCGAATCACCGCCGGCCACCCACCGCTGACGTCCGTCCATTCCAAAAATACCCTCCTTTCAAAAAATAATATATTATTATTATATATTATATTAATGATATATAAATATATATTATTATATATATTATAGCATTATATATATTATATATTATTACATATATTATATAATATATATATATAATATTAATATATATATTATATACTATATATATAATATGTATATTATATATTATATATTAATATATTAAATAATATATATTATATATATTGTATAATAATAATATATATATATATATATATTATAAATTATATATATATTATTAAATATATTTATATATTATATTATTATATATATAATATAATATATATATTATAAATTATATATATAGTATTCTATATATTATATATATTTATATATATATAATTATGTGTATATAATATACTTTTATATTTTATTATTATTATCCATAATATGTCATGTTATTATGAATGTTTTATAATTAGGGGTATTTTGGTCAAAATACAGTTAACTCCATTCCATTCCGTTGTTAACCAAACAAAATAATACCGATTCAGAGACTAATTCTAAAGTTCCAACCAAACAAAAAACTTAACTTTCCTTTCTTTTCCTTTCCATTCCTTTCCATTCTCATTCTCTTTACCTATCTGATTACCATTCCAACATGTAACCAAACGTGACCATAGAGTATTGACCAATAACTCGACTATATTTAAAAAAAATATATAATTTTATTAATAGTTTCAATAAATATTTTTTAATATATGTTTGTCGTAGAAATTAAAATTTTGATTAGTTGAATAAAAATAAATTTATCTTAAAATGTTTTTTTTTAATATTTATTTGTAACAACTCATATAGGTTATATATAAATATTGTTCAATTGTTAACACATCAAATATTGTAATCAAGTGGTAAAGACTTACAACCTTTGAACTTGAGATCACAAGTTCAACTCCCAATAATGACAATTGTCATTATTATCAGAGGTGGCCATGTGGATATAAAAAATAAAATAAAAAAGTTATTCTTGACAGTATTATTTTCTTGTAGTTATATAAATCAAACATTCATACATGTAATCATTTTTTACTTGCATTCCAATATTGTTCAATGTATTACAAGTATAACAAAATATAACTATACACAAATATAACAATATTCAAAAGAATTATATTTACAATTATGATCAAAATGAATTAGCTTATAAATCACAATTTACAAAATCTTGTTCCAATATACATCACAAGTGAATAATATTCAACAAGATTAAAACATACACTAAAACAAATAAGAAAGAGAGAAATAGAAATAATTGACACATGAGATTTTTTAATGTGTAAAACCTCCAAGAAGGAAACATCCACGGGTTGAACTACAACCATTGAGTAATATATATATTGGATGATAAATTAGAAATTCCTTAAAAGTGACCAAGCTTGATCTACTTCCTATTGGAGTCTATGAATTGGAGTCTATGTCTACTCAATCCCTATTGAAAGATACAAAATCCCTCAATGACGTGAAGCCATCATATATTGGAGTCTATACCAAACCAACATCGTTGGAAGATTAGAAATTCCTCAAGAGCCAATGCACATCCCATGCAACACTCTTTATTGGAGTCTGTCTAACCAAACGTCCGGGCCTACCAATAATGTAGCCAACTCCCTATCTAAGGCACTCATGCTTCTAGAAAGCCTCCCATGCATAGCTATTCGGACATTCCCGATCCTAGCCATGACTTCTTGCTTGGTTATCCGGACCTCTTGTCCTAACCAAGTGTTCCTTGCTTAACTATTCAGACACCTTGTCCAAGTCAAGACTTCATGCCTTTTACAAGGACTTCCTAGTGTGATAATGTAAATGCAAATGATGCAAACAAGCAATACAACATAGAATATGTGATCAATACATTCCATGGAACAACTAGACCTAAACATGTGAGAACACAAGTTATAATAGTCTAGATGCAAAACATGAATTAAACCTAGAGCATGTGAAAACACCTAACACAAATAGCTCCTAGTTTCATTCACACAAATAACACTTGAATAAATCATATACATGAAGCACAAATTCAAGATGTTACAAACATACACAAAAATGCTAGAATCACAAAATGTATTCAATGAATATTCTAGCCAAAGATTTAGAGCAATGATATAATGATGAATCAATTAAATCATAGATAGCTCTAAAAACACATACAAATGAATTAATCCTAGATTTTATCAATCAAAGGATCAAAACACATTTCAAGGATTATTAATCATAAAATGATTCAATCAAGTCATATCAAACTAATCACAATACAACTCTCAATCATGTGAAAAACCTAGAATCCTAGAAACTAGTTCACATATGTCTGTAATTAGACTTTTGATTAGGTTTGATTATGAAGCTATCTTTTTCAATAGCATTCACTATACATAAACATACATATAGAAGAAGAAACCCCAAGCAAATTGAAGGTTATAAAAGAAGAAATCACAAAGATATGACCAATACCTCAAGATCACGAGTTGGTTCGTATTTCTGGGTAGAACCACTATAAAAGTCGATCAAACAGCTACAAGACCACTTGGAAAAGATAGAGGACTCGATTACAAATAATCTCCAACTTGAATCACTCAATTCTGACTTCGTATGAGAAAGTTATGGTGTTTGGAAGGGGAGAAAAAGTTGAGAGAAAATTCTGCACACTAGGATTTCTAATTTTTCTTCTTGGAATGAATGGGAGGGAATGGAGGATTTTAAAAGAGATGAAAGAGATGGAAAGAGAGGACAAATCAACACGTGACACCTCAGCAGCGTGTGAGGTTCACGGGGGCAGAGGAGGCTGCTGGCCATGAGCCTCACGGCCCCCTCACGCGCCCTTCTTTGCTTGGCTGTTGGCTAAGCAAGCTTCCCTCGCGTTCTTCGGCCGTATCCGGGCCTCCGAACTCTGATTTTGAATCCGTATTCAGATTACGAATCGTGACTCCCTCATGCACAATGAAGACTATGAAACTTTGACAAAAGGTTGAGAATTCATCTTGGAAAACGATGATGAAGACAACTCAACGAATAAGAACGAAAAGTAGTGTAGCTACATCGTTTGGACTTGAAACCTAATGAATGAGTAACCGAAATGACCGGGACTCAATAAGGAATCAAATGAGATCATGTTCAAGTCCAAATACAATAAAACACAAACATATAAACACAAGATCACACAAGTATGCCATTTCCTAGACATAGTCTTAAAACATGCAATCCTACAATGCATAACAATATGAGTTCAATGCATGAGCATACTAAAACATGTGAATGTGTTATATAAATGGTGTACAACAATGTAGGGACACTCATGAATAAATTGCGTGTGTGTGCCTATGCCTTGTAAAAGAAATTAGGTCTAATATACCTTTATTGTGTAATGTAGCACATTCCTCTTTGAAGACACCCTCTTGCATGAATTGTGGCCAAGTTTTTCTTTGAAGCTTTGAATCATTAATTCTAAGATCACTAAGCAATACAAGAAAAATATCATTTTGATATGGAATATATGCAAAGACAAACCAAAAACCTAACAGTGACAAAACCATTACTCATATAGCAACCTCACAAAAACAAAAAAAATGGTTGGTCAACAATTTTTTCTACATTACAATAAAGCTCCTAGTCTAAGTCTTGAACATCTTCAAGTCAATCCCAAGCTTGTAGAAAAATCGAACTTACACATAATCAACAAGAAAGATACCTTCCAAGAACAAGTGTGTGTGAGGTGCTTATAATCAGAGTAATTGCAATTGACAAAATAAACCAACACAATCAAATAATGTAATTATGCAATGCAACTCCCCATAAATGCAACATCCCAAAAATGGGTTACTCTCTCTCAACTCCCCCTAAATGCAATGCTAAGAATGAAACAAATTCTCCCTAACCTTACTCCCTCTTTTTGTCATGAGATAGGCAAATAGAGTCTCCCCTAATAGGTAAGCATTAGCAAGGAGAGCTTGTAGCACAAACACATATGCATAATCATATGAGCAACTTTATGCAACTCAATTAAGTAAGAGAGATTCAAGGAGTTTTATTTTAAGAAAAATGTGTGACCAAGATGTTTTGCATGCAAAACATGTTGCATTCAAGTTCAAAAACAATGGTATTTGGCAAAACAAACAATAAAGGTTTCTAATATAATTCAAACCAATTTCACTCTTTGTCATGGATTAAAGCAAGGATATAGAGTTTAAGCATTTCAATTTAAAGAGCAACTATATCCAACTTTATAAGCAAAACATGACATGAGCGACTTTGCACCCTATTTGATTTTTCTAGGTGAGATACCCGTATGATAGTAGCCTTGTTCTAATAATAAAGAAAGAGAGACTTTGGATTTTAAGATCCTTATTTATTTGAGTCTCAATATTGCTTTTGCACACAAATTTGCAATCAAGATTTAGCAATCAAACATTTCACACTTTTCATATTAAGCATGTCATATAAAAAGAATCATCATGTCATGGAGATCAATTATAGGTCATTCAAAAGTACTCTCAAAGTAAGTCTCCTAGTCCAAATATGCATGTTTTAGCATAAATATGACATGGATTGCAAGCAAGGTAATGTAGCACACTTATTATGAAAAATACATATAAGCATATACAACCAATCATCTCAAGCAATTAAATAAGAGGCATAAAATATATTAATATAGCACAATGCATGCTCATGCAATTTTGCCCTCTTTGCTTGAGCTCCCCATATGGGGTCAAGACATACCATTTCAACCTAAGTGACAAATCCCAATAGACTTGCTAAGGTTCCCAAATCTGAGGGTGTCTAGGGGCTTTGTAAACAAATCCGCTAATTGGTCATTTGTTCCTACATGTTCCAATGCAATGGTTTTGCTCTCAACTAGCTCTCTTATGAAATGGTATCTAATGTCAATGTGCTTTGTCCTAGAATGTTGGACGAGATTCTTAGAAATGTTAATGACACTCATATAATCACAAAACAATGTAACAGTACCTTGCTCTAAGCCATAATCGGCTAGCATTTGTTTCATCCACATCAATTGAGTGCAAGCACTATCGACGGCAATGTATTCTGCCTCGGCCGTGGATAAGGAAATTGAGTTTTGCTTCTTGTAAAACCAAGATACTAGATTGTTCCCAAGGAAGAAGCAACCGCCCGATGTACTCTTCCTATCATCATAATTTCCCACCCAATCGGCATCACTAAATCTAACAAGACTTGGAGTAGTGTCAAAGGAGTATTAAATCCCATGATTTGAGGTACCATTCACAAATCGAATGATCCTTTTCACCCAATAATGTGAGATTCTTTGGGATTAGCTTTGTACCTAGCACAAACACCCACACCAAATGATATATTAGGTCTACTTGCGGTTAAGCAAAGCAAGCTATCTATCATCCCCCGATATAAGCTTTTCTCAACATCCTTTCCACTAGCACTTTTGCTTAGCTTCAAGGTGGTGCTCATGGGTGTGTCACAATGTTTGGCATTCTCAAGACTAAACTTCTTCACTAGGCTTTTAGCATATTTAGTTTGGGATATGAAGATCCTATCATGCATTTGCTTAATTTGCAAGCCTAGGAAGTAATTTAGTTCACCAACCATGTTCATTTCAAATTCATGAGATATTACATCAACAAATTGTTGCACTTTCAAATTGTTGGTGGAACCAAACACAATTTCATCAACATAAATTTGAGCTATGAATAGCTCATCTTTATTGCCTTTGATGAACAATGTTTTGTCAATACTACCTCTATGAAAATACCTACAAGGTTATACTAAATAACTTAGAGGGGAGTGCATAGGTTGACACCCTACTTTTAAAAACTCTTTCGATGCGTTTGTCAAAACCTTGGTGAGCATACAAATTAACCTTTAATATGATTGTTATAAGAAAACAATAATCACATGTGTTAACCAAAAATTCACTATGGATGAGGAATTTCAATTAACACCCTCCAATTAACACTCTCAAATTACTATCTGGTAGGCTGCAGCGGGGTAGGTACCTCTAGGTACCATGGTTTTGTATGAGTAAAAAATCTGGAGCAAGGTACAGTAGGTAGGAGAAAAATCACCCCGCCCGTCGGGGCTTCAAGCATGTGGAAAAGATATGGCGCTTGGGATTTCCATGTTCGTGTGGGGGACTTTGATCATTCTTTATGTACCTGGTACCCTGTACCTCGTACCTCATACCTCGTACCCAGTACCTGGTACTCTTTTCTAGATCTCCTTTGCAATTCCCCGACCTAGATAGCAAGCAAGTAGGAGGAGGGATATGAGTTCTTCAGTGATATAAATGATGAAACCACCTCGATTCTTCTAGCTAATCTGAAGGTTCTTTCCCCTTCTTTGTTTGTGATATGTCATGCAGATAGATGGAGAGAGCTAAGATAGTGTAACTCGCATACATACATACATGCATACA
Organism: Acer yangbiense; assembly: GCA_008009225.1. Classification (NCBI taxonomy): domain Eukaryota; kingdom Viridiplantae; phylum Streptophyta; class Magnoliopsida; order Sapindales; family Sapindaceae; genus Acer; species Acer yangbiense. The sequence goes on along the minus strand of CM017772.1, from coordinate 8,552,615 downwards.
TGCATAATAAAATAGATAGATAGAGAGAGAATGACAAGTCTTTTGATAGAAAGTGGACTGGCATAGGGGGAAAAAGCATCACATATGATCACATGCTGAAAAAACCCTAGGAAGTATCCGATGTAGGGAGTGACCATTCTTTATATATTTATTAATAAGGCGTGCTCCATGGAGCTTACACAAGTAGCAAAATAATACTACATAAATGCTCCGAAGAGCTTACAATAAATAGGCGGGCATAGCCTTTTTCTATAATCAGTAGAAAATGAGATTAAGATAGGGATGGAGGTCTTGTTGGAGAAGAAGATCGTGAAGCTTCCTTTTTCTTCCATTATAATGTCATATATATAAGTCCCGTTTCTTGCCATTCACTTCTCTAAATTCGGTTTAGGGTTTCAGAAATTATGGGACTTTCCTTGGTGATAAGTGAGAATATCGTGGGATTGATCCCTAGAATCAAGTGATCCATTTTTGGCAGATTTTGATAGAGTTAACTTCGCTTTCAAATTAAACTCTTGAGTGGCGGGAATGAATCAACTTCCTTTTTATTCAAACGTTGAGGTTTTACCATCTTTCTTTGTAGATTGATATTGGCATATTCGGCATACCTGTCTTATCTTGATAAATTTGCTCTTATGGCACTTTCACTGCATGGTAGGTTGGTTCTAGAAGAGGTCGGGGTACCTAGATATCTTGCCTCTTGTTGGACCATGGTACCGGTATGTCGGGATAGCGGGGTACTAGGATAATGCTGTAGCGGGGTACCAAGTCTATGTAGTAATGGGGTCTTTAAGACCTTGGTTTCTGTGTCTCCTGGTACTTTGGGATCCAAGCGGTCTTGGCAAGGATGGAAAATTCTTCTTTGGACCCTTGCCAAAACCCAGCAGCTGAAATGAGGCTCTGGACTCCACTCGAGCGAACTGGAACCTAGAAGGCTCACTTGGACGTTGAGGGGCCCGATACAAAAGTGAGGAGCCTCCTACATGATACTGGTCTAGAGGCTTGCTAGGGCATCAAGAAGTACCCAGCAGCTGAAATGAGGCTCTGGACCCTGCTGAAAAGAATCGGAACAATAGTGGCTCACTTGGCCGTTGTTAGGCCCGATACAAAGGGTGAGGAGCCACTAGTCTTCTACTGGTCGTGATGCTCCTACAATCACAGAGTTAAGTTGGCTTCTTGGGTGCACGTGTTGACCTGCTACCTAGAAGCTTTTGAAGAGTGGATCCGGCGACATGAGGGGATCCGTATGTATAAGTGCAAATCTGTTAGATCTGCTGGGTATGAGCTCTACCGGTATCGGAGCAAATCTTTTATAAGAAAGCAGGAGAGGTACAACTATACTGTATAGGAGCTCGAGGAGCACCGGGATGGATCTGCTGGATAGGAGATCTACCGGTAGTGGAGCGGCTGTAGAGGAGCTCTACAAGTATATGAGTAGACTTACTGCATCGGGGCAGCCTTGGATACTGGCTCCGCTGGGAGTCCCATACATCATATTTGCTCCACATCAAACAAAAGTCGTTAAATGACAAAGTAAGCACCATTCGTGGTGCACATGCAGTACATACAAATATGGAGAAAGTATATAACACATGAATAACATGTCATGAATAATGAATCTATCACCTCAATAGTAGAAGGTTGAGCTTGCGTGGCAATAAATTACTTAGATCTCATGGATCTACATGATGATGCACTCCATATGTTCAACATATTTAAGTAGCAACATATATAAGGTGAAATATCAATTGACTATAATAGGCGTTGATTTAGTTCACATGATTCATGCAAACTTTTTTTATAATCATTTAGTTCACAGGATCCATGCAAACTTTCTTACAATCATTTAGTTCACAGGATCCATGTAAATTTTTTTATAAAATTACACTAGTATTAAAGGAACTAATAGGGTGAAATAAAGTTTCATGGCATCATGGCATCATGACATCATGGAATAAGCATGCAGTGAACATAGCAGGGGAATGCGTTAAATCATGTGTAGTTTTAATATGTAAGAGGTAAAGAAACGTACGCTCATGTAGAGACAAGGAAGCCACGTTGGTCAAGTTATCTTCCCACAGATGGCGCCAAAATGTTAACCGAAAATTCGCTCTGGATGAGGAATTTCAATTAACACCCTCAAACTACTACCTGGTAGGCTGCAGCGGGGTAGGTATCTCTAGGTACCATGGTTTTGTATGAGTAAAAAATATGGAGCAAGGTGCAGTAGGTAGGAGAAAAATCACCCCGCCCGTCGGGGCTTCAAGCATGTGGAGAAGATATAGCGCTTGGGATTTCCATGTTCGTGTGGGGGACTTTGATCCTTCTTTATGTACCTCGTACCCCGTACCTCATACCTCGTACCCAGTACCTGGTACTCTTTTCTAGATCTCCTTTGCAATTCCCCGACCCAGATAGCAAGCAAGTAGGATGAGGGATATGAGTTCTTCAGTGATATAAAGGATGAAACCACCTCGGTTCTTCTAGCTAATCTAAAGGTTCTTTCCCCTTCTTTGTTTGTGATATGTCATGTAGATAGATGGAGAGAGTTAAGACAGTGTAACTCGCATACATACATACATGCATAATAAAATAGATAGATAGGGAGAGAATGACAAGTCTTTTGATAAAAGGTAGACTGGCTTAGAGGGAAAAATATCATGTATGATCACATGCTGAAAAACCCCTAGGTAGTATCCGATGTAGGGAGTGACCATTCTTTATATATTTATTAATAAGGTGTGCTCCAGGGAGCTTACACAAGTAGCAAAATAATGCTACATAAATGTTCCGAAGAGCTTACAATAAATAGGCGGGCATAGCCTTTTTCTGTAATAAGTAGAAAAGGAGATTAAGATGGGGATGAAGGTCTTGTTGGAGAAGAAGATTGTGAAGCCTCCTTTTTCTTCCATTATAATGTCATATATATAGGTCTCGTTTCTTGCCATTCACTCCTCTAAATTCGGTTTAGGGTTTCAGCAATTATGGGACTTTCCTTGGCAATAAGCGAGAATATCGTGGGATTGATCCTTAGAATCAAGTGATCCATTTTTGGCGGATTTTGATAGAGTTGACTTCGTTTTCAAATTAAACTCTTGAGTGGCGGGAATGAATCAACTTCCTTTTTATTCAAACATTGACGTTTTACCGTCCTTCTTTGTAGATTGATATTGGCGTATTCGGCATACTGTCTTATCTTGATAAATCTGCTCTTCTGGCACTTTCATTGCTTGGTAGGCTGGTTCTAGAAGAGGTCGGGGTACCTAGATATCCTGCCTCTTGTTGGACCATGGTACCGGTATGTCAGGATAACGGGGTACCAGGATAATGCTATAGCGGGGTACCAAGTCAATGTAGTAACATGGTCTTTAAGACCTTGGCTTCTGTGTCTCCTGGTACTTTGGGATCCAAGCGGTCTTGGCAAGGATGGAAAATTCTTCTTTGGACCCCTGCCAAAAAAGGTGGTTAACAACATGTATGCTTGATTCACCACCCTTAGTCCACATAACATACAACAAAAGACAATGTATCTTATATAAAAGTATGTTCAATGCAAAGCAATTCCATAAGTTGTACTTTGAATATTACAATGTAAATTCACTAAGTAAAGCTTTACAACTTGATATAAAATATCACAAGATACAATGTTCAAACATTTACAAAGACACAAAAGACAAAAGTTGATTCAACAAATAAAACAAATATCAAAGAGATAAGGAAAGAGAAACTTGACACACGATATTTTTAACGTGGTAAACCTCTAAAGAGGAAACATCCACGGGTAAAATGTTTTTCACTAGTTAAACAAGTGTACACCCTTAAAAGTGACCAACTCTCATATATCACTATCTATTGGATATCTATTCCCACTAGAGAGAAACTTGCATACTCTCTAACCAAGACATATCACATGCCTATAGAGAGTATCCTTGCTCGGACTTACTAGAGACCTTACGCCTCTTACCAAGACTACCCTTGCTCAGACTTACTAAGAGCCTCATACTATATTCCAAGACTTTCCTTGCTCTATGTTGAAGAATCACTCAACAACAAGAGACTTTTCTTGCTCAGACTTACCGTAGCCTCACACCCCTTACCAAAACTTCCCTTGCTTGTCTAACCGGAGCCTTACACCCCTAGACAAGACTTTACTCAAACTTACTTAAAGGCCTCATACCTTTTAGCCAAGACTTCCCTTGCTTGGGCTTACTTAGAGCCTCACACTCTTAGCCAAGACTTCCCTTGCTTGGGCTTACTTAGAGCCTCACACTCTTAGCCAAGACTTCCACCTTTTACAAAGCAAGTGATCTATGTGATGCAAATGATGCAAACACAATCAACATAGGGCATATGATCAATATGAGTTATGGAAACTAGAATTAGACAATGAGCACCCAATGTATGATATTCTAGTTTACAATCCAAGAGATGCAATCACACAAGATGATGCATCAGCATATGAAATGTATGGATCATGTAGACATAGAGTTAGTCATGTGAGCACATAAGTCAAATATTGTCTAGTCATAAAAACATGAATCGAAACTTAGAGCATGTGCAACACCTAACGCATGTGATTCCTAGTTTCATTGATAAAACTAATACTTAAATAAATCATATACATGAAGCACAAATTCAAGATATTAGAAACATACACTTGACAATGACTACACAAGGGGTAATGTTGACAAAACATTATTCATCAAGAAAAACAATGATGAGCTATTCATAACACAAATATATGTTGATGATATTGTGTTTGGCTCAACCAACAAATTCAAAGTCAACAATTTATTGATGTCATGTTTCATGAATTTGAGATGAGTCTTATTAGTGAACTTAATTACTTCCTAGGTCTGCAAATTAAGCAATTACATGATGGGATTTTCATAACCCAAGCTAAGTATGCAAAAAACCTAGTGAAAAAGTTTGGCCTTGAGAATGTCAAACATTGTGACACAAACATTCTTCGTGAGTCTTTGTTACTATCAATCGTATAGGGCTAGCAAGGGAACCTAATGGACCCACATTTTTGAGCTCCAATAATTCTTAGAAAAAATTAATTAAACTCTTTAATTAATATTTCACAATTATTAATCTTGGAGTTATTCCACTAAAAACTCAAGGTTGTACTCTCGTAACTGTAGATATTTTACACAACCAACTTTATCAGTGTCCATTGATATAGTTATTACATATGACATGATCCTCCACAAGTAGTTCATAATTAGAGCTAGGTTATAAAGTCCGTTATACCTATCTAATTATATCTTTTCCTTTAAGTACTATTGATTCTCTTGATTGATTATATCCTCCATTCCTTTACGGAAGAAGGAGCGCGCTCTTAATCGTTCAAGCCCCGAATCAACCCTTAAGGGAACTACTTAATTATCTATTTCTTGCAAGAAGGAGTGGATTCCACTATTGCGTACATACCTTCCCAGCCACAAGCCAAACTGTGATTCCAAGATACGGAGTTATTGACCGAGAATGATATTCTGATCTCACCCATGGTAAATCAAAAACCACGATCTAACCTGAAGGAGTCAGTAAGACACTTAGGATTTAGATCACCCATATATAGCCATCATTAGTCAATATATATGAATCTTTTCAACTAACGGATCTTAGTGACAGATTCATATAGATCGTGGCCTAGTCATAATACGATCACATCATATAAGGTGCCTCCATTCTCATAACACCATATGAGTAATCTAGAATAAGACCACCGTACAATATAGAATGGACCGCAGCTATAGATTAACCATAAATAAAGTACCTAGCTTTATTTGCTTTCTACAGACTATTTAGATTACATGTCTCAAACTGAATACCTTTATATATGACATTCATATACTCAGTTTGAGATTACATCTAGCAATCTTGGATGTTTGCATATACAATATAAACGTATGAACTAATATATTTGAATGAAATAACTACTTCTTTTATTATTGAGTTTATAGCATTTACATATTACAAGCTTTAGGGCATAAATCCCAACAATCTCCCACTTGCACTACAGCATGTGAGACATATCTCGTAATCCCAAACCCTTTAAGTGACCTTCAAAAACTTTAGTCGTTAAGGTCTTTGTAAATGGATCAGCATGATTGTCTTGCGACACGATCTTCGTCACTATCACATCTCCTCTCTGTACTATCTCCCTGATGAGGTGATACTTCTTCTCTATATGCTTTCCTTTTTTGTGGCTTTTTGGTTCTTTGGAATTAGCCATTGCATCATTATTATCACAATAAAGTGTCATGGGCTTATCCAAGTTTGGAACAACTTCCAGATCACTCAAGAACTTACGGAGCCATACAGCTTATTTAGCTGCTTCGCAAGCTGCTACATATTCGACTTCCATTGTGGAATCAGCAATACAATATTGCTTAATATTCCTCTACACTATGGCTCCACCACCAAGGGTGAATACTGACCCAAACATGGATTTCCTAGCATCCCTATTTGCTTGAAAGTCAAAATCCGTATATCCTAACAAGATTAGATCTTATTCTGAATATACTAACATATAGTTTCTCGTTCTCCAAAGATTCTTGAGAATAAGCTTCACAGCCACCCAATGATCCAATCCTGGGTTAGACTAGAATCTACTGGCTACTCCTACTGCGAAGCAAATGTTACGTCTCGTGTATAACATAGCATACATAAGATTGCCTACTGCTGACGCATAAGGAACTCGTCTCATATCCTCAATCTCTTGGAGTGTCTTAGGACATTATTCTTTAGATAAGTGAACTTCATGCCTAGAAGGTAGATTACCTTTCTTGGAGTTCTCCATTGAGAATCGCACAAGAATCTTGTCGATATACAATGCTTGAGACAATGCTAACATTTTGTTCTTACGATCCTTTATTAATTCGATCCCTAGAACATAACTCGCCTCTCCCAAATCTTTCATTTGGAATTGGTTAGCAAGCCAGCCATTTACTTTCGATAATACTCCCACATCATTCCTAATGAGTAGGATATCATCTACATAAAGGACCAAGAAAACTACTTTCTGTTCAACGATGCGCTTGTAGACATAAGGCTCCTCGACGTTTTGCTCGAAGCCATAGGTTTTGATAGCAGTATCAAACCTGATGTTCCAAGATCTAGATGCTTGCTTTAGTCCATAAATAGACCTTTGCAACTTGTAAACCTTTTGCTCTTGATCTTGGGACACGAATCCCTCTGGTTGCATCATGTATATGCTCTCGTCAAGATTGCCATTCAAGAATGCAGTCATGACGTCCATTTGCCAAATTTTATAATCGAAATGGGCAGTAATGGATAAGAGTATCCTAATAGACTTAAACATAGCCACTAGCGAGAAGATCTCGTCAAAATAGACCTCCACCTTTTAGGTATAACCCTTTTGTAGGGAAAAATACGGTCACGCAGCGGAAGCGAGACTAAAATCGAGTTTAGTATAGTTTAAAATTTTTCCATAATTTGAACCTTAACCCTCTAATTAATTAACATATAATACTAAAGATATCATACATTTGTCGCGTGATCCGATTGACATTGCGTCGATGGTAATCCTCAAGATCTTCCAATCCAATCACGAACGTGAATCACCTAGGAGCGTGGTCTCCCTTATCTTTGAATTGTGTACCTGAGGATGGATTAACAAAACTTTTTCTTTTTCGTTAGTCACAACAAGTTCCAAAAGACAACAAAGAATATTCCGGTCACTTTTGAATTCACAATCTTTAGATCGAAACTTGCGTGAACCTTATTCGAAATTGTGCACAAAACCTTTTGATGTAAAAGTAACTAGTGCACTATCGAAATAAGAACAAACTTTTCTCTCTATTCCTCTTGACCGAAAATCACACTAGTCTAAGAGTTGGATTCTATTTTTCTCTAGCAAAAGAAAAAACTCTCAAATCCAAGACATTAGGGTTCCTAAAAATATACAAAGAATATATATATATTTATGTAGTGGCCGCAAGTCCCATGCAAAATATATAGAGGCCGCAAGTCCCTTGCAAAAAAAATATGTATATATATATCTATTTATATATGCTTGAATCCTACTTTATATATATATATATATATCTCTGCATGCGTTCATGCATTTATATATTTTCATTCCGCATGCATATATGTATATCTATTCTATATATTTTGCATGCATATATGTATATATATTTCCGCATGCATGAATGCATATATTATCTATATATTCCGCATGCATATATATATTATATACAAACCCTAATCCAACTCTTTAGTGTATTTGTGACTATATAAAAGACTTCCTTATTTGATTAGATAAATAAATATCTTATTTATCTACTTACCAAATAAAGTCTTTTATTTTATTTATACTACAACGATAGTATACTACTAAGAAACATATTTCCTAATCAGAAAAAGATTTTGATTTTTAATTAAATAATTAACTAATAAATTAATTAATTTCTATTTAATCAATCAATAAAATAAAATAATATTTTAGACTATTATTCTAGTCTTACCGCCCACACCATATACCTGGGCCTAATATTATTTTCTTATTTTATTTAATCCATTAGACTTTAATTAAAAAGCCTACATATGAACCAGACTTATTCTTACTAAAAGAAACAAGCCCACATGCTTTTCATTAATATATTAATATAATTGATCAGCCCATTAAATAAATAATATGCAAATTATATTCTTAATATATTAAATACAATTCTAGATGGACCCATAAATTGGTCCGGTAGAATATATCAAGTGATCCATGCAAGTCCGTGTGGATTGGGGATCTTGACGGGCTATCTAAATTTAAGCTTCAATAGACATAACCTAATCACAATCAACAAATGATTCACTTAGGTCCGATTTATTAATTTTAACTCATTCCACTAAAGAGCTAAAATTGAACTCTTAAATAAAGATAGAATAAGTAAATATTTCTCATTCGTACCCTAGACAATCTTATTGGAGATGGTGTATCCTCGTGAAGAATATCAGTAATCGTCAAGAGCTCATAGACCGCCTATAGCTCTCCAAGTTACCATATTTACTCATATGACCATATTTTGAACTTGGGTATTTTGACTTGTCCAGAAGTCATGTTTCAATAGACTCTATCAAAAACTTAACGTTAAGATTCAATATCCAATACCTCAAAACATCCATATGATGATATTCTACTCTCATTTAATAAATGGAGCCACGATGTCCATATCTATAAATGAAGTCCTCTATCGATTAACAAATGAATATCACCAAACTATCGAGGATAGACTATGCTATATAATCGTACTCATTGATAACTCAAATTATACCACTTGCAACCATAAGTCCATCATTTATCTCAGGATTAAGATAGACTCTCCGATTGTCCTGATAATGAAAAGACTATTATCTATTGACGGTTCTAGATAAAGTATTTCATTGTGATCCAGTTCAATGCACCCAGTGCACTAGATTCTTTTACTCGAAGACCCTCCGATGATTTCAGACTCACCATAACTCATTTGATCCCACTCAAATGCTAGCAAAAGAATTCTACAACTTTAACAAGATAAATGTGCCCAACATTTAACTTAAGTTATGAACATTATTCAAGACTAACTAAAGAATTGTGTCTACCTCATACATATCCAGATGTACGAACAATTCTTCTTTTCTCATAGTCTTTTGACCTTATGATTATTTACTTTGACAATTATAATATTAAACTATAAATGCTATAAGATTTGTTAAACCAGAAATCACTTTATTAATATGAAAAGATTGTCAATTACAATATTACACTCTTGCTATTGAGCATAATCCTAACACCTTTGCCACTAGCCTTGCTTTGAAGGTCTCTACCTTTCCATCGACTCCTCTCTTTCTCTTGTAGATCCACTTATTCCCTATGGGTTTTATCCCATCAGTTAAGTCTATAAGTTCCCAGGCTGAGTTAGATCACATGGACTCCGTCTCGAGATTCATGGCTTTAAGCTATTCCTCTTTATCAGAGTCTTCTATTGCATGTTTAAATGACAATGGATTATCCACACTATCATCAAAGATAACACCCTGTGCCTCTCCAATACCTAAATAGCGATCAGGTTGTCGTACAACCCTTCCACTACGTTTAGGTGGTAGTGTGATCTAACTAGGAACCATCTGACTATCAGACATTAATGGAACAACAATGAAACAAATATACGGTGTGTTCTAATAATTAATCTAGAGGGGGGGGGGGGGGGGGGGGGGGGGGGGGGGGGGGAGGGAGGGATGAATAGATTTTAATCATTATTACCCAATTTTCACGATTAGTCAATTTTCACGAAAATACCCCAAACTAGTCAATAAGTGCGGAATTATAAATGACGCTTGATTTTTACGTGGAAACCCTCAACAGGGAAAAACCACGGGCTAGTAAGTGCACCACACTCGAACCTCGAATCCATTAATTGTGATAACGTTTACATCTTAGGTTGACCTCAACCATGCTCGGACTATAACCCGCTACCACTACTCGCATGCCTGTAAAAGTGGACCTAGTCCAATTGCTTGATCCTCGCAGTCACTACTTGTAATGATGTTTATAGCCTAATCCCGGTCTGTAACCCACCACTACTACCCGCAGGCCTGTAATAACAACCTTAGACCAAGACTTACTTCTCCGAAGAGATCAACACCCTAAGTGAATATATATGATATATCCAAATATGCAAATAGAGCTAGGGAACACTAAATGCTTATCTAGGATTATAAGATGACAATTAAATTAACCATAGATATCAAATATAGCTATATGACATGGTATAAAGCTTAGCTATGTTAAGGATAACCAATCCTAGATACAATAGTTATCAAAAAACAATCTCAATCATGTTAATGAGATCAATTAGCTAGATATATATTAATCATGAAATCCTAGCTATCAAAAACAATCTCAATTATATAATGAGATTAATTACCTAGATGGCATATAAACATTAAAACCTAGCTATCACAAAATAACCCAATCAACACATAATCTCAATCTTGTATGTAGAAATTACTGTTAGAACATACAAATAATAAATGAGATAAATTGATAAGTAAAAACACTAATTATGTAAGATAATAGTGTTCAACATATTATACCATGTGTGTTGAAGAAGACCCATGCACTAGCACATACTAGATGATCCTAGATGATGCTTAGATGATGATTTGTGCATGTGGAAATGGGTTTGGATGATCAAAGATGAGTTCTTAGGTGAGTTTCTCTCTTTTGAAAATCCTCTCAATCAAAAATATGGGTTTTTTGAGTCATTGGGACGACCTAAGGTCAAAGAGGCATATATATATGATGTCCAATTGAAGCTATGTCGTTTTGGAAGTTTTCCAAAAGTTTTCCTGCTAACTGCTCTACGTAGGGCCCCTGTAGGGCGGGTGAAGGGCGGATTGAAAAATCAATCAGGTGCCCGCTCTACGTAGGGCGGGTGAACAGCGGTTTGGGCGCAACAGTGCATCAGCTTCAACTTCAAGCACCTCCAAACATGACCAAACGACATCCAAACCTTTCATATGATATATCGTTGGAAAGGTACGGAAGTCTACTTTCTACTCCAATTTATGGAATGATATTTTGATGTCTGTAGAACAAGTTATGGTCAATTGAGTAACCATAGGTCAGAAACAGACAACAACATAGTTGCCCTATTTTGGTAGTCACTTTGGAGATTTCAAAACCAATCCAAACGGTCATGGAATATTACGAATAATATACCGTTGGAAAGGTATGGGTATCTAGTTTGTCTAGAATTTTACAAAACTCAATTTCAATCTTTTTATAAAATGTTATGGTCACACGACCATACAAAGGTCAGTTTTGAAAAACATTTAAAACATTGAAATCCAATCTTTTGAAACTAGACACTTTACTCCAAACAACCAAACCAACACTACCACTTATTCAAGAGAAGAATGAGACCTTCTCAAGTGGTCAACCATCGTGCTAAGACATGCACACCATCGTGCAAGCGCGAACGTTTCCGATCACACAAACGGAAACGAATTACACCACACTTAAGACTAATCATGAAGTGCAAGTGTGGGAAGTGAATGCATTCTAATGCCTAAACATGTCATGGCATTTCAATGAACAAGATGCAATCACTTAAACATGCATGAATAGAATTCATGGCTTTGCATCCTAATGCCTAAACATGTCATGGCATTTCAATGAACAAGATGCAATCATTTAAACATGCATGAAGAGACTTCATGACTTTGCATCCTAATGCCTAAACATGTTGTGGCATTTCAATGAACTATAAGAGATGCAATCATTTAACATGCATGAAGAAACTTCATGGCTTTGCATCCTAATGCCTAAACATGTTATGGCATTTCAATAAACTAGATGCAATCAAATAAACATGCATGAAGAGATATTCAACAATTATGAATGCATACATATAAAAACACTCAACATACAAGAATAAGAGATATGTATGAGTTGTGGGTGTGTGCAACTAGATCTCTTCAAAGCAAGTAAGCACTAAAATATACCTTTGGTGCTTCTTCTCTTAAGGTCTTGAGAGGGCATGGGTTGTGCAAATCACCAACCATCACAAGCCTAAGCTACCCTTACAACAAGCCCCACATGTGGTTTGTCCACGAAATAAGCCAATCAAAATATGAGACCTTACAAACAACATCGTCAACAACTCTTGTTGATTGTTTACTAGTCGAACCAACTTTTAATTCATTTAATACAATCTTACTTCGAGGCTTATGATCATTCATATAGTCTTCCTCAATAAACGTTGCATTTGTCGACACAAACACTTTGTTTTATAGTGGACTATAGAAGTATCCTCCTCTAGTCTCTTTTGAATATCCTACAAATAGGAATACTTATGAACGAGGTTCCAACTTTCCAGATTTGTTCTTCAATACATGTAATGGACACCCTCATATGTGAAAATGTTGCAAACTAGCTTTACGACCATTCCACAACTTTAGAGGAGTCTTAGAAATAGATTTGGATGGAACTACATTCAATATGTAAGCCGCAGTTTGTAGTGCATATCCCAAAAAAGAGTTTGGGAATGATGAGAAACTAATGATTGATCTCACCATTTCCATCAGGGTTCTATTTCTCCTCTTCACTACACCATTCTGTTGTGGTGTTCCTGTAGCTGTGAGTTGGGACACAATCCTATACTCAACCAAATAGTCCTCGAACTCTTAGTCGAGATACTTACCCCCACGATCTGATCATAGAGCTTTGATAATTTCGCCTAATTGGTTCTCAACTTCAGCTTGAACTTTGAACTTTTCATACATTTCCAACTTTCGTTGCATTAGGTAAACATATCCGTATCTTGAGTAATCATCACTAAAAGTGACATAATACTCATAACCACCCCTAGCTTTAACATTCATAGGTCCGCAGACGTCTGTATGTATGAGCTTCAGTGGTTATGTAGCTCTAAGCCTTTTTCCACTAAAAGGTCTCTTAGTCATTTTACATTCTAAACAAGACTCACAGACAAGTAAAGTGCCGATCTCCAACCGACTTAAAGATCCACTTTTTACTAGTCTATTTATCCTGTCAAGGTTGATGTGGCCAAGTCTTAAATGCCACAGATACATTTCATTATTTGGAGAAATCTTTTGTCGCTTTGTTTTAGGTTTTTCAACTTTAAACAATTCAGTATTAAGCAGTGATGTATGTGATGACGGTATCAAAACATACAAGTTATTTTCAATCAAACCAGAACAAATATTCAAACCGTTTCTAGAAACAATAATTGATTTATTATTAAAAGAAACTAAATATAAACATTCCAATAATTTGGATACACTGATATAGAAATCAAATTCCTTGTAAATCTAGGAATGTAATAAACATTGTCTAATGAAAGAAAACAATTATTATTAAAAGCTAGTCTAATTGCCCTTGCTGAAACGACATTCCCTGTTCCAACACGTATTGAGAAAGCCCTCTCCCCAATCTTTGTCCAAGAATTAGTCCACTGTAAAGAAGAATAAACATGGTTAGTTGCCCTTGAATCAACTATCTAAGGTGAAGACTTATTTTCTACTAAACACGATTCAATGACAAGCAAATCAAATTTACCTTTCACCTTCTTCTTTTTAGAGAGCTCCTCGAGGTACTGCGGACAGTTCCTCTTCTAATGACTAACCTTGTCGTAATGGAAACACTTCCCTTTTACTTTGTCAGTCGTGGTGCTCTTCTTCTTATTTTGAACTTGTTTCTTCTTGGGCTTAGCCTTTGCCTTGCCAGCAGACCTTTTCCTTTTCTTTAATCCAGAGGAAGATGGTTCAGCAACATTTGCCTCACCGGTCTTACTTTTGTTGTCTTTAACCATGGACTCAACCAAGTTGCCTTGGGCCTAATACAAAATTGACTCGATCCATATCAACCATAGGTCGACCCCCCTACAGTTTGGCGCCCACCGTAGGGCCTATTGCAACTTTACAAACGAGCTAGACGAGTCGTATAAAGTTTACATCTTCTCAACATGTCTAGAGATGGAAGCGCACCAACCGTCGAAGAGCAGATCACTGCGTTGGCCGCCTAGATGGCTGCGAATGCAGAAAAATTACGGGCACTCGAAGCAGAAAACACTGTTATTCGAGCGATGAATGGCGAGCTACTAGCCTTGATCGACGGAGTACCCGACAACGCGACATTAGAACGCCTAATCCTGGCTCTAAATGGTGAACATGAGGTCGATAGGATGGCTCTGTTCGCACTAATTGACCCCGTGAGACAAGATTTGAACCCCGACACCGGACAAAATCAACGAACAACCAAGACGGCTCGGGTTGAGATCGATTTCATCAACTTGCCAATCCAGAATGAAGTGCCGTATGAGCAGGACCCCGCTATGGATCTACAACCTGAGAACGCTCTCAGGACACCCGTGTCACTCCAGTCGACACGGGGGTTGGTAAAACCTGGATCTAATCTACATTTATTTGCTAACCTAGAACTTTCCCGTGGGTTCACAAAAATTAAAGCCCTAATCCAAAGAATTCCAGGAATCCCAGCACCAATCAAGAAAAGCACGATGAATAGCTTCGCCGACTCACCCTTCGTCGACGCAATTGCCCTTGTCAAGATGCTTAGAAAATTTAGTTTCCCAAACATGAAGCAATATGAAAGCACGACAGATCTAGACGATCATATAGTGCAGTACAAACAGAGAATGTTTACCGTAACAATTCCACGCGACCTCAAAGAAGAATGCATGTGCAAAGCATTTGGGTCCAGCCTCAGTGGTCCAGCTCTACAATGGTAAACAAATTTGCCTAACAATTCTATTACTTCTTTTGCGTAGCTTACAGATACGTTCATGGAGCAATTTGTGAGCAGTCGTAAACTAGAAAAGCAGTCGGACGACCTATATACCATAACACAGAGACACGGTGAAAACCTGAAGACTTATGTCGAACGCTTCAATAGAGAGAAAGTGTAAATCCCACACTGTAACCAAGCGACCGCCATCTACGCCTTTAGAAAAGGCATCAGGTTCGACTCCGACCTTTATAAAGAACTTAATAAATATCCATGTAGGACAATGGAAGATGTGCTGGCCAAAGCGTGGGCCCAGATCAAATGGTAAGAAGATGAAGCTAACTTCATCCGAAAAGTCAACAACTATACGAGTAGATAGAATGATCGAGTTGATAGATAGTCGAACGACAGGAGATCAGAACCTTACCTGACAAACGATCGATAGAACTCTCATTCACGACAAGAAGGGTCAAACGACCAACGGTCGTACGGGTGTGATTTCCCAAGGTCGAGTCGATCACATGTCCAAGTACCAGAATATAATCTCAGCATCGAACCAGTCGACCTAGTAGCGGTGATGAGGGAGATGGGTAAAACAGTCAAGTGACCGCGAAAAATGAATACTCCACCAGAACATTAGGATGCTAGACTTTGATGCGAATTCCATAGAGATCATGGTCATTGAATAGAGGATTGCGTCGCCCTTAAATTAGAAGTTGCAGAACTTCTAAAGCAGAGACATCTGCAGGAATTCCTGACGAACAAAAGGAAACAAACCCTCGCCCAACGTGATGAAAAAAAGGAAACCAGCATGAACGATAGTCCACCAGAGCCACCTCGACAAGATAGAGTAATCAACTATATCGAGGGTGGATCTGAGGTCAGTGGCGTAAGCTACTCTGTAGCGAAGAGACACACGTCGCAAGTGTCGAATGTTGAAATTCAACATGATAGAGAACACCTTTCAAAGATCGACAAAATCGTCACCTTCAAATTCACAGACAAATCAGATTTGTTCCCTCCTCACCACAATGCACTTGTTATTTCATTACATATTGATAATTGTTTAATAAAAAGAATTTTAATCGACAATGGTAGCTCATGTAATATATTGTTTAGTAGTGCCTTAAGAGAGATGCAGGTTGATGAATCTAAGCTCAGTCGTTGAACGACCATGTTAACAGGATTTAGCGGGTAGCAAAAGAGTACCTTAGGCGAAATCGTACTACTAGTCTACGTAGAAGGAGTTAACCTCTACATCAATTTCCTGGTGCTCAACTGTTAATCTCCGCACAATGCAATCTTGGGTAGACCCTAGATACACAAGATGAAGGCAATCTCGTCGACCTATAACCAAATGATTAAATTCCCAACTAGATGGGGAGTACGGGAAATAAAAGGGGAACAGAGAGCGGCCAGGGAATGCTATCAAAACGCCATGAAGAAAAAAAGAAGAAGAATTATAGCAATTACAGGAGTCTAAAGTCAAGTTGGCCCCAAATAAGCCAAGGATGAAAGAAATCGATGAGGTGTCGATCGACCCGGATCAGCCAAAACGAGAAGTTTTTATCGGATCCGGACTATATAAGGAGATCCGCGGACAACTGATCTATTTCCTATAAGAGCGACGAAACAACTTCGCATGGTCACATTCAGACATGGTCGGTGTCGACCCAAAGGTAATAGTTCATCGATTGCAAGTCGATCCAGACCACCCACTAGTAAAGTAGAAAAGAAGGAAATTCACGCCAGAAAGGAACAAGGTAATCAACGACGAAATCCAGAAATTGTTCGACATCGGATCTGTTAAAGAAGTAAAACATCTGAATTGGCTTGCAAACGTCGTTGTTGTGAAGAAGAAAAACGGTAAGTGGCGTGTTTGCATCGATTTCACAGACCTCAACAAGGCGTGTCCCAAAGATTCATTCCCGCTTCCTTACATCGATATACTGGTCGACTCTACAGCAGGACATGAACTACTCAACTTCATGGATGCCTACTCTGGTTACAACCAGATCCTGATGCATCCTGACGACCAAGAAAAAACCGCTTTCGTCACGAAACGAAAATCGCTTTCATTAAGAAGCGAGGTATTTTTTGTTAGGGTTATTATATTTTTAGTCCCTGACGTTGGCGTTAATCTGGGTTTAGTCCACGATTTTCTGACTTTACTAACTGTAGTCCTTCCGTTAGGGTTTTGGTTAAAACAAACAGACTGACATTGTTAGAGGGTACAATGACCAAAATACCCTTAATGAAGGTTTCTGATGAAGGGCAGTCTGGTAATTTTGTATTTAATTAAATAAAAAAAATAAAAAAACAAAAACAAATTAAAATTAAAATTAAAATATATAAAAAACTAATTAAAAATAATAATAATATAACTTAAAAAAAAATCATCATCTTCCACAGACCACATCCATATCTTCTTCTTCATTCATCTCCAACAAATCGAGATCCCGGCATCAACTTCATCACTTTCCAGTTGAACAAGTACATCATCAATTGATGATATTCACACTCAAAAAATTTCAAATCCTCCAAAACCCAGAAATCTGGAAAAAATTCCCCAAATCAAACCTAGACCTAGAACCAAAACACCACACCACCACATTAAAACCAATAAAATCATCCAAACACCCATTACAACCCAGAAAATCAACTCCAAACCATCACCATCGTCAACTGGAAAAACATCAGTCTTCGCCTCTCCACCACCATCGTCAACTCCAAACCATCACAGTCAACGCCAAACAACCACAACCACCATTTCCAACTCCAAACACCCACCACCACCGTTGTCAACTCCAAACCACTACCAATGCCATCGTCAACTCCAAACACCACCATAAACCCCGCAATTGAACCACATAACCACCACCACTGCCATTTTCTTCTCAAATCCTCACTGGCGGCCAAACAATCACCACACCATTTCCAACTCCAAACACCCACCACCACCGTTGTCAACTCCAAACCGCCACCATCGTATCGATCGACGCTTGATATACCCGGAAACCATATCGATCCACACTAAAAACCACTCCACGGTAGCCGAATCATACCCAAGGGTTTAGAGATCGCGAGAGAGGGTTTAGAGAGAGAGATTCACAAATCGGAGAGAGAGAGAAGAACACGATCTCATTGTGTTTTTCAATTTTTTTGTTTCTTTAATTGTGATGTTGTTGATGATTGAAGAGGAGAAGATGGAGAAATGGGAGAGAGAGAGAGAGAGAGAGAGAGAGAGAGAGAGAGAGAAAGATCGTTGAGGGAGTTGAGAGACAGAGAGAAAGCGTTGGAGAGAATGAGAGATTAGGGTTGATTGTATTATTTAATTTAATTTAATTTATTAATATAAATGGATTTAATATATATATTTTTTAAATTATGATGATGATAATGATGAATGTGGGTTTTTGGTGGGTTTGAGTATGGGATGAAAATGTATTGATCTGGATCCATCATCCATGAAGAAGTCTGGTGTTAGGTGTTGGGTGTTGGCTTGTGGTGTTGTTGATCTAGGATGGTGATAGTGGTGGATCTGGGTTGTTTGATTTTGCTATGTTAAGAAAATGAATTTGTTTTTTTATCTTTGGTGGAGATCCAGATTGGATCTCCACAATTTGAATTGAATTGAATATTTAATTTTTAATTATTGAATTTAATTAAATCTATTAATTTTTTATTATTTAATTTAATTTATTAATTTAAATGGATTTAATATATATATATTTTAAATTATTTTTTAAATTATTTTTTAAAATTATTTTTAATTAGTTTTTATATATTTTAACTTTTAAATTTAATTCATTTAATAATAATTGTTATTATTGTTATTATAATTAGTTTTTTTTTTATATATTTTAATTTTAAATTTAATTTGTTTTTTCATTTTTTATTTAATAGGAGGGCATAAGGGTCATTCCAGTCAGGTTTCTAGAAGGTTTTATGGAATTTCCCATAATGCCCTTGTTGACCTAACGGAAGTCAACGAATTCCTAACAGATTTGGACGGTAGGAACTCGATTTGGTATTGTCAGATAACCACTGGACTAAAGTTAGTAAAGTTAGAAAATCGTGGATTAAACCCAGATTAATGCAAACGTCAGGGACTAAAAATTATAATAACCCTTTTTGTTATAAAGTTATGCCTTTTGGTCTAAAAAATGCAGGTGCAACCTACCAACGACTGGTCAACAAGATGTTCGCTAAGATGCTCGGGTCGAGAATAGGTCTACATCGACAACATGCTGGCCAAGTCCCTGGTCGCTCAATAACACATCGAGCACTTGAGATAGTTGTTTGACGTACTTGACCAATACGGTATGAATTTAACCCCATTAAATGCGCCTTTTGTGTGTCTTCAGGGAAGTTTTTAGGTTACTTAGTCACCCAAAGAGGCATAGAAGCAAATCCCGACCAAATTCGTTCAATACAAGGAATCAAATCACCTAAATGCATCAAAGACGTGCAAAAACTCACGGGTCGCGTAGCAGCTCTGAACAGATTCATCTCCAAGTCGTTTGAGCGTTGCCATCCTTTCTTCAATACATTAAGAAAGAATAAGGCGTTCGAATGGAACGACGACTGCGATAAAGCGTTACAAGACTTGAAGACATACCTAACCTCACCTCCATTGTTGTCAAAGCCAAAATACGAGGAGACATTACTCATGTACCTGGCGGTATTCGACACATCGGTAAGCACCGTATTGATCATAGAAGAGGATGGCATACAACATCCAGTATATTACGTGTGTAAAGCCCTACTCGACGCGGAGACCAGATATAGTCGATTGGAAAAGCTAGTGTTAGCTCTTATCGTAATTGCATGCAAGCTAAGACCATACTTCCAATGCCACTCCATTGAGGTACTAACTACATATCCACTTAAGAATATACTTCATAAACCTGAACTTTCAAGTGGATTGATAAAATGGGCTATCGAGCTTAGCGAATATGACATCAGCTTCCAACTGCGAACTGCAATGAAATCACAAGTACTAGTTGACTTTATTGCAGACTTTATCCCTTGTGAGAATATGCAGGCTGAACAGTAATTAGTAGCACTCACGGAAAGTCCTACGATCGAAAAATGGACTTTATCAGTCGATGGTTCTAGCAACATCAGAGGAAGCGGATTAGGACTAGTGCTCAAATCCCCACAGGGAGACACGCTGGAGCAATTGATCCATTGTGAATTTCGTGCGACAAATAACGAAGCCGAATATGAAGCGCTAATTGCCGGGCTCGACCTTACAAAAAGTTTGAATATAAAGAGTATTCAAGTACAGAGCAACTCGCAGCTCGTCGTTCGACAGATGAATGAGTTATATTAAGCCAGAGACCAAAGAATGACAGCGTATTTAGCGAAAGCCAAGCAACTGCAGTCGACCTTCGATAAGTTCTCCATTCAACAATACCAAGGTCAAAGAATGCCCGAGCAGATGCGTTGGCAAGCCTGAGGTCGACATCAACAAACGGTTCAAAATCGATACCTGTCGTACACCTTCTGTCGACGACAATTCAAGAGGACGAAATAGTCGCACTAGTTGACCAAGGAACAAGCTAGATAGATCCTATACAAAATTATCTACAAGCCGACATCCTATCAGGAGATAGATCCAAAGCGAAGAAAATAAAAGCAAAAGCCACAAAATTCTGTATTCTATACGGTAAGCTCTATAAAAAATCGTTTACATGACTTTACTTGAGATGTGTAACTCCACGAGAGGCGTACAACGTCCTCAAAAGCCTCCATTACAAGGAATGCAGAAATCATTCTGGTGCTTGAAGCTTGTCGAACAGAGCCATCACGGTTGGATATTACCAGCCGATAATGCGGTCTGATTCCCTAAATCATGTGAAGACCTACGACAAATGTCAAAGGTTTGCTCTAGTGTCGCACCTCCCCCCAGGTACGCTAAACTTAATTTCGACTCCTTGGCCTTTTATGAAATGAGGAATGGACATTGTAGGTAAACTCCTCGTAGCCCTTAACGGTGTCGTTTATATGCTAGTATTGACAGGCTATGTCACCAAATGGGTCGAAATATGAGCATTCCAATAGGTACGCGACATTGAGATACGTAATTTTGTTTGGAAAAATATAATTTGCAAATTCGGAGTCCTCCGGGAAATAGTGACCGATGATCCCAGTTCATTTCGTACGACTTCAAAAATTTATATGACAAATATGGGATAAAGTTAAGCTTCTCAACACTACGTTATCCTCAAGACAACGGGTATGCAGAGTCGACGAACAAAACCATCGTCAACACACTTAAGAAGTGCTTAGAGGCAGAAAAAAGTGAATGGGAAAAAAAGCTCTTGGAGATACTCTGGTCGTACAGAACTACCCCTCACTGATCGACGGGAGAAACTCCGTTCTCACTTGTTTATGGCTCCGAAACAGTGATCCCCTTATCTCTTTTCAATATTTATAGATATTATATTTGCCTACATCCGATACTAACGAATTGACAAATAAGAGCAATGATGATAATTTAGTTGCAACTAAGTGCAAAACTGAGCACAAAAAAAAAAAATTATAATAATAAATCAAATCTTGCTCACAATTCATATGTTGTTGACATCGACAAGCGACCAACATTTATTATTGCAGGGACGATTGATAAATTTCAACCCTGCATTCAAGGGTCAAAAACGACGCGATATCCTGCATTCAGGGATTGACAAGTGATCGACTCATAGTCAACACAACTCCTAATATCCTCATTTCAACATCATATATCGGGAGTTGGGGGAATAATACTGGGACAAATGCCGACCTAATGATGCATGTATGCGATTTCTCTCTTAAATATAAAGGTCGTGTTGACCCAATTACGTATGTACGCAATTCTATTAATAAAAAGGTCATGTCGACCCAATTACGCATGTACGCTATTTTTTGTTAATCAAAAGGTCGTGTCGACCCAATTACGCATGTACGCGTTTGTCATTATAAAATCAAAAGACGTGTCGACTCAAATATACAAGCAAGCAATTCTATGCAATATATGCAGTTATTTATGAAAAAATTATGTCGACTCCGTCACATCAGAACATACAACATTAAGTTGTTGAGTCAACTTCGTCGCTATCTTACGCAAACACTTTGTCACGAAATTGGAATAATCAGATAGACATTTCATTCAAAACAAAATAACAAAATGATAAGAGAAAAAAGCAGTCGACTTATGCCGACAAATATTCAGAATTACATTAAATGTCTACATAGGAACTTATAACAGTACGCCCGTTCGACTAAAATAAAGATTAAAACAAAAAGGGTATAATAAGAAATCAATTTAAAGCTGACTCATCAACCATAGCACTAGGGTAAGCAACGTCGTTTGGAATCTTATCAACCTCCTCCAAACCACCATCAACAACTCCTCCTTTGACCGGGGACCCCTTAAGTCTAAGACGCTCCTAAAAGCTCTGCCCTGGCTTTGCACATGGCCTCGGCTGAAATCGACAGGAGTTGCTTATTCAAACTTTCGACAAGTCGCTCCTACTCTATGATAACCTCATTTGCCTTTATTGACTCATTACGATATTGATCCCTCTTTTCCTTCGACGCCCTCAGTTCCTCCTCAAGAGCCATATTTTTCTTCTCCAACTCTTTGTTGGCCTTGTCGAGTGCGCCACCTTTCTTTTTAAGGGTATTGTTTGCCTTCTGAAGCTTTGCACATCTTTCTTCAGTGATTTTATATCTGTCATATATATGCATCTGCACTTGCAAAGCCTATAAAACAAGCATCATTCAATAAGCATTTGATTTCGAAAATAATAAACTTTAGAAGTAAAACTACTTACCTGGAAGGTTGAGACTAGACCCGTTTCATATGCCTCTTCCATCTTCTTTCCCTTGAGATACTCCTCATCAGTAGAGAAGCGGAGGTCGCTTGATTTCTTTAAAAAGCCACTCGGGTCGTTGAACACTGACACCTTTAGGGAAAACAAAACCAGTGTCGAATCGAGATCCGATGATGCAGCCATAACCTCCTTCCCTTTGGAGGCGGCCTCGACATCTTTTCCGGAATCAACGTCGGAAGCCTTCCTTTTCTTCTTTGTCCTCAATTGACTCGACTCTAGAGACGAAAGAAAAACATGCTCTGTCGCCTTAGTCGACTTCGCCTTCGCCTTCGACGCATTTGCTGTTTGCTTCTTCTTCACATTCGCCGCAGCCTGTTAATGTTCTCCTTATAAAGCATCTGTAGGGAAAAATACTGTAGTAGTTCACGCAGCGGAAGCGAGACTAAATGTAGATTTATTATGTTTTAAAATTTTTCCTTTTTATGAACCTTAACCCCTTTAATTAATTAACCATATATATAGTAACAAAAGTTGAATACCTTTTGTCGCGTGATCCGATTGACTTACGTCGATGGTAATCCGCAAGATCTTCAATCCTAGCATGAACGTGAATCACCTAGGAGTGTGGTCTCCCTTTTTCTTTGAATTGCAAACCTGAGAATGGACAAACAAACTTTTCTTTTTCTTTTGTTAGTCACAAAACAATCAAAAGAATACAAAGATTATTCCGGTCACTTTTGAGTTCTCAATCTAATGATTGAAACTCGCGTGAACCTAATTCGATGTTGTACACACAAGCTTATTGATGAACAAGCAATTAGTGTACCATCAAAAGAATAATCTCTTCTTTTCTTTTATGTTTTAGTAGAATAAAATCTAATACTTTTCTATGAGTTTAGAAGAAGAAGAAAATTGAATCAATCAACAAGTAAGTTGGCCGAATTCTATAACAAGTGTTATATAGGGTGGCCGAAATTTTTATCCTCTTCCTTTTAGGGTTGGCCGAAATCTCCATGTGGTCCAATTAGGGTTGCCAAATTTCCTCTACAAAAAAAGGATTTGTGTTGTACCCTAATTCACATGTTAATTAGACTCCTAACCCTAATTCAACTCATAAGTATTTTTATTCTTTTATTGACTTAATAAAAGACTTTCCTATTTGATTAAATAAATAAAACTTATTATTTATTTTCTTACCAAATAAGTCTTTTACTTTTAATATACTACTACCAATAGTATATCTCTAGGAAATATATTTCCTTATCAGAAAAAGATTTGTTTCTTAATTAAACAATTAAACAATTAATTAATTAATTAATTAAATCTTATTTAATTAAACAATGAAACAAAATAATATATTAGGCTAATCTATTAACCTTGCCGCCCCACATGTATAAAAATGGGCCATATATCATTTTCTTATTTCATTTAATCCATTGGACTTTAAATAAAAAACCCACATGTGAACCAGACCCATTCTTACTAAAAGAAACAAGCCCACATGCCATTCATTAATATATAAATATAATTGAGCAGCCCATTAAATAATTAATGTGCAAATTATATTCTTAATATATTAAATGCAATTCTAGATGGACCCTTAAATTGGTCCGGTAGAATATATCAAGTGATCCATGCAAGTCCGTGTGGATTGGGGATCTTGGCGGGCTATCTAAATTTAAGCTTCAATAGACACAACCTAATCACAATCAATAAATGATTCACTTAGGTCCGATCCATTAATTTTAACTCATTTCACTAAAGAGCTAAAATTGAACTCTTAAATAAAGATAGAAAAGGAAGACGTTCCTCTTTCATAACCCTAGACAATCATATTGGAGATAGTGTATCCTCGTGATTAATATCAGTAATCCCCAAGAGTTCATAGACTGCCTATAACTCTCTCCAAGTTACCATATTTACTCATATGACCACGTTTTGAATTTGGATATTTTGACTTGTCCAGAAGCCATGTTTTCAATAGTCACTGTCGAAAACTCAACGTTGAGATTTAATATCCAATTACCTCAAAACATCCATATGATGATATTATACTCTCATTTAATAAATAGAGCCACGATGTCCATATCTATAAATGAAGTCCTCTATCGATTAACAAATGAATATCACCAAACTATCGAGGATAGACTATGCTATATAATCGTACTTATTGATAACTCAAATGATATCACTTGCAACCATAAGTCCATCATTTATCTCAGGATTAAGATAGACTCTCCGATTGTCCTGATAATGAAAAGACTATTATCTATTAACGGTTCTAGATAAAGCTTTTCATTGTGATTCAGTTCATAGCACCCAGTGCACTAGATTCTTTTGCTCGAAGACACTCCGATGATTTTAGACTCATCATATCTCATTTGATCCGACTCAAATGCTAGCAAAAGAATTCTACAACTTTAACAAGACAAAGGTGCCCAACCTTTAACTCAAGTTATGAACAATATTCAAGACTAACAAAAGAATTGTGTCTACCACATACATATCCAGATGTACGAACAATTCTTCTTTTCTCATAGTCTTTAGACCTTATGATTATTTACTTTGACAATTATAATATTAAACTATAAATGCTATAAGATTTGTTAAACCAGAAATCACTTTATTAATATGAAAAAGATTGTTAATTACAATATTACACTCTTGCTATTGAGCATAATCCTAACAGCCGCTTCAGTAGAGTCAAGCACGTTGAACTTTGCGCTCGACATTGACGTCTCTGCAAAATGACGTTCGATATCAATTAAAGGCTTTAAAAATGTCATATTACATTGAAGAATTTCAAGACTTCTCCTAATCCAGATATACGACACGAAATCTTTCACATGAGGATATGGTGCTCGCGAAACATTCAACGTCGACCAACGCCACAGACTACTTTGCTTAAGTTTACCTTCTGACTAGGGGTGGGCACAGTTCATTGAACCGAACCGAACCGAACCGAACCGAACCGAGTCGAAATATGGTGTTCGGTTCGGTTCACATGGTCAATTCGGTTCAATTCGGTTCGAACCGAATGAACCACATTGAATATGGGTCGGTTTCGGTTTTGGACCTTCCAAAACCAAACCGAACCGACGAACCGAACTTTAAATAAAAAATAAAATAAAAAAGCCTAATTTTACTTTTCTAGTTTTCCTATTAGACCCTATCTAGAATGGTGGTAGCTATTGAGTAGAACAGAAGGTATATATATATATATATAATGGTGATTGATTTGGATTAAATTTGATTAATGAGGTCTATTTAGATGTGTTTTGAATGTGAGGGATTGTTAAAAAAAACAGTCCAAAATCAATTATTCAAAGGTCCAAATACAAAATAGTTGTTAAAGGATACAAAAAATGAAAAATTATATAAAAAAAACCTCAAAGCCCAACAAGCCCAATAGGCCCAAAACCGAATTGAACCGAACCGAACCGAGATAAAGGTGTTTGGTTCAATTCGGTTTCATGATCCAATACGGTTTAAACCGATTCAAGTTTTCAAAAACCGAAAATATAACGGTTCAATATGGTTTTGGCTAAAACCGAACCGAACCGAACCGCGCCCACCCCTACTTCTGACATCAATACCCTCAAACGTTTTTCTTGAGCAGGGATTGATGATATTTCCTGGGTACGCTCAAGAGCCTTAGGGTACAGAAACTTACTCTCACCCGCTACGTCTACACGGACAGGTAGACTCGTTAATGCTAAGGGTTATATAAAAAACATCTAAGCGATATTAGGAATTAACACTCACCATATATGTTCCAAATTCTGGGGGTAGCGATATTGTGACTTCCTAAAAGGTTCGTCGATCGGAGGACCCCTAGCGAAAAAGAATGTATCTTTCCAATTGTGGTCGTTTGTCGTAAGATCAACTATAAGCTGAGAATCATTAGACCTGGGAACCAACATATAACGACCCCTTTCATTTACATGCTCCTTCAGGTAGTAGTTGTGTAGGAGACACCCCAAACCAAACTTCAATTCTCTCCTCTCACAAGGGACAGTTAGACTTCACAAGAATTCTACAACTATTTGGCATCAATTGGCCAGGAGCAGTCTCATAACATAAAAGCATGCATCGAGCCAAGGAAGGAATTAGGAACCTAAACCCTTGTCGAAGGATGTACTTGTAAAAACAAGTCCACCCTGGTATGTCCCAATCCGCTCGTTCATGCTCATTCACCGCGCGCAGCTCGATAGACGCATGAATCCCATATATCATTCGTAAACAACCCATGTCATCGTCATTGAGCAAACTTGTTGGGCTATTTTCAGGTAAAATACCCAATGAAAAACCCGAAGTAGATGGCTCTTCAACATCTATATACTTCGGGAACTCAACCTACTGCGCGATGGCGCGTACGACACCTTGCTCTAGCATGCCTACCCTATTGATAGTGACATCTGACGGGTCCATTACAGAAATCTGTCGCTCGACATTTCTAGTATCAGAGTTGACTTCACCTTCCAAGTCACTAAGGGTCTAGGTAAAGTGCGGATCTGAGACTGTATCGTCGCTCGACATGATATCTCTAAAAACTGACAAATGCAAAAAATGCACAAGTCAAGCACAAACTAAAATACTAAAATCACAACCTAAGGTTTAAAGATCAAAACCTAGGGTTTCCAAAGAATCAAAACCTATAAAAGTCAAATCAAGACCAAACGCGACCCCACCGGGCTTCAACTAAACTAAGTCGAGCGACTATCAGATCCAGTGCCTACTAACGACGCAATAACATTTAAACCATTTAAGATCTACGAGATACCGCATGAAAAAGCTACAAATCGATTATTTTAAGTATAATCAGAAATACAACCAAGAACACGATGAAGAACATACTTTATTCCAAGCAAAAACTTTTTTAAAGTTTCTCTACCAATTTTCCTATAGATACATAAAAGTAAATTTCCTGCAACTCAAGCAAAAATAAACAAACTTTACAAATTTTTTCACTAACCTTGAAGGGAATCGAGGCGAAAATCACCGAAAAATCGATCAAACACCGACAAAGACTTGTGAATATCTTTGCTGAAGGATAAACGTTTCAACTGCTGAAAATTTTCTCTAGCAAGCATGAAAGTGAGAAGTAAAAAACTTAGTGGTTAAGTTTTGGTTTATAAACCAAACACTTAACCATAGACGCCATGTGTCACTACTTGATAACCACAATTAAATCGAAATTATAATTTGAAACCCAATTAAATGTGCCAAAAATGAGGTGTTACGTCAGCCATGGGAAACTGAACTACTCCAAGTCCCATCGATTGGACTTCCCATCTTAACGATGTACGAAGTCGTCGAACAACAAATCGCCTTAAAGGACTTCATCACCAAAATCACTCGACACTTGGTCGACTCACCATTCAACTCGACAAAAACGATCCCTCTAGAAATGTTTCTGATACTTGTCTCAGATCGACATCAAGTCGACTACATGAACGACTCGACTAAAATCACTCTCTAAATTTGGCGATCCCATCTTTAAAGAGTGGGGGACAAACTATGGTAGCCAAAAAATGACCTTTAGGCCCAACCCTTAAAGGCCCAAACCATTTTTGTATTAAAACCGATCCAGGTCCACTAGTAGCAGGTCGACCAAAGACCAAGTATCAGTTAAAAGATTTGGCCGTTACACCAAGTCAATGGGCAATTACGGGAGTTGGGTAATGTTCGATTCAAGGGAGGAAATCTCTCTAAGAATCTCGCCCACAATAAAGCCATGACCAGATGAACGTTGGAGGGTGATGGAGACCTATAAATAACAGAGTTCAATCATAGTGAACTCTTTCTGAAAAACACTTAAAACTCTACTCTCTAGTTCCGGCCATCGGAATTCAGTCCGAATATCAACCACGATTCAAGCATAACAATCGCTCAGCCGAAGCATACATAAGGCTAATAATCTAACCCCCATTTCCATTTTTTCTTTATCTTTGCTTTTTTCTGTTATTATTTTTTTGCAGGTTCAACGAAGAAGACAACCCATTTCGATCAACATGCAACCCCTTTCGCAAGTTTATAGAGGAAACGACATCCCCTACTCGACAAGCTTAACCAAGTTGCCTTGGGCCTAATACAAAACCGACCCGATCTACATCAATCGTAGGTCGACCCCCCTACAATTATCAACAAAAAAAAATAAAAAAAAAATATATATATATATACAATGAGATGCAACGAAAATAGCACTGGTTATGATCGACAACTAATTGAAGACCAGACCTTCTAAACTGAGACAACAACACTTATCACAGAACTCCAAATTCATCAATAGTTCATAACACAGAAGACACAAGGCTTGGTACATTGGATAAAAAAGGACAAGCCTTGAAGGTAATTTAAAGTGGCAATTGAAACAAATGCTCACAACTTCTGCCCAACAAGTCATAATGGAATGGTTATTCAATTAAAGGTGCAAACTAGCAAATATTTTCACAAAGCAATTGGAAGATTAATGAAAATCTACATATCAATCAAACAATCAACAACAAAACATCAGTAATATTATATACCAATCAAACAATCAACAAAGTTATTTGTACATATGAGGACTATCACATTGAAACTCAAATACAGTAAAAAATTCAGAAGAGGACTAATTGATCTTATAAAGATGTAGTATATACGCGATTACACTAAAATAATTCCCTTTTATTTTCTAATAAAATGCCCTAAAAAAATTGAAAATTCGACCATTCATTTGGATCTCCAGAAGAAATAACAAGAGGCAAAACAATCGAGTTTGTCCCATCATTAAAATGAAGAAGAGAGAGAGAGAGAGAGAGAGAGAGAGAGAGAGAGAGAACATGAGTGGAACCTTCTGGAAGAGAAGTTTTTGGATTGTGATTGGAGAAAATTGAAAGTTATTTCATTATAAATGATGTCGGTTGTAGCAGTGAGTCGGTGACGGAGAGTGGAGCTGTTGAAAGGTCGGCACCGGCGGTCTTGAGAGTTGAGACTTGAGATTGAGAGTTGAGGCAAGAAGGGAATTAGGTTTAGGTATTTCATAGTCCATTATATACCATGTCAAAACGACGTCATTTTGAGCAATTCAGAACAACATCATTTTGACTATTCGAGTCCATAGGTTCGGGTCTGGGTTTTTGACCGGCCTCAGACCCGGACCCGGACCTGATACGGGTCCTTTATTTTATACCCAAACCTGACCCGCGCCCCGAATATTAAAACCCTGACCCGACCCATGGGGTTCGGGTTCAGTTCAGTATTCGCGGGTCCAAGTAAAATTGCCATCCTAACTCACACCTGTACCACGAGATTACGGGTTCAAGTCCTCCCACCTCCTCAAAATAACCTGAATTTATGTAATACTTACAAAAAAAGAAGTGAAAAAAATGGGAAATTCCTTTTGAACTCAATACAAGGGTATCATGGACCTTTGTAGGCATTCGAGACAGTCAACTATTAGATTTAACAGAGATCGACTAATGTGAGGGGAGAGGAGAGGAGGTCTGTGTCAGTTTACTCAACAGTTATTTCCGTTTGTAATTAAGAAGACCTCAGGTGTCTTTTGTGTAATTACTTATAATTTTTTTGTCGTCATATACTCATATATTTGCAAGAAAAAGAGAATAGAGAGAGAATCGAACTTATATTATATATATATATATATATAGAGAGAGAGAGAGAGAGAGTCAAAGCTCCACTCAGCGATGTTTCAACAGAAGCACCAGGTCAGTTTTGTTTGGTCACTGAGAAAATGCGAGAATCGAATCGAAATAGTCATATGGTCGTTTTCCTTTTTCTTTTCCAGTAAATTTTCTCAGCATTAGGGTTTTCTCTTGCATGTCGTGTATTTTCGTGTTTTGTTGCTTTAATTTTGATTTAAAAATCAAGTCAAGTGTTTGAATTCACCATATGAAGTTGTGATTGTTGTTCATCTACATTTTCAAGTTTGGGATTTTCAGTTCAGATGATTTTGGCTTTCCGGTTCAAAAATTTGAGCTTTATGTAGAATCTAGTTGTACTTATACAATGTGGGTTTTAAGTTTTTAATCGGTATCATAACTGTATGAAAAAGTAATAGAAAAATTGCTTAGTGGTATCTTATTTGTTAGTAACCACTCGACCGAATCCTCAAACTTTTAACACACCGCCTCATGTTCAAGACTAATGGGTTTGTTATGTGGCTCAAGCCTCAATGCGAACACGTAACAAATTTTTTATAAATAATAACATGGGGATTTGAACCTAGGCACACCTGGTAAAACTTGGTTATGATATTTCGTTAGTAACTACTCAATTATCAAAGCTTAAGCTAGTAGGTAAGGGGTTCATCTAATATTGTTGAAATTTGCTAGTATAACATGAGTTAGGTCCTTTGCTAAGTTGCCTGTGCGAGCACGTAAATGGCGAGAGTGTTATTTAGTCTTGTATCCGTTTTCTAAAAGATGCTAGATTTATGAAAAGAGAAAGAAAGTAGAATGCTAGATTTGCCGATCATGAACTAAAATTGGGAGTTGGAAGTCATGTTATGGGTCAAAAGCATTCTGCTAAAAATCTCGATGCAATCTGACAGCATATGATTCTTGCAGTTTCAAAGGTCATTTTGTGTGTGTGTGTGTGGAAGATGTGCTAGTTAAAGACTAGTACTGGGATTATTTATTCTCGAGGATGTAAATCTTACTGGTGAGAAATTGACGAGATTCATATGACAAAGTTTATCTGTTACTCGAGGATGTTTCCGTATAGGATGGGAGGTCTAGAAGGTGAAAGAATGCAGTAATGTTTTTGACACGCTACAAGTTCCCTACATTTGAATCAGATGCTCTGTAATTTATTGCACTAATTACACTTTCCTTTGTATAACTTGGTTTCCTCATTATACTTTTTGATTTTCTCATAGTTTTGATAAGTGACAGCATTTCATACTCTAGACATTTGTCTTATTTAATTGTGAATGATTAGTCAAATTTACAAGTTCCTTGATTGTAAAAGCACATTTAATGATTTATGATATTTTTCCTAGGGAAAGAGCTTTTGGGGGGTGTGTGTAGAATAATAGGAGGATTTTATTATATTGGGCTGCATATTACAAATATATAAGGAGCCTATATATAGATTTATAAGACATTAAGACTAGATAAATATGGTAACATAAGATACGAAAACATTAAATTGTTATAGATCAAACATAATAAAATAAGAATGAAAGCACCCTCAAACACAAGATGGAGAGATGAAGCAATTTGAGTTTGCAAAATTCTGATGAAAACATAAACACATAAAAATATCACTATTATGGAATATTCAACATGGTATCAGAGTCTTCGACAAGCGTCATATAGGCCTGGACCAAGCTCTTCCAAATAGCAACTAAAAAAACACAAATGAAAAAAATGGGTGGCTAATCAAAGCCAACCCGGCTCACATGTGAAGCTAAAGAA
The DNA here is from genome assembly GCA_008009225.1 of Acer yangbiense. NCBI lineage: Eukaryota > Viridiplantae > Streptophyta > Magnoliopsida > Sapindales > Sapindaceae > Acer > Acer yangbiense. The sequence goes on along the minus strand of CM017772.1, from coordinate 8,520,096 downwards.
GATGATAATGAATATATAATGGATGGCAAAACCCAATAAACTAGTTTTTTAGGTTGTAAGGTTATCCACCAATATATGTACCGCTTCTCATAATCATAAAAAATATAACAAAGTATGAAAACTTTAACCGTGTGCTTTAGAGTAAATAACTAAATACATATATGAATGGTTCATGTATAGGTGAAAATCAAATTAAAATGTAATCATCAAGAATCATCTAATCCTTCACATAAACTGTGTTACTACTTTTTTTTCCTCAACTTACTTGTTTCCTTTTATTTTTAATGTTTTGGAATAGATATGCCGGATATTTTTATCTGTATTATTAATTATTTATCTCATTTCAGCTTTCAATTCAAACAAATCCCTTATCCATCCAAGATTCATCAGTATTAATGCAAGTGGATCAAAATGATACCTCCATAGTTGCAGTGGATGGCATGCAAAATGGAGGAGCTTCACAATCAGATCCCATTGTCTACTACTCTAAGGTTGCTATAAGAGTATTTTGAAACTATTTTAATACTTTATTTTACCGTGTATGTCGAAAAAGTGGAATAAAGAAAGAAATATATTTGATTTATCCTTCGGATTTAGGATGTCTTTGATATTTTATGGTGTATGGTACTTTTATTTTAATTATCCTTATGCTAAGATAGAATGGTCAGATGCTGACCACAATAACCTAACATGTGCAGAGACTTCAAGATGAGTTACATGCGTTAGGCCAGAAAATCAAACAGCATGAGGACAACTTAAAACTTCTGAATACCCAGAGAAACAAATTGGATGACTCTATACTTGACTTGCAAGGTATATAATGAATTCAGTACAATGCACAACAAGCCTGTCTGGAGCCTTGCAATGTAATGTAAAAGAGGCAAAAAGAATGTTGGCACCCTGGTATCAACCTGGATCAAATGGGTCATGCCTAGATTTATTAAACCAAACTCAATATGCTTGGGATAAATATCTGCTTGACATACTTATAATCATCCTGTTATTCTATATCTAGTTTTTTTTATTGTATGTTGCACCTCTAGCCATTAGACTGAGCACTTGCACCTGGACATAGTTTGTTGTCTCAGGTAAAGATTCTTGAAGTGGCACCCTTGAATGGCAGTAGCTATATCCTGACCTTTTATGGACCTCCTATCTCACCATGTTATCTATTACATTGAAAATCCAGATTGTAAACTTAGTCACCAATTCTGTGGAAGTTATATCGCCAAAGACTAGGGCATATGAGATAGGAGTTGGTTGTTCTGTTGGGGAGAATACTTTTGTGACTTTAAATTTTGAAGTGTTCCAGGTTTTGATTTGTTTGGTTATATATAATACACTTTGAACTTTGTTTGTGTTTCTTCTCAGTTACTCTTGGCAAGTATCATTCGTCAAGTGTATCTAAGATCGAGAATGACCGTGCTAACCTTCAAAGTGAGGAGGAAACAACTGAACAGATTCTTCTGCACGAAAAATCTGCTGCAGGTGTTTTGTGTCAGCTGAAATCACGTCATGGCGCTCAGGTATCTCATCTTACATTGACCAAGGACGTGCTAGGTATTGTTGCTTCACTTGGCAAAGTTGGGGATGAGAATCTTAGCAGGTAAATTTGATCTTGTATTTTATTATTATCACCTTTCTCCATCTCTGGCTTTGTGTTCTTAGTTCTCAGGCTTATTTTTAGCTTCATTTGATCATTCACCATTTTCAGTCGGAAATAGCCAAGAACTTATCGTATTATGTTATTTTCTGCAATCAAACTACATTTTACATTGTTGCCTGTTAAAGAATGATTTGGTGTCATCTAGTTGATTCATCATTAAAGCTCATGTTGTTGTAGTGTTGTGTGTTCCTGAACAGTGAGGGGTGGGTGAGTTTAAGAAGTCCATTTTTGCAAAGTCCATTGGTTGGAATAAGATAAGCAAATTTACTTTCTAGATTGCCTGTTTAGGGGAAGTATAACAATTTGAATGGCAGTTTACGACGTTTTCCTTCATATTTGGAGTGCAGGCTTTTCTCTGAATACTTAGGAGTGGACACTATGTTGGCAGTTGTCTGCAAGACTGAAGAAGGTGTTAAGGCTCTAGAAACATATGATAATGAAGGCTGCATAACTAAAAGCTCTGGTCTTCATGGACTTGGTGCTTCTATTGGGAGGGCCATAGATGGCCGGTTTCTTGTCATATGTCTTGAAAATTTGAGGTATGAGTCTCATATTGCTACTTTGATTAATAATGTGAACTTATAAGTCGTGGACGTTCTAAAATCTGTTCTATTTCTTTCTTTTTGTTCCCAGACCTTTTGCTGGTGATTTTGTAGCTGATGATCCACTGAGGAAGCTTGATCTTCTGAAGCCAAGATTGGCCAATGGGGAGACTCCGCCTGGATTTCTTGGCTTTGCTGTGAATATGATGAATATTGACAGCACAAACTTATTTCATGCAACTGCCAGTGGGTATGGTCTCAGAGAGACTCTATTTTATAATATCTTCTCTCGTCTGCAAGTGTACAGAACAAGGGCGGAAATGTTACTTGCTCTCCCCTTGATAACTGATGGAGCTGTTTCTTTAGATGGGGGAATGATCAGAAGTACTGGTGTTTTTTCCCTCGGTAGTCGGTGAGAAATCCCATCTCAAGTGAAATTGCAGATTTACTTTTGATTAGGCGTACTTTAGAATAATTCTTCTTCTTCTTCTTCGTCTTTTCTTTCTTTTTTTGTACATTTTCTTTGGGACTTTATATTTGGCTTTCATCTTGGTTGGGTATTCATTAGTTTTGCAACAAAAATGCTTTGCCGCTTTGGGTGTTAAGAATGGCTTTCCACTTGGCTGGGTGTTCATTATTTTTGCGACATAAATGCCTAGGGTGTTATGAAATCCCTTTTAAATTACAATAGTTGTCAAATGGACTAAATGATTTTTCATGGAAACTGCTACTTGATTGATGTCCTAAATATTACCATAAAATTCAGAAGTCTGTAGGTTTTTTATCTGATATATGAATTTTGAACCCAGGGATATCAATCAATGACCACATTTATTGCTGTAAAACTACATTGGCTTGCTGAAGGAAAAGATTAGTTTGCTATTGGATCAGATTTGATTTTGATTTTGATTCTGATGAACAATATATAATGGTTTTTGTTATTGTCAATGATACTGGGGAACTTATAGTTTATAGGTTTTATTTTCTATTAATTTCCTGGTATTAGTGTATGATTGACCTCCTATCAAGTGGGTATACTCAAGGAGGGGCAGGAAGGTAATTGGGATGGAGTCTAGTGACCAAATAGGGAGCTGAGGTGGCAGTTAGTTAGAAAAAGGCTTTTTAGGGTGGGTAAGGGAGAGAAAGAGGGCATCTGGAATATTGGCATTTTCTGGATCATTGGGAGGTCACTAGGAGCCTCGAATTTCCTAGTACTATCATTCTTTTTCTAATTTCAGCTTTTCCTGTATTTGTCTATTTTCATTTAGATCTTCTCTCTGCTGTACTTTGCTTGGTAATCAATAGAAGAGCCCCCTTCTTTCCAAATATTCTTCTATTTCTTTCCGTAGGCTTTGTTTTGTAAGAATGGAATATGCAGGTTCTCACCATTTGGTATCAGAGACACTACGATCTCGGCCATCTAGTTCACCGGAAGCTAGATCGGAGATTTGTGATTGCTCTGGACAGGGAAGTAGTCCATTTGAAGGAAACGGTGCGGGTCATGGGTGCCATGTTGGATCCAATCCCTCAAATCCAAAATGATATAGTGAAACTATCGGCTCAAATGGCAGCTCTAGGTACAGGTTTTAGGCATTTGGAGGATTAGTTATTTCGACAGATGGGGGGGTGATGTGCAAGGCTCTCGCCACGACGATGGGGGTCATGATAGTGATCATACGGAGTGAGATCCATCACCTATCAGAGATCGTCCTCGTTTCGTGCTGATAAGGGTGGTGTTTCAGGCTTCCGCCACACCGATAGAGGTTGTGATGGTGATCGTTCACTGCGAGATCTATCTCCGATCATGGACTGTCCTTGTTTCATGCATCGCGGGAAGAAATTGGAACTTCCGTTGTTTCACGGAGATGATGCTTTTGGATGGTTGTTTCGGGCAGAGAGGTATTTCGAAATCAATGGAATTCCTGAGATTGAAAGAGTTATTTCTACTTAGATTTGTCTGGAAGGGCATGCCCTAAGCTGGTTTCAGTGGATGGAAACTCAGGCACGTTTTGAGTCTTGGCGAGAATTTCATCTAGCGTTGTTACAGAGATTTGGGGGAGGGATGACTGGGGACCCCGTAGAGAAACTAATGGCTGTGAAACAAGAAAGTACCATCGTCAAATTCAAGGATTGCTTTGAGGTTTTGGCTGCAACCTTGCAGGAGATTTGAAAGTCTATTTTTCATGGTGCTTTCTTGAATGGGTAACGCGACAATATTCGCGCGGAGGTGAAACTTCATCCCTACAACCTATGTTGCACGGACACGGACACGGACACGGCGACACGACATGGCACGACACGGGGACACGGCAAATCTCCAAAAACTAGGACACGGACACGGTAGGACACGGCAATTAAAATAATATATTTTTATATTTTAAAAATAATAATATATAAAAAGATGATGATTCAATAAAACACAAGCAACAAGTTTCTAGAATTCAATGACATTAAAAACAAACAACATAAACATTGTCACATATTACACATTCCAAAATCCAAATGAAACATAAAAAAACATCATAAAAGATAAAACATGTTCTTCAGTCCTAGTTCACTAGATTAACATTGTTACTACTAATCAGAACTAAATAAAACGCCTTCTAATTGTGGTTCATCAAGGGAAAGATCTGCAATCTCGAGCATCCCTGCAGTTTCCAACTCCATAGAATCAAAACCATCCCTTCCAACATCCCACAGTTGAGAGACACCTTCATTGTATGTTGGGCTTCTTCTTGATAAAAGACGAAGACTGGTATGCACAAATACCAAATCTTCAGCTCTTTGCGGTGTTATCTTGTTCCTCCTCATAGAGTGAATGAAATTATAGGTGCTCAAATTTCTTTCACAACACGAGGACGAACAAGGTTGCCAAAGTAACTTAAAAGCTATGTTTTGGAGAGTTTTTATAGAACTTCCATGAATACCCCACCACTTCTCAGGAGGCATAAAACTTCTATCATCCATAGAATCGGATCCTGCAAAATCTTCTAAGAACATCGAAAAATTAGCAAACTCCTCATTGACTTTTCTTCTTTCCGTGACATTAGGGAAATATCTCTCAATGCATTTTTTTCTTTCCCTAGTAATCTCAAAGTCTTGGTGTGGAGGAACACGGCCGGGAACCTCCTGAAGCCATTGTTTGCTATAATACCTAGAATTAGAGTAAAAACAAATAAGAAAAATATAATGTTAAAAGAAAAATAGAAAACATTTACTAAAGTGTAAAAATTAAAGACATTAAAGAATAATACCTAAGATTTAAAGAATGTGCCAAGCAATGAAGCGGCGTACTGCTTTTGGTCCATCGATCCACCAAAATACCATGCACCACATCAAAGAACCTTGATGCATCTTCAAGTTGCCTACGTTCTTTTGTAAATATAGCAATCTTCACTTTTTCTATCATAGAATCCCACCACTCATAAACTAAGTGAAGACAAGGTTTGTCCGTATCGGTTATCCGAACCATCTCATATATGAGAGCTGTAAAGTCAAGTATATAGTCAATGTCAAGCCAAAACAATTCATTTAATAACTTTTCCTTGACAGCTCTCGCCTTCTCAACATCATCTTCCTTGTACATGTCCCATTTTTCACTAATCACCATATGTTGTAAGGCTTGCTTTATTTCCTTAAATCTCTTCAACATCACAATTGTAGAAGCAAACCGTGTATCAGCAACAGTTAACAACTTCAGTTTGGAATGATCATTAAACATAGCCAATCTCATACTATGGTTCATAATAAAATTTTTTATGAACCAAGCATCACTGGAAACCTTTGGAATCCAACCACAAACTTCCATCACATCATCATATTTTGGATGTGACGATGGTGAACAAATGTTCTTCAAAGCAAGGTTGAGGGTATGGACTACGCATGGTGTCCAAAAAATGTGAGGAAATTTGGCCTCAACAAGAAGTCTAGCTGCCTTACAATTTGCAACATTATCAGCGACTACTTGTACCACATTTTGTTGACCAATTTCTCTAATGGACTCAATAAGTTAGCAATAAAATGCTTGTCCTTGAACTCTCCTTCACAATTAACAGCCTTTAAGAACATTGGTCCTATCTCACAAACAGCCATAATGTTAATCAATGGTCTTCGTTGAGAATCTGACCATCCATCACTGCATACACTTACACCTTTTATCTCCCAAGCAGCCTTAATTGGATCTAACAACCGCACAAGGTTAGCTTTCTCTTTCTGGAGAAGTGTAGTTCTCAATGAGTTGTAACCTGGAGGGAGATAACCCGGAATTGGGTTGCTACATGCACTTTTGAATGCATTTACATAATGTGGATTTCTTGCAAAGTGAAATGACAAGCCACCTGTGTAAAACATTCTTGCAATTTCACCGTCTAATTGTTCTCTAGCACCCATATTGAAAGCCCTCTCAATAGCTCCACTCACTCCCTTCCTCTTCTTTGGATCCAATCCAAACAAATTACTAGCAGATGCGGAAGATGAACCAATGGTGGTGGGTAAAGTAACTGACCTAGGTAAAGATTGTTTCACCCTTAACTCAGCTTCCTCCACTATTTGTTGCATTTCTAATAAATTTGCATTCGTAACTTTAGGGCAACTTGCAACTCCACATCCTTTTATTTTTAACAAATGGGACTTCACTCTATAATATGACCCTTTGTAAATAGTCTGACAAAAGTTGCACCTATAGGAAATATTCCCCCCACCTTTCCCAACTCTCTCAAGCTTTGTAACATACTTCCACAATGGAGCTTGATCATTTTCAATTTCAACAGAATTAGGCTCATTAGCAGAGGGAGTGGCAATAGAATCTGAAGAGATTCGTGGTACATCACTCGTACTCATTTTCTGAACAAAAATAAATTTCAACAATCAAGTACCAAACTACCACTCTACTGGCCAAAGAAAAAGCAAGCCAATAATCACAATAATTCATTTCTTTTTCAACAGACAACAGCATACGTCAAACTACATAAATTGTGACCAATGCCAACAGCTAATAAAGAATAAATCAACTAATTGTAACCATTGTAAGCTTAAACAATCAATGGACCTCAATTAAACTACATAAATCATAAATGTTACAAGTGGGTGACAGTGATATTATTAAATCTGAATTAGATCAAATTGATTAGATCTTCGTTGAATGAACAATGAACAAATGCAAACACATTACACATTTACACATGCACTCTTCAATACTTGGACTCATTTCATATATAAATTTGAAGCAAAACATAAGTCAATTGTAAAAGAGTAAAAGAGTAAAAGACAATAACAGTGATCTTGAGAATCCATATTAAACTAAAACCAGAGGAAACATCAGAGAAAAATCAAGAAGAAGCATTTTGAACAAAAATACCTGTTGAAGAATGAAGACAGAGACAGAGTTCTAGGAGTTGGTTCCTCTTCGTCGGCTCTCGTCGTCGGTGTCAGTCGGCGTCGGCGTCAGTTGACAGTCGAAGTCAGTCGGCGTCCTCTTCAGTCTTCTCTTTCCTTCTTCCTCTTTTCTTCATCTTCTTCCTCTTTTCTTCTCTTCTCTGTTCTCTCTGTTTGTGTTTTTCTAATTTGTTTCAAACGGCTGTAGGAGATCAGATGATACACGAAGTAATGAAGCCCTAAAATTATAATTTTGAAAAATTTAGATTTGTCCCCTAATATTTTTAAAAATCATAATTTGACCCCATTTTTTCAAAAAATAATTGCAAACATGCCCCTGCCGTGTCTTGACCGTGTCACACCGTGTCCCCGCCGTGTCCCCCGCGTGTCCAGCTCGTTGACCACCGGAAAAGTCAACCGACACGGCAAATCGAGTATCCGACACGTATCCAACCGTGTCCGACGCGTGTCAGACACGGATACGTGTCCGACACGCACCCTGGCAAAATTTTGCCGTATCCGTGCTTTAGTGCCTACAACTGTCTTACAGGCAGTGATATTATTGGCTCAAAGGATTGAAGAACGAAACGATGCCGTCGACTGCTGCCGCAAAATGAAGTGGAGTTGGGTTTGGCGACCCGATGGGCCTATTTTGTCGAATAAATCCACTTTGGGCCCAAATATGTTAAGCCCAGGTCCTAATGGCCCAGAAATTCTTTCTTCCCATCAGAACCAACGTAATTCTTCTCGATCGCAACATAACAGTGACAACTCTAAGAAACTTGTTCACAGACTTTCGGAAGCTGAAATCCGAGATTGCCGGAGTCGGGGGTTATGTTTCCGTTGCGACGAGAAATTTGGTCCAGGTCACCGTTGTCCGAAGCGTCAATTGCATGTGATTTTGTTGGCAGTGGAGGAGTTTGATTAGTGCATTACAAATACAAAATAAAATCCATAACAAAATAAAGTGTTTCAAATGAGTTTATATAGTTAGGATTTTTAAGGAATAAAAAAAATTAAAAAAAATATATATATATGTTTTGGGGGAAATGGGGAAATGGGGATGGGGGAGGGTCTCCCCATCCCCATCCCCATTTCAAATTGGGGATGAAAATCATCCCCATCCCCACCCATTTCCTCATTTTTTCCCAAATGGAAATGGGGATGGGGATGGGGACGTGGGGATTTGGGGATCCGAGGGAAAATGTGCATCTCTAATTACGTGGTTATGTACTTTGGCTGTGGTACAAACAGATTGGAGTAATTTTACGATGTGTTTCAAAGTGGGTGATTCGTGGGTTTGCTTGGTAGGCAATCCATCTCTGTCACTCTCCGATCACATTTAAGGCGTTGGCTTGTTCCTTTCAGATTGAGAAGTATGGGGTTATGCTAGAACTGTGTCATCACTACCGTCGAGGTGGGAGTGTCGGAAGAGGATTCTCCTTCCGACTTGCTAGCTGTTTTGAGCAAATTTGCATCAGTTGTTGAGACGCCCTTCGGGCTGCCCCTGTATAGGTCACATGACCACTGTATTCCGTTACAGCCGGGTGCTATACCCCTGAATGTGAGGCCCTATTGCTATCCACAAATTCAGAAGGGGGAAATTGAGAAGATAGAGAGGGAAATGTTGTCTTCAGGCATTATTTGTCCTAGCTGCAGCCCGTATTCAAGCCCGATGTTATTGGTTAAAAAGAAGGATGGCAGTTAGCGTTTTTGTGTGGATTATCGGGCTCTAAACCGTTTGATGGTACTAGATAAATTTCCAATTCGAATCATAGACGAGCTGCTGGACGAATTGTTTAGGGCAATGGTGTTTTCCAAGCTCAATTTGAAGGTGGGCTATCATCAGATTGGGGTTCATTCGACAAATAATGAAAAGACAGCTTTTCGCACACATGAGAGGCTCTATGACTTATTGGTCATGTCGTTTGGGTTGTCCAATGCTTCTGCCACCTTCCAATCCTTGATGAATGAAGTGTTTCAGCCATTTTTGCGGAAATTTGTCCTTGTCTTCTTCAATGACATATTAATTTATAGTTGATCTTGGGAGGACTAGTTGGTGCACTTAGAAATGGTATTGGAATCTCTGTCAAGAGAGCTTGGTTGCAAACCGAAAGAAGTGTCAACTCGGGCAAACCACCTTGAATATTTGGGTCACATAATCTCCTATTCCGGAGTATCGGCGGACCCTTCTAAAATCCAAGCTATGGTTCAGTGGCCAACTTTGAAAACGGTTCGTGATGTACAGGGCTTTTTGGATCTTACGAGGTACTATCGACACTTTGTACAGGATTATGGTGAACTTGCCCGACCTTTGATGGACTTATTGAAACATGGTGGATTTAATTGGTGTGAAGAGGTTGCTCGGGCTTTTCAATTACTCAAAGAAGCTATGACTACCCTTCCGGTTTTGGCTATGCCAGATTTTTCGAAAACATTTGTGGTCGAAGCGAATGCATCTAGGTACGGTTTAGGCGTTGTTCTCATGCAAGAGTGGCACCCCTTGGCTTATTTTAGTTAGGTTTTGGATGGTTCTTCACGGCTCAAGTCGTTTTATGAGCGAGAGTTGATGGCTGTTGTTCTTGCGGTTCAAAAATGGTGCCATTTTCTCTTAGGCAAGCACTTTATTGTGCGTACAGATCAGCAAAGCCTTCGTTTTTTGATGGATCAATGTCTTCTTGACCCTACTCTTCTTCGTTGTATTACTAAGCTGTTGGGGTTTGATTTCGAGATACAATACAAGTCGAGGGCTGCGAATAGAGTGGCTGATGCTCTCTCTCGTCGTGGGGCTGATTCAGACCTATCTCTTTCGGCTTTTTTGGTCGCCAACTTTATTGATACGGCTGCTTTACGATGTGATCAGCTTGCAGACCCGGTTTTGGGGGTTATTATTCGAAACATTCGAGAGGGAACGGTGGTACGTGATGGCTTTGTCTCGAAGGACGACTTGCTACTCTTTAAGGGACGGCAGGTTTTGCCGCGTGATTTGACATGGGTTGTCCATTTATTGCATGAATTGCACGACACTCCTTTTAGGGGACATTTGGGATTCTTTCGGACCTTCAAAAAGGTTTCAGGGAACTTATTTTGGCAAGGGATGAAGAAGGATGTCAAGGATTATGTGGCTCGATGTGAGGTGTGCCAACGAGCCAAGTGTGATGCGCAAGCGCCATCCAGATTATTGCAGCCCCCTCCCATTCCGAACAACATTTGGGATGATATTTCTATGGATTTTATTGGTGGCCTTCCAAAGACTAGAGGGGTGGACACTGTTCTTGTGGTGGTAGATCGCATATCTAAGTATGCCCATTTCACCGCTCTCGTTCATCCTTTTACAGCAAAACAAGTGGCAGAGGTGTTTATCAAGGAAGTAGTGCGCCTACATGGGTTCCTGCGATCAATTGTGAGTGACCGAGATGTGATGTTTATGAGTAATATCTGAAAAGAGCTTTTTCGTTCACATGGGACGAAACTACACCATAGTTCCACATACCACCCTCAATCGGATGGCCAAACGGAGGTGGTGAATCGGTGCCTTGAAACATATTTGTGGTGTTTTGCTGACTCTAAACCGAAGCAGTGGTCTCATTGGCTGCCATGGGTTGAGTATTGGTTCAATACCACCTTTAATGCCTCAACTAAAACTACTCCTTTTCATGTAGTATATGGGCAAGACCCACCTACCTTGCTTTGGTTTGTGGAGGAGACGTCGGTGGTAGAGGATGTGAATGAGCAGATTCGTCAACGAAATATGTTTTTGGATGAGTTGAAGGAGCATCTGGTTTCGGCTCAAAATCGAATAAACACCAAAGGGAGCTTGAGTTTAAGCCAAGAGACTTGGTTTTATTGAAACTCAAACCTTATCGGCTGCGTTCATTGGCTAAGAAGGTGAAAGAAAAGTTATCTCCGCGTTTTTACGATCCTTTTGAGGCGTTGGCGAGAATTGGCAAAGTTGCATATCGACTGAAATTGCCGGAGACAGCAAGAATTCATCTTGTTTTCCATATTTCTCAACTCAAGCGGTTCCTTGGGCAGGAGTTTCGAGTCCAGCCACTTCCTCCTCAGTTGTCCGAGGAGTTGGAACTTGGTAGTTACCCAAGAGGCTATCCTTCGGGTACGTTGTGATGCTGTCTGGACGGATATTATCCGAGAGGCTTTGGTAAAATGGGCTGGATTACCTGATTGTGAGGCCACTTGGGAACCATTGCAGTCATTATTAGCTCAGTTTCCAGATTTCAACCTTGAGGACAAGGTTCTTTCCGAGGAGAGGAGTAATGATAGACCTCCTAGCAAGTGGGTATACTCAAGGAGGGGCAGGAAGGTAATTGGGATGGAGTCTAGTGGCTAAATTGGGAGCTGAGGCGGCAGTTAGTTAGAAAAGGGCTTTTTAGGGTGGGAAAGGGAGAGAAAGAGGGCATCTGGAATATTGGCATTTTCCGGATCATTGGGAGGTCACTAGGAGCCTCGAATTTCCTAGTACTATCTTTCTTTTTCTAATTTTAGCTTTTCCTGTATTTGTCTATTTTCATTTAGATCTTCTGTCTGCTGTACTTTGCTTGGTAATCAATAGAAGAGCCCCCATCTTTCCAAATATTCTTCTATTTCTTTCATTTGGCTGTGTTTTGTGAGAATGGAACATGCAGGTTCTCACCAGTGTGCATACCACTTTTCTATTTGGGCACTGCCGAACCTAAAAATAAAAGATTCAAGCCTTTTTTTTTTGCTTGTTTCAGTGCATTTTTTTTTTTTTTTTTTGAGCTGCGCATTTCTAATAGTCCAGATTTGTAGTACTTGCATATATCATAAGTACAATTAACATTTTGTCTTTGTGGTTAAAGTGTCAGTTGATTAATGACAGTAGGGATTTTATTTGCTGCTACATCTTTGTTTCTGAAGTTCACACATATCTGATCTTAGGCAAGATGTGGATGTGAGATTTCCAAAATCCTCTGGGATGTTGGACATAGCTGATAAGAGTGCTGAAACTGAGAAGCAGATCCAGGAGATTAGATGGCAAAAGGAGAAGTTTCAGGATGATATCAAGAGAGAAATCACATTGTTGAACAAGGCAAAGGGTACTTTTGCAACGAAGAAGGCAGAGTTTCTCAAGTTTTTGGCACAAAGTTCGTCGTATGCAAGTCAGGTAATGTGTTGATTATCTTTATCGATGACTTATTGAAGTAACATGTTTTGTAATTTAAACCGGTAAACACCCAAGCTGCAGAATATTAACTGGTTATAGTTACCTTTACCTACTAACACCATCAACATAGGTGGAGGCTCAGGAAAGCATCAAATTTTAGTCATATGGGTTTTATAGATTCCATTTGCACTTCAGAAAAAGCAAAAGAAAAATTGAAATTTAACCATTGACATTTGTTTCCATAACCACCTGTGTGCCTTGCTTTCAAAAAGCTGTATCAGCAATGTTTTAGCATGCTGACACTTGCAGCATATTTGTGTTTAGTTTTTTCATCTCATTATTTGTTAAACAATTCTAAATTGTTATATGCACAAAATGGCAGAATCAGATGCAGTCTGGACAAGATAGGTCGACTCCGAGATGATGATTTTGACAACCAACAAGGTCCTTTATCAAACAAGAGATTTCAGGGGAGCCTTCTGACTTGTGAGCTTGAAATTTGGTTTTCTGAATATGTTCCTGTTCTGTAGCTGTTGTGGGGAGAAGAATAATTCAGTTGAAACGTGGAGCGAGAGTTAGGTTTTTCTGAAATTTAAGATGTTGCTAGAATGAGATTTTAGATCTATCTTAGGCTTTGCTTACGTACTCTTTTGGGAAATCCTTAATGCATGATTGTCCAATGATGGCAGCTTTGCTCTGAGGAAGACTGAAACTGGGCGCATTCATAATCATGCATGTGTTACTGTGTTAGTAGTTCCCTGTACAGTAGTTTTTGTTAATTTGCATGTGTTCCATTTTAAGTGCATTTGGGAGTGTTTTTACTATCTTTTAAACCGAATTTTGAATAGTTGAATAGACTAAACTGTTTTTTTTTTTTTGGGAAAAGCATTTGGGAGTGGTGCTTTATGGCGAAGTTGTTGTCCGGAAAGTATTTCTTGGATCTGAGAAAAAAAAAAAACCAAAGCGTGTTGATTTCCAGAAATGATTAATGGTACTTGAAACTAGTTTAATTTTGTTTCATTCGATATTGAAATGGAAATTAATGAATTAGTGTTTGGCATATGCATTTTTAATAAAATATAATAAAATTAAGATGAGATCTTTGGCATGAGATTTCTATGGGTAAGGAAGTAAGGGATCCCAATTTTTACTCTTTAACTTTTGTCGATTATGTGTTAGATTAATAATGATTTATCTCAATTATTATATGTCATGAATTCAATTGCACATTAGAAGTTGACCGTCTAGCATTACTGGTTTAATAAACACTACATATTTCTTTTTTTTTTTTCTTTTTTTTTTTTGAAATATTATATAAATTTAGGATTTTTTTTTAGGAGGAGAGAACTAGAATCTATGACTTTGTAATGTATATATGAGGGGTTTAGATGTCAAACAATCTAGTTAGCCCATATATTTTAGGGATATTTCTAAAAACTACCATCTAATTTACCAAATTTTTCATAAAACACCTCTAGTTTCATTTTTGGCTAAACTACAGTGTATAGTTTCTATAAATAGATAAAAGGAATATTATTAAAAGACCAAACTGCTACAAACTCTCTTGAGGTTTGTTCTTTTACATCTAGAAACAATTTTAATATTAATTGATATTCATCTCCCTTGTCGTTAGTCAAACTCGGTTAAATTTAATCGTTGAACCAGTTTGACCATTAAAAATACCAAAATACCCTTAAATTGCTTAATTAAAAAATTTTAAAAACAATAAATGGAAATGCTTCTCGTAACACAATTTTTTTTTTTTTAAAAAAAGGTTCTCTTTAGGTAAAAAAAAATCTGTAAAAAAAAACTTTTTTTACAAAATAGATCGCCAACCATCCATCTTTATGATGAATAGTGGAGATCAAGAATTTAATTTTTTTTAAAAAATTCAAAAATTCAAAAAAATAAAAAAGAAATTCAAATATTAAATATTTAAGATATTCAAAAATTTAAAAATAAAGCAATTAAAAAAATGAAAAAAAAAATATTTAAAAAAACGGATTTCCACCGTTCATCTTTGAGATGGATGATGGAGATTAAATAGATTTTCCTTTTATAAAAAAAAAAAAAACTAAAAATTGGAAACAAAAACTGTAAATTTTTTTTTATAAAAAATTTAATAAAGAGAGGTCTCCACTAACATCCATGGAGATCTTCATGGAAGGAGATCCTCCCCCACCGCGAAGGGGGGAGGCGTAGCGGGGGAGGTATTGCCTCCACCAAATTGCAATGGGGAGGCTCCGATCTCCCTCAGCTACGAACGGAGGAGGCATTTACATTTCTCCTCAAGACCTTGACTTGATAGTTCGTTTACGTCTCCCATTTTGATTTGGGGACCTATGTGCCAGTTGTTTCTAGGTTAAAGGCAGTGCCTAAAAGAAGGCCTTGTGTTGGAACTCCTAAGGATTTGGTGTTAAGCAATTTGCTACTCCTGGGTAAGTTTGAATTTTAAGAAGGCCAAGAAAAATGGTTTGGTTAAGAGGACATCAGATTCAAAGACCAAGTCCAAGAGAGTGAGCAAGGATGATAAAATTGGGAATAAAGCTGGGAATAAAGTTGCAAATTCATGTCGACCCGGCCAGTAGGCCGGCACGCCTTAACGTGCCGGCACGTTAGGTTGTCATGCTGTGCTGGGCACAACACGTTAAGGAAATGGGCGGCACGGCACGACTCCAATGGGCTGTGCCAGCTCGCGTGTCGTCCCGACGGACCTTAAGGGGTCGGCCCCTTAAGGCCCCAATTCAATTATATATATATATTTATTTTGGTGGGCCAACGGTCGGCACGTTGTGCTAGCATGTGTGTCGGCCGTTAGGTGTCGGCCGTTGGGCCTGGCACGAGGGCCTGGCGTGCCATGCCAGGCACGGCCCGCCTCCTTGATGGGCCTTAACGGGCTGGGCATGCCAGCAGGGGCGAAGGCAAAGGGGGGCCCATAGGGGCCATGTCCCCCCAGCCAATAAAAATTCAACATGATTTTCATTATAAGCATACTAATTTATAACACTGTTGTATAAATATAATAATTGCAAACTGGTCCCTCTACTTTATTAATAATATAACTTTCTTCTATATTTTTTTTACCAAGACAAAATTAATCCCTTTCAATAATTTTATTACTTATGATTTCATACATTATTTCCTAATCTAGTTTATATCTAAGTTCAACTACTACACATTTACTGTATAGTTACGTGGTTAATTTTTAATCATTGGATTTCATAATCTAAATGTCTACAAAATTAACGATTTGAAAATTTATAAGAAATTAAAACTAAAAAGGAAATAACCTTCTCTTGTAATTACCCTCACAATTATACATGAACTATATAGTAGCTAAATCCATCTATATATATATATATATTTTTTTTTTGCTATTTTATTATGCAATATCCATCTTGTTTTGAGGTGGTTCTTATTGTTTACTCTACATAGTTTGTTTACTCATAATTTTTTGATTTGAACGTTAAGAATATTTTTATAAACTTCCAAGATTTTAGGTTTGAGATTATAAATTAACAAATAATTTTATTTTTCAAGCTTGTGTTATTATATATTATTATTTGGTTAGGTTGTTACTTGTTACTATGGTTTTGATAAATTTATTTTACTCGTTTGTTATTTAAATTTGTTCAAAAATATTTTTAAGTTAATTTGGTTTGATATGAATATTATAAAGTTAAATTATAAGTATATAAATAATTGTTTTTTTAAATATATTAATGGTGCAATGATATTTTAAATATTTTATGTGAATTTTATATTTATTAATTATGAACTATTGAAAGAGATATTTTATGTATGTAACAAGATGGAAGATCATTTTCTCACACATTCTTTGATTATGTATAGTAAAATGGAAATTGAAAAGAATACGGTGTGTATGATATATAAAGCTAGAGGGGGGTGAATAGATTTTATCTAATTATTACCCAATTTTCGCATGCAAGTCAATTTTACGAAAATACCCCTAGTAAGTCAATAATACATACAAGTGTAATAAGATGCGGAAATAATAAATGACACTTGATGTTTACGTGGAAACCCTCAACAGGAAAAAACCACGGGCTGGTAAGTGCGCCACACTCGAACCTCGAAATCCACTATATGAAAAGACGGTTACACCCTCAAGTGATTCTCGGACCCTCACCCTAGATAACCTCAGGCTATGGACACTACCAATCGCCACTCTTGGTTCAATCCCTAGTGATATCCCCTGATACACTACTCTTGGCGTGAGCACCCTCTAATCTACCACGCGGGCCTTTTATAGCGGCTCTAGTCCAATTTGCTTGATCCTCGAAGTCACTACTTGTAATGATGTTTACAGCCTAATCCCGGTCTGTAACCCACCACTACTACCCAGCGGGCCTGTAATAGCAACCCTAGACCAAGACTTCAATCTCTCAAAAGAGATCAAACCCTATGTGAATATGCAATGATATCCAAATAATGCAATAAGAGCTAGGGTACTCTAAATGCTTACCTAGGATTATAAGATGACAATATAATCAATCCTAGATATCACATGTAGCTATATGTCATGGCATATAACTTTAGCTAAGTAAAGGATAACCAATCCTAGATACAAAGCTATCATATAAAACCCACAAATATTCAAAGGATTAACTAGTTGATTAAAATACAATCTATCAACCTAGTTATCAATAAATCACACAAGAATGTTCATGGCATAGCTTTTAGGCAATAATGACCTAATCAATTAAGCTATGAAAAATAATCTCAATCAACAAATGAGATCAATTAGCTAGATGTTAGATAAACATGAAAATCCTAGCTATCATAAATAACCCAATCAACACATAATCTCAATCATGTATGTAGAAATTAATCTAATGACATACAAGTAATAAATGAGATAACATTGATAAGTAGAAACACTAATTATGTAAGATAAAAGTGTTCAACAAATCATACCATGTGTGTTGAAGAAGTCCCATGCATTAGCATATGCTAGGTGATCCTAGATGATGCTTAGATGAAGATTTATGCATGTGGGAGTGGGTTTAGAGAGATAAAGATATGATCTTTAAGCTTTCTCTCTCAAGTCTCTCTAAATATCTCTCTAGGGTTCTTATGATCAAAGACTTGTGTTCTGAACCAGAGATAAGGATGTATTTATAGAGACCAAAAACAGGGCAGGTGAAAATACCATTTTGCCCCTGAAATCGCACGATCGGCGGTTTCATTCGGCGGCCAGGCCGCCGAATTGAACCGCCGAATGGCTCCCGAGAGGAACAGGGGAACTTCGGCGACTTCGTTCGGCGGTTTCGTAACCGCCGATCATAACCGCCGTTTTGGACCCGAGAGGAATTTCAATCAGGTCTGATTCGGCGGTTTCGAACGGCGGCCAGGCCGCCGAACTGAACCGCCGTTTCACCAAAAATGGTGAAACCAAGGAGAAACCAAAGGCATCTCCACCGGCGATCATCGCGCAAAACAAAGCACATCAACGTGCACGCGCGGACGTTTCCGAACATCCTTCGGGAAACGAATTACACCACACATAAAAGCTAATCATGCATGAAGTGCAAGTGTGGGTATTGAATGCATCCTAATGCCTAACATGTCATGGCATTATCATATAACAAGATGCAATCAATTCAACATGCAAGAAGAGATATTGAATAAATCAATAAAGCACAATGCACACAAAATATAAACACACCATACAAGAATAAGAGTTATGCATGTTGTGTGTGTGTGTGCAACTATAACTCTTCAAGCCAAAGTAAGCACAAGATATACCTTTGGTGCTTGTCCTCTTGAGGTCTTGGAAAGGGTCTTGATTTTCAACAAATCACCTAGACTACCCTTACAACCAAACCCCAACATGTGGTTTGACCACGAAATAAGCCAATCAACAAAAGGGAATCCTTACAGAAATCGCAAAGAAATTTAAATAAATTTGATTATAGATGATTTTGCAGGTACAAAATAGAGTCAACTTCCATTTTGATTCTCAAAATAGTGCCAATATAATAATAATAATAATTATTATTATTATTTTGTATCATTATCTTAAAGACTAAATGACATTACATTTTAGTATATTAATATATTAATATATTTTTCTCGCGTGACATTTAGAACAATTTTCTATCTTGGTCCCCCCAAAGCTAAAATCCTGGCTTCGCCCCTGCATGCCAGATCTGGCCCCAATTGCCACCTTTAGTTGGGAATAAGAAAACAGAGGGTTTGGATTTGGAGTTGAGGATCTCCTTCCATGGAGATCTTCATGGATTTTGGTGGAGATCCAATCTCTCCAGATTGCAAGAGATTGGATCTCCACCATCCATCAATTATGGGAGGTTGAGATTCAATATGGAGATTAGATCTCACCTACTTGCTTTTTATTTTATTTTATTTTATTTTATTATTTATTTATTTTTAAATAAAAATAAAAATAAAAATTAATCTTTTAATCTCCACCATCCACCTCAAAGATGGATGGTGGAGATTCATTATTTTTAAAAAAGTTTTTTTAAAATAAATTTTTCATTTTTATTTTTCAACCATCTATCTTGGTCGTTGGTGGAGATATTGTTTTTTTTTTTGTTTAATTTTATTTTTTTATAAATTAAGGGTAAAAGATATTACCCTTAAAGATGTTAAACTTAACGGTCAATCATGGTCAAACCTTAACGATAGGGAAGGTGAGTGTCAATTAATGATAAAGTTGCTTCTGAGTGTAAAAGAAAAAACTTCAGGGGAGTTTGGGAAAAGAGAGCGAATCACACCCACAACTATAGCCACCGCAAATCGCACCTAGCCATAATCCGCCCGCCACCCCCTAACAACACCTAATCAATCTAGCTTTGTTCTTCTTGTTTGGCCTGCGTGCCTCTGGGTTTAATTTGGGCTGCGTCATCTGTTTTGTGATCTCTTGTGATTACTTTTGTTACTATTTTCTTTATTTATATATTTTTGGATACTGCCTAGGGGTTTTTTATCATATGATCACTTGTGATGCTTTTTCCCCTTAGGTCAATCCAATTTAAAAAAAAAAAAAAAATTAAAAAAAAAAAAAATACACCTAATCAATCACCACACTAAAAACAAAACCACCAAAACTAGCCATACCACCACACAAATCAAGATTGAGATGGAGATGAGATCGAGAGATCGAGACTATTGTTTTTTAATATCCCTTGATTTAATTTGATTAGTGATGAAATGGGTGGGAAACTTTTTTTTTTTTTTTTTTTTTTTTCTTCTGAAAGTGGGTGGGAAACAATTGATTTCACAAAACAAAAGGGTGAGAGATTGAGATAGTAATTAGGATTTAGATTGAGTTTATTTATTTATTTATTATAATTTTTATTTTTAATTCATGTTTTATGGTAAATTTTACCTTTCTTATTTTTCACATTTTTAACGATTGATTAATAGAATACTAACAGGGAGGATAGTTTTAAGTTGTTAGATGCTTTTTTTTTTATTTTTTTATTTTTTTTATTTTTTTAATACAAAAATATAAACAAAACAACTTAATAGATTCAATCCATAACCATTAAGATTTAAGGTCATATTTGGTTCACAGAAAGGAAACCATAAAGGAAAGGAATCCATCTAGGAATTAAATTCTTGATGTTCTAACCAAAATGCCCCTTAATGCCCCTTATATATTTGATGTATAAAAAATATTATTCAAATGATAAATAATTAAAATTAAAAACTGATTTTCAAATAATAATAAATAATAATTTTTTAATATATGTTAACTTTTGATATTTCACGTATATTAAAAATTATTTAAAAAAAAAAAAATTGTATATCACTATAAATTAAATTCAAATATTGTATAAAATAATCCTAATGTTTTTAATGGATAAAGTTTTTTTTTAAAAAAAAAAAAATTGTAAAAGAATATAATTTAAAAAATGTCATAATTATATATATATATATATAAATAAATTTTCAAGTCAGTGCATCCTGATTTAACTTCATGGGGATATTGAATGTGAGCCACTAGTTTGACATACTTTGACTCAAGTGTGTATACACTTGTCAAAGCTTTTCCATAATGAGTGGCTCACATTCAATATTCTGATAAAATTATATCAGGACGTCTTGACCAGATCAGGTATGTATAGATATATATATTAATTTATTATTAGAATAATAATAATAAATTAAAAAAAAAAAAATCACCGGCAGTCTCTATGACCACAAGAGATGGTATCGCTGGAGGAGGCAACAATGGTCACCTTCTGTTGCCTATTCCAGTGAAGAGACCTTCTCCATCAATGGTGGATTACATCCCTCATCGATGGAGGTGAACAAATCCTTTATTGCAAATCGTGATAAATGATCTAACCTCTATCACAATTTGTGATAAAGGTCGCAAAGGAGGAGGCTTTCGCCTCTATCAGCGATGGAGGAGGATGAGGCGTTCTCCCACAAAATAGGAGGCACGATCCTTCTCTGGTGATGGAGGCTCACAACCTCTTTTGCTCCAGAGACGACAAGGCCACCTATGGTGGCCTTAGATTGCGATGACGAGGCTCCAGTGGGGGGACATTGCCGTCTCCGGTTTCGAAAGAGGCCACTAGCAATGGTGTTTACTGTTTTTTGTTTTTAAAATGTTAACTACAATTTTTTATGGAGTGTGGATCTGAATTCCGATCTCAAGAGGTAGAAATTAATTCCAGCTATTTTTAAGGAATTTGGATTCCATGGAATTAAGATTCCTTGACTTAATAGGTCCAATTCATACTCATTAAGGGGTCGTTTGTTTTTTTGTATGAAGACTGAACAATCTTAAATTTCGCTAAAGGCGGAATATGAACCAAAACCTAAAATTCGAATGACATGTTTGTTTGTTTTTCCATCTCTAAATAGTGTTAACTTGATTGTTTTTTAAAGATAAAAATAATTGAAAACAATTACTGTGACATTTATACCCTATTTACTATTAATTATTATGTATTTTCATTTTATATTCTTAGAAATATGATATATTTACAGAATATTATTCTTGGAAGAAATATATTAAATGCAATTAAGTGATTTGGTATTAAGTGAAAAATCATGATTTTTTACTTTTTATTTTAACTTTGTTAATATCCCTTGATTTAATTTGATTAGTGATGAGGTCGTTTTGTACTCTTCAAAACAATGTTTATGTGATCATTTGAAAACCATGTTTTAACCACTTAGGAATCCTCTTAGGATATAAATTCTTAGTTAATGGTAAGCAAAGATTCGTTCCATACGGAATCGAACTAACCCGTTAGATTGATTGACTAATCTATAATGCAATAAAATAAATCATGATAAATGGATAGTTGTGTGGTTTAATAAACCACCAAACTTGCAAGTAAAGTAAAAGTAACAAAATGTGATAGGACAAATAGAATGCTCAACAATCTTGATAAGAGTAATGGATGTAAGCAATTAAGATAGATGCTAGGGAATTGATGGAGTTGCAAGTGGGTATGGGCAATGCTTTTCAAGCCACTTTAATGGACAAATCTCTTATATGTTAACCATTTGTAGTTTTAGATGTGTTTATGTCATCATTATGAACCCTAAATATCTTCCCACCAAAATGCCTAACCGATTAAGGAAAGAGGGTCAAGGTGGGATTGATTTGTTAGAAATCAAGGTTTAGATTATTGTGGTTGATATACTCTCTAATAATCTATCCTATTCACTATGTTCCCAACCAATCAAGGGTGTCAATCCAAGATCGATTTCATAACAATTTATCCTACACAAGAGTATGATCTAAAAGTGATATACAGTGCAAATCATATAATGAATATGATCTAGTTATCAAGTGAATAGAACACAAATAGAGATTCAAATACAATAGCTTAAGCAAATATCCAAATCCAAATGTTCCTCACATCTATCCCCTAAATTAGGGGTTTAGTTACACATAGTTACAATCAAATAGCAAGAAAGTAATAGATAAGGAAATCGCCCTTAGGCCTCCTTCTTTAATGCTTGCTCCTTCCTTTCCTTAGATGCTCCTAGTGCAAAGAGCGGTAAATGAGGATGTGTCTAGATAGATGGGTGTCTAATGGTGAGTGACAAATGTATTAGGATGTAGAGAATGGGAAGAGAGGAATGGTTGGGTGAAATAATCAAGATTTAGTGTTGAGTTTTAGGTGGAAAAGGTAGTATAATATTAGAAATTGAGGAGGTTGAATGTGTGAAGAATGGAAGAGAATGCTTGGTTTTAAACTCAGTAAATTTCGTGCTTGAAAATATGCTTGGATGCCTCTTCAACTTGGAAGAGAAGAATATATATAGTGGCTCTCGGACTTGTACTGATAACTACCAGAAATGCTAATGTGGCAGAGTGTCACCGTTTGTTATTGTTGTGGCGACACTACCGCAGCAAACAGTTATAGATTCTTCGATTCAATTGTCGCGGCGATTTTAATCTTTTTCACGGTGACCACAACACTAACACTGACACTGGAAAGGCAACAACGAGATCTGAGGAAAGAGAGTGGTCACCTGTTTGGTCTCATGACGACATTACACAGCGACACCAGACCTGATGGTTTTCTTGGATTTCAATCTCTCTGTCACAGTGTGGCCAAAGGGCGACATCTCACCGCGGTGCCATACCTGATTGATTTTCAGGATTTAATCATATATGTCGCCTCTTGGTCGCCATAGCGACAATACCGTGGGAACACTTGGCTGAAATCTTCTTTGCAAATTGCCTTCTGTCGCCGTGTGCCAAAAGGCGACACTTTCAAAGGGCGACAATGCCCTGTTTATCCACTTTATGCACATTTTGCATCAAATTCCTCTTCTTCTTCACAAATGCCCTTGTGGCACAAATAAACCTAAAACACTTGATTAACGACATTAAAACACGGGGAAATGCCTAAGAATCAGGCATAAAGAGACGGGAATGAGGGCCAAAATCATACCAATTTTGGTTCAATCAAATACCCCAAAACCTATCTTTAGCTAGTCATCGAGCAAAACAATCACAAATCAACCCCAAAGACATGCATCAAAACATTTCAAAGATTTTTAATAAAGCTCTAACTTATCCGAGCAAGGTTTAACTTGTCCATGATCAATACGCAAAACCAAAATGAAGAGATTAAAACAGTTATGCACTAGTGAGGACTTATTCATGTAAGAAAATGTTAAGTAAAGATTAAGAGTATGCCACTCTAGATATGACTGTACGTAATGCGACCTTACATTCAAAATGCCAAAGCTTCAAAACAAATGTGCTATTCAGTTTAGAATGTAATTTGCCTCGATAACTAATCCTCACCGATTCTCTCCTTTCTTCTCTTATATTCCTAGGTTTCACTCAAAATACATATGCAATATGAATTTATATCATGGATATCAAATTGATTGCATATGATGTCTTTTTAAAACGCAATTTCTGAAAATTAGGTCATATGAATGGAATTGCAAGCCATGAATTAGAAAGAGCATGCATCAACCAAATTTCACAAAGTGGACACTCCTAAAGATCATGAAGGTCTTTCTTTTGGTTGTAATGGGGCCTTAGGTGAATGGTGAAACAAAGAATGGGACAATGGATAACAAAGAATCTAATGATTACACTAAGGCATACATTCTAATTATGAGTTCCAATTGCTTCACACTTTAGGCGTCCAGGCTTACAGTTTCAATTTTCTTGTGCATTATACTCTAATTTTTCATTTAAGTAGCTCACTCCACTTTTATTTTCTCTCTAGGCCAATTGTGTCTAATTCTTGATTCTCTTTTCCTTATTTTTTTTTCTTTACTTTGCCATTCTTTTCTTTTCTTTTCTTTTCTTTGCTTCTCTTTTCCTTTCAAACTTTTTTTTTTTCTTTGCTTTTCTTTTTCTTTTCAAACTTTCTTACTTTGTAAAACCTTTTCTTTTCAAACTTTCTTTTTCTTTGCTTTTTTTTTTTTCAAACTTTCTTGCTTTACAAAACTTTTTGCACATATTTACATGCCTTGGTACACGCCTCTACAATTTCAAGTATAAAAGCTTACATTCATTCCCTAAGCCTTAGCAAATCATTTGGTCAAGGTAAGTCAATCATGTAGGCTATATGGTTTATGTAGATGTGGTTCATGAATGAAAAGCTTAAGACGTGTTTGGCTTCAAAGGGGCTTGGGAGCACACAAATAAGATTGCATGGGAGTATTTTAGGCCAATTAGTGGTTTTCACATGCATTGCCTAAAATCATTTCTAAAGGCTTGTCCACAAAGCAAAATAAAGCATCTTCAAGCAGTCCATAGTATTCTATGACAAGCAACATTTAAGTGAAAATGAGACCTATACACGCTTGAATGAGTGTTTGAGAGTGAGTGTTTAAAGAGTGAATAGTTGACAACTCAAAATACGCTTTTTAAGGCCGTGTTTGTGATCCTCACAGGAATCTCCACTATTAATTGCTAGACTTCAAGCAAAATTGATAATTCACCCAAACATTATGAGAAAAAGATTAATGCACTTTGTTCAATGACATCCTAAATGGCATGAAGTTAATCTAAACCAAACAATGACAAAGATGCACAATTCCTCACTACTCATGTAAAACACAATCTCAACAAGCAAAGTTTGCTCAAATATGGCATTATCGTAAGAATTTGAAAAATTTGGCTCAAATTTTAAAACCAAGCAAAGTAAGCAAAGTAGTGTTGCGCAAATGTACCCCCAAACCTAAATTGGACATTGTCCTCAATGTTCATGGGAGGCAAAATTGGTCAAATGGCGCAACCCAACAAATCCAAAGCAAATAATGCATATATGACCAAAAATAATCAATGTATTTCCAAAAATTTGGCAAAGTGCATTCTCATCCTAATATGCACAAAATCATCCAAAAAAAAATGCTCAAACATGAATAGCATATTTTTCAACATTCCTATCATCCAAAAATCATCAATAAAGCACATACATCCTAAATCCACTACCAAAATCCATCTCACACCCTTATTCTAATAAAAAGCAAAATCGGAGCAAAATGAACAAAAACAAACACTAAAATAGCTAAACGAATAACTCACAAAAATAAAGCTTAAAAGAAAGAGAAAGAACAATGGTTACCCAAGTAGATCGATCAATTCTTCATTTGAAATAGACTCCCAAGTTGGGTCTCTTCCCCTATATGGTTTCAATCAGTGACCCTTCTTCAAACTTTCAATCTCAATAGCACTGTAAGCAAAGACTTGCACAACCCTATAAGGCCCCGTCCATCTTGATTTAAGCTTACCTGGAAACAACTTTAAACGGGACTTAAATAGTAGAACAATCATTCCCGGATGGAATTCTTTTTGTAAGGATTCCCATATATTGATTGACTTATTTCGTGGACAAACCACGTGTTTGGGATTGTGTAAGGGTAGTTTAGATGATTGAACTTCAAGCTCGAAGGCCCTTCCAAGACCTCAAGGGACAAGCACGCCAAATGTATAATCTCTAGTGCTTGGTTTCCTTTGAAGAGACTTAGAATGCACACACACACTTAGCATTCTTGCATTTGTATGCATTCTCTTCACATGTCACTTTACACACTAGCACTTTGATTGTTATATTCTATTGTGTGTATATGTGCCTTGTAATTCGTTTCCCGACATTATTCGGAAACGTCCGCGCATGCACTAGAATGTGCTTGGTTTTACGCGAAGACCACCTACGGAGAATGCCCTTGGCTTCTCCTTGGTTTTCACCTCTGTTGGTGATCGGTGGTTATGATCGGTGGCCTGGCCGCCGAATGAAACAGCTGTTTGTGTCCAGAAGTGTCTGGAGCAATTCTGCGGTCAAGATCGGCAGTCATGACCGCCGTTTGAAACCGCCGTTCATACCTGATCGATTTAATCTCTCGGGTTTGATTCGGCGGTTGGATCGACGGTTACGAAACCGTCAAATGAAACCGCCATTGATGCTCTATTCTTCACGGGCTCAATTCGACGGTCGTAATCGGTGGCCTGGCCACCGATCGGTGCGTTTCAAGGGAAAACTTGTATTTTCACATGCTTTGTTTTTCATGCCTATAAATACATCTCTTTCTCTTGTTCTGAACCATGACTCTTTGATCATCAAGAACCCTATATTTTAAAGAGAGATTTTGAGAGAAAAAGCAACCAAGTTTGCTCATTTAAACACTCAAATACATACCTTTGTGCATCAAAGTTCATCTTGCATTCATCCATGGATGGGTTTGCATCATCACAACTTGCTTGGTAAGATTTTGATTAAGTTCATCTTATTTTAGTATTTTACTATCAAGCTATTCTCTTTTAATTTACTTGTATGTTTTTGATCATATGATAAATACAAGAATAGAGAATTAATTGTGATGAATTGATTGAGTGTTGTAATGTGATAGCTAATTAGGTTTTTGCTTAATCTTGATTAGCTAAGCTATTTGACATGTCATTTAGCTATTGATAACTAGGGTTGATTTAATTGATTATATCATCATCCTAGATAAGCATCTAAGGTTCCCTAGCCTTCGTTGTTATTTGAATATTCATACATATTCACATAGGTTGCATAATCTCTTCATTGAGAATTAAGTCTTGAGGCTAAGATTGCTTAGGGCTCAAGCAATTGGACTAGAGCCACTTTTAAAGGCTCGCGTGGTAGAAGTGGGGGGTTATTGATCGGAGTGTTAGACAAGGTCTACATATGTTGTAAAATCCATTTCAATTAGTGGATTTCGAGGTTCGAGTGTAGCGCACTAAACAGCCCGTGGTTTTTCCCAGTGATTGGGTTTCCATGTATACATAAAGTGTTATTTAAATTCCGCACTTTATTACATTTGTTGTATTTTTGACTAGTAGGGGCATTTTCGTAAAATTGACTTGCATGCGAAAATTGGGTAATAATAGTTAAAATCTATTCACCCCCCTTAGATATATTTATCATACACACCGAGCGTTTATTCGTTCCTTTCAATTGGTATCAGAGCGGGTTCCTAGATATACTTAGGTGATCCTAGCTCATTTTTGGTGTGTTTTGCATTTGTGTGATTTTTGCTCATTCATACATTTTGCATTCATTTGAATTCATTCATTATATACAATGAATGGATACGGTGGCAACCATGAGGGTGCGCCAAGTACACGACCTCCTCTCCTCACCTGTGTGAATTATGCCTCATGGAAAGGCAAGATGGAAGCATACTTGTGTCAAATCCATGATAGGGCATGGATGGCAATTGAAGATGAGTATGTGGCTCCTAAGATGACTCCCATGGGTGGTGGAGAAGAAGTACTCAAGCCTAAGGCTCAGTGGTCCACTAAAGAGTTTGAGACTTCAAAATGGAATAGGAAGGCTTGGCACACTCTTCTATGTGCAGTGGATGAAAAGGATAGCGAAGGAGGCATGGGATATTCTAGAGGTTGCATATGAAGGAACCGATGTTGTCAAGGATTTCAAGCTTCAAGTCCTTCAAACGCAATTTGAGTTACTCAAGATGGAGGAGGACGAATGCTTCAATGACTTTGAAGTCAAGTTGATGGATATTGTGAATCAAAGCCATCAACTCGGTGATCCATATTCGGATAGGAGAGTCAAGCAGAAAATCATGAGGTCTCTCCCCGATAGATTTGAAGCAAAGGTGACGGCTTTAGAAGAAAACAATGGATATAAGGATATGAAGCCGAGTGAGGTAATTGGAAGACTCCTCGCCTATGAATCTAGGAAGGCTCCTAGTATTTCACCTCCTAAAAAACAAAAAGGGATTGCTTTGAAAGCTTCCAAGGTTGAGAAGGAGGAAAATGTTGGGGTTTTTGCCCTAAAGCTTGTAATTTGTAAATATGATTTGAACATAAATAAAAGAAGTAGTATATTCATTCATTTTGTGTCATACTTTAAATATATAACATGTGCACTTAACATCCAAGATTGCCAGATGTAATTTCGAACTGAGTATATGAGTGTCATATACAGATGGATGCAGTTTGAAACGAGCAATCTAAAGAGTCCGTAGATAGCAAATAAAGATGGGTACTTTATTTGTGGTTAATCTACAGCTGCGGTCTATTTCGTAATGTACGGTGATCCTATCCTGGACCATTCATATGGAGATATGAGAATGGAGGCACCTTGTATGATGTGATCATATAGGACTGGGCCATGATCTATATGAATCTCTCATTAAGATCCGTTTAACGATGAGATTCATATATATCAACTAATGATGGCTATATGTGGGTGATCTTAATCCTGAGTGTCTTATCGACTCCTTCAGGTTAGATCGTGGTCTTTGATATACCATGGGTGAGGTCGGAGTTGCATTCCTGATCAATATGCTCCGTATGTTGGGATCTTGGTTTGACTTGTGGCTGGGAAGGTTTGTACACAATAGTGGAATCCACTCCTTCTTGCGAGAATTAGATGGTAGTTCCCTTAAGGGTTGATTCGGGGCTTGAACAATATGAGCGCTCTCCTAATTCCGTAAGGAATATAGGATTTATTGTTCATTAGAGAATCAATGGTACTTAAAGGAAAGATATAATTAGATGGGTATAACGAAAATTATGACCTAGCTCTAATTATGAACTACTTGTGGATGATTATACCATATGTAATAGCTATATCGATGGACACCAAAAGTTATTGGTTTTTGTAAAAACGTCTACAGTTGAGAGAGTTCAGCTTCGAGTTTTTAGTGGAATAACACCAAAGTTAATAATTATGAAATAATAATTAAAGAGTTTAATTAATTATTTCTAAGGATTATTGGAGCTCAAAATACTGTGAGTCCATTAGGTCCCCTTGCTAGCCCGATCGATTTAGGTAACAAGGGTCATGGTTAATTATTTGGATTGTCCAATTAATTGTGTTACGAAAGTGACACATATCTTTTTGGGAACTAATTGAATAATGAGATTATTTAATTAATGATTTTAATGATTATGACAATTAAATAATAAGATTATTTAATTATGTAATTAATTATTGATGGAGGGTGTTAGTTGATATTTATATTTGAAAAATGGGATAATATGATTATCTTATATTTTTAATTGATTAAATATCAATTTTGAATTTAAATAGTTTAAATTCAAATTAGATGATATCTATTAATAAAATAAAATAAAATAAAGATTTTGTTTTTAAATTAAAAGATATCATTGGTTTCTTAAATAATATATATATATATATATATATATGATATATATTTTTAGGTATAAGATACCTGACAACAAAAGAAAAAAAAAAACACAAAAAGAGAAGAGAAATAAGTGGGGTGCGGCGGCCAAGAATCAAAAAGAGAAAAAAAAATATTTTTTTTAAGTTTTCTTTTTTGTGTGGCCTAACCTAAGACATACAAACAACAAGAGTTGTTTTTGTGTGTTCTTCTCTTCTTCTTCTTCCATACAGGTTCCTGAATACCGTGACGCGCCCACATGCTGTTACCCATTCCGGGAGATAGCGAGGAAGATCAAGTGGTTCAAATCAGGAGCAGATCGTATTAAAGTGAAGGAGCCTCCTACGTAGGTATGAAGAAATTGTTTCTTCCCTTTTATTTATATGTTTTGATTTCGATTCTTTTGTTTTACTGTTCCGAAAAATAAATTCTAGGTTTTATCAATCACAGTATTTCTTTATGAAATAAAATAAAATAAAAATTTTAAAACCTTCCGCTGCGTGATTGGTAAACCGGGGTCTTAACAGAAAAAGGTGACTCGGATGAAGACATGGCTTTGATGCTTAGAAAATTCAAGAAATTTGTCAAATTCGAGAAGAAAGGATTTGGATCCAAAGGCCAAGACTTGAAGAAAAAGGCTCCCTTCAAGAGTTTTGAGCCTAGGCAAGAGAAGAGTGAAAAGAAAGGGGTCCAATGCTATGGGTGTGGCGGTATAGGACACATCTCACCCGATTGTGGGAATTTGAAGAACAAGATGGCAAAGGTGATGGCCGCCACTTGGAGTGAAAGTGATGACTCCGGAAAGGGAGACAAGTCATCAAGTGATGATGAGCTTACCATCGACTACACGACATTTGGGGCCACTTGTGTAGAAGATAAAGTTGTTGGTAAGAATGCCTTGACTAGTGATCCCATAGAAGAAAAAGATGAAGAAGTAGCTCTAGAGGAGATATGTGTAGCTACTCATTGGGACATGGATCTCATTGACTCAAGAGACCAAGGTAAGGGTCTTAATGAGGGAAATAACTCCATAAGTGAGAAGGAGAGTGGAGGAGATAACTCAAGTGAAGATGACTCCTCATCTAACTCTACAAATGGAAGTGTAGAGAAAATGGATGTTCATGACTTTATAGTCAAGTGTGAAAGTTCATTGAAGAAGAACAATAGAAAATTGAAGATTTTAGAGGATGAAAATCTAGAGCTTTCAACACACAATGACCACTTGAGTAAGCAAGTGGAAACATCCAAGATGATTGAAGACAAGCTAAGGGATGGGCTAGCTATGTCTAAGAGGAATGAAGAAGGGTTGAAGAGAGAGCCTGATGAAGCTAAAGAGTCATTGACTAGGATGACTTCAAGCACCAAGAAGCTTGACCACTTACTTGGTGTTGGTAAGAACCCTTGTGACAAGAGAGGTATTGGGTATGAAGAAAGCAAGGAGATCACTACTCCAACCAAAACCGTCTTTGTCAAGAGTTTGGGCAAGATAGAAGCCTCGCCGATGCACACTCATAGGAAGAAAATTGATCTAGGACAATGTTCAAGAAGTGCACAAGTGAAGGAAGATCCAAGGAGACAACCTCAAGCTCAAAAGGTTCCTCAACCTAACTTTCCTCAAGCTCAAATTCATCAATGAAAGAGGCCAATCATGCAAAATGAACCAAGGAAGCAAGCTAGACCGGTTCAACAACAAAGAAGGTTTGAACCCAATCAACCACAAAGACATGGGAAGGCTCCTATACATGCACAAAGACGTATGATTTCTAAATTCATCTCTACATGTCACTTTTGTGGTATTGATGGTCGCATTAGACCAAATTGCTTTCATTTCATTAAATTATGTAGATTCAAAAGCATGATTGAAAAGAGAATGACAAGAGCTAGAATGCATGTTAATAGGAAGGAAAAAATTCATATTCATGATCCTATAATTTCTAGAACTCTTGAACCTTTATCCACTAGGAAGAAAAATGTAATATCTATGTGGATAAGAAAAAATGAACCCGTTTGCTACGAGACTAACAAGTCTCAAATAGGTTCAACCAAGTCAAATGGACTTGGGAGGTCTATAGGACCCCATGACCTTCATTGATAAAGGATGGTGATTGACCCCTTATGGGGAACTCAAGCAAAGAGAGCTAATGCATACTTATTGCATGTAAATATTTGAAAGATCTTATGCTTCTTTGTTAATTGCTTGAGTAAGCTTGGTTGCACATATGTATATATGTTTTCAATTCAATAAGTGTGAACCATGCTTGTTTACAATCCATGTCATATTTATGTTCAAACATGCATTTTTGGACTAGGAGATTTACATAGGAAGTATGATTTGAATGACCTATAGTTATCTCCATGACATGATGATTCTTAATGACATGCTTAAAAAATTGAAAAGCATGAGTTTTTAATAACATGCTAATGAATATTGGAAAGCATGAAATTCATATGACATGCTCAAATGAAAAAGCATGAATTGATGATTGCATATTCTTAAAATGCAAAACTTGTGTGAAAAAGCTTATAAAACTCAATGAATAAAGGATCTTGTATCCGTTCAAAGGATTTTAAAATCCAAATGTCTCTCTTTCTTTATTTGTTGAATATGTCTACTATTATACGGGTATCATTCCGGAAAAAATCAAATAGGGTGCAAAGTCGCTCATGACATGTTTGGCTTATAAAGATGGATATAGTTGCTCATAAATTAAAATCAATGAAAACTCTATATCCTTGCTTCTCTCATGACATTGGTGAAATTGATTTGAATTCTTATTAGAAACCTTTGTCATTTGCTTTGCCAAATACTATTGTATTTTGAACTTGAATGCTACATGTCTTGTATGCAAAGCATGTTTTGATTCACACATTTATTTTAAATAAATCTCCTTGTTTCTCTCCAATTGATTGAGTTGCATAAAGTGAATTATATGATTATGCAAGTATATAGTATGCTTCTATCTCTCTTTGCTAAGTGACCCGGTTGGGGACTACTCCTTTGCCTATATCATGACAAAAAGGGGGAGTAGAATGGTGGTAAGGGGAGTTGCAAATTGTGGTAGCAATTGTGCATGTTGGGGAGACAACACATTGAGGGGGAGTAACCCTTTGAGGGGGAGCATTGCATACACATACAATGCATGATGATGTACTTAAATTTCTGAATGCAAATGCTTGTTTATGCTCTCACTTGATTAATCTCACATTTTACTTGTATTGGAAAGTATAGAAACCTTGCTTTCAGGGATTGATTATTCTACATGAGATTGAAGACTTCAAGATTATTTTTATATATCTCTTTGTAAAGTAGAAAATCATAGTAGACCCGTAGTTTCTATTATGTTGTGAGGAATCAATGTGAGTGGTGGTTTTGTCACGAAATAGCCAAAGGGGGAGATTGTAAGGATTCCCATATATTGATTGGCTTATTTCGTGGACAAACCACGTGTTGGGGATTGTGTAAGGGTAGTTTAGATAATTGAACTTTAAGCTCGAAGGCCCTTCCAAGACCTCAAGGGACAAGCACGCCAAATGTATAATCTCTAGTGCTTGGTTTCCTTTGAAGAGACTTAGAATGTACACATACACTTAGCATACTTGCATTTGTGTGCATACTCTTCACATGTCACTTTACACACTAGCACTTTGATTGTTATATTCTATTATGTGTATATGTGCCTTGTAATTCGTTTCCCGACATTGTTCAGAAACGTCCGCGCAGCACTAGAATGTGCTTGGTTTTGCGCGAAGGTCATCTACGGAGAATGCCATTGGCTTCTCCTTGGTTTTCATGATCGGCGGTTATGATCGGCGGCCTGGCCGCCGAATGAAACCGCAGTTTGTGTCCAGAAGTGTCTGGAGCAATTCTGCGGTCAAGATCGGCGGTCATGACTGCCGTTCATACCTGATCGATTTAATCTCTCGGGTTTGATTCGGCGGTTGGATCGGCGGTTACGAAACTGTTGAATGAAACCGCCGTTGATGCTCTATTCTTCACGGGCTCAATTTGGCAGTCGTAATAGGCGGCCTGGCCATCGATTGAAACCGCCGATCGGTGCGTTTCAAGGGCAAACTTGTATTTTCACATGCTTTGTTTTTCATGCCTATAAATACATCTCTTTCTCTTGTTCTGAACCATGACTCTTTGATCATCAAGAACCCTATATTTTAAAGAGAGATTTTGAGAGAAAAAGCAACCAAGTTTGCTCATTTAAACACTCAAATACATACCTTTGTGCATCAAAGTTCATCTTGCATTCATCCATGAATGGGTTTGCATCATCACAACTTGCTTGGTAAGATTTTGATTAAGTTCATCTTATTTTAGTATTTTACTATCAAGCTATTCTCTTTTAATTTACTTGTATGTTTTTGATCATATGATAAATACAAGAATAGAGAATTAATTGTGATGAATTGATTAAGTGTTGTATTGTGATAGCTAATTAGGTTTTTGCTTAATCTTGATTAGCTAAGCTATTTGACATGTCATTTAGCTATTGATATCTAGGGTTGATTTAATTGATTATATCATCATCCTAGATAAGCATCTAAGGTTCCCTAACCTTGGTTGTTATTTGAATAATCATACATATTCACATAGGTTGCATAATCTCTTCATTGAGAATTAAGTCTTGAGGCTAAGATTGCTTAGGCCTCAAGCAATTGGACTAGAGCCACTTTTAAAGGCCCGCGTGGTAGAAGTGGGGGGTTATTGACCAGAGTGTTAGACGAGGTCTACATAAGTTGTAAACTCTATTTCAATTAGTGGATTTCGAGGTTCGAGTGTGGTGCACTAAACAGCCTGTGGATTTTCCTAGTGGTTGGGTTTCCACGTATACATCAAGTGTTATTTAAATTCCGCACTATATTATACTTGCTTGTATTTTTGACTAGTAGGGGCATTTTCGTAAAATTGACTTGCATGCGAAAATTGGGTAATAATAGTTAAAATCTATTCACCCACCCTCTAGATATATTTATCATACACACCGAGCGTTTATTCGTTCCTTTCACTTTTCTTCTAAGACTTTTTTCTTCTTTCCTTGTAGAGCCTTGTGCTTTCATATGCCTCTAGCCGAAACTCTTCTAGTTCACTGAGTTGGAGCTTCCTTTCCTCTCCGGCTTTGTCATGGTCTAGATTCAGCTTTCAAATGGCCTATAAGGCGTTGTACTCAAGTTATACCGGCAAATGGCAAGCCTTCCCAAAGACTAGCCGAAAGGGACTCATCCCTATGGATGTTTTAAAAGCCGTCTTATACACCCACAATACGTCACTAAGTTTGGTTGCCCAATCCTTTCTACTCCCATTGACCGTCTTTTCCAAGATTTGTTTGATGTGTCGGTTACTCACCTCCACTTGACCCGAAGTTTAGGGATGGTAAGGGGTTGCCACCTTGTGTTTGACCCCATATTTTTTCAATAAGGCTAAGATTTTATTACAAAAGTGACTTCCACCATCACTTATTATCACCCTAGGAATCCCAAACCTTGAAAAGATATTCTCTTTAATGAAACCAATGACTACATGACTATCACTTGTCCTTGTAGGGATTGCCTCAACCCACTTAGACACATAGTCCACGGCCACTAAAATGAAATTGTAACCTTGAGATGTAACGAATAGCCCCATGAAGTATATCCCCTAAACGTCAAACAATTCAACAACATGCTCACTATTTAGTGGCATCTCGTCCATTTTTCCAATATTTCCCGTCCTTTGGCATTTATCACACTTCAAGGAAAACTCATAGGCATCATTCGCCAAAGTTGTCCAATAGACCTCCACACTCAAGGAGGATCTTCATCATTGTCTTCCTTTCCCTATAATGACCTCCACACTCACGCTCATGACAGAATTTTAGTATTTCTACTTGCTCGCTTTCTGGGATGCACCTTCTAATCACTTGAACTGGTCCACACTTAAAAAGGTAAGGCTCATCCCAAAAGTAGAATCTAGCACTAGCAATGAACCTTTTCTTCTCTTGTGGGTTCAACTCTAAAGGGGTCAAATTTGAGGCCAAATAATTCATTATGTCCGCAGACCATGGGTCCTTCTCTTGCACTACCCATAATTGCTCATCGGGGAAGCTTTCTCATAATGGTAGTGCATCTTCCTCCTCAATGGTCCCTTGAGTCATCCTGCTCAAATGATTCGCGACCACGTTCTCACACCCTTTTTTGTCTCTAATTTCGAGGTCGAATTCTTGCAATAGTAGTAACCATCTAATCAACCTAGGCTTTGCATCCTTCTTATCCAATAGATATCGAATGGCATGATCTGTGTACACTACAACCTTTGCACCAATCAAATATTGCCTAAATTTCTCCAATGCTAATACTATTGCCAAGAGCTCTTTCTCCGTAGTTGAGTAGTTCAATTGAGCATCGTTAAAAGTACGAGAAGCGTAATCTACCCCAAAACTACTCCTATTGCATAATCTGAAGCGTCACACATAAGCTCAAAAGGGAGACTCTGATTTGGTGGCATGATGATGGGAGCCGTGGTTATTGCCTTTTTCAAAATCTTGAATGCAATGGCACACTCATCACTGAACTCAAATTCCACCTCCTTTGAGTGCACAAGGGTCTTGAAATCTTTGAAAAATCCTTTATGAACCGCCTATAGAACCCCGCATGACCAAGGAATGATATAATATCTTTCACTGTCCTAAGTTGAGGCAAACTTTTCATCACCTCTATTTTTGCTTTATCGACCTCCATACCCTTTTCCGATATGACATGTCCTAAAACTATACCACTTTTTACCATGAAATGGCACTTCTAACAAAATTTAGCACAAGACTTGTCTCTTCACATCTTTGGAGCACCAAGGAAAAATTCTTCAAACATAGATCAAATGAGGCACCAAATACCGAAAAATCGTCCATGAAAATCTCTATGATGTCCTCCACCATATCTGGGAAGATTGAGGTCATGCATATTTGAAAAGTTGCCGGCGCATTGCAAAGCCTGAAGGGCATTCTCCTATAAGCATAAGTGCCAAACGGACATGTAAATGTGGCCTTCTCTTGGTCTTCGGGAGCTATGGCGATTTGGTTGTAACCAGAATAGCCATCAAGGAAACAGTAATGGCTATGTCCCGCAATGCGTTCCAACATTTGATCGATAAAAGGGAGTGGAAAATGGTCTTTCCAAGTGCTTGTGTTCAACTTCCTATAGTTGATACACACCTTCCATCCTGTTTGTAAACGTTACGGAATCAACTCGTTCTGCTCATTCTTTACCACTGTGATTTCGGATTTCTTAGGCACCACATATATATGACTTACCCACTTGCTATTCGATATTAGGTAGATGATGCTAACATCTAAAAGCTTCAATACCTCCTTCTTGACTACCTCTTGCACGATAGGATTTAACCTATGTTGCGCCTCCCTAGTTGGTTTTGTGTCAATTTCCAATAGGATCTTAGGCATGCACAATGTCGGACTGATTCCCTTGATGTCATCTAGAGTGTAAGGATTCCCGTTTTGTTGATTGGCTTATTTCGTGGTCAAACCACATGTTGGGGTTTTGAATGTAAGGGTAGTCTAAGTGATTAGTGTTGAAGATCAAAGGCCCTTCCATGACCTCAAGATACAGGCACGCCAAAGGTATAATCTCTTGTGCTTGGTTTTCTATAGAATGTGGTAAGGGGAGGTGCAAATTGTTGTAGCAATTGGTGCACATTGGGGAGAATATACATTGAGGGGGAGTAACCCTTTGAGGGGGAGCATTGCATTCATCATACATTGCATGATGTTGTGTTTAATTTCTTAGAAATGCAAATGCTTGTTTATGTCCTCACTTGATTCATCTCACTTTTACTTGTTTTGGAAAGTTTAGAAACCTTGTTTCAGGGAATGATTGTTCTATAAGAGATTGAAGACTTCAAGTTTTATTTTTATATATCTCTTTGTATTGTAGAAAATTTTCATTGACCCATAGGTTTATTTTTGTTGTGAGGAATCAATGTGAGTGGTGGTTTTGTCACGAAATAGCCAAAGGGGGAGATTGTAAGGATTCCCGTTTTGTTGATTGGCTTATTTCGTGGTCAAACCACATGTTGGGGTTTTGAATGTAAGGGTAGTCTAAGTGATTAGTGTTGAAGATCAAAGGCCCTTCCATGACCTCAAGATACAAGCACGCCAAAGGTATAATCTCTTGTGCTTGGTTTTCTTTGAAGAGAATTAGTAGCACACACACACTTAGCATTCTTGCTATGATTGCATATTTGCTTATTTTTTATGTGCATCTCTTCACATGTCACTTTACACACTAGCACTTTGGTTGATATATCTTGTTGTGTGTGTATGTGCCTCATAATTCGTTTCCCGACATTGTTCGGAAACGTCCGCGCTTGCACTAATGAGTGCTTGGTTTCGCGCGAAGACCGCCTATGGAGAATGCCCTTGGCTTCTCCTTGGTTTTCACCATTGTTGGTGATCGGCGGTTATGATCGGCGGCCTAGCCGCCGAATGAAACCGCCGTTTCAGTCCAGATTGGTCTGAAGCAATTATGCGGTCAAGATCGGCGGTCACGACCGCCGTTCGAAACCGCCGTTCATACCTGATCGATTTTAATCCCTCGGGTTTGATTCGGCGGTCACGAAACCGCCGAATGAAACCGCCGTTAATGCTCTGTTCTTCACGAGCTTAATTCGGCGGTCGTTATCGGCGGCCTGGCTGCCGATTGAAACCGCCGAACGGTGCGTTTCAGGGGCAAAATTATCTTTTCACATGCCCAATTCTTGATGTCTATAAATATCTTATTTTCTCAATCTCTGATTAAGCTTCTTGAGTCATTAGAACCCTAAACTTTCAAGAGAGATTTTTGAGAAAAAATCAAATCAAGAACTCAACTTTAAACACTCAAATCAAATCCCTTTTGCATCAAATTTCATATTTGATCTTCTATGCCTTCATAGAATTGATCCATGCATGGTTTTGAATCATCACATCTTATTTGGTATGTTCTTCACTAATTTCATATTACTTTAGTGTTTTTCATATTAATACTTTTCTTTAATTACTTGTATGCTTTTGATCATATGCTAGATACAAGTTAGAGATTATTTGTGATGAAAATGATTGAGTGTTGATTGTGATAGCTAATTTGGTTTTTAATTAATCTTGATTAGCTAAGCTATTTGACATGTCATTTAGCAATTGATATCTAGGGTTGATTATATTGATTATATCATCATCCTAGATAAGCATCTAAGGTTACCTAGCCTTGTTTGTTATTTGAATATTCATTTATATTCACATAGGTTGTTTCTCTTCATTGAGAAGTAAGTCTTGAGGCTAAGAGTGCTTAGGCCTCAAGCAAATTGGAATAGGGTTGCTAATAAAGGCCCGCTGGGTAGAAGTGAGGGGTTACAGACCGGAGTGTTAGACGAGGTCTACATAGGTTGTAAACTTCATTTCAATTAGTGATTTCGAGTTTCGAGTGTGGCGCACTATACAGCCCGTGGTTTTTCCCAGTGGTTGGGTTTCCACGTGTACATCAAGTGTTATTTAAATTCCGCACTATATTACACTTGTATGTATTTTTGACTAGTAGGGGCATTTTCGTAAAATTGACTTGCATGCGAAAATTGGGTAATAATAGTTAAAATCTATTCACCCCCCCTCTAGCTTTATATAGAACACGCCTCTAATTTGTTTCATAGAGTCCATCCTATTGCCTTCTTGTATCTTCTCAAGACCTTAAGCAATCTCTGCTTTTCTCTTTGATTTAAGTTTGCCGCAATGATGACCAAAAAGTTGCTACTACCATCTAGGAACGCATACTTTAGGTTTGAAGGGAGTTCTTTCAATTCTAACTTTTGAAGGGGGTGGGTGGCGCTCTTCTTTGTTGTTCCCTTCCTTTTCTATCAAATCTTCCATTGAATCTCCTAAATCCTTCTATATATCACCAATTTCATGAATTAATTCATCCACTCCATCTTGATAAAACACCCTCTCATTAGCCTCTTCTTCAAAGCCATCCATTATATCCACACTATAACAATCATGCACCCTGATTGGATAAGCTAAGGACTCAAAAACCTTGTATTCCACAACTTCATCAAGGACCTTCAAGGTCAACTTTCCTTCATGCACATTTATCACCGCCTTTGCAGTGGCCATGAAAGGACGTCCCAAAAGAATCAATGAGTTTTTCTCATCCAGATCCACCTCCATATCTAGTACTACAAAATTCACTGGGATTATTAGCTTATCTACTTGGATTAGGACATCTTCAACTATCCCTCTAGGTTGCCTAGCTGATTGGTCCGCTAAAATGAGAGACATTTTTGTTGGCCTTAGTTCATTCAACCCCAATTTCTTGTAAATTGTGAATGGCATCAAGTTGATGATTGCCCCTAGGTCAAGCATAGCTCTTACTTGTCCCTCTCCACCGATGGTTATGCTAATAATAAAACTTCCCGGATCTTTTAACTTCGGAGGAAGCATCTTTTGAATAATCGCACTTGCATTCTCATCAGGCCTCTCTTGATTCTTTGGCCTAAACCGATACTTCTCATTATTCAATTCTTTGAAGAACTTCCCATATGCTGGCATCTTTTGAATTGCGTCCAAAAGAGGTAAGTTGATAGTCACCTTAGAGAGCACATCGTAAATATCCTTGAATGAATGCTCCATCTTGTCCTTCCTCAACCTCCTCGGATATGGCTCTCTAGGAAAACTAGGGCTAGGAAGCTTGTTGTTGCTAGGATCCTCCTTTGGTGTCTCCTCTTCATCCAAAATTTGAACTTTTCCAACTTCGGTGTGTCCCCCAACTGGAACTCTTTTTTCTTCATCATTCCTTTCCCTAGGTGTTTCGTTGCTTTCATCAATGGGTTCCTCGTTTCTCCTATTGTTCACTATTTTACCACTTCTCAAAATGGCTCTAGCACTACCTAGATTGAATGAATCCCTTGAGCTTTCAATCTCTTTATTTAACACCTTGTCCACAATCTTTCCTATGTGCCCTTCAATTCTATTTATTGACTTCTCTAGCTTAGAAAACCAATCTTGACTAGCTTCCATAAATCCATTCAATAGTTTCTCATAGGTTGCTTCTGTATCTTGAAGGTTCCTCTTTATCTCATCTTCTATGTCTCCTTCTTGCAATCTCAAATCCTTGGCCTCTCTAACTTGACCTTCCGTTACCCTTGAGGCTCTTGAGGCAAATGATGCCATTTCTTCATTGAAATTTGCCATTTGTTCCGCAAAAGAATCCATATCCTGAAATTAGAGCAAAAACACAATACCAAAACGTAAAGAATTCTAATGAAACTAAAACTAAAACTTAACGATTTTCAACAAAATAAACTGAAACAAAACTAATTACCAACGATCTAAACTACATAGAAAAGTCAATCAATTTAACAATCGCTACCAACTCCCCAGCAGCGGCGCCATTTTTGATGAGGTCGTTTTGTACTCTTCAAAACAATGTTTATGTGATCATTTGAAAACCATGTTTTAACCATATAAGAATCCTCTTAGGATGTAAATTCTTAGTAAATGTGATCGCGCCAAATATGTTGTATATTTCAGCCCCTAAACCCGTAACCTTTGTATCATTTTCGTGCGTTTTAGCGTCGCTTATAAGCTTTATGTTCATATTTGCTGGCATTTCCTCATTTCGGGTGATTAAAGCGTATTGCGGGACTTTTGGGCGAAAAGTGGACCAAGAATTACAAAATGAGAGAGAAAAGCATTAGAGGCTACAACAAGTGCGGGTCAGTGCAGTTCCTAACCACACTCCACCCGCACTACTGCCCAGACCAGAGGACATGATTGCTAAAAGAGGATAAAGTGCAGGTCCCAACTGCACTCCACCCGCACTACTGCCCAGACTAGAAGACCTGATTGCTAAAAGTGGATAAAGTGTGGGTGAGTGCGAGTCCCAACTGCACTCCACCCGTATTACTGCCCAGACCAAAGGATTTGATTGCTGAAGGATGATAAAGTGCGGATGAGTGCGGGTCATCCAACCGCACTTCACCCGCACTTCTTCTCAGATCCGGGAGTCCAAAAATCGAAGGAAATGATAAAGTGCGGGTGAGTGTGGGTCACTGACCCGCACTCCACCCGCACTCCCTCGCGTCAGATATTATTTTAAAGTTGATTTTGTAACCTATTTTGGGGGACTATAAATTGAAAGTGTATGTAACGTTTTTAGTACGCTTTTACACTTAGAAATTCTGAAAGTTGTAACTAGACTAAGCAATCCATTTCTTCTTATTTCATAAGCTTCCTACTCTACGTCTAAGGGATATTCAAGGTGGAAATGATCTTCAAGGGTTATTCCTCATCTTTTCTCTTCTTTTCATTATTGTCAATGAGTAGCTAAACCCCACTAAGGGGGTCTATGGATTAGTTTGTGAATGATTGGGCTTTTGTATATAAGCTTTATTTCTTTTATATATTTATTTTCTATTTGATTTATTGAAGAGTATGTATGGATTTCATTAGATTTACTTGTTTTAGATACATTCTCTTTACAAGCTTTCATTGGATTATATCTGTTTAAGCAACTAGATATACATCCTATATAGTTGTTTATTGCTCTCATGAATTGATGGGATTCTCGTAATCTTGGCTCGATAACCACGTTCTTCATCTAGCCTCTAATGGGTGTCCGTGTCTATACACCCTAGGACGGTTCTCGTGAGAGGCTAGAAGCCATTCTATACACCTTAGGTGGCTACCCTAGATGGTTGAGCCCAAGATAGGTATACGAGCTTCATTGCTAGGGTCCTAACCGAATAATCTACGCTATACACCCTAGGCTGGTTGTTTAGGAGGGACCAATCCCTATTTGGAGGCCTCCTATACACCCTAGTTGGCCCCTTGGTAGGGATAGATAGCCAACCTATACACCTTAGGTTGGCTACAATCGTTAAAATGTGCATATTTTACTAGTTTATTACATTTGCCCAAATGTTTGCTTTCTAATCCATTAACTCCCTAGTCTCCATCATACATATCTTTCGTTTCATTCATATTCCATATTTAGTTACATTTCTAATTTCATAAGTAAGTATTTGCTAGTTCACATTTCAACATCATCAATCATTCATCTTTATTGCACTAATATCACTTAAGTTTAGATTAGTTTTAGCTAAATCCCGATCTCTGTGGACGACCCTTGCTTGCCACTATATATGCATTTTCAAAACCCTTATAGGCATTGCTAGGTTTACAAATTGTGTTTGACAAGTGCTTTTAAATACATACAAAACGACTTTGTCAAAATGGTAAGCAAAGATTCATTCCACAGGGAATCAGAGTAATCCGTTAGATTGATTGACTAATCTATAATGCAATAAAATAAATCATGATAAATGGATAGTTGTGTGGTTTGATAAACCACCAAACATGCAAGTAAAGTAAAAGTAACAAAATGTGATAGGACAAATATAATGTTCAACAATCTTGATAAGAGTAATGGATGTAAGCAATTAAGATAGATGCTAGGGAATTGATGGAGTTGAAAGTGGGTATGGGCAATGCTTTTCAAGCCACTTTAATGGACCAATCTCTTATATGTTAACCATTTGTATTCTTAGATGTGTTTAGGTCATCACTATGTACCTTAAACATCTTCCCACCAAAATGCCTAACTGATTAAGGAAAGAGGGTCAAGGTGGGATTGGTTTGTTATAAATCAAGGTTTAGATTATTATGGTTGATATACCCTCCAATAATCTATCATATTCACTATGTTCCTAACCAATCAAGGGTGTCAATCCAAGATAGATTTCTTAACAGTTTATCCTACACAAAAGTATGATCTACTAGTGATATACAATGCAAATCATATAATGAATATGATCTAGTTATCAAGTGAATAGAACACAGATAGAGATTCAAATACAATAGCTTAAGCAAATACCCAAATCTAAATTTTCCTCACATCTATCCCCTAGATTAGGGGTTTAGTTACACATAGTTACAATCAAATAGTAAGAAAGTAATAGATAAGGAAATCACCCTTGGGCCTTCTTCTTTAATGCTTGCTCCTTCCTTTCCTTAGATGCTCCTAGTGCAAAGAGTGATAAATGAGGATGTGTCTAGATAGGTGGGTGTCTAATGGTGAGTGACAAAGGTATTAGGATGTAGAGAATGGGAAGAGAGGAATGGTTAGGTGAAGTAATCAAGATTTAGTGTTGAGTTTTTAGGTGGAAAAGGTAGTACAAGATTATAAATGAAGGAGGTTGAATGTGTGAAGAATGGAAGAGAATGCTAGGTTTTAAACTTAGTAAATTTCATGCTTGAAAATATGCTTGGATGCCTCTTCAACTTGGAAGAGAAGAATATATATAGTGGCTCTCAGACTTATATTGATAACTGCCAAAAATGTTGATGTGGCAGGGTGTCGCGGTTTGTTATTACTGTGGCGACACCACCGTGGCAAATAGTTATAGATTCTTCGATTCAATTATTGCAGCGATTTTGATCTTTTTCACGGTGACCACAACAACGACATTGGAAAGGCGACAACGAGATCTAAGGAAAGAGAGTGGTCACCTGTTTGGTCTCATGACGAC
The DNA here is from genome assembly GCA_008009225.1 of Acer yangbiense. NCBI lineage: Eukaryota > Viridiplantae > Streptophyta > Magnoliopsida > Sapindales > Sapindaceae > Acer > Acer yangbiense. The sequence continues at coordinate 8,475,706 of CM017772.1, read as the reverse complement.
ATTACACAGTAACATCAAACCTGATGGTTTTCTTGGATTTCAATCTCTCTGTCGCGGTGTGGCCAAAGGGCGACATCTCACCGTGACTCCATACCTGATTGATTTTCAGGATTTAATCATCTATGTCGCCTCTTGGTCGCCACAGTGACAATACCGCAGCAACACTTGGCTGAAATCTTCTTTGCAAATTGCCTTTTGTCGTTGTGTGCCAAAAGGCAACAATGCCCTGTTTCTCCACTTTGTGCTCATTTTGCATCAAATTCCTCTTCTTCTTCACAAATGCCCTTGTGGCACAAATAAACCTGAAACACTTGATTAACGACATTAAAGCACGGAGAAATGCCCGAGAATCAAACATAAAGAGACGAGAATGAGGGCCAAAATCATACTAATTTTGGTGCGATCAATTAGTGATCAAAATGGGTGGGAAACAATTCATTTTATAATAAGAAGGGTGAGAGATTGAGATCGATAGTGATGAGGATTGAGATTGAGATTGAGATTGAGATTGAGATTGAGATTGACAGTTTTTTGTTTTTTAATATTTATTTATGGGTCAGACTATATCAAGTTAAATTTATAACTTAATTTTTTGACTTCAACATCCAACCATTGGATTAAAGAGCACATGAGCACATGGATAGTTGAAATGTTGAAGTGAAAAAATTAAGTCAGAAATTTAACTTGATATAGCCTGACAATTTATTTATTTATTATTATTTTTATTAGTTTTGTATAATTTTTAATTTTAATTCATGTTTTAGGGTAAAGTTACCCTTTTACCTTTATGATTTTTCCAGATTTTTAACAATTGACTAACGGATAACTAACGTGATTGTATTTTAAGTTGTTTGACCACTTAAGGAAAAAAAAAAAAACAACTTAATAAATTCAATTTAGATCCATTAAGAGTTTAAGACCATGTTTGATTCGCGGAAAAGAAACTAGAAAAGAAATGGGTAATTATCCTAGTGGCCATCCATTTAGTTGTGTGCTATCAAAATGGTCATTAGATAGAGAATTCGGTTCAAGATGGCCATTATAGGCTATTAGTGTGACCTAAATTGCCATCCGTAAGGAAATTTACTCTAGTGGCCACTTAATTGTTTAAATGCTACCCTAGTTGCCACCTATTTTGAATTAAAATTAAATTTAAAAGCAATTTTTTAATGGAATTTATCTCCAACCGTCAATCACTGTGATGGATGGTAAGAGATCATAATGTTTTTTTGAACGATTTTTTTTTTCTTATAAAATAAAAACAAAACTTGGTAAAAATCGAAATTAAAAAAAAAAAAAAAAGAGTAAAGTTTTATTTATTTATTTTCTTATTAACATTTATCTCCAACTGTCCATCACAATTTTTTATTTTTTTTTAAGAAAAGGAAATTTCTATCAAATGTATATATATATATTTAATAGTTTTAATTCATAATTGGGTGTCCAGTAGTGTAACATTTCACCAAATGGGTAGTCACTATAGTAAATTTCTCTAAGGATGGCCATTTCTGTCGCATTATTCACCTATAATGGCTATTTTGATTTGAATTTCCCATCTAATGACTATCTTGATAGTGGCCAACAAAAAAGGTGGCTACTAGGGTAATTATCTCTAAAGGAAGTGAATCCATCTAGGAATGAAATCATTTTAGGAAAGAAATCCATTTCCTAGATGGATTCTTTTGTTTGTTTGCATATATAATCTAGGGATAATTCCACAAACATCCTATGAGTTTAATCAATATTGTACTTAGTTGTAACTTTTGTCAAAAATTGCACACTTCCCCTGCTTTTCATTGACTAAGTGTTAATTGACAATTTAACTAACCATAAAATTTAAAATGTCTAAATTAACCCTGAATTAATTATTTTATTATTATTATTATTATTATTATTATTAATTAACTAACATTTTTTTAGTTAATTGACAGTTCTTATTTTTGATAATTTTTCTTTTAAAAAAATTAAAAGATTTGTACGTATTTCATTTCAATTTTCCATTAATCTGTCTCTAGTCTTTAAGTCCTCCCATGGAAAAGATTTTTTATTTGTCATTAAAAAAATGTTTTTTTTTAAAAAATAAAAAAAAATCGTTAGTTAATTAATTTTATTATAATAAAATCTCAATAATAATAATAATAATTATAAAATAATTAATTCAGGGCTAATTTATACATTTTAAATTTTATGGTTAGTCAAACTGTCAATTAACGCTTAGTCAACGAAAAGTAGGGGAAGTATGTGCAATTTTGGCAAAAGTTGCAGCTGAGTGCAATGTTGATTAAACTCATGGAATGTTTGTGCAATTTTCCCTATAATCTATTTTGGAATCCTTGATGTTTTGACCAAAATGCCCCTAACATATTTGATGTATTAAAAATATTATTCAAATAATAAATAAGTAAAATTAAAAACTGATTTTCAAATAATTATAAATAATAATTTTTGAATATTTGTTAACTTTTGATATTTCACATATATTAGAAAATTATTAATAAAATGATTATAATTTTTATTTTATATATATATCATTGTCTATTAAATTTGAATATTGTACAATATAATCCTAACTTTAATGGATAAAGTTTTTAAAAATTGTAAAAGAATATAATTTTTAAAAATGTCTTAATTGTTTTTAAAAAATATATTAATTTATTAGAAAAATAATAATCAAATTAAAAAATTCACCGGTGCCCACCATGGCCAGGAGATGGTATCGTTAGAGGAGGTAACAACGATCACCTTTTATTACCTGCTCCGACGAGGAGTTCTCCTTCATCGACGGTGAACTCCATCCTTCGTCGATCTAGGTGAATAGATCCTCTATTGCAAATAACGATTAAGGATCTATCCTCAATGTGATGGAGGTTACGAAGAAGGAGTCCTTTTCAATTCCTCCTTCAGTGCTAGAGGAGGACGAGGCGTCCTTTGGTAAAGTAGGAGTCGCAAGCCTTCTCTGGTGATGGAGGCTCACAGCCTCTTTCGCTCTGGAGGCGACGAGGCCACCGAAGGTGGTCTCAGATTGTGACGACGAGGCTCCGCTAGGGGCCTCACCGTCTCCGTTTTCGAAAGAAGCCACCAGCTGTGGCATTGTGTTTCGAAATAGGCCACCGAATTCAAATTCCTTGAATTAATAAGTCTAATTTAGATCCATTAATGAGTCGTTTGTTTGTTTGTTTGTTTTGTTTAGTATGATGACTGGACTATCCTGAATTTCATTGAAGACTGAATATGAATGAAAACCAAAAATCTAAATAACATGTTTTTTTTTTTCTCACCTCCAAATATAGTGTTGACTTGACTGTTTATTATTATTATTATTATTATTATTATTATTATTATTATTATTATTATTGTTATTTAAAGATAAATTTATTTGAAAACAATTATTTTGACCTTTATGCCCTATTTCCTATTAATTGTTATGTCATACTTATGGAATATTTTTGGAAGAAATATATTAAATGCAATTAAGTGATTTGGTATTAAGTGAAAAATCATGATATCTTACTTTTTATTTTAGGGTATTATTCATTTAGTCCCTATGTTTTTTTAAATATCTATGTTTTACTCACTTATCCATTTTTCACTGGATCGGACCCTATGTTTTCAAAAACCACTTAATTTAATCCATTTTACCAGATTTTTGACGGTCAACGGTCATAGAAAATGTAAATTGACTATCTTACCCTTCAATTAAATTAAAAGGTTTAAAAGTACGATTTTACCCTCTAACTTTATAAAATTTTACAAATTAACTTGGGTTGTAATCCAATCAAAATTTGGCACGTGTCACTAAATTTTTAAAATAAAAATTTAAAAATAAACTAATGGATTTGATTTTTTTTCTTATACACTAAATGTAAACTAATGAATTTTTTTATAAAGAAAATAAAAAATATATATTTAACATTCAATCTGATTTTTTTAAAAGAAAATAAAACAAATTGCAAAACAAAAACATTTTGTAAAATTTAAAAGGCGAGTTTGTAAGTTGAGATTTTCGCATTTTCGTGGGAATCAATAACAGTGGATTGGTACTTGATTCTTTCATCTCGTAAATTGTAGTTAATCCCTATATTCCTAGCTTGTGTTCTATTTAATTGATGGAGTCCACTTTCTGGAAAAGAGAGTTCTTCCATTTCTTGAAATTTGTTGATTCTTTGTCTTCCCTTTGCTACTTGTCACATGTTTTCCTGCTGATTCGTTGTTTTTAATTATTTGTTTAGCATAGCTGATAGTCGATTGTTTTTGTGTTTGTAGAGCTTGGGGGTTTTAGAACCATTATGGATCGTCTCATCGGTTCTGCGAGTCTCTTGCTAGTTTCAGATCTTGACTCCAGATGGAGATCATAACTTACAAAATTAACCAATTTCCAGACATGGGTTAAAGTCAAAACAACAGGTCGATTTGAACTTGAAGCGGATCTGGAGATGAGGAGGAGATGGTCCGACGGGGAGGTCTGCTGCTCGTAGAGGAGCGGATTCCAAATCCAGTGAGGAGGAGAATCAAGAGATGGTCCAGCGGCGGTGGAGTTTGTTTATGATGGTGTTGATGACTAAACCTAGACTTCTGTAAATTTGGGATGGTTTTGGTGTTGATTTGAGATGGTTTATTGTTGATGATGATTAGACGATGATTTCAGATGGTTTGGTGTTGATGATGTATCTGAATTTGTATGAGTTACTAGAAGGAATGACAGATTTCTGCATTTAATCCCCAAGAAAAATTTATTTGATTTCTTCCTTTTCAAATTTTTTTTTTTTTTTGTTGATGGTTTTGGTGTTGATGATGATTGGTTTCGAAATGAAGTTTGAGTTGATTTAATTGTGATCAAGTGGGAGGCTGAATGCAGCTGTTATAGTTGATTTAATTGTGATTTTGAAGGTTGAAGGTTGAAGGTTGAAGATGATGGAAGATTGAAGGTTGATGATGATGATCCAGATTGGACCGATTATGTATCATTGATTTTTTTTTGTTTTTTGTTTTTAATTTTTTTGTTTATTAGGTGGAGATTGGATCTCCACATTTAATTTTTTTTAATTAACTTTAATATTTTTTTAATTGAATTTAATTTTTTCTATTTATTTATGTATTGACACGTGGCATATAAATGTTTAAAGACAAAAATACGCTTAGAACCGTATAATTTGATTAACGGTTGACTCATAGAAGGACGAAATTGAGTGGTTTTTGAAAATATAGGAACCAATCTAGTGAAAAATGAATAAGTGAGTAAAAAATAGACATTTCAAAAAAACATAGGGACTAAATAAATAATACCCCTTTTATTTTAAGTTATAATTAATGTTTGGTATTTTTGACCATTTAAAAAATCATCAAAAACAACATAATAGGTAGTTAGGTACCATATAAACACGGTTTGTTTGTTTGTTTGTTTGTTTTTTGTTGCAAATAACCACCCCCAAGTATCATCCACTCTGAAGTCTGAACTAGGACTGGGCACAAAAGCATTGACCCGACCCGAGCTAGGTTTAGGTGTTCGATTTGAGTCGCTTGAGGGATCGGGTCATTTTCGGTTTATACTTAAAAAAAAAAAACTGATTGTGATCGGGTCATCTTCGGTTTTTGTTTATGAAAACTGAACCCGAACCCGATCCGCACCCGTAATATATAACCTCTTTTTCACATGACTTTCCAATAACATAGCAGCCACTGTCCGACGCTCTTCCTTTTCGCGGCCTTGTACTCGCCGTTCCACCGCCACATTTCTCTCCGGTAAGTTTTGATTTTCTGCCATTATAAATCCTAATCTGACCTAATTTCTTTATGATTCTTACTCGTTTATTCTTCATTTCAATTTGTTTTTCGCATGAGCATAGAATTTGTACGGTTTCTAGGGTTTTTATTTACAACTTTTTTTTTTTTACTGTTGATTTAAAGTTATATGACTGTTTTGGGTTCGAGATCACAAGCAAAAGAGAAGTCGATTTTGTTTTGCGGTTGGAGCAAAAAGGAACTCATCTTTTATGGCCGTTGGATCCATAAAGGTATTATCATTTTTTTTTAAAGGATTTTACAATTTTAATAACAGTTAGTTAGCAAAAATAACGGATTTTTTTTTTTTTTTTTTACAACCGTTTCAATCTATTGTTTTTCCTCTTCTTTTTTGTATTGATGTTATTTAAAAACAAAATAAAAATTTTGGCTGAGTCGCCTCGGACCGAATCGAGTTGACTCGGTCTTGAGGCCGTCGGGTCTGATGCAAGAGGCGGATTCTCCCTAGAAGAGACCAGTGCAGCTGCACCAGGGCGGATTTGGCCGAGGGGCAGCCGCCTGGATCCGTTTTTTATAACATTAGTCAGTGCTGTTGCTGTGTCGGAGGAGTATCCTGTTATAGTCTTCTCGTATTGTTATAGTACAGATAGGTAAAATGGTTTGTTATATACCCCGTAATTTGATTCTGTGTAATCTGCTTACTTAATTTTTGAATTCGATATGATTTACAGTTTCATTTTCAAGAAGACGTCTAAGTTTTACCGGAGGAGAGCCAGGGTTAGGGTTGTTTTGAGTGGATGATGATGGAAGGGGAGGGAAGGGGTTCAATTGGGAGCATAAATCTAAGCAAAGACAAGAAATTGGTGGTGGAGCTGAGCGGTCAGGTCCACCACCTTCCTTGCTGCATCAAGTACGATGGTCCCTGCTCTGTTTTCGATTACTTCAGACCCAAATCCAACGGTACGCACATATACCTTAATAATGGATGTTGTGTCATTGGGTGTCTTTCTAATGGTTTGTGTAGGGATGGAGGTTGATGGTTTAAGAGTGGAGGAAGCATATTTCAGGGGAAGGAAGTTGCGGGGTGCTACGGTTCCTCTCCCGGATGGCTATTCTGGTATGTGAATAGAGCTCAATTGTTCTCATACCTAGTGATAAGAATTTTAACAGCTGCAAGCTGAGGAAATTGTTAGTCATCTCTATTGGTTGAATTTCAACTTTTAAATTATAAGGGATTTTATTTTAATTTTCTACTTTTAATTATAATTTATAAATAGGTTGACCCATCCAGTCATCTTGTGTTTCTTAGGTGATTTCTCATTTCACGTATAGTTTCTGTGAATCCCTTTAATATACAAGTATGATAGTATGAAATTCCTCAGAAGCTAGAGCCTTAACCTGGTCAGAGCTGCAAAAAGGGAGTTCCCTAGATAAATAGAACTAAATTTGCTTTTTGTCTGACCATTTTCATCATTGGTGAAATTAATGGTGTGACTTCTGATAGTTTCATCAGACTTCATTAGGCTTCACATTTTACATTTCTTTACGCAGAAGGTGAAAGAACTTTCAATGGTCACTTATACTGGTATTGGGGATACTTATATCATGGTCAAGTTCAAGTGTGTTACAATGATTTGCAATTGGTAGTTTTTGAAATTGCATTTAGTGATGTTAATGGAGCCTACATTTGGAACCTTGATTAATCAATCATGCTAAGGATTGTAGAAGAATTTGGCCTAATCACTTTGATTTCCTAAGATTTTTCTGGGCTTATTAATTTTGTATGTCTTCAGAAGTTATAACACAAAGTTTGGAAGAATTTCTCCTATCTAATTATTTCTCTGCAGGCTTTGTTTTAGGAAAGAAAAGTCGAGGCAAGAGAAAAGTTTCTGAAATGTCCGAGGAGAGCTCAAACTGCTGGGAGGTGAATGCAAAATTTGATAAACTATCCTATTGGAATCATGACACTCTTCCTTCAAAAGATGATGCTTTCTTGCGTGCTTTCCTTTGGTTTGCTGTTGCAGAAGCAGTAAGTTTCTTTTCTTTGGTTTATGCTCTTTTCACAAACAATAAAGAATTTAAAACCTTTTTTTTTTTTTTTTTTCAATTAAGAAGCATATGGATACTTGCAATATGCATCAGGCACATATTAAACGGTTCTCTTACGTGTTGATCAGAAATGAGACTTGTTTGAACATAAAAGCTGTAATACGCTTAACAACCAACAACTTAAATAAATTTGAGGGCAGATTACTTAAGGTTATTGATTGAGCCTTGAAATAGTTATACCTTAAAACAATATTCAGTTTTTACCCAGATGAGTATTTCATTTACCCGTCAACTCTATCAACATTGCATAACACTATAATAAAATCATTATGTCATTCCTGGATACCATCTGCCAACTTATGTCATCAATTGTTCAACTGCAGCTGCACAAGCCAGTGACGGCTGAAGATCTGGTTTCTGCATCAGTTAGTTTGAAGGAATATTGATGTATGATTAAGCATTTGTGGGAAGCATGTTACTATCTTCAGCGACTGCATTTTTACTGTACTCCTAATGCTTAAGTAGTTGTTCTAATTGAATTTTACCAAGTTAGTGCCCTCTTTTTTCTTTATCTTTCAAGCACATACACACATAGAGACACATAAGAATATGTCTTGTTGATTGGGGGTAGAATCTCACCCTCAGAGAAATAGTAAAGAGAGATGCTTTGTTCATTAACTCTGCAACTCTTTATATATTCAGATTCATTTCCTCCCACAGCTCCAAAATGTCTAAACATTTTGGTTTTTCCTTTTTAACACAGCTTTTACTCAAGGCTTTCTTTCGCCGTTATTGCTTGTAGATTCCCATCATATTTATGCCTTATAAATAAATTTGTTCCTCGATTAATTCATTCAACATGTTGAGTGCAGTAAATTTGTTGGTATTAGTTAATTTTATGTTGATATTTCGTCTTGCTATCACAAATAAGGATGAAGAAATAGGGATGGCAAACCCGGACCTGGCCGGGTGCCCGGGTTTTGACAATCCGTGTATCCATCCAGAAAAAATCCAGATTTTGCAATCCGGGTACCTGGCCCGAAAATACCTGGTCTGGTAACTGGGTATGCATACCCGGATTAAAAAAAAAAATTAAATTAAATTTTTAAAATTTTTTTTTTTTTAAATTCATTGTGTCCCTCCATTATCGGTCTCTTTTTCCAAAACCAGCCACATATTTTCCCACTTTTGTAAGATGACTAGACGAGCTGTTGCTTTGTTTATTGTTTCAAGAGAATCTATTACCATAGATTTCCTTCTCTATCCACATTAATATCATTATTTATTACTATAAATCCTATCCAATGCTCCATCTCATCTCCAACAACTCATCTTCAAACCCTAATTGTTTCTATATAAATACCCACTACTAAAAGCTTCTTCATTTCTTCTCTCCTATCACTTTCTCCAAATCTACCTCCATTAATGCTTCTTCATTTGTCAATACAAATCTTCTCACCATAACCCAAAACCAGAGAAACCTAAAAAACCCTTCTACGATTCTCAACAAACCCATCTCTTATTGCTCCAAAATCTTAGATTTCAGCAGAGTCCAAGGACACCCATTTGCTCAGATCCGAGATTCGAACAATATATGGGAATACTCTTATGGGGTTTCTTCAAATACTAGATCTTTGGTCAACAGAGCAGCAGTTGAGTCGAACCCAAAAGCAGAAATAGCTGAAGTTTCGAAGCCCAACAAGACTCAAGCTTGCAATTGTGTTTGGTCTCCGGTACTTTCAAAACACCAAACATACTTGATCTACTAACCAAAACCCGAAATGGGTATTGGATATTCTTAATGAAATCGAAATTTAAAAAAAAATGAAAGAAAGAAGATGAAATACCAGGAAGAGATCGAGAAGGCAATATCAGAGCAAAACCTGGGAAAAAGGTCGGGTATACCCTCTAATTTGAAAGATCTATTTAAAAATAAAATAAAAAATAAAATCAAAACTGGATACCCGGCCGGGTATCTAGGTATACCTTGACCCGAGTTGGAACACAACTGGCCCGGGTATTTGGACAACCCTTATCTGGTGTCAGGTAAGGATTGTCCGTGTTCTACTCGTGAATTTCAACTCGGGTAAGGAATGTTTGGGTTCTATCAAGGAATTTCAGCATGGTAAGGTCGGGTGCTCGACCTAGCTGGGTACATTTTGTTGGGATTTATGCCTTAAAGCTTGTAATTTGTAAATGTTATAAATTTAATAATAAAAGAAGTAGTTATTTCATTCAAATAAATTGACTCATACGTTTATATTATATATGCTAACATCTAAGATTGCTTGATGTAATCTCAAACTGAGTATATGAACGTCATATATAGATGAATTCAGTTCATGACATGTAATCTAAAAAGTCCGTAGAAAACAAATAAAGCTGGGTACTTTATTTGTAGTTTATTGTACGGTGGTCTTATCCTAGACTACTCATATGGTGTTATGAGAATGGAGGCACTTTATATGATGTGATCATATAGGACTTGGCCACGATCTATATAAATCTATCACTAAGATCCGTTAGTTGAAAATATTTATACATATCGACAAATGATAGCTCTATATGGCTATTTTGGAGAGAAAATATTAAATGGGTGAGAGACAATATCTGCATTAAATAAGTAAAGATAAAAAAGATTAAATCCTATCTATGAAAAGAAGCAAGATCATGGATAAAAAGTTGTGTCAAAAAATGGGGCCATGGATCTTGCCCCATATATATATTGATAAAATTGGACTGACCTAAAGAGAAAAAAATATCACAAACGATCATATATTGAAAAACCTCTAGGCAATTATCCATACATATAAAGGAAAATAGAAAAAATAAAAATAAAGAGTAACAACAACCAAATAAGCACAAAAACTGATTAATTCTATGTAATTGCAATTTTTTTTTTGTTCAACCAATGTGATTACAATTTCTATCATTCTTCTTTTTCCATAATGGATCAGGCTAAAACAACTTAAATTTATGACTTAAAATTTTGATTTCAACATCTCAACTACTCATGTTCTCTTAATCCAAGAGTTATAAATGCATTTAAATCTCAAACATTGGATTAAACATTTCTCATCTTAGTGATGAAGACTCTCCGTCTTGTTTAGCAAGAATGATTGTTCAATTCTAAAGCTCGATGGACAAACATTGTTGAAAGGAAAGAGATTTAGCGACAATTGTTATTATCTTGAAGTTAGTGTCATCTCTTGTAATATGTCCAAGAATGAGCAAATCGAGTTGTGGCATGAAAGACTTGACCACATGAACTATCGGGATTTAAGGATCTTAGATAAGTTCAATGTTGTGCGTGGCCTTCCCAAGCTTGGGAAGAAAGTTGATGGTGTTTGTGAACATTGCCAACAAGGGAAACAAACCAAGAGCATGCACAAGAAGGGCAAGTATCTCTCCACCAAGGAGCCCCTAGAGTTTTTCCACATGGATCTTATGTGTCCTATGCAAACCGAGAGTTTAGGTAGAAAAAGATACATTTTTGTTTGTATAAATGATTTCTCTAGTTTCATATGAACATACTTCCTTAGAGAAAAATCCGAAACTTTTGATAAGTTTAAAATGTTTTGCACTAAAATTTAAAATGAAAAAGACTTAACATTAAAAGCATTAAACGAATTAGAAGTTATCATGTGAGGGAATTTGAGAATGCCTACTTTGAAAGCTATTGCAATAGTTTAGGCATATCCCATGAGTTTTTAGCTCTTAGGACACCTCAACAAAATGGAGATGTTGAGAGGAAGAATAAGGTCCTTCAAGAGATGGCCCGTGTGATGTTGCTTAGCAACAATGTCCTTAGGAACCTTTAGGCCGAAGCTGTCAATACGGCTTGCTACATAGGAAATAGAGTCTTCCTAAGGCCCGACACTAGGCAAACCTCTTATGAGTTGTGGAGGGGTAAAAAGCCAAATGTTAGCTACTTCCACTCATTTGGAAGTAAATACTACATTCTTAATAACTGTGATCAACTTGGCAAGTTTGATGCCAAGAGTGATGAGGGGATATTTATTGGCTATGCCTTAAATAGTAGAGCCTATAAAGTTTTCAATTTGAAGACTTGAAGTGTCATGGAATCATCCAATGTTATAGATGATTGTAGGCTCAAACCTACTGACCATGAGGATGATGTTGTTAAAGTTGATGATTATCCTTTGGAGAAGGTTGTGGAGACCCCTATTGATAGGAGGTCTAACCTTGAAGAAGATGATACACAACCTTTTGATAGAGTTCGTCCTTTGAACTCTAAAGAACCTGCTCCATGGGTTAGATCTCTCCATAACAAAGATGATGTTATTGGAGATGTCAATGAGGGTGTTAGGACTAGGCGTTAAAAAGCTAATCTAATTAGCTACACATGTAACACCTTTCAGATTGATGAACCCAAAAAGGTTAATGAAACATTAAATGATGAATTTTGGGTTCTTGCCATGCAAGAAAAGCTAAACCAATTCGAAATGAATGAGGTTTGGACTCTCGTTCCTAAACCTAAGGGCATTAATGTCATAGGTACCAAATAGGTGTATAGGAACAAATCCGATGAGGATGGTAACATTGTGCATAACAAGGCAAGACTTGCTGCACAAGGGTACTCTTAAATTGAAGGTATTGACTTTGAGGAGACATTTGCTCCCATTGCCTGTCTAGAGTCTATAAGGCTTCTCTTATCCATATCTTGTGTTCACAAGTTTAAATTGCACCAAATGGATGTGAAGAGTGTCTTCCTTAATGGCTTCTTACAAGAGAAAGTGTTTGTTGAGCAACCCAAGGAGTTTGTGGATGCACACCACTCTAACTATGTCTATCGCCTCAAGAAGGCTTTGTATGAGTTGAAACAAGCACTGAGGGTTTGGTATGAGCGCCTCACTCAATTTATTGTTGACAATGACTACACAAGGGGTAGTGTTGACAAGACTTTATTCATCAAGAAAAACAATGATGAGCTTTTCATAGCTCAAATATACGTGATGATATTGTGTTTGGCTCCACCAACAAATCCAAAGTCTAACAATTTGTTGATGTCATGTCTTATGAATTTGAGATGAGTCTTGTTGGTGAGCTTAGTTACTTCCTAAGTTTGCAAATTAAGCAATTGAATGATGAGATTTTTATAACCCAAGCTAAATATACAAAGAACATAGTGAAGAAGTTTGGTCTTGAAAATGCCAAACATTGTGATACACCCATGAGTACCACTTTAAAGCTAAGTAAGGATGCTAGTGGAAAAAGTGTGCAACAAACTCTATATCGGGTCATGATTGGTAGCTTGCTTTATTTGACCGCAAGTAGACTATATATGTGTGCTAGGTACTAAGCGGATCCTAAGGAGTCTCATCTCTCTTTCGTTAAGAGAATCATTCAATTATGGGATTTGGTACTCTTTTGACACTAATGCTAATTTAGTTGGCTTTAGTGATGCAGATTGGGCAGAAAATTGTGATGATAGGAAGAGCACATAAGGCGGTTGCTTTTTTCTAGGAAACAACTTGGTGTCTTGGTTTTGCAAAAAGTAAAACTCCATTTCCTTGTCCACGGCCGAAGCAGAATACATTACCGTCGGAAGTGGTTGCACACAACTCCTTTGGATGAAGCAAATGCTTGTCGACTACGGATTCAATCAAGGTACTCTAACTCTTTTTTGTGATAACATGAGTGCCATTAACATTTCAAAGAAACCCGTGCAACATTCTAGGACAAAGCATATTGGCATCCGACATCATTTCATAAGAGAACTAGTTAAGAACAAATACATTGTACTTGAGCATGTAGGTATGAAACAAATTATAGCACGATGTGTATAAAACTATCTAGAAGGGGGGGGGGGGGGGGGGAATAGATTTTATGCTTTTTACCCAATTTTTCGTGTTAGTCAAAATTACGAATTTACCCCTAAATAGATAAAGCAATAAATCAAGTATAAAATGCGGAAATTAAATAAGACTTGATTTTTACGTGGAAACCCTCACGGGAAAAACCACGGGCTAGTAAGTAAGCCACACTCGAACCTCGAATCCACTAAATGTGTAAAACGATTACAACCTAATCCCGGAAGTAATCACACACCTACCTAATCCCGGTATGAGTGAACCTAGTCCAATTTTGCTTGCGATCTAAGCAACCTAATCCCGGATGCTACACACAAGACTTACTTTCTCTATGAAGAGAATAACAACCCTAAGTGAATATATGAATATTCAAAATGCAACATAGAGCAAGGGAAACGCTATATGCTTATCTAAGATGATTAATATGCAATTAGAGCAATCCTAGATATCAAAACTAAATGACATGTCAATCAAATAGTTTAGCTAATCAAGATTAAGCACAAAACCTAATTAGCTATCACAATACAACTTCTCAAACATACATCACACTAATCTCAATCTTGTATCAAAAGATATATGAAAATCATACAAGTAATAAATTGAGATTGCTTGTTAAGAAAAAACACAAAATATGTAAGATATTAGTGAAAAGCTTACCAAGCAAAGTATGATGAAGAATCCATGCAAGATGTCATCTAGATGATCAATGATGATGCTAGATGATGATTGATGATCATGGAAAAGTGTTTGAGTGAACTAAAATTGAGTTCTTTGAAATTTTTCTTCTCTTTGAAAAATCTCCTAAGTATGGAATCTGAATATGAACTATTCTGATTGACCTAAAGTCAAAGAGGCATATATATAGGAGGCCAAAACAAAGTGTGGTCGTTTTGATAAGTTTGCCTCAATATTGCCTTGGGCGCTGTACGTAGAGCGCCTCTTGTACAGCGCTTGTACAGCGCCCCAACTCTGTTCTCACGGGAAAACAGAGTGGCGCTGTACATAGAGCGCTTTGTACAGCGCTTGTACAGCGACCCAACAGCGACCGAATTAAATCGATCAGGTCTGAACAGCGCTCAATGGGCGCTGTTCGTACATCGCTTCTGTAGAGCGCTTTTGGGAGCGCCCAATGCAAAAATGCAATCCTAAGTCTAAGCATGACAATGCAATAGGATATGCAAGATGCAATCAAACTAACATGCAAGAAGAGATGTTAATGAACATTAATGCACAAAAATAAGACACACAACATACAAGTATTAAACATATGCATGAGTTGTGAGTGTGTGCAACTATCTCTTCAAGACAAGTAAGCACAAAGAAATATACCTTCGGTGCTTATCAACACGAGGTCTTCAAAGGGCTTCGAACACTAAACCCGATACCTAGGCTACCCTTACAAAGAACCCCAATATGTGGTTTGTCCACGAAATGAGCCAATCAACAAATGGGAACCTTACAATCTCCCCATTTGGCTATTTCGTGACAAAACCACCACTCATATTGATTCCTCACAAAGAAATAGAAACTACGGGACTACAATGATATTCTACATTACAAAGAGATAAGAAAATGAAACTTGAAGTCTTCAACCTCTTGTAGAATAACCAATCCCTGAAAATAAGTTTCTAACATTTCCAATACAAGTAAAGTGTGAGATTAATCAAGTGAGAACAATAACAAGCATTTGCATTTTAAAAGTTTAAGGCACAACATTATGAAATGTATGTGTATGCAATGCTCCCCCTCAACGGGTTACTCCTCCTCAACGAATGTTCTCCCCAATATGCACAATTGCCTCTATTTTGCAACTTCCCTTACCATATCCTACTCCTCCTTTTTGTCATGATATAGGCAAATGAGTAGTCCCCAACCGGGTTACTCATAGCAACGAGAGATAGAAGCATGCAAGATATTTGCATATATATATTAGTCATTTTATGCACCTCAATTAATTGAAGAGAAACAAGGAGATTTATTTGAAAGAAAATGTGTGAATCAAACATGCTTTGCATACAAGACATGTAGCATTCAAGTCCAAAATACAATGGTATTTGGCAAAGCAAATAACAAAGGTTTCTAATAAGAATTCAAACCAATTTCACCAATGTCATGAGTAAAGCAAGGATATAGAGTATATTGATTTCAATTTAAGAACAACTATATCCAACTTTATAAGCGAAACATGGCATGAGCGACTTTGCACCCTTTTTGATTTTTCCGGATAAGATATCCGTATGATAGTAGCCATGTTCAACCAATAAAGAAGGAGAGACATTTGGAATGTAAATTCCTTTGAACGGATACAAGATCCTTTATTCATTTTGAGTCTCATAAGCTTTCACACAAGGTTTTGCATTTTAAGAGTATGCAATCATCAATTCATGCTTTTCATGTGAGCATGGTATATGAATTTCATGCTTTTTCATTTGACATTAGCATGTTATTTAAAGAATCATCATGTCATGGACATAATCATAGGTCATTCAAATCATACTTCCTACATACATCTCATAGTCCAAAAATGTATGTTTGAACATAAATATGACATGGATTGTAAACAAGCAAGGTTCACACTTATTGAATTGAAAACATATATACATATGTGCAACCAAGCTTACTCAAACAATTAAAAGAAGAGGCATAAGTTATTTCAAATTTTTTGCAAGTGACAAGAATGTAAAATAGCTCTCTTTGCTTGAGTTCCCTATATGAGGTTAATCATAGAACATCACTCCACAAGACATATCCCAATAGATCTACTAAGAGTTTTTAATCGAGTAGCATCTAAGGGTTTAGTAAATAAGTCCGCAAGTTGATCATTAGTACCTACATGTTCAAGTACTATGCATTTATTTTCAACAAGCTCTCTAATGAAGTGATGACGGATGTCAATATGCTTAGTTCTAGAATGTTGTACCGGATTCTTGGAAATATTAATAGCACTCATGTTATCACAAAAGAGAGTAAGAGTACCTTGGTTGAATCCGTAGTCTACTAGCATTTGCTTCATCCATAGGAGTTGTGTACATCCACTCCCCGCGGCTATGTATTCGGCCTCGGCCGTGGACAAGGAAATCGAGTTTTGCTTCTTGCAAAACCAAGACACCAAGTTGTTGCCTAGAAAGAAGCAACCGTCCGATGTGCTCTTTCTATCATCACAATTTCCTGCCCAATCCGCATCACTAAAGCCTACAAGACTAGCATTAGTGTCAAAAGAGTACCAAATCCCATAGTTGGATGTCTCATTCACATAGCGAATAATTCTCTTTACGGAAGAGAGATGGGACTCCTTAGGATCCGCTTGGTACCTAGCACACACACCCACACTAAAGGAGATTGAAACAAATTATAGCACGGTGTGTATAAAACTATCTAGAGGGGGGGGGGGGGGGGGGGGGGGGGGGGGTGAATAGATTTTAAGCTTTTTACCCAATTTTTCGTGATAGTCAAAATTACGAAATTACCCCTAAATAGATAAAGCAATAAATCAAGTATAATATGCGGAAATTAAATAACACTTGATTTTTACGTGGAAACCCTCACGGGAAAAAACCACGGGCTGTTATGTGCGCCACACACGAACCTCAAATCCACTAATTGAAATGATTACAAACTAATCCCGGTTTAATGATCTAATCCCAATCAATAATCATCTCAACTACCTAATCCCGGTATAAGTGGACCTAGTCCAATTGCTTGTGATTTAAGCTACCTGATCCCGATAGCAACACAAGACTTAATTCTCTAAGAAGAGATAATACAACCTATGTGAATATATAAAATATCCAAAATGCAATTAAGAGCTAGGTTACTCTATATGCTTATCTAGGATAGTGATTATGCAATTAAGAGCTAGGTTACTCTATATGCTTATCTAGGATAGTGATTATGTAATTAATTCAATCATAGATATTAAAAGCTAGATGACATGTCAAATAGCTTAGCTAAACATAGATTAACAAAACCTAGATAGCTATCAAAAATACAACACTCAATCATGTCAACACAACAATCTCTAATTTGTATCTAGAATATATTCAAGAGCATACAAATAATATAAGAGATGTCAATGATAAATAAAACACTAATTATGTATGATAATAGTGAAGAACTTACCAAAGAATATGTGTTGACCAAAACCCATGCAAGCAAGCATCCTAACTAAGCTAGAAAATGCTAGATGATATTTTGATGCATATGAGAATGGTTTTTGAGTGTTAAAAAAGTGTTCTTGATTTGATTTTCTCTCAAATGTCTCTCTTTGAAGTTTAGGGTTCTTAGAGTTAAAGAACATCAATTCTGAAAATGAGAAAGTGTGATATTTATAGACATCAAGAACAGGGCATGTGAAAAGACAAGTTTGCCCTTGAAACGCACCGTTCGGCGGTTTCAATCAGCGGCCAGGCCACCGATCATGACCGCCGAATTGAGCTCATGAAGAACAGAGCATAAACGGCGGTTCATTCGACGGTTTAGTGACCGCCGATCCCAACCACCGAATCAGACCCGAGAGATCGAAATCGATCAGGTATGAACGGCGGTTTCGAACGGCGGTCGAGACCGCCAATCGTTACCGTAGAATTGCTCCTGGAAGCAAACGGCGGTTCCATTCGGCGGCCAGGCCGCCGATCATAACCGTCGATCACCAACAGAGGTGAAAACCAAGGAGAGGCCAAGGGCATTCTCCGTGGGCGGTCTTCGCGCAAAACCAAGCACATTCTAGTGCATGCGCGGACGTTTCTGAATACTATCGGGAAACGAATTACAAGACACAAATACACACAACAAGATACAACATCAAGGTGCTAGTGTGAATGTGACATATGAAGAGAATGCACACGAAAGTAAGAATGCAAAGTGTGTGTGTGTGCTTCTAAATCTCTTCAAAGAAAGTTAAGCACTATAAGTATACCTTTGGAGTGCTTGTCCCTTGAGGTCTTGAAAGGGCCTTTGAGCATGATCCTCAAACATCTAAACTACCCTTACATACAAACCCCAACACGTGGTTTGTCCACGAAATAAGCCAATCAAAGAAAGGGAATCCTTACAATCTCCCCCTTTGGCTATTTCGTGACAAAACCACCACTCACATTGATCCTCACAAACATAAATAAATCTACGGGATAACAAAGATATTCTACATTACAAAGAGATAAGAAAATAAAAAAAACTTCGAGTCTTCAATCTCTTGTAGAACTATCAACCCTTCAAAACAAAAGATTATACTTTCCAAAGCAAGAGTATGTGAGATGATCAAGTGAGAATAAAACAAGCATTTGCATATAAGAATTTTAAGCACTACATCATGCAATGTATGTGTATGCAATGCTCCCCCTCAAAGGGTTACTCCCCCTCAATAAGTATTCTCCCCAACATGCACAATTGCTACTACAATTTGCAACTCCCCTTACCACAACCTACTCCCCCCTTTTGTCATGATATAGACAAAGGAGTAGTCCCCAACCGGGTTACTCAAGGCAACGAGAGATAGAAGCATGCAAGATATTTGCATATATATATAAGTCACTTTATGCACCTCAATTAATTGAAGAGAAACAAGGAGATTTATTTGAAAGAAAATGTGTGAATCAAACATGCTTTGCATACAAGACATGTAGCATTCAAGTCCAAAATACAATGGTATTTGGCAAAGCAAATGACAAAGGTTTCTAATAAGAATTCAAACCAATTTCACCAATGTCATGAGTAAAGCGAGGATATAGAATATATTGATTTCAATTTAAGAACAACTATATCCAACTTTATAAGCGAAACATGGCATGAGCGACTTTGCACCCTTTTTGATTTTTCCGGATAAGATATCCGTATGATAGTAGCCATGTTCAACCAATAAAGAAAGAGAGACATTTGGAATGTAAATTCCTTTGAACGGATACAAGATCCTTTATTCATTTTGAGTCTCATAAGCTTTCACACAAGGTTTTGCATTTTAAGAAAATGCAATCATCAATTCATGCTTTTCATGTGAGCATGTTATATGAATTTCATGCTTTTTCATTTGACATTAGCATGTTATTTAGCAAACATCATGTCATGGAGATCATTATAGGTCATTCAAATCATACTTCCTATGTAAATATCTCCTAGTCCAAAAATGCATGTTTGAACATAAATATGACATGGATTGCAATACAAGCATTGATCACACTTATTGAATAGAAAATATATATACAATGCAACCAAGCTTACTCAAGCAACAAAAAGAGAAGCATAAGATATTTCAAATTTTTTGCAAGTGACAAGAATGCAAAATAGCTCTCTTTGCTTGAGTTCCCCATATGGGGTCATCATCAACCTTCAACAATGAAGGTCATGAGGTCCTATAGACCTCCCAAGTCCATTTGGCTTGGATGAACCTATTTGAGACTTGATAGTCTCGTAGCAAGCGGGTTCATTTTTCCTTATCCACATAGGTGTGACATTTTTCTTCCTAGTGGTCAATTGTTCTAGAGATCTAGATGTCATAGGATCATGTAAATGAATTTCTTCCTTCCTATGAGCATGCATTCTAGCTCTAGCTTTCTTTTTCTCAATCATGCTTTTAACTCTACACATTTTAATGTAACGAAAGCACTTTGGTCTAATATGACCATCAACACCACAAAAATGACATGTAGGGACAAAGTTAGGAATCATACCATGTCCTTGTGCATGTATAGGAGCCTTCCCATGTCTTTGTGGTTGTCTTGGTTGTTGGATAGGATTTCTCCTTCTTTGTTGTTGACCAAGACTTGGTTGCTTCCACGGTTGAGTTTGCATGATTGGTCTCTTCCCTTGATGGATTTGAGTTTCAGGGAAGTTAGCATGAGGAACTCTTGTAGGTTGAGCTTGAGGTTGTCTTCTTGGAGCTACCTTCACTTGTGCACTATGAGAGCATTGTCCTAGCTCAATCTTCTTCCTAGGAGTTTGCACCGGTGAATCTTCTTTGTAGCTCAAGCTTTTGACAAACATGGTCTTGTTAGGAGTGGAGGACTCCTTACTATCTTCAAACCCAAGACCTCTCTTATCACAAGGACTCTTTCCAACACTTAACATGTGGTCAAGTTTTTCGGTGCTAGAAACTATCCTAGTCCTTGATCCTTTAGCCTCTTCAAGCTCTCTTTTTAATTCTTCTTCATTCCTCTTAGATAAGTCTAACTCCTTTCTTAGCTTATCTTCAATATTCTTGGATCTATCCACTTGTTCACTTAAGTGGTCAACATGAGCCACAAGGTCTAGATTCTCTTCTCTCAATCTTCGTATCTTTTCCTTGGTCTTCATTGCTAAGCTTTTAAACTCAGTGAGGTATTCATCTAGAACCTTTTTCTTCACATATCCATGTGAGGAGTTAGATGAAGAGTCATCTTCATTAGAGTCACTTTCTTCTTGACTCTCATTCTCTTCTTCATTGTAGGAGATCGGAAAGGCAAAATAGTTGTTCTCACAATCATTCAAGCTTGAGGGACTTCCTTCAACAACTTTCACTTTGTTGTCCCGCTTGTGAGAGCAACCTAATGCCAAGAATTTTGCCACAATCTCTTCATCACTATTACTTGAAGTGGCGGCCTCCTCTCTTTCATCTTCCAAGTTAGCACATTCCTTGGAGATATGCCCGAATCCTCCACATTCGTAGCATTGAATCTTCTCTCTTGAAGACATCTCATGATATGGCTTGACATTCTTAATAGTGGACTTCTTCTTCTTGAAGTCATTCCCCTTTGAGCCATAATCACTCTTTTGAAGATTCAAGAACTTCTTGAATCCCTTGGCAATGAGTGCCATGTCTTCATATGAGTCATCCTCCTCCTCTTCCATCTTGGATGACTTCAAGGCAATATCCTTTTTCTTCTTAGGAGGAGATGTGGTAGCCTTTCTTGATTCATAGGCTAGAAGTCTTCCAATGACTTCACTCGGCTTCATTTCCTTGTAAGTGTCATTTTCTTCTAAAGCCGTCACTTTGGGTTCGAACCTCTCGGGAAGTGATCGCATGATCTTTTGCTTGATTCTTCTATCCGAGTAAGGATCACCAAGTTGGTGACTTTGGTTCACAATGTCCATTAGTCTCACTTGGAAGTCATTGAAGTGCTCGTGCTCTTCCATCCTAATGGTCTCAAACCGAGTTTGAAGGACTTGAAGCTTTGAGTCCTTGACAACCTCGGTGCCTTCATGTGCAACTTCTAGGATGTCCCATGCCTCTTTAGCAATCCTAGTAATTTGAATCAGTTTGTACTGATTTTCACTCATTGCACATCGGATGGCATGAATAGCCTTGTTGTTCCACATGGAGTCAATAAATTCTTGAGGACTCCACAGTGTCTTAGGCTTGAGAACTTCTTCTCCTCCATCCGTAGAAGTCATCATAGGTGGAGCATATCCATCTTCAACCACCATCCATGCCCTATCATGGATTTGGCATATGTATGCTTCCATCTTCCCCTTCCATGAGGAGTAATTATCGCCGGTGAGCAACGGTGGCCTCACACTCGACGCTCCCTCTTTGCTCATCCCGAAACCACTCATAGTGTTTGGATGAATGCAAATGAGATGAATGCAAAATGTATGACTAAATCAAAAAATCACACAAGATGCAAAACACACCAAAATGAGCAAGGATCACCTATGTATGTCTAGGAACCCGCTCTGATACCAATTGAAACAAATTATAGCACGGTGTGTATAAAACTATCTAGAGGGGGGGTTGTTGACGGTGAAATTTGGATTGCCACGCACTCAACAATTATATCAATTTAATATAAAACAAGAAAATTAAGAACGCATGCAAAAGACAGATTTTACGTGGAAAACCCTTGAATGGGAAAAAACCATGGCGCCCCTGAGGGCAGAAAAATAATACTAGGTTTTCGTTGCCTTATTACACGCTTAGATCTCTCTTACAGTTGCTCTCTTTTCTCTCGATTTTCTCTCGATTTTCTGAACCCCCTTCTCGTGGGATAGGTGGTTCTATTTATACATGATATTTAGGGTTTTTCCCTTGATTTTAGTCCTACTCATAGTAGGATTTCCTTTCAGATTCGTACTGGGAATCCCACGTTGTTACGGATACAGATAGGTCTTCACTTTTTCCTCCCTTGATTCCTTGTTGTTTATGGGTTTTCTAAAGTGTAGGGTTTATTTCCGTGTTTCTGCCGGGTCGGTTTAGGCCCAGTATGCTGGTGCAGCGAGTACATTTATTTCTGGGTTTCGTTTCTTCGGCGACCATATATCTAGATTTGGCGAGTACATATCCAGTTTCGGCGAGCGTGTTTCTGACCTTTTTGGTTTCGAGGTACTTTGACATTGACTTGTCACATTTCCTTTATTGACCCGGTCAAATGAGTGACGTGGCAATCTTTATTGACTCTTTTTGATGACGTGTCGGGTTGGCGAATTTATGCATACAACAATACCCCCATAAATACTCCGAGCTAGGCGAATGATTTGTTCTTCTTACTTCGTTTGTCTCTGCGAGTAGTATTTATTTTTATACTTACAAGGTTTCGATGCATTTTGTAATACCTCCTTCTTTCCTTTTTGTCACGCGCTGTATTAATTAATTGATTCTTCTGGTGCAAGCTTTCAACTTGGTCCACATAATTGTTGACGCACCTATTTACCTGACGGACGAAGAGACATTTTGACCGCTTGGCTTTCCCCGAGATGCCACATGTCTGTTTTCTGATGGTAACTATTGCGGCTGGTCACTGTGGCTGTCATTCTCATTAATTGCATATCCTTTTACTTGATTTTCTTTTTTGAATTTCGAAACTCCCTCTTTTTAAGGCCCGATCGTTTCTTTTCTCCATTTCATTCTTTCCATTTTATTTCTCCACTGGTTTTCTCAGAGCAAAAAAGAACAGTTTGATTCTTCATTTTTATCTACCTTGTTCCTTCGAGTGCTTGCTACAGTCCTTTCCCTGTGTTTTCTATTTATCAGACGGTTCACCGGAATCGATTATTCCTGCCTCTCTACGAATCTTTCACGAATCTAGGGTTTTCCGGTGAGTTCCCATGGACCCTTCTTTACGCTCTTCTCTTTTTAATCGAATGATGCAAGCCATGGAGCTTGGTGATAAAAGTACTGCGGACAAAATCGAATCTCTGATTCGTAATTTTCGTCCAGATTCTCCGGTCCCAATTTCTATTTATGTTCCGTCTTCTGGAGATGTTTTTATCCCTAACATCTCTCCTTCATCTTCTAACAGCGGTTCTCCAACAATGCCGAAATCTTCTAGACCAACAAGCAGTAGACGACGCGCTTCTAGGGTTCCACGTGAATCTCTGCTGGATGCGTAGACGATTGTTGACTCCGATGTTGAAGACCATCAGAGGGATAGGCTACGCTTCTCGCCAAACCATCCGTGTTCTTTTGATACAGAGGTAAATGTGGTCAGCGAGGTTGAGCTTTGTAAATACAAGAGTCGTTTTGACCTGCCAGACTCAGTGAATCTCATTTTACCTGGCGATCGGGCTGTGTGGAATCCTCCCGAAAATGCAGTCGCTATTTACGGGGCCATGCTTAGCTGTGGGGTGACTCTCCCTCTTCAGCCTTTCATCGCCAGATTTCTTGCGGAGGCTCAAATTGCGCCGGCACAGCTCGCTCCAAATAGCTACAGAATATTGATGTGCCTGTGCCTCATGTGGAAGTTGAAGGGTTACGGGCCCTCTACTCCTCGTGAAATCCGCCATTTTTACACGCTAAGGCAGGCGGGCCATGGTGGTACGTATTTCCTTATCTCTTCTCCCTTGGAGAGCTGGATTCCTGAGGGCGTGGCGAACCCCGGTCAAGTAGAAATCTCCGGTGACGAGAAGAAAAAGGGGTTCATCTGGGGTTTTCCCACTTCGAACAAGAGGTGGAAGAACAGCTGGTTTTTCGTTGATGGCGAGTGGGGTCGTGATTTGCCTGCCAGTAGTCGCCACAATTTCTTGGCGAAGAAGGTTCCCAGGTACTTCACATCGCCTGAAGCTTGGTTGAAGGCGACCCCTGTTTTACTGAATAGAGAGGTTTCTCACCTCGCCGCAGCAGCTGTCCTCCCTTTGAGAGAAAGGGATAGGTCCTTCCTCTTGGATGAGGAAAAAATGATTTCCGAGGGGATTTTCACACGCCTACATGCAAGGCTTCCTCGCTGTAAGTCTTTGTCCATTCCTTCTTTGTTTTACTATCTTATTCTGTTAGTTGATACTTTGTTTATTTTTCTTGCAGTGTGCGATTTTGACACAGTTTGCGATCAACACGCCCGGGCAGTAAAGAATTCTGAGGCAACCAGTAGAAGACATGCTGCTGGTTTGGCCAAGGAAGGACTTGCTAGTTCGGATGGCGGCGATCCCTCCGATGGCGAGGAAGTTGGTGATATTCCTGAGGGTGGGGTCGAATCGGAACAACCCCCTGTGTACACAGAGGCTGCTGTGAACATTCCTGCTGCGAATACCTCTGCTGCGACCACTCCTGCAGCTACCTCCAGCCGTAAGGGAAAAGAAAAAGTTAGAGTTTCAGGGCCAGTCTGTGATACTCCTATTTTTGACGCGGATGTCCCTGAAATTCCTCTTGATCTTGCGAATGATCTAACTCCTAGGACTGGTAGAGGAAAACGCCCGGCTGAGGGTACCCCTGACCATACTACTCGACCTTTGAAGCGGGCATCAAGAGTCGTGCAGTATGTCGTTTCTTCTGACGAGGAGGGTGCTGATGGACCTGTGTTCGCCGGAATTCCCTCTACTCATCCAACTGTGCCTGAAGCCCCCGCTGAAGGGATGAGTGAGGTAGCGTCTCCACCTCCTGAAAGAGTTAGTAAATTGAATATTCCTGCTTTCTCTCCAACTGGTGCAGCTTCTCCTCCAGCGACTGTAGATGAGCCGAACGTGTCGTCTGCTGATCAGCCTGGGCCATCTGGTCAGCCGGGGCCAGCTGATAGGTCGGGGCCATCGAAGCAAACTGGGGCTTCTGCGTCAGGTTCGGGTATTGCCCGTGAAGTTCCTCCCGTGGATCCAACCGGAGTTGGTGAGGGAGAGGGGTGTGTGTCCCTTTCAGATTTCACGGCTGCAGAGATTTGCTCACATATAATGAACAACAATGTTTATATTGATGAGGGTTGGGAGCACATGAAGAGCAGATCCTGCAACAAGAAGATGGAATTTTTCTTTGATTGTCAGTCCCTGGTGAGTCTCTTGCGATATTCGTGTTTTGCGTTTTTTATTCGTATGTTTCCTGACTTGACTGTTTTTCTTTTTAGATGATGTCTGAGTTGACCGACGCTTACAGGCGAGGGAATTTCCTTTCGAGGGATGTGAAACGCCTGCAGGAACAGACTTCTATTTTGGCCGCTGAGAAACTCTCTGCTGAGGAAATCCATACTCAGCATCTCGCTCAGATGAGGGAATCTGCGGATGGCTATCTTTCAGCTCAACTTGTCGCTGAAGATAAATTAGCTGCTGCTGAGGAAGAGATTCGTTCGCTGCGAGAGCAACTCTCCGCTAATCAAGAATCACTCGCAGCACGTTTTGAGGCTGAGCAACTAGCTGAGGAGGCAAAGGAGAAAGCTGAGCGTGAAGCTTTGGACTTGCGCAACCAGTTGTCCTCGCACGAAGTTATTTTGAACGATCTCAAGGCTGTGCTGGAGGTTGAATCGGTTGATCGTTTCAAGAGATCCCCTGCCTATGATGCGCTTTTATTGCGTGAATTCGAAAAAGGCATGAGGCAGGCGAAGAAATTCTTCGCCATGAAGGATCACTCCAATGAGAAGGCTCTAGGGCGTTTCGACCGGTCTTTTCAACAGCATATGGCCAGCGGAGTGGATTCGATTAAAGAGCAGATAAAACGTTGGAAAGCCCACTGTCGCTACAACATGACTGAACCTCACCCTATGCATTTAGAAATCCCCAGCAAGCGTACCTTCAATACTTATTATTCGGGTCGGAAGGGCAGCTTTTCTGGTTCTGGTGCTGAGCCTGACTTGGGTCCTGTTGCTGGAAGGGATTATGAGCGTTTTATGCCAGAAGGGGATGAGGAAGTCGCCTGGCCTTCAGACGAGGAGATCGAAGATGAGGAAGATAGCGAGGGCCCTCCTGCAGCTAGTTGACTTTTTGTATTTTCATTCTTAATTCTTTAATTGTAAATAACTTTATTTATAAGAAGTTATAAACTTTTTCTTTGTTCAGCTGCTTTTACTGAATTTTCGACTTACTCAGTATTTCACCAAGTTTTTAGCATATTTTGTATTCAGCTGCCATTGCTGGATTTTGGCGTACTTAGCGTTTCACTAAGTTTTTAACATATTTTGTATTCAGCTGCCATTGCTGGATTTTGGCGTACTTAGTGTTTGTTAGGACGTATCCGACCATACACCAAGTTTTTAACATGTTTTTATTTATTCAGCTGCCATTGCTGAGTTCTGGCGTACTTGGTGCTTATTCAGGACGTATTTGCCCACACCAAGTTTTTCTCCGGAGATCTTATTCTCCTTGCGGGGGCGATCCCCAATTTCTGTAGCTTGGGCTATGGCGACTAAGTCGCTTTTGGCTTGCTTTAATTTCGTTGAGTTGTCACTTATTCTCACTGCTGCGAGTACGAAACTCGTCTTTACGCAATGGTATTGACATATGTCGGTGAGTGCCCTTTGTAATTGGCGAGTCAAGTCACGATTTCTCAGTAATAAATTACTCTTTATTTGGATAATTCCTGCAACTTTGTTAACATAATCACAAGGAAAAGAAAAAAAATACTAAAACAAAAACTGTTCTAAGAAAAAATAAAAGGCTCACACCAATTCTAAACTTGACCCCCAAGTTACGGATAATATATCTTCAAGTACTGCGCATTGCATGGACGGGGTAGTTCGCCAAAACCTTCTCGAGTGATGCGATATGCCCCGTGGCCAGCTATGCCTGTAATCTGATAAGGCCCCTCCCATTTGTCTGCGAGTGACCCTGCAGCTTTGTCTTTTGTTCCTTGGTTCACCCTTTTCAGCACTAAGTCGCCCAGCGAGAACCTTCTTTCACGCACATGTGAGTTGTAATATCTGGCTACCCTATGTTGGTACGCAGTATTCCTTATTTGCGCGCATTCTCTTCTTTCTTCTAACTCATCTAGGCCGCATTTTAGCATATCAATGTTGATTTCTGGCTGAAAAAGTTGCACCCTCGGCGAAGAGAAAGATGTTTCCACGGGAATGACAGCTTCAGCTCCATATGCCATGGAATATGGGGTCTCGCCTGTTGAACTCCTTTCTGTGGTTCGATATGCCCAAAGTACCTGTGGTAATTCGTCTGCCCAGCTGCCCTTTTTAGCTACCAATTTAGCTTTCAGGTTATGTTTTATGATTTTGTTTACTGCTTCAGTCTGGCCATTCGTCTGTGGGTGTGCTGGAGAGGCGTAGTAGTTGTTGATGCCGTACTTATCACATAGCTCCCTGAATTTCCTCCCGTCGAATTGGGTCCCATTTTCCGTGATGACGGTGTTTGGTATCCCGAATCTGTAAAGGATATTTTTCTTCACAAAGCTTACAGTGTTTGCTTCTGTTATGTGTACCAATGGCTCGGCTTCTACCCACTTTGTAAAATAATCCACAGCTACTATGGCATGTTTTGCTCCTCCAGTTGCTGTTGGCATTGGGCCGATCAAGTCAATTCCCCATATGGCGAACGGCCAAGGCGAGGTAATACTTTGCAAGAGTTCAGGTGGCTGTCGGATGTTATTAGCAATTTTCTGACAAGCCTCACATCTCGCTGCCACCCTTTTGGAGTCGGCGAACAGTGTTGGCCAGTAAAAACCCTGCCTTAATGTTTTGTGGGCTAGACTAGCGCCCCCAGCATGGTTCCCACAATTTCCACTATGTATGCTTCTCAGGATACCTTCTGCTTCTTCAGGCCCAACACATCTCTGCAGTGCCCTCGAGTATCCCCTTTTGTACAGTTCTCCATTGAGTACTGAGTATCTTGTAGCTCTGTACTTCAGTCGCTTTGCTTCTAACGGGTCACTTGGGAGTACATCATTGATGAGATATTCTTTGATTGGTGTGATCCAGCTGACCCTTTCGCCAAAGACTGCCCCAACTTCCTTTGTTTTGACTATACTCGGCTGCAATAAGCGGATCATAGAAATATTTTTGGGCCAGATGCTGATTGTGGTAGACGCCAGTTTGGCCAAGGCATCAGCTTTCTCATTTTCTTCTCGGGGGACATGAACAATTATGTATTCTTTAAATCTTCCTAATAGCTCCTTTGCCAATTCCAGGTAGGTGATCATGCTCTCATCTCTTGCCTGGTATTCATCTAGTACTTGATTGACAACAACTTGAGAGTCGCTAAAAACTTCCACTTCGTCTGCTCCTAGGACTGTGCTAATTTTAAACCTGCTATGAGTGCCTCGTACTCGGCTTGATTGTTGGTAGCTTTGAAGTCAAAACGCAAGGCACATTCGACTGAATCTCCTTCTGGGGTTGACACTACTACCCCTGCCCCGCTGCCATGCGTGTTTGATGAGCCATCAACGCGGAGTTGCCATTTGAATATTTTCTTATTTTGTTCCTCCATCATTCTCGCTACTTCCATGTTTGGTTCGGTGAACTCTGCTACAAAGTCTGCCACTGCCTGGGCTTTAATTGCTGTCCTTGGGAGGTACTCTACATCGAATTCACTTAACTCGATTGCCCACTTTGTTAATCGACCGGATACTTCTGGTTTCTGCAGGATTAACTTCAGTGGCCAGTTGGTGTATACTCTGATTTTATGAGCCTGGAAATATGGCCTCAGTTTCCTCGCTGCTGTTATTAGAGCTAGTGCCAATTTTTCAGCCGGCGAGTATCTGGTTTCGGCTGGCAACAGTGCTTTGCTGGTGTAGTATATTGGTTTCTGGATCCCATCTTCCTGTTTTACTAGCACGGAACTTGTGGCTGCTCCAGAGACGGACAAGTACATGTACAATGTTTCTCCTGTTTCTGGTTTTGATAGCAGCGGTGCTTGCCCCAGGTAATCTTTCAAGGCTTGGAAAGCCTTTTCACACTCCTCATTCCACTCGATTCCCTTTCCCTTTTTTAGAGCTTTGAAAAATGGTAGGCATCGGTCTGTTGATTTGGCTATGAATCTGCTCAGCGATGCTAAGCACCCTGTGAGTTTTTGAACGTCTTTCAGAGTTCTTGGCGAGACCATTTTTGCTAGTGCTTGGATTTTTTCAGGGTTCACCTCTATTCCCCTTTGATGTACTTGATATCCGAGAAACCTCCCAGATGGTACGCCGAATACGCATTTTGCTGGATTCAACTTCATTCCATACTTGACCAGCACGTCGAATGTTTCCCTCAGGTCATCTGTATGTCTATCCGCTGTGGTGCTTTTTGTTAGCATATCGTCAACGTAGACTTCCATATTTCTCCTGATTTGTCTGGCGAACATTCTGTTGACCAAGCGCTGGTAAGTTGCCCCAGCATTTTTTAGGCCGAATGGCATGACCGTGTAACAATACAACCCCTGATCTGTGGTGAACGCTGTCTTCTCTTCGTCTGGCTTGTGCATCTTTATTTGGTTATATCCTGAATATGCATCCATGAAGCTCAACGTTTTATGTCCAGCTGTTGCATCGACTAACTGGTCAATCCTTGGTAACGGGAAGCTATCCTTGGGGCAGGCTTTGTTCAGATCGGTGAAGTCGACGCACATCCTCCATTGATTGTTTTTCTTTTTCACTAAGACCACATTCGCCACCCATTATGGGTACTTAACTTCTCTGATTGACCTTGCGGCGAGCAATTTTGATACTTCCTCCTTTATCGCTGCACTTCTTTCTGGGTTGAAACTTCTTTTTTTTTGCACAACCGGCTTGCATTTCTCATTCACAGCCAGATTGTGCGAAATTACACTTCTATCAATCCCTGGCATGTCTTCGTGGCACCAAGCGAAAATCCCCCTATATTCCTTCAACAAGTTTGTCACATCTTTCTTAACTTGTTTAGCCAGCCTTGCTCCAATCTTTACTGTTTTGTCTGGTTCCGCTTCGTCTAGAATAACTGACTCAGTTGGTTCTTCTTTCTCTCTGCTCGTTTTGTCCCTTGGGTCCAGTTCGAAGTTTCCCGGACTATCTTCCCGCACCTCCCTGTCCACTTCGAATATGTTTAAGGTTTCCATCCCTGCTTTATCTTTGAAGATTGATAGGTTGGCGCGGCGAGCCATCTCCTGTGACCCTCTCAATTCTCCGACACCAAATTCTGTAGGGAATTTTATTTTCAATGCATGGGTTGAAGTGACAGCTCGAGCTTTGTTAAGAAACGGTCGGCCAAGTAAAGCATTATACGGCCAATTGTGGATGTCAACCACGACAAAGTCCAAAAGGATTGTTCGCCGGCATGGTGCTGTACCAAATCTCACCGGCAGTTTCACAGTTCCTAACGACCTAACTTCTGCGCCACCAAATCCCTTTAGTGGTACATGGAATGGTTCGAGATCTTTTCTGTCCAGCCGCAATTCATCATATACTCTGGCACTTAAGATATCGGCTGAACTTCCATTGTCAATCATCACCCGAAGGACATCTCTATGGGCTATTCGAACCCCCACGACGATTGCATCGTTAGGTTTTGCATCTATCCCGTCTGAGTCTTCTGCTGTAAATGTTATAGGATCATGTCCTTCTCTTCCCTTCTTGGGGCTTCTCTGTACAGAATTGATCTCCATGCTTCTGCTTTCATACATTACTTCTCGAACTTCTGACATCCTTTCTCGATTGCTTCTCCCAGTATGAGGTCTGCCGAAAATGGTGTTTATGGTGGTGTTAGGGCTGTTCCCCCTTGGACTTTTCCTCTCCTACCCGTTTCCTTGGCGGCTATCCTGGCGACCACCATATTTATCTCCCTTCAAAGCAAAATCCTTCAGGTGCCCATCTCTGATCAAACTTTCAATGTGGTCACGCAGCTGAAAACACTTTGAGGTTTCATGCCCATGATCTTTGTGGAATCGGCAGTACTTAGTTGTGTCTCTCCTGGCATTCGCTGACTGCTATCGAGGGTATTTAGCGAGTCCTTTGTCTTCCACCACAGAAAATATCTCCTCTTGATCGCCGGTCAAAGGGGTGTAATGGTTGTACCTTCCTCGAAACCTACTGGCTCGAGGATTTCCTTTGCTTTCCCTCGAGTGCCCCTTTTGGCCTTTCTCGTCTCTCTGGCGATCACGTGATACCGTCTTCTTGTCATCCTTTCGATCCGATTTTGAGTCAGGTTTGTGTCCATGCACGTAGCTACCCCCTTGTGCTACTTCTTCTTCTTCTGCTAATGCATAGTCGCCAGCTATTTCCATCATCTCCTCATAAGTTTTTGGTCTCTCTCTTCGCAGGTCAAAAGATAATCGCCCGCTTTGTAACCCATTGGTGAAAGCGGTGATCACAGCTACATCGCTGGCATCTTCAATTTGAGCAACTTCCTTACCAAATCTTGCTAGGTACTTCTTGATTGACTCATTGTGCTCCTGTTTCAAATTTGATAGATGAGCGAGTGACTTCCTTCTCTGCACGCTCCCCATGAACTGTCTTATGAACGCCTTGCTGAGGTTTGAGAAACTGCTTATACTTCCGGGCGGAAGTCTTCCAAACCACCTAGAGGCGAGATCGCCGAACGTTTGAGGGAAGGTGAGGCATAAAAGCCCGTCATTAGATGAATACTGGGCCATGATGTTGCAGAATCGGCGAACATGCTCCTTAGGGTCCCTGTTCTCCTTGTACTGCTCAATGGTTGGCATTCTAAATCTGTCTGGGAACCGGGTGCGAGCAATATCTTCAATGAATGGGCTGTCTGACTCATCATCTGAAGATACGTTACGACCGTACCTTCGTGCCATCGCTGAAACCTTTCTTGATAGCTCTTGTAGGGTGACATCTCGCTGACCAGTTGGCTCTCCTGCTGGATCAAGTCTGCTCTTAATTGTCATTCTCCCATGGTTGTTCCTATTATCCGGGCTCCTTCGATCTTCTGTGCTTTCGGATCTCCTTCGCCGTGCTCTTTTGGACCGTAACTCTCTTTGTGGATGTGGACTCTTATCTTCAGACGAGATAGAACGGTGTCTCCGTCGGTTCCGTTGGTATGTGTCACTGGAGTTGACCCCATGTGTCCGCGCCTGGTCTTGCTCCTCTCTGGATTCTTCATTCATCACACCTTTTCCTTTCCTTTGTTTTCTCCATTCGAAATACTCTGGGTGGTCCTGGGGAGTCTCCTCGGCGGATTGTCTTGCTTGAGTATCAGGGATTGCGATGTGAACTTCTGATCGTAGCTTTCCGGGAGGATGGATTCCAGGGGTGGTTAACTCATAAGGAGATGAAACTCCCAAACCGATGGGAAGTGAAAGCCCTATCTTGTTGGCTTCGCCGATTAGGTTTACCAACGCAGCTTGGAAGTGCTGTAGAATCCCAGGGTCGGCGGCCCTAGTCCCTGGTGTTGCCGTCGATTGTTCCCCGATCGTTACTGCCCTATCTCCTGTCGGCGCAGCTGGTTCAATAACCTGATCTCCGCTGGAGTTAATGTCTCTGTCACTGTCGTTGTTCATGTTCATGTTCATGTTCTTTAATTCGCAAGGGTTCCTCGAAGTTTTTTGTAACCCCCCTCCTTCTAGCGCCAATTGTTGACGGTGAAATTTGGATTGCCACGCACTCAACAATTATATCAATTTAATATAAAACAAGAAAATTAAGAACGCATGCAAAAGACAGATTTTACGTGGAAAACCCTTGAATGGGAAAAAACCACGGCGCCCCTGAGGGCAGAAAAACAATACTAGGTTTTCGTTGCCTTATTACACGCTTAGATCTCTCTTACAGTTGCTCTCTTTTCTCTCGATTTTCTCTCGATTTTCTGAACCCCCTTCTCGTGGGATAGGTGGTTCTATTTATACATGATATTTAGGGTTTTTCCCTTGATTTTAGTCCTACTCATAGTAGGATTTCCTTTCAGATTCGTACTGGGAATCCCACGTTGTTACGGATACAGATAGGTCTTCACTTTTTCCTCCCTTGATTCCTTGTTGTTTATGGGTTTTCTAAAGTGTAGGGTTTATTTCCGTGTTTCTGCCGGGTCGGTTTAGGCCCAGTATGCTGGTGCAGCGAGTACATTTATTTCTGGGTTTCATTTCTTCGGCGACCATATATCTAGATTTGGCGAGTACATATCCAGTTTCGGCGAGCGTGTTTCTGACCTTTTTGGTTTCGAGGTACTTTGACATTGACTTGTCACATTTCCTTTATTGACCCGGTCAAATGAGTGACGTGGCAATCTTTATTGACTCTTTTTGATGACGTGTCGGGTTGGCGAATTTATGCATACAACATGGGTGAATAGATTTTAAGCTTTTTACCCAATTTTTCGTGATAGTCAAAATTACGAAATTACCCCTAAATAGATAAAGCAATAAATCAAGTATAATATGTGGAAATTAAATAACACTTGATTTTTACGTGGAAACCCTCACGGGAAAAAACCACGGGCTATTATGTGCGCCACACACGAACCTCGAATCCACTAATTGAAATGATTACAACCTAATCCCGGTTTAATGATCTAATCCCAATCAATAATCATCTCAACTACCTAATCCTGGTATAAGTGGACCTAGTCCAATTGCTTGTGATTTAAGCTACCTAATCCCGATAGCAACACAAGACTTAATTCTCTAAGAAGAGATAATACAACCTATGTGAATATATAAAATATCCAAAATGCAATTAAGAGCTAGGTTACTCTATATGCTTATCTAGGATAGTGATTATGCAATTAATTCAATCCTAGATATTAAAAGCTAGATGACATGTCAAATAGCTTAGCTAAACATAGATTAACAAAACCTAGATAGCTATCAAAAATACAACACTCAATCATGTCAACACAACAATCTCTAATTTGTATCTAGAATATATTCAAGAGCATACAAATAATATAAGAGATGTCAATGATAAATAAAACACTAATTATGTATGATAATAGTGAAGAACTTACCAAAGAATATGTGTTGACCAAAACCCATGCAAGCAAGCATCCTAACTAAGCTAGAAAATGCTAGATGATATTTTGATGCATATGAGAATGGTTTTTGAGTGTTAAAAAAGTGTTCTTGATTTGATTTTCTCTCAAATGTCTCTCTTTGAAGTTTAGGGTTCTTAGAGTTAAAGAACATCAATTCTGAAAATGAGAAAGTGTGATATTTATAGACATCAAGAACAGGGCATGTGAAAAGACAAGTTTGCCCTTGAAACGCACCGTTCGACGGTTTCAATCGGCGGCCAGGCCGCCGATCATGACCGCCGAATTGAGCTCATGAAGAACAGAGCATAAACGGCGGTTCATTCGGCGGTTTAGTGACCGCCGATCCCAACCGCCGAATCAGACCCGAGAGATCGAAATCGAAATCGATCAGGTATGAACGGCGGTTTCGAACGGCGGTCGAGACCGCCGATCGTTACCGTAGAATTGCTCCTGGAAGCAAACGGCGGTTCCATTCGGCGGCCAGGCCGCCGATCATAACCGTCGATCACCAACAGAGCTGAAAACCAAGGAGAAGCCAAGGGCATTCTCCGTGGGCAGTCTTCACGTAAAACCAAGCACATTCTAGTGCATGCGGGGACGTTTCCGAATACTATCGGGAAACGAATTACAAGACACAAATACACACAACAAGATACAACATCAAGGTGCTAGTGTGAATGTGACATATGAAGAGAATGCACACAAAAGTAAGAATGCAAAGTGTGTGTGTGTGCTTCTAAATCTCTTCAAAGAAAGTTAAGCACTATAAGTATACCTTTGGAGTGCTTGTCCCTTGAGGTCTTGAAAGGGCCTTTGAGCATGATCCTCAAACATCTAAACTACCTTTACATACAAACCCCAACACGTGGTTTGTCCACGAAATAAGCCAATCAAAGAAAGGGAATCCTTACAGAGATATTGGGCCTACCTGCGGTCAAATAGAGCAAGCTACCTATCATGCCACGATATAACGTTTGTTCCACACTTTTACCACTAGCATCCTTGCTTAGCTTCAAAGTGGTACTCATGGGTGTATTACAATGTTTGGCATTCTCTAAACCAAACTTCTTCACTAGGTTTTTGGCATATTTGGCTTGGGTTATGAAAATCCCATCATCTAATTGCCTAATTTGCAAACCTAGGAAGTAACTAAGCTCACCAACAAGACTCATCTCAAATTCATGAGACATGACATCAACAAATTGTTTGACCTTGGTGTTGTTGGTGAAGCCAAATACAATGTCATCAACATAGATTTGAGTTATAAATAACTCATCTTTGTTTCTCTTGATGAACAAGGTCTTGTCAACACTACCTCTTGTGTAGTCATTGTCAATAAGAAATTGAGTGATGCGCTCATACCAAGCCCTCGGTGCTTGTTTCAACCCATATAGTGCCTTCTTGAGGCGATAGACATGGTTGGGGTGGTGTGCATCCATAAACCCCTTGGGTTGTTCAACAAACACTTCCTCTTGCAAGAAGCCATTGAGGAAGGCACTCTTGACATCCATTTGGTGCAATTTGAACTTGTGCACACAAGAAATGGACAAGAGAAGCCTAATGGACTCTAAACGGGCAACGTGAGCAAATGTCTCCTCAAAGTCGATACCCTCAATTTGAGAGTACCCTTGTGCTACAAGTCTAGCCTTGTTCCGCACTATGTTGCCATCCTCATCGGATTTGTTCCTAAATATCCATTTAGTGCCTATGACATTAGTGGTCTTAGGCCTAGGAACTAGAGTCCAAACCTCATTTCTTTCGAATTGGTTTAGCTCTTCTTGCATGGCAAGAACCCAAAATTCATCATTTAAGGCTTCTTCAACCTTTTTGGGTTCAATTTGAGAGGTGTAGCATGTGTAGCTAATAAGATTAGCAAGTTGACGTCGAGTCCTAACACCCTCATTTACATCTCCAATAACATCCTCTTTGTTATGGAGTCTTCTAACCCATGGAGCGAGTTCATTAGAGTCCAAGAGAGGGACTCTAGTAGTGGGTTGTGTGACTTCATCATTTTCATTAGATGTCCCAACATTGGGAGTCACCACAACCCTCTCCAAAGGAGAAACATCACTAAAAACAACCTCCTCCTCATGATCATTAGACTTGAGCTTAGTATCATCAAATACGACATTGGATGATTCCATAACACTTAGAGTTTTTAAATTGAAAACTCTATAGGCTCTACTATTCAAGGCATAGCCAATAAAAATACCCTCATCACTCTTAGCATCAAATTTGCCAAGTTGATCACGGTCATTTAAAATGTAGTATTTGCTTCCAAAAGTGTGGAAGTAGCTAACATTTGGCCTCTTGCCTTTCCATAACTCATAGGAGGTATTTCTAGTACCGGGCCTTAGGAAAACACGATTCCCTATATAGCAAGCGGTATTGACGGCTTCGGCCCATAGGTTCCTAGGGACATTGTTGCTAAGCAACATCACACGGGCCATCTCTTGAAGGACCCTATTCTTCCTCTCAACAACTCCATTTTGTTGAGGTGTCCTAGGAGCCGAGAACTCATGGGAGATGCCTAAGCTATTGCAATAGCTTTCAAATGAGGCATTCTCAAATTCCCTTCCATGGTCACTTCTAATCCGTTTTATGCTTTTAATATTAGAATTCATCTCATTTTGTATTTTATTACAAAGCATTTTAAACTTATCAAAAGTTTCGGATTTTTCTCTAAGAAAATATGTCCATGTGAACCTAGAGAAATCATCAACACAAACAAAAATGTATCTCTTTCCACCCAAACTTTCGGTTTGCATGGGACCCATAAGGTCCATGTGGAGAAGCTCAAGAGGCTCCTTGGTGGTGAGATACTTACCCTTTTTGTGCATGCTTTTAGTTTGCTTTCCTTGTTGGCAAGGTCCACAAACACCATTGGCTTTCTTCCCAAGCTTAGGGAGGCCACGCACATAATTGAACTTTCCAAGGGTCCATAGATCCCTAAAGTTCATGTGGCCAAGTCTTTCATGCCACAACTCAATTTGCTCATCCATGGACACATGATTAGATACAATACTAGCTTCAAGACAATAACAATTGTCGCTAGATCTCATGCCCTTCAACAAGGTTTGTCCATCGGGTTTTAGGATAGAGTAATAATCTTTAGAAAACAAGACGAAATATCCTTCATCACTAAGATGTGAAATGCTTATTAAATTGGCTTTCAAGCCATCAACAATTAAAGCATTGGATAAGGAGGGTAATCCGGGAACGGAAATGGTTCCTTTCCCTATAACATTTCTTTTGGATCCATCACCAAAAGTGACATTTCCACCTTCCTCCATAACAAGAGTCTCGAAGAAACTCTTGTTTCCCGTCATGTGCCTAGAGCACCCACTATCCAAATACCAAAAATTAGAAGAATTTGCCTTCAAGGCTATTTGTGCAACATGGCAAACATTTTTATTCTTTCTAATCCACTTAGCAACAATTTTAGCTTTCTTAGTGGTCTTTGGTACATGTGCTCTACTATTCCTAGGATCATGCAAATCAATATTGTTATTCCTAGGAACATGCATCTTGGCTCTATTCTTTCTCTTTTCTATCATGCTTCGTGTTCTACACATTTTAATATATTGAAAGCAATTTGGTCTAATATGACCATCACAACCACAAAAGTGACAAATAGGGATGAAAAAAGGAATTATACCTCGTCTTTGTGCATGTATGGGAGCTTGTCCATGTCTTTGTGGATAAGTGGGTTCAATCCATCTTCGTTGTTGAACCGGTCTAGGTTGCTTCCAAGCTTGAGGTTGCATGATAGGTCTCTTTCCTTTGTGAGCCATTTGTGGAGGAATGTTGGCTTGAGGGACCCTAGGGGGTTGAGCTTGGGGTTACCTTCTTGGCCCCATCTTCACTTGTGCATTTGAGCATTGTCCTACTTCTAATTTCTTCTTAGGAGCTTGCACCAATGAAGCTTCTTTACTCCCCAAACTCTTAACAAAAATGGTCTTCTTGGAAGTGGAAGTCTCCATATCATCTTCAAACCCGAGACCTCTCTTGTCACTTGGACTCTTTCCAACACCAAGTAAATGATCAAGCTTCTTGGTGCTAGAACCTATCATAGCCAAGGACCCTTTAACTTCTACAAGTTCCCTTTTCAAGCCTTCTTCACTTCTCTTGGATAAGTCTAACTCCTCAATTAACTTATCCTCTCTCCTCTTCAATCTTTCCACTTGTTCACTTAAGTGGTCATTGTGAGCCGAAAGTTCAAGGTTCTCTTCTCTCAACCTCTCAATCTTTCTTGTGCTTTTAATTGCTAAATCATTGAACTCGGCATGGTATTTAGCAAGCACCTTTTGCTCCACAAATTTCTTTATGGAATTAGAAGAGGAGTCACTTTCTTCTTCACTAGAGTCAATTTCCTCTTGACTCATTTCCTCTCTCTCACTAACACTTTTGCTCTTGTGAGATGAGGCAAAAGCTAGGAAGTTAGCCATGAGCTCTTCTTCACTTGAAGTCTCATCTTCCTCATTGGAGCCATCGCTACTCCCACTCCAAGTGGCGGCCATCACTTTGTCCTTCTTCTTTTCATTGTGATTAGCACATTCGGGGGCAAAGTGACCAATCCCACCACATTCAAAGCATCTGACCCCTTTCCTTTCGGTCCTCTCTTGTCTAGGCTCAAACTTCTTGAAGGAACCTTTTTTCTTCAAGTCTTGTCCTCTTGACCCAAATCCCTTCTTCTTCTTGAACCCCATAACCTTATTAAACCTTTTCACGAATAAGGCAAGGTCTTCATCCGAGTCATGCTTTGCCTCCTTTGCATCCTTAGATGCTTTCAAAGCTATTCCTTTAGACTTTTTAGGAGGAGTAGTGGTGCTAGGAGCCTTCCTAGACTCATATGCAAGGAGACGCCCAATCACCTCACTTGGCTTCATATCCATGTAGCCACTATTTTCTTCTATGGCCGTCACCTTTGATTCAAACCTATCGGGGAGAGATCTCATAATTTTTTGCTTGACTCTCCTATCCGAATACGGGTCTCCGAGTTGATGACTTTGATTTACAATGTCCATCAATTTGATTTCGAAGTCATTGAAGCATTCATCCTCTCCCATCCTAAGTAGCTCAAATTGAGTTTGGAGGACTTGAAGCTTGGACTCCTTCACCACCTCGGTTCCCTCATGTGCAACTTGAAGGATGTCCCATGCCACTTTTGCAATATGAGTATTCTGAATAAGCTTGTATTGATTCTCATCCATTGCACACATGATGGCATGCATAGCCTTCCTATTCCACTTAGAAGCCTCAAACTCTTGCGCGTTCCATTGCGCCTTAGGCTTCAAAACTTCTTCTCCTCCACCACCGGGAGTCATCATGGGTAGATCATATCCGTCTTCCACCGCCATCCATGCACGGTCATGAATTTGGCATATGTAGGATTCTATCTTCCCTTTCCATTGGGAATAATTTAAACCGGTAAGAAGTGGAGGCCTTGTGCTAGAAGCACCTTCGTGGCCACCACCATTTCCACCGTTTCCACTCATAGTGTTTATGAATGAATGAAATGAATGCAAACGTATGAATGATCAAAAATCACACAAAATGCAAAACACACCAAAAAAGCAAGGATCACCTATGTATGTCTAGGAACCTGCTCTGATACCAATTGAAACAAATTATAGCACGGTGTGTATAAAACTATCTAGAGGGGGGGTGAATAGATTTTATGCTTTTTACCCAATTTTTCGTGTTAGTCAAAATTACGAATTTACCCCTAAATAGATAAAGCAATAAATCAAGTATAAAATGCGGAAATTAAATAAGACTTGATTTTTACGTGGAAACCCTCACGGGAAAAACCACGGGCTAGTAAGTAAGCCACACTCGAACCTCGAATCCACTAAATGTGTAAAATGATTACAACCTAATCCCGAAAGTAATCACACACCTACCTAATCCCGGTATGAGTGAACCTAGTCCAATTTTGCTTGCGATCTAAGCAACCTAATCCCGGATGCTACACACAAGACTTACTTTCTCTATGAAGAGAATAACAACCCTAAGTGAATATATGAATATTCAAAATAGAGCAAGGGAAACCCTATATGCTTATCTAAGATGATTAATATGCAATTAGAGCAATTCTAGATATCAAAACTAAATGACATGTCAAATCAAATAGTTTAGCTAATCAAGATTAAGCACAAAACCTAATTAGCTATCACAATACAACTTCTCAAACATACATCACACTAATCTCAATCTTGTATCAAAAGATATATGAAAATCATACAAGTAATAAATTGAGATTGCTTGTTAAGAAAAAACACAAAATATGTAAGATATTAGTGAAAAGCTTACCAAGCAAAGTATGATGAAGAATCCATGCAAGATGTCATCTAGATGATCAAGGATGATGCTAGATGATGATTGATGATCATGGAAAAGTGTTTGAGTGAACTAAAATTGAGTTCTTTGGAGTTTTTCTTCTCTTTGAAAAATCTCCTAAGTATGGAATCTGAATATGAACTCTTCTGATTGACCTAAAGTCAAAGAGGCATATATATAGGAGGCCAAAACAAAGTGTGGTCGTTTTGATAAGTTTGCCTCAATATTGCCTTGGGCGCTGTACGTAGAGCGCCTCTTGTACAGCGCTTGTACAGCGCTTGTACAGCGCTTGTACAGCGCCCCAACTCTGTTCTCACGGGAAAACAGAGTGGCGCTGTACATAGAGCGCTTTGTACTGCGCCTATACAGCGACCCAACAGCGACCGAATTAAATCGATCAGGTCTGAACAGCGCTCAATGGGCGCTGTTCGTACAACGCTTCTGTAGAGCACTTTTGGGAGCGCCCAATGCAAAAATGCAATCCTAAGTCTAAGCATGACAATGCAATAGGATATGCAAGATGCAATCAAACTAACATGCAAGAAGAGATGTTAATGAACATTAATGCACAAAAATAAGACACACAACATACAAGTATTAAACATATGCATGAGTTGTGAGTGTGTGCAACTATCTCTTCAAGACAAGTAAGCACAAAGAAATATACCTTCAGTGCTTATCAACACGAGGTCTTCAAAGGGCTTCGAACACTAAACCCGATACCTAGGCTACCCTTACAAAGAACCCCAATATGTGGTTTGTCCACGAAATGAGCCAATCAACAAATGGGAACCTTACAAGGTACAAATGATCAACTAGCAGACTTATTTACTAAACAATTAGATGCAACTAGGTTTAAAGCACTTAGTAGATCTATTGAGATTTGTCTCGTGGATTGATATGGTATGGAAATTGACCTTATAAGGGGAACTCAAGCAAAGAGAGCAAAATTGCATACTTGTCACATGCAAAAATTTGATAAACATTATGCATCTTTATTAATTGCTTGAGTATTTTTGTTGCACATATGCTTATATGATTTTTTTTCTTCAATAAGTGTGAACCTTTGCTTCGTTGACAATCTTTGTCATATTTATATTCAAACATGCATTTTTGGACTAGGAGATTTACCTAAGAAGTACTCTTTAAATGACATGCTTAAAAATAAAAAACATGAAATGTTGATTGCAATTCTTTAAATACAAAACTATGTGTGAAAAGCAAAGTATGAGACTTAAAATGAATAAATGATCTTGCATTCGTTCTAATGATTTTAAAATTCAATTTCTCTCTTTCTTTATTTGTTAAACATGACTACTATAATATGAGTATCTTATCCGGAAAAATCAAATAGGGTGCAAAAGTTGCTTATGCCTTATTTTGTTTATAAAGTTGGATATAGTTGCTTCTTGAAATTAAATTCCTTATAATTTCTATATCCTTGCTTTATTTCATGACAAATGGTGAAATTTGTTTGAATTCTTTAGGAAACCTTTGTCATTTGCTTTGCCAAATACCATTGTCTTTGTACTTGAATGCAACATGTCTTGCATACAAATCATTATTATCACACATTTTTTAAAAATAAATCTCCTTGCTTCTCTCTCACTTAATTGAGTTGCATAAAGTTCTTGTATATGACTATGCAAATGTCTTGTATGCTACTATCTCTCTTTTTTACAAGTGACTCGGTTGGGAATGCTCCTTTGCTTATTTGATGACAAAAAGGGGGAGTAGTGTGTATTAAGGGAGTTGTAGTAGTTGATTGGTATGTTGGAGGAGATTGCTAATTAAGGGGGAGTAACCCATTTAAGGGGAGCATTGCATTGCACATTCATTGTATGATGTTGCTTGTTTTCTTAATGCAAATGCTTGTTTATTTTTTTTTCACTTGATCACCTCATATACATTTATCTTGGAAAGTGTAGTCTTTGTTTTGAAGAATTGGTTGTTCTACAAGAGATTGAAGACTTGAAATTCTAGCTTTTAAATATCTCTTTGTAATGTAGAAAATCATTGTTGACCTTTAGTTTTATTTTCTTTTGTGAGGATCAATTGTGAGTGATGGTTTTATCAAGAAATAGCCAAATGGGGAGATTGTAAGTTCCTCATTTTTTATTGGTTTATTTCGGTGACAAACCACAATTGGGGTTTGATATTTAAGAGTAGCTTAGGCGCTTAATTGTTGGTGATCAAGCTCAACAAAGACCCTCTCAAGACCTCAAGATGATAATAGTTGAAGCGCCTTAAAGGTAAAATCACTTATGCTTAATTACATTGAAGAGAATAGTTGCACACGCACATCTTGTATGCATGTGTGTTCATTGCTTTCTATGTACATTCTCTTCACTCTTCACACTTGCACATCTTGTATATAGATTAAGTGCGAATTGTCACTTTGAAAAGATAAATTTTTTATTTACAGCTGTCAGTACCGCGCCTGGTACACTTGCATGAGCAGCGGTTCATATCAGGTGCAACACCTGATGCCTTTACGCCGTGCAAACCATCGTGGGTGCACTTGCCTCTGGAGTGGTCCCTCGTAGAGGTAGTTTCCAGCGCTTACATGCCTAGCGTACCGCGGCATAGGCACCCTGTCCGTACCGTGGTACGCACAACGGTTATAATGGTGTTTGGTTTTTAAAAATGTTCAAAACGATGAAGCTTTGTACAGACCTCATATATAAGTGCCACTTTGTCTCTAGGTCAGTTTCTAAGAGTTCAAAATCATATTTTTAACATAAAACATTTTCTAAGAGAGAAAATCATCCAAGA
The DNA here is from genome assembly GCA_008009225.1 of Acer yangbiense. Lineage (NCBI taxonomy): Eukaryota > Viridiplantae > Streptophyta > Magnoliopsida > Sapindales > Sapindaceae > Acer > Acer yangbiense. Next base: position 8,431,980 of record CM017772.1, on the reverse strand, counting down.
ACTCACATTTGATCACTTAAAATCATTTCCATGTGCATCAAACATCATCTAGGATGTATCTATGCATGGATCTTCTTCAACAAACATAACTTGGTAAGTTGAACACCACCTTAATCCATTTTAGTGTTCTTACTTAGTAAGAAATCTCATTTATTACTTGTATGTGTAAGGTCTCATATTTTGATTGGGTTATTTCATGGACAAACCACATATTGGGGATTGATATAATGGTAGCTTAGGCATTCGATGGTTGGTGATTTACACAACCAAGGCCCTCTCAAGACCTCAAGAGAAGAATCACCAAATGTATATTCTAGTCCTTACTTGCTTTAAAGAGATCTAGTTGTACACACTCACAACTCATGCATATCTCTAATACTTATGTGTTGTGTGTTTTTTATATGTGTGCATTCATGTTCTTGAATATCTCTTCATGCATGTTTAAATGATTGCATCTTGTTCATTGAAATGACATAACATGTTTAGGCATTAGGATGCAAAGCCATTAAGTCTCTTCATGCATGTTTAAATGATTGCATCTTGTTCATTAAAATGTCATGACATGTTTAGGCATTAGGATGCAAAACCATGAATTCTATTCATGCATGTTTTAATTGAGTGCATCTTGTTCAATGACAATGCCATGACATGTTAGGCATTAGGATGCATTCACTTCCCACACTTGCACTTTATGTTAGTCTTAAGTGTGGTGTAATTCGTTTCAGTTTGTGTGATCGGAAACGTCTGTGCTTGCACGATGGTGTGCATGTTTTAGCGCGATGATTGACCACTTGAGAAGGTCTCATTCTTCTCTTGGATAAGTGTTAGTTTTGGTTTGGTTGTTTGGAGTAAAGTGTATAGTTTCAAAAGATTGGATTTCAATGTTTTAAATGTTTTTCAAAACTGACATTTGTATGGTCTTGTGACCATAACTTTTTATAAAAAGATTTAAATTGAGTCTTGTAAAATTTTGGACAAACTAGACACCCATACATTTCTAACGGTATATTATTTGTAATATTTCATGACTGTTTGGATTTGTTTTGAAATCTCCAAAGTGACCACCAAAACAGGGCAACTCTGTTGTTGTCCGTTTCTGACCTTTGGTCACTCTATTGACCATAACTGTTTCTACAGACATCCAAATGTCATTTCATAAAATAGAGTAGAAAGTAGACATCCATACCTTTCCAACGATATATCATACGAAAGGTTTCGATGTCGTTTGGTCTTGTTTTGAGGTGCTTGAAGTTGAAGCTGATGCATTGTCGTGCCCAAACCACTGTTCACTCGACCTACGTACAGCGGGCACCTGATTATTTTTTAATCCGCTGTTCACTTGCCCAAAATCTGCCCTACATAGAGCGGTTTGCGCGGAAATTTTTTGAAAAGTTTCCAAAACGACATAGCTTCAATTGGACATCATATATATATGCCTCTTTGACCTTAGGTCGTCCCAATGACTCAAAAAACCTATATTTTTTTATTGAGAGCATTTTCAAAGAGAGAGATTCACCCAAGAACTCATCTTTGATCATCCAAACCTTTTCCATATGCATAAATCATCATCTAAGCATCATCTAGGATTATCTAGTATGTGCTAATGCATGGGTCTTCTTCAACACACATGGTATGGTAAGTTGTTCACTATTATCTTACATAATTAGTGTTCATACTTGTCAATTTATCTCATTTATAACATGTATGCTTTTAGAATAATTTCTATATACATGATATAGATTATGTGTTGATTGGGTTATTTTGTGATAGCTAGGTTTTAATGTTTATATGTCATCTAGCTAATTAATCTCATTGTATGATTGAGATTGTTTTTGATAGCTAGGATTTCATGCTAATATGCCATCTAGCTAAATTGATCTCATTAAAATGATTGAGATTGTTTTTGATAGCTATTGTATCTAGGATTGGTTATCCTCTACATAGCTAAAGTTGTATGCCATGTCATATAGCTATTTTCATATCTATGATTGATTTTATTGTCATCATATAATCCCAGATAAGTATTTAGTGTACCCTAGCTCTATTTGCATATTTGGATATCTAGTATATTCACTTAGGGTGTTGATCTCTTCGGAGAACCAAGTCTTGTGTGTCTACCGAGATTAGGTGTTCACATAAGCAATTGGACTATGTCCACTTTTACAGGCCTGCGGGTAGTGGTAGCGGGTTATTGACTGTTAGAGGTTGAGGTCAATCGAGGTTGTAAACGTTATCGCAATTAGTGGATTCGAAGTTCGTGTGTGGCGCACATAATAGCCCATGGTTTTTCCCAGTTTGGTTTTTCACCTAAAAATCTAGTGTCATTTATAATTCTGCACTTATTACACTTGATTTATTATATTGACTATATTGGGGTTATTTCCGTAATATTGACTAATCGCGAAAATTGGGTAATAGCCACCCCCCCTCCTCTAGATAATTTTATACACACCGTTGCACATTATATTTAGTTTCAGTACGCATCTAGAACATACTCTATATTCAGGATTGAAATTATTGTGTTGATTGATTGAGTGTTGTATTGAGATCATATTGATTCTATTATTTAATTTACAGGAAGTTGTAAGGATTCCCGTTGTTTTTAATTGGCTTATTTCGTGATCAAACCATATGTGGGGGTTCTTTGTAAGGGTAGCCTAAGTATCGGTCTTCTTGTTCGAAGCCCTTTGAAGACCTCGTGTTGATAAGCACCGAAGGTAAATTTCTATGTGCTTACTTTTCTTTGAAGAGATTTAGAAGCACACACACACTAAACATTCATTGCATATGTGTGCATTCTCTTCATTTGTCACAATTCACACTTGCACTTATTTATTATATTTTGTTGTGTGTTATTGTGTCTTGTTGTTGTGTTAATTCGTTTCCCGATAACTTTCGGAAACGTCCGCGCATGCACGAGAATGTGCTTTGTTTAGCGCGAGGACCGCCTATGGAGAATGCCCTTGGCTTCTCCTTGGTTTTCACCTTTCTAGGTGATCGGCGGTTATGATCGGCGGCCTGGCCGCCGAATTAAACCGCCGTTTCAGTCCAGATTGGTCTGAAGCTTTTCTGCGGTTAATATCGGCGGTCACGACCGCCGTTCGAAACCGCCGTTTCAAGACCTGATTGATTTATCTCTCGGTCTAATTCGGCGGTTGAAACGGCGGGCATTAAACCGCCGTTCGAAACCGCCGTTCATACCTGGTCGATTTTGATCTCTCTGTTCTGTTTCGGCGGTTGGAATCGGCGGTCACGAAACCGCCGAATGACCCGCCGTTTTTGCTCTGTTCTTCACGAGCTCAGTTCGGCGGTCATTAACGGCGGCCTGGCCGCCGATTGAAACCGCCGATTGGCGCGTTTCTTTGAAACTTACTTAAACGACCACACTTTGATTTGGCACCCTATATATATGCCACTTTGACTTTAGGTCAATTAAGAGAGTTCATATTCAGAATTCATACTTAGGATATTTTTCAAAGAGAAGAAAAATTCCAAGAACTCCATTCTTGATTCTCAAACACTTTTCATGATCATCAATCATCATCTAGCATCATCTTAGATCATCTAGATGTCATCTAGCATGGAATCTTCATCATACTTTGCTTGGTAAGCTTTTCACTAATATCTTACATGTTTTGTGTTTCTCTTATCTAGCAATCTCAATTAATTACTTGTTTGTTATTTTGTATGCTTTAGATACAATATTGAGATGAGTATGATGTATGTTTGAGATTTTATATTGTGCTTGCATATTAGGTTTTGTGCTTAATATTGATTAGCTAAACTAATTGACATGTCATTTAGTTTTGATATCTAGGATTATACTTAATTGCATATTAATCATCTTAGATAAGCATATAGGGTTTCCCTTGCTCTATGTTGCATTTTGGATATTCACATATATTCACTTAGGGTTGTATTCTCTTCAAAGAGAAAGTAAGTCTTGTGTGTAGCATCCGGGATTAGGTTGCTTAGAACGCAAGCAAATTGGACTAGGTTCACTCATACCGGGATTAGGTAGGTGTGTGATTACTTCCGGGATTAGGTTGTAATCGTTTGCACATTTAGTGGATTCGAGGTTCGAGTGTGGCTTACTTACATAGCCCGTGGTTTTTCCCGTGAGGGTTTCCACGTAAAAACCAAGTGTTGTTTTAATTTCCGCACCATATTACAATTGCTTGGTTATATTATCTTGAGGGCATTTTCGTAATTTTGACTAACACGAAAAAATTGGGTAAAAAGCGTAAAATCTATTCACCCCCCCTCTAGATAGCTTTATACACACCGTGCTATTATTTGTTTCAATTGGTATCAGAGCGGGTTCCTAGACATACATAGGTGATCCTTGCTTATTTTGGTGTGTTTTGCATTTTGTGTGATTTTTTGATTTATTCATACATTTTGCATTCATCTCATTTGCATTCATCCAAACACTATGAGTGGTTTCGGGATGAGCAAAGAGGGAGCGTCGAGCGTGAGGCCACCGTTGCTCACCGGCGATAATTACTCCTCATGGAAGGGGAAGATGGAAGCATACATATGCCAAATCCATGATAGGGCATGGATGGCGGTTGAAGATGGATATGCTCCACCTATGATGACTTCTACGGATGGAGGAGAAGAAGTTCTCAAGCCTAAGGCACAGTGGAGTCCTCAAGAATTTATTGACTCCATGTGGAACAACAAGGCTATTCATGCCATCCGATGTGCAGTGAGTGAAAATCAGTACAAACTGATTCAAATTACTAGGATTGCTAAAGAGGCATGGGACATCCTAGAAGTTGCACATGAAGGCACCGAGGTTGTCAAGGACTCAAAGCTTCAAGTCCTTCAAACTCGGTTTGAGACCATTAGGATGGAAGAGCACGAGCACTTCAATGACTTCCAAGTGAGACTAATGGACATTGTGAACCAAAGTCACCAACTTGGTGATCCTTACTCGGATAGAAGAATCAAGCAAAAGATCATGCGATCACTTCCCGAGAGGTTCGAACCCAAAGTGACGGCTTTAGAAGAAAATGACACTTACAAGGAAATGAAGCCGAGTGAAGTCATTGGAAGACTTCTAGCCTATGAATCAAGAAAGGCTACCACATCTCCTCCTAAGAAGAAAAAGGATATTGCCTTGAAGACATCCAAGATGGAAGAGGAGGAGGATGACTCATATGAAGACATGGCACTCATTGCCAAAGGATTCAAGAAGTTCTTGAATCTTCAAAAGAGTGATTATGGCTCAAAGGGGAATGACTTCAAGAAGAAGAAGTCCACTATTAAGAATGTCAAGCCATATCATGAGATGTCTTCAAGAGAGAAGATTCAATGCTACGAATGTGGAGGATTCGGGCATATCTCCAAGGAATGTGCTAACTTGGAAGATGAAAGAGAGGAGGTCGCCACTTCAAGTAATAGTGATGAAGAGATTGTGGCAAAATTCTTGGCATTAGGTTGCTCTCACAAGCGGGACAACAAAGTGAAAGTTGTTGAAGGAAGTCCCTCAAGCTTGAATGATTGTGAGAACAACTATTTTGCCTTTCCGATCTCCTACAATGAAGAAGAGAATGAGAGTCAAGAAGAAAGTGACTCTAATAAAGACGACTCTTCATCTAACTCCTCACATGGATATGTGAAGAAAAAGGTTCTAGATAAACACCTCACTGAGTTTAAAAGCTTAGCAATGAAGACCAAGGAAAAGATACGAAGATTGAGAGAAGAGAATCTAGACCTTGAAGCTCATGTTGACCACTTAAGTGAACAAGTGGATAGATCCAAGAATATTGAAGATAAGCTAAGAAAGGAGTTAGACTTATCTAAGAGGAATGAAGAAGAATTAAAAAGAGAGCTTGAAGAGGCTAAAGGATCAAGGACTAGGATAGTTTCTAGCACCGAAAAACTTGACCACATGTTAAGTGTTGGAAAGAGTCCGTGTGATAAGAGAGGTCTTGGGTTTGAAGATAGTAAGGAGTCCTCCACTCCTAACAAGACCATGTTTGTCAAAAGCTTGAGCTACAAAGAAGATTCACCGGTGCAAACTCCTAGGAAGAAGATTGAGCTAGGACAATGCTCTCATAGTGCACAAGTGAAGGTAGCTCCAAGAAGACAACCTCAAGCTCAACCTACAAGAGTTCCTCATGCTAACTTCCCTCAAACTCAAATCCATCAAGGGAAGAGACCAATCATGCAAACTCAACCGTGGAAGCAACCAAGTCTTGGTCAACAACAAAGAAGGAGAAATCCTATCCAACAACCAAGACAACCACAAAGACATGGGAAGGCTCCTATACATGCACAAGGACATGGTATGATTCCTAACTTTGTCCCTACATGTCATTTTTGTGGTGTTGATGGTCATATTAGACCAAAGTGCTTTCGTTACATTAAAATGTGTAGAGTTAAAAGCATGATTGAGAAAAAGAAAGCTAGAGCTAGAATGCATACTCATAGGAAGGAAGAAATTCATTTACATGATCCTATGACATCTAGATCTCTAGAACAATTGACCACTAGGAAGAAAAATGTCACACCTATGTGGATAAGGAAAAATGAACCCGCTTGCTACGAGACTATCAAGTCTCAAATAGGTTCATCCAAGCCAAATGGACTTGGGAGGTCTATAGGACCTCATGACCTTCATTGTTGAAGGTTGATGATTGACCCCATATGGGGAACTCAAGCAAAGAGAGCTATTTTGCATTCTTGTATCTTGCAAAAAATTTGAAATATCTTATGCCTCTTCTTTTAATTGCTTGAGTAAGCTTGGTTGTACATATGTATATATGTTTTAAAATTCCATAAGTGTGAACCTTGCTTGTCTACAATCCATGTCATATTTATGTTCAAACATGCATTTTTGGACTAGGAGATTTACATTGGAAGTATGATTTGAATGACCTATGATTATCTCCATGACATGATGATTCTTTAATAACATGCTAATGTCAAATGAAAAAGCATGAAATTCATATAACATGCTCACATGAAAAGCATGAATTGATGATTGCATATTCTTAAAAATGCAAAACTTGTGTGAAAACTTATGAGACTCAAAATGAATAAAGGATCTTGTATCCATTCAAAGGAATTTACATTCCAAATGTCTCTCTTTCTTTATTAGTTGAACATGGTTACTATCATACGGATAATTTTATCCGGAAAAATCAAGTAGGGTGCAAAGTCGCTCATGCCATGTTTCGCTTATAAAGTTGGATATAGTTGCTCTTAAATTGAAATCAATAATCTCTATATCCTTGCTTTTCCCATGACATTGGTGAAATTGGTTTGAATTCTTATTAGAAACCTTTGTCATTTGCTTTGCCAAATACCATTGTATTTTGGACTTGAATGCTATATGTCTTGTATGCAAAGCATGTTGAATTCACACATTTTCTCAAAATAAATCTCCTTGTTTCTCTCAAATTAATTGAAGTGCATAAAGTGACTTATATGTATATGCATATCTTGCATGCTTCTATCTCTCGTTGCTATGAGTGACCCAATTGGGGACTACTCCTTTGCCTATATCATGACAAAAAGGGGGAGTAGGATATGGTAAGGGGAGGTGCAAAATATAGAAGCTTTTGTGCACTTTGGGGAAAACATACATTGAGGGGGAGTAACCCGTTGAGGGGGAGCATTGCATTTATCATACATTGCATACATTTGGTAATGTTGTGCCTAAATTCTACAAATGCAAATGCTTGGTATTGTTCTCACATGATTAATCTCACACTTTTCTTGTATTAGAAATGTTAGAAACTCTTTTCAGGGATTGATTATTCTACAAGAGAATTGAAGACTTCAAGTTGCATTATCTTATCTCTTTGTATTGTAGAATATCATTATAGTCCCGTAGTTTCTATTTTTTTTGTGAGGAATCATTGTGAGTGATGGTTTTGTCACGAAATAGCCAAAGGGGGAGATTGTAAGGATTCCCGTTGTTTTTAATTGGCTTATTTCGTGATCAAACCATATGTGGGGGTTCTTTGTAAGGGTAGCCTAAGTATCGGTCTTCTTGTTCGAAGCCCTTTGAAGACCTCGTGTTGATAAGCACCGAAGGTAAATTTCTATGTGCTTACTTTTCTTTGAAGAGATTTAGAAGCACACACACACTAAACATTCATTGCATATGTGTGCATTCTCTTCATTTGTCACAATTCACACTTGCACTTATTTATTATATTTTGTTGTGTGTTATTGTGTCTTGTTGTTGTGTTAATTCGTTTCCCGATAACTTTCGGAAACGTCCGCGCATGCACGAGAATGTGCTTGGTTTAGCGCGAGGACCGCCTATGGAGAATGCCCTTGGCTTCTCCTTGGTTTTCACCTTTCTAGGTGATCGGCGGCCTGGCCGCCGAATTAAACCGCCGTTTCAGTCCAGATTGGTCTGAAGCTTTTCTGCGGTTAATATCGGCGGTCACGACCGCCGTTCGAAACCGCCGTTTCAAGACCTGATTGATTTATCTCTCGGTCTAATTCGGCGGTTGAAACGGCGGGCATTAAACCGCCGTTCGAAACCGCCGTTCATACCTGGTCGATTTTGATCTCTCTGTTCTGTTTCGGCGGTTGGAATCGGCGGTCACGAAACCGCCGAATGACCCGCCGTTTTTGCTCTGTTCTTCACGAGCTCAGTTCGGCGGTCATTAACGGCGGCCTGGCCGCCGATTGAAACCGCCGATTGGCGCGTTTCTTTGAAACTTACTTAAACGACCACACTTTGATTTGGCACCCTATATATATGCCACTTTGACTTTAGGTCAATTAAGAGAGTTCATATTCAGAATTCATACTTAGGATATTTTTCAAAGAGAAGAAAAATTCCAAGAACTCCATTCTTGATTCTCAAACACTTTTCATGATCATCAATCATCATCTAGCATCATCTTAGATCATCTAGATGTCATCTAGCATGGAATCTTCATCATACTTTGCTTGGTAAGCTTTTCACTAATATCTTACATGTTTTGTGTTTCTCTTATCTAGCAATCTCAATTAATTACTTGTTTGTTATTTTGTATGCTTTAGATACAATATTGAGATGAGTATGATGTATGTTTGAGATTTTATATTGTGCTTGCATATTAGGTTTTGTGCTTAATATTGATTAGCTAAACTAATTGACATGTCATTTAGTTTTGATATCTAGGATTATACTTAATTGCATATTAATCATCTTAGATAAGCATATAGGGTTTCCCTTGCTCTATGTTGCATTTTGGATATTCACATATATTCACTTAGGGTTGTATTCTCTTCAAAGAGAAAGTAAGTCTTGTGTGTAGCATCCGGGATTAGGTTGCTTAGAACGCAAGCAAATTGGACTAGGTTCACTCATACCGGGATTAGGTAGGTGTGTGATTACTTCCGGGATTAGGTTGTAATCGTTTGCACATTTAGTGGATTCGAGGTTCGAGTGTGGCTTACTTACATAGCCCGTGGTTTTTCCTGTGAGGGTTTCCACGTAAAAACCAAGTGTTGTTTTAATTTCCGCACCATATTACAATTGCTTGGTTATATTATCTTGAGGGCATTTTCGTAATTTTGACTAACACGAAAAAATTGGGTAAAAAGCGTAAAATCTATTCACCCCCCCTCTAGATAGCTTTATACACACCGTGCTATTATTTGTTTCAGAAGTAAAGAATGAAATCATTACCCTTGCTTTTAAAAGAATAGAAGTCGAGAGAAAGATAAGATAGAGATGGAGGTAACGATTAGCGTCAATAATTCATTTAAAATAAAAAATAAAAAATTAATCAAATCATTACTTTATATATGTAATTAAATAATTATATAATATAAAAATAATAAATTAATGAAATCGTTACTTTATATATAATTAAATAATCAAAAGGGTTTAAAATATTGCCCATAAAATTCTTTATGGGTGTTGTTGTATGTGTGATTTCGCCAAGTAGACACGTCATCAAAGGAATCAATAAATGGTGGGGAAGACGTTGCCACGTCACTCGTTGACCAAGTCAAAAGAGAAAAGTGGACCAGACAGCGTGTCAAACAAATCCCAAGTCAATAAATCAAAAATATGGTCGCCAGATCAAGGTATGTACCCGCCAGGGGTAAAACGCGGTCGCCGAAGGGTGGTACCCGAAGGTGAAGGTACTCGCCACATCAGCTTACTAGGTACAAACCGACTCGGCAGAAACACAGAAATAAACCCTAAACTTCCGGAAGACCCCTGACAACGAAGAATCATAGAAGGAAAGGGTAGGAAACATATCCTAATCCGTTGCAACACAGGATTCCTAGTACAAATCAAAGAGGAAATCCTATCACAAACACAGCAAAAATCAAGGGGAAACCCTAAATATCATGTATAAATAGAACCATCTATCCCACGAGGAAGGGGTTCGAAAATAGAGAGAGAGAGAAATCAATTATTCGAGAGACTTGAGTGTGTAATCAAACAGTAAAATCATAGTATTATCTTCTGCCCTCTGGGGCGCCGTGGTTTTTTCCCATTCAAGGGTTTTTCCACGTAAAACCTGTCTCTTACATGCATTGTTTTCTTTATTGTTTATTATTCGTTTTGGTATAATTATTGGCCACGTAATAATCCAAATTTCACCGTCAACAGGTGTCATGTCACAGATGACTACAACTTTATGTTAGATTTTGATAGAATAGATGCCAACGAACAATGTTTTATCGAAATAGTGGTTTTGGAACAATTTAAATAGTGAATGACCTTTTTGGGACTTCACCGACCAATTAATGGTGTCTAGTGCTATTTTCTCTAAATAATAATATAATTAAAATCTTTGATTTAAACAAACAAATAATAGAACTACAGTCTTTGATTTCAATAAACAAACGAAGCAACATAATGACGTCGGAGCAAGCACAAAAAAAAAAAAAAAACCTGGTGAGATGTAACGGAGATGACGGAACAGAGACAACGTGCAGCAAAAAAGGAAGCAGCGATGACTGATGAACGGAGATGAGAAATGGCGAAGACATGTGCAGCGGTGGTTGATGTGTGATAGAGGAAATGGTGAGCGGCTAAATGAGAGAAAAAGAGATTTAGGGTCTGAGGGTTTCAAGATTCAATTTATAATTGGTGTGAAATTTACATAAATGCCATTAAAACTAAAATTACATATTTACCCCTACTAATCATGTCAACCGGTGACCCATTAACCAAACTTGAACACGACACGATTATTAAACGGGTTAAACGGGTTGACACGTTTAGTGACACGATCGGTTTAAGCTCAACTCAAACCCGTAATAATCTTGTTCGTGTCGTGTCAACCCGTCGTGTCGTAACCCATATTGCCACCCTTAATTTATAGGGTGACCTAGTGGTGGTAGGTGAGGTATATCCCCTTAGGTGGGAAAGGCTTGATCTGATCCCCACCGTTCCTTTGAATAAGGTGTACAAGTGGTATATTTTGGAGGGACGTGATTGTTCCACATGTTCTCCCTTGATGATTAGGTGCTTCAGTGGATAGGTGAGAACCCTAGTTTCTAGGCTAATGGGTGGCCAAAGGATCCTCACCGTCCCAATGGACCGGGTCCATGGATGGCACATGTAAGTTCCTCAATTTTGATTGGTTTATTTCATGACAAACCACATTTGGGGATGAGTTTGTAATGGGTAGCTTAGGTTCTTGATGGTAAGCGTCCAACCGTCTCCGTGACTTCAAAAGCGAAAGGTAAATCACTTGACTTACCTCTTGAAGAGATTTAGTTGCACCTACACACTTTCATATTGCATTTCTATGATTGCATTTGTGTTTCTCTTATTTGTATGCATTTATGTTTAATCATCACACTCTTGTATTTTCATATCTTGAATACTTTTGTGTGTCACATGCTTGGTGATTATTCATGATGTTATCCATTCCCATGCATGTTATTTATGCACTTCACACTTGCACAAAATTCATATAGTTTAGGTGTGTTTGAGAGCCCGAGAAAAGAGTTTTTAACTCTTACCGCGGTGCAAGTCGTTCCCCATGCACCTGCTTATACCGCGGCACCCACAGCGGTAAAAACCAATGGGTTTCAAGCATAAGGTACCGCAGTCGGGACACCTTGCCTCCATGGCAATCCCAACCGCGAAGCTCTCCAAGGCTTCCACGCCGTGCATACCGTGGTCGGGACACCTTGTCAGTACCGCAGCACTCACAACGATTTTGATGAGTTTTTGACAGCTTTGTTCAAAACGATGTCACTTCAGCTAGGGCTTGATATATATATTCCTTGTTCCCTTCTTGGCCGAATTAGAGCTCATATTTCACATTGTTAGAGAAAGATTACTCCTAGAGAGAGAGAGAGAGAGAGAGAGAGAGAGAGAGAGAGTTCCCAAGAACTCACATTTACTCAACCAAACACTTTCCCATGAGCATCTAGCTTCATCCTAGCATCATTCAAGCATGAGTTCTCTTGTTTTCTTTGACTAGATAATTTCTACATGTCCTAGTTTCTCTTGTTTCATTCTTATGACATGTTTGCCTAGGTTTAGCATTTATTTGTTAATTAAATGCATGTCTCCTTACTAAATGTTATTTTTAACATGTTTGAGACTTTGAATATTGGTTGAGTGTGGTTTTCTTTGATAGCTTGCATTTATGACCATTTTGCCCTCTAACTAAGTCTCTATACTTTTCATTTAGACATTGTTGATTATGACTCCTTGATTGCATTTCTTGATTGCATTTATTGTCCTTGCCATGTTTGATGACAACTTATGTTGATTGGCTTTTTGTGTGATGACTAGATTTTAGGTTTTCTATATATATCTAGTTAGGTCTTTGTTGTGTGTACAAATTCGCCAAACAGGACACGTCATCATAAAAGCCAATAAGTGCTGAAAAGAGGGATGCCACGTCACTCGTTGACCAAGTCAAAGGGGAAAAACATGGATCAGTTAATAGGTCAAGGGTGTAGTCGCCAGAATCAAATATATACTCGCCAAAGTCAGAAATGTAGTCGCCAAAGGATAAAACCCAGAAGCAGGGGTGTTCGCTGCATCAGCCTATTGAGCATGAACCAACCCCGCAGAAGCACAATGGTAAAACCCCCACTCACGGAAAACCCTCTACACTAAGGAATCTTAGAATAAAGAGGCAGGAAAGCCTATCCTAATCCGGAACAACATGGGATTCCCAATACAAGTCCAAGAGGAAGTCCTACTACAAACACGCCTAAAATCAAGGGGAAACCCTAAATATCATGTATAAATAGTTACACCTATCCCACGAGGAAGGGGTCGAGAAAAACCAAAAGAGAAAGAAAGCAAGAATTCGAGAGATTTGAGTGTGTAACAAAACCAAGTAATTCAGTGATATTTTCCTGTCCTCCGGGATGCCGTGGTTTTTTCCCATTCAAGGGTTTTCCACGTAAATTTGTCTTTTGCATGTTCTAATTTTCTTTCTTGTTTGACGTTTGTTTTGATTTAGTTATTGACTCTGTGATAATCCAAAAATCACTGTCAACAATTGGCGCTAGAAGGAGGGGTAATTTGAACAAGAACTTCGAAGAACCCTTGTGACTTAAAAACATGAACAGCGACAAGGAAGGCAACTCCAGTGGAGATCAGATTGTTGAAATAACTGCGCCAACAGGCGATGGAGCAGCGACGATCGGAGAACAATCTACGGCAACGCCAGGAGCTAGGACAACAAACCCAGAAACTCTGCAGCACTTTCAAACTGCGTTGATGAATCTGATCAGTGAGGCTAACAAAATAGGACTCTCACTTCCCATAGGCCCGGGAGTCTCCTCTCCCTACGAATTAACCACACCTGGAATCCATCCACCTGGGAGATTACGGTCAGAAGTCCACATTGCCACCGCCGACACTCGAGTGAGGCAGACCCCCGAAGAACCTCCCCAGGATAACCCTGAAGGTTTCGAGGAAAGAAGATATAGAAAGGGAAAAGCTGTGATGAACGACGAATCCCTGGAAATACAAAATCATGGGCAGATACATGGGACAAATTCTAATGACACGCATCAAAGGAGACGGCGGAGACACCGCTCTATCTCATCTGAAGACAGAAGTCCCCGACAAAGAAGAGAATTACCATCCAAAAGGGTACGGCGAAGAAGATCTGAAAGCGCAGATGATCAGATTGTCAGGAATCCGAATGATAAAGATGACTATGGGAGAATGACAATCAAGAGCAGACTCGACCCAGCAGGAGAACCAACTGGCCATCGAGATGTTATCTTACAAGAGTTGTCAAGAAAGGTTTCAGCAATGGCGTGGAGGTATGGTCGCAACGTATCTTCAGATGACGAATCAAAGAGTCCATTCGTCGATCACATTGCTCGCACCCAGTTTCCAGATAGTTTCAGAATGCCGACCATTGAACAGTATAAAGAAAACAGGGATCCGAAGGAGCATGTTCGCCGATTCCATAATATTATGGCCCAGTATTCATCCAATGACGGACTGCTATGTCTCACCTTCCCACAGACATTCGGCGACCTCGCCTCTAGATGGTTTGGAAGACTTCCACCCGGAAGTATAAGCAGTTTCTCAAAACTCAGCAAAGCGTTCATAAGACAATTCATGGGGAGCGTGCAGAGAAGGAAGTCACTCGCCCATCTATCGAATCTAAAGCAGAAGCGCAATGAGTCGATCAAGAAGTATCTAGCAAGATTCGGGAAAGAGGTTGCCCAAATTGAGGATGCCAATGACGTAGCTGTTATTGCCGCTTTCACCAATGGGTTGCAAAGTGGGAGACTATCCTTTGATCTGCGAAGGGATAGGCCAAAAACTTACGAGGAGATGATGGAAATAGCCGGTGATTATGCATTGGCAGAAGAGGAAGAAGTAGCACAAGGGGGTAGCTACGTACATGGCCATAAGCCTGACTCAAAGTCGGAACATAAGGACAACAAGAAGACACAGTCGCGTGATCGCCAGGGAGACGAAAGAGGCTAAAAGGGACATCCAAGGGAAAGCAAAGGAAACGCTCGATCCAGCAGGTTTCAAGGAAGGTACAACCGTTACACCCCCTTAACTGCGACCAAGAGGAAATACTTTCTGTGGTAGAAGACAAAGGACTCGCCAAATACCCTCGGCAACAATCAGCTAACGCCAAGAGAGATACAACCAAGTACTGCCGATTTCATAAAGATCATGGGCATGAAACTTCAAAGTGTTTCCAGTTACGTGATCATATTGAGAGCTTGATCAGGGACAGGCACCTGAAAGATTTTACGTTGAAAAGCGATAAGCAAGGTGGTCGCCAAGATAACCACCAAGGGATCGGGCAGGAAAGGAGGAGTCCAAGGAGGAACAGCCCTAACGCCGCTATAAACACGATCTTTGGCGGGCCCCATACTAGGAGAAGCAATCGAGAAAGGATGTCAGAAGTCCGAGAAGTAATGCATGACAGCAGAAATATGGAGATTAATTCTGTGCAGAGGAACCCCAAGAAAGGAAGGGAAGGACATGACCCCATAACATTTACGGCGGAAGACTTCGACGGAATCGATGTAAAGCCTAATGATGCAATTGTAGTGGGAGTTCAAATTGCACACAGGGATGTCCTTCGGGTAATGATTGATAACGGAAGTTCAACAGATATTCTAAGTGCTAGAGTATACGATGAGCTGCGACTGGATAGGAAGGATCTAGAACCTTTCCATGTACCGCTGAAAGGTTTCGGGGGTGCAGAAGTAAGATCTTTAGGAACTGTAAAACTGCCGGTGAGGTTCGGTACGGCGCCATGCAGGCGAACAATCCTGTTGGATTTCGTTGTAGTCGACATCCATAATTGGCCATATAATGCTTTGCTTGGCAGACCTTTTCTTAACAAAGCCCGAGCTGTCACTTCAACCCACGCCTTGAAGGTAAAATTCCCCACATAATTTGGAGTCGGGGAACTGAAAGGGTCACAAGAGATGGCTCACCGCGCTAACCTTTCAATCTTTAAAGATAAAGCGGGAATGGAGACCTTAAACATATTCGAAGTGAATAAGGAGGCACAGGAAGAAAATTTGGAAGCATTCGAATTGGACCCAAGGGACAAAGCAAGCAGAGAGAAGGAAGAGCCAACTGAGTCCATTATTCTGGATGAAGCAGAATCGAATAAAACAGTCAGGATTGGAGCCAGGTTGGCTGAACGAGTCAAGAGAGATGTAACAAGCCTGCTGAAAGAGTATAAGGGGATATTCGCTTGAAGCCATGAGGACATGCCGGGAATTGATAGAAGTGTTATTTCACACAACCTGGTTGTGAACGAAAAATGCAAACTAGTGGTGCAAAAAAGGAGAAGCTTCAACCCAGAGAGAAGTGCGGCGATAAAAGAGGAGGTATCCAAGTTGCTCGCCGCAGGGTCCATCAGGGAAGTTAAGTACCCAGAATGGGTGGCGAATGTAGTTCTAGTGAAGAAGAAGAATAATCAATGGAGGATGTGCGTCGATTTCACCGACCTAAACAAGGCCTGCCCCAAGGACAGCTTCCCGCTACCAAGAATTGACCAGTTGGTCGATGCAACGGCAGGACATGAGACATTGAGCTTCATGGATGCTTACTCGGGCTATAACCAGATAAAAATGCATGCGCCTGATGAGGAAAATACGGCATTCACCACAGACCAAGGGTTATACTGTTACACAGTCATGCCGTTTGGCCTGAAAAATGTTGGAGCAACTTACCAGCGTTTAGTCAACAAGATGTTCGCCAGACAAATAGGAAGAAATATGGAGGTCTACGTTGATGATATGCTAACAAAAAGTATCACATCAGATAAACATATAGATGACCTGAGGGAAACATTTGATGTGTTGGTAAAGTACAGAATGAAGTTGAACCCCGCAAAATGCGTGTTCGGCGTACCATCAGGAAGATTTCTCGGGTATCAAGTACATCAAAGAGGAATCGAAGTGAACCCGGAGAAAATCCAAGCATTAGCAGAAATGGTTTCGCCAAGAACTTTGAAGGACGTCCAAAGGCTCACAGGGTGCCTGGCATCGCTGAGCAGGTTCATAGCTAAATCGACAGACCGATGCCTACCATTTTTTGAAGCTTTAAAGAAAGGAAAGGGAGTCGAGTGGAACGAAGATTGTGAAAGAGCTTTCCAGGCCCTGAAAGATTACCTTGGGAAGGCACCGCTACTGTCAAAACCAGAAACAGGAGAGACGCTGTATATGTATTTGTCCGTTTCTGAAGCAGCCACAAGTTTCGTGCTGGTAAAACAGGAAGATGGAATCCATAGACCAATATACTACACCAGCAAGGCATTGTTACCAGCCGAAACCAGGTACTCACCGGCTGAAAAAATGGCACTCGCTTTAATCACAGCAGCAAGGAAGTTAATGCCATATTTCCAGGCTCATAAAATCGGAGTATACACCAATTGCCCACTGAAACTAATTCTGCAGAAACCAGAAGTATCCGGTCGATTAACGAAGTGGGCGATCGAGTTAAGTGAATTCGATGTAGGGTATCTGCCAAGGACGGCAATTAAAGCCCAAGCAGTGGCAGACTTTGTAGCAGAGTTCACCGAGCCAAGTGTAGAAGTGGCAAGAATGATGGTGAAGCAAAATAAGAGAGTGTTCAAATGGCAACTCCGCGTTGACGGGTCGTCAAACACGCACGGCAGCGGGGCAGGGGTAGTAGTGTTAACCCCGGAAGGAGATTCAGTCGAATGTGCCTTGCGTTTTGACTTCAAAGCTACTAACAATCAAGCTGAGTATGAGGCACTCATAGCAGGTTTAAAAGTTTGCACAGTCCTAGGAGCAGATGAGGTAGAAATCTTCAGCGACTCTCAAGTTGTTGTCAATCAGGTATTAGATGAATACCAGGCAAGAGATGAAAGCATGATCACCTACCTAGAATTAGCGAGAGAGCTACTGGAAAGATTTAAAGAATACAGAATTATTCATATCCCCAGAGAAGAAAACGAGCAGGCTGATGCCTTAGCCAAGCTAGCATCCACCACAATCAACATCTGGCCCAAAACTATCTCTATGATCCGCCTATTGCAGCCAAGTATAGTAAAAACAAAGGAAGTTGGGGCAATCTTTGGCGAGAGAAACAGCCGGATCACACCCATCAAAGAGTACCTCGTCAATGATGTACTCCCAAGTGATCCATTAGAAGCAAGACGATTGAAGTACAGAGCTACGAGATATTCAATACTCAATGGAGAACTGTACAAAAGGGGGTACTCAAGAGCACTGCAGAGATGTGTCGGGTCTGAAGAAGCAGAAGGTATCCTGAGAAGCATACATAGTGGGAATTGTGGGAATCACACTGGGGGTGTCAGCCTAGCCCACAAAACATTAAGGCAGGGTTTTTACTGGCCAACACTATTCACCGACGCCAAAAGAGTGGCAGCGAGATGTGAGGCATGTCAAAAGATTGCCAACAACATTCGCCAACCACCTGAACTCTTGCAGAGTATTACCTCGCCTTGGCCGTTCGCCATATGGGGAATTGACTTGATCGGCCCAATGCCAACAGCAACTGGAGGAGCGAAGCATGCTGTAGTAGTTGTAGATTATTTTACAAAATTGGTAGAAGCCGAACCATTGGTACATATAACAGAAGCCAATACTATAAGCTTTGTGAAGAAAAATATCCTGTACAGATTCGGGATACCCAACACCATCATCACTGACAATGGGACCCAATTCGACGGAAACAAATTCATGGAGCTATGTGACAAGTATGGTATCAACAACTACTATGCCTCCCCAGCGCACCCGCAGACAAACGGCCAAACTGAAGCAGTGAACAAGATCATAAAACACAACCTGAAAGCCAAATTGGCAGCAAAAAAGGGAAGCTGGGCAGAGAAATTACCACAGGTACTTTGGGCATATCGAACCACAGAAAGAGGTTCAACAGGTGAGACCCCATATTCCATGGCTTATGGAGCTGAAGCAGTCATCCCCGTAGAGACGTCTTTCTCTTCACCAAGAGTACAACTCTTTCAACCCGAACTCAATGTTGATATGTTAAAATGCGGTCTGGATGAATTAGAAGAGAGAAGAGAACGTGCACAGATAAGAAACACTGCATACCAACAAAGGGTAGCCAGGTATTACAATTCACATGTGCGTGAAAGGAGGTTTGCACTCGGCGACTTGGTGCTGAAAATGGTGAACCCAGGAACTAGAGACAAGGCTGCAGGATCACTCGCAGACAAATGGGAAGGGCCTTATCAAATCACGGGCATAGCTGGCCACGGGACATATCGCATCACTCGAGAAGGTTTCGGCGAACTACCTCGGCCATGCAATGCGCAGTACCTGAAGATATATTACCCTTAACTTTTTTATTATCTCTAAAGATTTAGTTCACAGTTTTTTATTCATAGGCAGTTTCCGTTTTAGCATTTTTTCTATGCTACTGTTTTGACAAAAGTTGCAGGAACTATCCAAATAAAGAGTAATTTATTACTGAGAATTCGTGACTTGACTCGCCAGTTACAAAGGGCATTCGCCGTCTTATATCAATACCATTGCGTAAAGACGAGTTTCGTGCTCGCAGCAATGAGAATAAGTGGTGACCCAACGAAACTAAAGCAAGCCAAAAGCGATTACGTCGCCATAGCCCAAGCTACAGAAATTGGGGATCGCCACTACTAGGAGAATAAGATCTCCAGAGAAAAACTTGGTGTGGGCAAATACGCCCTGAACAAGCACCAAGTACGCCAGAACTCAGCAATGGCAGCTGAATAAATAAAAGCATGTTAAAAACTTGGTGTATGGTCGGATACGTCCTGACAAACACTGAGTACGCCAAAATCCAGCAATGGCAGCTGAATACAACAAAATATGCTAAAAACTTAGTAAAACACTGAGTACGCCAAAATCCAGCAATGGCAGCTGAATAAAAACTTAGTAAAACACTGAGTACCCCAAAATCCAGCAATGGCAGCTGAATACAACAAAAATGCTACAAAGTGAAGTACTGAGCAAAAATTCAGCGAATAGCAGCTGAATACACAAAAATATGCTAAAAACTTGGTGAAATACTGAGTAAGCCGAAAAGTCAGCAAATGCAGTTGAACAAAGAAAAAGTTTATAACTTTTAATAAATAAAGTCATTTACAATTAAAGAATTAAGAATGAAGATACAAAAAGAGAAACTGAAGATATAAAGATTTACAATCCTTCAGCATGAAAGACACAAAAATTCAACTAGCTGCAGGAGGGCCCTCGCTATCTTCCTCATCTTCGATCTCCTCGTCTGAAGGCTAGGTAACTTCCTCATCCCCTTCTGGCATAAAAGGCTTATAATCCCTTCCAGCAACAGGACCCAAGTCAGGCTCAGCGCCAGAACCAGAAAAGCTGCCCTTCTGACCCGAGTAGTAAGTATTGAAGACACGCTTACTGGGGATTTCTAAATGCATAGGGTGAGGTTCAGTCGTGTTGTAACGACAGTGGGCTTTCCAACGTTTTATCTGCTCTTTAATTGACTCCACCCCGCTGGCCATATGCTGTTGAAAAGACCGGTCGAAACGTTTCAGAGCCTTCTCATTTGAGTGATCCTTTATGGCGAAGAACTTCTTCGACTGCCTCATGCATTTTTCAAATTCATGCAATAAAAGCGCATCATAGGCAGGGGATCTCTTAAAACGATCAACCGCTTCAACCTCCAGCACAGCCTTGAGATCGTTCAGAATAACTTCATGCGAGGACAACTGGTTGCACAAGTCCAAAGCCTCACGCTCAGCTTTCTCTTTTGCCTCCTCAGCTAGTCGCTCAGCTTCAAAGCGTGCTGCGAGCGATTCTTTATTAACAGAAAGTTGCTCTCGCAGCAAACGCATCTCCTCCTCAGCAGCAACTAATTTCTCTTCAGCAGCCAGTTGGGCTGAGAGATAACCATCTGCGGATTCTCTCAATTGAGCAAGTTGCTGAGCATGGGCTTCCTCAGCAGAGAGTTTCTCAGCTGCCAAAAGGGGGGTTTGTTCTCGCAGGCGTCTCACGTCCTTTGAAAGAAAATTTCCTCGCCTATAATTATCAACCAACTCGGACAACATCTGAAAAGAAAAAATAGAAGTCAGGATACGTGCAAATAAAAAATACATGGGCAAAGCAAGAAGCCCACCAGAGAGTGGCAGTCGAAGAAAAATTCCATCTTCCTGTTGCAGGACCCTTTCTTCATCTGCTACCAATCCTCATCAACATAGACATTGTTGTTCATTATATATGAGCAGATTTCTACAGCCGTAAAATCTGAAAGGGAGACAGACCCGACTCCCTCACCAGCATTAGTTGGATCAATGGGAGGAGCTTCATGAGCGACACCGGAACCAGACGCAGTAGCCCCAGGCTGTCTCGACGACCCCGACTTATCAGTTGGCCCTGGTCGATCAGCTGACCCTGGCTGGCCAGCAAAAGAGGTGTCCGACTTATTCACGGCTGCCGGAGGAGGAGTTGAACCGGTTGGGGAAATGGTAGGAGCATCAAAATTGTTTACCCCCTCCGGAAGAGAAGGCTCCGTCAAATCTGGTCCCTCAACAGAAGCTCCAGGGACAGCCGTTTCAGCGGAAGGAGCCTCGGCGAGCACAGGGTCTTCAGCGACCTCATCATCTGAAGAAACAACATATTGCACGACCCTTGACGCCCGTTTCAGAGGTCGAGCAGCATGGTCAGGCGTACCCTCAGCCGGATGTTTGCCTCTACCGGTTCTGGGGGTCAAATCGCTTGAAGGATCCAAGGGAGTCTCAGGAACATCCGCGTCAAAAATGGGGATGTCACTAGCCACACTTGAAACCCCCACTTTCTCCTTTCCCTTACGACTGGAGGCACTCGCGGTGGCAGTCGCAGCGGGAGAAGTCGCAGCAGTACTCGCAGCAGGTGTACTCGCAGCAACCTCCGGGTGAACAGGGGATGCCCCCGACTCGACACGCCCCCCATCAACATCACCAACTTCCTCATCATCTGAGGGATCGCCACCATCCGGGCTAGCAACTCCCTCTTTAGCCAAACCAGCTGCTTGCCTTTTACTGGCAGCCTCAGAATTTTTAACTGCCCGAGCTTGCAGATCGCAAACTGTGTCAAAATCATGTACTGCAGAAACTCACCAAAAGTTAGCAAGTGGAGACAGGAAAACTATAATACTAAAAGAAAACAGGTAGAACTTACAGTGAGGAAGCCTGGCGGGTAGGCGCGGAAAAAGTCCCTGGGCGATCATTTTATCCTCGTCCAAAAGAAACGAGCGACCCCTTTCATTCAAAGGAAGGACAGCTGTAAGGATTCCCGTTTTGTTGATTGGCTTATTTCGTGGTCAAACCACATGTTGGAGTTTTGAATGTAAGGGTAGTCTAAGTGATTAGTGTTGAAGATCAAAGGCCCTTCCATGACCTCAAGATATAAGCACGCCAAAGGTATAATCTCTTGTGCTTGTTTTTCTTTGAAGAGATTTAGTAGCACATACACACTTAGCATTCTTGCTATGATTGCATACTTGCTTATTTTTATGTGCATCTCTTCACATGTCACTTTACACACTAGCACTTTGGTTGATATATCTTGTTGTGTGTATATGTGCCTTATAATTCATTTCCAGACATTGTTCGGAAACGTCCGCGCTTGCACTAATGAGTGCTTGGTTTCGCGCGAAGACCGCCTATGGAGAATGCCCTTGGCTTCTCCTTGGTTTTCACCATTGTTGGTGATCGGCGGTTATGATCGGCGGCCTGGCCGCCGAATGAAACCGCCGTTTCAGTCCAGATTGGTCTGAAGCAATTATGCGGTCAAGATCGGCGGTCACGACCGCCGTTCGAAACCGCCGTTCATACCTGATCGATTTTAATCCGTCGGGTTTGATTCGGCGGTTGTATCGGCAGTCACGAAACCGCCGAATGAAACCGCCGTTAATGCTCTGTTCTTCACGAGCTCAATTCGGCGGTCGTTATCGGCGGCCTGGCCACCGATTGAAACCGCCGAACGGTGCGTTTCAGGGGCAAAAGTGTCTTTTCACATGCCCAATTCTTGATGTCTATAAATATCTTATTTTCTCAATCTCTGATCAAGTTTCTTGAGCAATTAGAACCCTAAACTTTCAAGAGAGATTTTTGAGAAAAAATCAAATCAAGAACCCATCTTTAAACACTCAAATCAAATCCCTTTTGCATCAAATTTCATATTTGATCTTCTATGCCTTCATAGAATTGATCCATGCATGGTTTTGAATCATCACATCTTATTTGGTATTTTCTTCACTAATTTCATATTACTTTAGTGTTTTTCATATTAATACATCTCTTTAATTACTTGTATGCTTTTGATTATATGCTAGATACAAGTTAGAGATTATTTGTGATGAAAATGATTGAGTGTTGATTGTGATAGCTAATTAGGTTTTTGCTTAATCTTGATTAGCTAAGCTATTTGACATGTCATTTAGCAATTGATATCTAGGGTTGATTAAATTGATTATATCATCATCCTAGATAAGCATCTAAGGTTACCTAGCCTTGTTTGTTATTTGAATATTCATTTATATTCACATAGGTTGTTTCTCTTCATTGAGAAGTAAGTCTTGAGGCTAAGAGTGCTTAGGCCTCAAGCAAATTGGAATAGGGTTGCTAATAAAGGCCCGCTGGGTAGAAGTGAGGGGTTACAGACCGGAGTGTTAGACGAGGTCTACATAGGTTGTAAACTTCATTTCAATTAGTGATTTCGAGTTCCGAGTGTGGCGCACTATACAGCCCGTGGTTTTTCCCAGTGGTTGGGTTTCCACGTATACATCAAGTGTTATTTAAATTCCGCACTATATTACACTTGTATGTATTTTTGACTAGTAGGGGCATTTTCGTAAAATTGACTTGCATGCGAAAATTGGGTAATAATTGTTAAAATCTATTCACCCCCCCTCTAGCTTTATATATCATACACACCGTATTCTTTTCAACAGCTGCAGCAGCAAGGTGAGACACCTCCCCATCCAACAAAATGGGGGCAGCTTTGGACCAGGCATCAGGAGAGGTAAAATGCCTAGGAACCTTCTTCGCCGCAAGATTTAGGCGACCATTGGCGGACACATCTCTACCCCACTCGCCGCCAACAAAGTACCAGCTGTTCTTCCATCTCTTATTTGAGGTAGGAAAGCCCCAAATAAAACCCTTCTTCTTCTCATCACTGGAAACCTCCACTTGCCCAGGGTTCGCCACACCCTTAGGGATCCAGTTCTCCACGGGCGAAGAGAGAAGAAAGTATGTCCCACTGTTGCCAGCCTGCCTTAAAGTGTAAAAATGACGAATCTCACGAGGCGTGGGGGGTTCATAACCTTTCAACTTCCACATTAAACCCAAACACATGAGGATCCTATAGCTGTTCGGGGCAAGTTGAGCAGGTGCAATTTGAACCTCCGCGAGGAACCTAGCAATAAAAGGTTGAAGAGGAAGGGTAATCCCGCAGCTAAGCATGGCACCATAAATGGCGACCGCATTCTCAGGAGGATTCTACGTTGCTCGGCTACCAGGCAACATCAAAGTCACTGAGTCTGGAATCCCAAAGCGACTCTTATACTTACGGAGCTCACCCTCACCAACCACATTAACTTCAGTATCAAAGGAACATGGGCGATCAAATGAAAAGTTCAGCTTGTTCCGTTGATGGTCCTTAACATCAGAATCAACAGTCGTTTACGCATCCAAAAGGGACCCCCGAGGAATCCTAGAAGCGCATCGTTTGTTTCCACTTGGTCTAGAAGATCTCGGCATTTCTGGAGACTCACTATTGGAAGACGAAGAAGGATAAACATTAGGAAAAAAGCCATCATCAGAAGGCGGAATATAAACAGAAATGGGGACCGGAGAATCCGGGTGGAAATTACGAATCAAAGATTCGATTTTGTCTGCAGTACCCTTATCACCAAGTTCTAAGGCTTGCATCATCTGATTAAAAAGAGAAGAACGTAAGGAAGGATCCATGGGAACTCACCAGAAAACCCTAGGTTCGGAGGATGAGCAAGAGGTTTGGGGGCATCGAGAAATAAGCACGATCAATTTTCGAAGCAAGCCGTCCGACAGCAAAGTAGAATAGAAGGAATTTGTGGTAGAGATTTCTAAGGAAGACGAAGAAGCTCTGTTTTGAGAGAAGAACAAAGGAAAAAATAGAAAAATAAATGAAAAGAGCAAAGTGAGGAAGAAGGAACGATCGGGCCTTAAAAAGAGGGAACTTTGAAATTCAAAAAGAAAATCAAATAAAAGATATGCAATTAATGTGAGTGACAGCCACAGTAACTAGCCGCAATAGTCACCACCAGGTAATGGACATGTGGCATCTCGGGGATCACCAAGCAGTCAGAATATCCCCTCACCTGTCAAGTAAGTGGAAGCGCCAGAAGTTGTGTGGCTGAAATTAAAAACTTGCACCGGAAGAATCAACACAATACACAGTGAAAAGAAGAGAGAGAGTTAATTACAAAAATACGTCGAAATTCTGAAGGCATAGATATAAATACTACTTGCAGAGGCAAACGAAGCAAAGCCATTCGCCCGGCTCGGAGTATTTATGGGGGTATTGTTGTGTGTACAAATTCGCCAAACAGGACACATCATCATAAAAGCCAATAAGTGCTGAAAAGAGGGATGCCACGTCACTCGTTGACCAAGTCAAAGGGGAAAAACATGGATCAGTTAATAGGTCAAGGGTGTAGTCGCCAGAATCAAATATATACTCGCCAAAGTCAGAAATGTAGTCGCCAAAGGATAAAACCCAGAAGCAGGGGTGTTCGCTGCATCAGCCTATTGAGCATGAACCAACCCCGCAGAAGCACAATGGTAAAACCCCCACTCACGGAAAACCCTCTACACCAAGGAATCTTAGAATAAAGAGGCAGGAAAGCCTATCCTAATCCGGAACAACATGGGATTCCCAATACAAGTCCAAGAGGAAGTCCTACTACAAACACGCCTAAAATCAAGGGGAAACCCTAAATATCATGTATAAATAGAACCACCTATCCCACGAGGAAGGGGTCAAGAAAAACCAAAAGAGAAAGAAAGCAAGAATTCGAAAGATCTGAGTGTGTAACAAAACCAAGTAATTCAGTGATATTTTCCTGTTCTCCAGGACGCCGTGGTTTTTTCCCATTCAAGGGTTTTCCACGTAAATCTGTCTTTTGCATGTTCTAATTTTCTTTCTTGTTTGACGTTTGTTTTGATTTAGTTATTGACTCTGTGATAATCCAAAAATCACTGTCAACAGTCTTTATGAGCATTCATTTAGACATAATGATATCTAGGATTGTTCTTGTTGACGGTGAAATTTGGATTACCACGTGACCAACAATTAAATCAAAACAAACGTTTAAATAAGAAAGAAAATCAGCACATGCAAGAGACAGATTTACGTGGAAAAACCGTTGAATGGGAAAAAACCACGGTGTCCCAGAGGACAGGAAAATATCACTATAATTTGCTTGTTTCGGTTACACACTCAAATCTCTCGAGTTCTTACTTTTCTCTCTTTTGGTTTTCGAACCTCTTCCTTGTGGGATAGATGGTTCTATTTATACATGATAATTAGGGTTTCCCCTTGATTTTAGTCGTGTTGGTGGTAGGATTTCCTTTTTGATTCGTACTAGGATTCCCATGTCGTAACAGATACGGATATGTTTTCTCTCTTTCCCCTTTTATGATTCCTCGTTGTCATGGGTCTTCTAGAAGTTAGGGTTTATTTCTGTGTTTCTGCCGAGTTGATTTATGCTTAGTGAAATGATGCAGCGAGTACCTTCATTTATGGGTATCACCCCTTGGCAACCACGTTTTTGTCCCTAGCGAGTACGTATCTTGATCTGGTGGGTATGCCTCTAACTTTTGACTTGTTGACACACTATTTGGTCCACACTATCTGGTCCACGCTTCTCCTTTGACTTGGTCACCGAGTGACGTGGCAACCTTTTCCATAGTATTTATTGACTCTTTTGATGACGTGGCTACTTAGCGAAATTATACATACAACAATACCCCTATAAATACTTCGAGCTGAGTGAATGATTTGGCCTTCCAATTCGTTTGCCTCCGCGAGCAGTATTTATATCCATGCTTTTAAGATTTCGGCGTGTTTCGTAAATAATTCACCCCTTCTTCATTTTCACCACGTGTTGAATTTATTAGTTGATTCTTCCGGTGCAAGTCTTTATTCTTGGCCACACAATCTCTAGCGCTTCCACTCACTTGACAGGTGAAGATACGTTTTGACTGCTTGGTGATCCCCGAGGTGCCACATGTCCATTATTCGGTGGTGACTGTTGCGGTCAGTTACCGTGACCGTCGCTCAAAATATCTTTTTCTCTGATTTCCTTTTTGAATTTCAAAACTCCCTCTTTTAATGCCCGATCGTTTCTTCTTCCCCATTTCAATCTTTTCGTTTATATTTCCTTTGTTTTCTTAGAGCAAAAGCAGGTTTGAACCTTCGTTTTCATCTGCCCTATTTTCCCATCTTTTCGAGTATTTGCTACAGCTTTTCTCCTTCGTCTTCCATTATCAGACGGTTCACCAAACTCGACCGTTCTTGTTTCTCAGCGTCTCCAACTCTCCTGTATATTTCCGTGAATCTAGGGTTTTCTGGTGAGTTCCCATTGATCCTTCCTTGCGTTCTTCTCTTTTTAATCAAATGATGCAAGCTTTAGAGCTTGGTGATAAATGCACTGCAGATCGAATTGAATCCTTGATTCGTAACTTTCATCCGGATTCCCTATCTCTGATTTCTGTTTATATTCCTTCCTCTGAGGAAAATTTTGCTTCTAACATCTTTTCTCCTTCGTCTTTTGATAGTTACCCTCCGATGATGACGAGGTCTTCCAAACCAGGTGGCAGTAGGCGACGAGCTTCTAGGGCTCCTCGAGGATCTCTGCTAGATGCTCAGACTACTGTGGATACAGAAGTTGAAGATCACCAGAAGAGTAGATTACACTTCACAGCTGACCGCCCATGTTCTTTTGATTGTGAAGTAAATGTGGTTGGCGAGGAGGAACTCCGCAAATACAAGAGTCGTTTTGACATCCCAGATGCTGTGATTTTGACTTTATCGGGTGATCGAGCGGCATGGAACCCTCATGAGAATGCGGTCGCCATTTATGGCGCGATGCTTAGTTGTGGGGTAACTCTTCCTCTTCAGCCCTTCATTGCCAGATTCCTTGCGGAGGCCCAGATTGCACCTGCCCAACTCGCCCCAAACAGTTACAGGATCTTGATGTGCCTGTGTTTAATGTGGAAATTGAAGGGCTATAGGCCCCCTACGCCTTGCGAGATCTACCATTTTTATACTTCAAGACAAGTGGGCCATAGTGGAACATACTTCCTTCTCTCCTCAGCAGTGGAAAATTGGATCCCTGAGGGTGTGGCGAACCCCGGATAGGTGGAAATCTCTAGCAATGAGAAAAAGAAGGGCTTTATTTGGGATTTTCCTACTTCAAATAAAAGGTGGAAGAATAGTTGGTTCTTCGCTGGTGGCAAGTGGGGCAGGGATGTGCCCGCCAATGTGTGCCACAGTTTTTTGGCGAAGAAGGTTCCTAGGCACTTCACTTCTCCTGAGGCTTGGTCGAAAACAAACCCTGTCCTCCTTGATGTTGAGATTACTCATCTCGCCGTGGCAGCTGTCCTTCCGTTGGATGAAAGAGGTAGATCATTCCTCTTGGACGAGGAGAAAATGATCGCACAATGAATTTTCACACGCCTACCTGCTAGGTTTCATCGCCGTAAGTTTTATCAGCCTTCTTTTTGATATTACTGTTTTGTTTATTCTGTTAGTGACGCTTGGTTTTTTTCGCAGTGTGTGACTTCGATACAGTTTGCGATTTGTAAGCCCGGGCAGTAAAGAATTCTAAGGCGGCCAGTAAAAGTCATGCTGCTGGTTTGGCTAAAGAAGGAATTGCTAGCTCGGATGGTGATGATCCCTCAGATGGCGAGGAAGTAGGTGATGTTGCTGGGGGAGGTGTTGAGTTGGGGCAGCCCCCTGTGCATCCAGAAACTATTGCGAGTATGCCTGCTGCGACTACCCTCAGCCGTAAAGGAAAAGAGAAGGTTGGAGCTTCAGGGGCAATTAGTGACATTCCTATTTTTGATGCGGATGTCCCTGAAACTCCCATTGATCCCGTAAATGACCTGACTCCCAGAACTGGTAGAGGCAAACGCCCGGCTGAGGGTACCCCTGATCATACTGCTCGACCTCTAAAGCGGGCGTCTAGAGTTGTACAATATGTTGTTTCTTCGGATGAGGAGGGTGCTGATGAACTTGTACTCGTCGAGACTCCATCTACTCAAACAACTGTCCCTGAGGCTCCTACCGGTAGGGTGAGTACGGTGGTGTCTCCACCTCCTGAGGGAGTTAACGAGTTGAACACTCCTGCCCCTTCCCCGACCGGTGCAGCTCCTCTTTCGGCGGCTGCGGGTGAGCCGAATGTGTCTTCTGCTAGTCAACTTGGGCCATCTGGTCAGCCAAGGCCAGCTGGTATACCGGAGTTATCAAAGCAACCCGGGGCTTCTGTATCTGGTTCGGGCGTTACTCGTGAAGTTCCTCCCGTTGTTCCAACCAAAGCTGGTGAGAGAGTCGAGTCTGTTTCCCTTTCGGACTTCACAGCTGCGGAGATTTGCTCATACATAATGAACAACGACGTTTATATTGGTGAAGGTTGGGAGCATGTGAAGAGCAGGTCCTGTAACAGAAAAATGAAATTTTCCTTTAACTGCCACTCTCTGGTGAGTCTCTCGCAGTATTCATGTTGTATTTTCGTTCGCGTGTTTCCTGACTTGTCTGTTTTTCTTTTCAGATAATGTCCGAGTTGGCTGACAACTACAGGCGAGGGAATTTTCTTTCTAGGGATGTGAAACGCCTACGAGAGCGAGCTTCCATTTTGGCAGCTGAAAAGCTTTCTGCTGAGGAACTCCACGCCCAGCAACTTACTCAGTTTATGGAATCCGCTGATGGTTACCTTTCTGCTTAGCTGACTGCCGAAGAAAAACTGTCTGTTGCTGTGGAGGAGATTCGCTCGCTAAAGGAGCAGTTGTCTGCGAGTCAAGACTCGCTCGCAGCACGCTTAGAGGCTGAGCGACTAGCTGAGGAGGCTAGAGAAAAAGCTGAGTGTGAGGTATTGGACCTGCGCAACCAATTGTCTTCGCGTGATGTCATCTTCAACGACTTGAAGGCTGTTTTAGAGGTTGAAGCAGTTGATCGTTTTAAGAGATCCCTTGCCTATGATGCACTTTTGTTGCGTGAATTTGAACGAGGCATGAGGTAGTCGAAGAAGTTCTTCGTTATGAAGGATCATTCGAATGAAAAAGCACTAGGGCGTTTCGACAAATCCCTTAAGTTGCATATGGACAGCGCAGTGGGTTCGATAAAGGAACAGAGAAAATGGTGGAAAGCCCATTGTCGCTATACGAGGACTGAGCCTCACCCGATGCACTTAGAAGTTCCCAGCAAACGCGCCTTTAATACTTACTATTCTGGTCAGAAAGGCAACTTTTCTGGTTCTGGTGCTAAACCCGATTTAGGTCCTGTTGCTGGTAGGGATTATGGGCTTTTCATGCCGGATGGGGATGAAGAAATAACCTGGCCTTCTGAAGATGAAATTGAAGATGAGGAAGACAGCGAGGGTCCTCCTGCAGCTAGTTGAATTTATGCATTACTTTAGTTGTAAATAACTCTCCTTCCTGTAGCTTCAATTGTAAATAACTTATACAAAATTTATAACTCCTTTGACTTCATTTTTGGTCCAGCTGTCTTTGATGAGTTCTCAACTTTGTTCTTTTTATCAGCTGCCATTGCTGAGTTTTAGCGTACCCAGTATTTGTCAAGACGTATCCGACTATACACCAAGTTTTTAGCATATTATTATTGTTTATTCAGCTGCCATTGCTGAGTTTTGGCATACTCAGTGTTTGACAGGACGTATCCGACTATACACCAAGTTTTTAGCATACTATTGGGACGTCTCCCTCTTTTTCTTTTTGCTTTTTGCTTTTTGCTTTTTGCTTTATACTTTAGTTGTTTTTGTTTTCAGCTAGCTTTCTCAATTCCCAGTGTTTGAGATTCCTCATGTACGTTTTCGATTGGGTGTTTCTCGTGTCTTTCTTGGGATCTCGTTTTTCCCGCGGCGGCGACCACCGATTTTTATGATAGCTTTAGGCATAGTTGCCTTTAGCCCCACTTAATTGCGTGGGTCATCTTGCTCGTTTTCGTTGCTGCGAGTATAAAACTCGTCTTTATGCAACGGCGAGTAACTTATGGTGTATGATGGCGAATACTCTTTGTACCTGGTTACTTTTGTGGCGAGTTAAGTCACGGGTTCTTAGTAATAAATTACTCTTTATTGAATACTTCCTGCAATTTTTGTTAAAATAAAAATAGAGAAAAAAAATGCTAAAACGAAAACAGCCTAAGAAGAAAAAACATTGAAATAAATTCTAGAAGCAAATGAAAGAGTTAAGGGTAGTATATCTTCAGGTACTGCGCATTGCATGGCCGAGGTAATTCGCCAAAACCCTCTCGAGTAATGCGATATGCCTCGTGACCAGCTATGCCTGTAATTTGATAGGGCCCTTCCCATTTGTCTGCGAGTGATCCTGCAGCTTTGTCTCTGGTTCCCAGATTTACTCTTTTCAGTACTAAGTCGCTGAGTGCAAATTTTCTTTCACGCACATGCGAGTTGTAATACCTGGCCGCCCTCTGCTGATAGGCAGCGTTTCTTATTTTTGAACGTTCTCTCCTTTTTTCTAGCTCGTCCAGGCCACATTTTAGCATATCAACGTTTAGTTCTGGCTAGAATAGTTGTACCCTTGGTGAAGAAAAGGATGTTTCCACGGGAATGACAGCTTCAGCTCCGAAAGCCATGGAGTATGGGGTTTCACCCGTTGAGCTTCTTTCTGTAGTTCGATACGCACACAGTACCTGTGGTAACTTCTTTGCCCAGTTACCCTTCTTCGCAGCTAGTTTGGCCTTTAGGTTGTGCTTTATGATCTAGTTTACTGCTTCAGTTTGACCATTTGTCTGTGGATGTGCTGGAGTTGCGTAGTAATTGTTGATTCTATACTTGTCACACAGCTCCTTGAATTTCTTGCCATCGAATTGGGTTCCATTGTCGGTGATGATGGTGTTTGGTATCCCGAATCTGTACATGATATTTTTCTTCACAAAGCTTGTAGTGTTTTCTTCTGTTATGTGCACCAATGACTCAGCTTTTACCCATTTTGTAAAATAATCCACAACCACGATAGCATGTTTTGCTCCTCCTGGTGCTGTTGGCATTGGACCGATCAAGTCAATTCCCCACATGGCGAATGGCCAAGGCGAGGTGATACTTTATAAGAGTTCAAGTGGCTGGCGAATGCTGTTTGTAATTTTCTGACATGCTTCACACCTTGCTGCTACCCTTTTAGCATCGGCGAACAATGTTGGCCAGTAAAAGCCCTATCTTAATGTTTTGTGGGCTAGGCTAACACCTCCAGCATGATTCCCATATTTTCCACTATGTATGCTTCTCAGGATCCCTTCTGCTTCTTCAGGCCTGACACATCTCTGCAGTGCCCTTGAGTACCCCATTTTGTACAGTTCTCCATTGAGTACTGAATATCTTGTAGCTCTGTACTTCAGTCGCTTTGCCTCCAATGGATCGCTTGTGAGTACATCATTGACAAGGTATTCTTTGATTGGTGTTATCCAGCTATTTGCTTCGCTGAAGACTGCCCCAACTTCCATTTGTTTGACTATACTTGGGTGTAGTAGGTGAATCATGGGAATAGTCCTGGGCCAAATGTTGATTGTGGCGGACGCCAGTTTTGCCAAGGCGTCAGCCTGTTCGTTTTCTTTTCTAGGAATCTAGGTAATCATGTACTCTTTAAACCTCCCCAGTAGCTCCTTTGCTAATTTTAGGTAGGCGATCATGTTTTCATCTCTCGCCTGGTATTCATCATATACTTGATTAACAATGACTTGGGAGTCGCTGAAAATTTCTGCCTCATCGGCTCCTAGGACTGTGCAAACTCTTAGTCCTGCTATGAGCGCCTCATACTCGGCTTGGTTGTTGGTAGCTTTGAAGTCAAAACGCAAGGCACATTCTATTGAATCTCTTTCCGGGGTTGAAACCACTACCCCTGCCCCGCTGCCATGCGTGTTTGACGACCCGTCAACATGGAGTTGCCACCTGAATGTTTTCTTAGTTTGTTCCACCATCATCCTTGCTACTTCCATATTTGGTTCAGTGAACTCTACCATAAAATCCGCCACTGCTTGGCCCTTGATCGCTGTCCTTGGGAGATATTCTACATCAAATTCACTTAATTCGATCGTCCACTTGGTTAGTCTAGCGGATACCTCTGGCTTCTGCAAAATCAGTTTCAGTGGGCAATTGGTATATACTCCGATTTTATGAGCCTGGAAATACGGCCTTAACTTCCTCGCCGCTGTTATTAGGGCGAGTGCCATCTTCTCGACTGGCGAGTATCTTGTCTCAGCTGGTAACAGTGCTTTGCTTGTGTAATATATAGGTTTCTGAACCCCCTCTTCCTGTTTCACCAGTACAGAACTGGTGGCTGCTTCGGAGACAGATAGATACATGTAAAGTGTTTCTCCGGCTATTGGTTTTGACAGCAGCGGTGCTCGCCCGAGGTACTCTTTCAAGGCTTGAAAAGCCTTCTCACAATCTTCGTTCCACTCAACCCCTTTGCCTTTCTTGAGAGCTTTAAAGAATGGTAGGCATCAGTCCGTTGATTTTGCTATGAACCTGTTTAATGATGCTAAGTAACCTGTGAGTTTCTGGACATCCTTCAGGGTATTTGGGGAAACCATTTTAGCTAATGCCTGGATCTTGTCAGGATTCACCTCTATCCCTCTCTGATGCACTTGATATCCCAGGAACCTTCCAGACAGTACGCCAAATACACATTTCATAGGGTTCAGCTTCATTCCGTATCTAGTTAGCACATCGAATGTTTCTCTCAAGTCATCTACATGCTTGTCAGCCGTGACGCTCTTTGTTAGCATGTCGTCAATATATACTTCCATATTCTTCCCTATTTGTATGGCGAACATCTTGTTGACTAGACGCTGGTAAGTTGTTTCAGCGTTTTTCAGGCCGAATGGCATGACTGTATAGCAGTATAACCCTTGATCCATGGTGAATGCTGTTTTCTCTTCGTCTGGCTTGTGCATCTTGATTTGGTTATATCTTGAGTATGCATCCATGAAGCTCAACGTCTCGTGTCCTGCCGTTGCATCGACTAGCTGGTCGATTCTTGGTAGTGGGAAGCTATCCTTGGGGCAAGCCTTGTTTAGATCGGTGAAGTCTACACACATCCTCCACTGATTGTTCTTCTTTTTTACAAGGACCACGTTCGCCACCCATTCCGGATACTTAACCTTTCTGATTGATCATGCGGCGAGTAATTTAGAAATTTCTTCTTTTATTGCTGCGCTCCTCTCCGGGTTAAAGCTCCTCCTTTTCTGCACCACCGGTTTGCTTTTTTCATCTACGACCAGGTTGTGCGAGATCACGCTTCTACTAATCCCTGGCATGTCTTCATGGCTCCATGCAAAGATCTCCTTGTACTCTATCAGCAAGTTCGATACATCTCTCTTGACTTGTTCGGCCAATCTTGCACCAATCTTGACTGTTTTATCGGGTTCCGTCTCGTCCAGAACAATAGACTCAGTGGGTTCTTCTTTTTCCCTGCTCGCTTTATCCCTTGGATCCAATTCGAAAGCTCCTGGATTTTCTTCTTGCATTTCCTTATTTACCTCAAATCTGCTCAAGGTCTCCACACCTGTCTTGTTTTTGAAAATTGAAAGGTTAGCGCGGCACGCCATCTCTTGTGATCCTTTTAATTCCTCAACCCCAAACTCTATAGGAAATTTTACTTTTAGTGCATGGGTTGAAGTGACCGCTCGGGCTTTGTTTCGGAATGGTCGGCCGAGTAAAGCATTACACGGCCAGTTGTGAATGTCGACCATAATGAAATCCAGTAGGATTGTTCACCGGCACAGTGCTATCCCGAACCTCACCGGCAACTTCACGATCCCCAACGATCTTACTTCTGCACCCCCAAAACCTTTCAATGGTACATGGAAAGGCTCAATATCTTTCCTGTCCAGTCGCAGCTCATCGTATACTCTGACGCTTAAAATGTCAGCCAAACTTCCGTTGTCTATCATTACTCGGAGTACATCCCTGTGTGCTATTTGAAGTCCCACTACAGTTGCATCGTTGGGCTTGGCGTCAATCCCATCTGAGTCTTCCGTAATAAATGTTATGGGGTCATGTCCTTCTCTTCCCTTCTTTGGGTTTCTCTGGACAGAGTTTTTCTCCATATTTCTGCCCTCATACATTACTTCTCTGACTTCTGACATTCTCTCTTGATTGCTTCTGCCTATATGTGGTCCCCCAAAAATGGTGTTTATTGTAGCATCGGGGCTGCTTCTCCTTGGGCTTTTTCTATCCTGCCCACTTGCTTGACGACTATCTTGACGACCACCATGCTTGTCTCCTTTTAGTGTAAAATCTTTCAGGTGCCCCTCTCTGATTAGACTCTCAATATGGTCTCGCAGCTGAAAACATTTTGAAGTGTCATGCCCATGATCTTTGTGAAATCGGCAGTATTTGGTTGTATCCCTTCTTGCATTATTTGACTGTTACCGAGGGTACTTGGCAAGTCCTTTGTCTTCTACCATGGAAAGTATTTCCTCCTAGTCGCCAGTTAAAGGAGTGTAATGGTTGTACCTTCCTCGAAACCTACTGGCTCGGGCGTTTCCCCTGCTTTCCCTTGGTTTCCCCTTTTGGCCCTTCTCATCTTTCTGGCGGTCGCGCGACTGTGCCTTCTTGTCATCCTTGTGCTCTGATTTTGAGTCAGGCTTGTGGCCATGTACATAGCTACCCCCCTGCGCTACTTCTTCTTCTTCTTCTTCTTCTTCTTCTGCCAGTGCATAATCGCCAGCTATTTCCATCATCTCCTCATAAGTTTTTGGCCTATCTCTTCGCAGGTCAAAGGATAGTCGCCCACTTTGTAACCCATTGGTGAAAGCGGCGATGACAGTTACATCACTGGCGTGTTCAATTTGAGTGACCTTCTTTCTGAATCTTGCTAGATACTTCTTGATCGACTCATTGCGTTCCTGCTTCAGGTTTGATAGATGGAAGAGTGATTTTCTTCTCTGCACACTTCCCATGAACTATCTTATAAATGCCTTGCTGAGGTTTGAGAAACTGCTAATACTCTCGGGCGGAAGTCACCCAAACCACCTGGAGGCGAGATCGCCGAATGTTTGTGAGAAGGTGAGGCATAGTAGTCCATCATTAGATGAATACTGGGCCATAATATTACGGAATCGGTGAACATGCTCCTTCAGATCTCTGCTTTCCTTATACTGCTCGATGGTTGGCATTCTGAATCTGTCTGGAAATTGGGTGCGAGCAATACTTTCAACGAATGGGCTGTCTAACTCATCATCTGAAGATACGTTGCGACCATATCTTCGTGCCATCGCTGAAACCTTATTTGATAGTTCTTGTAGGGTGACATCGCGCTGACCAGTTGGCTCTCCTGCTGGATCGAGTCTGCTCTTGATTGTCATTCTACCATAATCGCCTCTATCACCCGGGCTCTTACCAGTTCTTCGATCTTCTGTGCTCTCAGATCTTCTCCGTTGTGCTCTTTTTGATCCCAATTCCCTTCGTGGCTGAGGACTCTTGTCTTCGGACGAGATAGAACGGTGTCTCCGCCGGCTCTTTTGATATGTGTCACTGGAATTTACCCCATGTATTCGCACCAGGTCTCGCCCCTCCGTAGATTCTTCATTCAACACACCTTTTCCCTTCCTTTGTTTTCTTCCTTCGAAATTCTCAGGGTGGCCCTGGGAGTCTCTTCTGTGGATTGTCTTGCTTGAGCATCGGGGGTTGCAATGCGAACTTCCGACCGCAGTCTCCCAGGTGGCTGGATTCCAGGAGTGGTTAACTCGTAGGGAGAAGAGACTCTTAGGCCTATGGGAAGCGAAAGCCCTATTTTGCTAGCCTCGCTGATTAAGTTTACCAATGCAGTTTTGAAGTGCTGCAAAATTCCTGGGTCGGCTGCCCTAATTTCTGGTGTTACTGCCGATTGTTCCCGGATAGTTACCGCCCCATCCCCTGTCGGCGCCGCTGGTTCAACAATTTGATCTCCGCTGGAGTTACCATCCTTGTAGCTATCGTTGTTCATATCTTTCGGTTCGCAAGGGTTCCTCAAAGTTTCTATTCAAAAAGCCCCCTCCTTCTAGCGCCAATTGTTGACGGTGAAATTTGGATTACCACGTGACCAACAATTAAATCAAAACAAACGTTTAAATAAAAAAGAAAATCAGCACATGCACGAGACAGATTTACGTGGAAAAACCCTTGAATAGGAAAAAACCACGGTGTCCCAGAGGACAGGAAAATATCACTATAATTTGCTTGTTTCGGTTATGAAAAGAATACTCGGTGTGTTCTAAATATTATCTAGAGGGGGGGTGGGGTGGGTGAATAGATTTTAATTATTATTACCCAATTTTCGCATGTAAGTCAATTTTACGAAAATGCCCCTACTAGTCAAAAATACAAGCAAGTGTAATATAGTGCGGAATTTTGAAACAAATTACAGCATGGTGTGTATAAAAATATCTAGAGGAGGGGGGGGGGGGGGGGGGGTGAATAGATTTTAAGCTTTTTACCCAATTTTTCGTGTTAGTCAAAATTACGAAATTACCCTTAAATAGATAAAGCAATAAATCAAGTATAAAATGTGGAAATTAAATAACACTTGATTTTTACGTGGAAACCCTCACGGGAAAAACCACGGGCTAGTAAGTAAGCCACACTCGAACCTCGAATCCACTAAATGTGTAAAACAATTACAACCTAATCCCGGAAGTAATCACACACCTACCTAATCCCGGTATGAGTGAACCTAGTCCAATTTGCTTGCGATCTAAGCAACCTAATCCCGGAAGCTATACACAAGACATACTTTCTCAATGAAGAGAATATAACCCTAAGTGAATATATGAGTATTCAAATGCAACATAGAGCAAGGGAAACCCTATATGCTTATCTAAGATGATTAATATGCAATTAGAACAATCCTAGATATTAAAAACTAAATGACATGTTCAATCAAATAGTTTAGCTAATCAAGATTAAGCACAAAACCTAATTAGCTATCACAATACAACTTCTCAAACATACATCACACTAATCTCAATCTTGTATCAAAAGATATATGTAAATCATACAAGTAATAAATTGAGATTGCTTGTTAAGAAAAACACAAAATATGTAAGATATTAGTGAAAAGCTTACCAAGCAAAGTATAATGAAGAATCCATGCAAAGAGACATCTAGATGATCAAGGATGATGCTAGATGATGATTGATGATCATGAACAAGTGTTTGAGTAAACTAAAAATGAGTTCTTTGGAATTTTTCTTCTCTTTGAAAAATATCCCAAGTATAGAATCTGAATATGAACTCTCTTAATTGACCTAAAGTCAAAGTGGCATATATATAGGGGGCCAAAACAAGGTGTGGTCATTTTGATAAGTTGGCCTCATATTTGCCTTGGGCGCTGTACGAAGAGCGCTTATGTACAGCGCTTGTACAGCGCCCCTACTCTGTTCTCACAGGAAAACAGAGTGGCGATGTACGTAGAACGCTTTGTACAGCGCCTGTACAGCGACCCAACAG
Source organism: Acer yangbiense (assembly GCA_008009225.1). NCBI lineage: Eukaryota > Viridiplantae > Streptophyta > Magnoliopsida > Sapindales > Sapindaceae > Acer > Acer yangbiense. Next base: position 8,393,351 of record CM017772.1, on the reverse strand, counting down.
CGATCGAATTAAATCGATCAGGTCTGAATAGCGCTCAATGGGCGCTATTCGTACAGCACTTCTGAAGAGCGCTTTTGGGAGCGCCCAATGCAAAAATGCAATCCTAAGTCTAAGCATGACAAGGCAATTGGATATGCAAGATGCAATCAATCTAACATGCAAGAAGAGATGTTAATGAACATTAATGCACAAAAATAAGACACACAACATACAAGTATTAAACATATGCATGAGTTGTGAGTGTGTGCAACTATCTCTTCAAGACAAGTAAGCAAAAAGAAATATACCTTCGGTGCTTATCAATACGAGGTCTTCAAAGGGCTTCAAACAATAAACCCGATACCTAGGTTACCCTTACAAAGAACCCCAATATGTGGTTTGTCCACAAAATGAGCCAATCAACAAATGGGAACCTTACAATCTCCCCCTTTGGCTATTTCGTGACAAAACCACCACTCACATTGATTCCTCACATTAAAATAGAAACAACGGGATAACTATGATATTCTATAGTACAGAAAGATAAGAAAATAAAACTTCAAGTCTTCAAGTCTTCAATCTCTTGTAGAGTAATCAAGCCCTGAAAAGAAAGTTTCTAACATTTCCAATACAAGAAACGTGTGAGACGAATCAAGTGAGAACAATACCAAGCATTTGCATTAAAAAATTAGGCACACATTATGCAATGTATGTGTATGCAATGCTCCCCCTCAACGGGGTTACTCCCCCTCAATGAATGTTCTCCCCAATATGCACAATTGCTTCTATATTTTGCAACTCCCCTTACCATATACTACTCCCCCTTTTTGTCATGATATAGGCAAATGAGTAGTCTCCAACCGGGTCACTCATAGCAACGAGAGATAGTAGCATGCAAGATTTGCATAATTAATATAAGTCACTTTATGCACCTCAATTAATTGAAGAGAAACAAAGAGATTTATTTGAAAGAAAATGTGTGAATCAAACATGCTTTGCATACAAGACATGTAGCATTCAAGTCCAAAATATCATGGTATTTGGCAAAGCAAATGACAAGGTTTTTAAGAAGAATTCAAACCAATTTCACCATTGTCATGAGAAAAGCAAGGATATAGAGTTTTTATTGATTTTAATAGATGAGCAACTATATCCAACTTTATAAGCGAAACATGGCATGAGCGACTTTGCACCCTATTAGATTTTTCCGGATAAATATCCGTATGATAGTAGCCATGTTCAACTAATAAAGGAAGAGAGACATTTGGAATATAAATTCCTTTGAACGGATACAAGATCCTTTATTCATTTTGAGTCTCATAAGCTTTCACACAAGTTTTGCATTTAAGAATATGCAATCATCAATTCATGCTTTTCATGTGAGCATGTTATATGAATTTCATGCTTTTTCATTTGACATTAGCATGTTATTTAAGAATCATCATGTCATGGAGATAATCATAGGTCATTCAAATCATACTTCCTACATACATCTCCTAGTCCAAAAATGCATGTTTGAACATAAATATGACATGGATTGTAAACAAGCAAGGTTCACACTTATTGAATTGAAAACATATATACATATGTGCAACCAAGCTTACTCAAACAATTAAAAGAAGAGGCATAAGTTATTTAGAATTTTTTGCAAGATACAAGAATGCAAAATAGCTGTCTTTGCTTGAGTTCCCCATATGGGGTCAATCATAGAACATCACTCCATAAGACATATCCCAATAGATCTACTAAGAGTTTTTAATCGAGTAGCATCTAAGGGCTTAGTAAATAAGTCCGCAAGTTGATCATTAGTACCTACATGTTCAAGTACTATGCATTTATTTTCAACAAGCTCTCTAATGAAGTGATGGCGGATGTCAATATGCTTAGTTCTAGAATGTTGTACCGGATTCTTGGAAATATTAATAGCACTCATGTTATCACAAAAGAGAGTGAGAGTACCTTGGTTGAATCCGTAGTCTACTAGCATTTGCTTCATCCATAGGAGTTGTGTGCATCCACTCCCCACGGCTATGTACTCGGCCTCGGCCGTGGACAAGGAAATCGAGTTTTGCTTCTTGCAAAACCAAGACACCAAGTTGTTGCCTAGGAAGAAGCAACCGCCCGATGTGCTTTTCCTATCATCACAATTTCCTGCCCAATCCACATCACTAAAGCCTACAAGACTAGTATTAGTGTCAAAAGAGTACCAAATCCCATAGTTGGAAGTCCCATTCACATAGCGAATGATTCTCTTTACGGAAGAGAGATGGGACTCCTTGGGATCCGATTGGTACCTAGCACACACACCCACACTAAAAGATATATCGGGCCTACTTGCGGTCAAATAAAGCAAGCTACCTATCATGCCCCGATATAGAGTTTGTTCCACACTTTTACCACTAGCATCCTTGCTTAGCTTCAAAGTGGTACTCATGGGTGTATCACAATGTTTGGCATTTTCTAAACCAAACTTCTTCACTAGGTTCTTAGCATATTTGGCTTGGGTTATGAAAATCCCATCATTCATTTGCCTAATTTGCAAACCTAGGAAGTAACTAAGCTCACCAACAAGACTTATCTCAAATTCATGAGACATGACTTCAACAAATTGTTGGACCTTGGTGTTGTTGGTGGAGCCAAATACAATGTCATCAACATAGATTTGAACTATAAATAACTCATCTTTGTTTCTCTTGATGAACAAGGTCTTGTCAACACTACCTCTTGTGTAGTCATTGTCAACAAGAAATTGAGTGAGGTGCTCATACCAAGCCCTCGGTGCTTGTTTCAACCCATATAGTGCCTTCTTGAGGCGATAGACATGGTTGGGGTGGTGTGCATCCACAAACCCCTTGGGTTGTTCAACAAACACTTCCTCTTGCAAGAAGCCATTGAGGCCACTCTTGACATCCATTTGGTGCAATTTGAACTTGTGCACACAAGAAATGGACAAGAGAAGCCTAATGGACTCTAAACGGGCAACGGGAGCAAAAGTCTCCTCAAAGTCGATACCCTCAATTTGAGAGTATCCTTGTGCTATAAGTCTAGCCTTGTTCCGCACTATGTTGCCATCCTCATAGGATTTGTTCCTATAAATCCACTTAGTGCCTATCACATGAGTGTTTTTAGGCCTAGGAACTAGAGTCCAAACCTCATTCCTTTCGAATTGGTTTAGCTCTTCTTGCATGGCTAGAACCCTAAATCCATCATTTAAGGCTTCATCAACCTTTTTGGGCTCAATTTGAGAGGTGTAGCATGTAAAGCTAATGAGATTAGCTATTTGACGCCTTGTCCTAACACCCTCATTCACATCTCAAATAACATCCTCTTTGTTATGGAGCCTTCTAACCCATGGAGCGGGTTCATTAGAGTCCAAGAGAGGGACTCTAGTAATAGGTTGTGTGACTTCATTATTGTCATTGGACGTCCCAACATTGGGAGTCACCACAACCCTCTCCAAAGGAGAGTCATCCTCTAAAACTTCCTCCTCCTCATGGTCATAAGACTTGAGCCTTGTATCATCAATAACAACATTCGATGATTCCATGACGGTTTGAGTCTTCAAGTTGAAAACTCTATAGGCTCTACTATTCAAGGCATAGCCAATAAAGATACCCTCATCACTCTTAGCATCAAACTTGCCAAGTTGATCACGGTCATTTAAAATGTAGCATTTGCTTCCAAATGTGTGGAAGTAGCTAACATTTGGCTTCCTACCCTTCCATAACTCATAGGAGGTATTTCTAGATCCGGGCCTTAGGAAAACACGATTCCCTATATAGCAAGCCGTATTGACGGCTTCGGCCCATAGGTTCCTAGGGACGTTGTTGCTAAGCAACATTACTCAGGCCATCTCTTGAAGGACCCTATTCTTTCTCTCAACAACTCCATTTTGTTGAGGTGTCCTAGGAGCCGAGAACTCATGGGAGATGCCTAAGCTATTGCAATAGCTTTCAAATGAGGCATTCTCAAATTCCCTCCCATGGTCACTTCTAATCCGTTTAATGCTTTTAATGTTAGAATTCATTTCATTTTGTATTTTAGTACAAAGCATTTTAAACTAATCAAAAGTTTCGGATTTTTCTCTAAGAAAATATGTCCATGTAAATCTAGAGAAATCATCAACACAAACAAAAATGTATCTCTTTCCACCTAAACTCTCGGTTTGCATAGGACCCATGAGATCCATGTGGAGAAGCTCTAGGGGCTCCTTGGTGGAGAGATACTTGCCCTTTTTGTGCATGCTTTTAGTTTGTTTTCCTTGTTGGCAAGGTCCACAAATACCATTGGCTTTCTTCCCAAGCTTAGAGAGGCCACGCACACACTCGAACTTTCCAAGGGTTCTTAAATCCCTAAAGCTCATGTGGCCAAGTCTTTCATGCCACAACTCTATTTGCTCATCCATGGACACATTGTTTGAGACTATTCTAGCTTCAAGACAATAGCAATTGTCACTAGATCTCATACCTTTCAATAAGGTTTGTCCATCGGGCTTTAGGATCGAGCAATCATCTTTACAAAACAAGACGGAATATCCTTCATCACTTAGATGTGAAATGCTTATTAAATTGGCTTTCAAGCCATCAACAAATAAAGCATCGGATAAGGAGGGTAATCCGGGAACGGAAATGGTTCCTTTCCCTACAACCTTCTTTTTGGATCCATCACCAAAAGTGACATATTCTCCTTCCTCCATAACAAGAGTCTCGAAGAAACTCTTGTTTCCCGTCATGTGCCTAGAGCACCCACTATCTAAATACCAAAAATTAGAAGAATTTGCCCTCAAGGCTATTTGAGCAACATGGCAAACATTTTCATTCTTTCTAATCCACCTAGAAACAATCTTAGCTTTCTTAGTGGTCTTTGGTACATGGGCTCTAGATGTCCTAGGATCATGCATAATAATATTATCATTCATAGGAACATGCATCATGGCTCTTTTCTTTTTCTTCTCAATCATGCTTCTAGTTTTGCACATTTTTATATATCGAAAGCAATGTGGTCTAATATGACCATCAAATCCACAAAAGTGACATATAGGAGTAAAATAAGGAATCATACCTTGTCCTTGTCTTTGTGGATGAATGGGTTCAAAGCATCTTCGTTGTTGAACCGGTCTTGATTGCTTCCTAGCTTGAGGTTGCATGATTGGTCTTTTTCCTTTGTGAGCCACTTGTGGAGGAATGTAGGCTTGAGAGACCCTAGGGGGTTGAGCTTGAGGTTGCCTTTTTGGCCCCATCTTCACTTGTGCATTTAAACATTGTCCTACTTCTAACTTCTTCCTAGGAATTTGCACATATGAAGTTTCTTCGTTCTTCAAACCCTTGACAAACACGGTCTTGTTAGAGGTTAAGATTTTCTTGCCATCTTCATACCCAAGACCCCTCTTGTCACATGGACTCTTTCCAACACCAAGCATATGGTCAAGCTTCTTGGTGCTAGAATCCATCCTAGTCATAGAATCTCTAACTTCTTCAAGCTCCCTCTTTAGACTTTCTTCATTCCTCCTAGATAAGACTAACTCCTCTCTTAGCTTATCTTCCATCTTCTTGAATTTTTCCACTTGTTCACCTAAATGGTCATTATGAGATGCAAGCTCAAGATTTTCTTCTCTCAACATCTTGATCTTTCTTGTGCTCTTGATTGCTAAATCATTAAACTTGGCATGATATTTAGCAAGCACCTTTTTCTCCACAAATCCATTTATGGATTTCGAAGAGGAATCACTTTCTTCTTCACTTGAGTCATTTTCCTCTTGACTCATTTCCTCTCTCTCACTAGCACTTTTGCTTTTATGGGAGGAGGCAAAAGCTAGGAGGTTAGCCATGAGCTCTTCATCACTTGAAGACTCATCTCCCTCAATGGAGTCATCACTACTACTACTCCATGTGGCGGCCATCACTTTACCTTTCTTCTTGACATTGTGATTTGCACATTCGGGGGCAAAGTGACATATGCCACCACACTCGAAACATCGGACCCCTTTCCTTTCGGTCCTTTCTTGCCTAGGTTCAAACTTCTTGAAAGAGCCATTTTTCTTCAAATCTTGACCTTTTGATCCAAAACCCTTTCTTCTAAACTTCATAACCTTGTTGAACCTTTTTACAAACAAGGCAAGTTCTTCATCCGAGTCAACCTTCTTTGCCTCCTTTTCATCCTTGGAGGTTTTTAAAGCAATTCCTTTTTGCTTTTCAGTGGGTGTGGAGATAGGCCATTTCCTAGACTCATAAGCTAGAAGTCTCCCAATCACCTCACTCGGCTTCATATCCTTATATCCACTATTTTCTTCTAAAGCCGTCACCTTCGATTCAAACCTATCGGGTAGAGATCTCATAATCTTTTGCTTGATTCTCCTATCCGAATATGAATCACCAAGTTGATGGCTTTGGTTGACTATATCCATCAACTTGATCTCGAAGTCGTTGAAGCACTCATTCTCCTCCATCTTAAGCATCTCGAATTGAGTTTGGAGGACTTGAAGCTTATAGTCCTTCACCACTTCGGTTCCCTCATGTTCAATCTCTAGGATGTCCCAAGCCTCCTTAGCTATCCTAGTATTTTTAATCAATTTATATTGATTTTCATCCATAGCACACAAGATGGCATGCATCGCCTTCCTATTCCACTTTGAAGCCTCAAACTCTTGCGCGTTCCATTGCGCCTTAGGCTTCAATACTTCTTCTCCTCCACCATTGGGAGTCATCTTGGGCAGATCATATCCGTCTTCCACCGCCATCCATGCACGGTCATGAATTTGGCATATGTAGGATTCCATCTTCCCTTTCCATTGGGAATAGTTCAATCCGGTAAGAAGTGGAGGCCTTATGCTAGAAGCACCTTCGTTGCCACCACCATTTCCACCGTTTCCACTCATAGTGTTTATGAATGAATGAAATGAATGCAAATGTATGAATGATCAAAAATCACACAAAATGCAAAACACACCAAAATAAGCAAGGATCACCTATGTATGTCTAGGAACCCGCTCTGATACCAATTGAAACAAATTATAGCACGGTGTGTATAAAACTATCTAGAGGGGGGGTGAATAGATTTTAAGCTTTTTACCCAATTTTTCGTGTTAGTCAAAATTACGAAATTACCCCTAAGTAGATAAAGCAATAAATTAAGTATAAAATACGGAAATTAAATAACACTTGATTTTTACGTGGAAACCCTCACGGGAAAAACCACAGGCTAGTAAGTAAGCCATACTCGAACCTCGAATCCACTAAATGTGTAAAACGATTACAACCTAATCCCGGAAGTAATTACACACCTACCTAATCCCGGTATGAGTGAACCTAGTCCAATTTGCTTACGATCTAAGCAACCTAATCCCGGAAGCTACACACAAGACATACTTTCTCAATGAAGAGAATAAAACCCTAAGTGAATATATGAATATTCAAATGCAACATAGAGCAAGGGAAACCCTATATGCTTATCTAAGATGATTAATATGCAATTAGAACAATCCTAGATATTAAAAACTAAATGACATGTTCAATCAAATAGTTTAGCTAATCAAGATTAAGCACAAAACCTAATTAGCTATCACAATACAACTTCTCAAACATACATCACACTAATCTCAATCTTGTATCAAAAGATATATGAAAATCATACAAGTAATAAATTGAGATTGCTTGTTAAGAAAAACACAAAATATGTAAGATATTAGTGAAAAGCTTACCAAGCAAAGTATGATGAAGAATCCATGCAAAGAGACATCTAGATGATCAAGGATGATGCTAGATGATGATTGGTGATCATGAACAAGTGTTTGAGTAAACTAAAAATGAGTTCTTTGGAATTTTTCTTCTCTTTGAAAAATATCCTAAGTATAGAATCTGAATATGAACTCTCTTAATTGACCTAAAGTTAGAGTGGCATATATATAGGGGGCCAAAACAAGGTGTGGTAGTTTTGATAAGTTGGCCTCATATTTGCCTTGGGCGCTGTACGAAGAGCGCTTATGTACAGCGCTTGTACAGCGCCCCTACTCTGTTCTCACGGGAAAACAGAGTGGCACTATACGTAGAACGCTTTGTACATCGCTTTGTACAGCGCCTGTACAGCGACCGAACAACGACCGAATTAAATCGATCAGGTCTGAACAGCGCTCAATGGACGCTCTTCGTACAGCGCTTTTGGGAGCGCCCAATGCAAAAATGCAATCCTAAGTCTAAGCATGACAAGGCAATTGGATATGCAAGATGCAATCAAACTAACATGCAAGAAGAGATGTTAATGAACATTAATGCACAAAAATAAGACACACAACATACAAGTATTAAACATATGCATGAGTTTTGAGTGTGTGCAACTATCTCTTCAAGACAAGTAAGCACAAAGAAATATACCTTCGGTGCTTATCAATACGAGGTCTTCAAAGGGCTTCAAACAATAAACCCGATACCTAGGCTACCCTTACAAAGAACCCCAACATGTGGTTTGTCCACGAAATGAGCCAATCAACAAATGGGAACCTTACAAATTTAAATAACACTTGATGTATACGTGGAAACCCAACCACTGGGAAAAACCATGGGCTGTTTAGTGCGCCACACTCGGACCTCGAAATCCACTAATCGAAATGGAGTTTACAACCTATGTAGACCTCGTCTAACACTCCGGTCAATAACCCCCCACTTCTACCACTCGGGCCTTTAAAAGTGGCTCTAGTCCAATTGCTTGAGGCCTAAGCAACCTTAGCCTCAAGACTTAATTCTCTAAGAAGAGATTATGCAACCTATGTGAATATGTATGAATATTCAAATAACAAACAAGGCTAGGTAACCTTAGATGCTTATCTAGGATGATGAGATAATCAGTTTAAATCAACCCTAGATATCAATTGCTAAATGACATGTCAAATAGCTTAGCTAATCAAGATTAGTCAAAAACCTAATTAGCTATCACAAAACAACACTCAATCAATTCATCACAATTAATTCTCTAATCTTGTATTTATCATATGATCAAAAACATACAAGTAATTAAAAGAGAATATGCTTGATAGTAAAAATAATAAAATAAGATGAAATTAATCAAAATCTTACCAAGCATGTTGTGATGATGCAAACCCAATCATAGATGAATGCAAGATGAACTTTGATGCAAAAAGAATTTGATTTGAGTGTTTAAAGGTGAGTTCTTGATTTGATTTTTTCTCAAAAATCTCTCTTTGAAGTTTAGGGTTCTAATGACTCAAGAAGCTTGATCAGAGAATGAGAAAGTAAGATATTTATAGACATCAAGAATTGGGCATGTGAAAAGACAAGTTTGCCCTTGAAACGCACCATTCGACGGTTTCAATCGGCGGCCAGGCCGCCGATCACGACCGCCGAATTAAGCTCGTGAAGAACAGAGCATCAACGGCGGTTTCATTCGGTGGTTTCGTGACCGCCGATCCAACCGCCAAAATAGACTGAGAGATTAAAATCGATCAGGTATGAACGGCGGTCGTGACCGCGGATCGTGACCGCATAATTGCTTCAAACCTCTCTTGACTAAAACGGCGATTTGATTCGGCGGCCAGGCCGTCGATCATAACCGCCGATCACCAACAATGGTGAAAACCAAGGAGAAGCCAAGGGCATTCTCCATGGGCGGTCTTCGCACAAAACCAAGCACACATACGTGAGAGCGCGGACGTTTCCGAACACTATCGGGAAACGAATTACTAAGCACATATACACACAACAAGATATAAAACAAAGTGCTAGTGTGTAAAGTGACATGTGAAGAGTATGCACACAAATGCAAGTATGCTATGTGTGTGTGTGTTTACTAAATCTCTTCAAAGAAAAATCAAGCACAAGAAATTATACCTTTGGCGTGCTTGTCCCTTGAGGTCTTGAAAGGGCCTTCGAGCATGAAGTTCAAACACCTAAACTACCCTTACATTATCAACCCCAATATGTGGTTTGTCCACGAAATAAGCCAATCAATATATGGGAATCCTTACAATCTCCCCCATTGGCTATTTCGTGACAAAACCACCACTCACATTGATTCCTCACAACGTAATAGAAACTACGGGTCCACTATGATTTTCTCCTTTACAAGGTGATATGTAAAAATAATCTTGAAGTCTTCAATCTCAAGTAGAACAATCAATCCCTGAAAGCAAAGTTTCTATACTTTCCAATTCAAGAAAAAAGTGAGATGAATCAAGTGAGATTAATCAAGTGAGAATAAAAACAAGCATTTGCATTCTAAGAATTTAAGCACAACTACAACATCATGCAATAATTGTGAATGCAATGCTCCCCCTCAATGGGTTACTCCCCCTCAATGTATTGTCTCCCCAACATGCATAATTGCAACTCCCCTTACCACCATTCTACTCCCCCTTTTTGTCATGATATAGGCAAAGGAGTAGTCCCCAACCGGGTCACTTAGCAAAGAGAGATGATAGCATTCAAGTCCTTTGCATAATCATAAAATGCACTTTATGCAACTCTATCAAATGGAGAGAAACAAGGAGATTTATTTTGAAATAAATGTGTGAAACAAAACATGCTTTGCATACAAGACATGTAGCATTCAAGTCCAAAATACAATGGTATTTGGCAAAGCAAATGACAAAGGTTTCTAATAAGAATTCAAACCAATTTCACCAATGTCATAAGAGAAGCAAGGATATAGAGTTTTCATTGATTTTAATTTATGAGCAACTATATCCATTTTTATAAGTCAAACATGTCATGAGCAACTTTGCACCCTATTTGATTTTTCCGGGAATGAAACCCGTATGATAGTAGAGATGTTCAACAAATAAAGAAAGAGAGACAATTTGGAATATAAATTCATTTGAATGGATACAAGATCCTTTATTCATTTTGAGTCTCATAAGCTTTTTCACACAATGTTTTGCATTTATAAATTGCAATCATCAATTCATGCTTTTTTATTTGAGCATGTCATTTGAATTTCATGCTTTTCATATGACATTAGCATGTTATAAAAACAACTCATGCTTTTCAATTTTTAAGCATGTCATTAAGAATCATCATGTCATGGAGATAACTATAGGTCATTCATATCATACTTCCTATGTAAATCTCCTAGTCCAAAAATGCATGTTTGAACATAAATATGACATGGATTGTAAACAAGCATGGTTCACACTTATTGAATTGAAAACATATATACATATGTGCAACCAAGCTTACTCAAGCAATTAACAAAGAAGCATAAGTTTTTTCAAATATTTGCATGCAACAAGTATGCATAAGCTCTCTTTGCTTGAGTTCCCCATGGGGTCAATATCATCCTTCATCAATGAAGGTCATGAGGTCCTATGGACCTCCCAAGTCCATTTGACTTGGATGAATCTATTTGAGACTTGATAGTCTCGTAGGAAGTGGGTTCATTTTTCCTTATCCACATAGATATGACATTTTTCTTCCTAGTGGACAATGGTTCAAGAGTACTAGAAATAATAGGATCATGAACATGAATGTTTTCCTTCCTATTAGCATGCATTCTAGCTCTTGTCATTCTCTTTTCAATCATGCTTTTGATTCTACATAATTTAATGAAATGAAAGCAATTTGGTCTAATGTGACCATTAATACCACAAAAGTGACATGTAGGGATAAATTTAGAATTCATACCATGTCCTTGTGCATGCATAGGAGCCTTCCCATGACTTTGTGGTTGAGCGGGTTCAAATCTTCTTTGTTGTTGAACCGGTCTCGCTTGCTTCCTTGTTTCATTTTGCATGATTGGCATCTTCCCTTGATGAGTTTGAGCTTGAGGGAAGTTAGGTTGAGGAACCTTTTGAGCTTGAGGTTGTCTCCTTGGAGCTTCCTTCACATGTGCACTTCTTGAACATTGTCCTAGATCGATTTTCTTCCTAGGTGTGTGCACTGGTGAGGCTTCATTCTTGCCCAAACTCTTGACAAAGATGGTCTTGGTTGGAGTAGTGATCTCCTTGCTTACTTCATACCCAATACCTCTCTTGTCACAAGGGTTCTTTCCACTACCAAGAATGTGGTCAAGTTTCTTGGTGCTTGTAGTCATCCTAGACAATGACTCTATGGCTTCAACAAGCTCTCTCTTCAACCCTTCTTCATTCCTCTTAGACATAGCTAGCTCATCCCTTAGCTTGTCTTCAATCTTCTTGGATGCCTCCACTTGTTTACTTAAGTGGTCATTGTGTGTTGAAAGTTCTAGATTTTCATCCTCTAAAATCTTTAACTTTCTATTTTTCTTCTCCAATGAACTTTCACACTTGACTATAAAGTCATTCACATCCATTTTCTCTACACTTCCATTTGTAGAGTTAGATGAGGAGTCATCTACACTAAAGCTATCTCCTCCACTCTCCATCTCACCTATGGAGTCATTTCCCTCATTTAGACCTTCACCTTGGTCTCTTGAGTCAATGAGAGCCATATCCCAATGAGTAGCTTCGCCTATCACCTATAGAGCTACTTCTTCATCTTTTTCTTCTATGGGATCACTAGTCAAGTCATTCTTACCAACAACTTTATCTTCTACATAAGTGGCCCCAAATGCCGTGTAGTTGATGGTAAGCTCATTATCACTTGATGACTTGTCTCCCTTTCCGGAGTCATCACTTTTGCCATCTTATTCTTCAAGTTCCCACAATCGGGTGAGATGTGACCTATACCACCACACTCATAGCATTGGACCCCTTTCTTTTCACTCTTCTCTTGCCTGGGCTCAAAACTCTTGAAGGGAGCCTTTTTCTTCAAGTCTTGGCCTTTGGATCCAAAGCCTTTCTTCTCGAACTTGACGAATTTCTTGAATCTTCTAAGCAACAATGCCATGTCTTCGTCCGAGTCACCTTTTTCCTCCTTCACAACCTTGGAAGCAATCAAATCAATTCCTTTTTGCTTTTTAGGAGGTGAAATGCTAGGAGCCTTCCTAGATTCATAGGTGAGGAGTCTTCCAATTACCTCACTCGGCTTCATGTCCTTATATGTGCTATTTTCCTCTAAAGCCGTCACCTTTGATTCAAACCTAGCAGGGAGAGACCTCATAATTTTCTGCTTAACTCTCCTATCCGAATAAGGATCACCGAGTTGATGGCTTTGATTCACAATATCCATCAACTTGACTTCAAAGTCATTGAAACACTCGTCCTCCTCCATTTTAAGCAACTCAAATTGCGTTTGAAGGACTTGTAGCTTGGAATCCTTAACCACATCGGTTCCTTCATGTGCAACCTCTAGGATATCCCATGCCTCCTTGGCTATCCTAGTGTTCTGAATCAGTTTGTACTGATTTTCATCCACTGCACATAGAAGAGCATGCCATGCCTTCCTATTCCATTTTCAAGTCTCAAACTCTTCAGGTGACCACTGAGCCTTAGGCTTGAGTACTTCTTCTCCACCACCCGTGGGAGTCATCATAGGAGGTGCATACCCATCTTCAATAGCCATCCATGCCTTATCATGGATTTGGCACACATATGCCTCCATCTTGCCTTTCCATGAGGCATAATTCGCACCGGTGAGGAGAGGAGGCCGTGTGCTTGAAGCACCCTCATGGTTGCCACCGTATCCACTCATTGTAACAAATGAATGGAATGTATGCAAAATGTATGAATGAGCAAAAAACACACAAATGCACAACACACCTAAAATGAGCTAGGATCACCTAAGTATATCTAGGAACCCGCTCTGATACCAATTGAAAAGAATACTCGGTGTGTTCTAAATATTATCTAGAAGGGGGGTGAATAGATTTTAACTATTATTACCCAATTTTCGCATGCAAGTCAATTTTATGAAAATGCCCCTACTAGTCAAAAATACAAGCAAGTGTAATATAGTGCGGAATTTAAATAACACTTGATGTATACGTGGAAACCCAACCACTGGGAAAAACCACGGGCTGTTTATTGCGCCACACTCGGACCTCAAAATCCACTAATCGAAATGGAGTTTACAACCTATGTAGACCTCGTCTAACACTCCGGTCAATAACCCCCCACTTCTACCACTCGGGCCTTTAAAAGTGGCTCTAGTCCAATTGCTTGAGGCCTAAGCAACCTTAGCCCCAAGACTTAATTCTCTAAGAAGAGATTATGCAACCTATGTGAATATGTATGAATATTCAAATAACAAACAAGGCTAGGTAACCTTAGATGCTTATCTAGGATGATGAGATAATCAATTTAAATCAACCCTAGATATCAATTGCTAACTGACATGTCAAATAGCTTAGCTAATGAAGATTAGTCAAAAACCTAATTAGCTATCACAAAACAACACTCAATCAATTCATCACAATTAGTTCTCTAATCTTGTATTTATCATATGATCAAAAACATACAAGTAATTAAAAGAGAATATGCTTGATAGTAAAAATACTAAAATAAGATGAAATTAATCAAAATCTTACCAAGCATGTTGTGATGATGCAAACCCAATCATAGATGAATGCAAGATGAACTTTGATGCAAAAAGGATTTGATTTGAGTGTTTAAAGGTGAGTTCTTGATTTGATTTTTTCTCAAAAATCTCTCTTTGAAGTTTAGGGTTCTAATGACTCAAGAAGCTTGATCAGAGAATGAGAAAGTAAGATATTTATAGACATCAAGAATTGGGCATGTGAAAAGACAAGTTTGCCCTTGAAACGCACCGTTCGGCGATTTCAATCGGCGGCCAGGCCGCCTATCACGACCGCCGAATTGAGCTCGTGAAGAACAGAGCATCAACGGCGGTTTCGTGACCGTCGATCCAACCGCCGAAATAGACCGAGAGATTAAAATCGATCAGGTATGAACGGCGGTTTCGAACGGCGGTCGTGACCGCCGATCGTGACCGCATAATTGCTTCAGACCTCTCTTGACTGAAATGGCGGTTTGATTCGGCGGCCAAGCCGTCGATCATAGCCGTCGATCACCAACAATGGTGAAAACCAAGGAGAAGCCAATGGCATTCTCCATGGGCGGTCTTCGCGCAAAACCAAGCACACATACGTGAGAGTGCGGACGTTTTCGAACACTATCGGGAAACGAATTACTAAGCACATATACACACAACAAGATATAAAACAAAGTGCTAGTGTGTAAAGTGACATGTGAAGAGTATGCACACAAATGCAAGTATGCTAAGTATGTGTGTGCTTACTAAATCTCTTCAAAGAAAAATGAAGCACAATAAATTATACATTTGGCGTGCTTGTCCCTTGAGGTCTTGAAAGGGCCTTCGAGCATGAATTTCAAACACCTAAATTACCCTTACATTATCAACCCAAACATGTGGTTTGTCCATGAAATAAGCCAATCAATATATGGGAATCCTTATAGGTTACAAACTCAAATCTCTCGAGTTCTTACTTTTCTCTCTTTTGGTTTTCGAACCTTTTCCTTATGGGATAGATGGCTCTATTTATACATGATAATTAGGGTTTCCCCTTGATTTTAGTCGTGTTGGTGGTAGGATTTCCTTTTTTATTCATACTAGGATTCCCATGTCGTAACAGATACGGATATGCTTTCTCTCTTTCCCCTTTTATGATTCCTCGTTGTCATGGGTCTTCTAAAAGTTAGGGTTTATTTCTGTGTTTCTGCCGAGTCGATTTATGCTTAGTGAAATGATGCAGCGAGTACCTTCATTTCTGGCTATCACCCTTTGGCGACCACGTTTTTGTCCCTGGCGAGTACGTATCTTGATTTGGTGGGTATGCCTCTGACTTTTGACTTGTTGACACACTGCCTGGTCCACGCTTCTCCTTTGACTTGGTCACCAAGTGACGTGGCAACCTTTTCCATAGTATTTATTGACTCCTTTGATGACGTGGCTGCTTAGCGAAATTATACATACAACAGTTCTCATTGACATCTTGAATTCCTAGACAAGCATTTAGTGTGGCCTAGCATTAATTGCATATTGGATATTGTCATATATTCACATAGGTTATTGATCTCTTCATTGAGAGTTAAATCTTGTGACTACAGGTGTGTAATGCATAAGCATCTTGGTCTAGAATCACTATAAAAGGCCTACGGGTAGTAGTGGTGGGTTAGTGACCGAGAATGGTGTGACTAGAGGTCAACCTAAGTTGTAAACATCATTACATATAGTGGATTTGAGGACCGTGTATGGCTAGCAAAATAGCTCGTGAGTTTTTCCCAGTTATGGGTTTCTCACGTAAATCAATCAACGTGTTATTTATTGTTTTCCGCACTTTAATTACGTTGATTGTATTTCAATGTATTGGGTTAATTTTTGTAATATTGACTAATCATAAAAATTGGTAATTGATTGGATTAACAACTCATTCACCCCCTCTAGGTTGTTTAGACACGCGTATAATATATTTTCAGCACACGCCCCAGAGGGCTGTGATTGTTCCACATATGCCCTATGGAATTCCAGGCGCTTCAATGGTGCTGACATAGAGCTTCGTTGGCGGTTTGTGTCGCTCTGATTGGCTAGAGACGCTTCTAGCTGGGAAGACCTATCGCTTTCACTGTTCCACCCAGAAGGAGAAAAAGGCAACGCTTGTCATGTTACACTTGTCAGTCGCTCTTCACCAAGCTTTCCTTTCTTTGATTAGAGACCTTCTACATCTCTTTTGTTGGAAAAATGCAGCTTCCTCCTTTGTGAATGGGTTGCTTGACATTGGTTAGGGCTTAGGTGGAGTGAGATTTGATCGTTGGTGAGGTGAGGTGCGGCTACGAAAGGATCTCAACCGTAGGTTCCCTATCTTTCCTTCTCCGTGACTGTTGTTCTAGCATTAATTGCCTAACCACTTGTTACATGTTGCCCTAGTTTCCTTATTCTCTATGTGACCTTGCTTTAGGGCAAGCATCAGCCCTAGTTGTGGCTTGGTGCTTGAGGGTGATTTCTATAAGATTCCATAGGTTCCTTAGGGTTTGACCCAGGTACTAGTGGCAATTGGTGCTTAGTGGAAGGCTGTCTTGTATCCCTTTTCTTGTTAACGATTTGCCTCTAGTATGAGGGTTGTGCTCTGGCTTGGTCGAGTCCTGTTGTAAGGATCCGATGCTTCTGGGAAATGGGTATCAATCCAGACCGGGTCCTCTTAGAGTCGTGGTACTGTTAGGATCGAGTCCTCTCTGGAGCGAGTCTTAAAGGGACCGGATCCTCTTAGGGATCGGGTCCTTGTAGCGGTTTTGGCACTTAGAAGCAAGGGAAATGCTTCTTTGGAGTGGTTGTCAAATTTGACAGTTAACAACAACCTTCATCTCTATTTGAGTTCCGAGTGATTCAGTATCTCCCACAAGTGATTCAAGTGTTTCTGAGCCTTTTCGAGTTAGATTCAGGGGTATTTTGGGAAATACAAAGATTTTTTTAAGACCGTTGGGACATTCTAAGTGTTGATCGAAAACCAGGTTTGGTTTTCGAGTCATGAAGTTACCTGGATTTGATTTTCGAAAGTCGAGGTCAAAATTTGTTCTGACGTAGGCGAATGGCTTTAGGAAAGGCACACCTTCACTAAAAAATGGCTCACAACCCACGTAGGGAGTTTGACCTTGGCGAATGGCTTCCTTCATCGAAAAGGCTACACATTCCACAAAGGCAAAGTGGCCTTGGCGACGGCATCGCTACGCCAAGCGATAGCCAATAAAGGCGCAAAAGGCTATGCAAAGGCTTGCCTTCATGTTGCTATGCGCATAGGCAAAGCCAAGGGGCAAAGGCTTTGCCTCGAGCATAGCATAGCATGCATGTGGGGGTGCGTATGCCACTTTGCCTTGGCGTAGGCAGCCCTTCGCCCCCTTGCCCTATCTTCGCCTATATATATGTTTTATCCAAATACTTTTTTAAGAAAAGACTCCATTTTTGTTTTTGCAATTACTCACTCATTAGAGCTCCAATTTGAGTGATTCAAAAACTAAAAATTTTGTTTTCGAGAGCTTAATTAAGCTCAATCATTATCAAAGTCAATTGTTCAAGTCTTAGAATACTTTTACTCTATTTTGGTGGAGGCTTCTTCACATAGTCAAGGTATTCATTGAACTTAAACTTATTGTGATTTGTTTTGATTGAATCCTTACAGATTTTTGTTATATATGACTTGATCAACATGGATTGGTGATTTTGCTTTCAATTAAAAGCTAGGATTATCTTTTGATTTTGTGCTTAAATGATTCTAGTTTCCATAGGATGTGTTGATCTTACATTCTATGTTGTGTGTTTGTTATTGAACACTTTAGATCATGCCTTGCTAAGGTTAAAATTCTCAATAAGACTTGGATTAGTCTAGGTTGAGTGTCTACAAGCATCTATTTGTCAAAGGCTTGCAGGTAGAGTAGTGTTGGTACAAGTCAGTAGGAGTTGGTCATGTATTTGATCGCTTGAGATTGTACACAAGTCAGTAGTGTTGGTACAAGTCAATAGGCTTGCAGGTAGAGTAGTGGCCATGTATTCGGTCCGTGGATGTTTCCTTTGAAAGGGGGTTTTACCACATAAATCTTTGTGTTCAATATCTCTAACTCAAACTCTTTAATTTTGTATATTGTTGTACTTAATTGAATATTTTGAGAATTGTAAATAAGTTGTATATTTGAGCTTAGTTGAATATTGTTGTAAATTGAATACAACTTGTAAATGTGAACTTAGTTGAATTATCTTGTATTTTGAGACATTATGAGTTTTGAGTAATAAGAGAAATGACAACTTCTAAAAGATCATTACATGTATAATTTACTTGTTAGTTGTTTGATATACTTGTACTTGTAATTCTATTTTGGAGAATATTATTTGTTAATATTTGTTTACTTGTATATATTTGTAATGTTAGACTACGGGTGGTGAAATTGTGATTTAATGTGTTTGTTTTGATATTACTATCAAATTTGTAAATGTTGAATTGTGTGCTCACTAAGTGTTTGATAAAAGTCTCAAAAAAGAGTAGTATGGATTTCAAAGATCATTTATTTTAATTTCGGCAATAACCTTGATGAAATCATATTGATTTTTATGAATTTTGATCTAAAATTTTTTGTAAATGATAAATTCAATGTAATGTACCTATGAATAAAATTTGAGTATTTTCAAGCACTAGAACTATTTTTCCCGATTTTGTTAAATATGAAGGCAATAAAAAATGAGCCAAATATAAGAAAATTCAAGAAAAATAGTTCCAGTGCTTGAAAATTTCTCAAATTTTATTCATAGATAGATTTTTAAATATATATATATATGTCTAAACTAACTTTGGGGGGGGGGGGGTGGTGTGAATAATTGTTAGTCAAGTTAATTACCAACTTTTCTTGATTAGTCTATATTCAAAATTGACCAAAAAAATAATAAGCAATCAATTGACAATTTAAAGGCGGAAAACAATAAATAACACGTCAATTGATTTACATGAGAAACCCTCTAACTGGGCAAAACTTACGGGCTATTGTGCTAGCCGCACATGATCCTCAAATCCACTATTTGAATGAAAGTTTACAACTTAGGTTGATCTCAAATCAAATCATTCTTGGTCACCAACCCTTCCACTTTACTCGGTGGGCCTTTAATATTGATCTTATAACAAATTGCTTGTGCACTAATACACTTAGTCACAAAGCTTAACACTTAATGAAGAGATAACAACCTATGTGAATATCAAAAGCATAAATGCTAGGTGAAGAAGTTTTTTTGTGTCGTTACCAAATTGTGAATTGAAAAGATATTTATAAGGAAATTCTTATGCAATGTGCTCTAAAGATTTTGAAAACAAGTAAAGCGGCAAGCTTGGGTATCGTCCACATGGATTAAGTTAGATTAATTGATTTGCAATCTACTCTAGGTTAGTCTAATCTAGGTGCATAAAACATAAATTATAGTAGTTTGGATAGTGTATGGTTTGAGAAACCATCAAACATGACATGTAGACTAAATGTAACAAAAATGATAGGAAAAATATAATACCTAACTAGTCTAGATAAGATAAATGGAATAAACAATTAATTAAAAGTCTAAGGGATTGATAGAGTAGCTAATGGACTTTGGGCAATTCATACATAGCTTTATTAACGTATGGTCCACACAATCAAGGATCGATCTCATTCGAAAGTGTGCTTGGCCATGGGTACTAAACCAAGCAACTTCCTACCAAAATGCCTAACCGATTAAGGAAATGGTGTCAAGGTGGGATCGGTTAGTGACAATCAAAGGCCTAGGCAATTGAGGTTGATATACCCACCAACAACCTATTCTATTCACTATGTGCTACAATCAATTAAGTGTGTCAATAACTCAACCAATTTTATCACAAGTAAATCCTACAACATATTGCAATTAACAAGTGTGTCAATAACTTAATCAATCACATAAGAGCAAGATCTAATTAAAAAGTGAATAAAACTACAATTGTGTAAATATAATATTCAAAGCTTTAACAAATACCCATTGTCCAAGAGTGTCTCAAATCATTCCACTAGAATGGAGGTTTAATTACACATAATCACAAAAAAAAAAAAAAGTAAAATGTAGAAAAATAACCTATGAGTCTCTCTTGTAAGCTTGATCATTTCTTGAGCTTCCTTGTTGATCATTGTGCAAAGAGTGGTAGATGAGGATATGTGTAGATAGGTGGATGTCTAATGGGTAGTGACAAAGGAGATGTATGGAGAAGATGGAAAGAGATAAGTGATTTGGGTGAAGTAATCTAGACTTGTTGTTGATATGATTGGAGAGGGAAAATGGAGAGATTAGAAATGATTAAAGAAGGAGAGACCTTTGTTATCTGTAAAAATGGTGTATTTATATGTTGTGGAGGGTAGGGTACAAAATAGGCATGAAAGGACAACATTACCCCTCTAAAATGGCTTGAAAACATCCCTTTCGTTGTGCTGAAGAGTGCAGTTCATGGTTACGTCACGGCTAGTTCGCGGTTCCTTGCACAGCGGTTACTAAAATAGGTATAACTTCTTCTAAAAGAATTAGAATCACAATCTGTAAAAACCACTGGAAACTAGACTTCCATGGCTTTCCAAATGTATGTAAACCAAAACGTGGTTCGATTTGAGGAGAGAGATATGACCATTTGAAGTGGGATGATCTGCACACACTTTTTACAATTTCACCCTTCATCTCTCTGTCGCGATGTCAAAACCGTGATACTTTAGCCGCGACATCACACCTAATTGTATTCTTAGATTTTCTCCTCTCCGTCATGGTGTCTAGGTAGCGACACATAAACCACGACATGGCTTAGTGTTGAGTTGCTTATTGCTTCCATGCGACCCGACATCGACAATCTTGCTATGTTTCCTCTTTTTCTCCTTTTTGTTCTCTTTGTACCAAATACTCCTCCATCTTTCATAAATGCCCATATGGCGTAATTATACCTGAAAACACTTGATTCACACAATTAAATCGTAGGATATTGCCCAAGAATAAGCACAAAGAGTCGGGAATGAGGGCCAAAATCATATACATTTTTTTGTTCGATCACTAGGTCAACACATTTAATGCTTATCTAACCATGGATGAACAAGTCAAACAATCTTAGATATCATGTTGCTATATGGAATACATACAACTTAGCTATATGAAATAAATGCAAACCTAGATGCAATAGCTATAACGATATAAAAAACCCAACAATCAACACAAAAATCTCAACTTGTAGATAAAAACTTAATCTAGATGTAAACAAGTTAGAAAAGAGATTTCTTGTTAAGCAAGAACACCAAATGAATGAAGATGGTGGTCTACTTACCAAGTCATGTGTGTTGATGAAAACCCATGAGAGAATACAACCTAGATGATGCTAGATGATGTTGGATTCATGAATAGATGATGTGTATTTGGGTTTTGGTCAATAAAGATTGAATCTTGAAGCTTTGCTTGCAACGCACTCTTAAACTCTTAAGAAACTTAAATTTCAAGCTCTTGGATGAAATGGGGAAGATGACAAAGGATATATAGCATGTAAAAAAAAAACGGTATCGTTTTGACAAAACAGGGCTTGACCGTTGTGAAAGCCACAACGATTTTCACAATGGTAGACCACATCTGAAATGATTAGGTCAAACCACTGTGCTTACCGTTGTGGCTCTCTTTGCTTGAACTCCCCTCATGGGGTCAATTACCACACCACATCAAGGCATAATACAAATACCAATAGACATACTAAGTGCTTTAAACCTAGTTGCATCTAAGGGCTTACTAAATAAATCCGCTAGTTGATCATTTGTACCTACATGTTCAAGTACTATGCTTTTGTTTTCAACTAGTTCCCTACTGAAATGATAATCAGTTTGACCTAGATTAGAAATGCTTTATATGGATAGGTGTTGATATGGTTTGTATGTTGATATCACAATTACTCATTGTATATATGCTAGAAGCATTCACACACACATATTTTGCTTATAATGTTTGATTCATTAGCAATGTGAGAATATTTTTAAGAGATTAATGAAAATATATGATTCTCTTATGGACTTTGAAAAGTAATGATATATTCTCTCTAATTGCTTGAAATGTGTGATTGTGTGATTCCCTTATGAACAAGTTTACATGTTAATTATAATGTAGAGCATATGTTAAGGGAGAGCTTAGTTGGTTTAACTTCGTTCTCTATATGACTTGTTTACATAATATCTCATATTCCATCTCATATGTCCTTTGTCTATTCCTTGACAAAAAGGGGGAGAAATGTATACCTCACCATGTGTGGGAGAAATGTACCTCTTTGTGCTATATGGAGACTTTGTCTTAAAGGGGAGAATTCTTGTCTAAAGGGGGAGAAAAGAATTCTTGCTTGATGAGGTTAAGGAACTTAGGGAGTGCTTTAAGTGAACATTTTATATGAGATATGGGGAGTTTGGTTTGTTTATGTGAATATATCTCACTAATCTTCTTTGGAGAAGATCTCTTGTTTGGTTTGCTATTTTTTCTCATAGGTATTTTGATGATCAAAGAAGGGATTCTTGAAGACTCATGAAGATATGAAGACACTTTAGTCTAGGGACCTCTTTGTAATGTGAGGTTGAGAGAATGCAATCATCAATGAGTGAATATTGTATGGTGAAGATAAGGTTTTGCCATGGAATATCAAAATGGGGAGATTGTAAGGTTTTAGATTTGTATTGGTTTGATTCCATTGTAAAACTCTCTTTATTTGTAATGGTTAGTTGCTTAGGTGTTTCTTGATTGAAAGGAGATTCAAAGGAGAAAATAAACTTCTCATGCAAAGATCGTCATCAAGAGGAAAAGCGCTTACTTGGATGCTAAGTTATCAAGATACTTCTTCCTCTTGCAAGGCGTAAGCGCACACACACACACAATTCATACATGTGTGTCCCTGCATCGTTGAGCAAAGGGCACACACATACATTGCATTCATATGTGTCCCTGCATCATTGTGCTCATTTGGTATAACACATTCACACTTGTTGAAGTATGCTCATTAATTGATCTTAAATTGACAACATTGTAGAAATGCATGTACTAGGACTATTTCAAGGAAATTGTATACTTGTGTGATCTGGTTTGGGTTTTATTATTTTGAACTTGAATATGATCTCATATGATTCCTTGTTGAGTTTTGGTCGTTTCGGTTACTCACTCATTTGATTTCGAGT
Organism: Acer yangbiense; assembly: GCA_008009225.1. NCBI lineage: Eukaryota > Viridiplantae > Streptophyta > Magnoliopsida > Sapindales > Sapindaceae > Acer > Acer yangbiense. The sequence goes on along the minus strand of CM017772.1, from coordinate 8,369,830 downwards.
TCAAACGAGGAAGTTACGCTACTTTACGTTCTCTTACAATGCATTGTCTTCATCGTCATATATCGAGTGGAATTCATAACCTTTGGTCAAAGTTTCATATTCATCCTCATGCGTAATTGAGTTACAGTTCATAATCCAAAAGTGGATTCGAATTCGGAGTTCGGAGGCCAGAGAACAGTCGAAGAACGTGAGAGGTGCGCTAAGGGAGTGAAAGAGAATAGAGGTGGCGAAGGGCCAACCACCTCTCTCCCATTGAGGCGTGTGGCCACCATGGGAGAGACACCTCTCTGCCTCCCCATGGTGGCCACGCACCTCCACAGGAAGCATGAGAGGTGGTGAATCTTTTACCCATTTGCCCTTCATCTTCTCCAATTGGTTTCCCTCCCTATATAATTCAAATCCCGTGTAGAATCTCTCACAACTTTTGCATTTTTGTTTTGATCATATCTTTCTCATTTCAACTCTGAATTAAGTGATTCAAAAACAAAAATCATTGGTCTTGAAGTGAGGAAAAAGTCCCAAGCATTTTCAAAGTCAAAATATATCCAGATTATTCACAAAAATCTGATCTTCAGTTCGTGGTTCATCTTTTGTATGTGAATCATCTTCTCTCCATTTTTCTTATGATTAATGTTGACGGTGAAATTTGGATTACCACGTGACCAACAATTAAATCAAAACAAACGTTAAACAAGAAAGAAAATTAGCACATGCAAGAGACAGATTTACATGGAAAAACCCTTGAATGGGAAAAAACCACGGCGTCCCGGAGGACAGGAAAATATCAATAAAATTCACTTGTTTCGGTTACACACTCAAATCTCTCGAGTTTTTACTTTTCTCTCTTTAGGTTTTCGAACCCTCTCCTCGTGGGATAGGTGGTTCTATTTATACATGATAATTAGGGTTACCACGTGATTTTAGTCGTGTTGGAGGTAGGATTTCCTTTTTGATTCGTACTAGGATTCCTATGTTGTAACAGATACGGATATGTGTTTTCGGCCCTTTCCCTTTCTACGACTCCTCGTTGTCATGGGTCTTCTGGGAGTTAGGGTTTATTTTCGTGTTTCTACCGAGTCGGTTTGTGCCCAGTACGCTGATGCGGTGAACATCTCCCCTCCTGGGTATTACCCTTCGGCGACCATGTTTCTATCTTTGGCGAGTACATATCTAGCCTGGTGACCATACCTTTGACTTATTGACTTATTGACTTGACGTTGACATACTGACTGGTCCACGTTTTCTCCTTTGACCTGGTCGATGAGTGATGTGGCAACCTGTTCCTCAACATTTATTAACTCCTTTGATGACGTGGCTGCTTGGCGAAATTATATATACAACAATACCCCTATAAATACTTCGAGCTGAGCGAATGATTTGGGTTTCCAATTCGTTTGCCTCCGCGAGCAGTATTTATATCCATGCTTTTAAAGTTTTGGCGTGTTTCGTAAATAATTCCCCCCTTTTTCATTTTCACCACGTGTTGAACTTGTTAGTTGATTCTTCCGGTGCAAGCCTTCATTCTTGGCCACACAATCTCTGGCACTTCCACTCACTTGACAAGTGAAGATACATTTTGACTGCTTGGTGATCCCCGAGGTGCCACATGTCCGTTATTTGGTGGTGACTATTGCGGCCAGTTATTGTGACCGTCGCTCACTTTAACCAAATATCTTTTTATCTGATTTTCTTTTTGAATTTCAAAACTCCCTCTTTTAATGCCCGATCATTTCTTCTTCCTCATTTCAATCTTTTCGTTTATATTTCCTTCGTTTTCTTAGAGCAAAAAACAGGCTTGAAACTTAGTTTTCATCTGCCCTATTTTCCCTTTTCTTCGAGTATTTGCTACAGCTTTTCTCCTGCGTTTTCCATTATCAGACGGTTCGTCAAACTCGACCGTTCTTGTTTCTCAACGTCCCCAATTCTCCTGCCTATTTCTGCGACCCTAGGGTTTTTTGGTGAGTTCTCATGGATCCTACCTTGCGTTCTTCTCTTTTTAATCAAATGATGCAAGCTTTAGAGCTTGGTGATAAATGTACTGCAGACCGAATTGAATCCTTGATTCGTAACTTTTGTCCAGATTCCCCATCTCCGATTTCTGTTTATATTCTTTCCTCTGAGGAAAATTTTGCTCCTAACATCCCTTCTCCTTCGTCTTTTGATAGTTGCTCTCCGATAATGACGAAGTCTTCCAAATCAGGTGGCAGTAGGCGACAAGCTTCTAGGGCTCCTCGAGGATCTCTGCTAGATGCTCAGATTACTGTGGATTCAGATGTTGAAGATCACCAGAAGAATAGATTACACTTCACAGCTAACCGCCCATGTTCTTTGATTGTGAAGTAAATGTGGTTGGCGATGAGGAACTTCGCAAGTACAAAAGTCATTTTGACATCTCAGATGCTGTGATTTTGACTTTGCTAGGTGATCGAGTGGCGTGGAACCCTCCTAAGAATGCGGTCACCATCTATGGTGCGATGCTTAGCTGTGGAGTAACTCTTCCTCTTCAGCCCTTCATCGCCAGATTCCTCGCGGAGGCCCAGATTGCGCTTGCCCAACTCGCCCCAAACAGTTACAGGATCTTGATGTGCCTGTGTTTGATATGGAAATTGAAGGGCTATGGGCCTCCTACGCCCCGCGAGATCCGTCATTTTTATACTTTAAGACAAGCGGGCCACAATGGAACGTACTTCCTTCTCTCTTCAGCAGTGGAAAATTAGATCCCTGAGGGTGTAGCGAACCACGGACAGGTGGAAATCTCTAGCGATGAGAAAAAGAAGGGTTTTATTTGGGGTTTTCCTACTTCAAATAAAAGGTGGAAGAATAGCTGGTTTTTCGCTGGTGGCGAGTGCGGCAGGGATGTGCCTGCCAGTGTGAGCCATAGTTTTTTGGCGAAGAAGGTTCCCAGGCATTTCACTTCTCCTAAAGCTTGGTCAAAAACAAACCCTGTCCTTCTTGATGCTGAGATTGCTCATCTTGCCGCGACAGCTGTTCTTCCGTTGGATGAAAGAGGTATATCATTTCTCTTGGATGAGGAGAAAATGATCGCTCAACAAATTTTCACACGCCTACCTGCTAGGCTCCCTCGCCGTAAGTTTTATCAGCCTTCTTTTTGATATTACTGTTTTGTTTATTTTGTTAGTGACATTTGGTTATTTTTCGCAGTGATGGACTTTGATACAGTTTGTGATTTGCAAGCCCGGGTAGTAAAGAATTGTGAGGCGGCCAGCAAAAGACATGCCGCTGGTTTGGCTAAAGAAGGAATTGCTAGCCTGGATGTTGATGATCCCTCAGATGGCGAGGAAGTGGGTGATGTTGCTGGGGGAGGTGTTGAGTCGGGGCAGCCCCTTGTGCATCCAAAAACTGCTGCGAGTATGCCTGTTGTGACTACTACTGCGACTACTCCTACTGCGGCTACCCCCAGCCGTAAGGGAAAAGAGAAAGTTGGAGTTTCAGGGTCAGTCAGTGACATTCCTATTTTTGATGCGGATGTCCCTAAAACTCCCCTTGATCCTATGAGTGACCTGACCCCCAGGACTGGTAGAGGCAAACACTCGGCTGAGGGCACCCCTGATCATACTACTCGACCTCCAAAGCGGGCGTCAAGAGTTGTGCAGTATGTTGTTTCTTCGGACGATGAGGGTGCTGATGGACCTGTACTCACCGAGACTCCCTCTACTCAAACAACTGTTCCTGAGGCTCCTGCTGGTGGGATGAGTGCGGTGGTGTCTCCAACTTCTGAGGGAGTTAACAAGTTGAATGCTCCTGCCTCCTCCCCGACCGGTGCAGCTTCTCCTCCGACGGCTGTGGGTGGGCCGAATGTGTCTTCTGCTAGTCAACCTCAGCCATCTGGTCAGCCAGGGCCAGCTGATAAACCAGAGCCATCAAAGCAACCCGGGGCTTCTACATCGGGTTCGGGCACTGCTCTTGAAGTTCCTCCCGTGGATCCAACTGAAGCTGGTGAGTGAATTGAGTATGTTTCCCTTTCAGACTTCACAGCTGTGGAGATTTGCTCATACCTAATGAACAACGACGTTTATGTCGGTGAAGGTTGGGAGCATGTAAAGAGTAGGTCTTGTAATAGAAAAATAGAATTTTTCTTCAACTGCCACTCTTTGTTGAGTCTCTCGCAGTATTCGTGTTGTACTCTGGTTTGTGTGTTTCCTGACTTGTCTGTTTTTCTTTTCAGATAATGTCTGAGTTGGCTGACAACTACAGGCGAGGGAATTTCCTTTCTAGGGATGTGAAACGCCTGCGAGAGCGAGCTTCCACTTTGGCAGCTGAGAAGCTTTCTGCTGAGGAACTTCATGCTCAGTAAATTACTCAGTTAAGGGAATCCGCCGATAGTTACCTTTCTGCTCAGCTGGCTGCCGAAGAAAAACTGTCTACTGCGGAGGAAGAGATTCGCTCGCTGAAAGAGCAGCTGTCTACGAGTCAAGACTCGTAGCACGCTTATGTAGGGAAAAATACGTGCATGCAGCGGAAGCGAGACTAAAAAATAAGGTTTTAGTATATTTTAAAATTTTTCCTTTGATGAACCTTAACCCTTTAAATTAATTAAACATACATATAAAGTAACAAAAAGTAGAATACCTTTTGTCGCGTGATCCGATTGACTTACGTCGATGGTAATCCGCAAGATCTTCAATCCTAGCACGAACGTGAATCACCTAGGAGCGTGGTCTCCCTTTTCTTTGAATTGCGTACCTGAGAATGTATAAACAAACTTTCTTTTTCTTTTTGTTAGTCACAAAACAACCAAAAGACTACAAAGATTATTCCGGTCACTTTTGAGTTCTCAATCTAATGATCGAAACTCGCGTGAACCTAATTCGATGTTATACACACAAGCTTATTGATGAACAAGCAATTAGTGTACTATCAAAAGAATAATCTCTTCTCTCTTTTTTGTCTTGGCAGAATAATCAAACATTTTTCTATGAGTATGAGAAGAAGAAGAAATTGATCCAGTAAACACTAGTGGGTGGCCGAACCCTATAGCTTGTATTATATAGGGTGGCCGAATTTTACTTCTCCTTTCCTTTAGGGTTGCCGAAATCTACATGTGATTCTATTAGGGTTGGCCGAAAATCCTCTACAAAAAAGGATTTGTGCTTTACCCTAATTCCCATCAACTTTAGACTCCTAACCCTAATCCAACTCATAAGTGTTTTTATTCTTTTAATTGACTTAATAAAAGACTTTCCTATTTGATTAAATAAATAAAACTTATTATTTATTTTCTTACCAAATAAGTCTTTTACTTTTAGTATACTACTACCAATAGTATAACTCTAGGAAATATATTTCCTGACCAGAAAAAGATTTTGTTTCTTAATTAAATAATTAATTAATTAATTAATTAATTCTCATTTAATCAAACAATAAAATAAAATAATATTTTTGACTAATTACATAGCCTTGCCGCCCCACATTATATATATGGGCCAAATATTATTTCCTTATTTTATTTAATCCATTGGACTTTAAATAAAAAGCCCACATGTGAACCAGACCCATTCTTACTAAAAAAAACAAGCCCACATGCCTTTCATTAATATATTAATATAATTGATCAGCCCATTAAATAAATAATGTGCAAATTATATTCTTAATATATTAAATACAATTCTAGATGGACCCATAAATTGGTCCGGTAGAATATATCAAGTGATCCATGCAAGTCCGTGTGGATTTGGGATCTTGGCGGGCTATCTAAATTTAAGCTTCAATAGACATAACCTAATCACAATCAACAAATGATTCACTTAGGTCCGATCCATTAATTTTAACTCATTCCACTAAAGAGCTAAAATTGAACTCTTAAATAAAGATAGAATAAGAAGATGTTCCTCATTCATACCCTAGACAATCATGTTGGAGATAGTGTATCCTCGTGATTAATATCAGTAAACGCCAAGAGTTCATAGACCGCATATAACTCTCCAAGTTACCATATTTACTCATATGACCACGTTTTAAACTTGGATAGTTTGACTTGTCCAGAAGCCATGTTTTCAATAGTCACTATCGAAAACTCAACGTTGAGATTTAATATCCAATTACCTCAAAACATCCATATGATGATATTATACTCTCATTTAATAAATGGAGCCATGATGTCCATATCTATAAATGAAGTCCTCTATCGATTAACAAATGAATATCACCAAACTATCGAGGATAGACTATGCTATATAATCGTACTCATTGATAACTCAAATGATATCACTTGCAACCATAAGTCCATCATTTGTCTCAGGATTAAGATAGACTCTCCGATTGTCCTGATAATGAAAAGACTATTATCTATTGACGGTTCTAGATAAAGCTTTTCATTGTGATCCAGTTCAATGCACCCAGTGCACTAGATTCTTTTACTCAAAGACACTCCGATGATTTTAGACTCATCATATCTCATTTGATCCCACTCAAATGCTAGCAAAAGAATTCTACAACTTTAACAAGATAAATGTGCCCAACCTTTAACTTAAGTTGTGAACATTATTCAAGACTAACTAAAGAATTGTGTCTACCTTATACATATCCAGATGTACGAACAATTCTTCTTTTCTCATAGTCTTTAGACCTTATGATTATTTAGTTTGACAATTATAATATTAAACTATAAATGCTATAAGATTTGTTAAACCAGAAATCACTTTATTAATATGAAAAAGATTGTTAATTACAATATTACACTCGTGCTATTGAGCATAATCCTAACAGTTTAGAGGCTGAGCGATTAGCTGAGGAGGCTAGAGAAAAAGCTGAATGTGAGGTGTTGGACCTGCGTAATCAATTGTCTTCGCGTGATGTCATCTTCAACGATTTGAAGGCTGTTTTAGAGGTTGAAGCAGTTGATCGTTTTAAGAGATCCCCTGCCTATGATGCACTTTTGTTCCGTGAGTTTGAACGAGGCATGAGGCAGTCGAAGAAGTTTTTCGCCATGAAGGATCATTCGAATGAAAAAGCTCTAAGGCGCTTCGACAAATCCTTTAAGTTGCATATGGACAGTGCAGTGGGTTCGATAAAAGGAACAGAGAAAACGGTGGAAATCCCATTGTCGCTATACGAGGACTGAGCCTCATCCGACGCACTTAGAAATTCCCAACAAACGCGCTTTTAACACTTACTATTCTGGTCAGAAAGGCAGCTTTTCTGGATCTGGTGCTGAACCTGATTTAGGTCCTGTTGCTGGTAGGGATTATGGGCCTTTCATACCGGATGGGGATGAAGAAATAACCTGGCCTTCTGAAGATGAGATTGAAGATGAGGAAGACAGCGAGGGTCCTCCTGCAGCTAATTGAATTTATGCATTACTTTAGTTGTAAATAATTCTCCTTGTAGTTTCAATTGTAAATAACTTATACAAAATTTATAACTCCTTTGACTTCACTTTTGGTTCAGCTGCCCTTGATGAATTCTTGGCTTTGTTCTTTATTCAGCTGTCATTGCTGAGTTTTAACGTACTCAGTGTTTGTCCAGACGTATCCAACTATACACCAAGTTTTTAGCATATTATTTATTGTTTATTCAGCTGCCATTGCTGAGTTTCAGCGTACTTAGTATTTGTCAAGACGTATCCGACTATACACCAAGTTTTTAGCATATTATTTGTAAGGATTCCCGTTTTGTTGATTGGCTAATTTCGTGGACAAACCACATGTTGGGGTACTTTGTAAGGGTAGCTTAGGTATTGGTTTAATTGTTCGAAGCCCTTTGAAGACCTCGTGATGATAAGCACCGAAGGTAATTTTCTTTGTGCTTACTTGTCTTGAAGAGATAGTTGCACACACTCACAACTCATGCATATGTTTTATCTTTGTATGTTGTGTTTCTTTTTGTTGTGCATCAATGCCTATTCTCATCTCTTCTTGCTTGTTATTTTGATGCATCTTGTGTTTATAATGTCATAGCATGTTAGGCTTTTAGGATGCATCTTGCTTTTACCTTTTTACCCCTTGCATGAATTCTTGTGGGGTTCAAAGGAGTGTGCTGTGCGCTGGTCATCAAGCGCCAGACCAGCGCAGCTCACCAACGCTGATCACCCAGTGGTCTGTCGCTGGTCGTGCGCTGGTCCAGTCCAGCGCAGCTCCACCAGCGCAAATCGCCCAGTGGTTTGCCGCTGGTCGTGCGCAAGTGTGAGCGCTGGTCGTCAAGCGCCTGTGCAAATTTTACCTTTGCGCTGGTCGTGCGCCTGTCGTCCAGCGCAAGGCCACCAGCGCACAGAGCAATTTTTGGTTCGTTTTTCAAAACGACCACACTTCACTTATGGCTCCTATATATATAACACTTTGACTTTAGGTCAGCGAAGAGAGTTCATATTCATATTCTATACTTAGGATATTTTTCAAGAGAAGAAAAATACACAAAGAACTCATTTTTAATTACTCAAACACTTTTTCATGATCATCAATCATCATCTAGCATCATCTTTGATCATCTAGATGTCATCTTGCATGGATTCTTCATCATACTTTGCTTGGTAAGCTTTTCACTAATATCTTACATATTTTGTGTTTATCTTAACTAGCAATCTCAATTAATTACTTGTATGTTATTTTATATACTTTGAATACAAGTTTGAGATTAGTATGATGTATGTTTAAGAAGTTGTATTGTGATAGCTAATTAGGTTTTGTGCTTAATCTTGATTAGCTAAGCTATTTGACATGTCATTTAGCAATTGATATCTAGGGTTGATTAAATTGATTATATCATCATCCTAAATAAGCATCTAAGGTTACCTAGCCTTGTTTGTTATTTGAATATTCATATATATTCACATAGGTTGTTTCTCTTCATTGAGAAGTAAGTCTTGAGTCTAAGAGTGCTTAGGCCTCAAGCAAATTGGAATAGGGTTGCTAATAAAGGCCCGCTAGGTAGAAGTGAGGGGTTACAGACCGGAGTGTTAGACGAGGTCTACATAGGTTGTAAACTTCATTTCAATTAGTGATTTCGAGTTCCGAGTGTGGCGCACTATACAGCCCGTGGTTTTTCCTAGTGGTTGGGTTTCCACGTATATATCAAGTGTTATTTAAATTCCGCATCTTATTACACTTGTATGTATTTTTGACTAGTATGGGTATTTTCGTAAAATTGACTTGCGTGCGAAAATTGGGTAATATTTAATAAAATCTATTCACCCCCCCTCTAGATTACATATATCATACACACCGTATTCTTTTCAATTGGTATCAGAGCGGGTTCCTAGACATACATATGTGATCCTAGCTCATTTTTGGTGTGTTTTGCATTTGTGTGATTCTTTGATCATTCATACATTTTGCATTCATTTCATCCATTCATTATACTCTATGAGTGGAATCGGTGGTTCAAATGAGGGTGCTTCGAGCGTAAGGCCACCTCTCCTCACCGGTATAAATTACTCCCAATGGAAAGGGAAGATGGAGGCATATGTGTGTCAAATCCATGATAGGGCATGGATGGCCATTGAAGATGGATATTCACCTCCTATGATGACTCCCATTGGTGGAGGAGAAGAAGTGCTCAAGCCTAAGGCACAGTGGACACAACCCGAGTTTGAGTTGTCCAAGTGGAATCAAAAGGCGTGGCACGCCCTTATATGTGCAGTGGACGAAAATCAGTACAAACTGATTCAGAACACTAAGATAGCCAAGGAGGCATGGGACATCTTAGAGGTTGCACACGAGGGAACCGAAGTAGTGAAGGACTCCAAACTTCAAGTCCTCCAAACTCAATTTGAGACACTTAGGATGGAGGAGAATGAGTGCTTCAACGACTTCGAGATTAGGTTGATGGACATTGTCAACCAAAGTCATCAACTTGGTGACCCTTACTCGGATAGAAGGATCAAGCAAAAGATAATAAGATCGCTTCCCGAGAGGTTTGAGTCTAAGGTGACGGCTTTAGAAGAAAACAGTGATTTTAAGGACATGAAGCCGAGCGAGGTAATAGGTAGACTTCTCGCCTACGAGTCTAGGAAGGGTACTAGCTCCACTCCTTCAAAGAAGCAAAAAGGGATTGCTTTGAGAGCTTCCAAGGTTGAGAAGGAGGACAAGGATGACTCGGATGAAGACATGGCACTTTTAATGAGAAAATTCAAGAAGTTTGTAAAATTCGAGAAGAAGGGTCATGCATCCAAAAGGCAAGAATTGAAGAAAAGGGTTCCTTTCAAGAAGGTTGAGCATAGGCAAGAGAATAGCGAAAGGAAAGGGATCCAATGCTATGAGTGTGGTGGCATAGGTCATATCTCACTAGATTGTGGGAATTTGCAGAACAAGAGAGAAAAAATGATGGCCGCCATTTGGAGTGAAAGTGATGACTCCGAAGAGGGAGATAAGTCATCAAGTGATGATGAGCTTATCAATAACTTCAAGGCATTGGGTGCCACTTGTGAAGAAAATGAAGTTGTTGGTAAGAATTCCGTTGCTAGTGATCCCATAAAAGAGAAAGTTGAAGAAGTAGCTCTATAGGAGATAGTTGTTGCTTCACATTGGGATATGGCACTTATTGACTCAAGAGATCAAGGTGAAGGTCTTGATGAGGAAATTGGATCCATAAGAGAGGAGGAGAGCCTAGAAGATGACACTAGTGGAGATGACTCCTTATCTAACTCTACAAATGGAAATGTAGAGAATATGGATATGCATGACTTTATAGTCAATGTTGAAAGCTCCATGAAGAAGAAAGATAGATTTCTAAGGATTTTAGAGGAAGAAAATCTAGAGCTTACAACATACAATGACCTCCTAAAGAAGCAAGTGGAGAAAATGGATCTTAAGGACAACTTTGAAAGTTTTGAAAGCTCTAAGTTAAAGAATGAAAAAAAGATTCAAAGGTTAAAGGAAGAACTACTTAGGCTTTCAACACAAGTTGATCACTTGAATGATGAAGTGATAAGATCCATGGTGGAAGAAGACAAGCTAAAAGATAAGCTAGCTTTGTCTAAGAGGAATGAAGAGGGTTTGAAGAGAGAGCTTGTAGAAGCCAAAGAGTCATTGACTAGAATGACCACAAGCACCAAGAAACTTGACAACATACTTGGTGTAGGAAAAAGCCCTTGTGACAAAAGAGGTCTTGGATTCGAAGTGAGCAAGGATTGCTCTATTCCTAAGAAGACCGTCTTTGTGAAGAGTTTGGGTAAGATAGAAGCGTCACCGGTGCAAACTCCTAGGAAGAAGTTAGAACTAGGACAATGTTCGAAAAATGCACAAGTGAAGGTGGTGAAAGCAAGACAACCCCAAGCTCAACGGATTAGAGCCTCTCGAGTCAACTCTCCTCAACAAATGACTCACTATGAAAAGAGGCAAAACGTGCTACCTCATCCAAGGAGGCAACCCATTCCGGTTCAACCAAATAGAAGACATGAACCGGCTCAACACCAAAGGAGACACCAAATGCATGATAAGTCTCCAATGACTTCACACGGATATGGTATGAATTCTTACTTTGTACCAACTTGTCATTATTGTGGTGTTTATGGGCATATTAGGCCTAAGTGCTTTAAGTACATTAAGCATTGTAGGATTAATAGCATGATAGAGAAAAAGAGGCTAAGAAAAGCCCACTTGCATGAGCCTAGGAAATCCTTTGTCAATAATCCTAGGTTAGTGAATGACATGCAACCATTGTCCACTAGGAAGAAAAATGTCATATCTATGTGGATAAGGAAAAATGAACCCGCTTGCTACGAGACTAACAAGTCTCAAATAGGTTCAACTAAGTCCAATGGACTTGGTAGGTCCATAGGACCTCATGCCCTTCATTAATGAAGGATGATATTGACCCCATATGGGGATCTCAAGCAAAGAGAGCTTATGCATACTTGTTACATGCAAATATTTGAAAAATCTTATGCTTCTTTGTTAATTGCTTGAGTAAGCTTGGTTGCACATTTGTATATATGTTTTCAATTCAATAAGTGTGAACCATGCTTGTTTACAATCCATGTCATATTTATGTTCAAACATGCATTTTTGGACTAGGAGATGTACATAGGAAGTATGATTTGGATGACCTATAGTTATCTCCATGACATGATGATTCTTAATGACATGCTTAAATTGAAAAGCATGAGTTGTTTATAACATGCTTATGTCAAATGAAAAAGCATGAAATTCATACAACATGCTCTCATGAAAAGCATGAATTGATGATTGCATATTCTTAAAATGCAAAACTTGTGTGAAAGCTTATGAGACTCAAAATGAATAAAGGATCTTGTATCCATTCAAAGGAATTTACATTCCAAATGTCTCTCTTTCTTTATTAGTTGAACATGGTTACTATCATACGGATATTTATCCGGAAAAATCAAATAGGGTGCAAAGTCGCTCATGCCATGTTTCGCTTATAAAGTTGGATATAGTTGCTCTTAAATTGAAATCAATAATCTCTATATCCTTGCTTTTCCCATGACATTGGTGAAATTGGTTTGAATTCTTATTAGAAAACTTTGTCATTTGCTTTGCCAAATACCATTGTATTTTGGACTTGAATGCTATATGTCTTGTATGCAAAGCATATTGGATTCACACATTTTCTCAAAATAAATCTCCTTGTTTCTCTCCATTTGATAGAGTTGCATAAAGTGCATTTTGTGATTATGCAAATGACTTGAATGCTATCATCTCTCTTTGCTAAGTGACCCGGTTGGGGACTACTCCTTTGCTTATATCATGACAAAAAGGGGGAGTAGAATGGTGGTAAGGGGGGTTGCAATTATGCATGTTGGGGAGACAATACATTGAGGGGGAGTAACCCTTTGAGGGGGAGCATTGCATTCATCATACATTGCATGATGTTGTGCTTAATTTTTTTTAATATGCAAATGCTTGTTTTAATCTCACTTGATTCGTCTCACCTTTTCTTGTTTTGGAAAGTTTAGAAACCTTGTTTCAGGGAATGATTGTTCTACAAGAGATTGAAGACTTCAAGTTTTAGTTTCTTTATATATCTCTTTGTATTGTAGAAAATCTTCATTGACCCATAGGTTTATTTTGTTGTGAGGAATCAATGTGAGTGGTGGTTTTGTCACGAAATAGCCAAAGGGAGAGATTGTAAGGATTCCCGTTTTGTTGATTGGCTAATTTCGTGGACAAACCACATGTTGGGGTACTTTGTAAGGGTAGCTTAGGTATTGGTTTAATTGTTCGAAGCCCTTTGAAGACCTCGTGATGATAAGCACCGAAGGTAATTTTCTTTGTGCTTACTTGTCTTGAAGAGATAGTTGCACACACTCACAACTCATGCATATTGTAAGGATTCCCTTTTATTGATTGGCTTATTTCGTGGGCAAACCACATGTTGGGGTTTGGTTGTAAGGGTAGTCTAGGTGATTTGTTGAAGATCAAGACCCTTTCCAAGACCTCAAGAGGACAAGCACCAAAGGTATATCTTGTGCTTACTTTGGCTTGAAGAGTTATAGTTGCACACACACACACAACATGCATAACTCTTATTCTTGTATGGTGTGTTTATATTTTGTGTGCATTGTGCTTTATTGATTTATTCAATATCTCTTCTTGCATGTTGAATTGATTGCATCTTGTTATATGATAATGCCATGACATGTTAGGCATTAGGATGCATTCAATACCCACACTTGCACTTCATGTATGTTAGCTTTTAGTGTGGAGTAATTCGTTTCCCTAAGGATGTTCGGAAACGTCCGCGCGTGCACGGTAATGTGCTTTGTTTTGTGCGATGATCGCCGGTGGAGATGCCTTTGGCTTCTCCTTGGTTTCACCATTTTTGGTGAAACGGCGGTTACGTTCGGCGGCCTGGCCGCCGTTCGAAACCGCCGAATCAGACCTGATTGAAATTCCTCTCGGGTCCAAAACGGCGGTTATGATCGGCGGTTACGAAACCGCCGAACGAAGTCGCCGAAGTTCCCCTGTTCCTCTCGGGAGCCATTCGGCAGTTCAATTCGGCGTCCTGGCCGCCGAATGAAACCGCCGATCGTGCGATTTCAGGGGCAAAATTGTATTTTCACCTGCCCTGTTTTTGGTCTCTATAAATACATCCTTATCTCTGGTTCAAAACACAAGTCTTTGATCATAAGAACCCTAGAGAGATATTTAGAGAGACTTGAGAGAGAAAGCTTAAAGATCATATCTTTATCTCTCTAAACCCATTCCCACATGCATAAATCTTCATCTAAGCATCATCTAGGATTATCTAGCATATGCTAATGCATGGGACTTCTTCAACACACATGGTATGATTTGTTGAACACTTTTATCTTACATAATTAGTGTTTCTACTTATCAATGTTATCTCATTTATTACTTGTATGTCATTAGATTAATTTCTACATACATGATTGAGATTATGTGTTGATTGGGTTATTTATGATAGCTAGGATTTTCATGTTTATATAACATCTAGCTAATTGATCTCATTTATTGATTGAGATTATTTTTCATAGCTTATTTGATTAGGTCATTATTGCCTAAAAGCTATGCCATGAACATTCTTGTGTGATGTATTGATAACTAGGTTGATAGATTGTTTTTTTAATCAACTAGTTAATCCTTTGAATGTTTGTGGGTTTTATATGATAGCTTTGTATCTAGGATTGGTTATCCTTTACTTAGCTAAAGTTATATGCCATGTCATATAGCTATATGTGATATCTAGGATTGATTATATTGTCATCTTATAATCCTAGGTAAGCATTTAGAGTACCCTAGCTCTTATTGCATTAATTGAATATTCATACATATTCACATAGGGTTGTGCATCTCTTTTGAGAGATTGAAGTCTTGGGGCTAAGTGTGCTTAGGCCTCAAGCAAATTGGACTAGAGCCGCTATAAAAGGCCCGCGTGGTAGATTAGAGGGTGCTCACGCCAAGAGTAGTGTATCAGGGGATATCACTAGGGATTGAACCAAGAGTGGCGGGTGGTAGTGTCCACAGCCTGAGGTTATCTAGGGTGAGGGTCCGAGAATCACTTGAGGGTGTAACCGTCTTTTCATATAGTGGATTTCGAGGTTCGAGTGTGGCGCACTTACCAGCCCGTGGTTTTTCCCTGTTGAGGGTTTCCACGTAAACATCAAGTGTCATTTACTATTTCCACATCTTATTACACTTGTATGTATTTTTGACTTGCTAGGGGTATTTTCGTAAAATTGACTTGCATGCGAAAATTGGGTAATAATTAGATAAAATCTATTCACCCCCCCTCTAGCTTTATATTGAACACACCATGAGAACTTTCACATATGTTTTATCTTTGTATGTTGTGTTTCTTTTTGTTGTGCATCAATGCCTATTCTCATCTCTTCTTGCTTGTTATTTTGATGCATCTTGTGTTTATAATGTCATAGCATGTTAGGCTTTTAGGATGCATCTTGCTTTTACCTTTTTACCCCTTGCATGAATTCTTGTGGGGTTCAAAGGAGTGTGCTGTGCGCTGGTCATCAAGCGCCAGACCAGCGCAGCTCACCAGCGCTGATCTCCCAGTGGTCTGTCACTGGTCGTGCGCTGGTCCAGTCCAGCGCAAATCGCCCAGTGGTTTGCCGCTGGTCGTGCGCAAGTGTGAGCGCTGGTCGTCAAGCGCCTGTGCAAATTTTGCCTTTGCGCTGGTCGTGCGCCTGTCGTCCAGCGCAAGGCCACCAGCGCACAGAGCAATTTTTGGTTCGTTTTTCAAAACGACCACACTTCACTTATGGCTCCTATATATATAACACTTTGACTTTAGGTCAGCGAAGAGAGTTCATATTCATATTCTATACTTAGGATATTTTTCAAGAGAAGAAAAATACACAAAGAACTCATTTTTAATTACTCAAACACTTTTTCATGATCATCAATCATCATCTAGCATCATCTTTGATCATCTAGATGTCATCTTGCATGGATTCTTCATCATACTTTGCTTGGTAAGCTTTTCACTAATATCTTACATATTTTGTGTTTATCTTAACTAGCAATCTCAATTAATTACTTGTATGTTATTTTATATACTTTGAATACAAGTTTGAGATTAGTATGATGTATGTTTGAGAAGTTGTATTGTGATAGCTAATTAGGTTTTGTGCTTAATCTTGATTAGCTAAGCTATTTGACATGTCATTTAGCAATTGATATCTAGGGTTGATTAAATTGATTATATCATCATCCTAGATAAGCATCTAAGGTTACCTAGCCTTGTTTGTTATTTGAATATTCATATATATTCACATAGGTTGTTTCTCTTCATTGAGAAGTAAGTCTTGAGGCTAAGAGTGCTTAGGCCTCAAGCAAATTGGAATAGGGTTGCTAATAAAGGCCCGCTGGGTAGAAGTGAGGGGTTACAGACCGGAGTGTTAGACGAGGTCTACATAGGTTGTAAACTTCATTTCAATTAGTGATTTCGAGTTCCGAGTGTGGCGCACTATACAGCCCGTGGTTTTTCCCAGTGGTTGGGTTTCCACGTATATATCAAGTGTTATTTAAATTCCGCATCTTATTACACTTGTATGTATTTTTGACTAGTAGGGGCATTTTCGTAAAATTGACTTGCATGCGAAAATTGGGTAATATTTAATAAAATCTATTCACCCCCCCCTCTAGATTACATATATCATACACACCGTATTCTTTTCATTATTTATTGTTTATTCAGCTACCATTGCTGAGTTTTAGCGTACTCAGTGTTTGTCAAGACGTATCCGACTATACACCAAGTTTTTAGCATATTATTGGGACGTCTCCCTCTTTTGCTTTTTACTTTGTGTTTTAGTCACTTTTGTTCTCGGCTAGCTTTCTCAATCCCCAGCGCTTGAGATTCCTCATGGACGCTTGAGATTGGGTGTTTCTTGTGTCTTTCTTGGGATCTCGTTTTTCCCACGACAGCAACCACCGATTTTTATGATAGCTTTAGGCATAGTTGCCTTTGGCTCGCCTTAATTTCGTGCGTCATCTAGCTCGTTTTCGTTGCTGCGAGTATAAAACTCGTCTTTACGCAACGGTGAGTGACTTATGGTGTATAATGGCGAATATTCTTTGTACCTGATTACTTTTGTGGTGAGCTAAGTCACGGGTTCTTAGTAATAAATTACTCTTTATTGAATACTTCCTGCAACTTTTATTAAAATAAAAACAGAGAAAGAATGGTTAAACGAAAACTACCTAAGAAGAAAAAACATTTGTAAGGTTCCCATTTGTTGATTGGCTCATTTCGTGGACAAACCACATGTTGGGGTTCTTTGTAAGGGTAGCCTAGGTATCGGTTTTATTGTTCGAAGCCCTTTGAAGACCTCGTGTTGATAAGCACCGAAGGTAAATTTCTTTGTGCTTACTTTTCTTTGAAGAGATTAGTTGCACACACACACTTAACATTCATTGCATATGTGTGCATTCTCTTCACTTGTCACATTTCACACTTGCACTTATTTATTATATTTTGTTGTGTGTAATTGTGTCTTGTTGTCGTGTAATTCGTTTCCCGATAACTTTCGGAAACGTCCGCGCATGCACTAGAATGTGCTTGGTTTAGCGCGAGGACCGCCTATGGAGAATGCCCTTGGCTTCTCCTTGGTTTTCACCTATCTAGGTGATCGGCGGTTATGATCGGCGGCCTGGCCGCCGAATGAAACCGCCGTTTCAGTCCAGATTGGTCTGAAGCATTTCTGCGGTTAAGATCGGCGGTCACGACCGCCGTTCGAAACGGCCGATTCAAGACCTGATTGATTTATCTCTCGGTCTAATTCGGCGGTTGAATCGGCGGTCACAAAACCGCCGTTCGAAACCGCCGTTCATACCTGATTGATTTTAATCTCTCTGGTTTGATTCGGCGGTTGGGATCGGCGGTCACGAAACCACCGAATTAACCGCCGTTTATGCTCTGTTCTTCACGAGCTCAATTCGGCGGTCATGATCGGCGGCCTGGCCGCCGATTGAAACCGCCGATCGGCGCGTTTATTTGAAACTTACTTAAACGACCACACTTTGATTTTGCCCCCTATATATGTGCCATTTTGTCTTTAGGTCAATTAAGAGAGTTCATATTCAGAATTCATACTTAGGATATTTTTCAAAGAGAAGAAAAATTCCAAGAACTCATTTTTTATTACTCAAACACTTTTTCATGATCATCAATCATCATCTAGCATCATCCTTCATCTTCTAGATGTCATCTTGCATGGATTCTTCATCATACTTTGCTTGGTAAGTTTTTCACTAATATCTTACATATTTTGTGTTTCTCTTAGCTAGCAATCTCAATTAATTACTTGTACGTTATTTTATATACTTTGAATACAAGTTTGAGATTAGTATGATGTATGTTTGAGAAGTTGTTTTGTGATAGCTAATTAAGTTTTGTGCTTAATCTTGATTAGCTAAACTATTTGACATGTCATTTAGTTTTGATATCTAGGATTGTTCTAATTGCATATTAATCATCTTAGATAAGCATATAGGGTTTCCCTTGCTCTATGTTGCATTTGGATATTCATATATTCACTTAGGGTTGTTATTCTCTTCATAGAGAAAGTAAGTCTTGTGTGTAGCATCCGGGATTAGGTTGCTTAGATCGCAAGCAAATTGGACTAGGTTCACTTATACCGGGATTAGGTAGGTGTGTGATTACTTCCGGGATTAGGTTGTAATTGTTTACACATTTAGTGGATTCGAAGTTCGAGTGTGGCTTACTTACTAGCCCGTGGTTTTTCCCGTGAGGGTTTCCACGTAAAAATCAAGTGTTATTTAATTTCCGCATTTTATACTTGATTTATTGCTTTATCTATTTAGGGGTAATTTCGTAATTTTGACTAACACGAAAAATTGGGTAAAAAGCTTAAAATCTATTCACCCCCCCCCTCTAGATAGTTTTATACACACCGTGCTATAATTTGTTTCAATTGGTATCAGAGCGGGTTCCTAGACATACATAGGTGATCCTTGCTTATTTTGGTGTGTTTTGCATTTTGTGTGATTTTTGATCATTCATACATTTGCATTCATTTCATTCATTCATAAACACTATGAGTGGAAACGGTGGAAATGGTGGTGGCAACGAAGGTGCCTCAAGCACAAGGCCTCCACTTCTTACCGGATTGAACTATTCCCAATGGAAAGGGAAGATGGAATCCTACATATGCCAAATTCATGACCGTGCATGGATGGCGGTGGAAGACGGATATGATCTACCCAAGATGACTCCCGATGGTGGATGAGGAGAAGAAGTATTGAAGCCTAAGGCGCAATGGAACGCGCAAGAGTTTAAGGCTTCAAAGTGGAATAGGAAGGCGATGCATGCCATCTTGTGTGCTATGGATGAAAATCAATATAAATTGATTCAAAATACTAGGATAGCTAAGGAGGCTTGGGACATCCTAGAGATTGCACATGAGGGAACCGAAGTGGTGAAGGACTCTAAGCTTCAAGTCCTCCAAACTCAATTCGAGATGCTTAAGATGGAGGAGAATGAGTGCTTCAACGACTTCGAGATCAAGTTGATGGATATAGTCAACCAAAGCCATCAACTTGGTGATCCATATTCGGATAGGAGAATCAAGCAAAAGATTATGAGATCTCTACCCGATAGGTTTGAATCGAAGGTGACGGCTTTAGAAGAAAATAGTGGTTATAAGGATATGAAGCCGAGTGAGGTGATTGGGAGACTTCTAGCTTATGAGTCTAGGAAAGGGCCTATCTCCACACCCACTAAAAAGCAAAAAGGAATTGCTTTAAAAACCTCCAAGGATGAAAAGGAGACAAAGAAGGTTGACTCGGATGAAGACCTTGCCTTGTTTGTAAAAAGGTTCAACTAGGTTATGAAGTTTAGAAGAAAGGGCCTTGGATCAAAAGGTCAAGATTTGAAGAAAAAGGGCACTTTCAAGAAGTTTGAACCTAGGCAAGAAAGGACCGAAAGGAAAGGGGTCCGATGTTTTGAGTGTGGTGGCATAGGTCACTTTGCCCCCGAATGTGCAAATCACAATGAGAGGAAAAAGGGAAAAGTGATGGCCGCCACTTGGAGTGGAAGTAGTGATGACTCCATTGAGGGAGATGAGTCTTCAAGTGATGAAGAGCTCATGGCTAATCTCCTAGCTTTTGCCTCCTCCTATAAAAGTAAAAGTGCTAGTGAGAGAGAGGAAATGAGTCAAGAGGAAAATGACTCAAGTGAAGAAGAAAGTGATTCCTCGTCTAACTCCATAAGTAGTTTTGTGGAAAAAAAGGTGCTTGCTAAATGCCATGCCGAGTTTAATGATTTAGCAATCAAGAGCACAAGAAAGATCAACATGTTGAGAGAAGAAAATCTTGAGCTTGCATCTCATAATGACCACTTAGGTGAACAAGTGGAAAAATTCAAGAAGATGGAAGATAAGCTAAGAGAGGAGTTAGTCTTATCTAGGAGGAATGAAGAAAGTCTAAAGAGGGAGCTTGAAGAAGTTAGAAATTCTATGACTAGGATGGATTCTAGCACCAAGAAGCTTGACCATATGCTTGGTGTTGGAAAGAGTCCATATGACAAGAAGGGTCTTGGGTATGAAGATGACAAGAAGATCTCAACCTCTAACAAGACCGTGTTTGTCAAGGGTTTGAAGAACGAAGAAACTTCATATGTGCAAATTCCTAGGAAGAAGTTAGAAGTAGGACAATGTTCAAATGCACAAGTGAAGATGGGGCCAAGAAGGCAAACTCAAGCTCAACCTCTTAGGGTCCCTCAAGCCAACATTCCTCCTCAAATGGCTCACAAAGGAAAGAGACCTATCATGTAACCTCAAGCTAGGAAGCAACCAAGACCGGTTCAACAACGAAGAAGGATTGAACCCTTTCATCCACAAAGACAAGGACAAGGTATGATTCCTTATTTTACTCCTATATGTCACTTTTGTGGATTTGATGGTCATATTAGACCACATTGCTTTCGATATATAAAAATGTGCAAAACTAGAAGCATGATAGAGAAGAAAAAGAAAAGAGCCATGATGCATGTTCCTAGGAATGATAATATTATTATGCATGATCCTAGGATATCTAGAGCCCATGTACCAAAGACCACTAAGAAAGCTAAGATTGTTTCTAGATGGATTAGAAAGAATGAAATTGTTTGCCATGTTGCTCAAATAGCCTTGAAGGCAAATTCTTCTAATTTTTGGTATTTAGATAGTGGGTGCTCTAGGCACATGACGGGAAACAAGAGTTTCTTCGAGACTCTTGTTATGGAGGAAGGTGGATATGTCACTTTTGGTGATGGATCCAAAAAGAAAGTTGTAGGGAAAGGAACCATTTCCGTTCCCGGATTACCCTCCTTATCCGATGCTTTATTTGTTGATGGCTTGAAAGCCAATTTAATAAGCATTTCACATCTAAGTGATGAAGGATATTCCGTCTTGTTTTGTAAAGATGATTGCTTGATCCTAAAGCCCGATGGACAAACCTTATTGAAAGGTATGAGATCTAGCGACAATTGCTATTGTCTTGAAGCTAGAATAGTCTCAAACAATGTGTCCATGGATGAGCAAATAGAGTTGTGGCATGAAAGACTTGGCCACATGAACTTTAGGGATTTAAGAACCCTTGGAAAGTTCGAGTGTGTGCGTGGCCTCCCTAAGCTTGGGAAGAAAGCCAATGGTATTTGTGGACCTTGCCAACAAGGAAAACAAACTAAAAGCATGCACAAAAAGGGCAAGTATCTCTCCACCAAGGAGCTCCTAGAGCTTCTCCACATGGATCTCATGGGTCCTACGCAAACCGAGAGTTTAGGTGGAAAGAGATACATTTTTGTTTGTGTTGATGATTTCTCTAGATTTACATGGACATATTTTCTTAGAGAAAAATCCGAAACTTTTGATAAGTTTAAAATGCTTTGTACTAAAATACAAAATGAAATGAATTCTAACATTAAAAGCATTAAACGGATTAGAAGTGACCATGGGAGGGAATTTGAGAATGCCTCATTTGAAAGCTATTGCAATAGCTTAGGCATCTCCCATGAGTTCTCGGCTCCTAGGACACCTCAACAAAATGGAGTTGTTGAGAGAAAGAATAGGGTCCTTCAAGAGATGGCCCGTGTGATGTTGCTTAGCAACAATGTCCCTAGGAACCTATGGGCCGAAACCGTCAATACGGCTTGCTATATAGGGAATCGTGTTTTCCTAAGGCCCGGTACTAGAAATACCTCTTATGAGTTATGGAAAGGCAAGAGGCCAAATGTTAGCTACTTCCACACTTTCGGAAGCAAATGCTACATTTTGAATGACCGTGATCAACTTGGCAAATTCGATGCTAAGAGTGATGAGGGTATTTTTATTGGCTATGCCTTGAATAGTAGAGCCTATAGAGTTTTCAATTTAAAGACTCTAAGTGTTATGGAATCATCTAATGTCGTATTTGATGATACTAGGCTCAAGTCAAATGATCATGAGGAGTAGGTTATTTTTAGTGATGACTCTCCTTTGGAGAGGGGTGTGGTGACTCCCAATGTTGGGACATCTAATGAAAATGATGAAGTCACACAACCCACTACTAGAGTCCCTCTCTTAGACTCTATTGAACCCGCTCCATGGGTTAGAAGACTCCATAACAAAGAGCATGTTATTGGAGATGTTAATGAGGGTGTTAGGACTAGACGTCAACTTGCTAATCTTATTAGCTACACATGCTACACCTCTCAAATTGAACCCAAAAAGGTTGAAGAAGCCTTAAATGATGAATTTTGGGTTCTTGCCATGCAAGAAGAGCTAAACCAATTCGAAAGAAATGAGGTTTGGACTCTAGTTCCTAGGCCTAAGACCACTAATGTCATAGGCACTAAATGGATATTTAGGAACAAATCCGATGAGGATGGCAACATAGTGCGGAACAAGGCTAGACTTGTAGCACAATGGTACTCTCAAATTGAGGGTATCGACTTTGTGGAGACATTTGCTCCCGTTGCCCGTTTAGAGTCTATTAGGCTTCTCTTGTCCATTTCTTGTGTGCACAAGTTCAAATTGCACCAAATGGATGTCAAGAGTGCCTTCCTCAATGGCTTCTTGCAAGAGGAAGTGTTTGTTGAACAACCCAAGGGATTTGTGGATGCACACCACCCCAACCATGTCTATCGCCTCAAGAAGGCATTATATGGGTTGAAACAAGCACCGAGGGCTTGGTATGAGCGCCTCACTCAATTTCTTGTTGACAATGACTACATAAGAGGTAGTGTTGACAAGACCTTGTTCATCAAGAGAAACAAAGATGAGTTATTTATAGCTCAAATCTATGTTGATGACATTGTATTTGGCTCCACCAACAACACCAAGGTCCAACAATTTGTTGATGTCATGTCTCATGAATTTGAGATGAGTCTTGTTGGTGAGCTTAGTTACTTCCTAGGTTTGCAAATTAGGCAATTAGATGATGGGATTTTCATAACCCAAGCCAAATATGCCAAAAACCTAGTGAAGAAGTTTGGTTTAGAGAATGCCAAACATTGTGATACACCCATGAGTACCACTTTGAAGCTAAGCAAGGATACTAGTGGTAAAAGTGTGGAACAAACTCTATATCGGGGCATGATAGGTAGCTTGCTTTATTTGACCGCAAGTAGGCCCGATATTTCTTTTAGTGTGGGTGTGTGTGCTTGGTACCAAGCGGATCCCAAGGAGTCCCATCTCTCTTCCGTAAAGAGAATCATTCGCTATGTGAATGGGACTTCCAACTATGGGATTTGGTACTCTTTTGACACTAATGCTAGTCTTGTAGGCTTTAGTGATGCGGATTGGGCAGGAAATTGTGATGATTGGAAAAGCACATCGGGCGGTTGCTTCTTCCTAGGCAACAACTTGGTGTCTTAGTTTTGCAAGAAGCAAAACTCGATTTCCTTGTCCACGGCCGAGGCCGAGTACATAGCCGCGGGGAGTGGATGCACACAACTCCTATGGATGAAGCAAATGCTAGTAGACTACGGATTCAACCAAAGTACTCTCACTCTCTTTTGTGATAACATGAGTGCTATTAATATTTCCAAGAATCCGGTACAACATTCTAGAACTAAGCATATTGACATCCGCCGTCACTTCATTAGAGAGCTTGTTGAAAATAAATGCATAGTACTTGAACATGTAAGTACTAATGATCAACTTGCGGACTTATTTACTAAACCCTTAGATGCTACTCGATTTAAAATTCTTAGTAGATCTATTGGGATATGTCTTGTGGAGTGATGTTCTATGATTGACCCTATATGGGGAACTCAAGCAAAGAGAGCTAGTTTGCATTCTTGTCACTTGCAAAAAACTTGAAATATCTTATGCCTCTTCTTTTAATTGCTTGAGTAAGCTTGGTTGCACATATGTATATATGTTTTCAATTCAATAAGTGTGAACCTTGCTTGTTTACAATCCATGTCATATTTATGTTCAAACATGCATTTTTGGACTAGGAGATGTATATAGGAAGTATGATTTGAATGACCTATGATTATCTCCATGACATGATGATTCTTTAATAACATGCTAATGTCAAATGAAAAAGCATGAAATTCATATAACATGCTCACATGAAAAGCATGAATTGATGATTGCATATTCTTAAAAATGCAAAACTTGTGTGAAAGCTTATGAGACTCAAAATGAATAAAGGATCTTGTATCCGTTCAAAGGAATTTATATTCCAAATGTCTCTCTTTCTTTATTGGTTGAACATGGCTACTATCATACGGATATCTTATCCGGAAAAATCAAAAAGGGTGCAAAGTTGCTCATGCCATGTTTCGCTTATAAAGTTGGATATAGTTGCTCTTAAATTGAAATCAATGTATTCTATATCCTTGCTTTACTCATGACATTGGTGAAATTGGTTTGAATTCCTATTAGAAACCTTTGTCATTTGCATTGCCAAATACTATTGTATTTTGGACTTGAATGCTACATGTCTTGTATGCAAAGCATGTTTGAGTCACACATTTTTCTCTCAAATAAATCTCCTTGTTTCTCTCCAATTAATTGAGATGCATAAAGTGACTTATATTAATTATGCAAATCTTGCATGCTACTATCTCTGGTTACTATGAGTGACCCGGTTGGGGACTACTCCTTTGCCTATATCATGACAAAAAAGGGGGAGTAGTATATGGTAAGGGGAGATGCAAATTGGTGTTGCAATTGTGCACATTGGGGAGATAACACATTGAGGGGGAGTAACCCTTTGAGGGGGAGCATTGCATTTATCATACATTGCATATATTTTGTAATGTTGTGCCTAAATTCTAAAAATGCAAATGCTTGTTTTGATATCACTTGATTAATCTCACATTTCACTTGTATTGGAAAATATAGAAATCTTATTTACAGGGCTTGATTATTCTACAAGAGAATGAAGACTTGAAGTTTTATTTTCTTATCTCTTTGTGTTGTAGAATATCATAGTTGTCCCGTAGTTTCTATTTCTTTGTGAGGAATCAATGTGAGTGGTGGTTTTGTCACGAAATAGCCAAAGGGGGAGATTGTAAGGTTCCCATTTGTTGATTGGCTCATTTCGTGGACAAACCACATGTTGGGGTTCTTTGTAAGGGTAGCCTAGGTATCGGTTTTATTGTTCGAAGCCCTTTGAAGACCTCGTGTTGATAAGCACCGAAGGTAAATTTCTTTGTGCTTACTTTTCTTTGAAGAGATTAGTTGCACACACACACTTAACATTCATTGCATATGTGTGCATTCTCTTCACTTGTCACATTTCACACTTGCACTTATTTATTATATTTTGTTGTGTGTAATTGTGTCTTGTTGTCGTGTAATTCGTTTCCCGATAACTTTCGGAAACGTCCGCGCATGCACTAGAATGTGCTTGGTTTAGCACGAGGACCGCCTATGGAGAATGCCCTTGGCTTCTCCTTGGTTTTCACCTATCTAGGTGATCGGCGGTTATGATCGGCGGCCTGGCCGCCGAATGAAACCGCCGTTTCAGTCCAGATTGGTCTGAAGCATTTCTGCGGTTAAGATCGGCGGTCACGACCGCCGTTCGAAACGGCCGATTCAAGACCTGATTGATTTATCTCTCGGTCTAATTCGGCGGTTGAATCGGCGGTCACAAAACCGCCGTTCGAAACCGCCGTTCATACCTGATTGATTTTAATCTCTCTGGTTTGATTCGGCGGTTGGGATCGGCGGTCACGAAACCACCGAATTAACCGCCGTTTATGCTCTGTTCTTCACGAGCTCAATTCGGCGATCATGATCGGCGGCCTAGCCGCCGATTGAAACCGCCGATCGGCGCGTTTCTTTGAAACTTACTTAAACGACCACACTTTGATTTGGCCCCCTATATATATGCCATTTTGTCTTTAGGTCAATTAAGAGAGTTCATATTCAGAATTCATACTTAGGATATTTTTCAAAGAGAAGAAAAATTCCAAGAACTCATTTTTTATTACTCAAACACTTTTTCATGATCATCAATCATCATCTAGCATCATCCTTGATCTTCTAGATGTCATCTTGCATGGATTCTTCATCATACTTTGCTTGGTAAGCTTTTCACTAATATCTTACATATTTTGTGTTTCTCTTAGCTAGCAATCTC
The DNA here is from genome assembly GCA_008009225.1 of Acer yangbiense. Classification (NCBI taxonomy): domain Eukaryota; kingdom Viridiplantae; phylum Streptophyta; class Magnoliopsida; order Sapindales; family Sapindaceae; genus Acer; species Acer yangbiense. The sequence continues at coordinate 8,343,353 of CM017772.1, read as the reverse complement.
AATTAATTACTTGTATGTTATTTTATATACTTTGAATACAAGTTTGAGATTAGTATGATGTATGTTTGAGAAGTTGTTTTGTGATAGCTAATTAAGTTTTGTGCTTAATCTTGATTAGCTAAACTATTTGACATGTCATTTAGTTTTGATATCTAGGATTGTTCTAATTGCATATTAATCATCTTAGATAAGCATATAGGGTTTCCCTTGCTCTATGTTGCATTTGGATATTCATATATTCACTTAGGGTTGTTATTCTCTTCATAGAGAAAGTAAGTCTTGTGTGTAGCATCCGGGATTAGGTTGCTTAGATCGCAAGCAAATTGGACTAGGTTCACTCATACCGGGATTAGGTAGGTGTGTGATTACTTCCGGGATTAGGTTGTAATTGTTTACACATTTAGTGGATTCGAGGTTCGAGTGTGGCTTACTTACTAGCCCGTGGTTTTTCCCGTGAGGGTTTCCACGTAAAAATCAAGTGTTATTTAATTTCCGCATTTTATACTTGATTTATTGCTTTATCTATTTAGGGGTAATTTCGTAATTTTGACTAACACGAAAAATTGGGTAAAAAGCTTAAAATCTATTCACCCCCCCCCCCCCCCCCCCCCCCCCTCTAGATAGTTTTATACACACCGTGCTATAATTTGTTTCAACATTGAAATAAATTCTAGAAGCAAATGAAAAAGTTAAGGGTAGTATATCTTCAAGTATTGCGCATTGCATGGCCGAGGTAATTCGCCAAAAGCCTCTTGAGTAATGCGATATGCCCCGTGACCAGCTATGCCTGTAATTTGATAAGGCCCTTCCCATTTGTCTGCGAGTGATCCTGCAGCTTTGTCTCTGGTTCCCGGATTCACTCTTTTCAGAACTAAGTCGCCGAGTACAAATTTTCTTTCACGCACATGCGAGTTGTAATACCTGGCCGCCCTTTGTTGATATGCAGCGTTTCTTATTTGTGCACGTTCTCTCCTTTCTTCTAGCTTGTCCAGGCCACATTTTAGCATATCAACGTTTAGTTTTGGCTGGAATAGTTGTACCCTTGGGGAAGAGAAGGATGTTTCCATGGGAATGACAGTTTCAGCTCCGAAAGCCATGGAGTATGGGGTTTCACCCGTTGAGCTTTTTTCTGTAGTTCGATATGCCCACAGTACCTGTGGTAGCTTTTCTACCCAGTTACCCTTCTTCGCAGCTAGTTTGGCCTTTAGGTTGTGCTTTATGATCTTGTTTACTGCTTCAGTTTGACCATTTGTCTATGGATGTGTTGGAGTTGCGTAATAGTTGTTGATTCTATACTTGTCACACAGCTCCCTGAATTTCTTGCCATCGAATTGGGTTCCATTGTCGGTGATAATGGTGTTTGGTATCCCGAATCTGTACAGGATATTTTTCTTCACAAAGCTTATAGTGTTTTCCTCTGTCATGTGCACCAACGACTCAGCCTCTACCCATTTTGTAAAATATTCCACAGCCACGATAGCATGTTTTGCTCCTCCGGGTGCTGTTGGCATTGGACCGATCAAATCAATTCCCCACATGGCGAATGGCCAAGGCGAGGTGATACTTTGCAAGATTTCAGGTGGCTGGCGAATGTTGTTTATAATTTTCTGACATGCTTCACACCTTGCTGCTACCCTTTTAGCATCGGCGAACAATGTTGGCCAGTAAAAACCCTGTCGTAATGTTTTGTGGGCTAGGCTTGAAAGTAATTAAATACTCGAGGTGTGTTGTATATATAAAGCTAGAGGGGGGGTGAATAGATTTTATCTAATTATTACCCAATTTTCGCGTGCATGTCAATTTTACGAAAATACCCCTAGCAAGTCAACAATACATACAAGTGTAATAAGATGCGGAAATAATAAATGACACTTGATGTTTACGTGGAAACCCTCAACAGGGAAAAACCACGGGCTGGTAAGTGTGCCACACTCGAACCTCGAAATCCACTATATGAAAAGACGGTTACACCCTCAAGTGATTCTCGGACCCTCACCCTAGATAACCTCAGGCTATGGACACTACCACTCGCCACTCTTGGTTCAATCCCTAGTGATATCCCTTGATACACTACTATTGGCGTGAGCACCCTCTAATCTACCACGCGGGCCTTTTATAACGGCTCTAGTCCAATTTGCTTGATCCTCGAAGTCACTACTTGTAATGATGTTTACAGCCTAATCCCGGTCTGTAACCCACCACTACTACCCAGCGGGCCTGTAATAGCAACCCTAGACCAAGACTTCAATCTCTCAAAAGAGATGCACAACCCTATGTGAATATGTATGAATATTCAATTAATGCAATAAGAGCTAGGGTACTCTAAATTCTTACCTAGGATTATAAGATGACAATATAATCAATCCTAGATATCACATATAGCTATATGACATGGCATATAACTTGAGCTAAGTAAAGGATAACCAATCCTAGATACAAAGCTATCATAAAAAACCCACAAACATTCAAAGGATTAACTAGTTGATTAAAAAACAATCTATCAACCTAGTTATCAATACATCACACAAGAATGTTCATGGCATAGCTTTTAGGCAATAATGACCTAATCAAATAAGCTATGAAAAATAATCTCAATCAACAAATGAGATCAATTAGCTAGATGACATATGAACATTAAAGCCTAGCTATCAAATAATAACCCAATCAACACATAATCTCAATCTTATATGTAGAAATTAATCTAAACACATATAAGTAAAATATGAGATAAAATTGATAAGTAGAAACACTAATTATGTAAGATAAAAGTGTTCAACAAATCATACCATGTGTGTTGAAGAAGACCCATGCATTAGCATATGCTAGATGAACCTAGATGATGCCTAGATGATGATTTGTGCATGTGGGAATGGGTTTAGAGAATTAAAGATGTGATCTTTAAGCTTTTTCTCTCAAGTCTCTCTAAATATCTCTCTAGGGTTCTTGGGATGCAAGACTTGTATTCTGAACCAGAGATAAGGATGTATTTATAAAGACCAAAAACAGGGCAGGTGAAAATACAATTTTGCCCTTGAAACGCACAGATCGGCGGTTTCAATCGGCGGCCAGGCCGCCGAATTGAACCGCCGAATGGCTCCCGAGCGGAATAGGGGAACTTCGGCGACTTCGTTCGGTGGTTTCGAAACCGTCGATCCCAACCGCCGTTTTGGAGCCGAGAGATATATTTCAATCAGGTCTCATTCGGCGGTTTCGAACGGCGGCCAGGCCGCCGAACGTAACCGCTGTTTCACCAAAAATGGTGAAACCAAGGAGAAGCCAAAGGCATCTCCACCGGCGATCATCGTGCAAAACAAAGCACATCAACGTGCATGCGCGGACGTTTTCGAACATCCTTCGGGAAACGAATTACACCACACTAAAAGCTAACATACATGAAGTGCAAGTGTGGGTATTGAATGCATCCTAATGCCTACCATGTCATGACATTTCATAAAACAAGATGCAATCAATTTAATGCAAGAAGAGACATTGAATAAACAATAAAGCACAATGCACACAGAATATAAACACAACATTCAAGAATAAGAGTTATGCATGTTGTGTGTGTGTGCAACTATATCTCTTCAAGCCAAAGTAAGTAGAAGATATACCTTTGGTGCTTGTCCTCTTGAGGTCTTGGAAAGGGTCTTTGATCTTCAACCTTAATCACCTAGACTACCCTTACAACCAAACCCCAACATGTGGTTTGACCACGAAATAAGCCAATCAATTTAATGGGAATCCTTACAATCTTCCCCTTTGGCTATTTCGTGACAAAATCACCACTCACATTGATTCCTCACAACATAATAGAAACGACGGGTCTACTTATGATTTTCTACTTTACAAAGAGATAAGATAAATAGTCTTGAAGTCTTCAATCTCAAGTAGAACAATCAATCCCTGAAAGCACAGTTTCTATACTTTCCAATACAAGAAAAGGTGAGATGAATCAAGTGAGATAAAACAAGCATATGCATTTAAGAATTTAAGAACAACATCATGCAATGTATGAATGTGCAAATGCTCCCCCTCAAAGGGTTACTCCCCCTCAATTAGTATTCTCCCCAACATGCACAATTGCTACTACAATTTGCAACTCCCCTTACCACAACCTACTCCCCCTTTTCGTCATGATATAGACAAAGGAGTAGTCCCCAACCGGGTTACTCACGGCAAAGAGAGATAGTAGCATTCTAGTATATGCATAATCAATATAAGTCACTTTATGCAATCTCAATTTATTAGAGAGAAACAAGGAGATTTATTTAAAGAAAATGTGTGAATCAAAAAATTGCTTTGCATACAAGATATGTAGCATTTAAGTTCAAAATATCATGGTATTTGGCAAAGCAAATGACAAAGGTTTTCAATATGAATTCAAACCAATTTCACCAATGTCAAGAGAGAAGCAAGAATATAGGCTTTCATTGATTTCAATTTAAGAACAACTATATCCAACTTTATAAGCCAAACATGTCATGAGCAACTTTGCACCCTATTTGATTTTTCCGGATAAGATATCCGTATGATAGTAGACATGTTCAACCAATAAAGAAAAAGAGACATTTGGATTGTAAAATCCTTGAATGGATACAAGATCCTTTTTCATTTGAGTCTCATAAGCTTTTTCATACATTTTTTGCAGTTAAGAAATGCAATCATCAAAACATGCTTTTTAAGATTAGCATTTAGCATGTTATTTTAGCAATCATCATGTCATGGAGATCATTATAGGTCATTCAAATTTTATCCTATGTATATATCTCCTAGTCCAAAAATGCATGTTTGAACATAAATATGACATGGATTGCAATACAAGCATTGATCACACTTATTGAATAGAAAATATATATATAGTGTAACCAAGCTTACTCAAGCAACAAAAAGAAAAGCACAAGATATTTCAAATTTTTTGCAAGTGACTAGATGCAAATTAGCTCTCTTTGCTTAAGTTCCCCATATGGGGTCAAATATCCACACCACTTCAATGAAGAGCATGTGGTCTAAAAGACTTACCAAGTCCATAGGACCTAGTTGAACCTATTTGAGACATGTTTGTCTCGTAGCAAGCGGGTTCGTCTTTTCTAATCCACTTAGGTGTCTCAATAACATACCTAGTGGTCATAGGTTCTAGAGTTCTAGATGGCAAAGGATCATGCAAATGATTTTCTTCCTTTTTAAGGACATGCATCTTAGCTCTAGCCTTTTTCTTTTCAATCATGCATATAAGATTACATATTTAAATGTAATACAAGCAACTTGGTCTAACATGACCAACAATACCACACAAATGACAAGAGGAGATAAGGTTAGGAATTTTACCATTCCCTTGAGCATGCAAAAGTGCTTTCCCTTGTCGTTGTGGTTGTCTTGGTAGTTGGATAGGATCTCTCCTCTTTTGTTCATGACCAAGACAATGTTGCTTGCTCGGTTGAGCTTGAATGATTGAGCACTTCCCTTTTAGGATCGTAGGTTGAAGGAAGTTAGCCTTCTTGGTTGGTTAGACCAAGATTGAGAAATGCTTGGGCCTGAAGCTCTTTGGTGATGTGAGCAACGCCCTTTCATCTTCGTCTCCTCTCTCACCTTAGAGGGACATCTCCTCATCGGAGTTATTTTCTTCTCTCTCAAATTCACTCATAGTGTTTGAGTCAAATGAATGCATATGAGAAGAATGCAAGATGTATGTCGAAAACAATAATCATACAAAATGCACAACACACCAAAAATGAGCTTGGATCACCTAAGTATATCTAGGAACCCGCTCTGATACCAATTGAAAGGAATACTCGGTGTGTATAATATATAAAGCTAGAGGGGGGGTGAATAGATTTTATCTAATTATTACCCAATTTTCGCGTGCATGTCAATTTTACGAAAATACCCCTAGCAAGTCAACAATACATACAAGTGTAATAAGATGCGGAAATAATAAATGACACTTGATGTTTACGTGGAAATCCTCAACAGGGAAAAACCACGGGCTGGTAAGTGCGCCACACTCGAACCTCGAAATCCACTATATGAAAAGACGATTACACCTTCAAGTGATTCTCGGACCCTCACCCTAGACAACCTCAGGCTATGGACACTACCACTCGCCACTCTTGGTTCAATCCCTAGTGATATCCCCTGATACACTACTCTTGGCGTGAGCACCCTCTAATCTACCACGCGGGCCTTTTATAGCGGCTCTAGTCCAATTTGCTTGATCCTCGAAGTCACTACTTGTAATGATGTTTACAGCCTAATCCCGGTCTGTAACCCACCACTACTACCCAGCGGGCCTGTAATAGCAACCCTAGACCAAGACTTCAATCTCTCAAAAGAGATGCACAACCCTATGTGAATATGTATGAATATTCAATTAATGCAATAAGAGCTAGGGTACTCTAAATGCTTACCTAGGATTATAAGATGACAATATAATCAATCATAGATATCACATATAGCTATATGACATGGCATATAACTTGAGCTAAGTAAAGGATAACCAATCCTAGATACAAAGCTATCATAAAAAACCCACAAACATTCAAAGGATTAACTAGTTGATTAAAAAACAATCTATCAACCTAGTTATCAATACATCACACAAGAATGTTCATGGCATAGCTTTTAGGCAATAATGACCTAATCAAATAAGCTATGAAAAATAATCTCAATCAACAAATGAGATCAATTAGCTAGATGGCATATGAACATTAAAGCCTAGCTATCAAATAATAACCCAATCAACACATAATCTCAATATTATATGTAGAAATTAATCTAAACACATATAAGTAAAATATGAGATAAAATTGATAAGTAGAAACACTAATTATGTAAGATAAAAGTGTTCAACAAATCATACCATGTGTGTTGAAGAAGACCCATGCATTAGCATATGCTAGATGAACCTAGATGATGCCTAGATGATGATTTGTGCATGTGGGAATGGGTTTAGAGAATTAAAGATGTGATCTTTAAGCTTTTTCTCTCAAGTCTCTCTAAATATCTCTCTAGGGTTCTTGGGATGCAAGACTTGTATTCTGAACCAGAGATAAGGATGTATTTATAGAGACCAAAAACAGGGCAGGTGAAAATACAATTTTGCCCTTGAAACGCACCGATCGGCGGTTTCAATCGGCGGCCAGGCCGCCGAATGGCTCCCGAGCGGAACAGGGGAACTTCGGCGGTTTTGAAACCGCCGATCCCAACCGCCGTTTTGGACCCGAGAGATATATTTCAATCAGGTCTCATTCGGCGGTTTCGAACGGTGGCCAGGCCGCCGAACGTAACCGCCGTTTCACCAAAAATGGTGAAACCAAGGAGAAGCCAAAGGCATCTCTACCGGCGATCATCGCGCAAAACAAAGCACATCAACGTGCATGCGCGGACGTTTTCGAACATCCTTCGGGAAACGAATTACACCACACTAAAAGCTAACATACATGAAGTGCAAGTGTGGGTATTGAATGCATCCTAATGCCTACCATGTCATGACATTTCATAAAACAAGATGCAATCAATTTAATGCAAGAAGAGACACTGAATAAACAATAAAGCACAATGCACACAGAATATAAACACAACATTCAAGAATAAGAGTTATGCATGTTGTGTGTGTGTGCAACTATATCTCTTCAAGCCAAAGTAAGTAGAAGATATACCTTTGGTGCTTGTCCTCTTGAGGTCTTGGAAAGGGTCTTTGATCTTCAACCTTAATCACCTAGACTACCCTTACAACCAAACCCCAACATGTGGTTTGACCACGAAATAAGCCAATCAATTTAATGGGAATCCTTACAAGGCTGACACCTCCAGTATGATTCCCATAATTTCCACTATGTATGCTTCTCAGGATCCCTTCTGCTTCTTCAGGCCCGACACATCTCTGCAGTGCCCTTGAGTACCCCCTTTTGTACAGTTCTCCATTGAGTACTGAATATCTTGTAGCTCTGTACTTCAGTCGCTTTGCCTCTAATGGATCGCTTGGGAGTACATCATTGACAAGGTATTCTTTGATTGGTGTTATCCAGCTATTTGCTTCGCTGAAGACTGCCCCAACTTCCATTTGTTTGACTATACTTAGGTGTAGTAGGTGAATCATGGGAATAGTTCTGGGCCAGATGTTGATTGTGGCGGACGCCAGTTTTGCCAAGGCGTCAGCCTATTCGTTTTCTTCTCTACGAATCTGGGTAATCATGTACTCTTTAAACCTCCCCAGTAGCTCCTTTGCTAATTTTAGGTAGGCGATCATGTTTTCATCTCTCGCCTAGTATTCATCTAATCCTTGATTAACAATGACTTGGAAGTCGTTGAAAATTTCCACCTCATCGGCTCCTAGGACTGTGCAAACTCTTAGTCCTGCTATGAGCGCTTCATACTCGGCTTGGTTGTTGGTAGCTTTGAAGTCAAAACGCAGGGCACATTCTACTGAATCTCATTCCGGGGTTGATACCACTACCCCTACCCCGCTGCCTTGCGTGTTTGACGACCCGTCAACACGGAGTTGCCACCTGAATGTTTTCTTAGTTTGTTCCACCATTATCCTTGCTACTTCCATATTTGGTTCGGTGAACTCTGCCATAAAATTCGCCGCTGCTTGGCCCTTGATCGCTGTCCTTGGGAGATATTCTATATCAAATTCACTTAATTCGATCGTCCACTTGGTTAGTCTACCGGATACCTCTGGCTTCTGCAAAATCAGTTTCAGTGGGCAATTGGTATATACTCCAATTTTATGAGCCTGGAAATACGGTATTAACTTCCTCACCACTGTTATTAGGGCGAGTGCCATCTTCTCGGCTGGCGAGTATCTTGTCTCAGCTGGTAACAGTGCTTTGCTTGTGTAATATACAGGTTTCTGAACCCCCTCTTCCTATTTCACCAGTACAGAACTGGTGGCTGCTTTGGAGACAAATAGGTACATGTAAAGTGTTTCTTCGGCTACTGGTTTTGACAGCAGCGGTGCTCGCCCGAGGTACTCTTTCAAGGCTTGAAAAGCCTTCTCACAATCTTCGTTCCACTCAACTCCTTTGCCTTTCTTGAGAGCCTTAAAGAATGGTAGGCATCGGTCCATTGATTTCGCTATGAACCTGTTTAATGATACTAAGCAACCTGTGAGTTTCTGGACATCCTTCAGGGTCTTTGGGGAAACCATTTTTACTAATGCCTGGATCTTGTCAGGGTTCACCTCTATCCCTCTCTGATGCACTTGGTATCCGAGGAACCTTCCAGACGGTATGCCAAATACACATTTCGCAGGGTTCAGCTTCATTCCGTATCTAGTTAGCACATCAAATGTTTCTCTCAGGTCATCTACATGCTTGTCAGCCGTGACGCTCTTTGTTAGCATGTCGTCAACATATACTTCCATATTCTTCCCTATTTGTCTGGCGAACATCTTGTTGACTAGACGCTGGTAAGTTGCTCCAGCGTTCTTCAGGCCGAATGGCATGACTGTATAGCAGTATAACCCTTGATCCGTGGTGAATGCTGTTTTCTCTTCGTCTGGCTTGTGCATCTTGATTTGGTTATATCCTGAGTATACATCCATGAAGCTCAACATCTCGTGACCTGCCGTTGCGTCGACTAGCTGGTCGATTCTTGGTAGTGGGAAGCTATCCTTAGGGTAAGCCTTGTTTAGATCGGTGAAGTCTACACACATCCTCCACTGATTGTTCTTCTTTTTTACAAGGACCACGTTCGCCACCCATTCTGGATACTTAACCTCTCTGATTGATCCTGCGGTGAGTAATTTAGAAATTTCTTCTTTTATTGTTGCCCTCCTCTCCGGGTTAAAGCTCCTCCTTTTCTGCACCACCGGTTTGTTTTTTTCGTCCACGGCCAAGTTGTGCGAGATCACGCTTCTACTAATCCCTGGCATGTCTTCATGGCTCCAAGCAAAGATCTCTTTTTACTCTATCAGCAAGTTCGATACATCTCTCTTGACTTGTTCGGCCAATCTTGCACTAATTTTGACTGTTTTACCAGGTTCCGTCTCGTCCAGAACAATAGACTCAGTGGGTTCTTCTTTTTCCCTGCTCGCCTTATCCCTTGGATCCAATTCAAAAGCTCCGGGATTTTCTTCTTGCATTTCCTTATTTACCTCAAATACGCTCAAGGTTTCCACTCCTATCGTGTTTTTGAAAATTGAAAGGTTAGCGCGGCGGGCCATCTCATGTGATCCTTTTAATTCCCTAACTCCAAACTCTGTAGGAAATTTTACTTTCAGTGCGTGGGTTGAAGTGACTGCACGGGCTTTGTTCAGGAATGGTCGGCCGAGTAAAGCATTATACGGCCAGTTGTGAATGTCGATCACAACAAAATCTAGAAGGATTATTCACCGGCACGGTGCTGTCCCGAACCTCACCGGTAGCTTCACGGTCCCCAACGATCTTACTTCTGCACCCCTAAAACCTTTCAATGGTACATGGAAAGGCTCTAGATCTTTCCAGTCCAGTCGCAGCTCATTGTATACTCTAGCGCTTAAAATGTCGGCTGAACTTCCGTTGTCTATCATTACTCGAAGTACATCCCTGTGCGCTATTTGAACTCCCACTACAATTGCATCGTTGGGCTTGGCATCAATCCCATCTGAATCTTCCGCCATAAATGTTATGGGGTCATGTCCTTCTCTTCCCTTCTTTGGGTTTCTCTACACATAATTTATCTCCATATTTCTACCCTCGTACATTACTTCTCTGACTTCTGACATTCTCTCCCGATTGCTTCTGCATGTATGTAGTCCCCCAAAAATGGTGTTTATTGTAGCACCAGGGCTGCTTCTCCTTGGGCTTTTTCTTTCCTGCCCACTTCCTTAGCGGCTATCTTGACGACCACCATGCTTGTCTCCTTTCAGTGTAAAATCTTTCAGGTGCCCCTCTCTGATTAGACTCTCAATATGGTCTCGCAGCTGAAAACATTTCGAAGTGTCATGCCCATGATCTTTGTGAAATCGGCAGTATTTGGTCGTATCCCTTCTTGCATTATTTGATTGTTGTCGAAGGTACTTGGCAAGTATTTTGTCTTCTACCACGGAAAGTATTTCCCCCTGATCGCCAGTTAGAGGAGTGTAATGGTTGTACCTTCCTCAAAACCTACTGGCTCGGGCGTTTCCCCTGCTTTCCCTTGGATGCCCCTTTTGGCCCTTCTCGTCTTTCTAGCGATCGCGCGACTGCGCCTTCTTGTCATCCTTGTGCTCTGATTTTGAGTCAGGTTTGTGGCCATGAACATAGCTACCCCCCTGCGCTACTTCTTCTTCTTCTGCCAGTGCATAATCGCCAGCTATTTCCATCATCTCTTCATAAGTTTTTAGCCTATCTCTTCGCAGGTCAAAGGATAGTTGCCTACTTTGCAACCCATTGGTGAAAGCGGCGATGACAGCTACATCACTGGCGTGTTCAATTTGAGCGACCTCATTTCCGAATCTTGCTAGATACTTCTTGATCGACTCATTGCGTTCCTGCTTCAGGTTTGATAGATGGGCGAGTGACTTCCTTCTCTGCACACTCCCCATGAACTGTCTTATAAACGCTTTGCTGAGGTTTGAGAAACTGCTAATACTCCCAGGTGAAAGTCGCCTAAACCACCTAGAGGCGAGATCGCCGAATGTTTGCGGGTAAGTAAGGCATAGTAGTCCGTCATTGGACGAATACTGGGCCATAATATTACGAAATCGGTGAACATGCTCCTTCGAATCTCTGCTCTCCTGATACTGCTCGATGGTTGGCATTCTGAATCTGTCTGGAAATTGGGTACGAGTAATACTTTCAACAAATGGGCTGTCTAACTCATCATCCGAAGATACGTTGCGACCATATCTTCGTGCCATCGCTGAGACCTTCTTTGATAGTTCTTGTAGGATTACATCGCGCTGACCAGTTGTCTCTCCTGCTGGATCGAGTCTGTTTTTGATTGTCATTCTACCATAATTGCCTCTATCACCCGGGCTCCTACCAGTTCTTCGATCTTCTGTGCTCTCAGATCTCCTTCGTCGTGCTCTTTTTTATCGTAATTCCCTTCGTGGCTGGGGACTTTTGTCTTCGGACGAGATAGAACGGTGTCTTCGCCGGTTCTTTTGGTATATGTCACTGGAATTTACCCAATGTACTCGCACCTGGTCTCGCCCCTCCGTAGATTCTTCACTCAACACACCTTTTCCCTTCCTTTGTTTTCTTCCTTCGAAATTCTCAGGGTGGTCCTGAGGAGTCTCTTCTGTGGATTGTCTTGCTTAAGCATCGGGGGTTGCAATGTGAACTTCCGACCGCATTCTCCCAAGTGGCTGGATCCCAGGAGTGGTTAACTCGTAGGGAGAAGAGACTCCCAGGCCTATGGGAAGCGAAAGCCCTATTTTGCTAGCTTCGCTGATTAAGTTTACCAATGCAGTTTGGAAGTGCTGCAGAATTCCTGGATCGGCTGCCCTAATTCCTGGCGTTGCTGCCGATTGTTCCCCGATAGTCATCGGCCCATCTCCTATCGGCGCAACTGGTTCATCAATTTGATCTCCGCTGGAGTTACCATCCTTTTAGCTATCGTTGTTCATACCTCTCGGTTCGCAAGGGTTCCTCGAAGTTTCTGTTCAAAAGACCCCCTCCTTCTAGCGCCAATTGTTGACGGTGAAATTTGGATTACCATGTGACCAACATTTAAATCAAAACAAACGTTAAACAAGAAAGAAAATTAGCACATGCAAGAAACAGATTTACGTGTAAAAACCCTTGAATGGGAAAAAACCACGGCGTCCCGGAGGACAGGAAAATATCACTAAAATTCACTTGTTTCGGTTACACACTCAAATCTCTCGAGTTTTTCTCTCTTTAGGTTTTCGAACCCTCTCCTCGTAGGATAGGTGGTTCTATTTATACATGATAATTAGGGTTACCACGTGATTTTAGTCGTGTTGGAGGTAGGATTTCCTTTTTGATTCGTACTAGGATTCCCATGTTGTAACAGATACGGATATGTGTTTTCGGCCCTTTCCCTTTCTATGACTCCTCGTTGTCATGGGTCTTCTGGGAGTTAGGGTTTATTTTCGTGTTTCTGCCGAGTCGGTTTGTGCCCAGTACGCTGATGCGGCGAACATCTCCCCTCCTGGGTATTACCCTTCGGCGACCATGTTTCTATCTTTGGCGAGTACATATCTAGCCTGGCGACCATACCTTTGACTTATTGACTTATTGACTTGACGTTGACATACTGACTGGTCCACGTTTTCTCCTTTGACCTGGTCGATGAGTGACATGGCAACCTGTTCCTCAGCATTTATTGACTCCTTTGATGACGTGGCTGCTTGGCAAAATTATATATACAACAATTAACTTGATGGATCTTATTACTTGATTGATGAAAAATGTTTAGAAAGATTTTGATTACAATTTTAGACTTGTTTGATTGATTTTCGAGTTATAGCTTTTTGTGATTTTGATTGAACATATTTGAAAGCTAAACTTGATTCACATGAAATTGTCTCTATAAATGTTTTGTATGATGAGCTTGATTGTTGATTTCTAGGTTTAGTTTCATGATCTAAGAACTAGGATTTTTGATTGTGATATTGAATATTCTAAACTAGTTCTTATTGATTCACATGCTTGGATTTCTAGATAACGTTGTGATTGAGTGTTGAAAGCATATTCTAGTTTTCTAATTATATGTTTATAGAGTTTGTGTGATCCATTTTCTCTATTTGATTGTGTTTGCATCATTTACATCACTTAGATCATTTGCCTTGTAAAATGTGTGAAGTCTCTTGTTGTTGAGTGATTCTTCAACATAGAGCAAGTAAGTCTTGGTAAAGAGTGTGAGGCTCTAAGTAAATCCAAGCAAGGAAGACTTGGTTAGGACATGGGGTCCGGTTAACCAAGCAAGGAAGTTTTAGTTAAAGAGTAAGGGACTCAGAATAACTAAGCAAGGAAGTCTTGGCAAGAAGCTAGGCTTCAAGTAAGTCCGAGCAAGGAAATCTCCCTAGAGACTTATGGATAGTCTAGGTTAGGGAGTGGCTTTCTAGAGGCAAGTGATTTGTCTTGGTTAGAAAGTTGTGGCAAAGTGACTCACTAGGCTCGAGGGTAGATTAAGAGATGATAGCTTGAGGAGTGTATCATGTGTTGATTGCCTTTGAGTGTATATCTCTTTTTTGTTATAGTGAATTGTGGTTTGCCGGTGGTTGTGGTATCAACCCGTGGACATTTCCTCTTCGGAGGTTTACCACGTAAAAACACTTGTGTCAAGTTTTGTTTTACGTTTCTTTACTTCCATAACTTGTATTGATTGCATCACTTGTATATTGAACTCTAATTATATTGATTGAAGCAATCCATTTGTTAGACACACCAAGTGTGCACATCATTGTTGTGTTGAGAAAAGAGTTTGGAAGAATTTGGGCTTATACCTATTCACTCCTAGGTATATTTACACTATAATTGTTTAAGGGAATTTCAGAGGTAATAAATAGAGAAGTAACCCATAGTTGTAGCTAAGTCTTCTCTTCTAAGCCTAATCCCTCATTGAGCTCCTTGCCTTGAATCTTGGTGCAAAGAATGGAAGATAGGATGTGTAATGTGATGAAGTCAATGAAAAGTGACAAAAGAAAGTGGTGGATAAGATGGGTAGAGAAGATTGATTAAAATGAAGTAAATCTAGATTTTGGTGTTGAGTTTTTGGATGGAAAAGATGAGATCAAGATATGGAAATGGTGATTTATCAGGAAAAAAGGTCGAATCTGGGTGTATGTGTATTCTACAAATGAATAAAAGAAATATATATATAGTGGTCCAAGAAGCAAGCTTGTAACTGCTAGATTCGCTGGTGTGGCAAGTGTCGTGGCCCAATTGTCACGGTCTTAGCATAGCGACATCGGTCGCGACAGATGGTTATAGGGATCTTGATTTGGTTTTCGTGGTCTTTTGCCTAGCAACACTAGGGGCGACATCTCAAATCTAGAATGTCTCTACAGATGTTGCGGTTATATCCTAGTGACGCATTGGGAGCGACTTTCTCTGGATTTGATCTTCGTTGTCTGCTTTTTTCATTTTCGCGGTCGCCCCGTCGCGATGCATTGGGGGCGACATCCACTGGTCTTGGGTTTGCTGTCTACATGCAGCGATCCTGATAGCAACATTGATGCTCAGCTTCAAAACTACCCTATTTTGTGCTATTTACTTCAAATTCTCCAATTTATGCTCAAAAGCCCATGTGATGCCATTTTTCCTGCAAAGCTCGATTTAAGCTATCAAATTCCCAGGTTTTACCTGAGAACACACAAAAAGAGTCGAAAGTAGGGGCTAAAATCAAATACAAATTTGGCTTGATCAAATACCAAAAAAAAAAAAAAAAGGATAAAGGATCTCCCTAACAAACCCCTCTAGAGCAGCGAAAATAACCCTCTGAAATCCCATTGATCAGCACCGAAAGCCTCGAAGAACTCATGATACTATCAATCTAATCTTTGAAAATTGTAGATAACCCAAAAGCCTAGAGCACTCTACGAAGGAAAGACCAATCCAAAGTATCAAAAGCCTTACGGATATCTATCTTCATAGCCAAATTGCCCCTATAGCACTTCTTCTGCATCACATTCACACAATCAGAAGCTAAAGCAATACAATCCTCTATTTGAAGGTCCCAAATGGATCTAAACTAATGCAAAAAAACAATCCTAACCGAAATCTGAGCCAATCGATCCGCTAAAATCTTGGAAGAGATTTTGAACAGGAAATTTCTAAGGACAATCAGACATAAATGATCTATAGAAATCGAGTCTTTCAACTTCGGAAGAAGACAAATGAAACAGGGATTCAGACACGGAAAAATAGTACCTATGTGAAACTGTAAGGATTCCCATTATTGATTGGCTTATTTCGTGGTCAAACCACATGTTGGGGTTTGGTTGTAAGGGTAGTCTAGGTGTTTGTTGAAGATCAAGACCCTTTCCAAGACCTCAAGAGGACAAGCACCAAAGGTATATATCTAGTGCTTACATTGGCTTGAAGAGATATAGTTGCACACACACACACAACATGCATAACTCTTATTCTTGTATGGTGTGTTTATATTTTGTGTGCATTGTGCTTTATTGATTTATTCAATATCTCTTCTTGCATGTTGAATTGATTGCATCTTGTTATATGATAATGCCATGACATGTTAGGCATTAGGATGCATTCAATACCCACACTTGCACTTCATGTATGTTAGCTTTTAGTGTGGAGTAATTCGTTTCCCTAAGGATGTTCGGAAACGTCCGCGCGTGCACGGTAATGTGCTTTGATTTGCGCGATGATCGCCGGTGGAGATGCCTTTGGCTTCTCCTTGGTTTCACCATTTTTGGTGAATCGGCGGTTACGTTCGGCGGCCTTGCCGCCGTTCGAAACCGCCGAATGAGACCTGATTGAAATATATCTCTCGGGTCCAAAACGGCGGTTGGGATCGGCGGTTTCCATACCGCCGAATGAAGTCGCCGAAGTTCCCCTGTTCCACACGGGAGCCATTCGGCGGTTCATTTCGGCGGCCTGGCCGCCGAATGAAACCGCCGATCGGTGCGTTTCAAGGGCAAAATTGTATTTTCACCTGCCCTGTTTTTGGTCTCTATAAATACATCCTTATCTCTGGTTCAGAACACAAGTCTTTGATCATTAGAACCCTAGAGAGATATTTAGAGAGACTTGAGAGAGAAAGCTTAAAGATCATATCTTTATCTCTCTAAACCCATCCCCACATGCATAAATCTTCATCTAAGCATCATCTAGGATCATCTAGCATATGCTAATGCATGGGACTTCTTCAACACACATGGTATGATTTGTTGAACACTTTTATCTTACATAATTAGTGTTTCTACTTATCAATTTTATCTCATATTTTACTTATATGTGTTTAGATTAATTTCTACATATAAGATTGAGATTATGTGTTGATTGGGTTTTTATTTGTTAGCTAGGCTTTAATGTTCATATGCCATCTAGCTAATTGATCTCATTTATTGATTGAGATTATTGTTCATAGCTTATTTGATTAGGTCATTATTGCCTAAAAGCTATGCCATGAACATTCTTGTGTGATGTATTGATAACTAGGTTGATAGATTGTTTTTTTAATCAACTAGTTAATCCTTTGAATGTTTGTGGGTTTTATATGATAGCTTTGTATCTAGGATTGGTGATCCTTTACTTAGCTAAAGTTATATGCCATGTCATATAGCTATATGTGATATCTAGGATTGATTATATTGTCATCTTATAATCCTAGGTAAGCATTTAGAGTACCCTAGCTCTTATTGCATTAATTGAATATTCATACATATTCACATAGGGTTGTGCATCTCTTTTGAGAGATTGAAGTCTTGGGGCTAAGTGTGCTTAGGCCTCAAGCAAATTGGACTAGAGCCGCTATAAAAGGCCCGCGTGGTAGATTAGAGGGTGCTCACGCCAAGAGTAGTGTATCAGGGGATATCACTAGGGATTGAACCAAGAGTGGCGATTGGTAGTGTCCATAGCCTGAGGTTATCTAGGGTGAGGGTCCGAGAATCACTTGAGGGTGTAACCGTCTTTTCATATAGTGGATTTCGAGGTCCGAGTGTGGCACACTTAACAGCCCGTGGTTTTTCCCAGTGGTTGGGTTTTCCACGTAAACATCAAGTGTCATTTACTATTTCCGCATCTTATTACACTTGTATGTTTTGTTGACTTGCTAGGGGTATTTTCGTAAAATTGACATGCATGCGAAAATTGGGTAATAATTAGATAAAATCTATTCACCCCCCCTCTAGCTTTATATTGATGAACACACCTCGAGTATTTTTATGAACTTTCAGAAACAAATCCTGAACAGCAAGAACAACCTCTCTACTAACCACATCCCAACAACGTTGATAAAATTTTCCAAAGAAGCCATCCAGTCTCGGGGCTGAGTTCGCATCCATAGTGAAAACTGCATCATGAATATCATCCTTAGTAGGAGTACCAATCAGAAAAGCATTTTTAACATCCGTCACCATAGAAGGAATCACTTCATCCATAATCGAGGAATCTCACTCAACCTGAGAAGCATCCGAGGAAAAGAGATCCTAATAAAAACTGATGATATGATCCTTGATAACAATGCGATCACTCGAAAGTACTCCATTAATCGAGTGAGAAGACAAAGCTTTCCAACACTACCTACGTTTGATAGAGGCATGAAAGAAAGGGGAATTTCTGTCTCCATCGTGGAGCCATTTCACTCTCGACCGATCGTGAAAAAAACATTCTTGCCTACGTAACAACACGTCCAGCTCATGATGAACACATGACTCGACCAAAAAGCTCCTCAGAAAAACCCAGATTAGACAGCTTAAGCTGAATAGACTAAAGCTCCGCTAATTACCCATTGATGTTAGAGTTAAGATCATCGAACACTTCCCAATTCCAACTCTTGAAAGCCTTCTTCAAACATTTGAGCTTACTAATAACTACATGAGGGGGGCCTACCCACAGAAGGGGAACTCAAAATCCTGCGAACAATAGCCAAAAAATCAAGATGATCCAACCACATGCTCTGAAACCCGAAATGTCTAGGACTAGAGACATAAATGTTTGAAAACCGAATTAACAAAGGGCAATGATGAGAACCTACGTGGAAGAGCCACACAAGAAATGTCCTGCCAATTGGAAATACAACCATCTGAAATCAAAGCTCTATCTAATCTCCTATCCACTCGAGTATAGGTATATCAACCCCTAGCCCAAGTGCAACGAGCACCCTGGGAACGAATACCAATCAAATCACAGTCATCATTCATCGACCTGAAATCCTTACAAGAACTCTAAGAAGGAGCACGAGAACCCAAAGACTCAAAAGCCCCTAAAATTGAATTGAAATCTCCCACCACTAACCAAGAGGAAGAAACCAAACTGACCAAGTTTCGAAGAGACTGCTAAAGCATTCTATGAACAACCGCAGAAGTACTTGCATAAACGAAAGTGTACTAGTGCACTCGAGAATTAACCGAGAGCGAGATAGTAAGCTGTTACTCGTGTAAAAAGACTACCTGAGCATCAGAAATAGAGTGATAAGGTCGTTTGTGCACATCAAAACAATATATATATATGTGATCTTTTTGGAAATAATGTTTTACCACTTCGGAATCCTTTTAGGATATAAAACGTAATAATGGTAAGTTGGATTCGTTCCACAGGGAAATGAAGTAATAGTTAGGTTGATTAACTAATCTAAGATTGCGATAATATAAATCATGATAAGTGGATAGTGGATGGTTTAAAATACCACAAAACATACATAAAGTAAAAGTAACAAAAGTGATAGGTAAAATAGAATCTCAACAATCTAAGATAAGAAAAGCGGGTGAAATCAATTAAGAGATACGCTAAGGGATTAGTGAATTTGCAAGTGGATTAAGGGTGCTTTTCAAACTATCATAAAGAACCAATCTCATATGGATTAACCTCAAAACAAGGTTTGGATTATTGTGGTTGGTATTCCCTACAATAATCCATCCTATTTATTGAATTCTTTAATCAAATAAGGTTGTCATTCCAAAGGTGATTATATAATAGATTATTTTGACAAGATTATGATTAATAGGTTGATATATAAATCAATCATATAGTGACAAGAATCTAAAGATATAATAAATAGAAAATACACAGAGATTCAATTAAAATATAGTCAAGCAACCCCAAGTCCAAGTGTTTCTAACACCAACCCGATAGATTGGGGGTTTTAGCTACACATAGTTACAAATAGGAAAAAAGAGTAATAAATGAGGAAATCACCCGTAGGTCACTTTCTTTAATGCTCAATTCTTTCCCTCCTTAGATGCTCCTTTGTGTAAAAGTGTGATGAGTGTCAAATGGTGTGTGACTAAGGTAATATGGTGAGAGAGGAATGGTTTGGTGAGAGAGGATAGATTTGGTGTTGAGTGTTTGATGGAAAAGGTAGTTCAAGGTTAGAAATGGAGGAATTTGGAAGTGGGAGTTATGGAAGAAAAACTAGGTTTAAAAATGCTAAGTAAAAGTGTGATTTCTAAAACTCTGTATATTCTTGTGTGTTTTCAAACTCAGAGAAGAGGGATATTTATACTGGACTTGATTTTGTGCTGAAAATCTCTTGGAAAGCTGATGTGGTGGGAATGTGGCTATTTGTGTCGTCATGGCGACCTCATGGCGACATACTGTTACGTATTCTGAGATCCAATTGTCGCTATGAGCATCATCTTTTTCGCCCTTTGCAAATGGTGACACTGAGGAATTTAGGGAGAGGTCGCCATTTGCCATTGAAAGTCGCCATGGCGACATGCAAATGGCGACCACACCTGATGCATTTTCTAGGAGAAAATTCGTTTGTCGCCATGGCGACCTTGTGGCGACCAAATGGCAACCTTTGCTCTTTTTGAAACACTCATCCCTGTCGCCATGGTGACCATATGGCAACATGAGGGTGACCTCTGGTCCTTTGTAAAACACCTCCCTGTCGCCATGGCGACCTATCTTCAGCAAGTGGCGAGATTGCCCTGTTTCATGACTTTATGCTCCTTTCTTACACCAAGTTACTCCTCTTTTTCACAATTGCCCTTGAGGCCTAATAAAACTTGAAACACTTGATTTTGCAACATTAAATATGGGGAAACGCCCGAGAATTAAGCATAAAGAATAGGAAATAAGGGTACAAAATCGTACCATATTTGGTTCGATCATAGAGTCACAAGCAAAAACCCAAATAGTTGGCAGTAACCTGCCCTTATCATTCACACCAACAAAATGCAAATATGGAGATAGACCTAGCAATGGGTTGTGTTATTACGAATTCGTATCGTTTCGTGTTTGGATTGTGTTAAAATTGTTCCACCCGAACCCGACCCATTAGCTTAATGGGTTGAAATATACAAACACGAAACCGTTTGTTAAATTAATGGGTAACCTGACCCAGCCCATTATAAAATATTATATTTGAAATTTATTAAAAAGTTAAAAATAAATAGTACTGAAGCATGATCAAACTCATGCAATCAAGTTCACCATAGACACCTAAAACTTCAAAAAAAAAATCCACCATAGGCACCAACAATCAATCGAAAACATCTAATTTAAAAAAATAAACAAGTCCAAAATAAATAAATAAATAAAATTGAAAATGAAATCTTCCATTAATATTCCTCTTGAATCTTCAATATGTTACGATTGGGAATCCCAATCCTCATTTAGACCTAAAGGTTAAATTACTTGTGTAAGATGTTAAGAAAAGAAGAATTAACATACATTAATAAATCCAATACCTTTTTCAATTTTTAATTAAGCATAACAGACTCACTCCCTTGAGTTGAATTAATAGCAGCCTCGATGTTCAAATTTAAAGTCCTGAAATTACGTTGCATGAAATGGTGGCACCATAGACCATAGTAATACTAAAATCAAAATGCAAGAAAGAAAACATACCTGATTGAATTTACTAGGATCGAATTAACGATAACTGATTTCAAGAAAGTTGAAGACCACTAGCTACTTTTAGAGTTTTAGGGTTAGGGTTATAATATTGTGAAATAATTGATTTAGAGTTTTAGAGTTTTTAATTTAGAAATTGAAAAAATTTAGAAATATTTACTCTTTCAAAAAAAGAAAAATATTAGAAATTATTTAAAAAATAATTAGTAAAATATATTCTAACCATAATTATAGAAATTTTTTTATATATAAATTCCATAACGTGACTACACAAAGATTTTTTAATAACTTTCATAAGCACATTAAAAAAAAAATCTTTATATTAACGGGTTATCGAATTAACGGTTTTTTTAAGGGTGAACCCAAAACCGACCTATTATATTTTGTGTCTTAATGGGTTGACCCATTAACAACCCGACCTGATAAACTTGACCCACTAACCACTATTTTCAAATGGGTTTGGGTCGTGTTAATGGGTCGTGTAAAATTTTGCCAGGTTTACCTGGAGAGGACAAAAAACTAGAAGAGACCAGAAGTAAAAACCACCATAGGCTTATCAATACACACCAGAGAAGGATGATGAGAACGACAAAGATCTTTGAGGACACGTCACATATAGTCGTTCTCAATTCCATGACAAGTAATACTACAATGCACATAATTTAATTTCAACCACTTGAGAGTTGAGACAAACCAAGGCACCTGCAAATGACCAAAAATAACTAAGTAGTACGGATTCCGTTAAGTTTGGAGAGAAACCCTAAAATCACTTTTGAAAAACCTTGGTCAACCACGGTCCGACGCTCTTCCTTTCTTTGTTTCGTTCAAACTAGGGATGGCAATGGGTCGAGTTCGGGCGGGTTTTGCCAAACCCACACTCGAACCCGCAAAACATTTTGCCATCCAAACCCGCCTGCGAACCCGCGAAATTAAGAGGGTTCGGGTTCGGGTTTCACCCATGGGTTTTGATGGCACCCAAACCCGCCCTACGAACCCATGAAATTAAAAAAATAATTATTATATTATTTAATTATAAAAATATTGAAATCTTAAAGATTGAAAGAAACTTGAAAATAAAAGAGAAGATTAGAATGAAAGATAATCAACTCATTTCAAGTTTACCTTTTACTTGAGAAATGACCATTTATATACAAGTAGTGATTGAGCCCTGATCGCGCCGCAATTGGTACGTTATAGTTCTATAAACTATCGTAAAATAAATGGGGTGTGTGTGTTATCCGCAAGCGCACTGATCGTTACGATCGCATAGCGGCAAGTACGGTTCGTTCCACAGGGATGTGAGGTACCTTTTATCGGTTCTAGTCTTATATATATTATATACTAATTACATTAATTACAACATATTTACATGCAAGAAAAGTAAATGGTGAGGATGGCAAGTAAGCAATTAAACTAAGAGGATGGCAAGCAAGCAATTAAACTAAAATTATACTAAGATGGCATAAATTAACTACAACTAATTACACTAAGATTGCTTTTATCTAAATTACACTAACTAACTAATTACCATCTAATGCAATGGTCTTGCAAAAGTGGTAATGAGAGATGGGATGTTGGGATATTGGTGTACAAGTTCAATCACCCAATCAATTAGTTGATTTCTATTGATTACCTAGGATAGTCTAAAACCTTTAATAAAGACACATACATCAAGAGTTATTCATGCATGGTCTAAATTGTATTACATGTTAATCAATTTGTAATTCAATCAACACATATATGAATTAAAGCTCAACATAGAAAATCAACACATATAATAGATAATATAACAAGCACACCAAATCCCAACATCAATATTTAGTTACATAAAATAACCAAGGTGAAGTGGGTGTTCTTGGTGAGAATCTAAATTACACTAAGCTATTCTAAACTATACTAAGCTACTTCTAAGCTAATCTAGACTATTTGTGTGACTTTGGATATTTGGGAGGTGTGTTTTAGGTTAGAAAAGGATGTATATATATAGGGAAATGATTTGGGGAAGGTTTGGATGAAAATATCTTCCAAGTCAGTCGTCTTCGCGGGTTCGAAACACCTGGCTCGCGGGTTCATTCCCGCCGGCGAAGCTCGCGGTGGAAAAATGGAAGTTGGTCGCGAGTTCTGACCTTCTGGACTGCGGGAACTTTCTAGCAGTATGAAACCGCTGAGTCTTGGCGAGCTTGGACGTTCTGGTTCACGTGACAATGGCCGCTGGAATGATCTTGAAGCTTGAATGGCCATGGAGACTTGGAAGATTTCTTGGAGTGAGAAACCTTTGCATGGGAGCCTGAAAATGGGTGCATCGTGACCGGCGTGGAGTGGGCTTCTGATATGGGTGGAGAAACGCTGGAAAAGTGGCCGAAAAATGACCGGGAACGACCGGGTTGAAGTCGGGTCTGTCGCCGGTTCGAGTCGGGTCAACCGGGTCGCGGGTCGACCCAGCTAGCTGAAGAAGACGACCTGACGTCATGCTGACGTCAGGCGTGACACAGGCACTCGCAAAACGGCGTCGTTTCCAGAGCTGACGTGGCCTGACCGCTGTGCTTTGTTTGGCGAATTACAATTTGGTCCCCTCAACTCTTCCTGATTCACATAATATTCAATAATGTTCTGAATCTTGCACTGTTGCCCCCGAATTGTCCAAAATGACAATTATGCCCCTGAACTTCCCTAATCACCTGAAACACTTATTTATCCGTTAAATACCCAGTTTTACCCGAGAAACAAGCACAAAAAGATAGGAAAATGGAGCGCTAAATGTGAACATTTGGAGCGCGATCAAGCCCTCTACTCTTGTTTTTTACATGTGGGTTCAACACTTACTTGTATATAAAGGGCATTGAACATTTGTTGAAAGTAAACTTGAAATGGATTGATTTATTCTCCATTATATTTTTAAGTTTCATTTAAAGTTTAAATTTTTAATATTTTATTTAATTAATATTATATTATTTTTAAAATTATACGGGTTCGGGTATGGATTTTTTCTAAACCCACACCCAAACCCGCCATGGGTTATATTTTAGCACCCAAACCCGTGGCGGGTTAGGATTTTGCAACTCTAAACCCGGCTATGAAGGGTCGGGTTCGGACGGGTCCCACGGGTTCGGGTTTGATTGCCATCCCTAGTTCGAATGCCATCGCCACATTTCTCTCTAGTAAGTTTTGATTTGCTAGGTGTGGACTGTGGACTTTATGTTCACTTAATTTTCTTCTTTAATTTTTTATTATTTAATTAAATCAATTTTACTTTTAAGGCATTTTAGTAATTATGACAAGAGTATAATGGACTTTTTGTTAGTCAAACATGGTTAATGGTTAAGTCTAACAGAATTTTGGAAAGGTTGTTTGCTTGTGTTAATTTGCTGTTGTTCTGCCTATTCAACATCAAGACATTATTACCCATTTTTTATGTGTGTGAGATTAGGGATAATTACTCTGGTGTCCATAAATTTAGGTTATCACGATCAAAATGACCATTAAATAGGGAATTGGTTTCAAAATGATAATTTTTGGCAAACACTGTTACGCTAATGGCCATTCCATCAAATTCCATCCAATGAGTGACATTTTGGTAAATAAGAGAATGACATTAATTTATTTTAGATATTTTTTAGAAATCATTTTTTTCTTTTGTTTTTTGGAACGAATAATTATATTCAGTATATGTATATACGTATAGCATATCTCAAATATATATATGTATATATATGCTATAAAATCTAAAAATTCAATATTTGAGATAAGTCGAAAAGATATATATATATATATATTTTAAGAAGATTAAGGCTATAAAATCTAAAAATTCTAAAAAATATATTTGAGATAAGTTAAAAAGAAATACATACATATATATATACAATTTTTCTATTATCAGTTCGTCCTGATATAAAATATATCGGGACGAAGAATGTGGACCATTAGATTTACATATTTTGACTCAAAGTGTATGTATTTGTCAAAACTTCTCCATAATCTATTATCATGACGAACTGATAATAGAAATGATATATATATATGCAATTTTTCTATTGTCAGTTCGAATTGATAAAAAATATATCAATTTCTTGTCTGTGGGCCATTAGATTTAAATACTTTGACTTGGCTGCATGCACTTGTCAAAGCATCTTTTAAATCCAATGGTCCATATACAAGGAACGGATATATTTTATATCAATTCGAACCGATAATAGAAAGACTATATATATATATACTGAAATTTTATTATCAGTTCGAACTGATAAAAGTTATATCAGTTCCTTGTATGTGGGTCACTGGATTTAAATACTTTGACTTGGCTGTATGCACTTATCAGTTAAAGTATTTAAATCCAGTGACCCACATACAAGGAACTGACATAACTTTTGTCGATTCGAACTGATAGTAGAAAGACTATATATACAGTCTTTCTATTATCAGTTCGAACTAACAAAAGTTATATCAGTTCCTTGTATGTAAACCACTGGATTTAAATACTTTGACTGACAAGTGCATACAGCCAAGTCAAAGTATTTAAATCCAGTGGCCCACATGCAAGGAACTGATATAACTTTTGTCAGTTCGAACTGATAATAGAATTTCTGTATATATATATATATATATATATATATATATATATTCATTTTTCTGCACTTCATTTTTCTTAGCTTCACAGCACACTCTCTTTTCTCTCTCTTCTGTCTTTCTTTTCTCTTCAAACAAAATAGCTATTGTTTTCCAAATTTCAATCACCCAGAACGAAACCCAGTGTTTACAAGGTAAGGGCACATCCAAAATATATATATTTTTTGTTCTTCCAACATTTTTTCCAAGTTTCAGTAATGGGTTTTGGATTCCCGTGATATTTTTTTTCTTTTTTTGGGTGCAAAATGTTGTTTTTGTTTGTGTGTTAATTTAATGTATTTTATGTTTAGGGTTTGATTGTCTTTGTTTCATGTGTTTCTAGTTTAGAAATTGTGGTGTATGCAAACTGTTCGATAAAATGCCTCTCATATATATACATATACACGTTTTCGATTTAAAATGTTGTTTTTTTGTTTACATGAATCTGTATAGTTATGAGGTTTCTGATGGTTTTTTGGTCAAATTTCTTCAACATTTTCTTCTTCCAAACAACCAGATATTGCTTTGAAATTCTATCTGGGAATCCTGTAATTTTTTATAAAGTTTGTTCTTCTTCCCTGTTTGGTTGCTGAGAAAACCAAGCTAAATGTACAGACAATTAAGCTTCATATTATATTACTTACGCCCCTACCTGATGGAGCCACCTCTTATTTTTCACTTAGTTATGTCCAGTTTTGTTTTTTGATTTTTTTCCTGATCTATATATATGGAAAATTTAAGGAGTTCTTTATGCACACAGACAGAAGATTATAATTTGAGTCGATAAAACTAATGTTTATTTAGTATTTATTATTAATCACAAAAGTCGTATAATCCCATCTGCATTTAGGGTTTTATGAATGTACAAAACCCAAACTTGGTTTAGGATTTTATTTTGTTGCTTGGATTGGAAAAGGTATAAATCACATTTCTGCCGATTTGATTTGATATGTTGATATTCTTTTCTGCGATAAAATTTGGCACTCAGTTTCCCATTTGAGTTATTTATAAGTTAGGAAATGCATCTACTGCTTATTATTTGGGGTTGTTTTTTACTCTGTTTGGTTGTTGATAAAATCAAGTCAAAGAATAGAAACAAAAGTTCCTATTTTTTTTTTCCTTAAACCATGAGTTTTATGTAATGAAAATCTCTAGTTGGCGTGGCCCAACTCTTATTTTTGCTCAGTAATGTTGAGTTTTACATATTTTTCTAATCTTTAGGTATCAAAAATATAAGTTTATTTGAGCTTCGAGTGAAACTATGGTTATTTTAGTCTTCATAATTGAATATTTAAATTACAAAACCTGCAAGACTGCAACTGGGTGCGGGGCTTTATAAATGTTCAAAATTAAACTGGGTTTAGGATTTTATTTGTTGCTGGGATTGGGAATGGTATAAATTATATTTTTGGTAGTTGGATTTGATATGATATGCTTTTACGTGATATTATTTGGCACTGGGTTTTCCTTTTGATTTATTTTTCAGTTTGGAAATGCATCTACTGTCGTGTTATTTGGGGTTTGATTATATCTTGTATTAGATGCTTGAATATGAAATCTTTCATTTGGGTTTTGCTCACTTACTCTTGAAATAGGTGTGATTGATTTTTGGTTTCCAGTTAAACAAAGTGGACATGCTGAAGTGGTTATCCGGCAGAACTAGACTATTGCTTGCCAGTTTTTCTTCAAAAGTACTGATATTTATTTTCCACTTCAATGTTCCTAAATATTAATTATAGGATATATGGTGGTCATAATTCATTTTGAATCTTTTATTGGTATTGAACTTATACGGTGAATAAACTGCATCTGTTACACTCCATCGAGCTTCTAGATATAGTTTTATCATCTCATTGTACTATTGTAGTATGGAAAATACTAGGCTTTTTCTCTTTTTCAAAACTCAACTCAGAAAGGTTTCTTTATTTTTCATTTTTTCTCCACTTTTATGGGTAAATGTTGCGGTTGCCTGCTGATATTTCTGGGTTTTTATAGTGGAATGCAGAGACTTTAAATATAACTATGCTTATTCACCATTCAATGTCCTAGGGTAGGTATATGTGAGGTGGGACAATTTATAGGTACTTGGATACAGGGTTTTGAATGATCAAATTTCTTTGAAGTCCATTTAATTGCGTGGCATATCTCTCAAGGAAGTGAGGAACAACCAAACCCTACGGAACTACCAAATGATCAAATTTCTTTGAAGTCCAATTAGTTGCATGACATAGCTCCTCTTTCAGCATTCTGTAAGGTGCATTTCCTACCACCAACCGATTTAATGCTCTTACTAATCTAGTCGAAATTTTCTCATATAAAATTAGTCAGTAATTGTTCCACTTAAAGTGTCAACAAGAAGGGTAGATGGTTCCTGATCAATGTCTCAGGAACTAGTATGTGACCATTGATATGAAAATATATTTTTACTGTTGCCAATAATAAAATATTTATTTTTTTCCAAGTAACTAACAGGCCCTGGGTAAATATATGAGTTGAGTGAAAACACCTGTAGACAGCAGAGAACTTTTCATACATGATAGAAATGTCCCCATCCGTACTTCTACAACATGTCCTATAATTCTTGATGTCTGTTACATGCACTGATTGAATTATGAATGTTCTTCTGAAAGATTACGCAGTTGGTTTCAACTCCAAAATTGCTGCATTATTTGATAGAATAGGAATAGAGTTTATAGAAACTTAAGATACATTTCATTTGAACATTGATCCGGAGAACAAGCTGTATTGGTTCCTACTGAATGTTCAGTTGGAATGGTTTTTGCTCTCTTCTAGGGTTTTCTGATAATTATTTTACCTCAATGAGTATTCTTGTGCTTACTGTTAATAATTGTACCTATTTTATTTATAATTATGTGAGATTGACCAACTCGAGTTTTTCCTCTCTCATAAACAGCTTCAGGAAAGTTGATGGCAGGGAAAGCGGCAAGTTCTGTGGTGAAAGCGATTGGGCAGTACCAGTATCCATGGAGGGAGAAGTTAACAAAATACAAAGATGAACTATCCAAGGGTGCGTGGGGATACTGGCACCTAGGAGCGTGGAAGCCACTGGGCATAAGTGCTCGTCGTAGAGCTAGACTTCGCAAGGAAGTTCTCATGGCTGGGGAAGAAGATTGGCCGTATGATCCTGAGAGGAAAGAGATGAAAACCAGGAGGAAGGGGCACAAGGTGGATAGAATAGCTGCAGAAAAGCGGGAAAATACTGCCAAGTTGATGGAGAAAATGCCGGAAATGCTGTTGGATTACAAGAAGCGCAGGTGGGAGAAGAAGATGAAGGAAGAGGAAAAAGCAAAAGACAAGTAATTTGAATTGTTGGTATTTGCTTGCTCCATTTTGGTGAAATGTTAGTGAGTTAATTTTGGCATAATTTAGTTGAGACAATTTCCAGCAATTTCTTCTCAGTTGATGAAGCTCCTACTAGTCTTCATGTTTTTTACTCTCTAAATCAGGATTCTTGTTTAGATATGAAATAATCAATGCAACGATCAAGCTTTTTTTAAGTGCAGGAAGTAGAGTTGTCCATGTTGTCACACATGTATGTATGCATGCTGCTTTTCATTGAATTTCGTGTTTTTAGGTTTGTGATGGCTGATAGGAGCCTATCAGAGATCTTTTTTAAATTTATGATTTTATTAAATTTAGGGTAAAATGATGATATTATTAAATTTGGGGTAAAATGATGATATTACCCTCCAATGTGTTAAAATTTACAGTCAACCATGGTCAAACACTAACGGTAAGGGAGAGCGGAGATAAATTGTTTTTAAGGGTAAAATGACCAACCTCAAGCGTGTTATTTGCTCAACTATTAAACTACTGAAATCAAACCCAAATTTTTTTTTAAGGCAGGTTGTTCGGCATGAATTAAATACCACACTTTTGCTTTCTTACCAGATTCGGTAGTTGTAAATATTTATCCCACCTTTAGCCATAAAATCCCAAAGTGTGGGGAGTTCTCTTCCAAAAGTGGGAGCAGCCCTCTCTTCGGTCCCGGTAGTTGTAATTAAAAAAAAAAAAAAAAAAAACTCTGTTTTTCTCATGATTTTTGGATCAATATTAAAAAATATGATTACCAATAAAAAATTATCAATAAGGGTTTTTTTTTTTTTTTTTTTTTTTTTTTTTTTTCAATAAGAGAAAAGAGAAAGATAAAAAAAAAAAAAAAAAAAAAAACTAAAAATGGATTAAAAGTTGAAATTAGACTTGAGAAAATTACATCTAACCCATTAATTTGACCCAATCCCACTCGCAAAAAACAATTGTCTGTCTAGTTTTATTGGGTCAAATCATTAATGAGTTAGGTCATTGAAACCCAAAAAATAATATCGGGTTTGAGTTTATCCCTTAAAACCCATTAAAACCCGCTTTGGCTTAAAAACAATTTTAATTTTGGACATTTTTTCGTTGGGTAATTACCAATTAGGTCCTGGACCTTTTTTTTTTTTAAATTCCAAATTGTTTACGACTTTTACAAAATTGATCAAATTGGTCCTTACATTTTTTCCAAGTGCCAAATTAGTCTCTCTAACTAAGTTCCATCAGTCAACTTTAGCTATATAAGAGTAAAATTGTACTTTACTTCTGAACAATATAATTATGATACATGCACATTTTTTTAAACACATGTATATTTTTATTTATTTATTTGTGAATTTTGATTTTTGAATTATTTTGACAACAGTGCTTGTATAATATTAACAAAAAAAAAAAAAAAAAAACAATTATATAAAAATAGTAAAAGACTAAACTAGGAATGAATGATAACTTTGTTTATAAAATAAGGGTATAATTGACATTGTTTTATTAAAACATTTTTAGATTTCTTAGAAAAAATTTTATTAAAAAAAGTATAAATGGTGTTTCATTGGATTTTATTGTAATTATAATGGTGAATTTAATACACAAAAGACAAAACAACTTTGGTATAATATGACAAATAAAGGATATTTACGTACTTTAACTAAAATTGTAAAAGTCAACTGTTATATTTAACACCATTAAACCGTTAAAGGGACCAATTTGGTCACTTCTAAAAAGAGGGGACTAATTTGGCACTTGGGAAAAATGTGAGGACCAATTTAGTCACTTTGGTAAAAGTTGCAAACAACTTGGAATAAATAAAAAAAATAAAAAAATAAAATATAAAAAGTCAGTCCAAGACCTAATTGGTAATTACCCTTTTTTCATTAAAATTTTTTAAAAGAAAGTTTTGATATACACTTATTTTTAATTTAATATAAGAGGTAATTACACCAAACTCCCTTGAAGTTTGACCTTTTACACCTAAAAACAACTTTATCAAAAATTGACACCCACCTCCCCTATCATTAGTCAAAATTGGTCAAACTTAACTGTTGACCAGTTTTGACCGTCCAAATTATGGGTATTTTAGTCATTTGAAACATTTTGAAAAAGAAATTCAAAAAATTGAATAAAAATTTAAAATGAAGATTAATTAAAAAAAAAACTGTTTATAAATATTTTTAAAATGAAATTAAAAAAAATTAAAACATCTTTAAAATCTCCACCATCCATCTCATAGATGGACGGTGGAGAAATATTTATTAAAAAAAATTCAAATTAAAAAAGCTTTTTTTTTTTTTGGGAAAAAAAGCCTTTTTTTTTTTTTTTAAATATATAGATTGATCTCAATTAAAAAAAAAAAAAAAAAAAAAAAAAAAAAAAAAAAAAAAAAAAACGAAAAATTAACATCTACAATCCTAGATTCATCAATATTCATTTCTTTAGTTCTTCACAATCTTTCATCAACCAAATTCATCAATCATCAATCTTTAGTCCTTCACAAACCAAGTTCATCAATCTTCAGATCTTCACAAACCCAGGTCATCAATCTTAATTCTTCACAATCCAGAAATTAGCATCTACACCATGACTACCACTCTTCAATTAATTCTATACAACTCAAAAGGTTATCATCAACAATTTTCAGACATATCCAACACCCAATTTGTACTGCCTCAAAACACTCACAAACACCTTTCATTTTCTCCTTCCTCCTACAAATCCCCATTAAAACCCAAAAACAAAATCCCAAAACCGATTTTACAAAAAACATAATCTCTCCAAAATATTGATCCAACTTTATTAAACAATTTGTCACCAGATCCTTCCATAGCAAACACATCTCAAAATCAAAGGAATCCCAACTCCCAAGCTCACCAGCATCACCACTAGCAGCAAAAGCACCCTCCACTTTCTTGGACCTGGTCCTTGGTTGGACTGCAACAGCAAGAAAACTCTTGGTTTTGCTGATGGGTTTGGAAATATCAAGCTGAACAACGTCACCGACTTTGAATTTGTTGTCTGGGTCATGAGCTTGGTACTTCTTCTTCTTCCTCACTCTTCTCCTGTACTTGAGATGTGGGTCCAGGCGGACGACCTCCACAGCCACCATCCTGTCGTTTGTGGCATAGACCACTCTGCCTTGCATGATTTTCAGGTGGACAACCTCCACAGCAACCTCTGTGTCTCTCCACCAAGACCAAAACGCAATCCAAAGTGGCCGCCGCGAAACGCCCATCTCCTCACCTCGCGGAGGCGGCCACCCTCTATCAAAGGAAAGAAGAGGGAAAAGAGAAAGAGAAGGGGATCGCGAGAGGAGATCGATAGCAACGGTGAGAAGTAGGGGTGGTGGTTGGGTTGATTTCGTGGGTTTAGAGTGGTGGTGGTGGGTAGGGTTTGGTGTTTTTGAGTTTAGGTTAGGGATTGGGAGTTGGAGAAGATGAACAATTACTTTTTTTAAAATTATTTGTTGATCAATCTGGAGACTTTAAAAAAAAAAAAAAAAAAAAACTAATCTTAATGTTTTTCAATCTTTATTTTTTAATTCAATTTATTGAAAAAAAAATTCTATTTCTTTGTAATATATATATATATATATTGTTTTTTTATAAATAGATTAAGAGCTTTTTATTTATTTATTTATTTTTATTTTGGTGTTTCAGGGTATTTCCGTCTTTTGACATTTTTAACGGTCAACATTTACACTTAACGGTCAAACCCTAACGGTAGGTGGTGTTAATTTTTAATAAAGTTGTTTTTAGGTGTAAAAGGGCAAACCTCAGGGAAGTTTGGTGTCATTACCTCTTAATATAATTCTAGACATGAGTTATAATTGTATTATAATATGCATGTTATAATTGAGTGTTCATATATTTTAATTTTTAAAATTGTTTTCTTAATTTTGTCAGTTTTTTCTTATTTAATCAAATCAAACTATTAATTACTAATAATAATAAATAAATAAATAAATAATAGATAACATGTTAAATGGATCAGTTTCGGGTTACCAATTAAAATAGCGAATGGGTTTATGTTTTCATTTTCAAACCCTATTCGCTAACGAGTGAGTTTAGGTTGAATAAAATTTGAGTCGACCCATTTACAACTCAACACGTATTCAATTCGATTCAACCCATTACCAAAGTTAGTTGAAATATTGATACAAATTCTAAAAATTATTCAATTATCATATATTAACCAAATTTTATTTCAAATCAATTAAAATTTTCTAATATTTTGAGTATTCAAATATTTTTATATTTTTCTTTCTTATTTTTATAATTTACTCTCTTTTCTTTTTTTTTTCTTTAATCAAATTAAATTATTCATTACTAAAAAGTATAAGGGTTAATTGCACCAATGTCCCATGAATTATACGCGAGGTAGAAATGTGCCCCCTGAACTTTTTTTTTTTTTTTTTTTTTTTTTAGTAAAACCCTTGAACTTTCATTTATTGGTAGAAGCTGACGGAATAATAACGGAACTTCATTTCCGTCCATTTTTTTTTTTTTTTTTTTTTGTCACATGCCTCTTGAATTATACAAGAGGCAGCAATGTGCCCTGAAACCCTTTTTTTTTTTTTTTTTTTGTAAACTCCTTGAACTATCGGAAATTGGCAATAATGAACGAAATGGAGATAGAACCCACTTTCGTCCATCTTCTCGTCACGTGTAAGGGCAAAATTGGAATATAATTTTGAATTTTTTTTATAAAGATTATTATATTAACAAAAATTATTATATTAAAAACAAAAAACAAAAAACCAAAAAATAATTCCCAGATCCAATCATCCAAAGAAACCATATTCCATCTTCTTTTCCATTTGCGAAAACCCATCTCCATCTCCATCTCCATCTCTATCCCTACAGACTTCATCTTCTTCTCTCTCTTCTTACCCGAATCATCCCTCTCTCTCTCTCTCTCTCTCTCTCTCTCTCATGGGTTTTAATCAAAAAGAAAAGACCTTCAACAATACAATCAATCGCAATGACAAAAACCCAATTCGAAATCTCATCCCACCCATCTCATTCTTCCATAACTCAACCACTTCTTCCATGAATCTCTACTAGAAAACTCATCCTAAACCCATGTGATGAGATCAAGATCGAGAGAGACACACAGAGAGAGAGAGAGAGAGAGAGAGATCTAACCCCAAATCCAAAATAAAAAATCCAAGGATCTACCACCGGTTTCTTCAACAACCCAGAAATTCGACGATTCGACCAATGAAGACCCAAAACTCAGCGATCCATCGATGGGTAAAGGCGATTCGCCAATGGAAAATTGGAATATAATTCTAAAATTTTTTTATAAAGATTATTATATTAACAAAAATTATTATATTAAAAACAAAAAACAAAAAACAAAAAACAAAAAAATAATTCCCAGATCCAATCATCCAAAGAAACCAGATTCCATCTTCTTCTCCATTTGCGAAATGCTGAAATCCCATCTCCTTTCCATTTGCGAAAACCCATCTCCATCTCCATCTCCATCTCTACAAACTTCATCTTCTTCTCTCTCTTATTACCCGAATCATCCCTCTCTCCATTTCTACCTCTCTCTCTCTCTCTCTCTCTCTCTCTCTCATAGGTTTTAATAAAAAAGAAAAGGCTTTTAACAATACAATCAATCGCAATGACAGAAACCCAGTTCGAAATCTCATCCCACCTATCTCATTCTTCCATAAGTCAGCCACTTCTTCCATGAATCTTTACTAGAAAACTCATCCTAAACCCATGTGATGAGATCAAGAGAGAGAGAGAGAGAGAGAGAGAGAGAGAGAGAGAGAGATCTAACCCCAAATCCAAAATAAAAAATCCAAGGATCTACCACCGGTTTCTTCAACAACCCAGAAATTCGACGATTCGACCAATGAAGACCCAAAACTCAGCGATCCATCGATGGGTAAAGGCGATTCGCCAATGGATCCAGAACAAAAGTAGCAGATATATGGAAGATTCGTCAAGATCCATTTATTTGTAATTCAATTATTATTAGTATTTTTTGGAATTATATGAATGGTTTTTTTGTTGATTTTTTTATGTTGGATCCAGTGTGTGCTGAAGTGGGTGTTTGATTGAATAAAAAAGCTATGGGTTTTGTATTGAATTCAATTCCAGCGGCGATGGTTAGGGTTGGAGTTGGTGATGATGAAGATGATGTTGGTGATTTCAATTTTGGTGGCCACCAGATCTGGGTTTAATTTTTTTTTTTTTTTTTTTTTTTACTTTTTTTATTAGATGTCTACATTTAAATTTCATTTTTTTTTTTAAATATTAAAAAAAAAAAAAAACAACTGCCAAAATACAAAGAAGAAGGTTTGAAAAATGGGAAATATATTACAACAATTTTTTTATATTATTCCAGATTTGCCTCTTGGTACGAACCCACGTGAAGAGCACGTGACAAAAAAGTGGACGGAAATGAAGTTCTATTACTATTCCGTCATCTTCTGTCAATAAATGAAAGTTCAAAGGGTTTACTACCAAAAACAAAGTTCAGGGGGCACATTGCTACCTCACTAGAGATGGTAGTATTCCCTGTCGGGCCGGGTCCCTGCGAAGCCCCACCCCGAATGGGTGGGGATGGGGATGGGGATGGGGACAAAGTCTTGTCCCCGAAAGTGAAGCAGGGCGGGGACGGGGGAAGCACTCCCCGCCCCGATATATATATATATACCGTAAGAGTCTTCAATAAAAAATAATAATAATGGTTTCTTCTAAGAGATTTAGTTGTAGGTTGTAGAAAAATGATAAAAGATTGGAAGAACGGGAGTCAATAATTAAGGTTAGAGTAAAAAGAGAGTAAGAAGCGTGTTTAACAAAATAAAAGTGGACAAGAAAATGTTAGGAGATAGGCGGCTTGAATATATATATATATATATATATATATATATATAATATTTAGATTTTTAATATCATTTAACATTAATTTTTTTTAACATAAATTGTGTTTTTTTTTTTTTAAACTAAACTTTGGAAGTTGGTTTGTTTTATAGAATCTTTGACTTTGGACTAAACATAAATTTTTATTTTTTTCTTTGTTTTAAGTTGTAATTTTTAAATGTATAATTATATTAGACGGGGAATGGGTATGGGGAAGGCTTCTCTTTAGAGAATCCCTGCCCCTAGCCCCGCTTCTCTTAATGCGGGGATGGGGACAGGGACAGGGACAGGGATGGGGATGGTTTTGGGGAGCGGGGATAGGGATGGGGATGGAAAAGCATTCCCCGACCCCGACCCCGACCCCGACCCCGACCCCGACCCGCCCTGCCCTGCCCTGCCCTGCCCTGTTGCCATCCCTATACCACACGTATAATTTAGGGGGGCATTGGTGCAATTAACCCTAATATGTTATTCCTGATTTACCCCTTGGTATGAACCCACGTGAAGAGCACGTGACAAAAAAAATGGACGGAAATTAAGTTACGTTACTATTCTGTCAACTTATGCTAATAAATGAAAGTTCAAGGGGTTTACTTCCAAAAAAAATGTTCAAGGGGTACATTGCTACCTCATGTAAAATTCAAGGGGCATTGGTGCAATTAATCCAAAAAATAATAATAAAAGATAACGGGTTAAATGGGTCAATTCCAATCTTTGGGTTACCCATTAGATTAGTGAATGAGTTTGAGTTTGAGTTTGAGTTTTCAAACCCAAAAAGTTAACATGTGGGTTTGAGTCAAGTAAATTTTGAGTCGACCCATTTATAATTCGACACGTATTCGATTCGATTCAACACATTGCCAGGTTTAACACGAACATACCAAGATCAAACACTACAAGCACGACTTAGATAAAGGTGTCAATTGGGGCCGAGACTGGCGTGCTCGGCCCGTTAAGTCCCGCCAAGGAGGCGGGCCATGCCTGGGCTAGCACAGCACGATGGCACATGCCGTGCAGGGAAGAGGGTACTGGCACGCCAGGCCCAACGGTCAGCACATCAAATTTTTTTTTTTCAATTCTAACTGTTAGGATTTTATTATTATTATTATTATTTTAAAGTCGACCATTGGGGGAGATCAAAATTTTGAATTTTTTTTTACAAAAAGTCCCCTTCATCTCTTCTATTATATATTTTTACCCACTGTAAGTTCCTCATTTTTTATTGGCTTATTTCGATGACAAACCACATTTGGGGTTATGATATAAGGGTAGCTTAGGCGTTTAATTATTGGTGATCAAGCTCAAAGGCCTTCTCAAGGCCTCAAGATGATAAGCACTTCAAAGGTAAATCACTTGTGCTTAATTTCATTGAAGAGACTTAGTTGCACACACACACTTCTCATACATGTCTTGTCTTCTTGCATTTATGGTTATTGCTTAATGTGTGCATTCTCTTCACACTTTACACTTGCATCTCTTTGTTGAATCTTGTTGTGTGTTAGTGTGTCTAGTAATTCGTTTCTTGGAGTTTGTTCAAAAACGTCCACGCATGCACGTTGGTGTGCTTGGTTTAGTGCGAGGATTGCAGTCGGAAAATGCTCTTGTGTTCTACTTTGGTTTCACCACAATTGGTGAAATGGCGGTTATGATTGGCGGTCCTGACCACCGAATGAAAACGTCATTAAATTCTAGTAGATTCTAGAATGGATCTACGGTTATGATTGGCGGCCAGCCCGCCGAATTAAACTACGTTTAAGACATGATTGATTTTCATCTCTCGGGTTCAAATCCGTGGTTATGATCGGTGGCCAGGCCGCCGAATGAAACCGTCGTTTGATACCTGATGCCTCGGGTTCAAATCGGTGGTTGTAATTGACGGCCATGAAACCGCCAAATGAAACCGCTGATGGTGCATTTCAAGGGCAATCTTATCATTTCGCCCAGCTTGTTTTTACTCTCTATAAATATATCATTATGTCATTCTCTTAAACCTAGCTCTTGAATATTAAGAACCCTAAAAAGACATAGAGAGATACTTGAGAGAAAAAGCATCAAGATTGCTTCTTTAATTCTCCAAACTCATTTCCATATGCATCAAAGATCATCTAAGCATCATCTAGCTTCATCTAGGATGTGTTCTTGCATGGGTCTTCTTCAACACATATGACTTGGTAAGTTGAACACCATCTTAATCCATTTTAGTGTTCTTACTTAGCAAGAAATCTCATTTATTACTTGTATGCATCTAGATTAGATTTTGAAAATATATATAAAGCCTGTCTATTATAATCTAGAGAGGGGTGAATATATTTTAACCAACTATTACCAATTTTCGTGATTAGTCAATTTTCAATGAACAACCCCTATCTAGTTAAAGAAAACAAACAAGTGTAAAATGCGGAAAATAAATAACACTTGAGTTTTTACGTGGAAACCCACACGGGAAAAACCACAGGCTATTATGTGCGCCACACACGAACCTCAATCCACTAATTGTAATGGCAATTACAACCTAGGTTAACCACGTCAAACCTTACACGGTTACTAATCTACCACAACTATCCGCAGGCCTTTAAAAGTGAATCTAGTCCAATGCTTGCAAACTACCAAATGGTAAATACAAGACTTGTCTCTAAAGTGAAGAGATAAAACAACCTAAGGTGAATATATGCAATATTCAAGATGCTAAAATGCAAGGTTAGACATTTAAGCTTATCCATGCATGGATGAACATGTTAGACATTCCTAGATATCATTTTGCTATATGACATACATATAACATAGCTAAATAAACAAACAAAGTCCTATATGCAATATCTACCACAATCAACTCACAAAACACAATAAAGAAACTATCTTGAAACTATTCAAGTCATAAAGAAGCAATCTTGAGACAAGTCAAGTGATAAAAAAACTATCTTGTAGAGTGATTAGATGATTTACATACCTATTTGAGATCCCTATTTCCTAGATTTTGTACTCGTTGTCGAGTGTGTTTTTGTATATAATGCGTTTTGTGAGCATTGTGTAGGTTGTATGCTCTAAAATAAGGTGTTGAGCATAATTGAAGAGTTTTGGAGGTTAAAGGGCTGAAATTGTAAATCTTAGTGCAGAGCTTTCAACTTTCGGGGGCCATCTCTCCCTCCTCCGATTGAACTACATTTTGTATAACCTATAGTAGGAAAGCTCCACGAGTCTACTTTCCAACGCTTTTTACGGATCACGATTCCGAGTTCTCTAGAGGAAGTTATAACCATTTTCGTAACAGTGCGCGAAGCTGGAAAACTTCACCCGAGAGAGATGCGAGCCCAAGGCTAGCTCAAGCAGCTCGCCCCTCAAGGTCGCTAACCTCTCGGGTTTTCAACAGTTTTCTTCAACCAAAGAGCATCCAAATCGCCCCCAACTCGCCCCCAACTCGCCCTTTTACCCAAAATATGTTAAAAATCAAGATTTTACCTCCTTGCCCTTGACCTAATTCATTCCTCTATATAAACCTTTGATATTTAAAAAAAAAACAAAAAAAGCTCTCTCACCCAAGAATAGTCACCAAGACCTCACCTTTACACATTCCTCTTACTCTCACCTTCCATCTTTCACAACCCATCTAACTTCCATAACTCCCTAACATCCAAACACAAACTTCACTACCACTTTTCCACATCCACCATCACTCCACCTTTTTGGGCAAGAGAGAGTTGAAGAAAGATAGAAGGAGAAGAAGATCCAAAGAAGAAGAGGAAGCTCTCCATTAGTTTTCTCTAAACCCTTTCTCTTTTATTCTTTTTCATAGCCATGTATTTATTTGATTTTATCTATGTTATGGCTATTCTTTGTAATATGAGCTAAATATATATTGCTAAGATTTGATGAAACCCCACCTATGACTATATATTTATATTGATTCTTGTTTATCCATTTATGTGCAACTTGTGGTTTGTAAGAGTATTTTTGTATGCTTAAAGCTTTCAAGTGATTGATCTCCAATTGAATGAATTATTGTGGTGTGTTATGTACTGACCGGAGAGGCACACCACGTGTTCGATAAAATGCCCTCTATGCATGTCTAGAAAAGTATACCCACTTAGGCTAGCGTATAGGATTCGTTTAGTGCACCAACAAACTTAATGAACTCAATTCGTATATTCCGAGTAATCGAGAGATAGGCTTGGGTACCTTTCAGGTGTAATCTACTTTGCTTGACCAAGATTGTAAGTTAATATTAGGGTGCATGAATCTACAAATTGCATGAGTATGTTTTGGGTGAATAATTGAGTCTAAAATGGAAGTCAATTGAGGGTGGGGTGTAGTCAAGTCCTAGCATGTTTTTCTTCGATATTACACTTGAGTTTATTTTAGTGTTATTTTATTTCTTGCATTAGCATTAGTCATTAGATTAAATTATTTTAATTTACTTAGTTTAAATATCCTTTTTCGCTTGTTTGAATAGCATCTAGGCTAATCAATTTCGGTAATCGATCACTCGATCCCTGTGGGAACGAATCTTATTCACCGTTGTGCTACTCTCCAACCTCGTCCTATTGCGAGAGTCATAAAAGAGACTAGCCAAATTTTTGGCGCTGCTGCCGGGGATTGAGCGGATGATTGATATCGATACTAGTTAGTTTATTGCTAATTTGAACCTTTTAATTTAGTTTGTGTGTTTTTCTTGATAGGTACCATTTCTCTTGCATGCACCCACGAACAAGGAGCCAAAATCTTCACTTCTTGAACTTTGATCCGGAGATTGAAAGGATAGCTCGAAGAAATAGACGCGAAGCTCAGAGAAGAGCAGAGATGGGTGATCAGAATGCACAGCTAGGGCACATGGGAGTGCCAAATGTGGCAAATCAAAATCAAGGGGAATTGCCTCCTCGAGCCGATCCAGTGCAAGAAGGGCTGCCTCATGTTGGAGATGAGCGTACTCTACGGGATTATACAATGCCTATAGTCGAGCTGCACCAGTCATCCATTCGCCGGCCAACAATTGCAGCAAATTCCTTTGAGATTAGGCCGTCCATTATTCAGATGATTGGCACTACTTGCATATTCAATGGCTTGGTGAATGATGATCCAAATCTACACCTTCAGAAATTCAACGAGATTTGTGACACCTTCAAGTACAACGGGATTCCCGATGAGTTTATCAAGTTGAAGTTGTTCCCGTTCTCTTTGGGAAACGACGCAAGGATATGGTTGAACTCCCAACCACCAAACTCGATCACTACCTTTGATCAGTTGGCCCAAGCCTTTTTGAATAGATATTTTCCACCAGGGAAGGCCGCTCGTCTTAGGAATGAGATCCTCTCATTTCAACAATTTGAGAATGAGAGCATATATAAAGCTTGGGAGAGGTTCAAGGAGCTTCAAAGGAGATGTCCACACAAAGTCCTTGCAAAATGGCAAACTTTGCAAGCTTTCTACCAAGGGTTCACGGTGTCAACAAGGAATTTAGTAGATGCGGCTGCTGGAGGTTCGTTAATGAGCAAATCAATAAATGCAGCCAATGAACTCCTAGAGGAGATGGCACTCAACAATACCCAGTGGGGAAGCCAAAGGCAAGTACAGAAGAAGACTCCGGGTGTGCTAGAAGTAAATGAGTTGACAAGTACTCAAGCTCAATTAGCAAGTGCCAATCATCAAATAGCGGCACTTCAAAATCAATTGGCCAATGTGCAACTCAACCGTGGCACCAATGTGCAAGTAGCTCAATGTGAGTGGTGTTTGGGGCCACACTCTAGCATGGATTGTCAAGTTGGAAACCCGTTTGCTTCAAGCTCATCAGAATAAGTGTCCTTTGTAAACTACAACCGGAACTTCCAAAACCAACCCCAACAACACCATGCCACCCAAAATCCCCAAAACAATCCCTACCAAAACACATATAACCCGAATTGGAGAAACAACCAAAACTTGTCATGGAAGGACAACCAACCCCAACATCAACAAAACCTCAACCAAAGACAACCTCCCGGATTCCCACAGCCTTACCAACAAAACTACCCTAACCAAGTCCTAAATGACCAAGTGGAGAAAAAGTATAACCTAGAGGAAATGTTCTCTAAGTATATGGGTAAGTTGGACAATAGAATGGAGACCCAAGACTTAGCCTTGAGGAAGCTTGACACAAAGATTGACCATGTTGCTCAACATTCACATGCCTCAATCCAAAACTTGGAAACGCAAGTCGGGCAATTGGCAAGGGCAATCCAAGGGAGGCAACAAGGGGCACTACCAAGCAACACGGTGGTCAACCCCAAAGAGCAATGCAATGCCATTTCATTAAGAAGTGGAAAAGAGGTTGAGTTACCGGAAAACTTTGGGATGGAAAAAGAAGTTGTTGTTGAAAAAGAGGGTATTGTTGAAGAAGAGGTTGTAGAAAAAAAGAAGGGTTATAGTCATGATAACGTGCCTACCATATCACAAGATCCCCCTCCACCACCCAAAGTCAAAGCCTATGTCCCTCTCATACCATACCCGCAAAGGTTGAAGAAACACAAGGATGCTCACAATTTCGGCAAGTTTTTAGAGATATTTAAGAAGCTTTAAATCAACATCTCTTTTGCCGAAGCACTTGCCCAAATGCCTATCTATGTGAGATTCCTCAAGGAATTGCTCTCCAACAAAAGGAAGCTAGAAGAATTCGAGACGGTGGCATTGACGGAAGAATGTAGTGCAATCCTACAAAACAAGCTCCCATCTAAGCTAAAGGACCCCGGGAAATTCACAATCCCATGCACCATTGGTCATGTGAAGTTTGAGAGTGCTTTAATAGATTCAGGAGCAAGCATCAACTTGATGCCTTACTCAGTTTTCAAAAAGCTAGGAATAGGTGAAGTGAAGCCTACAAGAGTGACTCTTCAATTAGCGGATCGATCTATCAAGCACCCACACGGAGTTTTAGAAGATGTCTTGATGAAAGTGGGAAAATTCTACTTCCCGGTTGACTTTGTAATCTTGGAAATGGAAGAAGATTTTGAGGTCCCATTGATCCTTGGGAGGCCATTCTTGAAAATTAGTGGAGCTTTGGTTGATCACAAAGAGGACAAGTTGACATTGAGGGTAGGAGAAGAGCATGTGGTGTTTGACTTGAAAAAGGTGGCCAAGAGGCCGATGGAAGTAGATAGGTGTTTGTTGGTCGAGGTGGTTGATCCTCCCATAGGGGAATTTTCAAGAAAAGCCATTCCGAAAGAACCGCCTAATTCTTGTGTGGTTCAAGATGTTCCAAGAAAGAAGATGAAAGGTGTCCACAAACTGGGCTCTCATGGAGTTATAAACAAGACCAAAGTGATCCCTCCGGATAAAATTGAGAAGAAATTGGACAAAAGGGACAAAAAGAAGAAATCATGCATGGTGGACCAAACAAGAATAGTGAACGGATTTTGTGTGAGGATGTTCTATGCCTCACTTAAGTTGAGAAAGGAAGGTGGCGAGGATGTTGCACCAACCATTGATCCAGATTGATGAGAGGAGCGTAATGCGTCTAGCCGAGACGTTAAACCAAGTGCTTGGTGGGAGGCAACCCACCTAGGTACATTTTCTTTTCTTAGTTTATATTTGTTTATATTTTGTTTTTACATTTTTGTTTAGAATAAGTGTGCGGATGGTTTGAGTTGTGATTAGTGCCTAAGTGGTTTATGTTGTTTGTGTCTTGAGTTCTTGCCTCTCATGCCTCGTTTATTCATTGTCCATGCATCTCAATGTCATATAAAAATTTGAAGGCAATGTTTATATTAGGTTTGGGGGTGTGAATTCGTTATTTGAGTCATTTTTCTTTTTAGTTTTTCAAATCTTTCTTTGACCTTTGCGAAAGTACTCTGTTTTGAAATTTTGAGGCCAAATGTTGCATTTAAACTGTACCGTTTGGTGAGGAAATAAATTATTTCGTCCATGTTGTGTTCTTTGATTTTTCGATACGGTTTCAACGATATAAATAACGTAAAATTCTGGGTGGGGGTTCAAAAGTTATGAATATTTCTTCGACCAAAGGTCATGGGCGATGCCCTGTTTTAAAAATCTGCACGTGAACCATTTTCGACGTCCGTTTGCACACTTTTCCAATTTGAATTTTGAAATGTTTTCTAAATGAAAAGTGTGCATTTGCATGTCTATGTTCCTGTGCCAAAGTTTGAGAAAGCGTTATCAAGTATTTTTGAAAATATTCACTAAAGAGCGGACATAGGTCGATTTCAAAAGTCACTAGTTTTTGGAGTTTTTTTCCTCTATGTTGAGATGGCCTTTCGCATTGTGTTTTTTGTGTTTTGTGTCATGTTAGGTACGCGCCGTTACGTCGGACTCTTTTGTTTCCAACATTGGGGACAATATGGAGTTTTGGTTTGGGGGTGCGGTCATCCTTTGACCATTTTTGCATGATTATTTTGTGTGTGCATATTTTTGTGAAAGTTTTAAAAATTTTGCATGATTGTGTGTTAGAGTCTTGTTTTGTCCGTTCTCCTGCTTCAAGCCAAATTTTGGAGCATTAGCTTGCTTAATGAGATGCTTTTGGGTTGTGCCGTTTGAGGCAATTTTTGCATGTGTTAATTCCCTTAGTCTAGGCAAAGGTTGTGCTAGTTAAAGCTACACCACATTGCTTGCTCGCACCCTACCAGACTCGAAAGTGTCTAAGTAATTGGGTATCGCGCTTAAGATGTCTAGATCATTAGTGGAGACTACCCGTGTGAGGCCAGAGCCTAAATAGCGTCCT
The DNA here is from genome assembly GCA_008009225.1 of Acer yangbiense. Taxonomy (NCBI): domain Eukaryota; kingdom Viridiplantae; phylum Streptophyta; class Magnoliopsida; order Sapindales; family Sapindaceae; genus Acer; species Acer yangbiense. The sequence goes on along the minus strand of CM017772.1, from coordinate 8,298,420 downwards.
TATGAGTGTATGTTGTTTCATTGGTTCATCTTAAACACTCTTCTTGTAGATAAATAAGCATAAATATAAAAGGACCTCACTCCATGCTTTGGACATTAAAGAACGCCATTTTAAGAGCATCACCGTGGTTTTGCCTTTGTTTGCTTGCTTAACTCGTACCTATAGAGATGACATAGGCAATGTGTGTTAAGTCACTACAAATTTCCCAAACACATCCCATGCTTTGTATGTGTGCTTAAATGCCCTATCTATGTTGACCTACACACTAAACCCCATCACTATATCCTCCCATGTCATACACATCATCACATCCTACATAAACACTAGACCATCCCATTTGCTACGATTATGGCTTGTTATCATATCATAATGAAACTCAAGAGAAATCAAAAGTGTAAAATAGCGTGTACTCAGGCTAGATGTGTAAGTTGTGCAAAGAATAAGGCTTAAAATATATGAAAATTTAAAAGTGCTCAAAAGAAAAAGAATAGCACAAAAAGCCTTCTAAACTCTAAAGTGTAAAAGTTGCCAAAATGTAAAGCAACTTAAAAATTAGCACAAGATGATTAATTGAACAATTCATGCCTAGACGCTTTATTTGTGATGAGCGTACCAAAATAGAAGTTAAAGCATAATCGGTAGCTAGCCCATAATCCCGTACCCACCTAGCCTCTCCACCACCAATTCACCATAGCATCACTTGAACTTTAAAGAAGTCCTAATTGATCTTTAGGAGGAGTTTTAGCTTGTTGACGAGGGTATCAAATGGTGTTTGCTCTTGTTCTTAATGTTCAAATCCGTTCTTGTGGTCCAATTGCTTTAAAACATTAGCGGTTTTTCAAATGTGTCATATGCATGTAATTTGAAAATTCTTGTGCTTAATTTCCAACCGCATATGTTTGTTGAGTGAGCCTAGGTTCTGAGTGGTAAAATGAGAGAGATTCCGGAAAGGTATAGAGTCGAGGCGAAATGCTATCATAAGACTCTTGTGTTCGATGCTTTTTGAAGCTTTGTTCACTAAGAAGTATGGAATTGCAATCTTTCTTGTTGTAGCACCTTAGCTTGCATAACCCAAGCTTTTTCTTAGGGGTCTTAGCATGCATGTGCCTCAATTCGGTTCACCCATTATTGCATCTCTGTCTTTAGTTGGCTTAACAGGAAAGACGTTTGTGGGTGTCGTACTGTAAACCCTCACAAGACTTCACTCGTCCCACTAGGGATCGCCTAGGGGTTTAAAAGACTTATCCGGATGTTTTATTTCTTTTTGTTTTTACTTTCTTTTGTTTTATTTTTCTTTTTCCTTGTTTGTTTTGGTTTTGCTCGAGGACGAGCAAAAGATAGGTTTGGGGGTATTTGATTGGATGATTTACATACCTATTTGAGATCCTCATTTCCTAGATTTTGTACTCATTGTCGAGCGTGTTTTTGTATATAATGCGTTTTGTGAGCATTGTGTAGGTTGTATGCTCTAAAATAAGGTGTTGAGCATAATTAAAGAGTTTTGGAGGTTAAAGGGCTGAAATTGTAAATCTTAGTGCAAAGCTTTCAACCTTCGGGGGCCATATCTCCCTCCTTCGATTGAACTACGTTTTGTATAACCTATTTTGGGAAAGCCCCACGAGTCTACTTTCCAACGCTTTTTACAGATCACGATTCCGAGTTCTCTAGAGGAAGTTATAACCATTTTCGTAACAGTGCACGAAGCTGGAAAACTTCACCCGAGAGAGATGCGAGCCCAAGGCGAGCTCAAGCAGCTCGCCCCTCAAGGTCGCTAACCTCTCGGGTTTTCAACAGTTTTCTTCAACCAAAGAGCATCCAAATCGCCCCCAACTCGCCCTTTTACCCAAAATATGTTAAAAATCAAGATTTTACCTCCTTACCCTTGACCTAATTCATTCCTCTATATAAACCTTTGATATTTTAAAAAAAAACAAAAAAAGCTCTCTCACCCAAGAATAGTCACCAAGACCTCACCTTTACACATTCCTCTTACTCTCACCTTCCATCTTTCACAACCCATCTAACTTCCATAACTCCCTAACATCCAAACACAAACTTCACTACCACTTTTCCACATCCACCATCACTCCACCTTTTTGGGCAAGAGAGAGTTGAAGAAAGATAGAAGGAGAAGAAGATCCAAAGAAGAAGAGGAAGCTCTCCATTAGTTTTCTCTAAACCCTTTCTCTTTTATTCTTTTTCATAGCCATGTATTTATTTGATTTTATCTATGTTATGGCTATTCTTTGTAATATAAGCTAAATATATATTGCTAGGATTTGATGAAACCCCACCCATGACTATATATTTATATTGATTCTTGTTTATCCATTTATGTGCAACTTGTGGTTTGTAAGAGTATTTTTGTATGCTTAAAGTTTTCAAGTGATTGATCTCCAATTGAATGAATTATTGTGGTGTGTTATGTACTGACCGGAGAGGCACACCACGTGTTCGATAAAATGCCCTCTATGCATGTCTAGAAAAGTATACCCACTTAGGCTAGCGTATAGGATTCGTTTAGTGCACCAACAAACTTAATGAACTCAATTCGTATATTCCGGGTAATCGAGAGATAGGCTTGGGTACCTTTCAGGTGTAATCTACTTTGCTTGACCAAGATTGTAAGTTAATATTAGGGTGCATGAATCTACAAATTGCATGAGTATGTTTTGGGTGAATAATTGAGTCTAAAACGGAAGTCAATTGAGGGTGGGGTGTAGTCAAGTCCTAGCATGTTTTTCTTCGATATTACACTTGAGTTTATTTTAGTGTTATTTTATTTCTTGCATTAGCATTAGTCATTAGATTAAATTATTTTAATTTACTTAGTTTAAATATCCTTTTTCGCTTGTTTGAATAGCATCTAGGCTAATCAATTTCGGTAATCGATCACTCGATCCCTGTGGAAACGAATCTTATTCACCGTTGTGCTACTCTCCGACCTCGTCCTATTGCGAGAGTCATAAAAGAGACTAGCCATAGAGAAAGAACATATTAGATGATGCAAGTAATGTTCTAGCTACAAGTCATGTGTGCAAAGATGAAACCCTAAAGAAAATCAACCTAGAACATCCTAGATGAAATATGAAATATGAAATATGAAAGTATGATGGGTTTTTGTGTTTTGAGTAATAAAAATGAAGTCTTGATACATTTGCTTTGAAGATACTCAATAGCTCTCAAAAGAAGTAATTTTTGCTCTAAAAAACGACCAAAGGCTATCAAGACATATATATATAAGATCCAAGCAAAGTGACATTGTTTTGAAAAAAACGTTCCAGCTACTCATCAACTGCGCTGGTGGTGCGCTGGTCGAGTAGCGTACCACACCAGCGAACACCCTTTAATTTGCAAGGGCGCTGGACGACCTGTGCTGGTGAGGGGCGCATGACCAGCGGTGAACTTCTGGAGAAGTTACACTGGTGAGCTACGGATGACGACTACCAACTCACGACATGCAGCAACCTTCTGCCCATGTTGCGCTGGTTATCTGCGCTAGTCTGGCACATGTGGAGTAGCGCACTGAGCGGGTCTTGCGCGGGTAAGGGGACCAGTGCACTGTGCAGTGCAACACTTCAAGCATAAAAAATGTGTAGGTGTGAAAAGTGAAATATATGCAATCAAAAGCAAAGAACACACATGCATGCTTGAGTATGTGAGTGTGTGCAACTAAATCTCTTCAATTAGAGTCAAGACAAGTAATCTACCTTCCTTGAAGCTCTTGATGATCACAATAAGGTCCTTTGGCATTTGATGATGATTTCTTCAATCATAAGCTACCCTTACATAATTGAACCCCATTGTGATTTTGTCAACGAAATAAGCCAATCAAAAGTGAGGCACTTACAGATTTTATATACAAGATTGAGTATATGTGTTGATTGATTGAGTTGTTGTATTGTGATAGCTATTGTATCTAGGATTGTTTTTAATCTTATATAGCTAAGTTTTATATAACATGTAGACACATGATATTTAGAATTGATTGACATGCTCATGCATGATTTGACAAGCATCAAATGTGTTAACCTAGCATTTATGCACTTGATATACACATAGGTTGTGTTCTTTTCATTGTGGTTAAAGCTTTGTGACTAAGTAGCTTAGTGCACAAGCAAGTAGGTCTAGAACCGTTATTAAAGGCCCATTGGGTAGAGTGGAAGGGTTAGTGACCAAAAATGGTTGAGGTCAACCTAGGTTGTAAACTTTCATTCAAGTAGTGGATTTGAGGACCGTGTATAGCTAGTATATTAGCTCGTGAGTTTTTCCCAGTCGTGGGTTTCTCGCGTAAATCAATCAACGTGCAATTTATTGCTTTCCGCACATAGATTTAATTGATTGTATTTTGCTTAGATTGGGTGTTTTATTGAATATTGACTAATCAAGAAAAATTGGTTATTAACTTAATTAAAACCTATTCACCCCCCTCTAGGTAGAGGTGGCACGGTTCCGGTTCCGGTTCCGGGTCCGGTTCGGAACCGACGGTCCCGGTCCCGGTTCCTGTTCCTGTTCCTGTTCCTGTTCCTGTTCATGTTCCTGTTCCTGTTCCGGTTTCGGTTCCGGTTCCGGTTTGAACCTTATTTTTTTTTTTTTTTTTTTTTTTTTTTTAAAACCCATATCAGATCTCTCTAGATCAGTCACAAATATGAAATCAACCACAAATCAACCCAAATCACCCCCAAACCACTCCCAAATCAACCCCAAAAACCCAAACCACTCCCAAATCAACCCCAAACAGCCACGGCACCACCAAATCAACTTCGTGAATCGAAGATGAAGATTAGAATTGAAGAAGAATCGAAGAAAAAGAGAAGAAAAAGAGAAGAAGAGATCGAATCGAAGAAGAGAAGAAGAAGAGAATCGAAGAAGAAGAAGAAAAATCGATGAAGAGAAGAAGAAGAATCGATGAAGAGAAGAGAAGAATCGAAGAAGAAAATGAAGAAGAGAAGAAAGAGAGAGAGAGATCAAAAATTTGGGATTAGGTTTAGGATTTAGGAATTTAGGATATATATATATATATATTAAAAAAAATTAAAAACAAAAAACAAAAACATGAACCGCCGGTTCGAACCGAAACCGAAACCGAAACCGAAACCGTCGGTTCCATTCCGGTTCGAATCGGTCGGTTCTGTGAAAATAAAACCGGAACCGGCCTCCTCCGGAACTGGAACCGGAACTGGAACCGAAAAATCTGGTTCCGGTTCCGATTTTGATTTTGATTTTGATGGTTCGGTTCCACGGTTTGAACCGGAACCGAAACCTTGTCAGGTCTACCTCTAGGTATATTTAGACACGCCTTAATAGTTTCACCCACAATTCCAATTTTTATATAAATACCCTTACCCATTCCAATTTTCATACACTTTCTCTTCATTACTTTCTCTAATCTCTATTCTCTACAACATTTCATTCTTACTCTCTCTCTCTCTATTCTCTACACCACTAACTACTTACTACTAATACTATCACATTCTCTAATCTCTATTTACTATTCTCTAACTATTATTCTCTAATCTCTCCACCAAGACACCAAAATACAAGGGTAATTTTTTTTTTTCTTTAAATTTTATTATCTAATTTTATGCTTAGTTTTTAAATTTTTATATTTATACTTAATATATTTATGCTTAGTTTTTAATTTTAATTTTTAATTTAAAATTTTATTCCCAATTTATAAATTTATATCCTTATGCTCAATTTTTAAATTTATATTTTTATGCTTCATAAATCATAAAATTATGTATTTTATTTTATTTTATATATTTATGCTCAAAATTCAAAAATCAAAATGGTAAATTGTTTATATTTGTAGTTAATTTCAATTACACCATTATTATTTAATAATTAATATTTAAGCTTAGTTATTAATTTTAATATTTATTCTTAGGTTTTATTTATATTTAATATTTATGGTTTTATGCTTAGTATATTTATGATTTTATGCTTAGTTTTTAATGTTAATATTTATTCTTAGGTTTTACTTTATATTTAATGTTTAACGCTTAGTATATTTATGAGTTTATATTTTTGTGCTTTGTTATAAATTTTAATATTTATTCTTAAAATCTTAGCTTTTAGTGTTTTGCTTTATATTTAATATTTGTGCTTAGTTATTAATTTAATATTTTTGTTTAGTATATTAGTATATTTATGATTCTATGCTTAGTTTTTAATGTTAATATTTATTTTTAGGTTTTACTTTATATTTAATGTTTAATGCTTAGTATATTTATGAGTTTATATTTTTATGCTTTGTTATAAATTTTAATATTTATTCTTAGATTCTTAAGTTTTAGTGTTTTACTTTATATTTAATATTTGTGCTTAGTTATCATATATATATCTATATAATATAGTAAAATGGTACCTCACCTTGACACGTGTCGTCGTGTGAAGGATTTGACATTTAAAACTTGTTTGGTTAGGCTTTTGAAAAACCTTTATTGGTAAAAGATCTACTTGTAGTAGATCTATTAGAAATAGAGTTTTTGAAAAAAAATTATAGTAGTTTGGTTGGTAGACTTTTTTTAAAAAAATGTCTATTTGGAGAAGCATCTCCTCATGAGCTTTTGCCTAGTAAAGGTTTAAACGCTACTAGCCTCTAGTCAATTTAAAATAGACAATCTCAAAATCCCAACCAAACAACTCTAAAAAACTCAAATAGACGTTGGTAGACCTTTTGAAGCAGTAGAAAACTCAACCAAACAAGCACTTGATTTTTTTATTGATTAGTAGGTGTGAAATAGGAGGAGATTTATTATTATTGATTAACATTAATTGATTATTATTATTTTTTGAATGTTTTAGCTGCCTTGAGTCAATTTATGAATTATTTAGTTGTCCAATTATTGTCATTTGCGTCAGTTTTTGAATTTTTTTTATCTACTCAATTATTGCATTAATTTATATAGTTATTACTTGAGTCAATTTAGGAAATTCTTAGGTATCCAATTCCATGACTCTATTTGCACGGTTATTATGGCCAAATTAATTGATTATTATTATTTATTTATTTTTAAATGTTTTAGCTGCCTTGAGTCAGTTTAGGAATTATTTAGTTATCCAATTATTGTCATTTGCGTCAGTTTTTGAATTTTTTTTATCTGCTCAATTATTGCATTAATTTATATAGTTAGTACTTGAGTCAATTTAGGGAATTTTTAGGTATCAAATTCCATGACTCTATTTGCACGGTTATTATGGCCAAATACTAATAAGAATTATTGTTCCAAATTTTTAGTTGTCCAGTTATTACATTAATTTATTTTGAGTCGGTTTTTGTTGACTCTCTATTTTCATATTAACGGGATTCAATTGTTTTTAATTCTCTATTTCCACCAAAACTAACTGATTTAATGATTTTAAACTCTCCATTTCCTTAGATGTCAGGTATTTCCACCAGACTCTTTATTTTTCCCTGTTTTCTAAAGTTATAAATTCCACTAATAATTCTTCAATATTCACCGTTTTCTATAAATAGCCCTCACACGTGTCAATGATAGAATAGATTGATACATTCTTTTGTGTAAAGGTATATATTCTTTTGATTTTGTTTTGTTTCCATTTTTTAATATGTTCATAATTGTATAATTGTTTTTCAATGTTGTGTAGATTGATATCGTTCCTACAACCATACATAGAAAGGTACATTCTTTTCCTTTTTTTTACCTATATAATTGTTAGAGATTAGTTTTACGTTTTTTTCCCTAAAAAGGAATAATTTAAACAGAAAAAAAAAATTAGAGATTGGTTTTACGGTTTTTTTTTTTAATACTTATTGATATTTCAATGTTGATTTGGATTTTATGAAAAACATTTGATCTTCTAAATAAGTATTCCTCTAGAAAAGCATAACAATTGTAGAGTGGTTATTTGGGTAGGGGTCACATTTCCATAAGATAATCCCATAGACTTTAAGCAAAAAAGAAGTTAGCGAAAATGAACCAACTGTGTTGTTTCTCCATCAATTTTAGAGATAATATTTTCTATATATGTTGGGATCAATATTCGATTGATCATGACTGATTAAAAGAATATTAATGTCTAATGGCATTTTAAACGTACACAAGTACTCACACAAATTACACCTAATTGGATGGAGCTCCTCTTTGATAGTTTTGTACCAAGGAAATTAAGCATGTGTAACTGTGTTTTTCATGTGTAATTGATAGCAGAAATTAACAGAAAACAAGTTCAAGTGAGTCAAGTAATTGCAATATCAATACACCAGTTTTCCTCAAATATTATGATCATGTATTCTTCAAAAAAGTTAATAGACCATAATTTTATCTAATTATATCCAGTTTCCAGTCATCAAATCTGCTAAATGAGCAAAATGATTAGGTTTATTTCATATTTTGAGAACATTGTTTAGGTTTTTTTTTATTAAAAAAAATACTTACTAATATTGTACAATATTTTCTTGATATTAATTGGAATAGATAAAACATAGAAATTACAAAAGAAACAAATAAAGAAATCACAAAAAATAAAAAAATTATAGACAAGGATTAAAAATTAAAAAAAAAAAAAATTAAGCTGTTGATTTCTACTTATCTTATAATTTAGATTTTATGGACTGCAATTTATCATTTTATCTACTTATCTTATAATTTAGATTGAGATTAGAATACAAAGTAATTTAAAAAAAAAAAAAAAAATTAACTGAAACCAGAAATTGTAGATAAAGATTAAAAAAAAAAAATGAAGATAAAGATAATGTTAAAAAATTAAGTCCATGTTCGATGTTTTCACTTGGAGAAAATAAACCTTTTCTTCACATAATCCTTAGTAAAAATAAGAAAAAGGTATTTTTTTTTTTTTTCCTTTGATATAATTTGTTGGTGTGTGAATGTATCAATTCGGATATGGACTTATTTCTTTCTTTCTTATTTTATATAATTGTTTACAATTTTTTATTTATTTTTTAATATGAACTAATATTATGCAGTGTTGCATGCGACCTTATTATAAGTTTATATAAAATAGATTTATGTTTTTTTTTATAAATAATATAAATAAAAAATTAAAAAAAAAAGTTATGGATCAGTGTTTGTTGTTTTTTTTATTTAAAATATTTACTAATTTCGTATTATATTTTCTTTGTATTAAATGGATTTGATAAAACATAGAAATTACAAAAGAAACAACTAAAGAAAAAAAAAATGTTAGATAAAGATAACACTATTTAACAATTAGCTTAACTTTTATTTCCATTCAAATTTTGTGATTGAATATTCTATGTATATTGAATATTAAATATTAAATTTCATAGAGGATGATAATTGATAACTTTAGATGTCTTCTAATCATGTATATAGTATTTTAAAAAGTATATTAGCAAAGGATGGCCTGATTAGATTTTATTTTATTTTTTAATTTTTTTTAAGAAGGTCTGATTAGATTTGGCAAAGATAAAAACTAAAATACATAAATCAGAAGAAAAAAAAATTGTACATAAAGATAAGAAATAAAAAAAAGTTTCAGTTTCTTATTTCTATTTGTCTTATATTTTGGATTTTATGAACAACATTTAGACTTCTTTTATTATATTTTCTTTTATATAATTGTTTTTAGATTTTTTTTGAATAAGTACAAATATTATGTAGTATTGCATGCAACCTTATTATAAGTATGGAATAAATTTCTACTATAAAAAAAGAATAATATAAATAGAAAATTTTTAAAAAAAATTAGAGATCAGTGTCTACGTTTTTAAATTTTTTTTACTAATATTGTATAACATTTTCTTAATATTAATTGGAATCGATAAAACATTAAAATTACAAAAGAAACAACTAAAGAAATCACACCAAAAAAAAATGTAGATAAAGATAACAATATTTAACAATTAGCTTAACTTTTATTTCCATTCAAATTTTGTTATTGAATATTCACAGTTTATTAAATATTAAATGAGCATTTTGTATATATACCATGAATAGTTTGACTAATGTGTGATATAGTTTGTTACCCTTAATTAGCTATGCTTTGTTTTATTTTCCCAACTTTTCTTGAAAAAGTGACGTGATAATATTTTTCTCTTTTATATTTGTAATAGTAATTTTTTTATATATATTTTGGTAATATGGGTTTTTTTTTTTTTTTTTTTTAAACATAAATTCTACCAAATATCAAATTTTATTTTACCATAAAAAAACCCAATAGAACCTGAAAAGAAAAAGAAAAAGAAAAAGTTAAATTACATATCATAATATAACATTTCCACATGTAGACATTGTGAAATTTCCAATTAATTAAATGAATTGTAATATGATTATCTTTTCTCTATGCATGTGCAGATTAGTCGATATGGAACCTTTGTGTGTTGATATATGTTATAAAAGCCTACTTAATAATGTGGTGGAAAAATTAAAAATAAGAAAATACAGCTACGGATACGAAGTTGAGAGTCCAAAATTGTTTAAAGCATACGTTGAGATCGAACTTAATATTGACTCCAAATTCAAAACCCGAGTGTTTTGCGGTGTCCCTTCAAAACATAAAATTGAGTCTGAGCAAGATGCTGCTAAAGAAACAGTTGATTATCTGCAAATGAAATACAAATTTGAAGTTTGTGATGTCAACTTCTCTAACTTCCAATACTACAAGTGGTGTTATCATATAATCAATGGAGGATTTGACAAGGCACTTGAAGAGAATAAAGCTTTGACGGCCAAAATTGAAAAATACGAAGCAATTTTAAAACAAAAAAACAATGATGATTGTGTATCATCTACAGCTGATAATTTTTAACATCATTATTTTTATTATTATTATTAATACTACCACTTTTATTATAAGATGTAGTTTGTATTTTGTTTGAATCTTGATGTTACAATGTTAATTCCTTTGAAAAATATTTTGTATGAGCATGTACACCTATCAATGTTAAGTATATGGCTTGAACTTTTCTGTGTGACTATACAAGTGTTTTTTTTTCCCTATGATTTATTTTTCTAATGTTACACTCAATTAGATAATCACCATATATCCATTCTGATTAAATAATTATTATACTTAAATCCATTTATTATTAATTTAATTGTAATATTTCTTACCTCATATGAATTCCTTATAGGTATATACTTTATTGCTTTGGAAAGTAATATACAGGTACTCCTAACATCCATTTTCAACTTTACCTTACGTTGTCTAAAAGTCTTTCCTTTTGGACCCATATATTAATGCATTTATTTTTTCTTTAATGTGTTTTATTAAATTTGTAAAGTAGTTTGTATGTATTTTTTTAGATGGATGAGATTGATAAAGGTAGAAGTTGTAGACTAAATAGTTATTTGCTTAGATCAAACAAACGTTCAAAAACTATGGGCTCTTCATTAGTAACTGACAAGAATGACAACGTCCTCCCATTGACAAACAATGTGTGTCAATCCTCTTATTCAACTGCAAATAGCATTTATTGCGGCTACACCCTTGAAACAGTTACTAGAGCAGTTGAATCAACAATAGAAATAAGGGTAACAGGTTAGTAACGCACATGTCTACAATTTAATGTTACGTTAATCTATACATAAATAGAATTAACAAATAAAATTTAATTAGTAATATTTTAATACCTCAGGTAATATGGGAGATAAGAGGGCATTTGGAGGTTTCGATTCAACGTCTACTGAAAACCAACACAATTCATAGAGTAAGAATCTTTAAAACAAACTTTGTTAGATCATCAAGTTTAAGTGGTATAGTTATCGTGCTATAATTTAACATTTGTCCCCCGTATTATAATAGGAAGAACTGTTGAACCTTGGAATTTTGGTGCTCCAAAACACGTTTGCCAACAATGTGGAGCTATTGTTTGGTACGAAGAGCGGAATGATAAATCTAAGCAAACGTCTAATCCAAAATATTCATTGTGTTGTAAAGACGGAAAGATACAACTACCTTTTTTGAAGGATGCACCACCATTTCTTAAATCCATATTGCGTTATAATGGTGGAAATAGATCAACCAAGTTCAAAGAAAATATTAGAGGATATAATTCAATATTTTCATTTACTTCCACTGGTGCTAAAGTTGATAATACTATTAATGTTGGTGGAGGTCCTTATGTTTATCGTATTAGCGGACAGAACCACCACCTGATGGGTTCGTTGCTTCCGCTACTGGAGAGAAGCTAAAATTCGCACAACTCTATATATACGATACTGAGAACGAGGTTGTGAATAGATTGCAAGCATTGTCCGGGGATAATACCCTTTCATCAAGATTAGAGTTCGACATTGTTTCCGAATTGGTGAAAATGTTTGATGAATGCAATGACCTAGCAAAAGTCTTCAGAATGGCACGAGATCGTTTCAGAGCTTCAGAATTTATCCCCATTCGTTTAAGATTAATGAGAAGTCGTTCTAATGATTCCAATGTGTATAATTTACCAACGGGATCAGAAGTTGCAACTCTAATTGTCGGGGATCTAGATGATAACGTTATGCGCGATATTATTGTTGAGCATAAGTCGGATGGATTACAAAGGATTAGCGAGCTACACCCATCATTTATGGCTATGCAATATCCCTTGCTATTCCCATATGGTGAAGATGGTTTCCAGCTAGGCATTAAGTATGAAAGTTCTCACGGTAAACTATAAATCTAGAGGGGGGTGAATAGATTTTAATCGTTATTACCCAATTTTCGCAAGTATGTCAATTTTACAAAAATGCCCCTAACTAGTCACAATAATATAACAAGTGTAATAAGGTGCGGAATGTAAATAACACTTGATATTTACGTGGAAACCCTCACGGGAAAAACCACGGGCTGTTATGTGTGCTACACACGAACCTCAAATCCACTAATTGAAATGATTACAACCTAATCCCGGTTTAATGATCTAATCTCGATCAATAATCATCACAACTACCTAATCCCGGTATAAGTGGACCTAGTCCAATTGCTTGTGATTTAAGCTACCTAATCCTGATAGCAACACAAGACTTAATTCTCTAAGAAGAGATAATACAACCTAAGTGAATATATAAAATATCCAAAATGTAATTTAGAGCTAGGTTACTCTATATGCTTATCTAGGGTAATGATTTTGCAATAAATTCAATCATAGATATTAAAAACTAGATGACATGTCAAATAGCTTAGCTAAACATAGATTATGAAAACCTAGATAGCTATCCAAATACAACACTCAATCATGTCAACACAACAATCTCTATTTTGTATCTAGAATATATTCTAAGGGCATACAAATAATATAAGAGATGTCAATGATAAATAAAACATTAATTATATATGATAATAGTGAAGAACTTACCAAAGAAAGTGTGTTGACCAAAACTCATACAAGCAAGCATCCTAACTATGCTAGAAAATACTTAGATGATAATTTGATGCATATGAGAATGGTTTTTGAGTGTTAAAAATGTGTTCTTAATTTGATTTTATCTCAAATGTCTCTCTTTGAAGTTTAGAGTTCTTAGAGTTAAAGAACATTAATTCTGAAAATGAGAAAGTGTGATATTTATAGACATCAAGAATAGGGTATGTGAAAAGACAAGTTTGCCCCTGAAACGCACCGATCGACGGTTTCAATCGGCGGCCAGGCCACCGATTATAACCGCCGAATTGAACCCGAGAAGAACAGGGGAACAACGGCGGTTTCGTAACCGCTGTTCCAACCGCTGAATCAACCCGAGAGATTAAATCGATTAGGTATGAACGGCGGTTTCGAACGGCGGTTTCGTAACCGCCGATCGTAACCGCAGAATTGCTCCAAACACTTTTAGAAGCAAACGGCGGTTTCATTCGGCGTCTAGGCTGCTGATCATAACCGCCGATCACTAACAAAGGTGAAAACCAAGGAGAAGCCAAAGGCATTCTCCGTAGGCGGTCTTCGCGCAAAACCAAGCACATTCTAGTGCATGCGTGGACGTTTCTGAATACTATCGGGAAACGAATTATAAGACACAAATACACACAACAAGATACAACATCAAAGTGCAAATGTGAAATGTGACATGTGAAGAGTATGCACACAAATGCAAGAAAGCTAAGTGTGTGTGTGTGTGTGCAATCTAAATCTCTTCAAAGAAAACCAAGCACAAGAGATTATACCTTTGGCGTGCTTGTCCCTTGAGGTCTTGAAAGGATCTTCGAGCTTAAAGTTCAATCACCTAAACTACCCTTACACAATAAACCCCAACACGTGGTTTGTCCACGAAATAAGCCAATCAAAGAATGGGAATCTTTATAAAGTACATAACTAATGATGGCAAACGAAAAACCAATAGACAGTGTGTAACCATGAGGGAATACTATGGGTACAGATTGCAACAACGACAAAATGAAGTACAAACAATTTTCTTAAGTGGAAGGTTATTTCAACAGTATCTGGTTGATGCTTATACATGCATCGAAAAGGATAGATTACGTTGGGTTCGATTAAACCAACCACAACTACGAGCTGAGCTGTGCTTTACAAAGGATTAAAAGATGCTGTCTTGAAGGGTGATTTAACTCCAGCATCTACCGAAAAACACATCGTGCTCCCCTCAAGTTTTACTGGTGGCCCTCGATACATGGCTCAAATTTTCCAAGATGCTATGGCCATTTGTAGATATTTTGGATATCCAGATTTGTTTATTACTTTCATGGCAAATCCAAGGTGGAATGAAATACTACATTTTTTGGAATTAATACCAAGACAAAAGCCTGATGACAGACCTGATATTGTATCAAAAGTCTTCAAAATAAAGCTTGATCATTTACTACGAGACTTGGTTCAAGAAAAACATTTTGGAACAGTTTTGGCCAGTATATTTATCTTTCTAAAGTATTATATCTAGAAAATTCAAAATTTATATATCATATACTTAACTTTTATTTTAAAAAATTCATTTCAGCTATATACACGATAGAATTTCAAAAAAGAGGCCTACCGCATGCACATATCTTGCTTTTCCTTCATCCAAACAATAGGTGCCAAACTGGTACAAATATAGACAATATTATTTCAGCAGAAATCCCAGACAAAGAAGCAGACCCAATTGGATATGAATCTGTAACGTAATATATGATTCATGGGCCATGTGGAAGTGCTAATCTCAAATCTCCATGTACGGTGAAAGGTTCTTGCTCAAAACATTTTCCCAAAAAGTTTACCAAACAAACAACAATTGATGATAATGGATTTCCAGTTTATCGAAGAAGAGATGACAAAAGTTTTATCAAGAAGAACAATATTATGCTAGACAATCGATTCGTTGTGCCTCATAACCTTGACTTGGTTATTAAATATCAAGCACATATAGATGTAGAGTGGTGCAACAAATCGAGGTCAATAAAATACCTATTCAAGTATATAAATAAAGGACCTGACAAAGCAACAATGGTTTTGGAGGAGAATGCTATCCAAACTAGCAGAAATGGATCAGAACAAGAAATGGAAATCGATGAGATAAAATCATTTTTAGACTGTCGATATCTGTCTACATGTGATGCCTGTTGGAGAATATTTGAATTTGATATTCAATATCGAAGCTTGGGTGTACAAAGACTTATCTTCCACCTTCCAGAAGAAAATGTTGTCACTTACAGAGATTCAGATTACTTGAACAATGTTGTAAACAGATTAGATGTACAAACAACTATGTTCACAAAATGGATGGAAGCAAATGTTAAATATGAGGATGCTAGAGAGCTAAGTTATGCAGATTTTCCAACAAAATGGGTATGGAATTCACAAAATAAAGCATGGTAAAGGAGGAAATCTGGAAAATGTATAGGCCGGATGTTTTATGTACACCCATCATCTGGAGAGAGATTTTACCTTCAAATGCTACTCAACATTGTGAAAGGAGTTCAGAGTTTTGAAGAGATCAGAACTGTCAATGGAGTAGCATATGAAACATACAAGGCTACATGTTATGCTCTTGGTTTATTATATGAGGATAAAGAATGGCATGAAGCCATTATTCAGGCATCCCAATGGTCTACTGGATCACAATTGCGTTAATTATTCGTCACGTGTTTATTGTTTTGTGAGGTTTCTGAGCCGTTAAAACTTTGGGAAGATAATTGGGATATGTTATCTGACGATATTTTGCATCATCAACGGAGGACCTTAAACTTTCCTCAACTTACCTTGACGGAGACTCAACTTAAAAATTTGGCGCTCTATGAAATTAAACAGATTTTACAAAAGAATAACAGATCTCTCAAAGATTTTCCGCCTTTACCCCTTCCAAATCACTCTCTTATTCAGGATGCTAATAATAGATTAATAAGGGAAGAACTTTCATATGATATTCAGAGGTTGATTATGGAGCACAAAGAATTGTACAGTGGCCTCAATGTGCAACAAATGAATGTTCATGATATCGTTGTGCAATCGGTAATTGAAAATAAAGGGGGTTTGTACTTTGTATATGGTGCCGGTGGGACTGGAAAAACGTACTTATATAAGACCATTCTCTCCCGCTTAAGGTCAGAAGGGAAGATCTGCTTTGCTGTTGCGTCATCAGGAATTGCATCTTTATTATTACCAGGTGGTAAACTACACATTCAAGGTTTTCAATACCAATTGACTTAAACGATCAATCAACATGCAACATACATCAAGGAACACATATGGCAGAACTCATCAAAAAAACCAGTTTTATCATTTGGGATGAAGCTCCAATGGACCACCGAAACACCTTCAAAGCAGTAGACCGATCATTGAAAGACATCATGAGATTTAATGATGTACACTTACATGAAAAACCATTTGGTGGGATAACAGTTCTTCTTGGTGGAGACTTTCGACAAACCCTGCCTGTGGTCCTTAAAGGACGAAGAGAGGATGTTGCTTAAGCTTCAATTAACAAGTCACCCATATGGAAGTCGTGTCAAGTATTAGTTTTAACATAAAATATGAGAATAAAAGACTCGACATCCTTTACTAAATGGGTTCTTGCACTAGGTGATGGAAAATTGCCAACTGTTTCTTTAGAAGGTGAAGAAGACTCGTGTTGGATTGTAATACCAGATGATCTACTTATACCCAATTCTGCTGATCCTATTGCATCTATTGTCTCAAGTACATATCCAGATTTAATTAACAAATAGAAAGATCCAGAATACTTGAGAAATAGAGGAATTCTAACTCCAACAAATCAAACAGTCGATGAGATCAACTCTTATGTTTTGAATGTCATTCCAGGGGAGATAGCAACATATCTCAGTTCTGATTCAATTTGCAAGGCTTCTGGGAAAGTGTTTGATCAAGACATGATGTTCCCTATTGAGTTCTTAAATAGTTTGAAATTTCCAGGACTTCCCAATCATGAGTTGCATTTAAAAATTGGAATCCCAATAATTTTGTTGAGAAATATAAACCCAAGTGTAGGTATTTGTAATGGAACACGGTTAATAGTCACCCAATTAGCACCACTGGTAATAGAAGGGAAAATCATAACGGGCTCAAACATTGGAACAAAGGTTTTCATTCCTAGAATAATAATGACCTCTTCAGACCCTAAATGACCATTTGTTCTTAGGCATAGGCAGTTTCCAGTCCGTCCATCGTTTTCAATGACGATAAACAAAAGTCAAGGTCAGACTTTGGAGCAGATATGTGTTTACTTGCCGAAACCTGTTTTCAACCACGGTCAACTTTACGTTGTTGTTTCAAGGGTTCGATCACGTCAAGGATTGAAAATTTTTATCAATAGCGATAACCCTAACCATTACAATTATACAAAGAATATTGTATATGAGAAAGTGTTTTAGTTTTCTAAATAGATTTACTACAACATGTTTAATTAATCTTTGTCAAATATTTATTCTTCCTCAAATTAAATTCTAATAAGAATATAAGAACATGTGAAGTGACAATTATTTGAAATTCTTAGCAGGTAACGCAATTGAACAATGAATGGACAAAGCAGCTATTTGTCTAATATCAAGAAAGGAAAAGATGATTGGAGAATTACAGTAAGAATATCAAGAAAGTGGGAATCAAGAAACTTTCATTCAAATGAATTCTACTCCTTAGACATGTTGCTTTTGGATGAACAGGTACGTTACCCTCTTTTTTAAAACAATTTCGAACTTGATCTTTAAAAAAAAAAAAAAAAAAATTAAACTAACAAAATTCTTAATCAGGGTGCTCACGTTCATGCTTCCATCCAAAATTTCTTAATTCCAAAATTCACCAAATTGGTAGATGAGGGGAAGGTTTACACTATTCAAAACTTCAAAGTTGTCGATAACAATGGAAATTGCAAGCCAGTTTCACATCAGTATAAGCTACTTCTCTTGCCTACTACAACCATCAACGAGTTAAGGGGAGACCATAGTTCAATTCCAAATCATCAATTTGAATTTCAAGACTTTGAAAACTTGGAAAGGAGAGTAGACGATAACAACCTCCTCACAGGTTATATAATAAATTTACTTATTTTACTCTTTATGCATAGTTACAATATATATTATTCTACATGATAGTTAATACTCTTTAACACAGATGTTGTAGGCAACCTGATTGCAATGTCAACTGTTGAAAACCAACAAGTTAGGGGATCAAGCTCAACATGTAAAAAATGGATTCTTCAAATTAAAGACATCAGGTATGTAATTCTTATAATTAACATATACTATTATGATTTCATACACTTTCAATAACAAAAAAAAAAACTTTTTGTAGAGACAATATGATTCAAATAACACTCTGGGGTGAAAAAGTAAATGAGATCGATGAAAACATGTGCGAGACAATTTTCAAACCACTGATTGTGGTTATTAATCAACATTGGTTAAAAAAATTCAAAGGTAATCAAACCATCAAATATCCAATTCCATTACAACAACTTACATACCAAGTTTTCATACTTTAAAAAAATAAATTCACACAATAATAAACAATTTCATTTGTAGGGAACATATGTCTATCTACAACCAATGCAACCAAGGTCTATATAAACATTGATATTCCAGAGGTATCAAACCTTATGAAAAGGTAATAACATTTTACAATTTAATCAATTTTGTTATTTAAATTTACAATGGATATATATATATATATAACAAAAATATACTGCTTCAACAGTATTCCAAATATCAACGAAAAGGTGGAACAACTACCAACACAAGAGTTACATAAAGGGAATGAAGCCACCTCTTTAACTTTGGCAAAAACAATTAAAGAAATACTTCTTATGACAACAAATTCAGAATCTGAGGTACAGAATTTTAAAAAAAACTTTAAACATCTTACTATGAAATTTTGTACTAATAATTAAAATAAAACAGGTCATAACTGTAACCTGTGAAGCCAAGATCATTGGAATTGATTCAAAGTACGGCTGGTATTATGTATCTTGCAAACAATGTAGTAAAAAATTACATGATATTGGTTCAATTTTTTGGTGTGCCAAGTGCAATACTCAGGAACAATCCCCAACCCCGATCGAGGTACAAACATATACACATCTTCAATGAATTTTATAATTCATATTACTTATAACCAAAAAAATTCCTCTCCGTTCAGATACAAATTGCAAGTAAATGTTGAAGATGAAACAGGAAGTACAGTATTTGTCATTTTTGACAAGGAAATGGAGAAAATACTTCAAATACCTATTTCTGAACTAAATTCTAATCAGCAGGTAACACCCATCTTTATTTAAGTTATTAACATTTATTCAATGAAAGATATATTAAATTACTACGGTCTATTATCGTATTACATGTCAAAACAGGACCATGACAAACAAGCACCCGATGTTCTAAACAAAATTGTTGGAAAAAGATACACATTTCGACTAAGACTCAACCATTCAATTTAGTATTAGGGCGAGAGAATTACATAGTCAGTGGCATAGAGACGAAAACCCTCAGTACGTCTCTCGTTCACCATTCAAAGGTAACAGATTAGAAAATACTAAAACAACATTCTATACTAAGCTTTTAATTTAGCCAATCTCATTTTTTTCAAGAAACTAGAGGTAACAAATTTTTTAACAAATCATAGGAAGGTGAAGATTTTCATATCTCAAACTCAAATCATTTTCAACCTTCGACTCCATTGAAAAGAAGAAACAAAGATGGCATAGACAGCAGCTCTAGCAAAGAATCAAAAATAAAGAAATCAAAGAAGTAAGCTTCATGTATATTATTTAAAATATATAAAATTTATACTGGTGTCACTTTTCTTAAATTGGTTTCTCTTTTCGATACAGGAAAGTATTTGAAGATGAAGATTGAAACACAAATAAATTGATTTTATGGTACAACAATTGTATGCTTGCATTTAACTTACCTTATTTAATACAGTGACAAACATAAGACTTTTAATTTATTTCCATAATGAATTATTTTTATACAATCATTAGCTATTGTATTAGTATGACATTATAATATTATTGTTGATGTTCGAATTTTCACAATTTATCGTTCATTGTTTCAACTCTCTTTCCATTCTTTCTATCTCTTCTCTACCAATTCATTTCCACCGTTGTTCCCAATTCATATCGCCCACTCTTTAACAACCTCCATTTTTAGATAACTCCCCTTACCCAATCCACCAAGTAATATTGCAACCATAATCTCCCAACAGATTATACAATGCTCGCACATCGTGCGGGCTACAAACTAGTATATATATATAATAGATTTTCACAGCGCCACATGTCGCTGTGATGGAGCTTTAGTATTCAATTTTATACATTAATTAATTAATTATTCATATTAAAATTGTTATTAATTCGATATCTATATAAATAAATAAATATACATAATAATAGACTTTCACAGCGCCACATGTCACTGTGAGAGAGCTTTAGGAGGGTGTATTCAATTAGGATTTTAAAAGACTTTTAATGACTTTTATGGAATTAAAAAGTTTAGGTGTATTGAATATAGACTTTTAACGACTCTATAAAAGTCATGAGGTATTCAATACAGACTTTTATAGACTTTTAAAAAGTCATTAAAAGTTATGTGGTATTCAATCAAGACTTTTTAACAGTCTATGAAAGTTATGCGGTATTCAAAATCTCAATGACTTTTAACGACTTTAAAATATCAATGACTTTTAATGACTTTTAATGATTTTTAGTTATAACAAATCTCACAATTTGTCTTCCATTCCTACCAAAGACTTTGAATGACTTTTGAAAAAAAAAAAAAAAAATAGAAAGAATTTCACTTTAAAAGAAAAATATAAAAAACTCTTTGAAAAACATTAACAACCAAATATATGTTCTATTTTCAAATAAAAACACACTTATTATTAACAAATTTTACAAATAAAATAAAACTAATAACTTTAAAATGAATAAACATTATAAAAATAAATAAAATAAAATAAAACTAAAAAATAATATAAAACACTCTTCATCGCTATGCAATTAAAGACGAGTTCATATTTTTTTACCTATTTTTTTAAAACAACTAAACAACACCGAAACAAATTAAATAAACTTCAAATATGTAAAATAAAAATAATAAAAAACAAAAACTACTACTTAACCATGCCAGTATGCTATAATCAAAGTCGTGTATGAGCGTGACTCCATGAAATTATTATCAATATCAAACTACCCACTTTTAGGCATGGATCTTATTCAACAACTAGGTGCGGTTTTTATGTTTTATCTTTAGTAACTTGAATGAACTTTTAGTTGATTTTTTATACTCATTGTCATACTTTCGTAGAGATATGTAAACGTTAATATTATTGTCGGTTTGCTACATTTATTCTAAAAGAAAATTTATAATATTTTTACTAATTATAAAAAAATAAATAAAATTTTGGCTAATTATTTAAAGAAAATGAGCCTAATGTCTTTATAATGCAAAATATAATTAAAATAAAAAAATAAAGTCAAATCACATATATAGACATAAATGCTTTTGTCAAGTTTAATTAACGATGGTTTTCTTTTATTCATTTGAAAAATTATTTTTATTGATATGATAAATATATATATAATTTTGCTAAACCAAATTATACATTATATTTAGAAGTCAATGAAAGTCTATAAATGTCTATAAAAGTCTTTTAAAATGAAACTCTACGAAAGTCTTTTAAAATCAAAGTCTATGAAAGTCTTTTAAATAAAAGTCTATGAAAGTCTTTCATAATCTTGTAAATTCTATAAAAGTCCATAAAATCTGCAAAAGTCATCCACTTAAAAAAAGTCATTAAAAGTTTTTCGAAATCCTAATTGAATACACCCCCCTTAGTATTCAATTCTATACATTAATTAATTAATTATTCATATTAAAATTGTTATTAATTCGATATCTATATAAATAAATCACATATATATATAGAGTTTTACAGCGCCACATGTCGCTGTATAAGAGTATTGGATTTAAATGCAATCTAATATAGTAATAATCAAATATGATTAGCTACCTTTTATATTGAGCCATATTTAAAGATATTAATGACAGTTATTATCTCAATTCGTTTTTTTGTTTGAAATAATTATTATCCGAATCCGTTAAAGAACTCTTAGGTGTCCGATGTCATTAATAATCAGACTCTCCATTTCTATCCTTACTGCTAATAGATTCAATGGTTTTTCTTAATTAGACAAATCAACTTATATATATAATTTAGCCATGACCATGACCGTGAGACCGTCCCAAGTCCCCAACCAAGTCCCTCCAAAGTTTGCCATACAACCTCTGTAAAAGTGTAAAACCCTCACTGTAAAAGTCTTATTTCATTGCCTCCTCCTCTTCTTTCTTCTTCTTCTTGCATAACTATGTTTTGATGTATCGAACATATTTGTTTCTTTGTTTTCATATATCATATTGTGTGTGATCTGTATAATATTTGTATGAATGATAAGCTAACTACATACGTGCGAAACAGTTCCATCGATCTGCATGCGACAAACTTGAGTGGGCAAAGTGGACATATTTTGCACAGATCAATCTCTTATGCTCTACTTTAGCAGCTGTTTCTAAAAGGGTTGATGGTAGTTTTTCTAAAGCTAACTTGAAAATGGACCTATTTCACATCCATCTATTTACAGTTGATGCCATGCTTTTTTCTTCTTCTTTTTTTCAATATAAAGTATTAATATATATGCATCTATAAAAACCATTTTGATCTGGTGGTGGCCTTGGTGAGGGCATTTTTGTCAACCGATTGTCTAAAAGCTAACTTGAAAATGGACCATTATATTGAACTGTTAATTTTTTTTTCAAGTACATCTTGGGCATTTCTTATAATGAGCTTACGAGTGAAGGGACAGGATCTAAACAAGGTGTTTTTCAGGGTCAGAAAATCCATCCAACTGAAGACGCTAATGGTTAACTAATGTATTAAAAAAAAGTGTGGAGGTTGAAAAATTTGTCTTCTTATTTGATGGCCACAATCACCGTTCACAACAAACTCATGATGAAGCCGGTCACGCCAACGAGGAGGGTGTGGGATGGTGGGTTGATGTTTTGTTCATGTATTGCTCCACGTTATTTTACCATGTACAACTTACAAGTATTAATATTCAAAATTGATCTTCTGATTATGTTTGATGATCTTTGTTTCTGTAATCAATTATGAAATTATTAAACACTAAAATTACAATCTAAGTATCATATTATTTATAATGAAAATTTAATGTGTAAATATTATTTGTCATATATAAAAGATTCTTATTACAGTAAAACTCCATGAAAATTGAATATTTGGGTTTTCCGGCCTTTTTGTATTATGACTGAAAGTTCTCAAAGTGTGTTCTATATATAAAGCTAGAGGGGGGTGAATAGATTTTATCTAATTATTACCCAATTTTCGCATGCAAGTCAATTTTACGAAAATACCCCTAGCAAGTCAATAATACATACAAGTGTAATAAGATGCGGAAATAATAAATGACACTAGATGTTTACATGGAAACCCTCAACAGGGAAAAACCACGGGCTGGTAAGTGCGCCACACTCGAACCTCGAAATCCACTATATGAAAAGACGGTTACACCCTCAAGTGATTCTCGGACCCTCATCCTAGATAACCTCAGGCTATGGACACTACCAATCGCCACTCTTGGTTCAATCCCTAGTGATATCCCCTGATACACTACTCTTGGCGTGAGCACCCTCTAATCTACCACGCGGGCCTTTTATAGCGGCTCTAGTCCAATTTGCTTGAGGCCTAAGCACACTTAGCCCCAAGACTTCAATCTCTCAAAAGAGATGCACAACCCTATGTGAATATGTATGAATATTCAATTAATGCAATAAGAGCTAGGGTACTCTAAATGCTTACCTAGGATTATAAGATGACAATATAATCAATCCTAGATATCACATATAGCTATATGACATGGCATATAACTTTAGTTAAGTAAAGGATAACCAATCCTAGATACAAAGCTATCATATAAAACCCACAAACATTCAAAGGATTAACTAGTTGATTAAAAAAATAATCTATCAACCTAGTTATCAATACATCACACAAGAATGTTCATGGCATAGCTTTTAGGCAATAATGACCTAATCAAATAAGCTATGAAAAATAATCTCAATCAACAAATGAGATCAATTAGCTAGATGTTATATAAACATGAAAATCCTAGCTATCATAAATAACCCAATCAACACATAATCTCAATCATGTATGTAGAAATTAATCTAATGACATACAAGTAATAAATGAGATAACATTGATAAGTAGAAACACTAATTATGTAAGATAAAAGTGTTCAACAAATCATACCATGTGTGTTGAAGAAGTCCCATGCATTAGCATATGCTAGGTGATCCTAGATGATGCTTAGATGAAGATTTATGCATGTGGGAGTGGGTTTAGAGAGATAAAGATATGATCTTTAAGCTTTCTCTCTCAAGTCTCTCTAAATATCTCTCTAGGGTTCTTATGATCAAAGACTTGTGTTCTGAACCAGAGATAAGGATGTATTTATAGAGACCAAAAACAGGGCAGGTGAAAATACAATTTTGCCCCTGAAATCGCACGATCGGCGGTTTCATTCGGCGGCCAGGCCGCCGAATTGAACCGCCGAATGGCTCCCGAGAGGAACAGGGGAACTTCGGCGACTTCGTTCGGCGGTTTCTAAACCGCCGATCCCAACCGCCGTTTTGGACCCGAGAGATATATTTCAATCAGGTCTCATTCGGCGGTTTCGAACGGCGGCCAGGCCGCCGAACGTAACCGCCGTTTCACCAAAAATGGTGAAACCAAGGAGAAGCCAAAGGCATCTCCACCGGCGATCATCGCGCAAAACAAAGCACATCAACGTGCATGCGCGGACGTTTCCGAACATCCTTAGGGAAACGAATTACACCACACTAAAAGCTAACATTCATGAAGTGCAAGTGTGGGTATTGAATGCATCCTAATGCCTATCATGTCATGGCATTTCATAAAACAAGATGCAATCAATTTAATGCAAGAAGAGACATTGAATAAACAATAAAGCACAATGCACACAAAATATAAACACAACATTCAAGAATAAGAGTTATGCATGTTGTGTGTGTGTGCAACTATATCTCTTCAAGCCAAAGTAAGCACAAGATATACCTTTGGTGCTTGTCCTCTTGAGGTCTTGGAAAGGGTCTTGATCTTCAACAAATCACCTAGACTACCCTTACAACCAAACCCCAACATGTGGTTTGCCCACGAAATAAGCCAATCAATAAAAGTGAATCCTTACAATCTCCTCATTTGGCTATTTCGTGACAAAACCACCACTCACATTGATTTCTCACAACATAATAGAAACTACGGGTCTACTATGATTTTCTACTTTACAAAGAGATAAGATAAATAGTCTTGAAGTCTTCAATCTCAAGTAGAACAATCAATCCCTGAAAGCACAGTTTCTATACTTTCCAATACAAGAAAAGGTGAGATGAATCAAGTGAGATAAAACAAGCATTTGCATTTAAGAATTTAAGTACAACATCATGCAATGTATGAATGTGCAAATGCTCCCCCTCAAAGGGTTACTCCCCCTCAATTAGTATTCTCCCCAACATGCACAATTGCTACTACAATTTGCAACTCCCCTTACCACAACCTACTCCCCCTTTTTGTCATGATATAGACAAAGGAGTAGTCCCCAACCGGGTCACTCAAGGCAAAGAGAGATAGTAGCATTCTAGTATATGCATAATCAATATAAGTCACTTTATGCAATCTCAATTTATTGGAGAGAAACAAGGAGATTTATTTAAATAAAATGTGTGAATCAAAAAATTGCTTTGCATACAAGACATGTAGCATTTAAGTCCAAAATACCATGGTATTTGGCAAAGCAAATGACAAAGGTTTTTAATATGAATTCAAACCAATTTCACCAATGTCATGAGAGAAGCAAGGATATAGGTTTTCATTGATTTCAATTTAAGAACAACTATATCCGACTTTATAAGCCAAACATGTCATGAGCGACTTTGCACCCTACTTGATTTTTCCGGATAAGATATCCGTATGATAGTAGACATGATCAACCAATAAAGAAAGAGAGATATTTGGATTGTAAAATCCTTGAATGGATACAAGATCCTTTTTCATTTGAGTCTCATAAGCTTTTTCACACATTTTTTGCAGTTAAGAAATGCAATCATCAAAACATGCTTTTTAAGATTAGCATTTAGCATGTTATTTAGCAATCATCATGTCATGGAGATCATTATAGGTCATTCAAATTAAATCCTATGTATATATCTCCTAGTCCAAAAATGCATGTTTGAACATAAATATGACAAGGATTGCAATACAAGCATTGATCACACTTATTGAATAGAAAATATATATACATAGTGTAACCAAGCTTACTCAAGCAACAAAAAGAGAAGCACAAGATATTTCAAATTTTTTTGCAAGTGACAAGATGCAAAATAGCTCTCTTTGCTTAAGTTCCCCATATGGGGTCAAATTTTCCATACCTCTTCAAAGAAGGGCATGAGGTCCTATGGACCTACCAAGTCCTTTGGACTTAGTTGAACCTATTTGAGACTTGTTAGTCTCGTAGCAAGCGGGTTCATTCTTATTAATCCACTTAGGTGACACTAAGTCAATCCTAGTGGACAAAGGTTCTAGAGTACAAGATGAAAAAGGATCATGCATATGATTTTCTTCCTTTTTATGAAGCATCTTAGCTCTAGCCTTTTTCTTGTCAAACATGCTTTTAGCTCTACACATTTCAATGTAATGCAAGCAACTTGGTCTAATATGACCAACAATACCACAAAAATGACAAGTGGGAATAAAGTTAGGAATCATACCATTCCCTTTAGCATGGATAGGAGCTTTCCCTTGTCGTTGTGGTTGTCTTGGTTGTTGGATCGGATCTCTCCTCTTTTGTTGAAAACCAAGACGAGGTTGCTTGCTTGTCTGAGCTTGCATGATTGAACTCTTCCCATTGTGTTTTTGAGTTTGAGGGAAGATAGTGTGAGGAGCCATTTGGGTGTGAGCATGAGCTTGACCTTTTGGTGCCTCAAACACTTGGACACTTCTTGAACACTCTCCTAGGTCACTCTTCTTCCTAGGTTGTTGAGGAGGAGGGGACATATTGAAGTCCATGTCCATGGCATAGGATGTCTTGCTTGTGGAGGAGGCATCCGTGTCATCAATGTAGCCAAGACCTCTCTTGTCACTTGGCTTTCTTCCAACTCCCAACATGTGGTCAAGCTTCTTGGTGCTTGAAGTCATCTTAGCCATTAAGACCTTAACTTCTTCAAGCTCTCTTTCTAGCTCTTCTTCTCTCCTCTTAGATAAGGCTAAGTCCTTTTTTAGCTTATCTTCATCCGCCATGGATCTCACCACTTCTTCACACAAGTGGTCTACTAGTGTTGAAAGCTCTAGATTCTCTTCTTTTAATCTTCTAATTTCTTCCTTGTTCCTCATCATCGAGCTCTCAACTTTGACTTTGTAGTCATTAAGATCCATACACTCCACACTTCCACTTGTGGAGTTAGATGACAAATATTCAACACTTGTGTCATCTCCTCTAATCTCCATTTCACCAATGAAGTCATCTCCTTCATCAAGATCATCAAATTTTTCTCTTGATGAGGAAAGAGCCAAATCCCTATGAGTAGCTACACCAACTACTTCTATACCTAGTTCTTCTTGGGGATCACAAGGAAAAGCAACTTTGCCATCTTCTTCAACTTCTACACTCTTGGCTCCAAATTCCGTGTAGATGACGGCAAGTTCTTCATCACTTGAAGGATTTTCGTCATCTTCATATTTATCCCATAAGGTGGCCTTCGCCTTCCCTTTTCTTCTATCCTTCAAGTTTCCACACTCCGGGGAGAAATGCCTGAATCCTCCACATTCGTAGCACTGAATCCCCTCTCTTGAAGACACTCCTTGGTTTGGCTTGTCATTGAGTCCCATGTCTTCAATTGAGATACCCTCCTTCTTGTCATGCTTCGAAGTCTCCAAAGCAATTGTCTTCTTTTTCTTAGGAGGTGAGGTGGTCAACTTCTTCTTAGGAGGTGAGGTGGTTAATTTCACAAATCTCTTAAATCTCTCTAGTAAGAGAGGCATCTCATCAATGGAGTCAATTTCTTCTCTCACAAAATCACTCATAGTGTTTGCGTTGAATGAATGCAAATGAGAAGAATGCAAAATGTATGAAGAAATCAAACAAACATACAAAATGCAAAAACACACCAAAAATGAGCAAATGATCACCTAAGTATACCTAGGAACCCGCTCTGATACCAATTTGAAAGTTCTCAAAGTGTGTTCTATATATAAAGCTAGAGGGGGGTGAATAGATTTTATCTAATTATTACCCAATTTTCGCATGCAAGTCAATTTTACGAAAATACCCCTAGCAAGTCAATAATACATACAAGTGTAATAAGATGCGGAAATAATAAATGACACTAGATGTTTACGTGGAAACCCTCAACAGGGAAAAACCACGGGCTGGTAAGTGCGCCACACTCGAACCTCGAAATCCACTATATGAAAAGACGGTTACACCCTCAAGTGATTCTCGGACCCTCACCCTAGATAACCTCAGGCTATGGACACTACCAATCGCCACTCTTGGTTCAATCCCTAGTGATATCCCCTGATACACTACTCTTGGCGTGAGCACCCTCTAATCTACCACGCGGGCCTTTTATAGCGGCTCTAGTCCAATTTGCTTGAGGCCTAAGCACACTTAGCCCCAAGACTTCAATCTCTCAAAAGAGATGCACAACCCTATGTGAATATGTATGAATATTCAATTAATGCAATAAGAGCTAGGGTACTCTAAATGCTTACCTAGGATTATAAGATGACAATATAATCAATCCTAGATATCACATATAGCTATATGACATGGCATATAACTTTAGCTAAGTAAAGGATAACCAATCCTAGATACAAAGCTATCATATAAAACCCACAAACATTCAAAGGATTAACTAGTTGATTAAAAAAACAATCTATCAACCTAGTTATCAATACATCACACAAGAATGTTCATGGCATAGCTTTTAGGCAATAATGACCTAATCAAATAAGCTATGAAAAATAATCTCAATCAACAAATGAGATCAATTAGCTAGATGTTATATAAACATGAAAATCCTAGCTATCATAAATAACCCAATCAACACATAATCTCAATCATGTATGTAGAAATTAATCTAATGACATACAAGTAATAAATGAGATAACATTGATAAGTAGAAACACTAATTATGTAAGATAAAAGTGTTCAACAAATCATACCATGTGTGTTGAAGAAGTCCCATGCATTAGCATATGTCATTAGTTCGTTCACTGGGATCGGCGATTCTATCGGTCAAAACCAATTAATCTAGCAAGGATTTAATCTAAGTGCGGAAAACTAAATTGCATAATGCTTTGCTTTGGAAGTTTGTTTAATTTTAAAATTTACCTAAATTATGACTACTTGAACTAAAGACTAAAATTAAATCAAATCAAATATCACACAAAGAATGAATGTATGGAGAGAAATACTAGGGAATCGATGCACCTTTCTTAGACACTCAATGCTCTCAATCAGTCTCAATAAACACCTCAATAGAGTTTAGGGCTTGTTTTGATAATAAACAATTAAGAACGAATCTCCTTCCCACCACTCACACAAAGGCCATGTGTCAAGTGATGGTAACGAAATCCTTTAGAACAAAACTCTAAGCCAAATCAATGCAACAAGGCCATGCAAACATTAACTTTCAAATCTATTAAGCTTACGATTGTGATTTAAATGGAAAAGGCCATTCACATCTAAACCCTAATCTCATGGGATAAACTAAATCACAAATCCATATCAATTGAGGCCACAAAATAATATGAATAAGTAAAGTAGAACAATTAATTCAATAGACAAGACTAAAACTCAATTGATTAACAAAAGATAGACTAATTGATTACATAGAGTTATCCAAAATTGGTTACATCAATCCCCTAGTTAAAGGTTTAATTACACATCAATGGAGAGAATAAAAACATAGAAGAGATGAAGATAAAACCCATGATGGCGAGATGCTTCTGTCTTGAAATCCCCGTCGTCTTCTTGTTTTTAGTAATCTTCTAATGATGGCATGAATATGAAAGAATGAAAGAATGGTGTTATGAATCTTGATCTGATTGTCTGATAAGGTCGGTCCCTTCTTTTTGCTTTTTCCTTCTTTCTTTTTATAGGTCTTCAGCAGCTTTGAGGAAACGCGGAGACGGTCCAACGCTTGACGTGCCGCTGGGTGGGCACGTGCATGGGCAGCGGAAAATCCAAGACAAACACGCTGGAATGGCTCGCTTGAGGGGTCGCTTGGGAGGCATTTGCCTCTTGGGCGGCATGGGCCGCGGTAAATCACCCTTCTCGACCGCCTGGAGTGCCGCCGATGGTGCATGTGCCTGTTGAGCGGCATGGGCTGCGGAAATTGAGGATTTTGGCCTTTCCTTCAACGTTTGACTCCATCATTTCCAAAATAAGATTAGATCAACGCCTCTATGGAAAGAGACCTGCAACGACTTAACAAACACATCAACCCACCAAAAAAGACCCAAGAAACAAGCATAAACATAGGCAAAATGGGCAAAATATAAGCATAGAATTAGACTGATCAAATACCCCCAAACCTATCTTT
Source organism: Acer yangbiense (assembly GCA_008009225.1). Lineage (NCBI taxonomy): Eukaryota > Viridiplantae > Streptophyta > Magnoliopsida > Sapindales > Sapindaceae > Acer > Acer yangbiense. Next base: position 8,267,355 of record CM017772.1, on the reverse strand, counting down.
TGCTCGTCCTCGAGCAAAACCAAACATTCCTAAACTGAAAAGAAAACTAAATCCTAATAAAGCCACTTTCGCAGGGAACGCGATAGCATTGAGCACATGCTACAAGCCTTTAAACCTCTAGGTGTCCCTAGTAGGAGGAGTGTTGTCTCCTGAGGGTTCTCAGCTATGACACCCACAAACATATCCCACAAAACCAATCATTCGATATGCAATCGATTAATGCCCAGATTGAAACAATGCATGCAAAAGCCAATAGGTAAAGACTAACATTATGTCACAAATTTGAATGCATTGCTCAATTTAAGATGAAAAGCCCACACTCAAGATATTCAAGCATCAAAAACACTTTCGCCGAATGCCATAGATGTAATTCGCCTCGACTCTAAGCTTCACCAGATATCGCTCATATTTCCCACAGAACCTAGGCAAATTCACTCATCAAGCATATGCGAAAGAAGTTATGCACAAGAAATTCAAATTATAATCGCATATGAATATGTCATTGAAAGAACGCTTGATTTGTATGCAAAGATCTCATGAAAAGAATCAAACATTATGAGCAAGATAACACACACACACTTCTACTTTCATAGCAAAGATAACCAGCAGATCAATTAGACTTTTCATTAGGTTGTAATGGGGCTTGGGTAAAGGTTAGAAAGGAACGGGATGTAGGAGTTCAAAAACCTAGAATCATTCAGTGAGAGCCTTCAGTTACCTTACGGCTTGGCGCAAGCTCTTAGGTCTTCATTGACTTCCTTTGTTAGTGGAATAATGCCACTTACCATTCATTGATGTCCCCTTAATTCACCATTCTCTTTTGCCCACTCCTTCGAGAGTAGATACAACACTTAAATCCTTTGACATGTTGTGTTTCTTAGATTCTTTTCTCTGGCACACGCAACTCACCATTCATTTTGGTGGCAAATATATATATATATATATATATATATATATATATATATATATATATATATATACATATTTAGACTAAAGGCTACAAAATATACAACCTTGCCTCTTTCATTTGGATTGAATGCAGCTCATTCTTCATTTGACTCATATCAATTTCACACAAATTCTTATGCGAACTCTTCAGCTTCCTTCACAATCTCAAAGCATGATCCCAAGTTAACAGGTATGGCTATAATATGGCTTACATGGGTTACAGTAAATGTGGTAAAGAAAGAAAAGGCAATCAGTGTTTGGCTTCAAACAGGGCTATGGAGCACACACAAAAGGGTAGGAAATATTACAGGCCTTTTAAGTAGTTCATGCACACATAGTCTAAAATCACTTCCACTGATTCGACTTACTCAAGATCAAAGATAACATGTAAAATCTTTTTATGATGAATGCTCTATAATGCTCAATGTTCAACCTATAGAGATAGAGATCAAATCTAATGCTAAGAACCTACTGAGTGTTTAAAGAATAGAAACAAAATAATCCCTCATATATGTCATTTATGTACGCACTTTGGCTTAGTGAACTCACAGGGTAGTCTCCACTATTAATCATGGCAATCCAACTATGCATCCTATCCACTATCACATCAAGAGCATGTCATAAGTTATGAAAAATGCAATGCAATACTCTAAGCGGCAAGATGTTAGTTTAAACCCAGTGATTTAAGCATATCATTTCAAAGTCATATACCAAAACATCTCATCAAAGTTAATACAGGAACGACAGACTCAAAACAACGACACACCCCAAAACCTAAACTCGACATTGTCCCCAATGTTGACAATCGAGAACAGACAGACAAAGAAAAATAAAAGCAAATAAAAGTGCAAAAAGAAAATCCATAGCCTGCTAATCTCCTCCCTCCGCATCTGAAAGCTGTAAGATCTCGGTCCCCTGGTCGGAGTCTATCTGGTCATCCTGCATCAGCTCCTCGTCATCAAAGTTCAAGATCGGGGTCCGCTGGTCAAAGGTCTGCAGCTCAAATCCCGATCCGCCAGCTGCAAAAGGATCTTGGTCAGGAATAGGGGTCTGAGACGGTGCTCCACTCCCACTAGCCACAGAAAACCGGCTAGTCATCATCCCGCGCAACTCCTCTATGCTCGTCTCGACAGTGTCAAAACGAGCATCCATCCGTCCCTCTAACTGCCCGAAACGCAAATCCATGTGAGTCTGCATAGCCTGCAAAAGAGTGGTAAATGGATCACCTCCTGGCTAAGCTCCGCCTATCTGAGCGGCATCTGGCGCCCCTTGAGGCTGGTCCTGTAAAAGTGCTGCTGCCTCAGCCTCTCGCTCCTCCCGGCGACGTCTTCTCTCCCCATAATTTCCAATAGGAGGAAGGCCCCTAAGGACTAACTGCTGGCTCCAGTTCGTCGAGTTCATCATACTCGGGTCATGATTCTCTAACCCTGCACTCACATCAATGCCTGCCTGTCTACAGAAAGCAGTGATCAAACACGGAAAAACCATGGATTGGTCATCGTGCGCACTAGCGTCATGAATGGCATTGAAAATCACCCGTCCTATATTGATAGGGCCACCTGTCCGTAGACGGAGCAACACACGGGCCTGGTCATAAAAGATCTCTGTACGGTGCTGGGATGGCATCAGTGAGTATGTCAGGAAAAGGTTCCAAAAGGCAACATCGGCATGCGTGTCGCGCTGGTATAGCTTCACTAATGTACCCCATTCCTCCTGTCCATCCATCCTAAGGCCTGCAGCCACTCTCCCTCTGTAAGGGTCAAGATCTGCAATATATTCTATTCCTCGACCATGACTGATAGCCACTTCCGGAGCGTCAAAGTACTGATTAATTGCCTCCGGAGTTATAAGAACCTCAACACCCTGCACTAAAACTGGGTCTCCAACAAACAGTCTCTCTGGTACAGCACTAGCATAATATTCTGCCACAATCCCCCTGTTCGGCCTTGGTGGGCGTGCAACATATCCACCCCATCTGCGGTCTGCAACCATCTGTGGAACAGGTGTCTATACCAAACTCTCAACATCAATACCCCTCTCAATAATCCAAGGTCTCCTAAGGAAGTCGCTGAAACGATTCCTAAAGTCCTTGTTCTGCGCTTGCTTTGGCAATGCCTTCTGTTTCCCCTTATCGGACGTACTGACCCGAGGACGCTTCCCATGAGCAGTCCTTGCCATCTGCAGATAACATAAGCCAAAATAACACAACAAGTTTCTACCAAAAATTCGGCAGCATTCCGTTTCAAATTTCGTCTCCAAATATACACAAAAGTGCCAATTAAGTCCAATAATCACAAGCAAATCCATCTAAATACAACCTATCATTCAAATCAATTCAATCATGGCAACATTATTCAAGCAAAAACATTCAAACTCTCCTAAGAACAAAGAATTTCGGAATTCCCTAAATACCAAGTGAAAACACAAACCAATAACTTAATCATGCTAAATATCTCAATTTGAACAAAGCCCATTGGTCATTAAAACTCAGAATCCGAATTTGAGCACTAAAAACTCTCAATCTCTTCATACCACATTGTAGAACCAAACTTCATAAGTTAATGCCATTGAAGCAAAATAGAAGAGAGAGGAGAAGACATACCTTGTAGTCTAATTAGGAGAGGCGGAACCTTGGAGAGCAATTTAGAAGAGAAGAAAAGAAAGTGGAGGGAAAAGAGAACAAGAGAAAACGCAGCAGCTGTGGGTCAAGTGAGACCCACTAGGCTGCTCGTCAGTTATAAATAGTAGGGCAAATTTTGCACCTACCGCTGATGAGGCACGCTGCATGTGCAGCGGTCCGTCCAGCGGTAAGGTGTAATGTTGCTTACCTGGAGAGTCCAAACGCACCGTTTATTTAATGGATCGCTGGTCGTACCGCTTGCCAGGTACATGCAACATCAGCGGCACCTTCAGCGAGCCAGACCAGTGTTGTCAACATTCCAGGACCGTGGCTCGTGCATCCGCCTCTTGAGCGGTCTAGGCAGCGAGCCATTCCAGTGAGAGTCAGGTCTTCATTAACCGCGGCCCATGCACTGTCCTCTTGAGCGGTCTAGGCAGCGAGCCATTCCAGTGTTGCAAAGTTGAGTGTACCGCGGCTCAGGTATAGGCACCATGAGCGGCACCTTCAGCGGTAATTCCCAATTGTGTGCAGTTCTAACCTGGTTTGATCAAGGCAAACAAACACACACGTGAAACATATCTGCTCACAGCCCAACATAACTAGAAATTCCGACTCACCCTAATTACTGACTCAAATTAATCTAAATAAAATAACGAAATGAAAAAAAGTTACCTAGGTGGGTTGCCTCCCACCAAGCGCTGTATTTAGCGTCTAGGCAAGACGTGTGAGAGCGTTACGGCTCTATAAGCACGGAATCCTCCAATCGAATGACAGTTCCGAAATCCGTAATGTAAGGCTTTACCCTATGCCCATTTACCTTAAACTTGTTGCCATTCGTCTCGTTTTGCACTTCTACAGCTCCGTGGGGAAAAACTTGTGTAACCCTGAATGGTCCAAACCATCTGGACCTCAACTTACCGGGAAACAGCTTCAGCCGGGAGTTGAACACCAGCACCTGCATACCGGGACGAAGGTCTTTATGCACTATCATCTTGTCATGTATCAACTTAGTCTTTTCCTTGTACAGTTTTGCACTCTCATACGCCTCTAAGCGAAATTCGTCGAGTTCACACAGCTGAAGTTTCCTCTCCTCACCGGCCTTGTCATAATCAAAGTTCAACTTTCTGACTGCCCATAAGGCTCTATGCTCTAGTTCTACTGGAAGGTGACACGCTTTCCCAAAGACCAACCTATATGGACTCATCCCAATAGGCGTTTTGAAAGCTGTCCTGTAAGCCCACAATGCATCATCTAACTTCAAAGCCCAATCCTTTCGAGTGGAATTAACAGTCTTCTCTAGGATACACTTTATTTGTCTGTTGCTGACCTCAACCTGTCCTGAAGTCTGTGGGTGGTATGGTGTAGCAACCTTATGCCTTACACCATATTTCTTCAAAAGTGCAGCAAAGGATCTGTTGCAAAAATGCGTACCTCCATCGCTAATGATGGCTCTAGGGGTCCCGAATCTTGCAAATATCGTCTCCCTCACAAATTTCACCACAGTTTGACCGTCATTATTCCTTGTGGCCTTTGCTTCTACCCATTTTGACACATAATCAACCGCTACCAAGATGTAACTATTACCACACGATGGTGGGAATGGTCCCATGAAATCTATGCCCCAGACATCAAAAAGCTCTATTATCAAATCTCCAGATAAGGGCATCTCATTTCGCTTACTTATACTCCCTGTACGTTGACATCTGTCGCATGCCAAACAAAACCGGACTGCATCTTTGTGTAACGATTCCCAGAAAAATCCAGATTGCAACACTTTCAACGCTGTCTTTCTTGCACCAAAATGTCCTCCACAGTGTAGATCGTGACAAAATTTCAGAACGTCTTTCTGCTCTGACTCCGGAACACATCTTCTTATCACAGAATCGGGACCATGAGTGTACAAATAAGGATCATCCCAAAAGTATTTTTTCGCTTTTGTAATGAACCTTTTTCTCCCTTGTGAGTTCAATTCCTCTGGTACTACCCCACTTACCAAATAGTTAACCAGATCAGCATACCATGGCTCACTATCGTTCACAGCCAACAGTTGTTCATCCGGAAACTTCTCATGCAATGGCAATTTGTCTACCTCATCCGGATTTGCCTGTACTAACCTGCTTAGATGATCAGCAACCACGTTCTCACTACCTTTCTTGTCTCGTATCTCCAAGTCAAATTCTTGTAGTAGGAGGATCCACCGAATCAATCTAGGTTTGGCATCCTTTTTCTGAAGAAGAAAACGAAGGGCTGCATGGTCTGAATATACAATGACTTTGGCGCCCACCAAGTACGTCCGAAATTTCTCCAATGCAAAAACTACTGCTAGAAGCTCCTTCTCAGTTGTTGAGTAATTTAACTGGGCGTCATTTAAGGTTCGAGAAGCATAGTATATCGCGTGCGGAACCTTATCTACCCGCTGCCCCAAAACTGCTCCAATGGCATAATCTGAAGCGTCACACATTAATTCAAAGGGCAATTCCCAATTGGGGGAAATTATCACTGGCGCGGTGGTTAATGCACTCTTCAAAGTGTTAAAAGCTACCATGCACTCCTCACTGACCTCAAAATCAATTTCTTTCTGTAGGAGCAAACACAAGGGCCTCGTTATCTTCGAAAAGTCCTTTATGAATCGTCTGTAAAAACCTGCGTGCCCAAGAAACGACCTCACATCCTTCACGGATTTTGGAGGCTGTAAACTACTGATCACCTCCACCTTAGCTTTGTCCACTTCAATTCCTCTTCTTGAAATCACATGTCCGAGAACTATCCCTTGTTGTACCATGAAGTGGCACTTTTCCCAGTTCAACACCAAGTTGTTCTCTTCGCATCTCTTAAGGACCAAGGTAAGGTTGTGCAAACACAAATCAAATGAATCCCCAAACACCGAGAAGTCATCCATGAATACCTCAATGATTTCTTCCAACATATCTGAAAATATTGACATCATACACCTCTGAAAAGTACCCGGAGCATTGCAGAGACCAAACGGCATTCTTCTATATGCAAACGTCCCAAATGGACAAGTGAAAGTAGTTTTTTCTTGATCATCCGGTGCGATAGCTATCTGATTGTAACCTGAGTACCCGTCGAGGAAACAATAATGACTATGCCCTGCTAATCGCTCAAGCATCTGATCTATGAAAGGAAGAGGAAAATGGTCTTTTCTGGTAGCAGTGTTCAGCTTCCTGTAGTCGATACACACCCTCCACCCTGTCTGAAGCCTCTGTGGAACCAACTCATTCTGCTCATTGCGAACCACGGTAATACCTGATTTCTTAGGAACCACGTGAATCGGACTGACCCATTTACTGTCTGATATGGGATAAATTATCCCCACTTGTAGAAGTTTCAGGACCTCTTTCTTCACTACCTCTTTCATTATCGGATTTAATCTCCTCTGAGCCTCTCTTGACGGTCTAGACTCTTCTTCGAGAAATATCTTGTGCATGCAAATTGTTGGACTGATTCCCTTGATATCTTCAATTGACCATCCTATAGCTGACTTGTGTTTCTGTAGAACCCCAATGAGCCTTTCTTCCTCATTACTCTGCAATTCTGAAGCAACAATTACCGGGTATGTCTCATTCGCACCTAGATACACATACTTCAGAGTTGTTGGTAACTCCTTGAGTTCCAACTTTGGTGGTGGATCATTGGCAAAACTGACAGTTGAAATTTGGAAGTCTTCAACTTCTTCTTCAGCTAGTTCAGAACTATCTTCAGTCTTGTCGTCTTGATCGTCCCAATCCCAATCCGCCAAATCCTCATCCTTGAATATTCCATCAATCCCAGGGTCTAAAACCTCGATGAATGAACAATCATCAGCTCCGGCAGGGTATGATGATGCTTCAAACAGTTTGAACTCCACTGTTTCATCTAACACTGTCATTGAAAGTTTTCCATTCTGCACATCAATAAATGTCTTTGCTGTGGCCATGAACGGTCTACCCAGAAGAACAGGTCTCATGTTAGTCTCTTTACTTACGTCCTCCATGTCTAATACCACGAAATCCGCTGGAATAATAAGCTTTCCAACTTGGACCAGTACATCTTCAACATTCCCTCTCGGATATCTTACTGAACCATCTGCTAACAGAAGTGACATTGTGGTAGGCTTCAACTCATTCAAACCTAACTGCTTGTAAATAGAATAAGGCATCAAATTAATACTGGCACCTAAATCTAGCATTGCTCTTTCAAGTTGGGTACCTCCTACTGTGATATTGATGCAGAAACTGCCCGGATCTTTCAGTTTGGGAGGAAGTTCCTTTTGCAAAACTGCACTAGCATTGCCTGCTATATATTCCTGATGATTCGGTCCAAACTTCTGCCTGTTGGTGTGAAGGCTCTTGAAAAATTTCGCATATGCGGGCATCTTTTCTATCATCTCAAGAAGAGGTAAGTTCACATGTACCTTGGACAGAACATCAAAAATCTCTTTGAATGCCTTACTTAGCTTGTCCCTTTTAAGTCTCCTAGGAAAAGGAATTGGTGGAACATATGGAGGGGGTGGAATATAAGGGTCTGACGATTTGTGTAAACCCGAGGTCTTCTTTGGTGGTGGATCTACCACTACTTCTCCTTCTTCTCTATCCTCCTTCGCACTCACCTCTTTTGATCCCCTAGTGTCCTCTTTCTTTTGCCCTCTAACAACTTCAGTGTCTAACACTCGCCCACTTCTCAACACAGTCAATGCCTTGGCTTGTTCTGATTGACTAGGGAACCTTCCTGGTTCATTCTTGCGAACTGCGTCGACTATTTGTCCCATCTGTGTTTTCAAATTTTTAATGGATGACTCAACATTGTTAATTCTCTGATTTGTATCACGTGAGAAGCGCTCTGTATTCTCAGCAAGGGATGTCACAATATCTTCCAAGGATCTCTTCTTCGGCTGATAGGTGGTACTGTCTCTATTTGCAGCATTGTTCCATTGTTGAGGTTGACTATTGGAACCTTGCCCTTGGTAATTGCCTCTGTTGTACCCTCCTTGAGTTGTTCCCTGAGTATTCGGTTGAATGAGCTGATGACTATTAAGAGCAGTGTTGGGGTCAGAATAAGATAAATTTGAGTGGTTACGCCATCCAAGATTGTAGGTGTTCGAGTAAGGATCGTTTCTCCCTCTTTGGTAATTGAAAGCTTGAACCTCCTCTGTCTCAAATGGTATCCCGTCTCCATCTTGCACTGAGTTCACCCCTCCTTGCTGTTGATCCCTATTCGAGTTCTGGGCCATCATAGCTTGTATTTGCTTAGCTAGATTCGCCATCTGAATTTCCACCCCAGTTGTCTGGTTGACTTCATACTTTCCTCCCTTTCTGACAGTTGAACTTCTATGCTGGGAGTTTAGAGCCAAAGTTTCATAGATCTCAGCAATCTCTAAAGCAGATTTCCTGGTAATGATACCCCCACAAGCGTTGTCAACAATGTTTTGTGTGAAAGGTGTCAATCCATCATAAAAAGTGCGGACTTTGTACTCCTCTGTCACCATGTGAGGGGGAATTTGATCTAACAGCTCCTTATATCGCAACCATGCTTCATGGAACGACTCACCATCTTCTTCACTGAAACTAGCTATCTTGATCCGGACTTCTTTTGCTTTTGAAGCAGGGAAAAATCTGTTGAAGAATGCAGTGCACACGTCAACCCATGATCTCAAAGATCCTGCCCTTACTGAATTGTACCACTTGATGCCCTTGTCCTTCAAACAATACCAAAAACACCTCATCCTTAACTGCTCTTCTGTCAATCGGCCCATCGGGAAATTCCCTACGGTAGCTTGATAGTTCTTCATAAACTGGAGGCAGTCTTCTGTTGCCAAGCCGTGAAAAGATGGCAGCATATTTAAATGGCTACTCCTCAACTCATAACTCCTGGCTACGGCATCTAACACAACTGGCTGAGGTTGGTCTCCCAGCATAGGCTGTCCAGACTCTATCATTATTCTGATACCATCTTCTAGTACACGTCTTGGAGAACCCGGTAGATTGTCTCGAACTTCCTGTCTATTTTGAACACCTTGTTCATCATGAACCTCTCTTTCAGCTCGAATAACCCAGTCACGTTGCTCACCGTGATCACCCATGTCCTCACCAAAAGGATCTAACTCTTCGAACTGTCTAGCAACCCGGCCTACTCGGTCAATCTCGTCGTTAGCAGGGATCAGAATACCTCCAAGCGAACGACGTCCGTTCATACACCTGTAAAACCTGAAACACCAAAAACACAACTACCACGAGATAAAAAGAAACAAAAGAAAAAACTAAAACTAAAAATAAAATCTAATGACACACACTACCTAACTTAAACTAACTAGATTCAACTAATAAAATCTATACCAATCCCCGGCAGCGGCGCCAAAATTGATGCAGTAAAATCTGTGTTCAATTTACTAAGAAAGTTCGTTCACTGGGATCGGCGATTCTATCGGTCAAAACCAATTAATCTAGCAAGGATTTAATCTAAGTGCGGAAAACTAAATTGCATAATGCTTTGCTTTGGAAGTTTGTTTAATTCTAAAATTTACCTAAATTATGACTACTTGAACTAAAGACTAAAATTAAATCAAATCAAATATCACACAAAGAATGAATGTATGGAGAGAAATACTAGGAAATCGATGCACCTTTCTTAGACACTCAATGCTCTCAATCAGTCTCAATAAACACCTCAATAGAGTTTAGGGCTTGTTTTGATAATAAACAATTAAGAACGAATCTCCTTCCCACCACTCGCACAAAGGCCATGTGTCAAGTGATGGTAACGAAATCCTTTAGAACAAAACTCTAAGCCAAATCAATGCAACAAGGCCATGCAAACATTAACTTTCAAATCTATTAAGCTTACGATTGTGATTTAAATGGAAAAGGCCATTCACATCTAAACCCTAATCTCATGGGATAAACTAAATCACAAATCCATATCAATTGAGGCCACAAAATAATATGAATAAGTAAAGTAGAACAATTAATTCAATAGACAAGACTAAAACTCAATTGATTAACAAAAGATAGACTAATTGATTACATAGAGTTATCCAAAATTGGTTACATCAATCCCCTAGTTAAAGGTTTAGTTACACATCAATGGAGAGAATAAAAACATAGAAGAGATGAAGATAAAACCCATGATGGCGAGATGCTTCTGTCTTGAAATCCCCGTCGTCTTCTTGTTTTTAGTAATCTTCTAATGATGGCATGAATATGAAAGAATGAAAGAATGGTGTTATGAATCTTGATCTGATTGTCTGATAAGGTCGGTCCCTTCTTTTTGCTTTTTCCTTCTTTCTTTTTATAGGTCTTCAGCAGCTTTGAGGAAACGCGGAGACGGTCCAACGCTTGACGTGCCGCTGGGTGGGCACGTGCATGGGCAGCGGAAAATCCAAGACAAACACGCTGGAATGGCTCGCTTGAGGGGTCGCTTGGGAGGCATTTGCCTCTTGGGCGGCATGGGCCGCGGTAAATCACCCTTCTCGACCGCCTGGAGTGCCGCCGATGGTGCATGTGCCTGTTGAGCGGCATGGGCTGCGGAAATTGAGGATTTTGGCCTTTCCTTCAACGTTTGACTCCATCATTTCCAAAATAAGATTATATCAACGCCTCTATGGAAAGAGACCTGCAACGACTTAACAAACACATCAACCCACCAAAAAAGACCCAAGAAACAAGCATAAACATAGGCAAAATGGGCAAAATATAAGCATAGAATTAGACTGATTACATTAGCATATGCTAGGTGATCCTAGATGATGCTTAGATGAAGATTTATGCATGTGGGAGTGGGTTTAGAGAGATAAAGATATGATCTTTAAGCTTTCTCTCTCAAGTCTCTCTAAATATCTCTCTAGGGTTCTTATGATCAAAGACTTGTGTTCTGAACCAGAGATAAGGATGTATTTATAGAGACCAAAAACAGGGCAGGTGAAAATACAATTTTGCCCCTGAAATCGCACGATCGGCGGTTTCATTCGGCGGCCAGGCCGCCGAATTGAACAGCCGAATGGCTCCCGAGAGGAACAGGGGAACTTCGGCGACTTCGTTCGGCGGTTTCTAAACCGCCGATCCCAACCGCCGTTTTGGACCCGAGAGATATATTTCAATCAGGTCTCATTTGGCGGTTTCGAACGGCAGCCAGGCCACCGAACGTAACCGCCATTTCACCAAAAATGGTGAAACCAAGGAGAAGCCAAAGGCATCTCCACCGGCGATCATCGCGCAAAACAAAGCACATCAACGTGCATGCGCGGACGTTTCCGAACATCTTTAGGGAAACGAATTACACCACACTAAAAGCTAACATTCATGAAGTGCAAGTGTGGGTATTGAATGCATCCTAATGCCTATCATGTCATGGCATTTCATAAAACAAGATGCAATCAATTTAATGCAAGAAGAGACATTGAATAAACAATAAAGCACAATGCACACAAAATATAAACACAACATTCAAGAATAAGAGTTATGCATGTTGTGTGTGTGTGCAACTATATCTCTTCAAGCCAAAGTAAGCACAAGATATACCTTTGGTGCTTGTCCTCTTGAGGTCTTGGAAAGGGTCTTGATCTTCAACAAATCACCTAGACTACCCTTACAACCAAACCCCAACATGTGGTTTGCCCACGAAATAAGCCAATCAATAAAAAGGAATCCTTACAATGACATTGGCTAATAGCCTAATAGTCAAGCCCGATGAAACTGAGATGTTGGATGGTTTCATGGATAAATATTTCTGACCATCAATTGACGGTTCTGTGTCGGAACATTGGCCGGGTAAGTTGCTTGGTTCACACACAAAATTTTCTAAGACCAATAAAAATACTATCATTTAATTGAATTGACCAAAATTATATTTTCATATTTCTAATACATGGCAAATGTATAATAATAATAATAATAATAATAATAATAATAATAATATATTTATTTACATTGATTTTTAAATAGATTCAAATGATATTAAATTCAATATTAAATCTTATTTTAAAAAAATCAATTGTATTTTATTTAATTTTATTTTTGACAAAATTTTAATCCATAAAATATCTCAAATAATTTTTTTAACATAGCCTGTGCGTCGCACGAGCTGCACACTAGTATATATAATAATAGACTTTCATAACACCACATGTCGCTTTGAGGAAACTTTAGTATTCAATTCTATACATTAATTAATTATTCATATTAAAATTGTTATTAATTCGATATCTATATAATATACTAAAATTGTGAGATGGTTTGGCAATTATATATATATATATGTCGCTGTGAGGGAGCTTTAGTCTTCAATTCTATACATTTAATTAATTATTCATATTAAAATTGTTATTAATTCGATATCAATATAAGAGCATCTCCAATAGTATAAGCAAATTTAGATTCTCAAAAGTTGTCACCTCATCATTTGAGGATTGTTTTTAAGGATTGCTAAATTTGATGATTGTATAGTCCACAATGGTACACTTGTAATGGTATATTATTATTTTTTTTTCTAAAAAATAAAAAAAATTATAAAAGACAAGAAAAGGTATATAATATGCGTATTGATCCATTCGTAATGAAGAGACGAATTTTACCTAGTTGAAATTTTTGGGGTCAAAACAATGATGAGATACATAGGTGATCAGAGAAAAAAAGAAAAGAAAAAAAAGACACAGAAGAGAGAGAAAGAATAAAGTTACAGCAGTTTTTTTGGGTTAAGTTTGTATTTGATGATTGAAAGTCAATCTTCAAATTTGATTATTGAAGAGACAATTTAGTGACTCTGTTGGATAAATAATCAAATTTTGATTACTCTTCTACTTTTGAGGATACCATTGGAGATGCTCTAATATACTAAAATTGTGAGATGGTTTGGCAATTAATTAATCGATTGATTTGGCTTTTTTTTTTCTTTTTTTTTTTAATAATTGTAGCATTTAATTCACCCTTGTTGGACCTATAAAAAAAAAAAAAAATTAACTCTCTTTGTCCATTAATTCTTCTTAATTTCTTATCTCTTATCTCTATAGACTCTTCCCTTCCCTATAATGATAACAGAAAATCTATATTAATTCATTCATTTACAAAAATGCATGCATGACTCTTGGGATGTAAAATTTTGGTTGTTTCATACCATATTTAATTTAAATTTATATTAATTCATTTAATGTGCAATGATGAATGAATGGCTCTTGGCTATTAGGATGTAAAACGTTGTTGTTTCATGCCATATTTAAATGTAAACTTTGTGATCATCTATTAATGCTCACAACAGCCATTTTTATTTTCAAGTAAGTCATATATGTTTGCTATTGTGGCTCTTTTAGCAATTTTTTATTTTTATTTTTAAATTTCACCATTTTTCTCTCGATTTCTCTGTGCTCTTTTTATTGTATAGGATTTGAATCCATGGAGCTTCAAGTTCAGCAAAATCTCTACTTCCTTCAAGGTACTGCTCTTCTTTTTCCCTGTTTTTGTTTCCAAGTGTTTTTCCAAATGCTATTTTCGTTTTGTTTTATAAAATAGTTCAAAAGTTCTTTCGGTAATCGTTTATAAAAGCATTTCATGAATTAATTTCTGCTTTTTTGACTTAAATGTGAAAAAAAAACTTTAAAATGATTTCAGTGTTTTCCACTTTCATGTATTTATTTAAGCCTAGCACAAAAAAAATGAAGCTCTCATATGCTCATCATCAACACAGTCTTAACAAGCATAATCAAACCCACAACTTTAAGATAATCAAACCAATATTACTATCTAATTAAATGTTAAAGACTTAAAGCAAACTATAACCTTTAGAAAAAAAATCATAGAATGTGGAAAGTGAAGAATAAAGATTAAAACAAGATGAAGGGATGTGAAGAGTGCGGGCAGATGCGGTGGAGAAGATGATGAGAGCAAGTTATGGTAGACATTAAAGTAAATAGCTGGGAGAAGATAGAGGGAGGCGGCAGTAGACCGGACAAGGTTGGTTCGAACAGTGGAACCGGAACTGAAAAAATGGGAACTGGAATTGAATTTTCGGTTTTGATTCAGGAACCGAAACCTGAACTAAGGGAGGCCGGTTCCGGTTCTAAGGTTTAAGGAACCGGGCGGTTCGAACCGGAATGGAACCGGCAGTCCTGATTTTGGTTCGAACCGATGGTTCGAGAGATTTTTTTTTCTTTTTTCTTTTGTTTGGGCTGACCGTTGGGCCCAACGGCTACCCTTTTTTTTTTTTTCTATAAACACCTCCGGATTTTGATTTTGATCCACCGGAACCAGAAGAGGAGGAATATCTGATACAGAAGCAGAGCAAATCTGATCTCTTCGTCAAACATATGAAGAAAGTTAGGATAGAAGATGGAAGCTATGTAGCAGCTTGCAATTACTGCACCAAAGTATATAAGTGGAGCAAATCCGGAGGATATGGCACTTATCGGAAGCATATTTTAACCAAACATCCAGAAGCAAAGACCAAATCGAGGTCATAATCACTATACTACTCCTAACCAACAATTATTTCGTTATACTGATGAACAAAATAGAGAAGAATTAGCTAGAATGGTAGCAGTAGAACACTTATCATTCAGTTTTGGTGAAAGGGTTGGTTTTATTAATCAATGTCAACGAGCATTAAACCCTACTGCATGCCGTGTTCCTAGAGCCATGCTCACATTTACACTTGAAAAGATTTAAGTACCCACTCGAGCGGCGGTGGACGAAGCAGAAGCGAAAGCGAAAGCGAAAATGTCGGCTTGAGTAACGCAAACATTGGTGAGAATCCAATGCCCCGAAAACCCAAGGGTTCCTTTGCAAGGTTCGTCCATAGAGGGTGAGTCAGGGCGTGCTAATAATTAAAGTAGCCTTTAGTTATTATGACTTTACAGTTTATTATTTTGAGTCAATTTCTATTTTCTATATAATATAAAAGGTTTGGAAATTTATGCCTCTTGTCTCTTCATTTGTATCTTCAAGCTCGGAGAAGTAAGAGATAAGAGGGCCCTATGGAGAGGCTAGAAATATATCTTCGTTCGACAGAATGAGAATGGATATTCAGTTGATCTTGATCCTTGTGGAGTGAAAAAGAAACTACACCGGATCTGCACAAACCTCCTGATAATATCCATAAATGACTTGTTTTTGGTAAGAGCTAGTCTCTGTTTGTGGTGACATAAGTCCCTCCCTACAACTCATGAATTAAGAATTCTCGTAGCAAAAAGGTCTATTCGACATAAATTAGGAGTTATGATTCAGCATATTATTCATTAAACACATGTATATCTTGATAAAATCTGTTTTAGTCGTTTCATTCGCGAGGAGCTAGATGAGAAGAAACTCTTATGTCCAGTTCTGTAGTAGAGATGGAATTGAAAAAGAACCATCAACTATAACCCAAAAAGAACAAGATTCCGTAAACAACATAGAGGAAGAATGAAAGGAATATCTTATCGAGGTAATCATATTTGTTTCGGTAGATATGCTCTTTAAGCACTTGAACTCGCTTGGATTACATCTAGACAAATCGAAGCAGCGTGCCGAGCAATGACACGAAAGTTAGAAAAATATTTTGAAAAATATAACGGTCGTGTTTCTGTATGTGCTGACATATGGAGTGACCATTGGCGATCACATTCATACTTGGGTGTCACTTGCCATTTTATGAATGATGCATAGAATATCCAGAAAAGAATTCTTGCATATAGAGTTTTTGATGGTGCACACGCTGCTCAGAATATTTTTAGACAGCTTAGAATTATTTTTTCAGAGTATAAAATTGAAAACAAAATTTTTGCAATTGGTTTTGATAATGCTTCTAACAACACTGCTGCTATTCCATCTTTAATTGATTTATACAAACCTTATCTTGGTGGTTCATTTTTTCATCAAAGATGTGCATGCCCTGTTTTAAATTTATGTGTTCAAAAATGATTAGAAACTCTTGAACATTTTATTCTACCTATTAAAAAAGCCTTAATGTTTTTATGAAAACATTATTCTACAATGAAAGCATGGTTGAGATATTGTAAACAAAATGGTAGACGTGTTCGTTAGATTTCCTCGTGATGTTCCAACACGTTGGAATTCTACTTATAAATTGCTTGCTCAAAGTTATGAGTATAGGGATTTATTAGTTTCTTTTATTCAATTTCATATTACTCATATTGAACTTTATCAAGCTCATTGGGATGCTTGTTACAACGTTTTTAATTTGTTAAAATTCTTTTATAATGCTACAAACAATTTATCTGGTATTTATTATCCTACAACTCATTTATTTATTATTGAGAGTCTTAATATTGCTGGTGCATTTGCTCATTGTGAATCCGACATAGCAATAGCGGAAGCCGTTAATGCTATGAAGGTAAAATGGTTTGATTATTATAGGGAGTTTTCAAATATTTATTTGATTGCTATGGTTTTTGATCCACGTTGTAAATTAGAACATTTGTGTTATTATCTAAATGGTTATTATGGCATCAAAGGTTTAAAAATTGAATATGATGTTAATGCGTGTTATGATAGAGTTAAGAAATTATTGTATGATTTATATGATGAATATGTTACGGTTTATGGATCCTCACTGAACTTAGATGTTACATGAACACAAACTGCATCTTAGCCCCCATTATCCTCCTCCGGATTTATGAATTTAGGGTATAGTATGTTATCAAAAAAAAAATCAAAAAACCTAGATGTTCTTCTTCATCAAGCTCTGACAAGTATTCCAAGCTTGAATCTTGTCTAAATGCTTCTTTTGAGTTTATAGAAGATACGCTAGGGAAAAAATTTGATATCTTACAATATTGGAAAGAGTACGCAAGGTACTATCCAATCATGGCTATGATAGCCAAAAATATTTTTTCAACACCAGTTTCTACAGTGGCGGTGGAACAAGAGTTCAGCATCGGGGGGAATATCCTGGATGAAAAGCGTTCGTGCTTGACTCCGAAAGCACTACAGATATAGGTTTGTATAGATGGCTGGATGAAGGCGCAATATAGACAACAAGAAATCGAGCAGAAACCAATGTACGATTTCTTCAAAGATGACGAACCTAAAACTAGAGCAGCGGAGCCGGAATAGCAGATGCGGTATTGCCGTATTGCGGTCATGCGGATCACGCCATCACGACAACAATTAGTTCACGTCATCACCAAACCTGCAATAAAAGGTAAAAGAACTACGTGGCCTTTGATTCCTCTAAACCCCACCCTCCTAAGAGGATACGTAGGCAACTTAATTATGGTAAAAATTAAGTGCAAGGCTAATAACCTTACATTTTTTTTTTAGTTTTATTTTAATTTAATTTTGTAATTTGTCATTTATTTATTTTATGTTAATTTCGAATTTCGGGTGACCCAATTCCCAAATAAATGAAATGTAATTTGTAATTTGTCATTTTGTTTAGTTTTATTTTAATTTAATTTTGTAATTTGTCATTTATTTATTTTATGTTAATTTCGAATTTCGGGTGACCCAATTCCCAAATAAATGAAATGTAATTTGTAATTTGTCATTTTTTTTAGTTTTATTTTAATTTAATTTTGTAATTTGTCATTTGTTTATTTTATTTTATTTTCGGGTGACCCAACCCAATGAATTTTATTTTATTTTGTAATTTGTCATTTATATATTTTATTTTATTTACAATTACAACTTACAACTCTAATTTATTTTTTTTATTAACAAAGGAAAAAAAAAAGGTTCAGAACCGTCGGTTCCATAGGAACTGGAACCAGAACCGGCCTATGACGGTTCCAATTCCGGTTCCACCAAACTTTGGAACCGGAACCTTGCCACCACTAGGTGGCAGAAAGGGAGAAAAATAATGAGATAAATTTAGGGTTTTAAACGTTGTGTGTTGCAAACTTGCAAGATGGCAACTGGCATGTCTATTTTTTTTTTCTTTTTTATCAGTGTGGCAATTCTATTGTAACACCATAGAGCACACCAATAATTTATTGCCATGTGAATAAAAATATAGCTTTAAATGTTTTTTTTTTTTTTTATAAAGCTGCCGTATGTACTTTTTTTTTTTTTTTTTAATAATTTTCATTTAATTTTAGAGGTCGATGGAAAAATATATAAGGAAGTTGAGATTGATTAAGATTCTCTAATATTTGTGACAATTAGGGTAGGTTTCTTAAAGATTATTTATTATTTTTATTTTTTTTCCTTTTGTCAGGAATTCTCAGTGTTCTAGTAAGCGCTAGACGCTAGTCGGTAGTCGGGCGGAGACCCAGCGCCTAGCGCCTAGGCCTATTAATCGAGGATTAATCGGAAAACACAATTACAAAGAAATTCCAATTAGAAATCCAAAGAAAATTCTTTCTAAATCCACAAATGCCAAATTACCAATCAAAATCCCCAAACACCCATCTAAATGCAATCACAAACCAATCCAAATCCAAACATAAAGTTCAGGGGCATTGGAGTAATATTAGTCAATTAGGGGTATAAGTGTAATTATTGAAGGAAGATTGAAGATATTGTGATTTTATAAGAGATCAGGGAGCGTTTCATAATTTGCCACCAAAATCAGAGCTCACCACATCAGTATGAAACGCTGCGTTTCAATTAAATGGGTGAGGCCCAAACTTTGGCCCAACTGACTCCCTGTGTAAACCCCAGCCCGTTGCTAAACGCACCCCACCTTCCTCAACTTCATCTTCAACCTCGCACCTGCCTCCATTGCCGACCAACCCTAGCTGGTCCAGTCATCGAAAATGGCGATCCTACACCTTATTCCAGCTGATTTCCGGTGCAGAAGAACGGCGGAGTCAACGGCTTTGACCCGCCTATCCCAATTACGCGGCCACGTGGCCGACTAAGCGCCCACCGCCCAAATGGTCCGATTTGCACCTTTTCAGTGCGTTTTCCAGCCGCCTAACTGTATTGGACCGATTAATCGGTCTAGGCGGCCGCAAACTAGAACACTGGGAATTCTTTCATTTTTGAGTAGAAGAACAACAGAGAGGACTTATTCAAACATAATTTGTTTTTCCAGTGGAGAGAACTTATTCATAGTTATATTGTTCTTCAATTCGTTGGTTGTAATTTTTTTTTTTTTTAATAAAGTTGTTGGAGATCAAAATCAATAAATGTATCGGGAAATCCTAGCTAAGTTGTCATCTCCTTAGCATCCTTATCATCTATCTCATCTCAACATATATAATATAATATAATATATATATATATATATATATATATATATATAAGAGGATTGCTGTATTCAGTTTTTTTTTATTAATTTGGATATTCATAGGAAGTTAATTTTCACATTTTTTTTCTTATATATTTTATTAATCGATGATTTCTTAATTGTCCAATAATTTCTTAAAATTTTTATGTAATATTTTCTTTAAATTAGTTTATGTATTTTTTTTTTAATTACCTTATATTAAACTGATTTTATTTTATTAATTTTAATTTATAATTTGCATGAGCTTTGACTTTTGATGAAGGATGAAAGAAAAATGATTTAAAGCCGAAAGATAAATTTATGAAATTTTTTTGTTCTCGACACAATAAAATATAGAACGAAAGATGAACTGAACTTAAATGTTTAATTTGTTTGATTATCAATTTTGATGTATCCTTAATATTTTTGTTCTACTTTCTTTCAATTTATATAAAATGTTATTGCTTACTTTTTTTTTTTTTTTTTCTAATCTATTTTAATATTGCTAATTTAGTTTCTGGCTAGGTGATGTGATGATTGCATCATATTATGATACCTTAGAAAATTAATAAAAATATTAAGTGGAATTAAATTAGTCAAATTTAATTTGTTGTAAACAATTTTCCTAATTAATTTAGGAAAGACATATATTTTTTTAAAGAACCGTTGTACGTATGAAGTTGGATCCTCTGTTGATCTGATTTTTTTCCTGATTTTTTTAAAGCATGTGATTGGTTGTTAAAATCAATCACATCTTAACCACAAATTCATTACAATGCTTATGTGCCATGAGATTAGGTGAGGTCAGGAAAAAGATCAGATCAATAGAGGATCCAAATTCTGTACCTACATGACTTTGACATATTTCAATGCATTAATCGCTTCATCTCCTTACAATCACCGTCAATTTTTTATAACATATTATATTCCTCTACTTAGGATAAGCATATCATAATTGTTAATTAATTATATGATAATAAATATAATATCTATTAATTAGCTATTAATTGTAATGATATATATATATACATACAGTCTTTCTATTATCAGTTCGAACTGACAAAAGATATATCAGTTCCTTGTATGTGGGTCATTGGATTTAAAAGATGCTTTGACAAGTGTATGCAGCCAAGTCAAAGTATTTAAATCCAATGGTCCACATGCAAGGAACTGATATATCTTTTGTCAGTTCGAACTGATAATAGAAAAATTGTATATATATATATATATATATATATATTAAGAAGATGAAAAGCCTCTTCTTCTCCCGACTCAAATGCTTTTTCTTTCATATATACAATAAATAACCTTCCACAATCTATATGATATTTATTAATTAACTATTAATTGTAATAATATATGATGTATTTTTTCTAAAGAGAAGGAGAGCCTCTCTTTCTCATAATTTCTTTTATGAAATAAATGACCATTTAATAATACATATTAAATCTATTAATTAAGGTTTTTTTTTTCTTTTTTTTTTTCTAAAGAGATGGAGAACATCTTATTCTCACGACTCAAATGTTATATATTTCTTTCATGCAATTCAACAAGAAGGAGACAACTAATTTATGATTAACTCTATATATGATAATATCTTTTATAATTTTCGATATACAGTAGAACCCCTCTAAATTAATATTCTTGGGACCTACCCCTGAGTATTAATTTAAAGAGGTTATTAATTTGAAGGGTTTAACATTTTAAAGTGTTATTTTGTCTTAAAAAAATGTGTAGAATTCGATTTTCTTGTTTAGGGAAGATTTCTTTTCGAGATTCCTTGTTCAGTCGGTTTTCTTCTTCAGGGGAAGTTCCTTTTTTTTAGGATTCCTAATTGCAATGGCACTGCCCATGGCAAATTGAAAGGTTTGCTTCTCTTTGACAATTGAACTGCCCATGTACCACTTATAGAGCTACCTAATCACATCTAACTCAGGAACATCACAGTGCACTATCTACCACCAAATTTGAAGAAGTGTATTACACTCCAACTGAAGAGGTTATTATCAATGATATTACAAGGCAGAATAATCATGATGTGGTTGAGATAGATAACAACGACGATAGTCATAAGGTATCTAAAATCTCTACAAGTAAGGTTAAGTTGTTGAAATGCTAAATTTAATTAAAACCGTTTGACTACAACAAGAAGGTGATGATAATATCTTATTGAGGACAATTCAAAAGATGAAGGATAAAGTCAAAAATATCAAACGTAGTGACCTAGTGCAAACCAGTATCTTGAAATACTTTTCTAGTTCTTGAATAATTTATAATATATTTTATACTTTTATGAAATTATTAATTTATGCGACAGTCGGGACCGAAATTTTACATTAGGTTTCAAAAAGAAATTATTAATTATTACGATAGAGAGGTTTATTAATTTTTTACACTGGCCCGAGTCGGGACCGAGATTTTTTATTAATTTAGAGAGGATATTAATTTATAGGAGATTAATTTACAGGGGTTCTACTGTATATTAATATCTTAATATCAAGATATATATGGTTAATTGGCACAAGGCGGTTTTGGCTCTGCTAGGGTTTGTTCTAGGGTTTCACGTCAGCTGCATGGTATCCTAGGTGGGGTTCTCTCGCTGTTGCCGGTGCCGGTGCCGTTGCCGGTCTCTTTCCGGCGTCCAGATCTCTCTTGGCTTGCTGGTTCTTGGTCCCTACTGTTGCTGCTGCTTTCTTTTTCTTGGTCTCTCTTCTCCGTGCATTACTTGGTGTGTTGTGGCCACTGTTTTCCAGCGGTGGTTTCTCGATTTTCCGGTGACTACTACGTTTGAGGTGGTTACTTGGATTCTGGTTACTACTCTCTACGTTGCTGGTTGCTACTGCATTTGCGTTATCTCGGTCTTCCAGCTGCTACTGTGATCGTTCTTGCGGTTGTTATTGGACTGATCGATCTTCTTATCCGCTTGCTGCTGCATGCTTCGATTTTGTTTACGTCTGGTTGCTGTGAGCTTCAATTTGCTTGTGTCTACTGCAAGCGTGTCCAATTTTGTGTGTTGCTGCGTGCTTCAATTGGATTGTGTATGCTACCAGGTGTTGTTGCGTCGGTGCAATTGCTTACGTCTGCTACAAGGTGCTGCTGCGTGCTTCAATTCAATTTGCTTGCCCCACTTGCGTTTCTATTGCTGCTCTTTCGTTAGCGATTTTTCATGTGTTTGTTTATTTTATTTTTGATCTTTTCTTTACTTCTATTCTTTCGGTTGCTTTGCTCGTGTTTCAGATGATGGTTTCTCCTTCCATGCCTGGTCTTATTGTGAATCCCATGGTCTTGGAAACTCCTTTGTGTTCCTCCTCGCCTACTTCTGTTCCTATTTGTGGTGAGGGGTTGGTTTCTAGTAGTGTGGGCTCAGGTTGGGAAATGTGTTGCCTTCTACTCCTGCTTTGTGTGATATTCCGGTTAGTGTTGGAGGTTCAATTTAGGACCCTGTTTTGAATTCTAATCTTGTTTCTATGGGTGGTAAGTCTTATGCGGATCTTTTGAAGTCTCCTCAAGATTTTTGATGACTCGCTCTTTGTGTCATTACCAAATTGCGAATTATCAAAAGATGTTTATAAATAAATTCTTACGCAATATACTTTAAGTTTTGAAAACTAGTAAATCGATAAGCTTAAGATTCGTTCCATAGGGATTAGGTTAGATTAATCGATTTGCTATCTAATCTAAGTTAGTCTAACTAGTGTGCAGTAAAGTAAATCATGTTAAGTTGGATAGTGTGTGGTTTGAGAAACCACCAAACAATGCATGTATATTGAATGTACAAAAATGTAAAGAGAAAATGAATAGAGATAGGAATCCAATACAAACAACCTAGATAAGAAAATGGATTAAACAATTAATAAGAATTCTAGGGAGATGATATAGTAGCTATAGACTATTGAGCAATTCATATATGGCTTCATTAATATGCAATCTACACAATCAAGGATCGATCTTATTCGGAAGTGTTGTTTAGGCCGTCACTACGAACCATAAATAACTTCCCACCAAAATGTCTAACTGATTAAGGAAAGGTGGTCAAGGTGGGATTGGTTAATGACGATCAAATGGTCTAGGCAATCGGGGTGATATCCCCACCAACAACCTAACCTATTCACTATGTGCTACAATCAATCAAGTGTGTCAATAACTCAATCAATTTTATCATAAATAAATCCTACAATATATTGTAATCAACAAGTGTGTCAATAACTCATTTAATCACATAAGTGCAAGATCTAATTAAAAAGTAAATAGAACTATAATTATGCAAACATAATATTCAAAGCTTTAATAAATACTCAATGCCCCAAAGTCTCTCAAATCATCCACCTAAAATGAGGGTTTAATTACACATAATAACAAACAAGAAAAGGAAGTAAAATGTAGAGAAATCACCCTTGGGTCTCTCTTGTAAGTTTAATCCTTCCTTGAGCTTCCTTGCTTGAATCTTGTGTAAAGATTGGGTGATGATGATATGTCTAGATAGGTGGAGTCAAATGGAAAGTGACAAAGGAATTGGGTGGAGAAGATGGAAAGAGATGAGTGATTTAGGTGGAGTAATCTAAGTGTTTATTGGAGAGGAGAAATTGTGAGATTAGGAATGGTGGAAGAAAGGAGGTTTCTTGATTGTCAAGAGTTGTCCAAAAGGGGAAAATAGTGATGTAATTATAGGGTTTTAAAATTAGGTCACAGATGGTCAATTACCAAAACACCCTGGACTTGTCAAATTGCCATTTCGTAATTTTCCCCACCAATCATATTTTGACAGAGATGGCTTCACGGTTTGGTTCATGGCAACGTATTTGGTGACTTTGGGCCAACATCAACTAGAGCTAAAAACAACTCCCTGTCAATGTGGCGACATCGAAATGCAAACCGCGACGTTGATTTTCGCGGTATGGTCGCGATTTGGAAAGAGGGCGACACTAGGGGTGATGGAGGCGTGATTGGAAGATTGGATTCCGGTGGTTTTGGGGAGCCAAGAAGTTGATGATCGAGTTCACGTCAAGCTTGCCGTTAGTTTGGCACCGGTATCAGCTAGAGATAGGCCGAAAAAAAAGGCAACTTCAGGCAGCGGCTGCTTAAGGTTTGGCTGCCATGGCTGTTCGCGAGGTTAAAGGAAGAAGATGAAGATTTGAAGAAGACGGGGTGCGTTTAGCAGTCTTATAGGGTGTAGTTGGGCTTAGAGATGGTGAGCTCACCACACATGATTATTTGGGCTTATTACCTTTAGTTGTGGGCTGATGAAATTGGGCTTTTGATTTGTGCCCAGCGTTAAAAAGCACCGTTTAAATAAATGAGATGGCAAGTGCTGCTTGGTGAATTACGTTTCGGTCCCTAAACTCTTCTAAAATCACAGTAAACTCAATCCTCCTTCAATAATTACAGTTTCACCCCTAATTGACCAATATTACTCCAATGCCCCTGAACTTTATAAATACCTAAAAACACTTAATTCACACCATTAAATCATGGGATATTGCCCGAGAATAAAGTAAAAATAGAAGAAAATGAGAGCCAAAATCATACCAATTTTGGTTCGATCGATTTTATTCAGCCTTTCCCTATGACTGTTGCGCCTCTGAAAAAGGGAGGTTATATGTCTTTTCGGGTTGATCTAGTGGTCTATCAATCCAGACTTGATTTATGCAAGAATGCTCTCATCGGGCTTGTGGTTCTTTCTAGTGGTGAGCGTCCTTGGAAACTTGCTGACCTTAAGGCTAAGCTTAGTACGATTTAGATGATTTTTGCTGATTAGAGACTTATATCTTTAGGGAAAGGTTATTTCCATATTATTTGAAGTCTCATAAAGACAAGAACCATGTTTGGGGTTTGGGCTCTGTTCATCTGAAGCTAGGGGTTCTCCACCTTCAGCCTTGGGTTTCCAGATTTTAACCCCTCTTTGTAGAAGTTCACTAATGCGCAGGTTTGGGTTAGGTTTTATGACCTGTCTTGGGAATACTAGCATCCAAAGATCATTCATGATTTAGCTAGATATATTGGAGTTCCGTTGAGAATTGATAAAGCTACTATTTATGGTGATTTTGGTCATTTTACCACGGTTTTGGTGGATGTTGACATGTCCGTTCTGCTTCTATCCTCAGTCCTTTTAGAGATAGGCAAGTTACATAGCTCTTTCATTTTGGTTGAGTATGAAAACTTGCCGTCCTTTTGCTCTGTTTGCTCTTCCATTGGCCATCTGCCTAGCTCTTGTCGCCAGAACAATCCTAAGGTTCATGTTGCTAATGCCGGAAAAACTCATCAGCTAATAACTGAGGGTTCTGTTGAGGAACCTATTTTTCAGCCAGTTCACCCATGGTATTCAAAAATGGTTTATCGTCCGATAGATAAGTCGGTCCAGGAGATCCCGGTATCCAATATTTTCACTGTTATTTCTCCAAATTTAGGGTCTGTTGATTCAGTGATAGTTCATCATTTAGCTTCTTCATGTCCTTATTCGGCTTCGGTTCTATCTTTACATGTATCTCTCTATCAGGTCCTTCTTCTATATTGTAGGCTCGATTCCAATTCATTTACCAGATGTTCCTATCGTTGAGTAGGTCTATAGTCTCGTGCCTCATGAGGCTTCTCCTTATCCATCTGTTATTGTTTCTTCGGGTTGTCCTATTATGGAATCTTTGTCTAGCCTCTTGTCGAGTGAGGTTTCTCCTCCTCCCTTTGTTGTTGTTTCTTCGGGTGGTCCTTTTATGGAATCTTTACCTTCGGGTGATCTCAGTAAGTCTATGGAATGGCTTATTCGAAAGCATAGGATCAGCTTTTCTCGAGTTGTACAATCAAACTCCTCTTTGACAGATTCTCAAGCTGAGCTTGGTTTTGTCGCGGTCGCTCATTGGCCTAATCAGGTGGATGTTGAGGTTTCGAATCTTCATAAGGTGGATCAGTGATTCACAAGTATCAAAAGTAGATTGGAGTAATTTAAGTTTGAGAGTCGGACTCCTCCCAACAGTTCCATGATTAGTATCCTTTATTGGAATTGCCGTGGTATTAGGAACAACTCTACTAAACAAGTTCTCAAAGATTTTTGTTGTTCTCATCGGCCTTCTTTGGTTTGCATTTTAGAGCCCATGGTGGCTTTTGATTCGATTTCTGCTAGTTTTTGGTCATCTCTTAGTCTTCATTTGGTGGGTATGAATGACATGAGTGGTTTGATTCCATCTATTTGGGTATTTGCTTGTGATTATATTGCAAGTACTCAAATAGTTTTGTGTCGATCAACATTTGACCGTTTCCATTTCTATTGGATCTCTAACGCATTGGTATTCTTTTTGTAAGGTCTCATTTATTTGATTGGCTTATTTCGTGGACAAACCACAATTGGGGTTCTTTGTAAGGGTAGCTTAGGTATTGGTGTTCATGTTCAATTGCCCCTTGAAGACCTCATTATTGATAAGCACCGAAGGTAATTTCTATGTGCTTACTTGCATTGAAGAGATAGTTGCACACACTCACAACTCATGCATATGTTTAAATCTTGTATGTTGTGTGTCTTATTTATATGCATTAATGTTCATTAACATCTCTTCTTGCATGCCTTTTTTATTGCATCTTGTATGTCCAAATGTCATGTCATGCATAGGCTTAGGAGTGCATTTTTGCAAAGGGCGCTGTTCAAAGCGCTCTACAGAAGCGCTGTTCGAACAGCGCCCATCTAAGGCCTGAAGGAAATGGGATAGTCGCTGTACAGACCTAATTGATTTAATCGGTCGCTATTGGGTCGCTGTACAGTCGATGTACAAAGCGCTGTACGTACAGCGACACTGTACAGAAGCGCTGTACGTACAGCGACACTGTACAGAAGCGCTGTTCGATCAGCGCCAATGAAGAAGTTCTTCATTTTTCCCAGGTAGGCGCTGTACAAGTCGCTCTACGTACAGCGATCTGTACAGCGCCCAAGGCAAAAACAGGGGAACTTATTAAAACGCATCACTTTGACTTTGACCCCCTATATATATGCCTCTATGACTTTAGGTCACTAAAGTGAGTTGATTTTTAGAATTCATACTTAGGATATTTTTCAAAGCAAGAAAAATACACAAGAACTCACCTTTGATTACTCAAACACTATTTCCATGATCATCAATCATCATCTAGCATCATCTTTGATCATCTAGATATCATCTTGCATGGATTCTTCATCACACTTTGCTTGGTAAGTCTTTCACTAATATCTTACATGTTTTGTGTCTTTCTTTGTAAGCAATCTCATTTTTTTTTTTACTCGTATGTTATTCATATATATCTTAGATACAAGTTTGAGATTAGTGTTTTTGAATGTTTGAGAGTTATATTGTGATAGCTTTCTAGGTTTGCATAATCTATGATTTGCTAAGCTTTTTGACATGTCACTTAGCTCTTAATATCTAGGATTGTATTTCTTGATATATCATCATCCTAGATAAGCATCTAGGGTTACCTAGCTCTTATTGCATATTTGAGTATTTCATATATTCACTTAGGTTGTATCATCTCTTGATTGAGAAGTAAGTCTTGTGTAGCTTCCGGGATTAGGTTGCATAAATCACAAGCAATTGGACTAGGTTCACTTATACCAGGATTAGGTAGGTGTGTGATTACTTACCGGGATTAGGTTGTAATCGGTTTACACATTTAGTAGATTCGAGGTTTGTGTGTGGCTCACTTATTAGCCCGTGGTTTTTCCCGTGAGGGTTTCCACGTAAATATCAAGTGTTATTTAATTTTCGCACCATATTACACTTGCTATACTATATTGTCTATTAGGGGTATTTTCGTAATCTTGACCATACACGAAAATTGGTAAAATCGATTAAAATCTATTCACCCCCCTCTAGATTAATATACTACACACCATTAATTTGTTTCACTTTTGTTTATGCTAGTACATTTGCCTCGGTTCGCCGAATGCTTTGGTGCTCTTTTCAGGAGATGGCTGATTCTTTTTCTACTTCTTGGTTGGTGGTTGGTGGTTGGTGGTTGGTGGTTGGTGATTTCAATGCAGTTTTGGGTGCTCATGAGTGTTTGAGGTCTCTGAAACAAATTAGAGGCGTGTTCTATATAAAGCTAGAGGGGGGGTGAATAGATTTTAACTATTATTACCCAATTTTCGCATGCAAGTCAATTTTACGAAAATGCCCCTACTAGTCAAAAATACAAGCAAGTGTAATATAGTGCGGAATTTAAATAATACTTGATGTATACGTGGAAACCCAACCACTGGGAAAAACCACGGGCTGTTTAGTGCGCCACACTCGGACCTCGAAATCCACTAATCGAAATGGAGTTTACAACCTATGTAGACCTCGTCTAACACTCCGGTCAATAACCCCCCACTTCTACCACTCGGGCCTTTAAAAGTGGCTCTAGTCCAATTGCTTGAGGCCCAAGCAACCTTAGCCTCAAGACTTAATTCTCTAAGAAGAGATTATGCAACCTATGTGAATATGTATGAATATTCAAATAACAAACAAGGCTAGGTAACCTTAGATACTTATCTAGGATGATGATATAATCAATTTAATCAACCCTAGATATCAATTGCTAAATGACATGTCAAATAGCTTAGCTAATCAAGATTAAGCAAAAACCTAATTAGCTATCACAAAAACAACACTCAATTAATTCATCACAATTAATTCTCTATTCTTGTATTTATCATATGATCAACAACATACAAGTAAATTAAAAGAGAATATGCTTGATAGTAAAAATACTAAAATAAGATGAAACTAATCAAAATCTTACCAAACATATTGTGATGATGCCAATCCAATCATAGATGCTTTCTATGTAGACATAGAGGATGCAATATGAAATTTGATGCAAAAAGGATTTGATTTGAGTGTTTAAAGGTGAGTTCTTGATTTGATTTTTTCTCAAAAATCTCTCTTGAAAGTTTAGGGTTCTAATAACTCAAGAAGCTTGATCAGAGAATGAGAAAATAAGATATTTATAGACATCAAGAATTGGGCATGTGAAAAGACAATTTTGCCCCTGAAACGCACCGTTCGGCGGTTTCAATCGGCGGCTAGGCCGCCGATAACGACCGCCGAATTGAGCTCGTGAAGAACAGAGCATCAACGGCGGTTTCATTCAGCGGTTTCGTGACCGCCGATCCAACCGCCGAATTAGA
This sequence comes from Acer yangbiense, assembly GCA_008009225.1. Taxonomy (NCBI): domain Eukaryota; kingdom Viridiplantae; phylum Streptophyta; class Magnoliopsida; order Sapindales; family Sapindaceae; genus Acer; species Acer yangbiense. Next base: position 8,237,527 of record CM017772.1, on the reverse strand, counting down.
CCGAGAGATTAAAATCGATCAGGTATGAACGGCGGTTTCGAACGGCGGTCGTGACCGCCGATCTTGACCGCATAATTGCTTCAGACCAATCTGGACTGAAACGGCGGTTTCATTCGGCGGCCAGGCCGCCGATCATAACCGCCGATCACCAACAATGGTGAAAACCAAGGAGAAGCCAAGGGCATTCTCCATAGGCGGTCTTCGCGCGAAACCAAGCACTCATTAGTGTAAGTGCGGACGTTTCCGAACAATGTCGGGAAACGAATTATAAAGCACATATACACACGACAAGATATATCAACCAAAGTGCTAGTGTGTAAAGTGACATGTGAAGAGTATGCACACAAATGCAAGTATGCTAAGTGTGTGTGTGCTTACTAAATCTCTTCAAAGAAAAAATCAAGCACAAGAATTTATACCTTTGGCGTGCTTGTCCCTTGAGGTCTTGAAAGGGCCTTCGAGCTTCAACCTTAAACATTTAGACTACCCTTACATTCACAACCCCAACATGTGGTTTGTCCACGAAATAAGCCAATCAAGATATGGGAATCCTTACAATCTCCCCCTTTGGCTATTTCGTGACAAAACCACCACTCACATTGATTCCTCACATTATAATAGAAACTACGGGTCTACTAAGATTTTCTACTTTACAAAGAGATATATAAAAATAAACTTGAAGTCTTCAATCTCAAGTAGAACAATCAATCCCTGAAAGCAAAGTTTCTATACTTTCCAATTCAAGTAAAAGTGAGATGAATCAAGTGAGGACATAAACAAGCATTTGCATTTCTAAGAAATTAAACACAACATCATGCAATGTATGATGAATGCAATGCTCCCCCTCAAAGGGTTACTCCCCCTCAATGTATTGTCTCCCCAACATGCATAATTGCAACCCCCCTTACCACCATTCTACTCCCCATTTTTGTCATGATATAGGCAAAGGAGTAGTCCCCAACCGGGTCACTTAGCAAAGAGAGATGATAGCATTCAAGTCATTTGCATAATCACAAAATGCACTTTATGCAACTCTATCAAATGGAGAGAAACAAGAGATTTATTTTGAAATAAATGTGTGAAACAAAGCATGCTTTGCATACAAGACATGTAGCATTCAAGTCCAAAATACAATGGTATTTGGCAAAGCAAATGACAAAGGTTTCTAAAAAGAATTCAAACCAATTTCACCAATGTCATGAGAGAAGCAAAGATATAGAGTTTTCATTAATTTTAATGTATGAGCAACTATATCCATCTTTATAAGTCAAACATGTCATGAGCAACTTTGCACCCTATTTGATTTTTCCGGGAATGAAACCCGTATGATAATAGACATGTTCAAGAAATAAAGAAAGAGAGACAATTTGGAATATAAATTCCTTTGAACGGATACAAGATCCTTTATTCATTTAGAGCCTCATAAGCTTTTTCACACAAGTTTTGCATTTAAAAATTGCAATCATCAATTCATGCTTTTTCATTTGAGCATGTCATTTGAATTTCATGCTTTTCATATGACATTAGCATGTTATAAACAACTCATGCTTTTCAATTTTTAAGCATGTCATTAAGAATCATCATGTCATGGAGATAACTATAGGTCATCCAAATCATACTTCCTATGTAAATCTCCTAGTCCAAAAATGCATGTTTGAACATAAATATGACATGGATTGTAAACAAGCATGGTTCACACTTATTGAATTGAAAACATATATACAAATGTGCAACCAAGCTTACTCAAGCAATTAACAAAGAAGCATAAGATTTTTCAAATATTTGCATGCAACAGGTATGCATAAGCTCTATTTGCTTGAGTTCCTCATATGAGGTCAATATCATCCTTCATCAATGAAGGTCATGAGGTCCTATGGATCTCCCAAGTCCATTTGACTTGGTTGAACCTATTTGAGACTTGTTAGTCTCATAGCAAGCGGGTTCATTTTTCCTTATCCACATAGATATGACATTTTTCTTCCTAGTGGACAATGGTTCAAGAGTACTAGAATTAATAGGATCATGAATATGAATGTTTTCCTTCCTATTAGCATGCATTCTAGCTCTTATCATTCTCTTTTCAATCATGCTTTTGATTCTACATAATTTAATGAAATGAAAGCAATTTGGTCTAATGTGACCATTAATACCACAAAAGTGACATGTAGGGATAAATTTAGAATTCATACCATGTCCTTGTGCATGCATAGAAGCCATCCCATGACTTTGTGGTTGAGCGGGTTCAAATCTTCTTTGTTGTTGAACCGGTCTAGCTTGCTTCCTTGTTTCATTTTGCATGATTGGCCTCTTCCCTTGATGAATATGAGCTTGAGGGAAGTTAGGTTGAGGAACTTTTTGAGCTTGAGGTTGTCTCTTTAGAGCTACCTTCACTTGTGCACTTATTGAACATTGTCCTAGATCAATTTTCTTCCTAGGAGTGTGCACCGGTGAGGCTTCTATCTTGCCCAAACTCTTGACAAAGATGGTCTTGGTTGGAGTAGTGATCTCCTTGCTTACTTCATACCCAATACCTCTCTTGTCACAAGGGTTCTTTCCACTACCAAGAATGTTGTCAAGTTTCTTGGTGCTTGTAGTCATCCTAGACAATGACTCTATGGCTTCAACAAGCTCTCTCTTCAACCCTTCTTCATTCCTCTTAGACATAGCTAGCTCATCCCTTAGCTTGTCTTCAATATTCTTGGATGCCTCCACTTGTTTACTTAAGTGGTCATTGTGTGTTGAAAGTTCTAGATTTTCATCCTCTAAAATCTTCAACTTTATATTTTTCTTCTCCAATGAACTTTCACACTTGACTATAAAGTCATTTACATCCATTTTCTCTACACCTCCATTTGTAGAGTTAGATGAGGAGTCATCTTCACTTAAGTTATCTCCTCCACTCTCATTCTCACTAATGGAGTCATTTCCCTCATTTAGACCTCCACATTGGTCTCTTGAGTCAATGAGAGTCATATCCCAATGAGTAGCTACATTTATCTTCTCTAGAGCTACTTCTTCATCTTTTTCTTCTATGGGATCACTAGTCAAGTCATTCTTACCAACAACTTTATCTTCTACACAAGTGGCCCCAAATGCCGTGTAGTTGATGGTAAGCTCATCATCACTTGATGACTTATCTCCCTCTCCGGAGTCATCACTTTCACTCCATGTGGCGGTCATCACTTTTGCCATCTTGTTCTTCAAGTTCCCACAATCCGGTGAGATGTGACCTATACCACCACACTCATAGCATTGGACCCCTTTCTTCTCACTATGCTCTTGCCTAGGCTCAAAACTCTTGAAGGGAGCTTTTTTCTTCAAGTCTTGGCCTTTGGATCCAATGCCCTTATTCTCGAACTTGACAAACTTCTTGAATCTTCTAAGTAGCAAAGCCATGTCTTGGTCCGAGTCACCTTTTTCCTCCTTCTCAACCTTGGAAGCTTTCAAAGCAATTCCTTTTTGCTTTTTAGGAGGTGAAATACTAGGAGCTTTCCTAGATTCATAGGCGAGGAGTCTTCCAATCACCTCGCTCGGCTTCATATCCTTGTATGTGCTATTTTCCTCTAAAGCCGTCACTTTTGATTCGAACCTAGCGGGGAGAGACCTCATAATTTTCTGCTTAACTCTTCTATCCGAATAAGGATCACCGAGTTGATGGCTTTGATTCACAATATCCATCAACTTGACTTCAAAGTCATTGAAGCACTCGTCCTCCTCCATTTTAAGCAACTCAAATTGCGTTTGAAGGACTTGTAGCTTGGAATCCTTAACGACATCGGTTCCCTCATGTGCAACCTGTAGGATATCCCATGCCTCCTTGGCTATCCTAGTGTTCTGAATCAGTTTGTACTGATTTTCATCCACTGGACATAGAAGAGCATGCCATGCCTTCCTATTCCATTTTGAAGTCTCAAACTCTTCAGGTGACCACTGGGCCTTTGGCTTGAGTACTTCTTCTCCACCACTCGTGGGAGTCATCATAGGAGGTGCATACCCATCTTCAATTGCCATCCATGCCATATCATGGATTTGGCACACATAAGCCTCCATCTTGCCTTTCCATGAGGCATAATTCACACCGGTGAGGAGAGGAGGCCGTGTGCTTGAAGCACCCTCATGGTTGCCACCGAATCCACTCATTGTATCAAATGAATGAATGAAATGTATGCAAAATGTATGAATGAGCAAAAATCACACAAATGCACAACACACCTAAAATGAGCTAGGATCACCTAAGTATATCTAGGAACCCGCTCTGATACCAATTGAAACAAATTAGAGGCGTGTTCTATATAAAGCTAAAGGGGGGGGGGGGGGGGGGGGGGGGGGGTGAATAGATTTTAACTATTATTACCCAATTTTCGCATGCAAGTCAATTTTACGAAAATGCCCCTACTAGTCAAAAATACAAGCAAGTGTAATATAGTGCGGAATTTAAATAACACTTGATGTATATGTGGAAACCCAACCACTGGGAAAAACTACGGGCTGTTTAGTGCGCCACACTCGGACCTCGAAATCCACTAATCGAAATGGAGTTTACAACCTATGTAGACCTCGTCTAACACTCCGGTCAATAACCCCCCACTTCTACCACTCGGGCCTTTAAAAGTGGCTCTAGTCCAATTGCTTGAGGCCTAAGCAACCTTAGCCTTAAGACTTAATTCTCTAAGAAGAGATTATGCAACCTATGTGAATATGTATGAATATTCAAATAACAAACAAGGCTACGTAACCTTAGATGCTTATCTAGGATGATGATATAATCAATTTAATCAACCCTAGATATCAATTGCTAAATGACATGTCAAATAGCTTAGCTAATCAAGATTAAGCAAAAACCTAATTAGCTATCACAAAAACAACACTCAATTAATTCATCACAATTAATTCTCTATTCTTGTATTTATCATATGATCAACAACATACAAGTAAATTAAAAGAGAATATGCTTGATAGTAAAAATACTAAAATAAGATGAAACTAATCAAAATCTTACCAAACATATTGTGATGATGCCAATCCAATCATAGATGCTTTCTATGTAGACATAGATGATGCAATATGAAATTTGATGCAAAAAGGATTTGATTTGAGTGTTTAAAGGTGAGTTCTTGATTTGATTTTTTCTCAAAAATCTCTCTTGAAAGTTTAGGGTTCTAATAACTCAAGAAGCTTGATCAGAGAATGAGAAAATAAGATATTTATAGACATCAAGAATTGGGCATGTGAAAAGACAATTTTGCCCCTGAAACGCACCGTTCGGCGGTTTCAATCGGCGGCCAGGCCGCCGATAACGACCGCCGAATTGAGCTCGTGAAGAACAGAGCATCAACGGCGGTTTCATTCGGCGGTTTCGTGACTGCCGATCCAACCGCCGAATTAGACCGAGAGATTAAAATCGATCAGGTATGAACGGCGGTTTCGAACGGCGGTCGTGACCGCCGATCTTGACCGCATAATTGCTTCAGACCAATCTGGACTGAAACGGCGGTTTCATTCGGCGGCCAGGCCGCCGATCATAACCGCCGATCACCAACAATGGTGAAAACCAAGGAGAAGCCAAGGGCATTCTCCATAAGCGGTCTTCGCGCGAAACCAAGCACTCATTAGTGCAAGCGCGGACGTTTCCGAACAATGTCGGGAAACGAATTATAAAGCACATATACACACGACAAGATATATCAACCAAAGTGCTAGTGTGTAAAGTGACATGTGAAGAGTATGCACACAAATGCAAGTATGCTAAGTGTGTGTGTGCTTACTAAATCTCTTCAAAGAAAAAATCAAGCACAAGAATTTATACCTTTGGCGTGCTTGTCCCTTGAGGTCTTGAAAGGGCCTTCGAGCTTCAACCTTAAACATTTAGACTACCCTTACATTCACAACCCCAACATGTGGTTTGTCCACGAAATAAGCCAATCAAGATATGGGAATCCTTACAGTCTCGCTCTCATTCTAGGGGTTCTGGTCAGGATTTTAAATCAATGATTGAGGATTGCAATCTGATTGATGTTCGATCTCAAGGTGCTCGTTTTACATGGGTTAGGGGTCGATCTAGTCGCACTAGAGTTGAGCGAAGATTGGACAGGACTTTGGTTTCTGAGAGTTGTGCTTCCTGTTGGCATGATATTTCTTGTGTGGCTCTCCCTCTTCGGTTTTCTGATCGTTGTCCTCTTTGGATTCAATTATCTAAATCTCAGATTTCTTCTTCCAGGCCTTTTCATTTTCAAAACATATGGGTGGATCATCCTGATTTCATGAGCCTAGTTCGCAGGGCGTGGGGCATTCCTTGTTTTGGTCGTCCCCCTCAGGTTGTTCTTGGCAAGCTTAAGAATGTAAAGAAGGCTCTCAAGTCTAGGAATTATGAGGTTTTCGGTGATCTCAACGCTAACATCTTTAGGAAATCTGCTAAGCTCCGTTCTGTCCAGAGCCAAATGTCTGATTTGAGTTTTTTTGAGGAGCTTTTTTTGATAGAGTCATGCATTCATCATGATCTTGATGTGCTGTTATGTAGGCATGAGTGTTTCTTTCGTGATAGATCCCAATTGAAGTGGTTGCAGGATGGGGATCGTAACTCAGTTTGTTTTCATTCCTTGATCAATCGAAGGAAGTATAGGGGCATTTTGTCTTCTCTTTCGATTGATGATGTTATTTCAGGTAATTAGTCTGTTATCAGAGATCACATTGTCAAATTTTATAAGGATTTATTCTCTTCGGATTTGGCTTAGATTGATCAGGATCTCTCTATTATTGATGACATTGTTCCCTCTTTGGTTTCTTATAAGGAGAACTCACTTCTGGTCGATATTCCCTCTGCCGAGGTTATCCATGATGTGGTTTTTACCATGGATGCTCTCTCGGCCCCTAGGCCCGATGGCTTCTTTGGTCGTTTCTTTCAGCGCTATTGAAATATTATGGTTAGAGATGTAATTCTTGCTGTTCAGGATTTTTTCCTTTCTGGTGTGGTTGCTCCTAGTCTGAATTCTAATTTTATCGCGCTCTTTCCGAAGATAAGGGACTCAATCACCGTGGATCAGGTTCGCCCTATTGTGCTTGGTAACTTTCTCTTTAAGATTTCCTCCAAGATTTTGGCTAATAGGTTAACTCAGGTTGCTGCCCGTATTGTCTCTCCTCAATAATTTGGTTTCATCAGAGATCGGCACATTGAGAACTGTATTGCTTTTGCTTCCAATTGTGTTAATGTGCTTCATAATAAGTGCTATGGGGGTAGTGTGGCAGTGAAGATTGACATTCGTAAGGCTTTTGATACTCTTTATTGGAAGTTCCTCTGCCGTGTGCTTCGTGCTTTTAGCTTTTCTCAAATCTTCATGGATTGGATTGATAGCATTCTTGGATCTTCAAGACTGTCGGTTCTGATTAATGGTTCTCCGGCTGGTTATTTTAGATGCACGAGAGGGGTTAGACAGGGGGATCCTCTCTCTCCTCTTCTTTTTGGCATTGTGAAGGATTTTCTTAGTAGGTTACTTTCTAAAATGGTGGCGTCTAATTGTCTTTTGCCTATATCCTCCTCAAGGAGCTTTTCTGCTCCAACTCATTTATTGTATGCCGATGATGTGCTGATTTTTTGTAGGGGCACAACCAATAATCTGAGGAATGTTATGACTGTTTTCTGTGTTTATGGCAACATTTCGGGCCAACTTGTTAACTAGAGTAAATCCTCCATCTTTTTCGGGTCTTCTGTTTCTCCTGCCCAGATTAGTTCTCTTCAGTCCTTAGTTGGGATACAGATTGGTCATTTTCCATTTTCTTACCTAGGGGTTCCTTTGTTCTGGGGCAAGCCCAGGAAGTCTATCTTGTTGCCTTATTGCAGATAAGATTGTATCTAAATTTGCCAAGCGGAAATGTAAGTACCTTTCGATGGCTGGCCGGGCTACTTTGATTCGTTCGAGGATTACTGGCTCTTTTGTTCACTATTTTATGGTTTATAAATGGCCAGTTTCCCTAATCAAGATGATTACTAAAAAGATCATAAATTTCTTATGGACTGGTTCTTGTGAGAACGCCAAGTTGGTCCATGTTGATTGGAAACATTGTTGTAGACCCTATGCTCTTGGGGCTCTTGGTTTGAAAGATCTGGCGTTGTTGAACGATTCTTTACTTCGGAAGCTTACTTGAAAGTTTATAACTTCTAACAGTTTTGCTTTCACTTTTTTACATGAGAGATATATTAATCAATTGCAGAAACCTTAAGGAGGTTACATCACATCTTCTATCTGGACTTCTTTTAAGTTTAACTATGCTGAGCTCCTTAAGGATGATATCTGGCTCATTGGGAAGGACTCCCAGGGAGATTTTTGGCGTGATAATTGGCTTAGGGTGCCCATTGTGGATCTTCTTGGTATTCTTGATTTCGTGGTCATACATCTTCATGCTAGGGTTTCAGACTTCATTTGGGATGCTAGATGGGTTTTGGAAGATCGTTTTCATGCTAGATTCTCGGATCTCTGTTTTTGGATTGAGAAAATTGTTATTTCTCATATGGCTGATTATTTGGTGTGGCCTCATTATAGGGACGGGAGGGTTTCTTGTAAGGCGGCTTATTCTAGAATGTTTCATCATATTCCTCAAGTCCCATAGTGGAGGGATGTCTGGTCTCGCTATATCCCTCATTCCTGTTCTATCCTATCATAGCGTCTTCTTCTTAATAGATTACCCATTGAAGACCATTTATGTAGATCCAATTTTCAATTAGCCTCTAGATGTAGTGTTTGTGGCACTAGCTCGGAGACTATTGACCATCTTTTTCTTATGTGCCCTCTTGCTGTTGCTCTTTGGGAGGCGATTTTTTCTGCTTTTTAGAGGCGTGTCTCCGTTGACACTTGGGACTCTTTTTTCTGTCAGGCCATGTCTGTTTATTTCAGTGATCAGATTAGGATTTTGTGGAAAGCTGCCATTCATGCTGTGGTTTGGGGTGTGTGGTATTCCTGTAATCAATGGATTTTTGATGGGAAGTCTGTTGATTTCAGGACTGCTCTATATCTTGTTTGGAGTTCGGTCTATGATACGAATCGTTTGGGGATCGGCTATTTGCGTAACTGTGTTGATGATTTGTTGATTCTTCGTCGGTTTGGCCTCAGTGATCGTCCTGGTAAGGCCCTGGTTATCAGGAGTGTTGTCTAGTCACCTCCGGCTCCGAGGTGGATCAAGGTTAACACGGATGGGGCTGCTTTAGGTTCTCTAGGTGCGGGGGTTGTGAGGGTGTTTTTTGGACTTGCAGATCTTTTCTTAAAGCTTGTTTTGCGGTCCCCCTTAGTCAAGTTTTTGCTTTTGAGGCTGAGCTCCTTACTGCTTTTTTAGCCATTAATTATGCGTGGAAATTGGGTTGACATAGGATCTGGCTCAGAGTGACTCTTCTTATGTGGTTCAATTTCTTTATGACAAATCCGATGAGGTTACCTGGCGTGTTCGTCAAGCTTGGTAGCATTGTATTTATCAGATCTCGCATATGGAGTTCCTGGTTTCTCACATCTTCAGGGAAGGTAACCAGGTGGCGGATGCTCTCTCTAAGCACGCTTTGGGTGTTCCTTCTGATTTATGGTGGTCCTCCACTCCTTCGTTCTGTTCTCGGTTAGTTGGTAATTATTGTATGGGTAGAGAATCCTTCAGGTTTTTCTAGTTTTGTTTTTTCTTGTTTGGTCTGCTTGCCTTTGGGTTTTTTAGGGCTGTGTCCTCTGTTTTGTTGTGTTTCTTAGATTCTTTTTTTCCTTTATTTATCTATTCATGGATACTGCTTAGGGGTTTTTCAGCATATGATCTCTTGTGATGCTTTTCCCCCTTAGGTCAGTCCAATTTCATAAAAAAAACAAAAAAACAAACAAATTCTTAATATCAAACATATGGTTAGGCACATGATTTGAAGAATAAAAGAAATAGATAAGAAATTACGAATATCTCCCATAGAAAATATTTTATTCACATTCACCTCAAAAAACATGATACAAGGAAAATGAGAAGTATTGAAGTTTTATAAGTCAAGTTGGAATCCAAAACAATACCGCATCCTTAACATAAATAATTACTATTAAAGAGAAATTTTTATTACATTCTAATTGCAAAATTATGGACTTTTGTATACCCAAAGTCCTTAATTGACAAAAAGATTTATGGAATATGAAGTACTTTAGGTATACAAAATTATATTACATGACATATTTTAAATATATATATATATATATATATTTTAATAAAACACGTGCATCACACGGGTTATACACTAGTTAATTTTAATACTTTTGCTTAGTATATTAGTATATTAGTATATTTATGATTTTATACTTAGTTTTAAATGTTAATATTTATTTGTAGGTTTTACTTTATATTTAATGTTTAATGTTTAATGCTTAGTAAATTTATGAGTTTATATTTTTATGTTTTGTTATAAATTTTAATATTTACTCTTAGGATCTTAGGTTTTAGTGTTTTACTTTATATTTAATATTTGTGCTTAGTTATTAATTTTAATATTTTTGCTTAGTATATTAGTATATTTATGATTTAATGTTTAGTTATTTATTTAAATGTTTTTGCTTAATTATTAATTTTAATATTTGTGCTAAGAAATTTAGCATATTAGTATATGCATGATTTTATGTTTAGTTATTTATTGACTAATGAGTTAGTATTTGTATTGTAGGAAATTGATCCTTTTTTTCCATACGGTCTTAACATGGACAATGATAATTTTGACCTTTCCGAACTAGCTGAACCGACAGCGGGGGCTGCAGGACCTTACGCCTCCACACCGGCATCACGTCCCAAAACCAGAAAGATGACATATATTATATGGCAGTGTTTTGACAAAGAAAAAGTACCAAATTCAGACAGTACAGTCATAACAAGGGCTCGCTGTAAGTTTTGTCAAGCTTTATATAGTAGTTCTAGGTCGGGAACCGATCATTTGAAAAGGCATATGGATAAATGCATGACTAAACACGGACATGTAGACACTATAACCCACAACTACAACGGAACCTAGATGGGTTCGTTACGACGTGGAGTTATGACTCCACGTATGCTAAAGATTGCATGGCACTTTACATTGCATAAACTGATCAATCGATTAATTTCAGTGACAATGTTTTTTATGAACAATTTATCCAAAAAGCATACAACCTTCAATTTAAAGCTGTTTCTAAAAACACCACTAGGAGCGATTTGTTAAAATGTTTTAAGACCAAATGAGATAACTTGATCGCTGAATTACATCATCTAAATGTTTCTATCGCACTAACTTCCGATATTTGGAACGCACGTTCCAAACATGACTATTTATGTGTCACAGAACACTATTTAGACTCCGATTGGAAGTTACAAAGAAGAATTTTTGGTTTTCATCCTATGGATTTCCAACATACAACAAAAAATATTTATCATGTCATTGTTTCTGTTTTATAAACTTATGAAATAACTCAACGCATCATTTCTATCACATTAGATAATGCATCAGCAAATACTAGCTCTATTGCCTTGTTTTTTTAACAACAATATCCTGCGAGATGGGGGTTATTTCTTTCACCAACGGTGTGCATGTCACATCATAAATTTAGTGGTAAAATCTGTATGAAGGTTGTAGGCGATCGTATAGACCGCATCAGAGATGCCCTTTCTTGGATAAGCAGCTCTAATCCAAGATTGCGAGATTTCAGCAGATACTATCAAGCTAACTCTTTATGACCTCGACAATTTCAAACAGATATGCTGGTAAGGTGGAACTTTACTTACTTAATACTGCAAAATTGTTTAGATTATGCTGGAACTATTTCAGGTTTTTTTAACATGAAAATGATTGAAATTGACCGTCTAGTACTAACCTCAGACGATTGGTATGTGGTAAAGATTTTTGTTCAATTTTTAAAGGTTTTTTACAACTCCACTTTAACTCTTTCGGGGGTCTATTACCCCACATCTTCTCAGGAAATCCATTAGATTGTAGAAATGTCTGAAATGTTAAACATGTATAGAGAACATGATATCTTAGGCACAACAGTTGTTGCCAAGGAAAACAAGTTTAAAAAATACTGGTGTAAAATTCCTTTCCTATATGCCTTAGGTGGTATACTATATCATAGGGTTAAATTATCTAGTTTAGAAACTTTTCTTGATTATATTGGCTCTAAATTGGACATAGATTTTTTCGAATAGGTTACTAACATTTTGTACCAAGTTGTTTGAAGATTTTAGTATTTAGGAGTGCATGTTTAGCGGCGTTAACACGTAACCATCGGAAGAACAGGACACACTCCCATTGAAGAGAAGTTGCAGCATTCTTAATCACCAAAAAAGTGGCGGCTCATCATGTTCTTCATTTTCATCCCAAGCTCCACGAGCTGCTGCAACTAGAGGTGCCAAACTCAACAGGTTCCTTGAAACTCAGTTCGATTAAGATAGAAACACAGAGGGATTTGATCTGCTGTTATGGTGGAAGAACTATAGCAATAGATATTCGATCCTATCATAACTAGCATGTGACGTACTCGTTATCCTCGTGTCCATTATTTCTTCAAAACAAGCATTCAGTACGAGTGGACGTTTAATTAAACCAAGAAGAACTTCTTTGTCTCCTGAGATGGTGGATGTATTAACATGCCTTCGGGGATTGGGAGCATGCTCGAATGAGGATACAACATCAAATGGAAGACTAAGAACTTATTCAAAATTTATCAATTTATACGTCGATGAGGATTCCGGCAGTAACCTGGTCCAGGTCCAGGACCAGGACTAGGAGTGAAGACTGAAGACTGAAGACTGAAGAATTATTGATTGCACTTCTTTTTTTCAATTTTTAATTTTTAATTATACATGTACACATTACTGAAAGTTCTCACGGTGTGTTAAATATTAATCTAGAGAGGGGTGAATAGATTTTAATGATTTTACCCAATTTTTCGTGTATGAACAAGATTACGAAAATACCCATAATAGTCAATAAAATAAAGCAAGTGTAATAAGATGCGGAAAAATAAACAACACTTGATTTTTACGTGGAAACCCTCACGGGAAAAACCACGGGCTAATAAGCGAGCCACACTAGAACCTCGAATCCACTAAATGTGTAAAACGATTACAACCTAATCCCGGAAGTAATCACACACCTACCTAATCCCGGTATAAGTGGACTTAGTCCAATTGCTTGCTATCTAAGCAACCTAAACCCGGAAGCTACACACAAGACTTACTTCTCAATGAAGAGATTAACACCCTCAGTGAATATGTGAATATCCAAAATGCAACATAGAGTAAGGGAACCCTATATGCTTATCTAAGATGATGATTTTGCAATAAAAACAATCCTAGATATTAAGAACTAAATGACATGTCAAATAGCTTAGATAATCATAGATTATAAAAACCTAGATATCTATCACAATACAATACTCAATCAAATCAACACAACAATCTCTATCTTGAATATTAGAATCTAATCTAAGAACAATCAAGTAATGAAATAAATGCCATAATAAATAAAACACTAATTATATGTGATAATAGTGAAAAACTTACCAAGACAAGTATGATGATGAAAGACCCATGCAAGCAAGCATCCTAGATATGCTAGAAGATGCTAGATGAATTTTGATGCATATGAATTTTGGTTTGAGTGTTTAAATGAGCAAACTTGGTTGCTTTCTCTCTTGAAAATCTCTCTTTTAAAAGTAGGGTTCTTGATGATTAAATAGTCACATTCAGAACAAGAGAAAGTGATGTATTTATAGGCATGAAAAACAGAGCATGTGAAAAGACAAGTTTGCCCCTGAAACGCATCGATCGGCGGCCAGGCCGCTGATTACAACCGCCGAATTGAGCCCGAGAAGAACAGAGCATCATCGACGGTTTTGAAACTACCGAATTAACCGCAGAATCAAACCCGAGAGATTAAATCAATCAGGTATGAACGACGGTTTCGAACGGCGGTCATGGCCGCCAATCATAACCGCAGAATTGATCCAGAAGTCTCTGAACTCAAATGGTGGTTTCATTCGGCGGCCAGGCTGCTGATCATAACCGCCGTTTCACCAAAAGAGGTGAAATCAAAGGAGAAGCCAAGGGCATTCTCCATAGGCGGTCTTCGCGCAAACCAAGCACATACTAGTGCATGCGTAGACGTTTTCGAGCAATGTAGGGAAACAAATTACAAGGCACATAAGCACACACAAAATACAACATTAAAGTGCAAATGTGAAATGTGACATGTGAAGAGTATGTACACATATGCAAGAATGCTAAGTGAGTGTGTGCAATCTAAATCTCTTCAAAGAAAGAACTAAGCACTAGAGATTATACTTTTGGCGTGCTTGTCCCTTGAGGTCTTGAACGGGCCTTTGAGCTTGATTCTCAAACTCCTAAACTACCCTTACACAATAGACCCCAACATGTGGTTTGTCCACGAAACAAGTCAATCAACAAATGGGAACCTTACAATTACATTTACTTGACTACTTGTAATTTGACTGCACTCTTTTTCCCTTACCAATTTTTTATTCTACTGGGTTTTTCTTGGTAAGGTTTTAATGAGGCAATCGTGTAATACTGAATTTTACATAAGTAAATAAAATTCATTTCTTTACCTATTTATATATATATATATATATATATATATATATATATATATATTTTATACGACTTACACTTACACACTTTTTATTAAATAAATAAATATTTCATCATTTCATATTTTTAGCTATTTTCATTTTCTTACATCTTTAATCTTTAATCTTTAATCTTTATTTATTATTTGAATTATTTTATTAAATAAATCTATCTATTTTTTACATTTTATTTTACTAGACTAAAATAATAAATAAGATAAACAAATGACAATTAAAAATACATATGTTAAACCGTAAAAGTAATATTATAACAAAATAACAAATAAATTTAATACTTTCTTAAATTCTTTTTTAAAAAAACTTAAAACTTAAAAATAAAAATAAAAATAAAAAATAAAGTGGGTCGGCCTGTTAAGGCCAATCGGACCGGCTCAGCGTGTCGGCCCATTGGGGCCGTGCCATGCAACCCTTTTCCTTAACGGGTCATGCCTGGCATGACACAGCTCCTTAGCGAGCCAACACAACACAGCATGTTAAGGCGGCCGGGCCCTAAGGGACCAGGCCATAGGGGGCCGTATCGACACGTTTTGACAGCTTTAGACTCAAATGTCTACTTTCATAATCGAAAGAAATCGGTTCCTAAACCGAGAGAGGTCTCCCCATACTTATTACGGTTTTATAGGCCATAGTGGGGCAATATATACAATATGTCAATGTTTTATAACCTTTGATATTGAAGTTAGCATGCAACCTATTTGAGAATTAAAATTAAATAAAAATTTATATTTCTTTTTAAAAAATTATAACAAAGTAATATTAATATATTTATATAGCCCGAACCATTCATTTTTTATTAGGTTATATCAATTTAAAATTATGATTTATTTTATTTGTATCTTAAAATATTTATAAGATTTTATATTTTGAGAGGTTTTTTTTTTTCCCTTATATATATATTGGTGATTTTTATTCAATTCCCACATTATCTCCTTTCACTCAATAAATTTCATAAACTGCAATGGCAGTCCTCATAAGTCATTACCATTTAAGCAGTATTAAAATCATTACCATTTTTTAAAATCCGACACCTACCTGATCAAGGGTTTGTAGGGTTTTGCTGAAATTGAACAATACATGAACAGTATGTTTCCATAATCATGAGATATCTATTCCCATAAGTACCGGGGGAGAAAAATAAAATTTAAGTAATTTTCTATTTTTTTTTTAAAGACCATTCAAGTAATTAAAACCAAAAAATTAATAAAAATCAATATATATATATATTGAAATGAAAAAAAAAAATCATTAGCATTTTTTTAGAAAAAAATAAAAATGATTACCATTTTATTTTAAATCTAACACCTAACGAATAGATGGTTTGTCGGGGTTTTGCCGAAATTGAACAATATATGAATGGTCATGATCTACTACCATAATTGGGAGATATCTACTCCCACAAAGTATCGGGGAGAAAAATTAAATTTAAGTAATTTTCTATTTTTTGAAAAGACCATTTAAGTTATTAAAATAAAAAAATTAATAAAAAATCATTTGTTTTTTGAAATGAAAATAATTCATTGCCATTTTTTTTTTCAAAAAGATAAAAATCGTTGCCATTTTTTTTTTTTTTTTCAAATTTGACACCTAATGGGATAGACTGCTTATCAGGTTTTGCTGAAATTGAACAATACATGAAAAGATCCTATATTTAATTCCAAGATTGGGCAATATCTACTCTCGTGAATATCGTGAAAAAAAATTAAAATTTAAGCAATTTTTTTTTGAAAAGACCGTTAATTAAGCAATTAAAATCTAAAAATTAATAAAAAATCATTTGTTTTTTTTGAAATGAAAAGAATGCATTGCCATTTTTTTAAAATAAAAATAATTACATTTAAAAAAAAAAAATCTAACACCTAATGGATAGAGGGTTTGTTGGGTTTTACTGAAATTGAAGAATACACGAACGACTTATATCTAATTTTATAATTGGGAGATATCTACTCCCGTAAGTACCAGGAAGAAAATTAAAATTTAAGTAATTTTTTGTTTTTTGAAAGGACAATTTAAATAATTAAAATCCAAAAAAAAAAAAAAAAAACCAACTGTTTTTGAAATTATAAAAAATTATTACTATTTTTTCCCAAAAAAATAAAAATTCCTTTAAAATTTATTGCCATTTAAAAAAAAAAAATCTTGACACCTTATGGATAGAGGGTTTGTCAAGTGTTTCCTAAATTGAATAATATATGAAACGATCTTGATATCTAATTCTATAATTGGGAGATATCTACTCCAACAAGTACTAGGGATAAAATTACAATTTAAGTAATTTTATGTGTTTTTGGAAAAACCATTTAAGTATTTTTTTTAAGGGACCATTTGAGTAATTAAATCCAAAAATTAATAAAATTCATATTTACTTTGAATATATATATATATATTTGTAAACTTTGAAAATATTAAGATAAAATTATTTACATGGTAAGAAAACTAAACAAAATAGAAAAATTTATCAACTTTTTTTTTTCACACTTGGCATGTGATCTGGCACATGTAAAATCCAACCATTTGACATATGTACTTTTAACTTAAACTGATCCAAACAAATATCTGCCCAAACTCCACAGTGACAGATTTTCTGTTCTTGTTCCAATTAAGTATTAACAGCCTGACCTTTTTAGTGAAAAAGCAATAAATAATTCACTGCTTTTATTACCCATTCAAGTCACCACAATGAATCACCGTTTCTTTTTAATTGTTCTTTAATTTTTTTTATTTCTTTTTTTTATCTGGGAAAGTGAAGAAAGAGAAACAGGTTGTTGATTTTGTTGTTCTTGTGTGTGAATGAGAGTGGAAAACATAGTTGTTGACGGTGATGCTGACAAGAGGTGCAAGAGAAGAGGTTTGAAAGGCAAGACCTTGTTGTATGTAAAGCAGAAGAAGGATGGAGAAGAGTGGAGCTGAAGTGGGTTTTCAGAAGCAACATGGTGTAAGTGAAGAAGATGATTCAAAGGGGGGTGGAGCTAAAGAGGGTTTTTTTGGTGTTGAAAATGGAGGTCAAGAATTTCAAGTGGGTGGCGGTGTTCTGGGGTTTGGTGGTAGTGAGCTGATGGAGGGGCTGTTTGGTGAAGAAGGAGGAGATGGGGATTTGAATCTTGGTGGTGGTGGTGGTGGTTCATTTGAGTTGTTTGGTGAAATAGAAAGTGGAAATGGAGGTGAAGGAGAGAATAATAATCAATGTTGGAATCATCCTGTAAAAAATGGAGATGAGAGTAAGAAAAAGCTTGGTAGGCCTAAGGGTTCAAAGAACAAGAAGAAAAGTAGTCAAGTTGTTGTTGGTGTTAAGAAGCGAGGTCGGCCCAAGGGTTCAAAGAATAAGAAAAAGAAAATTCTTCAAGATCAATTTGAGCTCAATGGTGAAGAAAACCAGGGTATGGGTGATGAAGCCGGTGGTGGAGATGATGAGATTGGGCATATGGCTACAATGCCTAGTGAAATTGTGGGCATTCCTTGGACTGTTGTTGTAGGTGAGCCAATGGAAGCCAATGGAGTGGTCAAGCCAAAGAAGAAGCCTGGACGACCCAAGGGATCCAAGAATAAGAGGCAAAATAATATTATTGGTGATGCTGGTAAGCAAGAAAAGGCCGATGTTGCAAAGAAAAAGCCAGGCAGGCCAAAGGGTTCAAAAGAAGAAAATCATAAAATGCTTGGACGGCCAAAGGGTTCAAAGAATAAGAGGATACTTCTCTCCGGTGAAGCTTTGCAAAGGGTTTTATTGCACACGACTAAGACGGAAGAGGAACAAAATGTACACGAGGATTTCAAAAAGCTTCGAGATGGAACAAGGGATATACAAACTAAAACAACTGAGAGTGTAGTTCTAAAGAGGCCGAGAGGAAGGCCAAGGAAAAACTCGGGATCAGTAGTCAGTATTTCCAAATTCATTATTATTTCTTATAGCAATGTCTGTTGATTCCCCAATTTTCATTAGCAATCCACTGTTTCTGTTTTTGTGTATTAGGATGCTACCAGCTGCCAAAGAGAGCAGAGGACTTTGACGTGCCACCAATGTTTGAGGAATGATAGGAGCGGCGTTGTCATTTGTTCCAGTTGCAAGAAGAAACGCTATTGCTATGAGTGCATTGCGAAGTGGTAATGAATTCTTACAAAGCTTTTTTCTTTATTGCTAATCAAAAGTGCTATAGAACAGCTGTAAATGGGTTGAATAATCATCAAAAGGTTCCCAAATTCTTTGCTATAAGATCTTACATAGCACATTTACTAGTGAAAAATGCAGTAAGAACAATAAAACCATAAGGCATTAGTTTTCAACATTAGATTTATTTATTACTTCTTCTGGTTCGAGCAATTTATATAACTGATGAAGGTTTCAAAAGAGTTAGAAGGTGGGAAATCATTATCTGATGTTTCATCTACTTAATAGGAAAACTAATTCGTAAATGCTGATTAATAATATTATACTGCTGATTTCTTGTGCAACTCCTGATAATGTCTTAAAAGAACTGAATTAGGTACCCAGAGAAAACAAGAGAAGACATAGAGATTGCATGTCCTTTTTGTAGGGGCAATTGCAATTGCAGAGTATGCCTAAAGGAAGACTTAATTTTTATGGTGAGTGCTATATGATCTTTTATTTATTTATTTTCTATTTACTTTGTCACAATTTGTATCCTCTTTTTATAAAGGCCAAATTATATATAGATATATTTTTTTTGGTAGGATGAGCGTCAAGAAGTAGATACTAATATCAAATTGGAAAAGTTGCTTTACTTGCTACACAAAACTCTACCCCTCCTGAAGCATATTCAGCAGGAGCAGAACTCTGAATTGGAAGTGGAAGCCAAAATTCATGGTATCATCATTTGACAATATTACTGTTTGTAAGTTTTGGTTTCCTTGCTTGGTAGATGGTTCAAAATGCTTACCATTATGTTTCTTTTCTGATGATTTGATAGGAACTCAATTGACCGAAGATGATGTAACAAGGTCAATATTGGAGGATGATGATCGAGTGTATTGGTATCACCACTTGCTCCCTGATACCATAATTATATATAACGAGTATCTTCATTGCACATATTGATGCGGAAGTTGCTAGAGACTTGAGAACTTACGTTAGGTGTAAGTTTAGGAAAAACAATTAGTCATTTAGGGATATACCATTATAAAAGGCCCCTTTAGAGCCTTTTGTAAGGTTAGACTTGATTGATTGAATAAAGAATAGAATAAAGAATAGTATTGTTTTCCAATCTCCTTTCTCCATTTACCTTCTAGTACTACATCACATATTTTCTTTTCTAGCTTTATGATAGAAGAGTATGTTAATTCAGTTGAAACATATTAGAGTTTATATAAACAGAAGTCCTAGGGATTTTGTTAATAGAATGACAAACTCAAGTCTAATACAAAACTAGAGGAGTTGTTGGCTACTATAATATGAAAAATCATTAAAGAATATATAAAGAGCAAGGAAAAACTAGTAAAATACCTCTAAGCCCTTAGTGACTATATTGTATATTCTTAGCTTTGTAGCTTTTTCATATGATGGCAGCCGACAACTCCTTTGGTTTTGTATAGAGATGAGTTTGTCATTCTATTAACAACATAAATTCTATGGCTTCTCTTTATATAATTTATATTATGTTTAAACTGAATTATCAGAGCTCGGTTTTAGACTTTTACCAGGAGTGCCTTGGTTTGCGTCTCCCCATCTGATTGATTTTGTGTGATTTTTTTTTTTATTGTAATTTTTTTTGGGTGTGAATCTATGTTTGGGATTGGGCCATGTGACAAACCTGTTGGTCTTGCATTTGAGAGAATATGTTAGAGCTTAATACTATTGTCCATCCATGAACAATAACAACTGTAATCAAAGTAGTCACAGTTTTCATCTGAGCAACATAAGCAAAGGTCAAAATCCACACCATAATTTTAGGAGCAATAGGAGCTTAAGCAGTTAGGAAATGACCCAACAATAGTATTAAGCACTCTAGCAGGGTAATGGTATTTTAGTGAAAACAACATTTAGGTCTTTAGTAGCTTGATGCTAAATTATATCTCCCTTGTACAGTCTCAATAGGGGTAGACAATGGGGCTCCAGATTTTCATAGGCTCATACTTGAAAGTTGACTCTGAAGGGAGTTAGTGACCTTGTTTCTTGTATAAATTGTTGCAATTTAACAATCAGATTGAAGCTGTATTTAATAGTCTTTCAATTTGTTAAATTTCTTTAAATGTAATTGGAAATTAGTTTTGGGGTTTTATTCATCAAACTTTACCACTTGTCCGGCTTTATATACTACGTGTGTGCATAAATGTGCACCTCCTCTTTGGTGCCTTATACTATCTTTTTGTTTTCTTCCTCTCTCTGTGGTGCAAATGTTTTTTTGGGAAAATAAATCTTGATTTAACTAATCTATATGTTCTTAAATATTGTGCTGAAACATATTAATATATTATAGAAACAGTTCATTCTTCTAAGAAAGCTCTTCATTTGTAGCAATTTTTTGACAATAGAAGATTGGAATTTAGGTATGGGATTGATTGTCTATCATTGTTGAATATTCTCAATTTCTGTTCTGATTCTGACAGATATGCAGTGGCATTGTCTATTGTGTTTGCATATATTCATAATTTTGCATGAAAACATATTGTTAAAGAGTTCAGCCTGTTAATAATTTTTTTCAGTCAGTAGTAGCACATTGGGTGGTGAGAGATTAGATATTAGGGATAGGTTCATCTATTGCTATCAATTGGCTTGCTTTCTCTTCTGATATTGACAGCTGTACTTTCCATTTGCTAAGGTTAGCAATATTTAAAGATGGAATAATTCTCTAGTCAGGTTTGGCCCTGAAGTTTTTCGTCAGGACCGGACCTGACTAGAGAAGGACCCTTTAAAGATAATATCTGGCATTCACAATTTTTATGTTTCTATTGTAACCTTAAACTTTCCTTATCAAACAGTGACAACTGCAGAACATCGATTGTTAATTTCCACAGAAGCTGTCCCAATCCTGATTGTTCTTATGATCTCTGTTTCACTTGTTGTCGGGAAATTAGAAAAGAATTTCAGCCTGGAGGTAATGAAGCAGAATCTTCTTCTAAACAACAGTTTGTTGAAGAAGTACATGGTCAAGTTACAGATTTCAATGGACAGATTTCTGTGGGCAGGAAGGGATGTGGTTTGGGGAGTCAAAGGACCCTTCTAGCTGATGAGTTGATAGCCGATATGCCATGTAGCCTTTCTGATTGGAGAGCCAAGGCTGACAATAGCATTCCTTGTCCTCCCAAAGCTCAGGGAGGTTGTGGCACTCAGATACTTGCGCTGAGGCGCATCTTTGATGCTAATTGGGTAGACAAATTGATAAAGACTGCTGAGGACCTGACCATAAATTATCACTCTATGGATATTGATTTTTCTCAAGGATGTTCTTTGTGCCATCCTGTCAGTTCTGCTGAAAATGGATTAAAAGCTTTTGAAGTAAGGCAGGCAGCTTTTAGGGATAACAGTCGGGACAATTTTCTGTACTGCCCAAATGCTATTCAATTAGGAAACAATGAACTGGAACATTTTCAAATGCATTGGATGAGAGGTGAACCTGTTATAGTTAGAAATGTATTTGAAAAGAGTTCTGGTCTCAGCTGGGATCCAATGGTCATGTGGAGGGCTTTTATCGGGGCAAAGAAGATATTGAAAGAGCAGGCTGACAGGGTTAAAGCAATTGATTGCTTGGATTGGTGTGAGGTATTTATTCATTATTTGTATTCTGAAGTTGCAGTTTTGTGCTTTTAAAATTGCTGATATTATTGATCTATTATTACTTGGCTTTCTTTTTGCATGATACTGTTTGAATTCAAAGAGTATGTATTCTATCTATATTTACCTTCATAATTTGATCATTTCAAAATGATATAGCATTATATTCCTTTTATTTTTTGCAATAAATTTTTGTTTCCTATAAAAAATAAAATGATATGGCATTATATGCCTGTTGCTGTGGGTTACGCTAACAAGTTCTAAACATTTTAAATCACTTTTTCTGGCAGGCAGTTGTCTCCATTTTTCAGCTCTGATCTAAGTAGGTGTTTCCTCTTGCTGCTACAGGTTGAAATCAATATCTTCCAGTTCTTTAAGGGCTACTTAGAGGGTCGTAGGTATAGGAGCGGGTGGCCAGAAATGTTGAAGTTGAAAGATTGGCCTCCATCAAATTCCTTTGAAGAGTGCTTGCCAAGGCACGGTGCTGAATTTCTAGCCATGCTTCCCTTTGCTGATTATACCCATCCAAAATCTGGTCTTTTGAATCTTGCTACAAGGCTTCCTTCTGTTTTGAAGCCGGACTTGGGACCCAAAACCTATATCGCTTATGGTTCTTTGGAAGAACTTGGTAGGGGTGATTCAGTAACAAAACTACATTGTGACATTTCTGACGCGGTATGCGCCTTATTTTCAGTTTTTAGCATTGCTGCTTTTGTCTAATGTTCCTGATCTCTCTGCTTATTGTTATTGACCTTGTCCTTGAGCATCTTAATTTATTAAAAATCTTATTTTTGAAACATAGCTCTAAAATTAGTTATATATTTTATTAATTTTTTATCAGATTAAAGTTTCCAGAAGTAACTAGTAAGCTTACAGTCTCAGTGTTTTTAGAGATGTCTATGAATGGAGTTGCTGTGCCCAAAGTTTGAACAACTTATGCAAATTATTATTACTAAAACATATGATTTAGCAAATCAAGGAAGAATATTCTTTATTTACACCATGGGAGTAGCTAATGTGAGTCAAATGAACAAGCTAAGTAGTATTTATGGTGATTATGCTAGGCATATCCTTCGTGCCTTGAATTTGTAAGGGCCAGTTTAATAGGTGGTACTGAGATGTGAATTATAAAGATCAAATGCGTATGTTTGTTCATTCTTTTCTATTAATCTGATTTTGGTAGATTATCTTTTGAGTCAGAAAAAATGCTACAAGTGCACTTGTTAACATTTTATGAGGCAATACCACTTTTTTTTTTTTCAGCATGCAGTAGCACAAATTTGTTTGGTATATGCAATGGTTAATGCATGTTTTGCACGCCTTCTGTATTTTTAGCTACCTCTCTGCTAGTTCGCAAATTGAAGTCAATGTATTGTTTTGCTTATTTCCATTTAGGTCAATGTATTGACTCACACAGCTGAAGTGAATAATATTTCCTCATGGCAACAAAAAATCATTAAAGGATTACAGAAGAAACATGATGAAGAAGATTCACACGACCTTTATGATTTGGTGCCAAAGGAATTGGGCAAGTTTAGAGGCAGGCCACGGAAAAGACCTCGTAAAGGAAAATATTCTAAAGTGGTGAATCCCATTGAGAGTGATCCCTTGATGAAGCGGTTTAATGTAGAGGAAGAGAAACTAGATGACATACAAAACATATCCAATGAGTTTGCCGAAAGAATGGATGTTTCTGAATTTTCATTACCAGATGAATGGGATGGGGATCCATTCTGTCCTGATAAACGTCAGGATGTTGCTGGAAATAATCTATCCTTGCCAAATGGGTTTGATGCAGGGCACAGCTGCCCTGCAGTTGAAGAGTTTCAATCTTCGCATGGACTTGATGCTAAATTTGAAACAAGTAAGAGGAATGTGAGTGATCAAGACTCTTATCCTTCAATCGTGGCAGAGGAAATGAAAAAACTTGTTGACAGTAAAGATTCTTTGGAGGCAACATATTCTGGCTCAAGAACAGTCGATCCAGATACAAATGTGAATATAGATTCTATTCAAGATAATCACCCTACAGAAATTGAATATGGTGGTGCTGTTTGGGACATATTCCGTAGACAGGATGTACCCAAATTAGTTGAGTACTTGAGGAAGCATCATAAAGAATTCCGTCATATCGATAATCTTCCTGTGGATTCTGTAAGTATGCTTGCCTACCTATGCTTTCCATATTAGTATGAGTATGTCGATATAAGTTTATGTGCCTTCTTCAGGTGGCTCACCCCATTCATGACCAGACCCTTTTCCTAAATGAGAGACATAAAAAGAAGCTGAAGGAGGAGTTCAGTAAGATATAATTTGTCTTCAATAAAGCCATTTCTATTATACAACGATGCCATTCTAGTGTGTAAACTTCAATTGTTTTCAGATGTTGAACCTTGGACATTCGAGCAACACCTAGGTGAGGCCGTTTTCATTCCAGCAGGATGTCCACATCAAGTGAGAAATAGACAGGTGAGGTTCTTGTTGTGTTAAGTAAAGTATGCCTATATATGATGAGCTTGGCTACTTGGCAAAGCTAGGTGGTCTATGACTTGTGCTGTTATTTTTCTACTTCTCATCCCCACATGACGTGTTCGTGGCTTGTCATCCAGCCAAACAATGCAACACAACTTATACTGCATTCTGCATAACAAGTTTATGTTGTTCTTTTAGCTCGCTTGGTCGTAGCAATTCCAACAAATTCAGAGATTGCATTGTCATCTAGAAGTTGGTAATCAAAATTCGTAAATTTGTCAGAATTTCAGGATATTAAAAAATTAAGTCTTGAATTAGAAGTCCATAAAATGAAATTGAATGGAAAACATTGTTGTAAACTCTGAGATTTCGGTCAACCTGGCGAACAGCAACTCTTTTCTGACTAGAGTGTAGACGACATTCTATCAAATGAAGAACTTTCTAATTAGGCAATCTTAGTGATGCCAGTACTCTGTACTGCTTGAGATAGATGTTCAGAGGTTCCTATATTGCATTTATTCTCGATTGCCATCATACTATGCTCATAGTATGAGCAGTTTTTTGAAATTTTCTAGCTCTGCTGATGTTCGTTTGTTTGCCAGAAAAAGACTCCGCATAAGTAGTTCATGTAGAAAATTTTGTGATATTTAGATAAGTTAATATGTGGTAGATCAAGTCAAGATCATAACTAAAAGCATGCAAGTCTTTTGATATGATTCTTCTATGTAAGGCATTGCTTAGTCCTTAATTGGATATTACTTCTCATTAGTTTGACACTAATCTATATGCTTTGCAGTCATGCATCAAAGTGGCCCTTGACTTTGTGTCCCCTGACAATATTCAAGAATGCATTCGGTTAACAGAAGAGTTCCGATTGCTTCCAAAAGGTCATAGAGCTAAGGAAGACAAACTAGAGGTATATGTTTCTTTTATTTTTTTCTTTCTGCAAACTCCATGACCCTGGATTTTACATCCCAGTTAATGCAATCTCCATATAAAGCATTAATGATGATTTGTTGGTTAAGTGTGCAACTGCTTTCTTTGTTTATGTGGTTAGCTATAATATGTAAACTATGACTTTAATTCTATATTCTATAAATGATTATGTTCTCAAATCTTTCCGTGTAGCTTCCAGCTTCAATGCCATTCGTGGTGATTTAGAATGACTTTGTCTACCTTTCCCTGACATTTTACTGCATCCCAATTTTTTTACAAAGCGTATTATATATGTTGCCATCAAGAGTACCGGTTCATTATCTCAATGACGTTTCTTACACTTACTGTAACTTTTCTGTTTATAGGTGAAGAAAATGGCGCTATATGCCGCAAGTGTTGCTGCCAGCGAAGCTAAAAATCTGGCCTCCAAATTCAAGTAAGACTGGTTTTAATCTTGACCTTATCACCATCTCTGCTCACAAATTTAATTTCTTTGTTGAAGAGCCATTACTTTTGGGAGGTCAATTTAATTTGTAGACGATTTTTCTTTGTAGCTAAGGCAAAGGAGATCACAAGTTAAAATGTGATCTTCTTAATTTGTACTTGGAAAATATTCATTCTTATATGACCAAATGGAAATCGAGCGACTTTGAGACATCTTATAATAGAACCGAAATGTATGACAATTGGAAAGCATTAGTGTTATAATTATTATGGTAATATGGCATTGTCAGAATGATTAGTGAATATTTTTTTTTTCTTAAGTTTTGATTTATTTTATTATCATAAATCACAGGTGAGGTTGGTTAAAGTGGGAACAATTTTCTTCATATGCAGTAAATACCGAATTGTTGATATAGTATATTGCTCTCCATATAGTGGAGTTTTTCTCCGGTAGACATATAACTGTGAGCATACTTATAACACACTTATCCAATTCATCATTTTTTGCCATGTAAGCATTATTTGACCCAATTGCATTACTTTTTTCTAGTAAAAAGTGATGAGGTGGATAAGTGTGCTATTATATGCCTACCAGAGAAAAACTCCAATATAGTGTATCTCATATTCATGTGCAATGATTCTCAATTACTTTGCATCTGTTTGTGTCGTGCGTAATAATTGTGTGTTACTTTGCAGTTCATCAAATGAGGAAAAGCAAGCTTAACATAAGAGCAGCTAAATTTAACAGAAGCAATCAAGCTATAGTCGGTGTTTGTTTTAACTTTTTGGCTTTCAAGGGAGGGAGGGATAGCTTTTCTCCTTCATTATGCAAAGCCTAGACATGCTTTTCTTTTTTATTTTTTTTAGGCTGAAGGAACTACAGCATTTTAGTTATACAGGTGTGTTTGGAATTGCATTTGATGTAAAAGCTTCCCTTTTTGTTGTGTAAAAACACTTAAAAGCGCTTTTTGAGAAGCAGTTTTAAGTGTTCCATTTATTGCGAATAATACTCCCAACTGCTGTACTGATCTAAAAAAAAGTGTATTTGTTTACAGTCAAATACTAGAAAACAGATCAAAAGCACTTTTGACTATTTGAAAGCGCTTTGGAAAATACCAAAAGCATTTCCAAACACACTACTAGCTGCTCTTCCTTAAAATTTGGCCATCCATTGTGATGCTTGTTTTCATTTTGTAGACAAGATCTTTTGACTCTGTGTTTTTACAATTTGATATACTAAAAATGGAGAAAAATAAAGGATTTGGTTAAAATGAAAAAAAAAAAAAAAAAAAAAAACTTATTTTCTCAAAATGCTACACTGAACATTATTGACAGCGCGATTCGGTTTTGTTTAAAACCGTATTGAATCGATATCTTTTCGGTTTTTGAAAACATGAATTGGTTTGAACCGTTTTGGATCTTAGAACCAAATTGAACTGAATATCTTTATCTTGGTTTGGTTCGGTTTAGAGTGACCATATTTATACCCCTCTAAAACTGTACATACACTCTAAATTTATATATTTTCAAAATTCCAAAATTATCATTTAATACAAATATATTATAATTTGTTTCTCTTTTTTGAATTCTTACCAACTAAACTAAATTCTAGAAATTTCAAGAAGGGATCCCAAAAGAAACCAAGCGAGAGAAGGACAAAGAGAGCAATGGGAGAGGGTGTGATGAGCTTGAGCAAATAAAATGGTGTTTGAATTCTTAAGCAACATGAGAACCGGTGAAGAGAGAGAGAGAGATAAATGTAGATCATGTGTTTGCTTTTTTTTTTTTTTTTTGATTGGAAGTAACAACGAGTTACAACAACTGGATAACTGATCCAGACAGATACTACAACTGGGACCATCGAGATCAAACATCGAGGCACAGCCCAGACTACAGCTCCCCCACTGGGGAGAGAACACCTAAACCCATAAACCCTCACAAGAGGGACTGAAACAAACCAAAAACCTCACAAAGAGGACTGAAATTAAACTAAAAAATTAACAAAACCTCACAAGGAGGACTGAAACTAACAGACTAAACCTAACACCGAGCAGAGGAGGAGGAGTCCCTTGGCTGCCAGCAAGTGTTCTGGCGGAGAGGATCGGGCCGGACGAACTTCAGGGCCACTGATCTGACAGCTCACACTGGTAACACTCCAGATCTGGCTAGATCCTAGAAGATCGACCGATCTAACAGCTGCCGGCGTTGGCTAGAAGAAAAAGACCAGCCCGGTGGCGCGAGAGGGTCGGCCGGACGAACGCCAGGGCCGTCGTAGCAGCCGCAGAAGACACCCATCTGATCGGGAAGGCCCAGCGAGAGGAAGAAGACCGCCCGAAGGGGCGACATCGCCGCCGGCTCCCGCTACCACAGCAAGAAGCCGGCGACAGACTGAGGCGGTGAAGTAGGTGAGAGGTTGAGAGAAAGTTCTAGAGAGATATTTTAGAGAGAGGTGTAGTAGCAACTTGATCAAGTGTTTGCTTTTATAAGCACAAGGAGTTTTTATTTTTTTAATAATAATTTTCAGATATTATTCTTTTTTGTTGGATCAAATATCAATAAAATTCGGGATCAAATATCAATGGTTTTCGTTGTACCAACCGCAACCTCACTCGGAGAAATTAGATCTAAATGTCGTTGCCTTGGCAACCACGACAATGATAGAAGAAACCAGATCCAAATATCGCCACCAACATGTCGTTGCCTTGGCAATCGTGACAACCAGATCGAATACCGTATAAACTGTCTCTCGCGGCCTATATCGCTGTGTATAGACCACGACAATCAAACCGCGTCACATGCCACATCAACATTTTTTTATATTTTATTTTATCTTTTAGAGTCGGCATCTAGTAGCATGAAATTGGAGCATATTCAAAGTAAAACTTTAAAGGCAAAAAACTGTCATTGTGAATTGCAATTAACATTTCTTATTTACTTAAGATCAACCATCCTATCTAATTACCTTACTAGAGAGAATGTTATGATAACATTTTTCAAGTAGTACCTTTTTTGTTCTATGGATACCCTTTGAGTTGGTGTGCGGTACCATTTCAATACCCTTTTCTATTTCTAAGTTAAAAATTGGACACGGTAACACATTCTCAAAATATTGTTTCCACTTTGAACACACAAAAACCAAAACATCAAATTGTTGTCGTTATTTGGATCATGGTGAGGGGATGGGCATTCTTTTTGAGTCAATGGGAAATGCAAAACAAATGCGCATCCACCCTGCAACTCGTAGGCTTAATTGCATTTGTATATAACTTTAGTTTATTGACACTCGTAGGTACTGTTTAAATGGCAGTTTTGTCCCTCTGTGGTATTTTTGTCCATTAGGGGCTATTTTTTATTGAAAACTTCTTTTGACAATCTAATTTTTTCTTTTTACACTTCTTTTCTACAAACACTACATTCTCAAAATTAAAATTTTAAAAAATTCTAAAGACACTTCATTTTGTTACAAGATTATCCTTTTTATTTTTTTAGAATTAAATTATTAAAAAAGGAAATTATCTCTCATAAATCATTAGATTAATTATTACATATTAAATACTCTCTTCTAAATTTTTAATTACCATATTAAACTCTCTCTCCTCCAATACATCTCTCCATTCTTTCTCAAGCAAGATTAACAGTTAAGAACACAAAAAAAAAAAAAAAAAAAAACTTACTAATAAGCTTGAATTTTAGGAACCATATGTATATATATACTAAAAAAAAAAAAGCTCAGAAAACAAGTACCATTTAAAAAAAAAAAAAAAATCAAAATATGAAAATGTTTTTTGTTACTCTTATAGGTATGTGATTGCTTAAAGAACTTTAATTCTTTTATTGGTCTTAGAAATTCTAAGTTTAATCGAATCTAGTTAAAACAATTCAAACTTTCATATATATATATATATATGTTTTGAAAATTGACTTTTTAGTGTATATATATATATTACTGTTAATAAAAAACTA
Source organism: Acer yangbiense (assembly GCA_008009225.1). Taxonomy (NCBI): domain Eukaryota; kingdom Viridiplantae; phylum Streptophyta; class Magnoliopsida; order Sapindales; family Sapindaceae; genus Acer; species Acer yangbiense. The sequence continues at coordinate 8,207,362 of CM017772.1, read as the reverse complement.
AAATATTTATAAGTTTTTTTTTTTTCTTTAACTATTAATTAGAGATATGATTATTTTTTTGTTTTATTTAGTAATTTCAATTTAGGTTAAAATTGTCATTAATAAAAAAAATTAAATTAGAGTGTGAATAAATAATTTATGGATCGTAAGGAGAACCACTTTTTGTTATTAAGGAGGGTGTATTCAATTAGGATTTTAAAAGACTTTTAATGACTTTTATGGAATTAAAAAGTTTAGGTGTATTGAATATAGACTTTTAACGACTCTATAAAAGTCATGAGGTATTCAATACAGACTTTTATAGACTTTTAAAAAGTCATTAAAAGTCATGTGGTATTCAATCAAGACTTTTTAACAGTCTATGAAAGTTATGCGGTATTCAAAATCTCAATGACTTTTAACGACTTTAAAATATCAATGATTTTTAATGACTTTTAATGATTTTTAGTTATAACAAATCTCACAATTTGTCTTCCATTCCTACCAAAGACTTTGAATGACTTTTGAAAAAAAAAAAAAAATAGAAAGAATTTCACTTTAAAAGAAAAATATAAAAAACTCTTTAAAAAACATTAACAACCAAATATATGTTCTATTTTCAAATAAAAACACACTTATTATTAACAAATTTTACAAATAAAATAAAACTAATAACTTTAAAATGAATAAACATTATAAAAATAAATAAAATAAAATAAAACTAAAAAATAATATAAAACAACTCTTCATCGCTATGCAATTAAAGACGAGTTCATATTTTTTTACCTATTTTTTTAAAACAACTAAACAACACCGAAACAAATTAAATAAACTTCAAATATGTAAAATAAAAATAATAAAAAACAAAAACTACTACTTAACCATGCCAGTATGCTATAATCAAAGTCGTGTATGAGCGTGACTCCATGAAATTATTATCAATATCAAACTATCCACTTTTAGGCATGGATCTTATTCAACAACTAGGTGTGGTTTTTATGTTTTATCTTTAGTAACTTGAATGAACTTTTAGTTGATTTTTTATACCCATTGTCATACTTTCGTAGAGATATGTAAACGTTAATATTATTGTCGGTTTGCTACATTTATTCTAAAAGAAAATTTATAATATTTTTACTAATTATAAAAAAATAAATAAAATTTTGACTAATTATTTAAAGAAAATGAGCCTAATGTCTTTATAATGCAAAATATAATTAAAATAAAAAAATAAAGTCAAATCACATATATAGATATAAATGCTTTTGTCAAGTTTAATTAACGATGGTTTTCTTTTATTCATTTGAAAAATTATTTTTATTGACATGATAAATATATATATAATTTTGCTAAACCAAATTATACATTATATTTAGAAGTCAATGAAAGTCTATAAATGTCTATAAATGTCTATAAAAGTCTTTTAAAATGAAACTCTACGAAAGTCTTTTAAAATCAATGTCTATGAAAGTCTTTTAAATAAAAGTCTATGAAAGTCTATGAAAGTCTTTCATAATCTTGTAAAGTCTATAAAAGTCCATAAAATCTGCAAAAGTCATCCACTTAAAAAAAGTCATTAAAAGTTTTTCGAAATCCTAATTGAATACACCCCCTAAGTGTAAATCTTCATAGGTGGCTATTTTTGGTTTTTGGAAAATGAGTGAGACCATTTTCCCCTATTTATTTTTTTGGTGAGGATGACCATTAAAAAAACACTCACTTCCAATTGATTCCATTTCTATCTTCTATCTCGCAATCTGAGAAATTCCCATTTCGATTCGCAGCGAATTCCCTCAAACCCCTCAAGAAATTTCAACTTTTTCACCGCTCTGTTATGACCCCCCAAGTTTGAATCTCCACTTTTTTCCTACCCTAATTTTCCCTCCACTTCACTTTCCCGGGAAAAAATTGAAACTTCCTTGCACCCGATCGATCGATGGCTGCTGCAATTAGATCCAATACCTCCAAGGGCACGGCCTCCTTGACTGTCACTCAGTTCCGGTACTTGGTTTTCAATTACATGCACGCGGGTCGCGCCGCGAGCTCTCACTGTACACAGCAGCACCGCACCAAGTGGGACGATCACTTCGTCAACACTCCCTATCACTTCACTTCGTTCAAGCCCGTCTCGCTCCGCGGCGAATTTGTTGAAAAGGGCTCTCAGTTTTCGGCAGATTGCGCTAGGAATTCGGGTGTCAGTGGTACCCGGTGTGGAACAATTAAGGGTGTTGAGAGAAGTGGTGGTACTTTTATGAGCTCGTATGGGGACCCACCGGAGGTGTGGCAGCCTCCTGGTGATGGGGTTGCGGTTCGGGTTAGCGGGCCGGGTCTGAATTTGGTCCGTGGAGGTGGGTCAGGTGGGTTCGGGTCCGGTTCAAAGGACGGGTGCTGGGGTGGTTCTAATTTGGGGAACAAGTTTCCAACTCCCAAAGAGATTTGTAAGGGACTGGATACGTTTGTGATTGGGCAGGAGAGAGCTAAGAAGGTGAATATTTGTTTTTGGCATTTTGTGTGTGTGTTTAATTTGTTATTGTTTTATTTATTTATTTATTTATTTTGCTGTCTTTGATATGTTCATTTTTGTTGGGACTTAAAACTAGAAAAAAATACTAAAGTAGTTTAGAGTGCTAATCTATTATTTCGTTATTCTCTTCTGGTTGACTATGAATGTGAACCATGTTTTTTGGATTCTTGATATTGTAAAATCAATATTATGTTGTTTTGGAGGGAAGAGGTGTTCTTGGGACAATTTCTGATGTTTTTTTTTATTTTTTTATTTTTTACTTTTGCTCTAAGTGGTTATGTTCTGTATAATGAAGTTTTTATGATTTTGATTAGAGTGGAGTGTTAATATAACAGACTGATGGACATAATTTTATTTGATGGAATTTTGAATACTTCTTTGAATTCTCATATGGATATTATAGGAAAGATATATTTATTAGACTTAAGTTTGGTAAACTTTGGTTTGGAGAATGGAATTATGGCTGTATTTTCGAAGCTGCATATGATTTGGAGGATGCTGTTTTATTTATATTATCATTATGTATGAATCATTATTAATATCCACTTGTTTCAGTCAAGTGTTCAATGTTAATATTATCTTAAGAAAAATCATTTTATTTCTGTTTTTCTTTCTGACTTTTCGTCTTGAACACAGGTGCTCTCCGTGGCGGTTTACAATCATTATATGAGAATTCATAACGAGTCAATGCAGAAACGGTTAGCTCTATACCTTCAATCATGCATACCTTGATTGTATCTATTTTCTTTCTATATGTATATATGTTGGAAGGAACTAGGAAGAAAGCTAGGGTATATGTTATGCATGTATTGCATGGCTATTATGTGGCCAATGGCCCAATGCTGAAGATCTTAAAAAGGAAAAAGAAATATCAACTCAACACTTAGTCCTTGTGCATGTACAGCAAACAAGTAACCATATAACTATTTGTTACTATTGTTGATATGTCTGATTGCTTTGCTTGTTTTCCTAAGTAGAGGGTGTATCAAAGATACCATTGGGACACAAGGTCAATTTTAATGTCCGAGTGAATTTAAGCATTTGTGTGCTGTACACGCGACATGCGTACATATGCCTCTGTCCATCATGTGGGTTTCTGTTGTTTCTATTTATCATGTTCGTTGAGGGAGATGTAAACTGTTAATATGTTTTTGATCACTTGGGAATTAGGCCAGCAGAAGATTCTGATAGTGGTGTAGCAGATGCAATGGATGATGATACTGTGGAACTGGAGAAAAGTAACATTCTCCTAATGGGGCCAACAGGCTCAGGTAATTTGGTTTTATCCTTATTTTGACCTTCTAGAGTGTACTTATTCACTTTGCTTTGCTATTCTGAATAATCTGAAAGTTTGAACCGCACTTCCTGATTTCTATTATGTTGAAGTACTTTTGTGTCATGGGTTGCATATGTCCCTTTTTTATTTTTAGATCTGTTACTTGTGGCAGCTCTGGAGTTTAGCCTATAGTTTGGACTTTGAATGCATTAATATTACATCTGTCTTCTGTTACTTTGGTTTTGTAGCTGTAAAGGCAAGACCCTTGTTGTCTTTAGTAAGAGAAATCCTTGCTCTACTGCTTTCTAATTCATAGTCATCTTTTTGTTTCATTTTTCTTTTCATGTTCTGTTAATGCCAAGAGCATGTTTGCATAGATGTTTGTAAGAGTAGGGCCCCTTCCATTTACTATATAGTCTTCTGGTTTTTTGTTATCGTCCATGTTCAGGTGTAAAAAATTACTCTAGTAACTGTTTTTTTCCTGGAATTTTGTTGTGGTCTTGTTTTTCAGTCTAATTTAAACAGTAGATAACCCAAATAAAATTTTTGTTTGACTATCTTGCTACTGTCAGTTACTGATCTCACCTGTTCTCTTTTAATGCTGTTTCAAGGACAGGGAAAACATTACTTGCCAAAACCTTGGCACGCTTTGTAAATGTCCCCTTTGTTATTGCCGATGCAACTACATTGACACAGGCAAGTTGTAGACTCCTGCCGTTATTGGAGTTTCTCTACATCTTTCTTCCCTGTCGTTATTGTTGCTTAAATTGCTTTCCTGTTCTGGTTTCTTAGTTAAATGTGGAATAAATAACTCAAGTCCTGCTTTCTTGAGAACGATAGCTTTCAGAGCTTTTCTCTTTGGTTTCAATATCTTAATATTCCAGGGAAGTGTTATTTGATTATCTAATTAAGAATTATATTTATATATCTGGCTTGCATACAAGTTTAGTTGTGTATAATCAAGAGTTTTATAATCATCTGCGATTAGGGTTTTGACTAAGCTCTTCTGGATGAAGATCTACTGCAAAAGAAAGTAAACATTGATAATACTGGAATCCATTTGAAATATGGATATTTATAAAATCTGTTCTGGGTCAGATACAGTTTGGTTCAAACATTTTATTGGAGAAAAATACAAAAGAAAAATTATATTTTTGTTCTTCAAATTATAGTGGTTGTTCCTACCGTTTTATTCGGGCCTTTCCTTATGCACCAATGGTTTCATGATTCGGGTTGCTCCTTGAGTTCATTGTTTGTGAGTGTCGAAGCACCTAACCATACCTACACCGTGCACTCTGCCGGTAAGCAGCCCAGACATGAAAACCGCGTTTGGAAGCATATGTGTGCCTCTTTGGCACACACAGACGTGTGCAGGTTCGCCTGTGTAACCTGTGTTGCTATATTGTAGATAGACACACACTTTAGTTTATATTGGTTTTTATTTTATTTTATGTAGCATGCACATATGCAGGCCCACAACTTCTTCAGTTTCTATCAGATATATGTTATGTCTTATTTGCTTTGCTTAGAATACAATTGATTCATATTCTTATGATTATATTTCCTAATGTTGTGCCTTTTAGTAGAAAAATGGGTTGCTATGCTTGAGATTTTTTTTTTATTATATTATATTTATTTTATTTATTTATTTATTATTATTATTTTTTTAATTCCGAAAATTTTAACCAGCTCTCATTTATTTATTGGGCATTGGCATGTTTTTTGCAGGCAGGATATGTAGGGGAAGATGTGGAGTCCATATTATACAAGCTCCTCATGGTAAATTCTAAGAAACATAATTTATCATGTCTATTAGATTTTTGGAATGTTACTATATGTTAGAAATTCATACCACCATTTTGTGGAATGTATGCAACCTTCCATCGTATAAAATTCCTGTTACAATTTTCTTACCTAGATGATTTGAATTTAACTTTGGTAATTTAGTTCCCTTTGTTGCTAAATGGGATGCATCTCTGAAGTCCTAACAAAGGTTTTGACATGTAAGACCGTTTTGCGTTTAGATTTTAAACTTCCACAAGATTGGAAATTGGCTTTTCTGTAGCACCTTTAATGGAGACAATGTCATTGTTTGTCCCTTTAGTTCCTTCACTGCCTTGGCAATCTGGCTTTTGTAACATTGGGAAGGTGGCCATCCTTCTAAACCAAAAAAGTATAAAAAGTTAAAAAGATTTCGTAACTAGCAAGGTGCTTCGCACAAGTTTCTAACATGGTTGAATTGTGAACTATTAACCTCTCTGACTTGCCCAAGAATACATTTTTTTGTGTATAAGTTATAGTTTAAATACTACTTTTGGGTCATTTTTATCAGCTTTAATTTGTGGATGTTCAATATGTTTTCGGAGATTGAAAGGTCTTGTGTCTGATTCTGATAAAACCTCCTCTTTTAGTAATTAAATTGTTGTTTTGTATGGTCCATGTAACAAGCCTGTTGATTCCTACAAAAAAAAAAAAATACAAGCCTTTTGAATTGATCCAACCTTACACTCAAGCAAGTGTGCTAGAATTTAAAAACTATTATTAGACCATTTTTATTTAGCTTAAGCTTCTGAGATTAACGGCTTTTCAACAAAAGTTTATGACTTCCTCTATACCTTCTATATTTTTTTATAGTCCTTTTTAAATTTCCATGCCTTAAATTTGTTTATTTCTCCTCCTAATTTTGTTTTTGCCATATTTTCTTCTCATCTTCTTTGGCCTATGCACCATGTTTTAAAAACAGATTGAGGCACGCCTCAATACGTTTTTCATAAAAATCGTAGCGCCTCACTACTCATAGGCATTACACCTCACTACTCATTAATGAGGCGTACGTCTCAATTTGGATGCTTTTTTTTTTGGATTTTGAGTAATGTAATGGCCAATTTAGGGAGCTCGACCCTTGAGTGCGTGAGTGCGTCAGTGTAGCACAACTAAACTAATCCAATCTTCACAACCTAACACGAAGATGCATTGATAATGTTATGAAGTTGGGAATAACTATAGCCTAAAAAATCATTTGAACATCTTTGTTGTTAGTATGATAATTGCATGTTAATTATTTTATAAATTATGCCGTCTTATTGATTGTTTGTAAAGTTCTAAACCTTACATTTAGCTTTGTAACTTGATATTTATAGGATAAAATAGGTTAATGATTATTAATGTGATAATGTGATTATTGGTTGATTTATGAAATTTTATGTGCTTTATATATATATATATATATATATATATATATATATATATATATATATTTTAATGTATTTTAACTATCCTTAGTGAGGCTTACGACTCGTTACGCCGTGTGGCTTGCGTCTCGCCTCAGTAGAGGAAAACGCCTCATTACTAAAACATTTTTTAAAACTTTGCCTCTGCATATGAATTTGTCTGTAGTTTATATAAATTAAGAGCACACATTAAGGTTTCTAGCCTTTATTTTGGCCTTTTTAATCTTTGTTGCTGATGAACTAAATGATAAGCTTAGAAGGAATTTGGCTGCCTCAGTTATATGATGTTGTGTCCAAGGAAGAATCTGTATGTACTATTTAAAATTGTTTAGTTTCTCTTTTTTTCTTAAATATATAGGAGATAAACTTGCTACTAGGTAAGGTTTCATGTGGTAACCTATGTTGCATGGATACGGACACGGATACTAGGATACGGGGATACGGTAAATCTCCAAAAACCAGGATACATCATTTAAAATTTAAAATATTATATATTTATATATAAAAAAGTAATTCAATAAACTAGTCTTCTAATTAATAGTTAACAATAAATTAGTTTATTTTTAGCAATTTACGACTTTAATATTAGTCTTAAAAAAAATGCCTTGATAAAAATTCATTATGTGTAAATTAGCAATTATCTTCCTTCTCCAGAGAAACTGATAAAATCATTTTTACTAGATTTTAGTACAAAATGAAATCTATAAGTTTAGGTTCTCTAGAGTGCCAAAACTTATGTACTACCATGGTGAGATATTATCTCAAACTCCATTCATCTGGAAACTCCATGTCCATGGTGACAAACAAGAATAGAGAAGAAATTTGAATTTTAAATGAAGTAGAAATGTAGAAATCCGGTAAATACAGGTACGTTGATCCTCTTCTCGTCTTCCTTTTTCTTTTTCTTCTTCCTCATCTCTCTTTCCTTCTCTTTCTTTTTCTTCCTCTTCTCTTCTTTTTTCTCTGCACTTTTCTTTGGCAGCAGCTGCATAGAGATGAAAGGAACATTCAGAATTTATTTTTCAAATTTTAGATTTTGACCCCGATATTTTTAAAAATTATAAATTGACCCCGTTTTTACTAAACTAATTGAAAAGTTGGCCCAGATGTATCCTTGTGCGTATCCATTCCGTATCCATCTGTATCCCACAAGTCAAACTTGTGAAAAGTCAACAGATACACCATTTGGCACATCCGATATGTACCAGATACGAGCTACCTCTTCTAAATGCTGTATCTGTGCTTCTTAGGTGGTAACTCTTAGGGTAGCATGTGAAAGTTTCTTGTGGTGAAGTCAGCATACCCCTTTTACCCTTAAAAGATAAATGTGAAGTCATTTCCCATAAAAATATTGTTTGAAATATTCTTTTTTGAGCCAGTAATGGATTTGCTGATCAAATATTATTTTTGTTTATGCAAATCTCAGGCTGCTGACTATAATGTTGCAGCTGCACAGCAGGGCATTGTCTATATTGATGAAGTTGACAAGATCACCAAAAAGGTTCATAAATTTCAAATTTAAACATTTTTCATTAAAAGTTATTTACTTTTTTTTTATTTTTTTATTTTTTTACACTCTTCTTCAATTGTTTTCTTTTTAATTTTGCAGGCCGAGAGCCTTAATATTAGTAGAGATGTGTCTGGAGAGGGTGTTCAACAGGCGTTACTAAAAATGCTGGAAGGAACAGTAAGCACAATTTGCATAAACTGGATAAATGACTTATTTAATGATATTATCTATTACTCCATTGGCTTTGCTGGGGACAATTGAAGCATCCTCAGGACCCAACTATAAATATTTGAACCTCTAGTTGTGGATGACCCCCCAATCGGATTAACTTCCAAAAGTGGGTCGTAGTTGAGTAAATCAACTTCATTTATTTATATTCTTTTTTTTTTTTTTTTTTTTTTTTTTGAAAGTCATTTATTTATATTCTAATCTATGGAAGTTTTATTTTCTAGGTTGTCAATGTTCCTGAGAAGGGCGCTAGAAAGCATCCTAGAGGTGATAACATTCAGGTAAATGTGATGTGGTTTCTAAACTGTTTTGTAGATTTATGCAGATATTATTAGATGATAAAGTATGTTCATGATACAAGCACATAGATGAAACCATACGTGAGGTAACCAACTTGACCTTGGCCAAGTTGTTATGAATGATTCTGATAGCTGATGCTGGAGTAATTGCGTTGGATAGATTTTAATGTTCATTTTCTTTTAGGAGTAAGATCAGTTCACAATTTTTATATTGTTTTATTTTTATTTTTTTCCACAGATAGACACGAAGGATATACTCTTCATATGTGGGGGTGCCTTTGTTGACATAGAGAAAACAATCTCAGAAAGGTATACTAATGTAGAAGTTACAATATCAATGCTCTTCTGATATTCTGGATATGGATCTTTCTTTTTCTGAAAATTGTAAATGTTTCGAATTCATCCAGGCGTCAAGATTCTTCCATTGGATTTGGTGCCCCAGTACGTGCAAATATGAGGGCCGGTGGTGTTACAGATGCTGTAGTGACATCATCTCTTATGGAGACTGTAAGTGCACACCAAGAGTCAATAGATTATTAACAACTCATTGAGTTTTTTCTTTTATGTAGCATTTTAGATACCTCACATCACATTCTATATAAACTCCCATGTTTGTCAGGTAGAAAGTGGTGATCTCATTTCATATGGTCTGATACCAGAATTTGTTGGACGGTTTCCTGTTCTTGTGAGTTTGTCAGCACTAACTGAAAATCAACTTGTTCAGGTAATACTTTTTGTTCTGGTTTGTTGTATTCGAGTCATTCAACTGTACTGGCATGAAATTTTTGAATGGCAGTCTGTTATTACAATGGGAATGTGAATGGTCGTAAATAATATGATTAATGTAACTGCTATATTTGTGTGGTAGTTAGCTTTTAGCAATGTCATTGCTGCAATAGCTGCCTATAAATGACTCCTATACTGGAACCATATTTTGTAGGTCCTGTCAGAGCCGAAAAATGCACTGGGGAAGCAATACAAAAAGATGTTCCAAATGAATGGTGTAAGTTCATTTTTTGGGTCCTTCTTTCTTCTTAGACAGTTTATCAGGTTACCGAGCCATATTATTTTACTCATGTTTAGTACTTTCCTTCATTGTTTTTCATTCCCCTTTCTAAAGGCTTTTATTTCCTGATCTGTGCTGTTCTATAGCATTCTTTCTAATTTTACTTTGATATTGCTTTTCTCAGGTCAAGCTACATTTCACAGAAAATGCCTTGAGACTAATTGCTAGAAAGGCAATAAGTAAAAATACTGGGGCTCGGGGATTACGATCAATATTAGAAAACGTATTAATGGATGCCATGTATGAGGTATGTCATTTTATTGCTTTTATAACTGTATCCCGGTGTGGGTGGCTTCTGTTGGTGTATTAGGGAACAAAGTAAAGAATATAATGCTAAAAGTCTTGTGAAATCTGGTGGGTTACCACTTTTATGATCTATCTTGCAGATTCCGGATGTTAGGACCGGAGACGGTGTAATAGATGCCGTTGTCGTAGACGAAGAAGCTATTGGATCCGAGGGAGCTAAGATTCTTTACGGTAAGGGTGCGTTGGATCGTTATCTTTCCAAACAAAAAGTGAAGGACTTAGAGGTGGGTTGAATTTACATGGTTCATTTAAATTCTGGTTTTGGAGATGAACATATTCATGGATGATGATGATATATATTGTTGTTGCAGGCAAGCGTTGAGGGATCATCAGATGCAGAGGCAGAGGTGGAAGCAGAGATGCCTTCAATTGTTGCCAGCATGTAATCAAAATCATCTCTTGCTGATTTGTAGATGTAACTTTTTTAGTCATGTACATAATAAGTTAAATAATTTAATTGTGCAATTATACAACATGTTGGCTCTTCAACCAAATTGTATGTAGCACTTGTCATTGTGCAGTTAAATGTATTCTACAAGTTACAACAATCATATTCATACCTTTCTTTCTTTACCAATTTGTGTTTCTTTCAAATGGCATCACTTGAATACTCATCATATACACATAATACAGTACATGTTTTGTTTTCTTGTAAACTTGTCAATGTTCAAGCTTTACATAAATACATAGAATCCAACTTTTTTCTCTGTTTACATTTGATTATTAGAATCTAACTTACTCCTACATTCACACGAAGAATCAATGTTATAAACTGATATAAAATATATCAGTTCCTTGTATGTCGGTCGCTGAATTTAAAAGATGTTTTGACAAGTGCATGTATAAGTCAATGTGCATTGATATAATCTCATCGGTACGTTGGATGTGGACCATTAGATTTATATACTTTGACTCAAAGTGTATGCATTTGTCAAAACTTCTCCATAATTAGTGGTCCACATGCATTGATACTAATATAGTTATATTAGTGTGCACTGATCAGAACGAGACCGTATATATATATAGTCTTTTTACTGTCAGTTCGTTCTAATATAAAATATATCAGGACGAAGAATGTGGACTATAGATTATAGAGAAGTTTTGACAATTGCATACACTTTGAGTCAAAGTATGTAAATCTAATGGTTCACATTCTTCGTCATAATATATTTTATATCAGAATGAACTGATAATAAAAAATATTATTTGATAGTGTTGTCAACTTCTCTTAAACAAACAATTCTAAATAGCAAAGTCTCTCTTCCCTCACAACGGTAGCGTCTATCAACTGCATGTACACATACACAATTACCACCGTATATCTTCCCTCTGTCAGTCTGTTGTGGCAATAGATAATTGGGTTGTGCATTTTGTGTTTAATCTCGGTAAGGTTTATGATGTAGATACTTTATGATTATGAGAGAATATATCTAAATCAATCGTACATATAAGTTCTTGAGCCAATTGCCAATTAGGATCATATTTTTTATTTAAAAAAAAAAATCATTGAAAATATTTAATGGTTGTCAACCCTAGTTAAATAATAATAAAACTCACTTTTAGACTTTCAACAAGTTTTGTCTGAGTGCTTGTTTGGTTGAGTTTTTTACTACTTCAAAAGCACTACATACCTCTATTTGAGTTTTTTTTTTAGAGTTATTTAGTTGAGTTTTTGATATTGTCTATTTTAAGTGCCCGTTTGGAAGAGCTTCTTTATTGGCTAAAAGAGCTTTTTTAATTAAAAAAGCTCTTTTCAAAATTTTTTGTGTCTTTTGGTTGTCACTCAGTAGAGCTTTTGGATAATTAAAAAAACTGTTTTACGTCTAGTTAGAGAAGCTCACATTTTAGGCTATTCCAAGTAGATATTTTTGAGCTTTTTTAAGGGGGAATTGCACAAACATCCCTCGAGGTTTGATGAAATTGCACATATATGACAGTTTTGGCTATATACACACACAAACTTCCCTCAACATTTGAAAATTGTTGCACAAACATCCCTTACCGTCAGATGGATCCGTTAATCAATGGTTAAAAGTGTAAAAAGTCTAAAATACCTTTTATTAAAAAATATTTTTAAAAAATATTTTTTAAAAATATTTTAGATAACATGAATGTATCTCAAATCTGAAAACTGGAAAAAAAATTCATCTTTACATATAAATAAAAAGTAGTTTTTAAAACAATTTAAGAATAAATAAATTTTAAATTTTAAATTTATTCAAAATCAAGGGGGAATTGCACAAACTAAATTTTTTATTTTTGAGGATGAATTTTTTTTCCAACTCTCAGATTTAAGATACATTCATATTTTCTAAAATATTTTTTTATCTTACTTTTGAATTTTTTATTTTGTTTAAAATAAAATTATGGGGTATTTTAGACTTTTAACACGTTTTACCATTGACTAACGGATCCATCTAACGGTAGGGGATGTTTGTGCAACAATTTTCAAATGTTGAGGGAAGTTTGTGCGTATATGGTCAAAACTATCATATTTTTGCAATTTTATCAAACCTCGAGGGATGTTTGTGCAATTCCCCCCCTTTTTTAATAACACTAAAATGTCTAATATAACCCTATAATCTAAAATAGTTTTTTAATATTTTGGTAATCTTACCATTTAAAAAAACTTTTTCTAATTGACAGTCAAACAACCAACAACTTCCTATTAAAAGTTCTACTTGTAAAATGTCTACTTTAAAAGATCTACTCCTAAAAGATTTTCTTGAAGAAACTCTTCCAAATGAAACCTAAATTCAACAGAGACTAGTAGAGTTTAAATTTCTACAAGGTAAAAGGTTGCGGAGATAAGTTTCTTCAAGTAGACCTTTAAAAAAAAAAAAAAAAAAAAAGTCTATCATAAAATATATATATATATTTTTAAAAGCTCTATATTTAATAGATTTATTACAAGCGGACCTTTTACAAATATAGTTTTTTCAAAAGCTAAACCAAACAAACTCATATTCATGTAGAGAGCCGATATTGACACCCATAAATATAATAAACACACCCATATTTTAATAAAAATTTTAATTACAAAAATATCCCAATAGGAATTAACCAATAAGGACAAATTAATTTAATTAAAAATAAATAAAATACTATTTATACCCATTAATTACACCCATATCTTCAAATATATCACTTTATTAAAATAAATAAAAAATTAAAAATTAAAACCCTAATTAAACCTTAAGATGGTGCGACAATTTGTCAGCAGGTGTAGCTTACCATGCCTTTAGCTTTAAGAATGGAATTGTCGTCGTTGCTTCTGCTGGTAACGATAGATGCATAGGCAGCATTGTGAATGTTGCTCCCTGGACGATCAATGTCGCTGCATCCACCATCTATGGAAAATTCATCAATTACATTACTCTTGGCAGTGGATATACAATACAAGTACTAAAACACTATCTTGAATATTTTATTTTTATTGAATTGGTTTGTCATTTTTATACTCAATTTAACAATGAAGCTTTTCAAGGTTATGGATTGAACAATGATGTACCCAGAGGCACTATTGCACTTACCATATACACCCGTAATTACCCACAAGAATGGTACGCATAATATTTTATGGCGGCTGCTGGTCTGATTTCCAAATTAATCATTTTCCAAACATATATATGCAGTTACGGCAAGAAAACACTGAATTCTGCATACACCTACAATGAGATAGTGGTGTGTTACATGGAGGCAGGGGACGATAACATAGCAGGAAAATGAGACAGATGAACTTTCTATTATGTAGTTAATAACTGAAATTGTACACAAAAAATACCAGTCAGTACACTTACCTGACAAATCCTTCGTTTCATTATGTTATAAATTGCTTGTTACTTTTACAGGCAGTCTCTGCCTTAATTCACCTAATCAGACACATCCCATTGCATGGCATCAGATTGATGAAATCTTGCCCATGTTGACAAAGTGGGATTCAAAAATCATTCTTCTCTGCTTCTAAACCCATCCGATCAAGTATCAGTAAGAACGAAGTATCTAAATCACTGCTCCATATTTACTCATTTGGCCGCAACTCCAACTTGTATGCTTGTATTTCCATGGGAGAGATAATTATGTGTTCCTCTTGGGCAACATCTCCATAGCAGGAAATTGGCCTAAAGTAGAGATTCTCGAAATTTAAGAATTTAAGAATTCCTGAGACTGTGTTTTCGAGTCTAGAGAACATAAAAATTTATTATTTGAAAAATTGGGTGCGTTAATAACTTTTGAGGGTTTATAAATAAATTGTATTGAAATGAAAACATTCATTTAAATAAGGGTACTATTGGTATTAAAATGGGTGTTTATAGTAATGTTTTAATTTTAAATTTTAGACATATGTGTACTTATAAATATGGATGCACTTATCATATTTATGGGTGTCAATATCCGTACCCATTCATGTATTTTTCATGTCTTAAAACAAAATAACAACCGTTGGATTGTACATATAAGAAGTTAAACGGTCAGCCTTATCTCTCTCTTTTTCGCAATTTTTTTTATTTCACAAAAGTCTCTTGTAAGAGACACAGAGAGAGAGAGAGAGAACAACAATCAACAATCAACAATCGACAATCGACGAAGAAAGGAACCAAAGAGAGAGAGAGAGAGAGAGAGAGAGAGGGTTGTTTGGATACTCGGAATCCATATCCTCCTCTTCCCTCCTTTGTTCTCTTCTTCTTCTCTCTCTCTCTGTTGTTCGTTTTTAAAATCAAAAACAGTTTCTGAAGAAGAAGAAGAAGAAAACGAATCCCAGAATTGTTTTGATGGAATTGGATAGTATCGAGTGTGTGTCGACCACGGATGGAGGAATTGAAGAGGACGAGATCCATCATCATCACCACCACCACAATAACACCAACAACAATCTTCATCATCATCCAAATCACACTCACCACCAGTTTTCGTCGAAGCCTAACAACAACAACAACGGCATTAATGGAAATGGAATCAACGGTTCTGTAGTGGGTCCCACCGCGATCACTCCGGCCACCAGCGTCCACGAGTTGCTTGAATGCCCTGTCTGCACCAACTCCATGTACCCACCAATCCATCAGGTATATCAACAGATTTGTCAATTGGGTTTTTGGAGGGATTGATGATTATTTGATTTGATTTGGGTTTCTAATTTGTTTATCGTTGATACATTGTTTGATGATCGTTTCTTATAATTGGGTGTGAGATTATTGTTTCTTTGATTGGATTTGAGTTTGATTTGCTCAGTTTTGGTTTCGGTCTTATTTTAAGAACAAAAAAGGATTCTTGCATTGGGGATCTTTTTAGGATGAATAGTTTCGTCTGCTGATGAGGATAGTCTAGAGAAAAATTAAGGAATAATTAGCTTCATTGCGGTAGTTTAATAAGCCCTTTTTGTCTTTTTCAAGCTTATGAAATGAAAAATCGAACAAGGCTAGTTGTTAGTGATCTGCTAATTTTGCTAGGAACCTCTTGACCGTATAGCTTTACGATCAATTTTGCATAAAGGATGTATTTATTTACCTTGTGAAGGTTGCTAGATGGACAATGTAGTAGATGATGTTTTCATCACCAAAGCATATTTACATGGATATCTGATTTTTTTTTTTTACTTGGACCACGGTGAAAATTTGCACAAATTTGCTGATGTTTTAGATTTGCAACTTAGATACAACATACAAGTATATTTTCAATGTGCACCAAAAAAAGATAAAGAAACCAAATCTAGAACTAGAACTTTACCTTGTATGTAATGATATTCATGGACAATTGTGATTTGTCCACTTAATGATCAACGAGGCCTGCATATGGTATAAGGTCCTAAGGTTATTATTTACATTAGTCAAAAGATATCGAAGTTATACTTCCATTACTTTCTCTAAATGAATTGGTCTTTACGAGCATAAAGGAGAGGGTTTACTGAAGTGGCTGCATAATTAATCTTTCTGTGAGAATCCCTTTATAGTACTCTCAACATATTAAGACGGAATGACAAACTAAAGATAGATGGAGAAGTAAAATAATTTAATCAGACTTATAATAATGTTATTGATGCTTGTAGAGAAGATCATTTTGGTCTTTTGAAGACTTCGTAATCTCTCCAGAGAGGTCACCTGTTCATGGCACTCAAACGCACAAATTACTAGAAGAGTACAAAAGTTAAAACAGCATGCTCATCTCCAAATCCAAGATGAACAAATTTTCTTGGACTGTGTATGAGTTTCATTGTTTTTCCCTAACCTTTATATGTATTATTCCACAAATTTAAGCTTAGCATTGTATTTGACCTATATAGTGAACCTTAACTGCATGCAGTAATCCAAATAGGTAATCACATGAGGAGTTTATATTCTTAATTTATATCCGGTGCTGTTCCCATGTACAGAATGGAGCCAAATATTATCTAGAAGGCCTTTTTGAGTAAATTTTTCTGTAGCTTTTGGTATATCTGTAGGCTTATATTTACGATTTTTTTTTTCAAAGAAACCAAACCAACTAAGACTAAATGAAAACTTATGTAGGTGATAATGTAGTAGAGGTCGACTTAGATTGACTTAGATGGTAGTATTTATGTCGATCTCCATGAATAATCTGTATATATATATATATATGTGCTTGAAAATGCTTTCAATATATCACCTTAAAGTTAACTCATAGTTATTGTTGCTATATCTTTTTATTATCAGGTGACTTCAACTAAGCACTTCTGCTATGAATAGGTCAATATTTATTTTTATTAAACATTAGTGTGTACATTAAAATTTTATTTTCATGTAATGTTTTGCCATAGTTGTGTTATACTGTGTTTATATTTAAAATGATATATTATCTAAATATATATGAAATTAAGATAACAGTAATTTTCCCTTTACATGTCCCTGGTCTTGTCTTGGCTTCTCCTTGTATCGTTGAAGATGTGTATCCTTCGAGTTTTCATGTTAAACAGCTCAAATGCCTTTAAAATATTGTAAGCCGAAAAGGGAAAGTTTGTCCTAAAATTTAAATTTTACTTGATATTTATATACATGCAAGTCAGTCTCGGATGATGAGGGACTATTTTAAAGCATGCATCTTTTTTGCAGTGCCACAATGGACACACCTTGTGTTCCACCTGTAAAACAAGGGTACACAATCGATGTCCCACTTGTAGACAGGAGCTTGGAGATATTAGGTGTCTAGCACTGGAGAAAGTGGCCGAGTCACTTGAACTGCCCTGCAAGTATTACTCTTTGGGATGCCCAGAGATATTTCCATATTACAGCAAACTTAAGCATGAGGCTATGTGCACCTTCAGACCATATAATTGCCCATATGCTGGATCAGACTGCTCAGTTGTTGGTGATATTCCATTCCTGGTTGACCATTTGAGGGATGATCACAAAGTAGACATGCACACGGGATGCACGTTCAACCATCGCTATGTGAAATCAAATCCCCGTGAAGTAGAGAACGCCACTTGGATGCTAACAGTAAGTGTACTTGATTTAAGGTGCTCTTACAAACGATATGAATATAATTGTTCCTGGTCAAATATATTTAAAGTTTTCGAATCTTGGATTACTGATTAAACTTTTGTGTTGAAACTTCTCAATCCTCACCTAATGCATATAGTAAGTCTTTGCATCTGTTTTATAAGATAGTTCAGGCAAGATGATATTTGATAGGATTACATCTGAAGCCTGCTGAAAGAGACTTTTTTTTTTAATAATTCTATACTTAAAACCACTCTTTTTCTTTTATGTTGTGTGTGTGTGTGTGTGTGTGTGTGTGTGTGTGTGTGTTTGTGTTCTGAATAGTGAAATGTATTTTCTATAATTGGAATAAGTTATTTTGTGCCAGACTTGGTGATTCTGGTGAAAAGTATATCATGTCTAATCATGTTTACTCAATCTATTAACTTTTTAGTGGCCCACCAAGGAATGTGGACGGAGCAACAATATTACAGTCATCACCTCATCTAAAATTGTCTCACTGCATCTCTTTTTGATCTTTTGCTTTCATGGTGGGTCAGGTTTTCCATTGTTTCGGTCAATACTTTTGCCTTCACTTTGAAGCCTTCCAGCTTGGCACAGCCCCTGTTTATATGGCATTCCTCCGTTTCATGGGTGACGAGACTGAGGCTCGGAATTATAGCTATAGCTTGGAGGTTGGGGCAAATGGCAGGAAGCTCATTTGGGAAGGTACCCCGAGAAGCATCCGGGATTGCCACAAGAAGGTGAGGGACAGCCATGACGGTCTCATCATCCAACGAAACATGGCACTTTTCTTCTCAGGCGGAGACAGAAAAGAGTTAAAACTAAGAGTTACTGGCAGAATATGGAAGGAACAACAAAATCCAGATGCTGGTGTGTGCATACCAAACCTATGTAGTTGAGAGGTTATTTTTTTGTATACATTTCAATGTTTTGTTTGGAATACTTTTGTGGTGTGTTGAAGCTTTGTGGTGTGTTGCAACTTGTAATGAAATTGAGCAAGGCTTGTAAGTTTCAACTTCAGTTAATTGTATAAGAAGCAGATTTTCCCCCCTTATTCACAAGTCTACATTAATGGAGTTTCCGCTGTTCTTTGCAAAAAAAAAACAGATCCATCTGTTAAATCCAATATGAAAAGATTCTCTCATTCCTGGTTTGTATCAATCAAGCACATAAATGGCATTATCATATTGAAACCACCAAACACTCCCATGTCATTTGTATAATGAATCAAATAACTGGTTTCTAGAGACATTGATTTGAAACATCAGCTATCCTCCTCTTATGGATGAATAAACAATTATTAAAGCACTTCAATTATTATGTTTGAGAATGCAAAATTAGAATGCCAGAAATGTGTAAATTTTTAATACCAGAATCCGTAGTCTACAATCCAATGAAACCACTAAATCTCTAGCATTACTAATTACACAACTGTTTCACTGCAGAAAAAGAATAAAGAACATCACCATATCCTCATCAGCACATTCATGCAGTTACCTGCTCGGTTGCACCATCGTTTCTAGCCTCGGTTTCCACCTCATTTATTGTTCCATCCTCCACCACTGCTGTAGCTTCCTCGACATTCTCTTCTTCACCAACTTCTGGTTCAGCCTCAACAGCATCAGTATTGTCGGGGGTCTCACCTTCAGCTCCTTTATTTCCAAAATACTTGAGGGAGGAAACAGTAGTTCTTGTTGCACCCTTCTTAGCTTTTTCTACTTCTTCTGCTTCTTTAGCCTTTGCTTCGGCTTTTTGCCTCTCCTTCTCTTCCATAAGCTTTGCTAAATCCTCTTCTCTCCCTTCCTTCATCAGTTCTCCTCTCACAAACTCCTGCAACTCCTCACTGACCTCTACACCATCATCATCCAACATTTCGTTTACAATCTTAAGCATCTCATCCAATTTCCCAACATCACTTAACGTCTTCATCATAAATTTATAACTTGCATCATCCATCTTCAGCTTCTTCACCATTATATCGAAAAACGATTTGGCCTCATCAACCTTCCCCACTTTAACCAACTCATCAACCACTCTCTTGTAAACAACCAAGTTAGGCCTCAAACCCGAATCAATCATCTTCCTAAAATAAGTCGCCCCATCATCAATCCTATTCTCGTTAAAACAAGTATCCAACAACACACCGTAAGTATACTCATCCGGATTCACTCCCTTCTCACCCATTTCACCATAAAGCTTCTCCGCCTCACCCAACATCCCATTCTTACACAACTGATCGATCAAATTATTGAACGATAATGCATCCGGATTACACCTATACTCACCCATCTTCCTAAAAACCTCAATGGCCTCCTTGAATCTACTTTCACCACAATATCCATCAACCATCACATTAAAGCTTCCCAAATTCACAGTCAGTCTCCTAGGCGGTTTATGCTCATCCATCATCCTATCAAACAACCTCAATGCCTCATCAAACTTTCCATTCTTGCAAAATGCATCAAGAATCGAATTGTATGCAATGGCGCTCATTTTCACACCAGAATTCAAACCCTCATTCTCCCCAAGGGCAACGTTGTACCACTCCATGGCCTCCTTCTCCATACCCTTAATGAAATACCCTCTCATCAAGCTCCCATACACAACCCCATCACTCTCAACCTCTCCTCCCAACTTTTCTCTCAACTCCTCGAAAAGCCCTATAACCCCATCGGAATCGCCATTTCTAACAAAACCAGACATCAAATAGCTATAGACAACCGGGTCAGCATTAAAACCCTTGACAAACATCTCCTCCTTCAACTCCAGAGCCCTCTCAATTTTCCCATTATCAACCAACCCTTTGATTAGAATCCGATAGGTGGCCGGAGACGGATTGAAGGGGGCCTCATCCATAAGAAGCTTGTATTGTTCGAGGGCGTTGTCGGGTCGTTGACAATCACAATAGGTTTGGATGAGGAGATTGTAGGTGATGACATTGGGGGCGATGCTGGCCTGGGTGATGAAGCGGTGGAGGGAGAGGAGGTCGGAGTACTTGGACTGACGGAGCTGGGCGGTGAGGACGGCGTTGATGGTAAAGATTGAGGGGCGGCAGTTGGAGTAGACGGAGTGGCGAGTGTAGAGAGCCGCCTCGTCCAGGTCGTTTTGGCGTACGAGAGTGAGGATTTGGTTGTGGAGGTTGAGGCGCTTGCCGGAGAGGGCGGCGACGGTTTCAGGGAGCTTCGGGGCATTAGGGTTTTGGTTGGGTTTGGGCGGAGACGATTGTTGTTGGGAGCGGTGGAAGGAGGAGAGGGGGGGTTCGATGCGGAGGCGGCGTTTGCGGCGGCGGCGCTCGGCGGCGGCCTCTTCTGGGGTGGCAAAAGAGAGGAAGCGGAGGGTGATGAGAGGGGGAGGCGTGTGGTGGCGGTGGAGGCAGTGAGGATTTGTTAGGGTTTTGAGGTGGGTCAAGAAGGTTGTGGATTTCGAGAGAGCCATTTTTGTTTTTGGAGAGATTTTGTTAGATCATACTTCATAGATAGGGTTCTAATAGGGTTTAGAAATAGATGATGACGATGGCTTATACGCTGCTGTTTTTCAGGAGCAATTGGGCTTTCACCATTCTGGGCCTGAGCCTTATAGTAATGTCACACGTCGTTTCTCATTCCCTTGTGTATACAAATCCGGAGATTTGTAACAAAATCATGAGAAATTATTTTGTTACAAGACTCGCAGATTTCTTTCAAGCAATGAAAATTTGGATTGTGAAGATAAAGAGTGGTCATCCAAAAACTTGGAGAAATTAGGCTGTCTCCATTAACTAAACCTCTTGATTATAATCAAGGTTATTAGTACATATCACCACTTGTATTAATCCTAATAAAGAAACACTACAACAAACAATAACAAAAATCACACTCAAAACCCTCATTTGAATTATAGACTCAGATTTTTAACTTGAAGGAGGCGGTGGAGGCGGCGGTAACATTGACATCATTGGGGGCCTTCCCATCTGTCCCATTTGTTGTTGGGGTGGTGGTGGTGGCCGCCAGGAAGGTTGTTGGCCACCCATTCCCATTCCCATTCCCATTCCCATTGGTTGCGGAGGGGGCCTTGGATGAACCGAACCTAATTGTGGAGGAGGTGGTGGCATATTTGGTGGCGGTGGTCTGAACTGAACAGGTGGCGGGGGCATGAGAGGTTGACCATATTGCTGTGGCTGGCCTGACCAAGCTGCTTGCCCACCTACCTGAACGGGTGGGAAGGCTGCACCTTGTGGGGGTGGTGGGCGAACAGATGGGATTGGACCTGGAGCAGCACCGTTAGTAAAGGGGCGAGGAGGCACTGGACCACCAACACTACCATTGGCCTGGGGAACGTTCTGAAGTGATGGAGGTCCAATGGCAAACAATGTGTGCGGCCTACTCTTCTGTGAACCTGGATTGTTTGCCGCCAAAATTCTCTCTGCATTGTTAGAAATGAAATGATCAATTTGAATCCCAACTTGACACAAAATTGCCCAGAAACACTTTCAAATTGGAAAAGATATAACATCATGGTCAAATATTAGTAATAAACATTTAAATGTTAACCAGGACGGACCTAAGTACTAACAGAATGGCAAAACCAAAAAAGTAACAGCGGAATGAGTAAAACACCTCACCTGCAGGAGTACCATGCCGTTCCCCTTTTGTGTCTTTCTTGTATGCATATGAGACGGTAATTTGACGGTTACAAAGGTACTGGCCATTCATTGCCTATAGCAACAGAAGAAATCTGTCAGAATAAACTCCATATTTGAACAAGATAGACTAAACCAAAACCCCGTTTGCAATCACACCCATTGCCTTCAAGAAATGTTATATCAAACGATATCAATAATATTAAGGGCGCGTTTACTAATAAGGAATCCTAATGAGGGAAAAGGGAACTTAATTACTGATACGTGATACTAAAATAAGTTGAGAATCAAATTAGGTGGCACACAAATTAGGGATTAAGCTCCTGCCGGAAAAGGGAACTTGAATACTCCCTCCCACTTAAGGAATCAAGTTCCCTGTCCTGGTTCTCTTTCCTATGAAACTTGATCCCCTTTCATTTAATTCCTGATTAGTAAACGCATACTAAATGGAATACTAAAATTTCATGAGGGTCTAGATTATAAATGACAAAAAAATTAAACAAAATAAAAGATGGTAGTAATTAGTAACTGTGGCCAAGCATCAACAAACTGCCAACACTAACAAGACTTGTATGCAGTGTTGCAAAAATCCCCAACTAGGTGCCGCATAGTCCCTAGTCGTTGGCCTGCCGCCGCAACTAGGCTGCAAACCGCCTAGTCAGTCAAAGTCGGCAACTAGTCACCGTTGACCGACTAGGCTGACTTTTTTTTTTATCGACTTTGGTTGGAATTTGATTGAGTTTGTTAGATTTTGTTTAGTTGTTTATGGATTTTGATTTTTAATATTGAGTTTTTTGGAATTTGATTTTCAATTTGAGGTTCAATATATGAAATAGTATGAACATTTACTCAAGTACAACAAAAAAAAATGTATAAAAAATTCCGGCTGGCCCGCCGCCTAGTCCCCGACTAGCCGAGATAGGCGCTAAGCAAGGGGTCGCCGTCCGACTAGCATCTAGCGCTTTTTGCAACACAGCTTGTATGTAGGTGATGAACAATTGAATGACAGATTTTTCAAGCAAAGTTGATTAACATATGTAAAGGACATACCTCGATAGCTGCATCTGATGCCTCAAAAGAATCGTAGCTAATGAAACCAAAACCACGGGAATTTCCAGTCTCAGGATCTCTCATTATCTGAAAATAGAAATGCTAATCATCAACTCCAAAACCAAACAAATATCACTAAAATGAATAAATGTCAATGATGCAAAAAGTTTGCAAGGAAGAGAAACTAAGGGTGCGTTTGGTAACGTTTTTCAGTTTTACCAATTTCCAATTGAAAACAAAAAATTGAATTTAATGTTTTGCAATCAGAAAATGCGTTTGACAGCAATTATTGAAAACATTATTCTGAAAAGGAAAAAATTAAAAATGTCTAGTATCAAAATTCAAAATATAAAATTATATAAGGTCCTGTCACTTTTTTTTCTTAATTTTTTGCTATTTACTATTTAATATAACCACTCAAAAATTAATACTGTTTGGTGGAATTTATTATAACATTATCTTAATCTTTTTTAATATTCAATTGTGTATAAAATTAAGAAACAAATTATTGAAAAATCATTAAACAAATGACTGCAACCTAATTTGTAACCTAATCTGCTTGCATCAACACTTTTTATTTTCTGTCTAGCATCTTCCAGTGAGAAAACTATCAACAAGCCAAATCCCTAATTTCATACTTTCTAAAACATCTCTCTAATATTTGATGGTTGGGTTTCGATGGCTGGGTTCCAATGATGCAGCGGCTGGTTTCGTAGCCTGGGTTCCAGCGATGCAGCAGCTGGATTTTGTGGCCTGGGTTCTGGCAATGCAAATGTTTGGATTTCATGGCCTAGTGATGCTGAGTGTTATGAAAAGAGAAGGGAAGAGCTTGGTAGTGATTGATTTTGTTTTCCACAAGGTTATCTTTGATGAAGTGTAGATGTGGACACTGAACTAGAGATTAATTTTGGGTGAGTTTGGGTTTAACATAGAGACTAACAAGAGACTCAAGTTTGAGCCAAAAACACAGAAAACATCAAATTTTTATTCTGTGTTTTCAACTTTTGATACACTAAAGGCGGGAATCATTTCCTGTGCTTTCACTTTTTTATTTTACAAAATAGCTACCGAACGCATTTTAGCTGTTTTTCGAATTTGAAAAATGAAAAATTGGTTTCGAAAACTGTACCAAACAGCCCCTAAGAAATTTGGGTTGGAGGCAAGGTAGGAAATACAAGTGTTATATATATTTTTTCTTCTATTTGGATATTTTGAAGTTTTTCTTCTATTTGGATATTTTGAAGCCACTACTTATTCCACTCACAAGATGTAGCAATCTACTAACAAACCCACTACATACAATTTTCAAGAAACCAAAAATCATACATGTATTTCAAACCTCCAATAGATCACCTGATTAGAAGACCAAGCTAAGCAGTCCAAAATTAGACAACACCAAGATGGTCATTGACCAGTTTGAATGATTTGACAATGAAGATGGGAAGACAATTACATTAAACATGGTATTCTATTATTGTCACTTGACTCACTCCTCTCCTTCAATGATTGGGTGTTACACATTTTGTTTCCTTCACTGTAACAACACAAGATCTATGATTCTTTGGTGTATGACTCCAAACGTATGACAGCATATTATAGTGATAAAATCACATTAAAACTATTTAAACAAAAACTGTCATTTGTGTGGTTATTGTAACTGTTCAGGCTGCGGCAAAACTCAGCAAACCTTCCAAGTATAATATCATGAAGACTCGTATATCAACATATCAAGAAAATAGATGTTTTTAATGGGGTATTAAACTATAAGAATGTGAATGGCATTTACCTTGGGATTTGTAACAATGACTCCAAATGCACTGAAAGTATCATATAATAGTTTCTCATCCACATCCTGAAAAGAATATCCAGGTCACTGAAAGTCACAAAGTTAAAACAGGTAATACAGAATTTAAATAAAGAGACTTACAGGATCAAGGTTTCCAATAAAGAGGTTTGCTCCCACATCTAAGCTCTTTTTATCTTGTGATGCCTGAACCAATGAACATAAAAGTTTAAGACCTTGATAATCCACTAGAATACATATAAGAAATACAGGTACTTCAAGAGAAGCCGGTAGTAGAAATTCAAATCCAACAAACATCATAAAATCACTATGCAGCAACCAGCATAAGAAATGTGGCAAGTGATAGCTTGGGAAAGGAAACTCCATACCTTATTCACACGTATTGGCTTCCCATAAAGCTTAATCATATTCAGCACCTTAATTGCCTGCGTAATTGTAAAAAAAAAAAAAAAGGTAAATAATTGAATAAAAGAATCATCATTGATCAAAAGGGCAAAACATAAAATAAAATAAATAACACAAGGAACTGAGTTGCTGAACTTCAAAGTTGAACCTTGTTTTCCTTATAAACAATGTAACAATTAAAGAAAGTTGGATTGCAGCCCATGATCAATACTTACATAGTCAGCATCTTCTTCACTTCGGAACTCTACAAATCCATACCCTTGATGAAGATTTGTCACTCTATCTTTTGGAACATAGACATTGACTGTGACAGGGAGTGAGAAAGAGAGAAGGTTATACATGCAGCATTAAAATCCTTAAAAGAAAAGGTCAAACTGGAAAAGGTTAAATTTTTACAAATAGAATCTTGTTTCGTTTTCAGTATCACTAATGTTGTGCATCTTCCACACCATCTACTAATATAAAAACCGATCTCAATGCAATAGAATTTTGAAAAGCAGCTGACTCATGTTAATATATTGGAAGCTTAATTAGTTAGTTCAACCACCACAAAACTTCCGATTGTATGTGACTCGGAAACACAAGAATCACAAAAGAGAAAATTAAAATAGCAACAGATATAAACAAATATGAAAATTGTTGATATGATGATAAATATCTTAGGCCTCTCACAAACTGATGGCATTATAATAAGTTTGTGTGATTCTCTATCAAAATAATGGGATATGTCAAGGGCATAAAACCTAAAAAAGAAACAAGTAAGAAAAGATACCAACAGGGCCTGCTTGAACAAATAACTCCCAAAGCAACTCCTCAGTGACCTGAGAGAATTGAAAAAGATGTTGTAAAATTGAAAAAGCTGTTGTAAAAGAGACAACTGTTAGGGTGTAGTAGTGTACCTGAGGGTCGAGATTGCCGACATAAGCGGTGGCGTCTTGGTTTCTCTCGGCGGAGTGTTGCCCCAGCAAGTTGGCTCCAACTCCAGGAGCGATTCTAGTCGTCATTACAAATACAAATCTTCCTCTCTCTCTCTCTCTCTCTCTCTAAAACTAAAACCCTCTCTCCCTCTCACTCGTCTCTGTAAATCTGTAATATATTATTCATTATTCATTAAACCAAAACCAGCACTCCGGAAGGCAGCAGCAAGTGGGCTGGGCTGGGCTCTTCATGGGCCGGTCTGGGCTCTTCATGGGCTTTGGAATACTACTACTAAATATAAATCCGCTTTAAAAGACCATTTCGACAAATGAATTTTGTATTTTAAAATCCAGAAAGCAAAACAATGATCTTGTTGCTCTCGTTCAAAGACTAGTATATTTTGTATTTAATTTCTATTTTAGGATAAATTAATAACATTTTAATTGCTTTTCAATTTTATTTTAATGATTTAACAAAGTTGTTTCGTGTTGTCAACATGAAACATTTTTTGTTTCCATATATTATTATTATTATTATTATTATTATTTTGTAAATTTTGTATTGTTCACTAAATTAACATAATTTTAATTGTTTCCATATATTATTTATGATTTTATGAGATTTACCAAAATCAAATAGCAATAATAACCTAGTAATGAATTTTAAATATAAAATTATCAATGATGCTACTTTGCCTAAATTTGAGATTCAAATGACGTGGCATTCTTGTAGGCTTTAATGAATTAAAATTTGATATTTAACCCTTCTATTGTTATTAATTATCGGATAATTCCTCTAAAATTACAATTTTAAAATTAACCCAAAAATTATAAGAATCAAATCAGAATATTTATTGAATTAAAACTCTTTACAATTTGACGACATCAGGTTAGTTCGATGGTAAATCCCTTACACCTGCACCACGAAATTACGGGTTCGAGTCCTCCTCCCTCCCTAAAAAAACCCTGAATTTATATAATGGTGTAATACTTGAAAAAAAAAATGAAAAAAAAAAAACAATCTCTTTGCAATTTGTTATGTAAGGACCTCCATTTTATGATTGGCTTATTTCATGACAAACCACATTGAGGATGATTTTGTGTAGCTTGAGTTCTCGAAGGCAAGCTTCTAAGCATCTCCGTGACTTCAAAAACGAAAGGTATATTCATTTGACTTTGTTTCTTGAAGAGTTTAGATGCACACACACTCTACATGCATGCTTTGATTATCTTGCATTTGTGTTCTAATTGCTTATATATGTGCCTCCTTTACACAATCACATTTGTACTTCATTGTTAGATCTAAGTGTGGTTTTGTGTGATGTAATTCATTTCTGTTTGTGTGATAGTAAACGTTCGCGCTTGCACGATGGTGTGCATATCTTAGCGCGATGGTTGACCATTGGAGAATGTCCCATTCTTATCTTGGATAAGTGTTAGATATGGTGTGGTTGAATTAAGTAAGGTGTCTAGTTTCAAAAGATTGGTTTTTTGAATGTTTTAAATGTTTTTCAAAACTAACCTTATATGGTCTTGTGACCATAACGTTTTATACAAAGATTGAAATTGTGTTTTGAAAATTTCTGGATAAACTAGACACTCATACCTTTCTAATAGTATATTATTTGTAATATTTCATGACCGTTTGGATTATTTTTAAAATCTCCAAAGTGACCACCAAAATAGGGCATCTTTATTTTTGTCTGAATCTGACCTTTGGTCACTCAAATGATTATAACTCTTTCTACAGTCATCCAAATCTTGTTTTGTATAAAGGAGTAGAAAGTAGGCATCCATACCTTTCCAATGGTATATTATACGAAAGGTTTCGATGTCGTTTTGTCATGTTTTGAGTCGCTTGAAAATCAAACTGTTGTGCTGATTTGCCAGTGCGCGAGTGACCCACGCAGTCACCCGCGAAGTATTCTCGAGCTGATTTCTTGCTCCCAGTGCATTAGTAACTTTTCTAGTCCATACCCGCGCAACGGATCCGTGCACTACTTCGCCCCTATTTCGTAATTTGGCCATATCTCACTCATTTAGAGTCTGATTTGGCTTATTTTTGAAAGGAAATTCACGAAATTACAGGGCTATCATCTAAGCACTATAAATACATCTGTTTCTCATCATTTTTATTCAAGGAACTCAAACTATAAAACCTAGAGAGAGATTAAGAGTTCCCTAGAGAGAGAAAACTTCAAGAAAGCTTCTTTGACTCTCTAAACCCTAAAACCCATCTTCATCTTGCATCTCTAGCATCATTCAAGCATGGGTCTTCATTAATGTCTTTATTTGGTAAGTAAAACAAATATCTCAACTCATTTATTGTTCTATTTCATCAAGACATGTCTTTTATTGCTTAGGTTTGCAAATCTTCACATTAATTGCATATCTAGTGAAGTTATGATATGTTTGGGGTTTGTTTAATTTGTGATATCTTGCATGATTAGGTTGTTTTATCTAAATAGCTAAGCCATAAATATTCATGTATGATTAATTGATGATTATGTTTGCTTTGTGCATCTAGTCAAGATTCTTGAATGTTTATGGTTGTTTGTTAACAATTAGTTTGTTAGAAAATCTCTACACAACTAATTGAAATTACATGTATGGACATGTATGGACATGTATGTTTTGTTTGATGGCTAGCCTCTTTATTGTTCACATTATCTAGCTAAGTCTTTGTATTTATACACTTAGACAATTGATAACTTGGATTTATTGATTGTATCATTAACTCCTTGTTAAACAATTTGTGTTGTCTAGCATACATTGCATTTGAGCATCATTGATTCATTTTTGGTCAAGTACCACTATAAAAGGCTTGCGGGTAGATTAAGAGGTGCTCATGCCAAAAGTAGTGCATCGGGTGATATCACTAGGATTGAACAAAGAGTGGTGAGTGGTAGTGTCCATAGCCTAAGGTTGTCGTGAGTGAGAGTCCGTGTATCGCTTAAAGGTGTAACTGCCTTTTCATATAGTAGATTGTTGTGGCTTAAGTGGCTAGCGTGGGTAGGCCCGTGGTTTTTCCTTGTTGAAGGTTTCCACGTAAAAATCAAGTGTTCTTTACTTTCCGCACTTTACTTGATTTTTGTTGTATGTTTGTATTGGGTTACATTGTTTATATTGACTAATCGAAAAATTGGTAATAATCGATTAACAACCTATTCACACCACCCCACCCCCCCCCCCCCCCCCCCCCCCCCCCCCCCACACACACACACACACACACACACACGTTTATTTATTTTCATGTTGATTGTATCTAAAACCCTAAATCCTACTAATTTAAATGATTCAATTATAATACAATTAACAATTATAGTATCATTGATTGGAGAGGGAATGCGATTATCAAAATCATTTATGGAAATGTTTAGAGTCGTCAACTTTAGCATATATATGCTCCCACTTGTATAGAAATATTTCCATGGAAGAAATTATTGGAGATATCTCATGATGTTAAATTCCGGTGAGAATGGATTGGCAACCGTAAAGATTAGGTTTGGGGTAATTTTATTTGGCTTGACACGTCAGCCATAAGCCCATAATTCATGGAATTAAGTCTTCACGACATCAAGCCATGTCAGCTTGACAAGCCACGCATGACAGTGATGAGCTGAGAAGTAAAGAGATGGTCGCCCATTAAAGAAACCTACTTATCGGAGAACTCCTAAATGGCGAATTGATACGAACTCGCCACTGATTTAGCAAATATAAAATATCATCAATAAAACTGGATTTCAGAATATCTTCCACAAAACTCGGCCTTGTATTAGGCAAGACAATCACCAACAATCCAGCAGTTGATGAATCAAGTAATAAATGTGAAGATTCAGACGATAACTCCTACAATGAATGAAGATCCTTGCACCATAAATGCATGAAGACTCGATTCACAAAGAATCTTGCCTAGATACGATCCTCTTAGGATCCCGCCTAATAATAATCTTGCATGCCAAGGGCTAGGGTAGCACCTTGACCTTTATATAAACACATGTATCAAGCAAAGAAAGGAAAAGTATCTTAAGCATAATCTCGATCGTTTTTGGTTCTTATTGACATGTATTCCATATCAAAACGTTATTTATCTTGTATTGATTAGTGGTCGTAGATATGATGATTCAAAGCTTTAAAGAAAGACTCGTTTACGGTTCATGCAAGATGGTGTCTTGAAAAGGGGAATAAGCTTCATTGCTCATCAAAGGTATAATTGACCTTATTCCTCTTACAAGGCATAGGCGCACACACACGTGGAATTCATTTGTGTCCCTGCATAGTTGTACACCATTTGTATAACACACACTCACTTGATAAAGTATACACATGCATTAGTTTCAAATTGACAAATATTGTGAAATTGCATGTTCTAGGACTATGTCTAGGAAATGGCATACTTGTATGATCTTGTATTTATTTGTTTGTGTTTTATTGTATTTGGACTTGAACATAATCTCATATGATTCCTTATTGAGTCTCGGTTATTTCGGTTACTCATTCATTAGGTTTTGAGTCTAAACTAGGAAGCTACGTTACTTTACGTTCTCATTCGTTGAGTTGTCTTCGTCGTCGTATTCCGAGTCAAATTCTCAACCTTTTATCAAATTTTTATAGTCTTCCTTATGCGTGAGGGAGTCACGATTCATAATCCAAAGATGGATTCGAATTTGGAGTTTGGAGGGCCGAAAACGACTGAAGAACATGAGAGGAGCGCGAGGGAAGCAAGCTTGGCCAACGGCCAAGCAAGGAGAGGTGCGTGAGGAGGCCGTGAGCCTCATGGCCTAGCAGCCTCTCTACCCCGTGAGGCTCATGCGCCCCTCATGGTTGGCTGAGGTGGCAGCCTCCAATTGGGCACTTCTTTCCCTTTCTTCATTTCATTTAAATATCCTCATTTTCCTTCCCATTCATTTCAAGAAGAAAAATTAGAAAAAACTAATGTGCAAAATTTTCTCTCAACTTTCCAAACACCATAACTTTCTCATACGAAGTCAGAATTGAGTGATTCAAGTTGGAGAATCTTCGTAATCAAGTCCTCTACCTTTTCCAAGTTTTGATCGAGTTTTCTAGTGAATTTACCCATAAAACCAAACCAACTCGTGAATCATAGGTATTTGACTAATCTTTGTGTTTTCTTCTTTTATAACCTTCAATTACCTTGGAGGTTTTACCACGTTAAAAAATCTCATGTGTCAATTCTTTCTATCTCTCTATTTTATATTTGTATATGTGTATGTTTTAATCTTGTAGTACAATCTTCACTTGTGATGCATTTGGAAACAAGATTTTGTAAAGTGTGATTTTTAAGCAAATTCATTTTGATCATAATTGTAAATATAATTATTTTATTCATTGATTCTTTTGTATAGTTATATTTTGATTAATACTTGTAACACATTGAACATTATTATTAATACAAGTATTATTTGTTGTTATGTTTTAATGTTATTCATCCTCTTGCAACTTGGCGTTATATAGACAATGCCTAAAATGATCACATGTTTATCTTGTCTATATATGTTTGTTTGGTTTATGTGTTGTGTGTAAAGCTATCTTGAGGGACAAACATGCGTTTGTTTCAAGGGATTGAAAAAAGGTGTAAAAACCTATTCACCCCCTATAGGTATGCTTTAAGCAATTTAACTACATTTGTATACTTTCAAAAGCTATGGAAACGCTCAAAGAATTCCAGCGACTGACTGGTTGCCTAGCATCACTGAACAGATTCATCTCAAGGTCAATAGAGAAATCTTTACCTTTCTTCAAAGCCTTGAAAAAGGAAACATGAGTGAAATGGGATGAATAGTGTAAAAAGCCTTCCAACAATTAAAGGACTACCTGGGGCGAGCTCCTTTATTGTCCAAGCCATAACCAGGAGAGACCCTATACTTATACCTATTTGTAATAGACATTGCTGCCAACTATGCACTCATGAGACAAGATGAAGGGGTACAACACCCAATCTACTACACAAGTAAGGCTTTGTTACCCGTCGAGACTAGATACCCTTCGACCGAAAAGATGGCATTAGCACTAGTGGTCGCAACTAGAAAGCTCCATCTGTATTTCCAAGCCCACAAGATCGGCGTGTATACCAGTTGCCCCCTAAAACAGATATTGTAAAAGCTTGAAGTGTCCGGTAGACTAATAAAATGGTCAATCGACTCGAGCGAATTCGACATCTAGTATATCCCTAATCTTTAATCAAAGGCAAGTCGTGGTTGACTTCGTCGCTGAATTCACAGAACCTAATGTCGAGGTCTCCAGATTGCTTGAAGAATAAGAGGAGACGAAAGGGTTCCAATAGAAACTACACGTGGATGGATCCTCTAATACCCATGAGAGTGGAGCAGGAATCATAATTACCACTCTTGAAGAAGATACTATCGAGTGTGTCATACGCTTTGACTTTAAGGCCAATAACAACCAAGCGGAGTACGAGGCTTTGCTTGCCGAACTAAGAATATAGATGGCTCTCGGAGCTGACGAGATCTATATATTCAGTGACTCATAAGTGGTGGTTAACCAAGTCAATGGCAAGTACCAAGCCAAAGAAGATACTATGGCAGCGTATCTGACGATCGTTAAAAGAATGTTGCAATGCTTCAGAAAGTTCAAGATCAGCCAAATTCCTCGAGAAGAAAACGAAAAGGCAGATGCTCCTTCCAAGCTCGTCACTGCCACCATTTGGATATACCCAAAATAAATTTTAGTGGCACATCTCGCATTACCAAGCACAGAAGTATGGGACTGGAATAGCTTGAGGAGGGGTGATCCTAGAAGTTTTCTCGGGGATAGTAGTAGAAATCTTTTCCCTAACAATCAAAATGGTAGAAGTAGCTGCCTCCTGAACCTTTTTGACTGGGACATCATCAATCTCATTAGCCCGTGATTTCTTGTTCCTTACCAAAGGAACCTCATCCTCATCTGAAGAAATTAGGCAAACACCTTGCTAGATGCGTCCCAACGGAGCAGGCTCCTGCGAACGCTCTCTTTTGATTGTAGGGCGAGATGGCTCATCAATAGTACCTTTCCCCTTTTTGACGGATCGATCGAGGGAAGGACTTGTCGAAGTCATCTCGCGTCTGTGGCGAATAGATGGTAGAAGAAAAGAAGGAAGAGATGAACTATCAAGAAGGGCGCTATGAGATTGTCTTGCTAAAAGCCTGATTCGGTTGACCAGCGAGCCACATACAGGATCAACCTCACACACTGGACTACAAAAAAGATGCAAAGGGTTAAAATTTCAGCCATACGCAAAAGGGTCAATGCAAGTGAATAAGGGAAAACTTACCATGCCGTCAGAGTGCTTGGGAAAAATATCTTGATCAATCATCCTCCCCTTGACAAATAGGTTCGAATAACCTCTCTTCCACTAGGAAGAAGTTAAGATCTGGGAAATATGTCATTCCATATTCACTGTTAGGTGACAAGTCACGTCGCTAAAAGGACAAGGGCGAGAAAAGTGTCGTGGCACGCGAGTAGAATTTTACGTAGAACCAGGATCCATGGCCATGACACCTCCCCAACCACCTCTAAAAAAAAAACCACACGTTCATCTAGGAGGTCAACGTAGAAGGGACCCTTTAAGATAAGCTCGCCCCCATTTATAGAGGATTCATGCTCGATTTGCCCAAAAGTCTGGATGCCTATTAGCCAATCATCTTTAGGGGTCTCCATGAGGTGATAAGCTCCACACCCGAGAGATTGCACCCTGTAGAAACGTAAAATCTCATGGAAAGTAGGGGATGGTAAGCCGTTCAACCTCCAAAGAGTGCATATCCACATAAAGATACGATAGCATGTCGGCGACAATTGGCAAGGCAAGAGCCTTACTTGCCCCAAGAAATGAGAAATGAAAGGCCGAAGAGGAAGAGTGACCTCGCAACATAGCATAGTGCCATAAATGGCCATCGCATCTTGAGGAGGGTTCCACACCGCTCAATCCTAAAAAAAAAATAGTTCAACCACTATCGGGAGTTCGAAGCATTCGATATAAGTGGTTAGCATCATTACTCTCTACCCTATTCAGCTCACCGTCGAATTGATAGGGAGAAGTGGGAGAAAAATGTATTTCGACCCTTATGAACTTTTTATAACCGGTTGAGGGCCTAACCTTGAAACTCTTGAACTAGCCATTGTGAAGATTTTTGTAAAAAAAAAAAAAAAAAAAAAGCAATGAAATTGCAAAAGTAGGTTAAGAAAAGATACTAGTAGAAATTCGAATGTGGGGAGGCAAGTAAATAGGGCATTGGTATTTATAGAGTTTAAGGAGATATAAAAACCAAAGGGCGTGTCATTTTGAGAAGTGTACTCATTAATGAAAGAAGTGGCGTGAAATACGAAAAGTAACTTTCCCACCAATCACAGCTGAGCACGTGTCGTTATGGGAGACGAAACGAAGCAAAACAACCCTTCATTTATATCCCATCATTGAGTCGTTCGAAGGCACTATTATCTAGCCTGTCGAAAGTTAGACGACCCATTAGTTCAGCATTAAATGCAAAGATCATAATAAATCCACTTTAGAGAGTTGCTAACTCGCCGAAAGAAGCAACTCGCCAACAACCCTCCTCGTTGATTGATGGGGTATTGTTTGGGGTAATTTTATTTAGCTTGACACATCAACCATAAGCCTGTAATTCATAGAATCAAGTCTCCACGATATCAAACCACGTCAACTTGAAAGGCTATGCATGGCAGTGACAAGCTAAGAAGCAAAGAGCAGGTCGCTGATCGTTCTATAAATGTTCACATTTTGAGCTCCCTTTTCCTAGCTTTTATGCTTGTTTTCGAGTATTTTTGTGTATATAATGTGTGTTTGAGCCATGTGCAGGTAAATGTTCCTTAAAGATGGTGTTTGAGCTTAAAGTGAAGAATTGAGGGCAAAAGGGGGCAATTATTCAAAGAGGAGTCCTGTGCGGGATGTAAGTGTGGGCAAGAAGCTGCACTTACAAATCGCACTGAAGACCAGTGAATTGTGTGAGACCAATTAATGAGGACAACAAACCGTAGCACAAAGCTGTACTCAACATCAGAGGAATATATGGGTTGGAGAGTGTGTGCAACAAGCTGCATTGAGAAGCCGTACCAAAGATTAGAGACTTGTGTGAGACCATTTAGTGCAGGTAACAAACCACACCACGAAGTCGCACTACCCAGTGTGGGATGTCTGTGTGGGTTACAACCTATACAGCAAAGTCGTACAATGCCTATTAAATCTAAAAAGACGCGAAATTACAATGGCATTTTGGTCTTTTCCACCCAAATTCGTGCCCTAACTTGCCCTGCCTATAAGTACACCTTTTTTGCCTCCTCTCTAAATATCCTATACATCTACAACAATTCTTCCAACCTAAAATGTAATGATTCCCATTCATTGATTGGCTTATTTCGTAGACAAACCACATGTTAGGGTTTGAATTGTAAGGGTAGTTTAGGTGATTGAGGATCATGCTCAAAGGCCCTTTCAAGACCTCAAGGTGACAAGCACTTCAAAGGTAAATTTCTAAGTGCTTACTTGCTTTGAAGAGATGTAGTTGCACACAACCATAACCCATGCATAATTCCTATTCTTGTATGTTGTGTGCTCTTATTATGTGTGCATTCATGTTTTTAATATCTCTTCATGCATGTTTTTAAATGATTGCATCTTGTACATTGAAATGCCATAACATGTTAGGCATTAGGATGCAAAGCCATGCCATTAGTAGCTTAAGATTGCATGTTGTTTTCTCTTAAGCATTGGATGGGTCAGGTGACCACTGTCGTTACCGCTGCTGGAATCCACAGTGGTAGCCATAGCGGTGAGATGCTTTGTTTGCATCTCTCCTAACCGCTGTGGTTTTCCGCAGCGATAGGGACAACGGTTTTATGCACAGTGCTTACCATTGTCATAACCGCTATGGAAGCCACAACGGTTGGCGCATCGGTCTTTATACCTAATGCATTTTAATGCACCGCTGTGGATACTGCTGTGGCTTTGGCAGCGGTACTCACAGCGGCTTGCCCTGTTTTTAGCAAAACGGCGTTGCTTCATTTGGGCTTCCTATATATACATTGTGATATCTTTAGGTCATTTTCAATGACTCAAAAATCATATTTTTTAATTGAGAGCATTTTCAAGAGAGCTTTTTCATCAAGAACTCATCTTTGATCATCCTTGATCACTCAAATCAAAATTCATATGCATTAATCATCATCTAAGCATCATCCATGATATCTAGGATGTACTAGTGCATAGGTTTTTATCAACACATATGCTATGGTAAGTTGAACACTAATTTCATCTAATTTTAGTGTTTTTATTTATCCATTTATCTCTTTGATTACTTGTATGTTCTTAGAATTATTTATAATTACAAGATTGAGATTATGTGTTGTATGTTTGAGTGTTGTATTTTAATAGCTTCATAGGATTGCCTAATCTATGTTTAGTTAAGCTTTATGACATGTTATTTAGCTCTTGATATCTAGGACTGTATTAATTGCAATTTCATCATCCTAGATAAGCATCTAAGGTTCCCTAGCTTTATTTGCTCTTTGAATATCATCATATATTCACATAGGCCATTTTATCTCTTCATTGAGAAGTAAGACTTGTGTGGCTTCCGGGATTAGGTTGCCTTTTGTCACAAGCAATTGAAGTCTTGATCTAAGATTGCTATTACAGGCCTGCGGGTAGTAGTGGTGGGTTACAGACCAGGATTAGGCTGTAAACATCATTACAAGTAGAGATTGCGAGGATCAAGCAATTGGACTAGGTTTACTTATACCAGGATTAGGTAGTGGTGGTGAGTTATACCGGGATTAGGTTGTATTCATCTTACCATTAGTGGATTCGAGGTTCGAGTGTGGCGTACTTACCAGCCCGTGGTTTTTTCCCTGTTGAGGGTTTCCACGTATACATCAAATGTTATTTATATTTCCGCACCTTATTACACTTGTTGCTTTGAACTGACTAGTTAGGAGCATTTTCGTAAACTTGACTTAAAACAAAAATTGGGTAAAAAAGGGTTAAAATCTATTCACCCCCTCTAGATAATATTGTACACACCGTAATTTGTTTCACAAAACACCAAATCATGTGAGAGAGAAGCTTCAAGCTCCCATGGAGGTTTTTCCTCCATGGGAGCATCACCATCATGGGAGGTTTTTCCTCCATGGGAGCATCACCATCCACCACAATCACTTCATCTTGCACCCATCTTATAGAAGATTATAAGAAGAAATGAGGGCTCTAATGGCCAATTTTGAGCCATGCATGCATCAAGGAAATGGAGAGGCTTTGGAGGAGATTTCTTCAAGGGTTTTCTCTACAACTTATTTCTTCTTTGTATTTCTTGTTTTCTTTGATGTGTAATCCCTATTTGGGAACTTTGTAAACCTACACTTGTGCTATTTATGTATGATTTGTTCTAGATTCTATTTGGGTTTTGTTATATTCTTTGTTATATTTATGATTTAATCTTTTATTGTTAAATGCATGTGCATATAGGGTTAGAAATTGATGTGTATTCATGAATAGGAGTAGGAGTAGTTTAATTTAATTTAGGAGTAGGGTAATGTAACATCCTATTCTTGCATGTATGTTGATGGACGATTTGAAATGCCATGTTTGGAATGATTTGAGTGCATGAGATTTAGGGTTGTGCCTTTGGATGACCTTCCGGTCATGATCTTGACTAATTAGCTCTAAAGAATTAGAAAAGCTTGTTTTTATGCATGACCTTGCAAGAATAGGTTTTGGTTCTATGTTCTTGAGCATTAATGGGTGTTTGGCTATTACTCATTTTATGACTAGAGGTAAGTGATTATTGAAGACACAATTGCTTTTCCATGACCTTTAGAGAGTGATGATTTTATTTCGATAATTTCCTTAATCAAGAGAATGAACCCTTAACTTGAATTGAATGTGCTTAATTGTTTAACAACCAACTTGATGTGCATATTTGTTTGGTGAACTTATTTCCCTTATGTGTCCATTATCTTGCAGCTTTCCTATCCACATTTGTTTTCATAACTCGGGTGTCTTACCTTTAGGAGTAGACTAATTTAGCTTAAGAGTAGTGTAATTTAGAAAGGTAGACGCCCGGTTACTTTCATTCTTTAGTTTTAGGTTATTTTTGTTCGCATGCTCACACATTTTTTGCATTATACTTACACTTCATACAAAACATTCTCACCCCTTCCATGTTCTATTTGTAAGTGTCGCAGCGGAAAGTTTTGTTAAGATTGATAGGTTTTAAATAATTTATCGTCTTTGGACCTTTTTGTATACACGAACATGAGGAAGAGATTTGTTTTCATACCTGTGAAGAACACTCCTTCGTTTTCTTTTCAATCCTTCACCACTAAGCCTTCTGAACTATGTCCCGTGATCTAGCAACTGTGTGTGTGGGCACGTCACGGATTCCGGGAGCAGTTGAATGGAGGCTTGAGAGATCTGGAAGACAACCCTTTGTCTTCTACCTTGAATTCGGCCAAGCTTGTGAAGAAAAAAAATATTTTCTTTTTTCTTTTCCTTTCATTTTGCCGCTCTCTCTCTCTCTCTCTCTCTCTCTCTCTCTCTCTCTCTCTTAATTAGGGCTTCAGTTAGTTTATTTTTCCTGATAAGTATATCTTATATACTAGGATCCTATGGTTTAGTAAACCAAGTCAAAATAGGATTCTAAATTCTTTTTAATTCGGTCAGCACTAGCTAGGGTTTGAACCTTTGACCTCTTTAAAGCAATAAAAATAATCTCTTATTATTTTATTCTTTTGCTCTGTCAAGGTTCGAACTTAAACCTCCAAATAACAATTAATAATTCTTAATTATTAATATGTCAATTAAATAATCATATTATTTAATAATATTTAATTAATCAATTAAATAATATATTAATTAACTAATCACATCATTTAATTAGTTCCCTGAATATATTTAAGTTACTTTTATAACATAATTAATTGGACCATCCAATTCTCCATGAGCTTTGTTACTATCAATCGTAAAGGGCTAGCAAAGAGACCTAATGGACCCACAGTTTTGAGCTCCAATAATACTTAGAAAAATTAATTAAACTCTTTAATTAATATTTCACGATTATTAACCTCGGAGTTATTCCACTAAAATCCCAAAGTTGTATAATCTCACATACTCTTGCTTTAGAAAGTATAATATTTTGTTTTAAAGGGTTGATAGTTCTACAAGAGATTGAAAACTTGAAGTTTTTTATATTTTTATATCTCTTTGTAATGTAGAATATCTTTGTTATCCCGTAGATTTAATTATGTTGTGAGGATCAATGTGAGTGGTGGTTTTGTCATGAAATAGCCAAAAGGGGAGATTGTAAGGATTCCCATTTATTGATTGGCTTATTTCGTGGACACACCACAAGTTAGGGTTTGATTGTAAGGGTAGTTTAGGTGATTGAGGATCAAGCTCAAAAGCTCTTTCAAGACCTCAAGGGACAAGCACTCCAAAGGTATATCTCTAGTGCTTAGTTTTCTTTGAAGAGATTTAGTTGCACACATATATTTAGCATACTTGCTTTTATGTGCATTCTCTTCACATGTCACTTTACACACTAGCACTTTGAATGATATATCTTGTTGTGTGTTTATGTGTCTTGTAATTCATTTTCCGACATTGTTCGGAAATGTCCGCGCTTGCACTAATGTGTGCTTGGTTTAGCGCGAAGACCGCCTACTGAGAATGCCCTTGGCTTCTCCTTTGGTTTCACCACTTTTGGTGAATCAGCGGTTTGATCGGCGGCTTGGCCGCCGAATGGAAACCGTATATCATACCTGATTGATTTAATCTCTCGGGTTTGATTCCGCGGTTTTGAAATTGCCGAATGAAACCGCAGTTGTTCCCCTATTCTTCTCGGGTTTAATTCGGGGATTGTAAACGGCGGTCTGGCCACCAAATAAAACCGTCGATCTTGCATTTTCAGGGGCAAACTTGTCTTTTCACATGTTCTGTTTTTTATGTCTATAAATACATCACTTTCTCATCTCTCTGAACCTAGCTCTTTCAATACAAGAACCCTAAAGTCTATAGAGAGATTTGTAAGAGAAAAGGCAATCAAGATTGCTCATTTAAACACTCTAAACCATTTTCATATGCATTAAACTTCATCTAGCATTTTCTAGCATTTTCTAGCATATCTAGGATGCTTGATTGCATGGGTCTTTCATCAACAC
Source organism: Acer yangbiense (assembly GCA_008009225.1). Lineage (NCBI taxonomy): Eukaryota > Viridiplantae > Streptophyta > Magnoliopsida > Sapindales > Sapindaceae > Acer > Acer yangbiense. The sequence goes on along the minus strand of CM017772.1, from coordinate 8,166,506 downwards.
ACTTGCTTTGGTAAGTTCTTCACTATTATCATATATAATTAGTGTTTTATTTATTAAGGCATCTCTTTTATTACTTGCATGTTCTTAGATTAATTTCTAATATTCAAGATAGAGATTGTTGTGTTGATATGATTGAGTGTTGTATTGTGATAGCTATCTAGGTTTTCATAATCTATGTTTAGCTAAGCTATTTGACATGTCATTTAGCTTTTAATATCTAGGATTAAATTAATTGCAAAATCATCATCCTAGATAAGCATATAGGGTTACCTAGCTCTAAATTGCATTTTAAATATTTCACATATTCACATAGGTTTTATTATCTCTTCATTGAGAACTAAGTCTTGTGTTGCTATCGGGATTAGGTAGCTTAACACAAGCAATTGGACTAGGTCCACTCAAACCGGGATTAGGTTGTTGTGATGATTATTGATCGAGATTAGATCATTAAACCGGAATTAGGTTGTAATCATTTCAATTAGTGGATTCGAGGTTCGTGTGTGGCGCACATATTAGCCCGTGGTTTTTTCCTATGAGGGTTTCCACATAAATATCGAGTGTTATTTATATTCCGCACCATATTACACTTGTTTGTCTTTTTGACTAGTTATGGGCATTTTCGTAAAATTGACATGTATGCGAAAATTGGGTAAAATCGTTTAAAATCTATTCACCCCCCCTCTAGATTAATATTGAACACACCGTTAATTTGTTTAAAAAATCACAGCTGTCAGGAAAATTGTAGAAAATTGTAGAAAATTGTTACAACTACAAAATTCTAATATTCTTTCTCTAACCCCCAAACCTCAATTACAATCGAGCCATACAGAGCCTAAGCTTACAATCGAGCTTACATCATATCCCTCATCATGTCACAGCACTCTCCAGGTCCCTCATAAGTGCACCCCCAGATATTCCATTGATCTCCTCTCGGGTCTCCCGCCCTCGAATATCCCCGTAGAGTCTCCCCCTGATCTCCCCAGGGTCACACTCCTTGGATTCAACCACTCTTTGATGTTCCCAGGTGTGTTTTCTCCAAGTGTTATCCAACCAAAGAATAAACCTCCATAATGATATGGTCAATATCATTGGTCCCTAAGTAATCAAAAACTCATAAGCAGTTGGAAATCCCCTAACAAGTCTTTTCTAAATAAATAAAAAATCTCGAAACCAAAACCTTATCCAATAAGAAAACCAACTCCCACATGTTTTCTCATGTCTTCCAGGAGTTCCACACACCTTTATGGGACCTGAAAACATGTCCCATGCCCTCACCAACAATTCTAGCATGTAGAAACACGCTCATACAGTGTGGTAATCTTCCGATGACGTGTCCAAAGCTCGATTCAGATGCCGTTTTCGCCATTGGCTTCGTTTCAGACTCTTCCTTCCAATGCCACCTAAATTGCATCCATTCAAATCCTTTTGGACCACTTTCGTATCACTTGAAGTCGTTTTGTTCATTTGGGAATACAAGCCAAATCCTAACAAAAGAATGTGACTAGGGTACTGCATATATTTGGTTGTCATCGTAAAAATATTTGATTTTGGAGTGATTGAAAAACGGTTCAAGTTAAAATGAGATTTAGAAGTGATTATCCCAAAGAATTAATTCTTGGATGGATGATAGAGCTTTAAGGGGGAGATGAAGAGATGTTTCTAGAAAATTGATTAGAATAGATATATATTTTTTTCTATTGAAATTATTGGGTTTTATGGTTTTAGATACAATCCCAAATTATAAAGAGTTTTAATTCAATATATATCCTTATTTAATTCTTATAATTTTGGGTTGATTTTAATTTTCAATTTTAGAGGAATTATTCGACAATTAATAATAATAGAAGGTTTAAAACTAGACCTAGCAAAATTTCACACGACCCATTAACAAGACCCAAATCCATTCGAAAATAGCGGTTGATGGGTCGACATCTAGTGTATCAGATTGGGTTATTAATGGGTCAACCCATTAAAACACGAAATATAATGGGTCAGTTTTGGGTTTACCTTTGAAAAACTGTTAATTCGTTAACAAACCTTTAATATAAAGATTTTTTTTTTTTTTTTGTATATATGAAATTTATTAAAAAAAAATCTTTGTATTTAGTGACTCCAATAGTAATTAGTAAATAATTCTTAATGATCAAGTTATGCAATTTATATAAAAAAAATCTCTATAATTATGGTTAGGATATATTTTAATAATTAATTTAAAAACACTTCTGATTTTTATTTTTTCGAAAGAGGAAAAAATTCCTAAATTGCCGTTTTATTGAAAGAGAAAAAAAATTCCTATTTTTTTCCAATTTCTAATTTAAGAACTATAAATCTATAAATTAATTATATCACTATATTCTAACTCTAACCCTAAAAGTAGTGGTCTTCTATTTTCTTGAAATTAGTTACAGCCAATTCCAAGTAAATTCCACATCCCCATTAATTTAAACCACAATAACAGGCCAGGTCGGGTTACCCATTGATTTAACAAATGATTTCGGGTTTATATATTTAAACCCATTAAGCTAATGAGTCGTATTCGAGTGAGACAATTTTAACACGACACGAACACAACACGAACACGATACAACACGAATTTGCATTAACACGACACATTGCCATGTCTAGTTAAAACATCAAATTTTAAGTCATTAAAACTAGGGGTGGGCAAAAAACTGGCCAACCGAACTGAACCGAACCAGTGGATCGAACCGGTCCAACCGGTTTTTTTCTGGTTTTAGTTGGCTAACCAATTTAGTTCGGTTGATTTTTTTAGAAAACTGATCGGTTCAGTTTTTTTTTTCTGGTTTGACCCTCAAAACCGATAAAACCGAACCGGCTTTGAGTAGATTTTTTTTTTTTTTTAATTTCTCATATGTTCTCACTTCTCAAACCTAGGCCGCCGCAGTAGACATATCTCTCTCAACTTCTCCAGTCTAACCTCAACCTTGAATCTCATGTACAAATTATAGATCCATCTGATTGTATTTCTCCTAAAGTTTGCATTTTATATGTTGGATTTTGTCAGTTTCTGTCTGGGGTTTTTAGGTGATGGATTAGGTTTCTTTTAAGGTTGATTTCGATTGATGAAGTAAGCCATATGTTTTAGATTTTATTTAGTTTTGCTTGAAATTACCTGTCTGATGAAGTAAGCCGTGTGTGTGTAAAATGTGTATAATGAAAATGCTAGTACTCTGGATTGTTTTTGGGCTTTTATTTTTTGGTTTTGATTCACTTCAAATCTTTTTTTTTTGACAGTAAATCTATCTATATTACTGTGCCATTTGCATATATAACCAGAATGGCTTGTGGCCATTGTTTTTGCAAAGACTGTAAGAACTAAGAACCCATCTGCACTTTCTTTTTATAATAGTGCAACGTCTTCCATACAAAATCACAATAAATTTGTATTTATGTCATCGCATAATATATAGACAAGGTTGACAGCATTCTTTAAGCATTACTATCCCTAAAGGCAATTTGACGATTACTTTTGATAGATATTCTCTTATTTGCAATGTTTCAGTCCCGTTACTATTTTTAGGTATTTTCCTTTTGCATTTAGCTGCTATTTGTTAAATAATTTTTGAAGTTGTGTAGTGAGCTCTCCATTCTAGAATATTGAAGAATTGGGCGTGAAACAAATATAGCGGCATGTCTAAAACAACCTGGGGGGGGTGAATGGGTTGTTAATTCGATTATTACCAATTTTTCGGATTAGTCAATTTTACCAAATTAACCTAATTCAACAATTAATAAAATCAAGTATAAAATACGGAAATTAAAGAACACTTGATTTTTACGTGGAAACCTTCAACATGGAAAAACCACGAGCTATTCAGCTAGCCACACTCGATCCTCGAATCCACTACTTGTAATGATGTTTACAACCTAGGTTGACCACCGTCAAACCGTACACGGTTACTAACTCACCACAACTACCCTGCAGGCCTTTAATAGTGAACATAAACCACTTGCTTGCGCACTAAACCACCTTAGTCACAAGACTTACTTCTCAATGAAGAGATCAATGACCTATGTGAATATTATGATATTCAAGATGCAAATAATGCTAGGTTACACTAAATGTTTATCTAGGAATTTAAGATGTCAATGAGAACATTCCTAGATATCAATATTGCTATATGTCATGGCATACAACTTAGCTATGTAAAGGAAAACCAATCCTAGATACAATAGCTATCACCAACAATCTCAATCAATCAATGAGATATATTAGCTAGATGATATATGAATTTAAAATCCTAGTTATCACAAAATAACTCAATCAATTAACACAATAATCTCAATCTTGTAAATAGAATATAATTTAAATGAATACAAGTTAAAAATGAGATTTCTTGCTAAGTAAGAACACAAAAATGAATAGATGGTGTTCAACTTACCAAGTCAAGTGTGTTGAAGAAGACCCATGCATAGATACATCCTAGATGATGTTTGATGCACATGGATTGAGTTTGTGTAATCAAAGATAAGTTCTTTGATGATTTTCTCTCTTGGAAAATACTCTGAGTTAAAAATATGATTTTCAACTCATTAAAATGACCTAAGGACAAAGAGGCATATATATATATATATATATATATGATGTCCAATTGAAACTACGTCGTTTTGATAAATTTTAAAAAACATTTGCCTTGACCGCTATACACCCGCTCTACGTAAGGCGGTTGTACAACGGGTCACCTGGAAAAGTAAAGAATAAATTCTCTGACAATGGTTGGATGAACAGCGACCTTTGGGTGGGTGTACAGCGGTTTCAAAAATCAATCAGATGCACGCTGTACATAGGGCGAGCGTACAACGATTTGGACGCGACAGTGCATTAGCTTCAAATTCAAGCGCCTCAAAACATGACAAAACGACATTGAAACCTTTTGTATGATATATTTTTTGAAAGATATGGATGTCTACTTTCTACTCCTTTTTACGGAATAAAATTTCGATATCTGTAGAAAAAGTTATGGTCAATTGAGTGACCAAAGGTCAAAAACGGACAACAACAGAGTTGCCCTGTTTTGGTAGTCAATTTGGAGATTTCAAAACCAATCTAAACAGTTATGAAATATTACGAATAATATACCATTTGAAAGGCATGGGTGTCTAATTTGTACAAAAATTTTCAAAACTCATTTTGAAGCTTTGTATAAAAAGTTATGGTTATAAGACCATACAAATGTCAGTTTTGAAAATTATTTAATCATTGAAATCCAATCTTTTGAAACTAGACACTTTACTCCAAATAACCAAAACAAAACTAACACTTATCCAAGGGAAGAATATGACCTTCTAAAATGGTCAACCATCGTGCTAAGACATGCACACCATCGTGCAAGCATGGACATTTTTGATCACACAAACGGAAACGAAGTACTAGACACTATCACACAACAAAATCCAACAAAGAGGTGCAAGTGTGAAGTGTGAAGAATGCACACATAAGAATTGAAGCCCAAATGCAAGATGAATAAAACATGCATGAAGAAGTGTGTGTGTGCAACTTGTAAGTGCCTCAATTTTTGATTGGCTTATTTCATTGACAAAATCACAATGGGGTTCTAATATGTAAGGGTAGCTTAGGATTGAAGAAATCCCCATCAAATGTCAAAGGACCTCATTGTGGACATCAAGTGCTTCAAGGAAGGTAGCCTACTTGTCTTGACTCTTAATTGAAGAGATTTAGATTACACACACACACATCTCATGCATTTACATGTCTTATACTTTGTTGTGTGTTTCTTATTGGTGCACATTCTCTTTTCATGCATGATCTCTCTTTTGTATCTTATTTGATCATTGCCATGCTTATTGATCTTGAAAATGCATGTTTCTTCCTTGTTGCTTGGAAAATTGCTTGTGACCAAACGAAGTACTAGACACTATCACACAACAAAATCCAACAAAGAGGTGCAAGTGTGAAGTGTGAAGAATGCACACATAAGAATTGAAGCCCAAATGCAAGATGAATAAAACATGCATGAAGAAGTGTGTGTGTGCAACTTGTAAGTGCCTCAATTTTTGATTGGCTTATTTCATTGACAAAATCACAATGGGGTTCTAATATGTAAGGGTAGCTTAGGATTGAAGAAATCCCCATCAAATGTCAAAGGACCTCATTGTGGACATCAAGTGCTTCAAGGAAGGTAGCCTACTTGTCTTGACTCTTAATTGAAGAGATTTAGATTACACACACACACATCTCATGCATTTACATGTCTTATACTTTGTTGTGTGTTTCTTATTGGTGCACATTCTCTTTTCATGCATGATCTCTCTTTTGTATCTTATTTGATCATTGCCATGCTTATTGATCTTGAAAATGCATGTTTCTTCCTTGTTGCTTGGAAAATTGCTTGTGACCGCTCCCATGACTGTTGTGAATTTTCACAGCAGTAGACACATCGCTCTCATGGACAGAGCGCACCGCCTTCATGACTGTTGTGATTTTCTACAGCGGTAGCGACAACGCTCTCTTGGACAGAGCTTACCGCTGTCGTGACCGCTGTGGCTTTCATAACGGTACCGACAGTGGTCGACAGCTAATGCATTTTTTAAAAAACGTGACCTTTCACATTCTCACACACTTCTCTATAAATACATCCTATTCTCTAGTTATTTTTTAGGTTTTGAGTTCCAAATTGACAAGAGAGAGAGAGCTTAGAAGTGTCTTCAAAGAAAAGCAACTAAGATTTGATCTTTCCTAATCAAAACCAAAAACCCATCATCCTTTCATGGTTCATTCATCATCTAGCATCTTCTAGGTATGATTTCTCATGGGTTTTCTTCATTACTCACATGACTTGTAGTTAGAACATTATATTCATCTTTTCACATGTTCTTGCTTTACAAGATAGCTCATTTATGACTTGACTAGTTTCAAGATTGCATATTTATTGTGTTTTGTGAGTTGTTTGTAATAGCTATTGCATATAGGTTTTGATTTGCACATATAGCTAAGTTATATGCATGTCATATAGCCACATGTTGTCTAGGAATGTTTTTGACATGTTCATCCATACCTAGATAAGCTTAAATGTTTGACCTTGCATTTATGCACTTTGAATATTGCTCATATTCACATTAGGTTGTTAATCTCTTTTCCTTGAGAGTTAAGTCTTGTGACTACCCTTGTGTAATGCTCAAGCACTTTTGATCTAGGTTCACTTTTAAAGGCCTGCGGGTAGTAGTGGTGGGTTAGTGACCGTGTAGAGTTTGACGTGGTCAACCTAGGTTGTAAACACCATTACAATTAGTGGATTCGAGGATCGTGTGTGGCGCACATAACAGCCCGTGGTTTTTCCTTGTTGAAGGTTTCCACGTAAAAATCAAGTGTCATTTAATTTCCGCACTATTACACTTGATTTTGTTTTAGACTAGATTGAGGTTATTTTCATAAAATTGACTAATCGCGAGAATTTGGTAATAACCAAATTAAAATCTATTCACTCCCCCTCTAGATATTATTAGACACGCTTTATATATATATTCACAACTAATCACTTCAAGAGGCAAGTAGAGTGATTTACTTTTCGCTCTTACTCTTGAAGTCACCAGGATGCTTGGAAGCTTGTCAACAAGAACCTAAGTTACACATGACATTGACATCCCAAAATGTGGTTTGTCAACGAAATAAGCCAATCAAATTATGAGGAACTTACAAGGCGTATTTGGTTCTTTGGTTTGGTAACGATGAGGCCAGTGATAACATACTCTGTGATGATGACTTTCCATAATATTTAATCCTTATTTGCTATTGTGAATAGAATCTATTGTGTTGATTTTTCTTTTCAAGGTTGGAAAGAGCATTTCATTTTAAAATCAATGAGGGTCAGAGTAAGCGTATTAGATGCATGGCACACAAATGTTATGCTATTTGTGACGAACCTGTTGTTAGGAATCTAGTCAACAAGAGACATCCTAATCTGGCTGAGAAATTTGATCGTTTCCTTCTTAAGTCATATATTGAGGATAATAAAATGGTTAAGTGGTACCCAGGTACTCCTCATTGCGGGAATGCAATACGCATTGATGAGGATGAATTTTGCGAGGTAGAATGTACTTGTGGTTTACAGTTTTGTTGTAGTTGCTTATCCGAAACACATTCCCCGTGTTCATGTTTGATGTGGGAACTTTGGATCAAGAAGTGTTGAGATGAATCGAAAACAGTTAATTGGATCACTGTTCATACAAAGCCTTGTCCAAGTGTCACAAACCTGTGGAGAAGAATGGTAGTTGTAACCTTGTGAGCTGTATTTGTGGACAAGCATTTTGGTGAGGATTACTCTCCCTCTCTCTCTTGTTTACTTGCATCGGTTGGAATATGCTTGTCATGCACTGGCACTGCTTTGGCTGGTTTTAAAAACCTTTATGTTTGTGTTTGACATAAGTGGTCTTCTTTTACATTGCTCAACCCAGTTGACTAAGAATTAAATAGGATTTATTGGCCAAAATGTTTTCTTGTCTTTACAAGATCTATTCTATTTTGCTTTTTAGCAATTTCTGATGTTTGTCTGTAAGGTTCCCATTTGTTGATTGACTCATTTCGTGGACAAACCACATGTTGGGGGTTCTTTGTAAGGGTTGCCTAGGTATCGGTGTTATTGCTCAAGCCCTTTGAAGACCTCGTCTTGATAAGCATCGAAGGTAAATTTCTATGTGCTTACTTTTCTTTAAAGAGATTAGTTGCACACACACACTTAACATTCATTGCATATGTGTGCATTCTCTTCACTTGTCACATTTCACACTTGCACTTATTTGTTATATTTTGTTGTGTGTAATTGTGTCTTGTTGTCTTGTAATTCGTTTCCCGATAGTTTTTGGAAACGTCCGCGCATGCACTAGAATGTGCTTGGTTTAGCGCGAGGACCGCCTACGGAGAATGCCCTTGGCTTCTCCTTGGTTTTCACCTTTGTTGGTGATCGGCGGTTATGATCGGCGGCCTGGCTGCCGAATGAAACCGCCGTTTGCTTCCAGTAGTGTATGGAGCAATTATGCGATTTCAATCGGCGGTCACGACCACCGTTCAAAACCGCCGTTCAAGACCTGATTGATTTTATCTCTCGGCCTAATTCGGTGGTTGAATCGGTGGTCACGAAACCGCCGAATGAAACCGCCGTTTCATACCTGATTGATTTTTTAATCTCAGGTTTGATTCGGCGGTTAGATCGGCGGTCACGAAATCGCCGAATGAAACCGCCGTTGGTCCCCTGTTCCTCTCGGGCCAATTCGGCGGTTATGATCGACGGCCTGGCCGCCGATTGAAACCGCCGATCGGTGCGTTTCAGGGGCAAACTTGTCTTTTCACATGCTCTGTTTTTCATGCCTATAAATACATCACATTCTCTTGTTCTGAGTGTGACTCTTTAATAATCAAGAACCCTACTTTAAAAAGAGAGATTTTTAAGAGAGAAAGCAATCAAGTTTGCTCATCAAACACTCAAACCAAAATCCATTTGCATCAAAGTTCATCTAGCATTCTCTAGCATATCTAGGATGCTTGCTTGCATGGGTCTTTTATCATCACACTTGCTTTGGTAAGTTTTTCACTATTATCATACATAATTAGTGTTTAATTTATTATGGCATCTCTTTTTATTACTTGATTGTTCTTAGATTAAATTCTAATATTCAAGATAGAGATTGTTGTGTTGATTTGATTGAGTGTTGTTTTTATGATAGATATCTAGGTTTCTAAAATCTATGATTATCTAAGCTAATTGACATGTCATTTAGCTTTAATATCTAGGATTGTTTTTAATTGCAAATTCATCATCTTAGATAAGCATATAGGGTTTCCCTTGCTCTATGTTGCATTTGAATATTCATATATTCACTTAGGGTGTTAATCTCTTTTTAGAGAATTAAGTCTTGTGTTGTGACCGGGATTAGGTTGCTTAATTCGCAAGCAATCGGACTAGGTTCACTTAGACCTGACACGGTTCCGGTTCGAAACCGGCGGTTCGGGTTCGGGTTCGGGTTCGGGTTCGGGTTCCGGTTCAGAACCGACGGTTTTGGTTCCGTGGTTTGATGGAACCAGAACCGGAACCGCTATATGCCGGTTCCGATTCTGATTCCGATTCCGATTCCGATTCCGGTTCCGGTTCCATTGGAACCGGCGGTTTTGAACCTTGTTTTTTTTTTTTTTTTTACAAAAAAAAAAAAAAAGACTTCTCTAATAAAATAAAATATATAAATGACAAATTACAAAATTAAATTAAATTACAAAATTAAATTAAATTATAAAATAAAATTACAAATGACAATTTATGGGTTCTTATGGATGCTTGAACCATGGTTGCAAAAGAAAAACACAAACTAAACTAGCCACTAAAGCCACATTCAATACTTGTATAATATTTCAAACAAAAACTATAAGTAGTATAAAGGATTTTTTAAAAATGTGTCCATTTACACAAGGCCTGATGTTAAAGTAATTCTCCGGACCAAGACGGGCATGGATGTGGTGTGGGATCGGGAGGAAAAGGTTTCTTACTAGGTTTAAACGAGGTTCGAAATAGACACAACACTTAAAAACACTTTTTTTTTTTTATGAAAAAGGGGTTTTTAGGCTCTCATCGCATTCCTTGCATCATTCTATGTGATTTCAAAAAAAAAATTACCTGATTCGGACATCCGAGCACAAAGTTATGGCCTTTCAAAGTTTAAGGCATATATAAAAAAAATTTTACCGCAATTTTTTTTTTTAAGGCAAATTTTTTCTATTCTCTCATTGGAGAGAAATTAGAATTAGAGAATTCAGAAGAAATTGGTGTGAGGAAAAATGAAAGGGGGGTGGTATTTATAGAAAAAAAAAATAAAAAAAATTATTGTGCGAACCGGCGGTTTGAACCGGAACCGGAACCGCCGGTTCAAATCCGGTTCGAACCGCCGGTTCGACCAAATCATAGAACCGGAACCGGAACCGGCCTCCTCCGGTTCAGGTTCTAATTTTTCCGGTTCCGATTCCGGTAGGTTCCGGCGGTTCCAATCGGAACCGTGCCAGGTCTAGGTTCACTCATACCGGGATTAGGTAGATGTGTGATTACTTCCGGGATTAGGTTGTAATCGTTTTACACATTTAATGGATTCGAGGTTCGAGTGTGGCTTACTTACTAGCCCGTGGTTTTTCCCGTGAGGGTTTCTACGTAAAAATCAAGTGTTATTTAATTTCCGCATTTTATACTTGATTTATTGCTTTATCTATTTAGGGGTAATTTCGTAATTTTAACTAATCACGAAAAATTGGGTAATAAGCTTAAAATCTATTCACCCCCCTCTAGATAGTTTTATACACACCGTGCTATAATTTGTTTCAATTGGTATCAGAGCGGGTTCCTAGACATACATAGGTGATCCTTGCTTATTTTGGTGTGTTTTGCATTTTGTGTGATTTTTGATCATTCATACATTTGCATTCATTTCATTCATTCATAAACACTATGAGTGGAAATGGTGGAAATGGTGGTGGCAACGAAGGTGCTTCTGCCATCTCCCGGTAGAGTTGGAACACAACGCCTATTGGGCCCTAAAAAAGCTAAACTTCAACTTAGACAAGGCAGGGGAGGAAAGAAGCTTGCAAATGAGTGAACTTGAGGAGCTCCGGAACAATGCATATGAGAATGCGAAGATATACAAAGAAAGGACAAAGAAGTTACATGACAACAAAATCCTTCGGAAAGAGTTTCATCCAGGAATGCTAGTTTTGTTGTACCAATCGCGTTTGAAGCTGTTTCTGGGAAAGCTAAAATCGAAGTGGGCTGGGCCATTTAGAGTAACTCAGGTGTTCCTACATGGAGCTGTTGAAATTCAAAATCTTCAGAATGGCGGTGTTTTCAAAGTTAATGGTCAAAGGCTGAAGCAATACTTCAGCATATCCGAGGTTGTGTGTGTTGGGTCTTCCGTGCTTTACGAGCCGTAAGACCCCTGTGCGTCTTGCCCAGACGTTAAATAAAGCGCTCGGTGGGAGGCAACTCACCCAGGTATGTTCTTTTCATTTTTGTTTTTATCGTGTTTTTAATTAGTGTTCCCCTTGCTTTCAAATAGGTTTGGGGGTATTGTTTTTAAAATACAAAAAATATATATATATAAATAAATTTGTGTCAGGTATGCCGCTGTGGTAAATGCACAGCGCACTGGGAGCGGTATGGCAGCGTTGCATTCTGTCCTCAAACCGCTGCATGACCGCTGCCTAACAATTGAGAGCGGTTCTTACTGGGCGAAACGCTGCCCAACCGCTGTGGATAAATGCGCAGCGGTATGGCAGCGGTACCTACTGTTCTTGTACCGTTGCATAGCCACTGCTTAATAATTGGGAGCGTTGAAATTGCCCAAATCGCTGCCCAACCTCTGCGCCTATGGCAGCGGTAATGGCAGCGGTCGTGCCCTAAATATAAAAAGCACTGTTTTGACGAGGTCTGTCATTGTCAATCACTTTCACTCTCAAAAAATTTTTCTTCCTTTTTCTCCTCTTCACAGTTCCGGTCAACACAACTTCCAGGTATGTGCTTTAATTTTATTTTACTTTGATTTCTTGTTAACTATTGCCTCTAATTGCATGTTCCCACTCCCTTCTCCCAATTTTTGCTTACAATTGAATTATTTAGGGTTATAGGACCGAAAATTTGGGGATTGTTGGATTGGGACGAATTGAGTCCATTGCATGTATTATTTGATGCATGCATAGGGATTAGGTAATAGGTGGAAGTGTGTTTTGATGATTTTTCAATGGAATAGTGTAACAATTGTGCATGACATTGTGTTTTATATTGACAAAATAATTGTTATTCTATATTTTTACTGTGTTGTGATGTGTTGAGTGTAAAGTGATGTTATTTGTGCAATGTAGGCACCTGGGTTTATTGATTTTACTGCCGGAATGCTGCTGATTTTTTTCGTTGATCAAGTTACTGTCCATTTTTGTTTGATTATTTGCTTTGTTGTAATTATCTTTGCAGTTATGGCAAGGACAGTAGTCAGAGGTGGTCATGTTCCTGCAGACCCCAACCGAAGGAGAGATAAGAGGCCGGTTGAGCAGCAATTCAAAGGACATCCTGAGTACAAAGAGGGATTGAAGAAGAGCCGGAATTACATTCTAAAAAGGGGGATAGCCTTGGAGGAGTTAGGAGAGACTCCCATACCCGCTACTTTTGAAGCCAGGAGATGGGAAGGTTATATGCGCAGGCCCTGCAATGCGAATATTAGCATAGTCAAGGAGTTCTATGCCAATATGGTGGATGCGCAGTTTGGGGCGCACAGTGTAGTTATGGTCAGAGGAGTGCCTGTGGTGCTTTCTGTGGAAGCAATTAGAGATTACTATGGCTTACCACCATATGAGGATGTTCAAGTGGCATACCCGGGCAAGTACGAGTTAGGTTGTGCGCTTCGCAAAGAGGGTGGAGCAGGTTGGAATGGGCAAAAGCTGAAGAGGGGTGACTTGCACTTGGATATTGCCTTTTGGAACTTGTTTATCTCGGCTTCTCTTAAGCCATCTAGTCATACTGGAGAGATTTTCAAGGAGGTATCTCAGGTGTTGTATTTTATCAGGACAGGTAGATACTTTGATGTGGCCACCTTCATTAAGAAGGAGATCCGGGGTGTTGGGCACCTGACAGGAGCGACTATGATATTCCCGTGCTTGATCACGGGCATGTGCTCCGCCGCTGGGTTAGAAGTGTATGACTATGCCAGGGATGAGATGACAGAGCCAGAAAGGCCACTATCACTTACCACATGGAACACTTAGGCTAGCATGCGTGGGCTTCCCCTGATTGGTGAGTTGCCTGGACGGAAAAGGCGTCGGGCTGGTCAGGCCGATGATGGAGATGAGCAGATGGATGCTGCATACCAGCAGATTTTAGAGCAGCACACTCAGAGAGATTCCAGAGCTGGGTCATCACGGTAGAGGCCTGAGTAGGTAGATTACATGCTATCCACGATGAGGGGCTATGTAGATATAGGGATAGCAGGTTTGAGGAATGATATATACTCCCGTCTGGATGCCTTGGAGATATCGATCGATGAGATCCGTGCAGCCATAGTCCAGCCAGGCCAGCCTCAGCATGGTGATGACAGAACTGGGCCTGGCCCGAGCCAACAGTGATGTGATGACAGCAGAGGCACTATAGACGGTCCTGAGTCTACAAAAGGATATGTTATCTTTTCTTTTATTTATTTTCTTTTATTTTCTTTATTTTTCTTTATTTTTCTTTTTTCCTTTAGAATTTTGGATTTCAGGTTTACTTTTGTGGATTTAGTTTATTATGACTTTTGTTTCTTTTGCTTTATTTTTCTGGCATGATTACTCTTCCGTGTCTTTATCCGTTTTGTCTTGTGCTTTGATGATATACATTGAGGACAATGTAGGATTTAGGTTTGAGGGTGTGATTTATGTTTTTGAAGTTTTTGTTTTTGTTTTGAGTCTGTCGTTCCTGCGTTTTTCAAGACGAGACACTTCGGTGTGTGCCTTAGAGATGATGTGCATTAATCAATGGGTTTACACTAACATCTTGCCATTTAGGGTAATACATTGCATTTTTTCAAAATCTATGGCATGCTCTTAATGTGATGGTTGATAAAATGCTGAGTTGAATTGTCATGATTAATAGTGGAGACTACCCTCGTGAGTTCACTAAGCCAAAAAGCGTACATAAATGATATACTATGAGGGTCCTGTTGTTTCTACTCTTTAAACACTCAGTAGGTTCTTAGCAATAGATTCGATCTCTATAGGTTGTACATTGAGCATTATAGAACGATCATCTTAAAAAGATTTCACATGTTTCATGTTGTTCTTGAGTAAGTCGAACTAGTGGAAGTGATATAGACTATGTGTGTTTTAGCTACTTAAAAGCCCTTAAATATTTCCTACCTTATGTGTGTGCTCCATAGCCCTGTTTGAAGCCAAACACTGATAGCCGTTTTCTTTCTTCACCACATTAGCTGCAACCCAAATAAGCCGATGATTAGCCATACCTTATAGCTTGGGATCATATTTTGATAGGGGTGAAGAAGATGTATTGTTTTTGCACGTGACTGTGTACATATTTGCTGCTAAATCAAGGAAACAAAGAGCTGCATTCAATCCAAATGTTCTGAAGCTGAAAGTAAGGCAATGGTTGTAAAGTGATTCATTCAAAAAATAAAAAATAAAAAATTAAAAAATTAAAAACAAATAAAATAAAATAAATTGGAAAAGGGGTGCAATAAGTCAAATGAAGACTGCACGCTTGAATCTACTCGAGAGGAGTTAGCAAAGGGAGAAAAGAAAATTCTGAGGAATTAGTTAGTAAGTGGTCAAATTCCACTTGAAAAGGAGACCAAGAGACTTGTGCGAAGCCGCAAAGGTAATAGAAGGCTCTCATGGTATGATCCTAGGTTCCTTGAATTCCAATTTTCCATTCTTTCTTAACCCTCACCCAATGGCCCCATTACAACCTTAATGAAGTCTATTTGATCTGCTGGTTATCCTTGCTATGAAAGTAGATTTGTGGTGTGTGTTTATCTTGCTCATAATGTTTGATTCTTTCCATGAGATCTTTTGCATACGATTCAAGCGTTCTTTCAATGATATATTCTTATGCGAATAATTTGAATTTCTTGTGCATAAATTCCATCGCATATGCTTGATGAGTGATTTTAACCTAGGTTCTGAGAGAACTAATGAGAGAAATCCTGTAAGGATTGGAGTCGAGGCGAATTATATCTATGGCCTTTTGATGATGTGTCCTGGATGCTAGAATGTTTAGAGCATGGGCTTTTCAATTTCTTTCTTTTTAATTTTGTCTTCTGGTTCAAGTTGGTGGTAGTGGGAGTAGGAGTTTCTTTTAAGCGATTACATTGTTTGTTTGTTTGTTTGTTTGTTTGTTTGTTAGGATTTGCAAAACAGTGATTAGAATTTGTTCTTTGTAAGCATGATACATATATATTGGATTCTCTTTAATGTTTCTTTCTAAGCCAAAGCTTTCTCTTAAACTATTTGCAGGTCTTGTGGGTCAGGTGGGGTTTGAAGGATATAAAAAACAATGCAGACACCGAAAACAAGGTAAGATTTCTCTCATTTCTCTTGTGTGTTGTATACTTTTTCAGTCTGAGAAATTGTGTTTCTCATTTGGTAAGTTTTTCTCATTTAAAAAATTGAGCAATGTTTTCAGACTTGTGACTTAATATTAGTCTTTACTTATTGGCTTTTGCATGCATTGTCTCAACATGGGCACATATTGTTGTATTTTGATGACCGATTTTCGCAGGATATGTTTGTGGGTGTCATAGCTGTAAACCCTCAGGAGACGAAACTCCTCCTCTAGGGACACCTAGAGGTTTAAAGGCTTGTAGCATACGCTCAATGCTATCGTGTTCCCTACGAAAGTGGCTTAGTTCTTTTTGTTTTGTTTTTAGGTTTTGAGGTTTTGTTTTTGTTTTAGTTTTGCTCGAGGGCTAGCAAAAGATAGGTTTGGGGGTATTTGATTGGTCGTTTATTGTATATGTTTTTTATCCCCATTCCTCTAGTCAATTGCTTGTTTCTCGAGTCTTTTGGGATTTAATGTGTGTGTGTGAGCATTTTCAGGATTTTGGATCCAGATGAATAAATTGAAGAATATCAGGCAAAAAGTGCTATTTTGAAGACTTCAGGGGTTTTCGTGCAAATAGTCAAAAGTGCTGTTGAACTCTCTCCCAATTATTTAGCAGCGTTCTGAAAACAGTAACTACTGCTGCTGGGGCACTGCCGCTGCCGCAGCGGTTCCCCGTTTCTCGTCTAGGGCGCTGCCACGCCGCTGCCACACTGGCAGCGGTCATGGCAGCGGTTTTGCGATTTTGTCCTGACGGAGGAATCTTTTCGTAGTCAGATTGAAGGGGCCTATAAATATGTTATGACGTCTTTTAAGGCGAGAGACCTCTTTGACCTGGACCTGCTCTTTCAACATTCCACACCTCACCATCTCACAATTCATCACACAAATCCCCTAATCCATTTTACGCATAGAAGATTCGAAGACGAAAGAGATTTCAACATCGAAGATTTGAAGAATTTGTTGAAGCTTTTCAATGGGTTTTATCATCTCTTACTCTTGTCTTTCCTATTCTAATATGTGTAACTCACTCCAGACTAGGGAGTCAATGTGAACCTTTATGGATACTCTTTGCTAGAATTGACTATATTTCCATTAATTCAAGTTTTGATTTATTCAATTCATTCTAAGTCTTAATTCTTTATTTGTGTTAATGCATGATCATACGTTGGCATGAATTTAGGGTTTTGATAATTTAACAATTAAGTTTGGAGTGTTGATTTACACGTAACCTTAATTAATATTCAATTGAATGGGTAAAACTGATCTTAGCATTGATCTATGCAAGTAGGTTTTGGTTCTTTAGTTCTTGCACTTAATGGGTTCTCGGTTGTAATTTGCGCCATTGATTTATAGGTAAATTATGATTGAGAACACTTGATTCATCCCAGGATCATACGGTAACAATCATAAATAAGATAAGAACGAATCCTTAACTTGAGTTACATCTTTTATCAAGGTCAATTCGAAGCATTGAGTAAACATAGTTGGGGAGCATTGATGACCTAGTCCTCTCACCTTTTGATCACATTCACATATTCTTGTTAATTGCTTTCTTAGTTTAATTTAGTTAATCAATACTCAATCAATCAATCAATCAAACCCAAATCTCCTGGATACTGTTAATTGCTTAGCTTTAATTAGAATTAGTTATAACTAGTAAATCACTTTTCCTCGTGGGAACGATCCCTACTTGTCGCTGTACTTATCTCACGATTCGTGCACTTGGGAGTTAGGTTTTTATAACACGATTTTACACATCAAAGTCTAACTGGGGAATTC
Organism: Acer yangbiense; assembly: GCA_008009225.1. NCBI lineage: Eukaryota > Viridiplantae > Streptophyta > Magnoliopsida > Sapindales > Sapindaceae > Acer > Acer yangbiense. Next base: position 8,148,639 of record CM017772.1, on the reverse strand, counting down.
GAGTCGAGCATGCTCTTTCCACGTTTGTGGCATATCAATTCATTCATGAAACAGTTTCCATAAGTTGTGCATTAATTTTTAATTACATATGCGTTACATTTTATTCTTACATATATTCTTACTCGCATATGTTATTTGAGAGCAACTTAGGTTCTGAGAGAAAATCAGACTGAAATCCGGTAAGGATAGAGTCAAGGCGAATTGAGTTCTTGCTCTTTAATGCTTTGTTTTTGAAACTAAGTATTTAGAGTATAGGATGCACCTTGTCGCGTGTCTTCGAGGGGTGTAATTGTGCTAGCATCTAACCAGAGGTTTTTCGTATGTTTATTTCCTAACTCATCACATCTTTTAGCATATTTGTAAATTGGCTCTCGGAAATGTTTTAGTGTGCGTTGTATATACCTAATACATAGTAGGCTTTTGTCTTTAGTTAATTTTTAGCATTTGTAGTTTGCTCGAGGACGAGCAAAAGTCAGGTTTGGGGGTTTGGGGGTTTGATCGCGCTCCAAATGTTCACATTTAGCGCCCTCTTTACTTGGTTTTTGTAACCGTTTTCTAAGCATTTAATGTAATTAATGTTGTAAATAAGTCTTTTCAGGTAACTCAGGCGTTTCAAGGGCATTTTTGTCCAATATGATGAAAAGAGGGCAAAAAAGGCAGTAAATAGAAGAAGTACAAGCTGGCGGGTTCATCAACCAAGTCCAGCGGGATGAAAGCCATCGCATGAAGCCGCGAAACACTCAACATCGTTGCGGCGAGTTCAGACCCTCTGCTCGGTGAGACATGTTCCGCCGCATGAAGCCGCAGGAAATCACTCAAACCTTGCAGCGAGTTCAGACACACCTTTTAGCTGGACATGTCCAGCCGCACAAAACAGTTGTAATCCTGGCGGGTTGATGCCGCAGGAACAAAGCCGCCGCACATACTCGCCAGGAACTCTGACGAGCTGCAAGTGGATCAAGCTTCGCCCCAAAAGCCAATCATATGGAGTCTTTTTGCCACCTCTTGTCCTTGGAAGGCCTTCTCTCTCATTCATGCACACAAGTATGTCATTAACTTCTCACTGAATGCTCTCAACCATTACACTTAGATTTACTTAGAATAGATAGAGAGATATAGATATTTTTGATAATTTTCTCTTAGAAAAGAAGAGAAGATAGTTAGTTTCTTGGCTACTTTCTAGGTAACCAAACACCATATTTTGGTTACTTAGTGTGGTTACTTCAAGTCGCCATAGAAGGATTTGTTGCTTGGATTGCAAGGAGGATCATTTCCACTTCACAAGTGTATTAATTGGTGATGTTTCCTTTGTTTGTATTTCTTAGTAATCTTGACTCTATGTGTAACTAATTCCTCTTGTTAGGGGATTAGATATAATTCTTGTATTATCCTTGCCATATAATCAATCATGTTGATATAATCTTCTCAAGTTATGCATGTATCTTTTAATTCTTGTATGAGTGGTGGTTGCAACCACCAATCTTTCATTATTATGCAATAACTTGATAAACTTGTATGCTTAAGACCATTTAATGCATATACCTTTATAGCATCTATGTTGTAGAGATTACTAACTTGTAAATCTCTACTATCACTTGAGTAATTCTCCTTTAATCACTCTTCTAATTTTAGATTGTGATTAAAGTTGAGGATTTAGTGCTTAATAATTCACTTGAATAGATGCATGTTAGGAAATGGTGATTGAACTTAATGGATGATTGATTAGATATTAGGGTGATACTTGAATGAATCTATTCCCTTAACAATTTTTAATCTAGAATTTGAATCAAGTAGTTGTAATTGTTACTTAGCCAATTCTAATCTTAGCATAGTTTATGTGTTGATCATTAGTTAATTTAATCAAACCTGTTTTAGCATAATTAGAGAATTGTAGAGGTGAGTTATTTTAGGTATAAAAATATTGCTAATCCTCATGGGAACGATACTGAAAGTTCTCAAAATACTCGAGGCGTGTTCTTTATAAAGCTAGAGGGGGGGGGGGGGGGGGGGGGGGGGGGGGGGGGTGAATAGATTTTAACTAATATTACCCAATTTTCGCATGCAAGTCAATTTTACGAAAATGCCCCTACTAGTCAAAAATACATACAAGTGTAATATAGTGCGGAATTTAAATAACACTTGATGTATACGTGGAAACCCAACCACTGGGAAAAACCACGGGCTGTATAGTGCGCCACACTCGGAACTCGAAATCACTAATTGAAATGAAGTTTACAACCTATGTAGACCTCGTCTAACATTCCGGTCTGTAACCCCTCACTTCTACCCAGCGGGCCTTTATTAGCAACCCTATTCCAATTTGCTTGAGGCCTAAGCACTCTTAGCCTCAAGACTTACTTCTCTATGAAGAGAAACAACCTATGTGAATATATATATGAATATTCAAATAACAAACAAGGCTAGGTAACCTTAGATGCTTATCTAGGATGATGATATAATCAATTTAATCAACCCTAGATATCAATTGCTAAATGACATGTCAAATAGCTTAGCTAATCAAGATTAATTAAAAACCTAATTAGCTATCACAAACAACACTCAATTAATTTTCATCACAAATAATCTCTAACTTGTATCTAGCATATAATCAAAAGCATACAAGTAATTAAAGAGATGTATTAATATGAAAAACACTAAAGTAATATGAAATTAGTGAAGAACATACCAAATAAGATGTGATGATTCAAAACCATGCATGGATCAATTCTATGAAGGCATAGAAGATCAAATATGAAATTTGATGCAAAAGGGGTTTGATTTGAGTGTTTAAAGATAGGTTCTTGATTTGATTTTTTCTCAAAAATCTCTCTTGAAAGATTAAGGTTCTAATTGCTCAAGAAGCTTATTCAGAGATTGAGAAAACAAGATATTTATAGACATCAAGAATTGGGCATGTGAAAAGACACTTTTACCCCTGAAACGCACCGTTCGGCGGTTTCAATCGGCGGCCAGGCCGCCGATGACGACCGCCGAATTGAGCTCGTGAAGAACAGAGCATTAACGGCGGTTTCATTCGGCGGTTACGTGACCGCCGATCCAACCGCCGAATCAAACCCGAGAGATTAAAATCGATCAGGTATGAACGGCGGTTTCGAACGGCGGTCGTGACCGCCGATCTGGACCGCATAATTGCTTCAGACCAATCTGGACTGAAACGGCGGTTTCATTCGGCGGCCAGGCCGCCGATCATAACCGCCGATCACCAACAATGGTGAAAACCAAGGAGAAGCCAAGGGCATTCTCCATAGGCGGTCTTCGCGCGAAACCAAGCACTAATTAGTGCAAGCGCGGACGTTTCCGAACAATGTCGGGAAACGAATTATAAGGCACATATACACACAACAAGATATATCAACCAAAGTGCTAGTGTGTAAAGTGACATGTGAAGAGATGCACATAAAAATAAGCAAGTATGCAATCATAGCAAGAATGCTAAGTGTGTGTGTGCTACTAAATCTCTTCAAAGAAAAACAAGCACAAGAGATTATACCTTTGGCGTGCTTGTATCTTGAGGTCATGGAAGAGCCTTTGATCTTCAACACCAAACACTTAGACTACCCTTACATTCAAAACCCCAACATGTGGTTTGACCACGAAATAAGCCAATCAACAAAACGGGAATCCTTACAGATACCATTACTTGCTCACTACACTAGTTCAACAACTTGTGCACTTGCAATAGGGTCACCAGACTCATGCGTCCCTTTAGTATAACCGAGGTAGAATAGGTTAATTTGTAGTGGCATTTGTAGAACCGGTTCGGGCGCGTCAATGACCACATTTTGAACTTGGATATTTTGACTTGTCCAGAAGCCATGTTTTCAATAGTCACTATCGAAAACTCAACATTGAGATTTAATATCCAATTACCTCAAAACATCTATATGATGATATTATACTCTCATTGTATAAATTGAGGCACAATGTCCATATCTATAAATAAAGTCCTCTATCGATTAACAAATGAATACCATCAAACTATCGAGGATAGACTATGCTATATAATCGTACTCATTGACACTACAAGAAAAATGACCTATTGGGACGAAAAATCTATTGGGACGTTTTTTTTTCGTCTCGATAGACATCCTATTGGGACAAAAAAATTTCGTCTCTATAGATTTTTGTCACAATAGAATGTTTATTGGGACAAATTTTGTCCAATGTGGTATGATCTTTAGGGACGAAATTTTTTCATCCCAATAGGTCTATAGGGATGATTTTAGGGCTATTGGTATGAAAAATATCGTCCCAATAGCCCTTTTTTTGTAGTCTTTTCAATTAATCCTCAAAAGGCTTAGATGAATATGAGTGAAGAAAGAAACGTGAAAAAAGTATTAGAAGACGAAGATGAAGAAAATATTACTTTAAGATGAAAGGAGAGAAAATGAGATAAATAATAGAGTTAAAAAACTATATATTATTTTGATGTGTATAATAGTTATTGTATTTATGGTTATGAGTGCATCTTAACCATTTTTTTTTACACAGGATTTGTCACACTTATGTATCCATTAGATCATACTTGTCTGAATGGTCAAGATTTCTTGATCATTAATTATCTTAATTGTTTCTCTCTCTCATATTTTTTCTCTTTTCCTAAACATTTTATTTGTTTCTGTCTAGTCATTTATTTCTCTCTTTCCTCTCTTATTACTATTATTTTCTTTTCATCTTATAACATTTCTTATTTCATCTCTTTTTATATTTTCACTTGTGGCATTCTTTTTTATTTATTGATAGAAATGCTTAAATAAAGTAAATACATAGTTGATAAAAATTCTTCAAAGTACTCAAATTTTTGTTTTCATTGGAATTTTTTTGACATAATCAAAATACTGGAATTTATGATATAAAATATGTTATCCATTCAAAAATCCAAAAAAAAAAAAAAAACAAAGAACTAATTTGTAAGGATTCCCATTCTTTGATTGGCTTATTTCGTGGACAAACCACGTGTTGGGGTTTATTGTGTAAGGGTAGTTTAGGTGATTGAACATCAAGCTTGAAGGCCCTTCACAAGTCCTCAAGGGATAAGCACGCCAAAGGTATATCTCTAGTGATTGGTTTTCTTTGAAGAGATTTAGATTGCACACACTCACTTAGCATTCTTGCATTTGTGTGCTTACTCTTCACATGTCACATTTCACACTTGCACTTATATGTTATATCTTGTTGTGTGTATTTGTGTCTTGTAATTCGTTTCCCGATAGTATTCGGAAACGTCCGCACAGGCACTAGAATGTGCTTGGTTTTGGGCGAAGACCGCCTACGGAGAATGCCCTTGGCTTCTCCGTGGTTTTCACCTATGTTGGTGATCGGCGGTTATGATCGGCGGCCTGACCGCCGAATGAAACCGTCGTTTGCTTCCAGAAGTGTCTGGAGCAATTATGTGGTTACGATCGGTGGTCACGACCGCCGTTCGAAACCGTCGTTCATACCTGATTGATTTAATCTCTCGGTTTGATTCGGCGGTTTCGAAACCGCCGTTCATACCTGATTGATTTAATCTCTCGGTTTGATTCGGCGGTTGGATCGGCGGTTTCGAAACCGCCGTTCATACCTGATTGATTTAATCTCTCGGTTTGATTCGGCGGTTAGATCGGCGGTCACGAAACCGCTGAATGAAACCGCCGTTGTTCCCCTGTTCTTCTCGGGTTCAATTCGGCAGTTATAATTGATGGCCTGGACGCCGATTGAAACCGCCGATCGGTGCGTTTGAGTGGCAAACTTGTTTTTTCACATGCTCTGTTTTAGATGTCTATAAATATCTTAGGGCGCGTTTGGTATCGTTTTTAAAATGGTGTTTTTGAAAACTTTTTTTTAAAATGGAAATCATGTTTTAAAAATGATGTTTTTAAAAATGTAATGTGTTTGGTAGTTTTTTTTAAAAGTAGTTTTTTGAAACGGAAAACGATGTAAAAGTGTTTGGTTATTGTTTTTAAAATGAGTGAAATAGTTGTTTGGAGGGAAAAGTTATGGTTTATTTTGAAAATCTGTTTTGAAAACAATAGAAAACAATAAAAAGTTGTTTTTACCTTTTTAGTTATAACTTTTAAAAAGTTGTTTTTTGTTTTCAGAAACAGTTTTTTAAAATGGGCAGCCAAACAACATTCAAATCATTTTTTGTTTTTAAAAACAAAAAACAGTTTTTAAAAACATATCCAAACACCACCTTACTTTCTCATTCTCTGAATCAGTTCTTCAACTCCCAAAATCCCTAAACTTAAAAGAGAGAATTTTGAGAGAAAATCAAATCAAGAACTCACCTTTGACCACTCAAATCAAATCCCTTTTTCATCATATTTCATATTGCATCAACTATGCCTTCATATAATGCATCCATGTATGTTTTTGGATCATCACATCTTCCTTCATATTGCATCAACTATGCCTTCATATAATGCATCCATGTATGTTTTTGGATCATCACATCTTCCTTGGTATGTTCTTCACTAATCTCATCTAATTTTAGTGTTTTTCATATTAAGAAATCTCTTAGATTACTTGTATGTTTTTAGATAATATACTAAATACAAGATAGAGATTATTTGTGATATTTTGATTGAGTGTTGTATTGTGATAGATATCTAGGTTTTTATAATCTATGATTGTCTAAGCTATTTGACATGTCATTTAGTTTTAGTATCTAGGATTGTTCTAATTGCAAATTAATCATCTTAGATAAGCATATAGGGTTTCCCTTGCTCTATGTTGCATTTTTGATATTCACATATTCACTTAGGGATTTAATCTCTCCATTGAGAATCAAAGTCTTGTGTGTAGCATCCGGGATTAGGTTGCTTAGATCGCAAGCATTCGAACTAGGTTCACTCATACCGGGATTAGGTAGGTGTGTGATTACTTCCGGGATTAGGTTGTAATTTCATCACATTTAGTGGATTCGAGGTTCGGGTGTGGCTCACTTAACAGCCTGTGGTTTTTCCCGTGAGGGTTTCCACGTAAATATCAAGTGTTGTTTTAATTTCCGCACAATATTACACTTGCTATATTTTATTGACTATTAGGGGCATTTTCGTAATCTTGTCCTTAAACGAAAATTGGGTAAAATTAGTTAAAATCTATTCACCCCCCCTCTAGATTAATAGTTTACACACCGTGAGAACTTTAAATTGGTATCAGAGCGGGTTTCTAAATATACTTAGGTGATCCTTGCTCACTTTGGTGTGTTTTGCATTTTATGTGATTTTTGATCATTCATACATTTGCATTCATTTCATTCATTCATAAACACTATGAGTGGAAACGGTGGAAATGGTGGTGGCAACGAGGGTGCTTCAAGCACAAGGCCTTCACTTCTTACCGGGTTAAACTATTCCCAATGGAAAGGGAAGATGGAATCCTACATATGTCAAATTCACGAGCGTGCGTGGACGGCGGTGGAAGATGGATATAATCTACCCAAGATGATTCCCGTTGGTGGAGGAGAAGAAGTATTGAAGCCTAAGGCGCAATGGAGTCCGTAAGAGTTTGAGGCTTCAAAGTGGAATAGGAAGGCGATGCACGCCATCCTTTGTGCAATGGATGAAAATCAATATAAGCTTATTCAGAACACTCAAATCGCGAAAGTGGCTTGGGATATCTTACAAGTTGCACATGAAGGAACCGAGGTGGTGAAGGAATCCAAGCTTCAAGTCCTCCAAACTCAATTCAAGTTACTTAGGATGGGAGAGGATGAATGCTTCAATGATTTCGAAATCAAATTGATGGATATCGTTAATCAAAGTCACCAACTCGGAGACCCGTATTCGGATAGGAGAGTCAAGCAGAAAATCATGAGATCCCTCCCCGATAGGTTCGAATCAAAGGTGACGGCTATAGAAGAAAATAGTGGATATATGGACATGAAGCCGAGCGAGGTTATTGGAAGACTTCTCACCTATGAGTCTAGGAAGGCTCCTAGCTCTACACCTCCTAAAAAGCAAAAAGGAATTGCTTTAAAAGCTTCCAAGGATGAAAAGGAGGCAAAGAAGATTGACTCAGATGAAGACCTTGCCTTGTTTGTAAAAAGGTTCAACAAGGTTATGAAGTTTAGGAGAAAGGGCTTTGGATCAAAAGGTCAAGATTTGAAGAAAAATGGTCCTTTCAAGAAGTTTGAACCTAGGCAAGAAAGGACCGAAAGGAAAGGGGTCCGATGCTTTGAGTGTGGTGGCACAGGTCACTTTGCCCCCGAATGTGCTAATCACAATGACAAGAAGAAGGGTAAAGTGATGGCCGCCACATGGAGTGGTAGTAGTGATGACTCCAATGAGGGAGATGAGTCTTCAAGTGATGAAGAGCTCATGGCTAACCTCCAAGCTTTTGCCTCCTCCCATAAAAGCAAAAGTGCTAGTGAAAGAGAGGAAATGAGTCAAGAGGAAAATGACTCAAGTGAAGAAGAAAGTGATTCCTCATCTAACTCCATAAATGGATTTGTGGAGAAAAAAGTGTGAAACAAATTATAGCACGGTGTGTATAAAGCTATCTAGAGGGGGGGGGGGTGAATAGATTTTACGCTTTTTACCCAATTTTTTGTGTTAGTCAAAATTACGAAAATGCCCTCAAGATAATATAACCAAGCAATTGTAATATGGTGCGGAAATTAAAACAACACTTGGTTTTTACGTGGAAACCCTCACGGGAAAAACCACGGGCTATGTAAGTAAGCCACACTCGAACCTCGAATCCACTAAATGTGCAAACGATTACAACCTAATCCCGGAAGTAATCACACACCTACCTAATCCCGGTATGAGTGAACCTAGTCCAATTTGCTTGCGTTCTAAGCAACCTAATCCCGGATGCTACACACAAGACTTACTTTCTCTATGAAGAGAATACAACCCTAAGTGAATATATGTAAATATCCAAAATGCAACATAGAGCAAGGGAAACCCTATATGCTTATCTAAGATGATTAATATGCAATTAAGAACAATCCTAGATATCAAAACTAAATGACATGTCAATTAGTTTAGCTAATCAATATTAAGCACAAAACCTAATATGCTAGCACAATACAACTTCTCAAACATACATCATACTCATCTCAATATTGTATCCAAAGCATACAAAATAATCAACAAGTAATTAATTGAGATTGCTAGATAAGAGAAACACAAAACATGTAAGATATTAGTGAAAAACTTACCAAGCAAAGTATGATGAAGATTCCATGCAAGATGACATCTAGATGATCCAAGATGATGCTAGATGATGATTGATGATCATGAAAAAGTGTTTGAGTGATTAAAATTGAGTTCTTTGTGTATTTTTCTTCTCTTGAAAAATATCCTAAGTATAGAATATGAATATGAACTCTCTTGGCTGACCTAAGGTCAAAGTGTTATATATATAGTGGCCATAAGTGAAGTGTGGTCGTTTTGAAAAACGCACCAAAAATTGCTCTGTGCGCTGGTGGCCTTGCGCTGGACGACAGGCGCAAGACCAGCGCACACGCACATTTTTGCATTGGCGTTGGACGACATGCGCTCACACAGGCGCCAGACCAGCGGAGCCACACTGGGCGATCAGCGCTGGTGACCTTGCGCTGGTGTAGACCAGCGCACGACCGGCGACAGAGAACTGGACGATCTGCGCTGGTGGGCTGCGCTGGTGTGGACCAGCGCACGACCAGCGGCACGCCACTGGGCGTTTTGCGCCGGTGAGCGGCGCTGGACGTCAGGCGCAGGTGGACCAGCGCACAGCCCACAACTTTGAACCCCACAAGCAATCATGCAAGGGGAACAAAGGTAAACTAAGATGCATCCTAAAAGCCTAAATGCTATGATTTTATAAACACAAGATGCAATCATTATACCAAGCAAGAAGAGATGTAAATAGGCATTGATGCACAACAAAAAGAAACACAACATACAAAGATTAAACATATGCATGAGTTGTGAGTGTGTGCAACTATCTCTTCAAGACAAGTAAGCACTTAGAGTATTACCTTTGGTGCTTGTCAATTATGAGGTCTTCAAAGGGCCTAAGCAATAATAACAACATCTAAACTACCCTTACAAAGAATCCCCACATATGGTTTGATCACGAAATAAGCCAATTAAAAACAACGGGAATCCTTACAATCTCCCCCTTTGGCTATTTCGTGACAAAACCATCACTCACATTGATTCCTCACAAAAAAATAGAAACTACGGGACTACAATGATATTCTACATTACAAAGAGATAAGAGAATGCAACTTGAAGTCTTCAATCCTCTTGTAGAATAATCAATCCCTGAAAAGAGTTTCTAACATTTCTAATACAAGAAAAGTGTGAGATTAATCATGTGAGAACAATACCAATGAAAGTAATTAAATACTCGAGGCGTGTTCAATATAAAGCTAGAGGGGGGGTGAATAGATTTTAGCTATTATTACCCAATTTTCGCATACAAGTCAATATTACGAAAATGCCCCTACTAGTTAAATATACAAGCAAGTGTAATATAGTGCGGAATTAAAATAACACTTGATGTATACTTGGAAACCCAACCACTGGGAAAAACCACGGGCTGATTAGTGTGCCACACTCGGACCTCGAAATCCACTAATCGAAATGGAGTTTACAACCTATGTAGACCTCGTCTAACACTCCGGTCAATAACCCCCCACTTCTACCACTCGGGCCTTTAAAAGTGGCTCTAGTCCAATTGCTTGAGGCCTAAGCAACCTTAGCCTCAAGACTTAATTCTCTAAGAAGAGATTATGCAACCTATGTGAATATGTATTAATATTCAAATAACAAACAAGGCTAGGTAACCTTAGATGCTTATCTAGGATGATGATATAATCAATTTAATCAACCCTAGATATCAATTGCTAAATGACATGACAAATAGCTTAGCTAATCAAGATTAAGCAAAAACCTAATTAGCTATCACAAAAACAACACTCAATTAATTCATCACAATTAATTCTCTATTCTTGTATTTATCATATGATCAACAACATACAAGTAAATAAAAAGAGAGTATGCTTGATAGTAAAAATACTAAAATAAGATGAAACTAATCAAAATCTTACCAAGCATATTGTGATGATGCCAATCCAATCATAGATGCTTTCTATGTAGACATAGAGGATGCAATATGAAATTTGATGCAAAAAGGATTTGATTTGAGTGTTTAAAGGTGGGTTCTTGAATTGATTTTTTCTCAAAAATCTCTCTTGAAAGATTAGGGTTCTAATTGCTCAAGAAACTTATTCAGAGATTGAGAAAACAAGATATTTATAGACATCAAGAATTGGGCATGTGAAAAGACACTTTTGCCCCTGAAACGCACCGTTCGGCGGTTTCAATCGGCGGCCAGGCCGCCGATGACGACCGCCGAATTGAGCTCGTGAAGAACAGAGCATTAACGGCGGTTTCATTCGGCGGTTTCGTGACCGCCGATCCAACCGCCGAATCAAACCCGAGAGATTAAAATCGATCAGGTATGAACGGCGGTTTCGAACGGCGGTCGTGACCGCCGATCTGGACCGCATAATTGCTTCAGACCAATCTGGACTGAAACGGCGGTTTCATTCGGCGGCCAGGCCGCCGATAATAACCGCCGATCACCAACAATGGTGAAAACCAAGGAGAAGCCAAGGGCATTCTCCATAGGCGGTCTTCGCGCGAAACCAAGCACTAATTAGTGCAAGCGCGGACGTTTCCGAACAATGTCGGGAAACGAATTATAAGGCACATATACACACAACAAGATATATCAACCAAAGTGCTAGTGTGTAAAGTGACATGTGAAGAGATGCACATAAAAATAAGCAAGTATGCAATCATAGCAAGAATGCTAAGTGTGTGTGTGCTACTAAATCTCTTCAAAGAAAAACAAGCACAAGAGATTATACCTTTGGCGTGCTTGTATCTTGAGGTCATGGAAGGGCCTTTGATCTTCAACACCAAACACTTAGACTACCCTTACATTCAAAACCCCAACATGTGGTTTGACCACGAAATAAGCCAATCAACAAAACGGGAATCCTTACAACCAAGCATTTGCATTTTTAGAATTTAGGCACAACATTACCAAATGTATGCAATGTATGATAAATGCAATGCTCCCCCTCAACGGGTTACTCCCCCTCAATGTATGTTCTCCCCAAAGTGTACAAAAGCTTCTATATTTTGCACCTCCCCTTACCATATCCTACTCCCCCTTTTTGTCATGATATAGGCAAAGGAGTAGTCCCTAACCGGGTCACTCATAGCAACGAGAGATAGAAGCATGCAAGATTTGCATATACATATAAGTCACTTTATGCACTTCAATCAATTTGAGAGAAACAAGGAGATTTAATTTGAGAAAATATGTGAATCCAACATGCTTTGCATACAAGACATATAGCATTCAAGTCCAAAATACAATGGTATTTGGCAAAGCAAATGACAAAGGTTTCTAATAAGAATTCAAACCAATTTCACCAATGTCATGGGAAAAGCAAGGATATAGAGATTATTGATTTCAATTTAAGAGCAACTATATCCAACTTTATAAGCGAAACATGGCATGAGCGACTTTGCACCCTATTTGATTTTTCCGGATAAAATTATCCGTATGATAGTAACCATGTTCAACTAATAAAGAAAGAGAGACATTTGGAATGTAAATTCCTTTGAATGGATACAAGATCCTTTATTCATTTTGAGTCTCATAAGTTTTCACACAAGTTTTGCATTTTTAAGAATATGCAATCATCAATTCATGCTATTCATGTGAGCATGTTTTATGAATTTCATGCTTTTTCATTTGTCATTAGCATGTTATTAAAGAATCATCATGTCAAGGAGAAAACTATAGGTCATTCACATCATACTTCCTATGTAAATCTCCTAGTCAAAAAATGCATGTTTGAACATAAATATGACATGGATTGTAGACAAGCAAGGTTCACACTTATAGAATTTGAAAACATATATACATATGTACAACCAAGCTTACTCAAGCAATCAAAAGAAGAGGCATAAGATATTTCAAATTTTTTTGCAAGATACAAGAATGCAAAATAGCTCTCTTTGCTTGAGTTCCCCATATGGGGTCAATCATAGAACATCACTCCACAAGACATACCCCAATAGATCTACTAAGAGTTTTAAATCGAGTAGCATCTAAGGGTTTAGTAAATAGGTCCGCAAGTTGATCATTAGTACCTACATGTTCAAGTACTATGCATTTATTTTCAACAAGCTCTCTAATGAAGTGATGGCGGATGTCAATATGCTTAGTTCTAGAATGTTGCACCGGATTCTTGGAAATATTAATGGCACTCATGTTATCACAAAAGAGAGTGAGAGTACCTTGGTTGAATCCGTAATCCACTAGCATTTGCTTCATCCACATAAGTTGAGTGCATCCACTCCCCGCGGCTATGTACTCGGCTTCCGCCGTGGACAAGGAAATCGAGTTTTGCTTCTTGCAAAACCAAGACACCAAGTTGTTGCCTAGAAAGAAGCAACCGCCCGATGTGCTCTTCCTATCATCACAATTTCCTGCCCAATCCGCATCACTATATCCTACAAGACTAGGATTAGTGTCAAATGAGTACCAAATCCCATAGTTGGAAGTCCCATTCACAAAGCGAATGACTCTCTTAACCGAAGAGAGATGGGACTCCTTGGGATCGGATTGGTACCTAGCACAAACTCCTACACTAAATGATATATCGGGCCTACTTGCGGTCAAATAGAGCAAGCTCCCTATCATGCCACGATATAAGGTTTGGTCCACACTTTTACCGCTAGCATCCTTGCTTAGCTTCAAAGTGGTGCTCATAGGAGTGTCACAATGTTTGGCTTTTTCAAGACCAAACTTCTTCACAAGGTTTTTGGCATATTTGGCTTGGGTTATGAAGATCCCATTATCAAGTTGCCTAATTTGCAAACCTAGGAAGTAATTAAGCTCACCAACAAGACTCATCTCAAATTCATGAGACATAACATCAACAAATTGTTGGACCTTGGTGTTGTTGGTGGAGCCAAACACTATGTCATCGACATATATTTGAGCTATGAAAAGCTCATCATTGTCTCTCTTGATGAATAGTGTCTTGTCAACACTACCTCTTATGTAGTCATTGTCAACAAGAAATTGAGTGAGGCGCTCATACCAAGCCCTCGGTGCTTGTTTCAACCCATATAGTGCCTTCTTGAGGCGATAGACATGGTTAGGGTGGTGTGCATCCACAAACCCCTTGGGTTGTTCAACAAACACTTCCTCTTGCAAGAAGCCATTGAGGAAGGCACTCTTGACATCCATTTGGTGCAATTTGAACTTGTGCACACAAGAAATGGACAAGAGAAGCCTAATAGACTCTAGACGGGCAACGGGAGCAAATGTCTCCTCAAAGTCGATACCCTCAATTTGAGAGTACCCTTGTGCTACAAGTCTAGCCTTGTTCCGCACTATGTTGCCATCCTCATCGGATTTGTTCCTAAATATCCATTTAGTGCCTATGACATTAGTGGTCTTAGGCCTAGGAACTAGAGTCCAAACCTCATTCCTTTCGAATTGGTTTAGCTCTTCTTGCATGGCAAGAACCCAAAATTCATCATGTAAGGCTTCTTCAACCTTTTTGGGTTCAATTTGAGAGGTGTAGCAAGTATAGCTAATAAGATTAGCAAGTTGACGTCTAGTCCTAACACCCTCATTTACCTCTCCAATGATATCTTCTTTATCATGGAGTTTCCTAACCCATGGAGCGGGTTCTTTAGAGTCCAAGAGAGGAACTCTAGTAATGGGTTGTGTGACTTCATTAGATGTCCCAACATTGGGAGTCACCACAACCCTCTCCAAAGGGGAGTCATCCTCTAGAACATCCTCCTCCTTATGGTTATTAGACTTGAGCCTAGTATCATCAATGACCACATTTGATGATTCCATGACGGTTCGAGTCTTCAAGTTGAAAACTCTATAGGCTTTACTATTCAAGGCGTAGCCAATAAAGATACCCTCATCACTCTTAGCATCAAACTTGCCAAGTTGATCACGGTCATTTAAAATGTAGCATTTGCTTCCAAATGTGTGGAAGTAGCTAACATTTGGCTTCCTACCCTTCCATAGCTCATAGGAGGTGTTTCTAGAACCGGGCCTTAGGAACACACGATTTCCTATATAGCAAGCCGTATTGATGGCTTCGGCCCATAGGTTCCTAGGGACATTGTTGCTAAGCAACATCACTCGGGCCATCTCTTGGAGGACCCTATTCTTCCTCTCAACAACTCCATTTTGTTGAGGTGTCCTAGGAGCCGAAAACTCATGGGAGATGCCTAAGCTATCACAAAAGCTTTCAAAAGAGGCATTCTCAAACTCTCTCCCATGGTCACTTCTAATCCGTTTAATGCTTCTAATGTTAGATTTCATTTCATTTTGTAATTTAGTACAAAACATTTTAAACTTATCAAAAGTTTCGGATTTTTCTCTAAGAAAGTATGTCCATGTAAATCTAGAGAAATCATCAACACATACAAAAATGTATCTCTTTCCACCCAAACTTTCGGTTTGCATGGGACCCATGAGGTCCATGTGGAGAAGCTCAAGTGGCTCCTTGGTGGTGAGATACTTACCCTTTTTGTGCATGCTCTTAGTTTGCTTTCCTTGTTGGCAAGGTCCACAAACACCATTGGCTTTCTTCCCAAGCTTAGGGAGGCCACGCACACACTCGAACTTTCCGAGGGTCCGTAGATCCCTAAAGTTCATGTGGCCAAGTCTTTCATGCCACAACTCAATTTGCTCATCCATGGACACATTGTTTGAGACTATTCTAGCTTCAAGACAATAGCAATTGTCGCTAGATCTCATACCTTTCAATAAGGTTTGTCCATCGGGCTTTAGGATCGAGCAATCATCTTTACAAAACAAGACGGAATATCCTTCATCACTTAGATGTGAAATGCTTATTAAATTGGCTTTCAAGCCATCAACAAATAAAGCATCGGATAAGGAGGGTAATCCGGGAACGGAAATGGTTCCTTTCCCTACAACTTTCTTTTTGGATCCATCACCAAAAGTGACATATCCACCTTCCTCCATAACAAGAGTCTCAAAGAAACTCTTGTTTCCCGTCATGTGCCTAGAGCACCCACTATCTAGATACCAAAAATTAGAAGAATTTGCCTTCAAGGCTATTTGAGCAACATGGCAAACAATATCATTCTTTCTAATCCACCTAGAAACAATCTTAGCTTTCTTAGTGGTCTTTGGTATATGGGCTCTAGATGTCCTAGGATCATGCATAATAATATTATCATTCCTAGGAGCATGCATCAAGGCTCTTTTCTTTTTCTTCTCTATCATGCTTCTAGTTTTGCACATTTTTATATATCGAAAGCAATGTGGTCTAATATGACCATTAAATCCACAAAAATGACATATAGGAGTGAAATAAGGAATCATACCTTGTCCTTGTCTTTGTGGATGAAAGGGTTCAATCCTTCTTCGTTGTTGAACCGGTCTTGGTTGCTTCCTAGCTTGAGGTTGCATGATAGGTCTCTTTCCTTTGTGAGCCATTTGAGGAGGAATGTTGGCTTGAGAGACCCTAGGGGGTTGAGCTTGAGGTTTCCTTCTTGGCCCCATCTTCACTTGTGCATTAGAGCATTGTCCTACTTCTAATTTCTTTCTAGGAGCTTGCACAAATGAAGTTTCTTCTTTCTTCAAGCTCTTGACAAACACGGTCTTGTTAGAGGTAGAGATCTTCTTGTCATCTTCATACCCAAGACCCCTCTTGTCACATGGACTCTTTCCAACACCAAGCATATGGTCAAGCTTCTTGGTGCTAGAATCCATCCTAGTCATAGAATTTCTAACTTCTTCAAGCTCACTCTTTAGACTTTCTTCATTCCTCCTAGATAAAGCTAACTCCTCTATTAGCTTATCTTCTATCTTCTTGAATTTTTCCACTTGTTCACCTAAGTGGTCATTATGAGATGAAGCTCAAGATTTTCTTCTCTCAACATCTTGATCTTTCTTGTGCTCTTGATTGCTAAATCATTAAACTCGGCATGGCATTTAGCAAGCACCTTTTTCTCCACAAAACTACTTATGGAGTTAGATGAGGAATCACTTTCTTCTTCACTTGAGTCATTTTCCTCTTGACTCATTTCCTCTTTCTCACTAGCACTTTTGCTTTTATGGGAGGAGGCAAAAGCTAGGAGATTAGCCATGAGCTCTTCTTCACTTGAAGACTCATCTTCCTCATTGGAGTCATCACTACTCCCACTCCAAGTGGCGGCCATCACTTTGCTCTTCTTCTTTTCATTGTGATTAGCACATTCGGGGGCAAAGTGACCAATCCCACCACATTCAAAGCATCGGACCCCTTTCCTTTCGGTCCTCTCTTGTCTAGGCTCAAACTTCTTGAAGGAACTCTTTTTCTTCAAATCTTGTCCTCTTGACCCAAATCCCTTCTTCTTCTTGAACCCCATAACCTTGTTGAACCTTTTCACAAATAAGGCAAGGTCTTCATCCGATTCATGCTTTGCCTCCTTTGCATCCTTAGATGCTTTCAAAGCTATTCCTTTAGACTTCTTAGGAGGAGTAGTGGTGCTAGGAGCCTTCCTAGACTCATATGCAAGGAGACGCCCAATCACCTCACTTGGCTTCATATCCATGTAGCCACTATTTTCTTCTATGGCCGTCACCTTGGATTCAAACCTATCGGGGAGAGATCTCATAATTTTTTGCTTGACTCTCCTATCCGAATACGGGTCTCCGAGTTGATGGCTTTGATTTACAATGTCCATCAATTTGATTTCGAAGTCATTGAAGCATTCATCCTCTCCCATCCTTAGAAGCTCAAACTGAGTTTGGAGGACTTGAAGCTTGGACTCCTTCACCACCTCGGTTCCCTCATGTGCAACTAGAAGGATGTCCCATGCCACTTTGGCAATCTGAGTATTCTGAATAAGCTTGTACTGATTCTCATCCATAGCACACATAATGGCATGCATAGCCTTCCTATTCCACTTAGAAGCCTCAAACTCTTGCGCGTTCCATTGCGCCTTAGGCTTCAAAACATCTTGTCCTCCATCATCGGGAGTCATCATAGGGAGATCATATCCGTCTTCCACCGCCATCCATGCACGGTCATGAATTTGGCATATGTAGGATTCCATCTTCCCTTTCCATTGGGAATAGTTCAATCCGGTAAGAAGTGGAGGCCTTGTGCTAGAAGCTCCTTCGTGGCCACCACCATTTCCACCGTTTCCACTCATAGTGTTTATGAATGAATGAAATGAATGCAAATGTATGAATGATCAAAAATCACACAAAATGCAAAACACACCAAAAAGCAAGGATCACCTATATATGTCTAGGAACCCGCTCTGATACCAATTGAAACAAATTATAGCACGGTGTGTATAAAGCTATCTAGAGGGGGGGTGAATAGATTTTACGCTTTTTACCCAATTTTTCGTGTTAGTCAAAATTACAAAAATGCCCTCAAGATAATATAACCAAGCAATTGTAATATGGTGCGGAAATTAAAACAACACTTGGTTTTTACGTGGAAACCCTCATGGGAAAAACCACGGGCTATGTAAGTAAGCCACACTCGAACCTCGAATCCACTAAATGTGCAAACGATTACAACCTAATCCAGGAAGTAATCACACACCTACCTAATCCCGGTATGAGTGAACCTAGTCCAATTTGCTTGCGTTCTAAGCAACCTAATCCCGGATGCTACACACAAGACTTACTTTCTCTATGAAGAGAATACAACCCTAAGTGAATATATGTAAATATCCAAAATGCAACATAGAGCAAGGGAAACCCTATATGCTTATCTAAGATGATTAATATGCAATTAAGAACAATCCTAGATATCAAAACTAAATGACATGTCAATTAGTTTAGCTAATCAATATTAAGCACAAAACCTAATATGCTAGCACAATACAACTTCTCAAACATACATCATACTCATCTCAATATTGTATCCAAAGCATACAAAATAATCAACAAGTAATTAATTGAGATTGCTAGATAAGAGAAACACAAAACATGTAAGATATTAGTGAAAAACTTACCAAGCAAAGTATGATGAAGATTCCATGCAAGGTGACATCTAGATGATCCAAGATGATGCTAGATGATGATTGATGATCATGAAAAAGTGTTTGAGTGATTAAAATTGAGTTCTTTGTGTATTTTTCTTCTCTTGAAAAATATCCTAAGTATAGAATATGAATATGAACTCTCTTGGCTGACCTAAGGTCAAAGTGTTATATATATAGGGGCCATAAGTGAAGTGTGGTCGTTTTGAAAAACGCACCAAAAATTGCTCTGTGCGCTGGTGGCCTTGCGCTGGACGACAGGCGCAAGACCAGCGCACACGCACATTTTTGCATTGGCGCTGGACGACATGCGCTCACACAGGCGCCAGACCAGCGGAGCCACACTGGGCGATCAGCGCTGGTGACCTTGCGCTGGTGTAGACCAGCGCACGACCGGCGACAGAGAACTGGACGATCTGCGCTGGTGGGCTGCGCTGGTGTGGACCAGCGCACGACCAGCGGCACGCCACTGGGCGTTTTGCGCCGGTGAGCGGCGCTGGACGTCAGGCGCAGGTGGACCAGCGCACAGCCCACAACTTTGAACCCCACAAGCAATCATGCAAGGGGAACAAAGGTAAACTAAGATGCATCCTAAAAGCCTAAATGCTATGATTTTATAAACACAAGATGCAATCATTATACCAAGCAAGAAGAGATGTAAATAGGCATTGATGCACAACAAAAAGAAACACAACATACAAAGATTAAACATATGCATGAGTTGTGAGTGTGT
The DNA here is from genome assembly GCA_008009225.1 of Acer yangbiense. Lineage (NCBI taxonomy): Eukaryota > Viridiplantae > Streptophyta > Magnoliopsida > Sapindales > Sapindaceae > Acer > Acer yangbiense. The sequence continues at coordinate 8,128,827 of CM017772.1, read as the reverse complement.
GCAACTATCTCTTCAAGACAAGTAAGCACTTAGAGTATTACCTTTGGTGCTTGTCAATTATGAGGTCTTCAAAGGGCCTAAGCAATAATAACAACATCTAAACTACCCTTACAAAGAATCCCCACATATGGTTTGATCACGAAATAAGCCAATTAAAAACAACGGGAATCCTTACAAGGTGCTTGCTAAATACCATGCCGAGTTTAATGATTTAGCAATTAAGAGCACAAGAAAGATCAAGATGTTGAGAGAAGAAAATATTAAGCTTTCATCTCATACTGACCACTTAAGTGAACAAGTGGAAAAATTCAAGAAAATGGAAGATAAGCTAAGAGAGGAGTTAGTCTTATCTAAGAGGAATGAAGAAGGTTTGAAGAGGGAGCTTGATGAAGCTTTAGAATCATTAGCTAGGATGGATTCTAGCACCAAGAAACTTGACCATATACTTGGTGTTGGAAAGAGTCCATGTGACAAAAGGGGTCTTGGGTATGAAGATGGCAAGAAGATCTCAACCTCTAACAAGACCGTGTTTGTCAAGAGTTTGGGGAATGAAGAAGCTTCATTGGTGCAAACTCCTAGGAAGAAGTTAGAACTAGGACAATGTTCAAATGCTCAAGTAAAGATGGTGCCAAGAAGGCAACCTCAAGCTCAACCCTCTAGGGTCTCTCAAGTCAACATTCCTCCACAATTGGCTCACAAAGGGAAGAGCCCAATCATGCAACCTCAAGCTAGGAAGCAAGCTAGACCGGTTCAACAACGAAGATGGATTGAACCCACTCAACCATAAAGACATGGACAAGCTCACATGCATGCTCAAGGACAAGGTATGATCCCTTATTTTATTCCTACATGTCATTTTTGTGGATTTAATGGTCATATTAGACCAAATTGTTTTCGATATATTAAAATGTGTAAAACACGAAGCATGATTGAAAAGAGAAAGAATAGAGCCAAGATGCATGCTCCTAGGAATGATAATATTGATGTGCATAATCCTAGGACATCTAGAACCCATGTACCAAAGACCACTAAGAAAACTAAGATTGTTACTATGTGGATTAGAAAGAATGAAAATGTTTGCCATGTTGCTCAAATAGCCTTGAAGGCAAATTCTTCTAATTTTTTGTATTTAGATAGTGGGTGCTCTAGGCACATGACGGGAAACAAGAGTTTCTTCGAGACTCTTGTCATGGAGGAAGGAGGATGTGTCACCTTTGGTGATGGATCCAAAAAGAGAGTTGTAGGGAAAGGAACCATTTCCATTCCCGGATTACCCTCCTTATCCAATGCTTTATTTGTTGATGGCTTGAAAGTCAATTTGATAAGCATATCACACCTTAGTGATGAAGGATATTCCGTCTTATTTTGTAAAGATGATTGCTCTATCCTAAAGCCCGATGGACAAACCTTGTTGAAAGGTATGAGATCTAGCGACAATTGCTATTGTCTTGAAGCTAGAATAGTCTCAAACAATGTGTCAATGGATGAGCAAATTGAGTTGTGGCATGAAAGACTTGGCCACATGAACTTTAGGGATTTATGAACCCTTGGAAAGTTCAATTGTGTGAGAGGCCTCCCTAAGCTTGGGAAGAAAGCCAATGGTGTTTGTGGACCTTGCCAACAAGGAAAACAAACCAAAAGCATGCATAAAAAGGGCAAGTATCTCTCCACCAAGGAGCCCCTAGAGCTTCTCCACATAGACCTCATGGGCCCTATGCAAACCGAAAGCTTAGGTGGAACGAGATACATCTTTGTTTGTGTTGATGATTTCTCTAGGTTCACATGGACATATTTTCTTAAAGAAAAATCCGAAGCTTTTGATAAGTTTAAAATGCTTTGTAATAAAATTCAAAATGAAATGAACTCAAACATTAAAAGCATTAAACGGATTAGAAGTGACTATGGAAAGGAATTTGAGAATGCCACCTTTGAAACCTATTGTAATGGTTTAGGCATCTCTCATGAGTTTTCGGCTCCTAGGACACCTCAACAAATGGAGTTGTTGAGAGGAAGAATAGGGTCCTTCAAGAGATGGCCCGTGTGATGTTGCTTAGCAACAATGTCCCTAGGAACCTATGGGCCGAAGCCATCAATACGGCATGCTATATAGGAAATAGAGTTTTCCTAAGGCCCGGAACTAGAAATACCTCCTATGAGCTATGGAAAGGTAAAAGGCCAAATGTTAGCTACTTCCGCTCATTTGGAAGCAAATGCTACATTTTAAATTGTCGTGATCAACTTGGCAAATTTGATGCTAAGAGTGATAAAGGTATATTTATTGGCTATGCCTTAAATAGTAGAGCCTATAGCGTTTTCAATTTAAAGATTCTAAGTGTCATAGAATCATCTAATGTTGTCTTTGATGATGAAAGGCTTAAGTCTAGTAACCATGAGGAGGAGGTAGTTTTAGATGATGATTCTCCTTTGGAAAAGGTTGTGGAGACTCCCAATGTTGGGACGTCCAATGGTAATTATGAGGACACACAACCTATTGATAGAGTTCATCTCTTGAACTCTAAAGAACCCGCTCCATGGGTTAGACAACTCCATGATAAGAATGACATCATTAGAGAGGTAAATGAGGGTGTTAGAACTAGGCATCAAATAGCTAATCTAATTAGCTACACATGCTACACCTCTCAAATAGAACCCAAAAAGGTTGATGAAGCCTTAAATGATGAATTTCGGGTTCTTGCCATGCAAGAAGAGCTAAACCAATTCGAAAGGAATGAGGTTTGGACTCTAGTTCCTAGGCTTAAGAACACACATGTTATAGGCACCAAGTGGATCTATAGGAACAAAACTGATGAGGATGGCAACATAGTGCGGAACATGGCTAGACTTGTAGCACAAGGGTACTCTCAAATTGAGGGTATCAACTTTGAAGAGACATTTGCTCCCGTTGCCCGTTTAGAGTCCATTAGGCTTCTCTTGTCCATCTCGTGTATTCACAAGTTCAAATTACATCAAATGGACGTCAAGAGTGCCTTCCTCAATGGCTTATTGCAAGAGGAAGTGTTTGTTGAACAACCCAAGGGGTTTATGGATGCACACCACCCCAACCATGTCTATCGCCTCAAAAAGGCTTTATATGGGTTGAAACAAGCACCGAGGGCTTGGTATGAGCGCCTCACTCAATTTCTTGTTGACAATGACTACACAAGAGGTAGTGTTAACAAGACCTTGTTCATCAAGAGAAACAAAGATGAGTTATTTATAGCTCAAATCTATGTTGATGACATTGTATTTGGCTCAACCAACAACACCAAAGTCCAACAATTTGTTGATTTCAACGCACGAATATTCCTTAATTTCTGAAAATTGAGGGGCAAAAATTGAGCACGCAATTTTTGGGTCATCTTCTCCCAATCTATGATTTCTGATTTTCCCATTCGAGTCCATGAGAGCTTCAGTTGCTGCCACCATACGGCTGCCCGTCCTCGAAGCCGAGTTGCCACCAAGGCTACCCTTGCATTCATCGGCACCTTTTTAAACTCCAAGATCTCCTCCACATCTCTTAGCCAATCAAGGAATTCTTCAGGTGAAAGGTCTCCATGAAATTTTGGAATCTCTGTCTGCATACCCAACTTCCATCGCTGGCTATCTTCACACGCTCGAGCTCTTTGACGTGGCTGTGGAACCAAGTCTTCATCACTTCCTTCCTTGTCTCCATCCGAACTTGAGTCTAGGGGACGGAAGGTTTTTTGGTTGGCCATTAACATAGCGATTTGCTCAGTTAATCGCGAAACCTGTTGCCCCAATCGTGCCATGCGGTCACATTCGATGGCTTATTCTACGGGAACCTGGTTTGGACGTCTTCTCGGCGGCATGATAATGTCCCGAACGAACACGACTTTGATACCAAACTGATGTGGATAATCTCAGCTGCATCAGTTGGTATCAGAGCCACCGAGTCTACCGTTGTGCTAGGCTCAGCATCCACGACCGCAACCAACTATCTTCCTCAGCACCAAAAATTCACCATCCATATTTATCCACAAAAAAAAAAAAAAAAAACCTCTTATGAATCCCCAAAACAAAATTTCCTCCTACTATTCATTGTTTTTCGATGACGATTATGAGTCGGACCCAGTTATTGTTGACTTCGATAAGTCGCCAATTTTCGATGAGGAATATATGACGAAACCTGTTATTGTCGATTTCGATAAGCCATCGGTTTTTGATGAAGATTTGTTCCAGAACGAGCAGCATGAGAGGGACTCAATTTTTGAGGATTATTTCTATGATGTTGCCGTGTTTCATCATTCAACAGCATCTCCAACTTATTTGTTCCTCAAAACAGTCAAAATTCGAGGACGAATTTTCTCCAACCTGAAGAGAATGATGCAGCAGCAACTAAGGCAATGGAATACATGGAGTGGGTGGCGAATTCGTATTTGTGTCGCGTGGACCAACCAAATCTGGGCTGAACTTCGTGGACCTCTACAGAGGGCATATAGAGTCGGATCGTCTATTATAATATGTTTCCGGAAAGCCCAAGACGAGCCCTACAGATGTTATGAAGACTCCGTCCTCCGTAACAGATCACAACAGGCCAAAATTCGGCCATCTATCTTGTTGCACGAATACTTGAGCTGGAGGAGAGCTGGACGCCGTGAGCTGGACGAGAGCTGCCGGGCTGAACTTCGTGGACCTCTACAGAGGGCATATGTGGTCGGATCATCTATTATAATATGTTTCCGGAAAGCCCAAGACAAGCCCTACAGATGCTATGAAGACTCCGTCCTCCGTAATAGATCACAAAAGGCCCAAATTTGACCATCTATCTTGTTGCGCAAAGACTTGAGCTGGACGAGCTGGATGTTTTTGAGTCCTTGTTAGTTTCATTGTTAGTTTCCTTTTTAGTTTAGGATTGAGTCTTGGAGTCCTTTTTATATTTATGTTATTTGAGGAGTCTGAATCCGTTTAGGATTCAAGGTTTTGGATCTTTTAGGTTTAGTTTATTTTCCTATTCAAATTTATTGCAACCAGTTGTTTGTTTTTTAGTTTTTGATGATTAATAAAATTTGAGAGAGAGTATCTCCTTTTACCCAATTTCGGTATCCTGAGTGGATCAACGAATTTGAAGCCTATTATTCTGGTATCTGTGCGCGGATCAACAGATTAATAGTAGGGTTCGCTTTCGGTATTCGTGCGCGAATCAACGGATTTGAATCGGTTACCCTTTCTTTTATCGATTGTTGTTTTGCGTTGAATCTTCGGTCATTCGAGCGTATCTAAATAGATACTATGTTTCCATATGGATCCCTACGTCGTTACATTCCATTTAGGATTAGGAATAGGCGTAATCGGACCTGCTTTTTCCATATCTCTTGTTATTTGGGACCTTATTCACCTCTTTGGGCTTCTATTGAATCGAGAAATCGGTTTGATTGTCCATCTTTTTGATATAATATTAATATAGATAATATATAAGGCATCCTCCGGATAATTCAAATCGAAGCAATTGGATGTCCGATTGGGGCCTATATGACATGACCGATCAATAGAAATACTCCAACACTCCACCTTTGTCATATATTCCATACATCACACTAGATAGATATCATCTTCATGGAATACGATTCACTTTCAAGATGCCTTGGTGGTGAAATGGTAGACACACGAGACTCAAAATCTCGTGCTAAAGAGCATGGAGGTTCGAGTCCTCTTCAAGGCATAATATTGAGAATGCTCATTGAATGAGCAATTCAATAATAGATCTCGGATCGAATCGGTATTGATATACCGATTCGATCCGAGATCTTGGAATTGGAATAAGTTCGGCAGCGGATCGCAAAATCTTGGGGATCTTCTCTATCTAATGAATGGGGAGTCCGTTTTGAAATCGTCCGCCCTGCACCCACCCCCCGAGTATATGCTTCACAGGAATCACACAAGGGTAGATTGATACAATATAAACCTCTGGTAAAATGCCCGCCTGTAACCCAGCAGATAAAGTACATTACATAGTCCGTTTTTAGTAATAGCTCTGGTGGTTCGCTGTTCAAGAATTCTTGTTTAAGCAGTTCATACCATCCATACATAGTGTTTTGATCTAAGATTTCAATTCTTCTATGTTTCAGCAGTAGCATATTGTTCCATGGAGCTAAGGTCCAAAATATGGAAGAAACTGGTGTTTCCACGACTCTACCACCCAGTCAATTATGTTCCACTTAATCCCTATTTCATGGCCGCATATCTTTCTGGCTAAGTAATGGGAAACCTTTCTCCTGTTACATGAATCCAATTTTCATTTCATCCGGGAAAAGCCATCTTTTTCTCAACAATGTCTTTGTCATTTGATCCAATAGCGTTCCGTTAGATAGGAACAGATTTGATAAATACTGATAACTCTCGGATGGAGTATTAGAACGGAAAAATCCATTAGATAATGAACTATCGGTTCTAAGCCATCTCTGGCGATGAATCAACAATTCGAAGTGCTTTTCTTGCGTATTCTTGATAAACCAGCGTTTAGATATAGATGTAGGAGGATCTGTTTCGGAAGTAAGAAGCCCCTTTGACATCTCTTCATCTGCAAAGAATTCTCGATATGAAAACACAGAGACAAGGGGCTGATCTTTGAATAGGAAAAAGAGTGGATCCGCAGGGTCCCAAATGAATTGGCTTATTCGAAAAAAGCCTTGTTCTTTGGAAGATCTATCTCGTGTCTGGTACTGCATGGTTCTACTCTGCAAGAACTCCGAATCATTCTCTTGAAGCTCATCCTTTTCATCATAAATGATCCGCTTGCCCCGAAATGACCCCGCCCGATAGGGAAATCCCAATGAATTGGGCCTTTCGATACAATCAAATAGAAAGCCCCATGGGCGCCATATTCTAGGAGCCCAGACTATGTGATTGAATAAATCCTCCTCTATCTGTTGCGGGTCGAGGACTCCTTCTCCTTCTCCTTCTCCTTCTCCTTCATGTCTCATGAATTTGAGATGAGTCTTGTTGGTGAGCTTAGTTACTTCCTAGGTTTGCAAATTAGGCAAATGAATGATGGGATTTTTATAACCCAAGCCAAATATGCTAAGAACCTAGTGAAGAAGTTTGGTCTTGAAAATGCCAAACATTGTGATACACCCATGAGTACCACTTTGAAGCTAAGCAAGGATGCTAGTGGTAAAAGTGTGGAACAAACATTATATCGTGGCATGATAGGAAGCTTGCTTTATTTGACCGCAAGTAGGCCCGATATCTCTTTTAGTGTGGGTGTGTGTGCTAGGTACCAAGCGGATCCTAAGGAGTCCCATCTCTCTTCCGTAAAGAGAATCATTCGCTATGTGGATAGGACTTCCAACTATGGGATTTGGTACTCTTTTGACACTAATGCTAGTCTTGTAGGCTTTAGTGATGCGGATTGGGCAGGAAATTGCAATGATAGGAAGAGCACATCGGGAGGTTGCTTCTTTCTAGGCAACAACTTGGTGTCTTGGTTTTGCAAGAAGCAAAACTCGATTTCCTTGTCCACGGCCGAGGCCGAGTACATAGCCGCGGGGAGTGGATGCACACAACTCCTATGGATGAAACAAATGCTAGTAGATTACGGATTCAACCAAGGTACACTCACTCTCTTTTGTGATAATATGAGTGCCATAAATATTTCAAAGAATCCGGTACAACATTCTAGAACTAAGCATATTGACATCCGCCATCATTTCATTAGAGAGCTTGTTGAAAATAAATGCATAGTACTTGAACATGTAGGTACTAATGATCAACTTGCAGACTTATTTACTAAACCCTTAGATGCTACTCGATTTAAAACACTTAGTAGATCTATTGGGATATGTCTTGTGGAGTGATGTGATTTGTGATTGACCCCATATGGGGAACTCAAGCAAAGAGAGCTATTTTGCATACTTGTGACATGCAAAAATTTGAAATATCTTATGCTTCTTTCTTTAATTGCTTGAGTAAGCTTGGTTGTACATATGAATATATGTTTTCAATTCAATAAGTGTGAACCTTGCTTGTTTACAATCCATGTCATATTTATGTTCAAATATGCATTTTTGGACGAGGAGATTTACATAGGAAGTATGATTTGAATGACCTATAGTTATCTCCATGACATGATAATTCTTTTATAACATTCTAATGACAAATGAAAAAGCATGAAATTCATATAACATGCTCACATCAAAATCATGAATTGATGATTGCAATACTTAAATGCAAAACTTGTGTGAAATACTTATGAGACTTAAAATGAATAAAGGATCTTGTATCCATTCAAAGGATTTTACAATCCAAATATCTCTCTTTCTTTATTGGTTGAACATGGCTACTATCATACGGATATCTTATCCGGAAAAATCAAATAGGGTACAAAGTTGCTCATGCCATGTTTCGCTTATAAAGTTGGATATAGTTGCTCTTTATATTAAAATCAATGAAATCTCTATATCCTTGCTTTTCTCATGACAATGGTGAAATTGGTTTGAATTCTTATTGGAAACCTTTGTCATTTGTTTTGCCAAATACCATTGTCTTTTGGACTTGAATGCTACATGTCTTGTATGCAAAACATGTTTGTTTCACACATTTTCTTTCAAATAAATCTCATTGTTTCTCTTCAATTAATTTGGGATGCATAACGTGACTTATATTATTATGCAAATATCTTGCATGCTACTATCTCTCTTTGCTAAGAGTGACCCGGTTGGGGACTACTCCTTTACCTATATCATGACAAAAAGGGGGAGTAGATTGTGGTAAGGGGAGTTGCAAATTGTAGTGGCAATTGTGCATACTGGGGAGAATATTTATTGAGGGGGAGTAACCTGTTGAGAGGGAGCATTGCATACACATATATTGCATGATGTTGTGCTTAAATTCTTAAATGCAAATGCTTGTTTTATCCTCACTTGATCATCTCACATACTTTTGCTTTGGAAAGTATAATATTTTGTTTTGAAGGGTTGATAGTTCTACAAGAGATTGAAGACTTGAAATTTTTTATATTTTTATATCTCTTTGTAATGTAGAATATCTTTGTTATCCCGTAGATTCAATTATGTTTGTGAGGATCAATGTGAGTGGTGGTTTTGTCACGAAATAGCCAAAGGGGGAGATTGTAAGGATTCCCATTCTTTGATTGGCTTATTTTGTGGACAAACCACGTGTTGGGGTTTATTGTGTAAGGGTAGTTTAGGTGATTGAACATCAAGCTCGAAGGCCCTTCACAAGTCCTCAAGGGACAAGCACGCCAAAGGTATATCTCTAGTGCTTGGTTTTCTTTGAAGAGATTTAGATTGCATACACTCACTTAGCATTCTTGCATTTGTGTGCTTACTCTTCACATGTCACATTTCACACTTGCACTTATATGTTATATCTTGTTGTGTGTATTTGTGTCTTGTAATTCGTTTCCAGATAGTATTCAGAAACGTTCGCGCATGCACTAGAATGTGCTTGGTTTTGCGTGAAGACCGCCTACGGAGAATGCCATTGGCTTTTCCTTGGTTTTCACCTATGTTGGTGATCGGCGGTTATGATCGGCGGCCTAGCCACCGAATGAAACCGCCGTTTGCTTCTAGAAGTGTCTGGAGCAATTCTACTGTTACGATCAGCGGTCACGATCGCCGTTCATACCTAATTGATTTAATCTCTCGGTTTGATTTGGCGATTGGCGGTTTCGAAACCGCCGAATGAAACCGCCGTTCATACCTGATTGATTTAATCTCTTGGTTTGATTCGACGGTTAGATCGGCGGTCACGAAACCGCCGAATGAAACCGCCGTTGTTCCCTTGTTCTTCTCGGGTTCAATTCGGCGGTAATCAGCGGCCTGGTTGCCGATTTAAACCGCTGATCGGTGCATTTCAGGGGCAAACTTGTCTTTTCACATGCTCTGTTTTTGATATCTATAAATATCTTACTTTCTCATTCTCTGAATCAGTTCTTCAACTCCCAAGATCCCTAAACTTAAAAGAGAGAATTTTGAGAGAAAATCAAATCAAGAACTCACCTTTGACCACTCAAATCAAATCCCTTTTTCATCATATTTCATATTGCATCAACTATGCCTTCATATAATGCATCCATGTATGTTTTTGGATCATCACATCTTCCTTGGTATGTTCTTCACTAATCTCATCTAATTTTAGTGTTTTTCATCTTAAGAAATCTCTTAGATTACTTGTATGTTTTTAGATAATATACTAAATACAAGATAGAGATTATTTGTGATATTTTGATTGAGTGTTGTATTGTGATAGATATCTAGGTTTTTATAATCTATGATTATCTAAGCTATATGACATGTCATTTAGTTTTAATATCTAGGATTGTTCTAATTGCAAATTCATCATCTTAGATAAGCATATAGGGTTTCCCTTGCTCTATGTTGCATTTTGGATATTCACATATTCACTTAGGGATTTAATCTCTTCATTGAGAATCAAAGTCTTGTGTGTAGCATCCGGGATTAGGTTGCTTAGATCGCAAGCATTCGAATTAGGTTCACTCATACTGGGATTAGGTAGGTGTGTGATTACTTCCGGGATTAGGTTGTAATTTCATCACATTTAGTGGATTCGAGGTTCGGGTGTGGCTGACTTAACAGCCCGTGGTTTTTCCCGTGAGGGTTTCCACGTAAGTATCAAGTGTTGTTTTAATTTCCGCATAATATTACACTTGCTATATTTTATTGACTATTAGGGATATTTTCGTAATCTTGTCCTTAAACGAAAATTGGGTAAAATTAATTAAAATCTATTCACTCCTCCTCTAGATTAATAGTTCACACACCGTGAGAACTTTCATTATTAATTAATTTTGTTGAAAATTCTTGATATTTTTTTTTAAGTTTTTCCTCAAAGGTAGATTAACAATTAAATTACCATATAAATTAGAAAATGATGCAATATGGATCATTTTGTTCGTCCAAAGTGGTTCTCTATCGAGATGAATTTTGTTTTTTCCAATAAATTCTTCATAAGGATCAATAACTATTAGTCTTGAGAGGTTTTCTATTATTAAAAAAAAAATATAACCGAACCATCGGAACTGGAACTGGAACTGGAACTGGAACCGAAACCGAAACCGTTGATTCCGAATCGAAAACTGAAACTGCTGGTTTCGAATCAAAAACCTAAACCGCTGGTTCCGAATTGAAAATCGGAACTGGAACCGGGGTCATGTCTAATTCCGAGTACGATTAACGATTGACCATTTGATCTGACAATATATGATTTTAAAAAAATAATTTAATTAAATGTTATAATAAATGTTTTTTAATATCAATTTGTTTATCAAATAAAAATAAAATTTAAATTAGTGGAATCGATCTACAAATAAAATTTTGATTGAAAAAAAATCAATAAAAATTTAATAACAATTAGAGGTTATATATAAAAAATTATGTTTTTATTATCACATTCAAAGCAGCAGCAAGGTGGATAAGGTTGGTGGGTGGGTGTGGGCTAGCTGGGTTCAACACCCAGTGATAACACATATTATTTGTAATATGTGTTGGGCGGGCAGGCGGGCGTGTGTGGGTGGGTGGCTTGAGTGGGCAACACATATATATATATATATATATATATTTCGTCCCTATAGGTTATCTAAAGGGACGAAATATTTCGTCCCTACAGGTTGTCAAACGGGATGAACAAAAATCGTCCCTATAGGTAGTTTTACAGGATGAATTTCAATTTTCATCCCAAAGAAGCTATTGCGACCCATCTGAGGCGACGGAATTTGGGACGAATAAAATTCGTCTCAATAGGCCTATTGAGACGATTTTTGGGCTATTTGGGACGAAAAAAAAAACATCCCAATAGCCCTTTTTTTTTTGTAGTGTGATAACTCAAATGATAACACTTGTAACCATATGTCCATAATTTATCTCAGGATTAATATAGACTCTCTGATTGTTCTCATAATGAAAAGACTTTTATCTACTGATGGTTCTAGATAAAGTATTTCACCTAGTGCACTAGATTCTTTTACTCAAAGTCACTTTGATGATTTAGACCCATCATAACACATTTGATCCCACTCAAATGCTAGCAAAAGAATCTACAACTTTAACAAGATAAAGGTGCCCAGCCTTTACCTTAAGTTGTGAACATTATTCAAGACTAACTAAATAATTGTGTCTCCCTCATACATATACAGATGTACGAACAATTCTTATTTTCTTATAGTCTTTTAACCTTATGATTATTTACTGAAACAAATACTCGGTGTGTTTAATATTAATCTAGAGGGGGGTGAATAGATTTTAATCGATTTTACCAAATTTTCATGTATGGTCAAGATTACGAAAACGCCCCTAATAGTCAATAAAGTATAGCAATTGTAATATGGTGCAGAATGTAAATAACACTTGATATTTACATGGAAACCCTCACGGGAAAAACCACGGGCTAGTAAGTGAGCTACACTCGAACCTCGAATCCACTAAATGTGTATAAATGATTACAACATAATCCCGGTATATAATCACACACCTATCTAATCCCGGTATAAGCGGACCTAGTCCAATTTGCTTGTGATTTACGCAACCTAATCCCGGAAGCTACACAAGTCTTACTTCTCAATGAAGAGATAAAGAGCCTATGTGAATATATGAAATATCCAAAATGCAACAAAGAGCTAGGTAACCCTATATGCTTATCTAAGATGATGATTTTACAATAAATTCAATCCTAGATATTAAAAGCTAGATGACATGTCAAAAAGCTTAGCTAATTATAGATTATGCAAACCTAGAAAACTATCACAATACAACTCTCAAACATTCAAAACACTAATCTTAAACTTGTATCTAAGATATATATGAATAACATACAAGTGATAAATAAGATTGCTTGCAAAGAAAGACACAAAATATGTAAGATATAAGTGAAAAACTTACCAAGCAAAGTGTGATGAAAAATCCATGCAAAATGATATCTAGATGATCAAGGATGATGCTAGATGATGATTGATGATCATGGAAAGGTGTTTGAGTAATCAAAGGTGAGTTCTTGGAATTTTTCTTGCTTTTGAAAAATATCCTAAGTATGAAATCTGAATATGAACTCTCTTGAGTGACCTAAAGTCATAGAGGCATATATATATGGTGTCAAAATCAAAGCGGTGCATTTTGATAAGTGACACAAAAATTGCCTTGGGCGCTGTACGAGTTGCTGTACGTAGAGCGACTTGTACAGCGCCACACCTGGGAAATGAAGAACATTCTTCATAGGCACCGTTCGAACAACGCTTTTGTACAGCGCCACAACTCTGTTCCTCTCGGGTCTCTGTAAGGTTCATGATTTGTATTGGCTTGATTCCATTGCAAAACACTCTATATTTATAATAGTTGTTGCTTAGGATGTTCTTGGAAGAAAAGAAGCTTCAAAGTTGAAGAGCAACGTCTAGTGCAAATATCGTCTTTAAGAGGTGAAAGCGTCAAAGGTATATCTTGACTTCTATCCTCTTGCAAGGCACTAGCGCACACACACACAATTCATTCATGTGTGTCCTTGCATCATAGTTCAAACATTTGGTATAACACATTCACAAACATTTGGTATAACACATTCACACACATTTAAGTATGCACATGCATTGGTCTCTTATAGACAAACATTGTAGAATTGCATGTTTTATGACTATCGCTTAGATATGGCATGCTTGTGTGATAATGTGTTTATATGTTTGTGTTTCTTGTATTTTGGACTTGAATATGTTCTTATTTTATTCCTTATTGAGTTCCGGTCATTTCGGTTACTCATTCATAAGGTTTCAAGTCCAAACGACTTAGCTAGGCTACTTTGCATTCTCATTCGTTGAGTTGACTTCATCGTCGTTTTTCGAGATGATTTCTCAACCATTTTCAAAGTTTTGTAGTCTTAGTCATGCATGAGGGAGTCATGGTTCGTAATCCAAAAACGGATTCAAAATCAAAGTTCGGATGCCTAAGATACGGCTGAAGAATGTGAGGGAGCGCGCGAGAGGCAAGCATGGCCAAAGGCCATGCATTGACCACCACGTGTGGAGGCCGTGGGACCCACCGACAGAGCACCCCTCTGGTCCCGTGTGGCCCATGCGCCCCACACGGGGTGCTGATGTGGCAGCCTCTGATTGGCTCGCGTCTTCCTCTCTCTTCTCCATCTCTTTTCCCTCCATTTATATTCGAAATCCCGAGCAGAATTCTCTACAATTTTTGATCTCTTATTTTGATCATATCTCTCTCATTTCAACTCCGAATTGAGTGATTCAAAAATCAAAATTGTTGGTCTTGAAGAGAGCTTCAAACCCCAAGCATTTTCAGAGCAATTTGAGTTTGTAATGTTTCCCAGTGATCTGATTTCAGTACGAGACTCAACTTTTGTATGTGAAACTTCTTCTTCTCACTTCATCTTTTGATCATTTCTTTTAATCTTCCTAATTGATAGATGATATGTATTTAGAATGTTGTTAGATCATATTCTAGGGGTGGTTGATCTATTGATTGTTGAGTTTTAGCCATTTGATTTCAATTGAACATATATTGCTAAACTTGACCTATCTTGAAATTGATTCTAGAAATGTTGTATATGATGTGCCTCATGTTATTTCTAGGTTTAATTTCATCATCTAAGAACTAAGATTTTTGTGTGATATATTGAATATTTATATCTTGTTCTTATTGATTCACATGTTTTGATTTCTAGATACATTTGTGATTGTTTGTTGAAAGCATATTCTAGATTATCATTAAGCATGTACATAGAGCTTGATTGATCATCTTGCTTTATTTGATTGTGTTTGCATCATTTGCATCACTTAGATCATTGCCTTGTAATAGGTGGAAGTCTCTTGCAAAGTGAGTGTAGCTTTGTCTTGAGCAAGAAGTCTTGGCTAGGAAAGTGTTCCAGATAGCCAAGCAAGAAGTCTTGATTAGAGTCGGGAGGACTTGGATAGTCAAGCAAGAAATCTTCCTAGAGACGTGAGCATCTTGGATAGGAAGTTGCTTCCTAGAGGTGTAGGACACATCTTGGGTAGGAAGTAGGCTTGGTAGTTCACTAGGCCTGAGGGTAGATTAGGAGGTGATAGCTTGAGCGGATATCATATGTTGATAGCTTGAGTGTGTAAGTCCTTTTTGTATAGTGAATTGCTTTGCCGGTGGTTGTGGTATCAATCCGTGGATATTTCCTCTTTGAGGTTTTACCACGTAAAAATACTTGTGTTCATTTTCGCTTTATATTTCTTTATCTTTCTAGTTTTACTTTGATTGCATCTCTTGTAAAATGATTTACTCTTGATTTTGTTATTCACTTCATTAGTTGTATCTTTTCAAGTGTGCATCTTATTTGTTATATTCCTCATTATTTTTGAATATTGAAAGATTTGGCCATATACCTATTCACCCCCCATCTAGGTATATATTACACTATATTGCTTAAGGGAATTTCAGTCTCAGATAGACGCTATACGTACAACGCTTTTGAATAGCGCCCGTACAATGCCTTTACAAAAATGCATCAGGTCTGATTCAATTTAAACCCATTTTCCATCAGGTCAATATAGGCGCTGTTCGAATAACGCTTCTGTAGAGCGCTTTGAACAGCTCCCTTTGCAATAATGCAATCTATGACATGACATTGGACATACAAGATGCAATCAAAAGAACATGCAAAAAGAGAGATTAATAAACATTAATGCACACATATTAGACACACAACACACAAGAATTAAACGTATGCATGATTTGTGAGTGCGTGCAACTATCTCTTCAATTTGCAAGTAAGCACTTAGAAATTTACATTTGGTGCTTATCAATAATGAGGTCTTTAAAGGGCATTGAACTTGAACACCAATACCTAAGCTACCCTTACAATGAACCTCAATTGTGGTTTGTCCACGAAATAAGCCAATCAAATAAATGAGACCTTACATTACAATTACTTTTGACAATTATAATATTCAATCTATAAATGCTATAAGATTTGTTTAAAACAGAAATCACTTTATTAATATGAAAAGATTGTCAAATACAATATTACACTCTTGCTATTGAGCATAATCCTAACATTTACCCCTTACATGTCATTTTTGTAGTGTTGATGGTCACATTAGACCAAATTGCTTTAAGTATATTAAAATGTGTAGAGTTGAAAGCATGATTGAGAGAAATAAGACTAGAGCCAATATGCATGTTCCTAAGAAATCTAGAGCCAATTTGCATGATCCTAGGAAATCTAGAGCCAATGTACCACGAGAAGGAACACCCTCTACCCCCATGGTGGCCACGTGCATCCACGGGAAGAGAGGGTGGTTGGCCTTTTGCCACCTCTCTTCTCATTCGCTCCCTTTGTGCACCTCTCGCGTTCTTCGGCCTCTAAACTCTGAATTCAAATCCGCTTTCGGATAACGAATTGTAAGTCACTCACGAACATGGACATTTAAAAAACTTTTATCAAAGACTTGGAATTCGATTCGATACATATGGACGAAGACCATGCACTATAAAGACACGGAAAGTTTCGTAACTTCTAACTCTGAACTCGAAAACCTATGGATGAGTAACCAAAACATTTAGAACTCAATAAGGAATAATATAAGAACATATTCGAGATCGATATCTATAAAACACAAACAAACAAACAAACAAACACAAGAACACACAAGCATGCCATTTCTTAGAGATAGTCCTAGAACATGCAATTTTATAATGCTTGTTAAATTAAGTCTAATGCATGAGCATACTTCAACAAGTGTGTGAATGTGTTATACCAATTTAATGCAACGATGCAGGAACACAAATGTATGTAATGTGTATGCGCTTAGCCTTGCAAGAGGAAGAAGAATCTTGATACCTTAACTTCCAAGTAAGCACATTTCCTCTTAAAGACGAACATTGCATGGGAAGTTACTTTTCTCCTTTGAAGCTCATATCAACCAAGAATCACCTAAGCAACTAGTCATCACAAATAAAGAGAGTTTTGCTATGGAATCAAGTCAATACAAATCTAAAAATTACAAGTTTTTCCCAGTTGGAAGGTTTCTCACGTAAATCAATTGACGTGTCATTTATTGTTTTCCGCCTTTAAATTGTCAATTGATTGCTTGTTATTTTTGGTTTACACAAATACATTTATTGTATCGATTGTGTCAAAAAGTACAATAAATAACCATTAGGGCACATGTTAACACTACTCTATATTTGGAATAATACTACTTTGTCCAAATTTGGTGTCCAAATCTGGTACTTAAATGATGTGGCATCACTCTGATTTATTCATTTAAATCAAACAAATCTAATACAATCTAAATGAATGGATCAGAGTGATATGTGTGAAATTGATTAATATAAAATAAAATAAAATAAAAAATTTTAAAATAAAAATAGAGTATCTCCATCGGCTTGACTTTCTATTTAAACGTGTGGCTTCAGCTTGGTATTTTTGGTTGACTACTGTACTGATTTTCTTTTATATAAAAAAATACAAGTAGATGACAATTTGGCTAATTATTTTAATAAATTAAAAATCACTAATCAAAGATTATGACAGGTGTATGTGCTGGATCAATGTTGTTTATTTTCTTTTGGCAGGTAGAACTGTACAAGAAGACTAGTTGATATATGTACCACCTCCCTTGTACGTCATCTTTTGTTATTTTTTATGTTATTTAAGTTGTTTGTTTGAAATTGAATTTTTAAAAAATTAATTTTTTAAAAACACGTGGTAAATGATTTAATGTTTTCGTTTTGTTATAGAATTTATGGGATTAAATGTAATAGGGTTGACCACCTCCCAATATTGATTGGTGAAATAGAACACTCATTCAATATGATAATATCTCATGTTTGAGTCATCACACCACAGATGATATATCAAAAAACTACTAATAATAACATGACTTAAAGAGTACATATATTTTAAAAAGAAAAAAAGTGTAATGTTTCAATAAATTTAAAGAATAATTCTACTTAATGATGTGGCATGATTTGTAACCGTTATGTAAATTTTGGAAAAAAAAAAAAAATGGTGATGTTTGATTGGCTGTGAAGAAAAAAAAAAATCCAACCATTCACCATTTTTCACAAGATCATCAAGATCAAATGAAGAGAGAATTTAAATTCACAAATAAAATGATGTGATAAATAATACACTAGTTAAAAAAAAATTCATCATCATTTGGAATTTAATGTTTGGATTAAAAAAAAAAAAAAAAAAAAAACTTATACTAAATAATAGTACTCAATTTTAAAACCATTTACCGTCTAATATGGTTCAGTTGTAATATCGCTCATTTAGCCTGATAATGTCTCGGGTTCGAGTCCCCACCATTGCAAATGATATATCAACAACAACAACAACAACAACAACAACAACAAAACCATTTAGAGGTCAAACATATAAATTTTATGAAAACTTACTCTTTTTTTTATAACTATATCTTAATTACAAAATAAATAGTCCTAACTTTTGAAGTCATCAATTTCTCTCTTTTCTATGCATCACCTCTTAGAAGAGCTAGTAAAGCACTTTCCTCCCACATAACATAAGTGGTGAGAGGTTCAAATCCTATCATGCACATTTTACAAACATGAGTGGGGAGTTTTCTTCTCAGGTTGTGGGAAGTAGTTTATCTCTCATTATGAGAGTATTTATCTAGATCTTACATGTATTGTTTGATCTCGGCAGGTCCCGACAGCTCTATTGTAATAGTTCTACTATTTGATAAGGTTACCTGTCATGTTCGTCAAGCTTAGCCGCGTTGTATTTATCAGATCTCGCATATGGAGTTCTAGGTTTCTCACATCTTCAGGGAAGGTAACCAGGTGGCAGGTGCTCTCTCTAAGCACGCTTTGGCTGTTCCTTCTGATTTATAGTGGTCCTCCACTCCTTCGTTCTGTTCTCGGTTAGTTAGTAATGATTTCATGGGTAGAGAATCCTTTAGGTTTTCCTAGTTTTGTTTTTTCTTGTTTGGCCTGTGTGCCTTTGGGTTTTTTGGGGTTGTGTCCTCTGTTTTATTGTGTTTTTGGGATTCTTTTGTTTCGTTTTTCCTTTATTTATATATTTATGGATACTGCATATGGGTTTTTCAACATATGATCTCTTGTGATACTTTTCCACCTTAGATCAGTCCAATTTCATAAATATATATATATATATATATATATATATATATATATATATATATATATATATATATATATATATATATGGAAGAAAGAAAGTATTGTCAAATGTCCTATTAATATATACCAATAAAGATGATGGTTGTTTATATTATTTATTTATTTTTAGATTTTTAATTACTATTGTATACCCATTGATAGGCAAGATTACTTATGCATGAACATATACTTATATAATTAAGAGTAAATTGCACCAAACTACCCTAAGATTTTTACCTTTTACACCTAAAAACAAATTTATCCTTAATTGGCACTCACCTCCTATGTCGTTAGTCAAACTTGATCAAACTTAACAGTTGACAAGTTTGACTAGCAAAGCTAAGGGTGTTTTCGTTAGTTTTGCATATTTTTTTTTTAAAAATAAAAAATTGAATAAATAACAAAATTAAACATGTTTAAAATCTAGAGATATAATTATTAAAAAACACAATTTAAAAATTAAAAAAAAAGAAGAAATTTTTAATAAATAGATTCATCTCCACCGTCCATCTCAAGATAGATGGTGGAGATCAAATTATAAATAAATAAAAAAAATGAACATGATGTCTAGAATAATAATAAAAAAAAAAAGAAAAAAAAAAGATGAACAACGATGGAGATCCTAGACCACCCTTCATCTTTACAAACCCATATCATTAATCTTTACAAACCTAGTTCATTAATCTTCACAAACTTATCTTCATCAATTCTCTACTCCAACACCCAACATACAATCATACATCATCAATTAAAACAATATCTCAACTTCTAACTTAGAACAAAAAAAAAATGAAAAAAAAAATGAACTTGTTGGATCTAAGGTAGTGGTGGCCACAGTTCGGTTAAACAGTCGGTTAAAAACCGAAACCGTACAGAAAAAACCATCACCGAAACTGTGACCGAAATTGGTGGTTACAAAATCGGTTGAAAACCGGTTTTGTCATAGTTCGGTTACGGTTACCATTAAAAAAACCGTCGAAAACCGGTTTAACCATATTTACGCGGAAACTCTCACGGAAAAAACCACAGGCTGGTAAGTGCACCACACTTGAACATCGAATCCACTAATGGTAAGATGAATACAACCTAATCCCGGTATAACTCACCACCACTACCTAATCCTGGTATAAGTGAACCTAGTTCAATTGCTTGTGATTTAAGCAACCTAATCCCGGAAGCAACACAAAACTTAGTTCTCAATGAAGAGATAGTAAAACCTATTTGAATATATAAAATATCCAAAATGCAATTTAGAGTTAGGGAACCCTATATGCTATCTAGGATGATAATATTACAATTAAAACAATCCTAGATATAAATAGCTAAATGACACGTCATAAAGCTTAGCTAAACATAGATTATGCAAACCTCGAAAGCTATCACAATACAACACTCAATCAATACAACACATACAATCTCTATCTTGTAACTAGAATAATATTCTAAGAGCATACAAGTAATAAGAGAGATGGCTTGCTAAGAAAGACACTAAAATTAGATGAAGTTAGTGAAAACCTTACCAAGCAAGATGTGATGTTGCAAAACCATGCATGGATGCATCCTATATGGTTATAGATGATGCTTGATGAACTTTGATGCATAAGAAATGACTTTGAGTGTTTAAAGGTGAGTTCTTGTGAATTTTTGGCTCTTGAAATATGTTTTAAGAGAAAAATATGCTTTTGGAACTCTTGGGGACGACCTAAAATGTGGTGTATTTATAGGTGTCCAAACAAAACTGCAGCGATTTGGACGTTACGCGCACGATGGACTGCCGTGGTCCCGACTGTCACAGTTTCCAACCGCAGTAGTTGCACCGCGGTAGAGATAAAAAGTCTCTGTCACCTGCATACCGCGGTTTTCCCAACCGCGGTAGTGCACTGCGGCAGAGAAGACACATCTCTGTCGCTTGACTGCCGCGGTTGTCCAATCGCGGCAGCACAACCGCGGCAGAGAAGGGCAAGGCCTTCTCATGCTGCTTCTCACACAAGAACAATGCAATAAGTGCAAGTGTGTGAGTGAAGACAATGCATCCTAAAGCTTAACATGTTATCATGCAAGAAGAGAGATTAATGAACATTAATGCACACATAATAAGAACACACAACATACAAGAATAGGAATTATGCTTGGGTTGTGGGTGTGTGCAACTACATCTCTTCAAAGCAAGTAAGCACTTAGAAATTTACCTTTGAAGTGCTTGTCACCTTGAGGTCTTAAAAAGGCCTTTGAGCTTGATCCTCAATTACCTAAACTACCCTTACAATTCAAACCCTAACATGTGGTTTGTCCACGAAATAAGCCAATCAACGAATGAGAATCCTTACAGCTGTAATCGTAGTTACAAGCAAAATTTGAAGAATCCGTAAACGTAGTTATCAAAGCCGAAAATGTAGTTACAAGCAAAATTTGAAGAAACCGTAAACGTAGTTACCGAAGCCGTAAACGTAGTTACAAGCAAAATTTGAAGAAGCTGTAAATGTAGTTACAAGCAAAATTTTAAGAAACCGTAAATGTAGTTACCAAAACCGTAAACGTAGTTACAAGTAAAATTTTAAGAAACCGTAAACATAGTTACCAAAGCCGTAAACGTAGTTTCCACAGCCGTAAATGTAGTTACAAGTAAAATTTTAAGAAACCGTAAACGTAGTTACCAAAGCCGTAAACATAGTTACCACAGCCGTAAACGTAGTTACAAACAAAATTTGAAGAAACCGTAAACATAGTTACCAAAGTTGTAAATATAGTTACCACAACCGTAAACATAGTTACAAGTAAAATTTTTAGAAACCGTAAACGTAGTTACCACATCCATAAACGTAGTTACCGCAGCCGTAAACATAGTTATAAGCAAAATTTTAAGAAACCGTAAGCGTAGTTACCACAGCCGTAAATGTAGTTACTACAAAATTTTAAAATTATGTGAAAAAATATAATTATTTAATTCATCTTATTTCAATATTATTATTTAATTGTGTAATATAATTTTTTATTATTGAACTTATTTTCTTAAGTTTTCTTTTTATTTTATAAATTTAATAATTTTATATTTAACATTAGGAACAGAAAAATAAATAAAAAAAATTGGAGTTGGGGCAGCTGGTTGCAAACCGGCTGAGAAGGGCACTATTCACCCTGCATCACGCAGGGTCTGTATAGTAGCCAACCCCCAGTTTATCATAAATGAAAAATTCTTAAAAAGTCGGTGACTTATTTGGTAATTGCCCACACCATGATCGAGTGATCGACATTGGAGAGGGTAGAAGTATACCATACTTCTCGATTATAATGTAGAGTCAAATTCAAGACAAATAGATCAATAAAATGTAAAAATCTTCATCACACCGTATCCAATGATATTATTCCGTATGGTATTTTATATGAAAAAATACAAACTCGTATACGTGCGATGTGGTTAATGAAAAAAACCACTTACCACACCGTTTGGGTTAAAATTTTGACTAAATTTATGGATTTTCGACTAAATTTATGGATTTTCTTACATCAGTGAAAAACTAACCTGTCCCTTGTTTTGCTGGGGCTTTATATCCCCCACTCTTACAAAAAAAAAAAAAAAAAACTAACCTGACAACCGTACAGATACAGTTTATTTACAATCTATGAATGGTCCCACCCACAGACTCGGTGCAGTTATAAATATAATCCCAACGTAACCTTGAAAACCAAAAAACAGAGACCAAGATTGTAGTCTGTAGCTACAGCTGAGATCTTTCTTTGTTTTTGAATCAACACGAATACGAGTCAGAGACTGTCAAACAGATTTATGAAATCGAGTAAGCTTCCTTTTCTTTTCTGCCCAGTTTGGTTACTGAGAAAATGCAAGAGAACCTTCTTAGATCTCACTATCTCAATGCTGTGTTGTTTTAGTCTTTAGCAGAATGCTTTAGATTCTTTTTTGTGATGTTCTTTCCTACATTTTCTGGGCAACCAAACAAGGCATATGGGATTTTCGGTTCCAAAATGGTTTCAGATATTTCTTCTAATTTTGAGTCACAAGTTGTTATTGTTATTATTATGCAAATTTCAATCTGCTATATTTATCAACGGATTAGGATCTGGTATGTATGTTTTGGTTGCTGAGAAAACCATGGAAAATGAGCTATGATTCCAGAATATGCTTAGCTTACTTTGACTAGTCTATACAATTGTGCAAGGTCTGTGGTCCTAACAACTAAACAATTTAAAAAAAATTTGAAACTAATTATATTAATAATCTTGGTTGCCTAATTGATGATTACAGAGTCATAATTTTGCTCTTCTGGCTTCTTCTGCTGAGATAAGATATCCATATTAACAAGATTAAATTTAGACGTATGTAAGTAATTAACAAGTTAGAATTTAAGTTCGTTTTGTATTTTTTTTTTTTTTTGGGGTGGGGTGGGGCGTGTGTGGTGGTGGTGGTTTAGGTTCTCTTTAGTTGATAGATGCTTGAGTGACAGCTTTAGCCCTTGAATATCACTTTTTGTTATGAGAATCAATCAGGGAAGGTCAGATCTGCTTGCATAGGATTTGTCGGTATTAGGGATTTAACTAGATTTAAAATTTTCGTGGTGTTGGAAGTTTCTAACAATTTGCCTTTGAATATCAAACACAACTTTTAAGCTAGTAATAGACCTGTTGGTTGCTTGGTCCTACTGGATGTGTGGCCTAAATGGAGACTAGCGAGTAGTGACCTTATGAGATAGTCAACTGTGTATAAGCAAGAGTTAATTTTGCACATGTTTAGCAGCTTCTGCTGTGATTATCGGTTCTTCGCAGTTATTCACTTTTATGATTTCATTTCTAAACTTAGTTGAATAATTGAATATATTGCTGAGATGCCTGCTTGTTCCTTCCTATTACATCTAAATCATTTCATCGTTTGCTTACCTATTGCTTTCATAAGATCACCTCATAGTTTTCGGGGTAAATGTAATAGTTCTCAGTTTCAGTTTGCACGTGGAAAATTATTGCTGACAGAGCTTACATTTCTCTTCGATCTTAGCAGGCAGAGTTTTTCAGGTTCTACCAATTGTCCAAATGTTGTCAGCGTGAATTATAGTAACTTTTCTCATGGGTTGTGTCTGCACGAAGAGACCTAAACAAACACCTGGTTATGAGGAGCCAACCGTTCTTGCTGCTGAAACCCCTTGTCAGTCACCATCCCTCTCCTGTACAATTCTTGTAACTTTTGCCAACTAATTTTGCCTCTCTTTACTTTTTATCTTCAAATGATGTTGCTAACAAGTCCACTTCTTGTTATTTTGCTGATATCCGGGTTTCCATAGATTTTGAGATTGTATATAGGTAAAGGCACCTGCACCTTGAAATCATTCTCTATAAAAGTAATGAAGAGGATAGATTGGAATATGTGCAAGATATGGCATTCCTGTAGTGCACGAAAAATCACTTACTACAAGTGAATTGACGTACACTACACTTACTACGATTGTTGGCGCTGATGAGCCTATTCTGTGGTTGAATTATTATTACACCTCGTGTTATTACTTATTAGTAACAGTCACAACTTCATTGGCACTGAAATCTAGACTAGCAGCTTTTTCATCACATGCGACATAATAGGAGATGATTAATACGGAGAAAGAACCTAGTTTGAGTATAAATAGATTAGTAAAAACTGGATCATGTTTTAGTGTTACTTTGTCCGTTTTTAGTTGCTTGCATGCTGCTAAGGATGATCATAACTACTGATTGCATACTGCATGGAACGGCTAACGGTTTCCTTAAGCTGATTGATTATTGAAAAAAAAAAAAAATATGTTTACTCTTCTTTGCAGTTACTGTTAGTGAAGTAGAGGCCTTGTATGAGCTCTTCAAGAAATTAAGCAGTTCAATAATTGATGATGGGCTTATTCACAAGGTATGTCTTCTATTGAGTATTGATGATCTTGAAGTGTAACTTGACTTGGGCTAGTTTCGACAACTTGGAAGTTATCAAGAAAGGCTATATTTAAACTTAATAAAGTTTCATATCCGGTTACTAAATGAATAACTCTTTGTATGTGCTTTCTCATGAGCAGGAAGAATTTCAGCTCGCACTTTTCAGGAACAGAAATAAGAGGAATCTTTTTGCTGACAGGGTGCGTAACGTTAATTTCATGCTCTTTTTGATAGATGATGTTAAGTTTATAGCCTAAAAGGTAGCTTTGGGCATTTTTCTACATATGAAGACTATGTTGTAATTTTAATTCTGTTTTGGTGTTAACCCGGTTTTAAATTAACCTTTTGGATGTTATTGTAGATTTTTGATCTTTTTGATGTCAAGCGCAATGGGGTTATCGAGTTTGGGGAATTTGTTCGATCATTGGGAGTCTTTCATCCAAATGCATCCGTGGAGGAAAAAATTGCATGTAAGATCTATCAATTGCTCTAGTTAGAATTCTTACATGTGTTTTTATATTTATGTAAGTAATCTTTTGTTCTTTTTTTGGATGAACAAATCCTATGAATTTTGAACCGAAACAGTCACAATTACCATATTACTTTCGTACTAAATTCATAAAATCCTTTTGCAGTTGCTTTCAGATTGTATGATCTAAGGCAAACAGGCTTTATTGAACGGGAGGAGGTAAATACTGCAATTACTTTACAGTTTCCCTAGATTTCCAAAAACATATAAAAGTTGTAAACACTATTCAAAATTTTACATTTAGCTAGTTACGCTTATAATTTGATTGTGCACTTGACAGTTGAAGGAGATGGTTTTGGCACTTCTGCATGAATCGGATCTCATACTATCAGATGATGTCATTGAAACTATTGTGGATAAGGTGAAGATAATTCAACCTTGTCAATCATGCCATTTCCTACATTTTGACCTCTGAATACTTTTTGTCTTTTTCACAGACCTTTACTGATGCCGATACAAATGGCGATGGAAGAATCGATACAGAAGAGTGGAAAGAGTTTGTCTCAAAGAATCCATCTCTCATAAAGAACATGACTCTTCCATATCTAAAGTGAGTATTAAAAATTTCAGTATATATTATGGGTTAATTTGGTCTGGCCTGAATTATAAGTTTCAAATGAGATTTAATGTTCAAGTTGCACCGATTTTGGTGTAGTTTCTTGTTTATAAATTGATGACTTGTAGTAAACAGCTTACCGGGACTACAACGTAATGTACAACATTTTTTTTTTTTTTTTAGGGATATAACCTTGGCATTTCCCAGTTTTGTGGTGAGCACTGAAGTTGAAGATTCAGACATATAGATAATAGACTATATGGCATCTAAAAAGCTATCAACAAGGTGGTTTCACGGGGAATGTTGTCGACCAAGGGACTTGGACATGCACGATTTGATATTAATGGAGACGGAAGAAGTTGTAGACAACGAGCATGGCCAATCTGCAAACATCTAGTCCAGAAGCTGCTCTATGTTGTTGTGGGTTTGGTAGAAATGAATTAATTGTACATAGCTTTTGATTGTATACCTGAGAAATTTTGTGATCAGATTGTGTAGAGAGGTGTGTATAATTATGTTCGATCCAATCCTCGTATCTTCATGTAATACATGGATTCTTTTTGTGTTGGGAATTTAAGTTCAACTTTGGATATTAGAAAACGAGTAACTTTCTAATGCGGATCCTACACGAATTTTTCTTGCGGGATCACTAATAATCACCGGTGGGAATTAGTGTAAAAAACATTTACACCGGTTATCACTTGTGGGAACCAGTGATCCCACACGAATTTTAGTGGGTGATCCTGCACATGATAATTTTCCATTAGAAAACTGATGATCCATTCATGGTTATATTATATTATTGTGTTGGTAAGTTAGCTGAAGAAAAAAAATGGTCCATTCATAGCTTTACAATCTAATCCATCGTCAAAGATGGACCCATGACTCCATGAGCATCACAATGAGTGTCTAAGAAGATGACGACAAAAGTGAAACTAAACAGACTTGGTCTAAATGAAAATCAACATGTGAGAATCTAACACTCAGAGGGGTTCACTGCCCCGCTAATTTTTCCCTTTGAGAATTTTTTTTTAACAATTTCAACCATTTATATATTATCTCTCACTCTGATCTCTCTAAATGAGAATATGCATGGTTGATTAGTTGAGAATTCCTTGCGACATGTGTAAATGTCACACTTTTTGATTGGCTTATTTCATTGACAAAATCACAATGGGGTTTAAAATTGTAAGGGTAGCTTAGGCTCGAAGAATTCTCTTCAAATGCTATTGGACCTCATTGTGAACTTCAAGTGCTTCAAGGAAGGTAGCTAACTTGCCTTGACTCTTATTTGAAGAGATCGGTTGCACACACACACACACACACACACACACACACACACTTCATGCATGATCTATTCTCTTGCATTTGTGTTTCAAATTCTTATGTGTGTGTTCTTCACTTCCCACACGGGCACCTTTTTGTTAGATCTAAGTGTGGTATTGAGTATTGTAATTCGTTTCCCGATGTTTGATCGGAAATGTCCGTGCATGCACGATGATGTTCTTGTTTTAGCGTGATGAGTGACCAAGGTCCTAGTGCGCTGGTGCTACCCGCGCAATGGCCTTGGATGGTTTTTCCAGGTCCCGGTGCGCTGGTAATGCGATGGTCCTACCAGTGCAGTGGCCTCGGTTTGTTTTTCCAGGTCTCGGTGCACTGGTCCTTGCGCCCGGTGAGCGGGTAGTGCGTGGGTATCTACCCGCGCAATGTCCAGTTTTAGGCCTATTTTTCCAAAACGTCGTAGTTTCGTATAGTGCTCATATGTATATATATATATATATATATATCTTTCTCTCTATTTCGTCTTGTGAGCTAAAAATGCAATCTTTAGAGAGCCTAAGAGTGTCTTCCAAGAAAAGCTACCAAGAATTGATTTTTCTTAACCAAATCCCAAATACCCATCATCCATTCAAACATCATCTAGCATAATCTAGGTTATGTTCTAGCATGGGTCTTCTTCAACACACATGACTTGGTAAGTAGAACACCATCTTCATCCATTTTAGTGTTCTTACTTCATAAGAAATCTTTGTAAGGATTCCCATATCTTGATTGGCTTATTTCGTGAACAAACCATGTGTTGGGGGTTGTGTAAGGGTAGTTTAGATGATTGAACTTCAAGCTCAAAAGCCCTTCCAAGACCTTAAGGGACAAGCACTCCAAAGGTATACTTCTAGTGTTTAGTTTCCTTTGAAGAGACTTAGAATGCACACACACACTTAGAATACTTGCATTTGTGTGCATACTCTTCACATGTCACTTTACACACTAGCACTTTGATTGATATCTTGTTATGTGTATATGTGCTTAGTAATTCGTTTCCCGATAGTGTTCGGAAACGTCCGCGCATGCACTAGAATGTGTTTGGTTTTGCGTGAAAACCGCCCACGAAAAATGCCCTTGGCTTCTCCTTGGTTTTCACCTCTGTTGGTGATCGGCGGTTATGATCGGCGGCCTGGCCGCCGAATGAAACCACCGTTTGTTTCTAGAAGTGTCTGGAGCAATTCTGCGGTAACGATCGGCGGTCACGACCGCCGTTCGAAACCGCCGTTCATACCTAATTGATTTAATCTCTCGGGTTTGATTATGCGGTTGAATGGACGGTTTCGAAACCGCCGTTGATGCTCTGTTTTTCACGGGCTCAATTCGGCGGTCGTGATCGGCTGCCTGGCCGCCGATTGAAACCACCGATCGGTGCGTTTTAAGAGCAAACTTGTATTTTCACATGCTCTGTTTTTCATGCCTACAAATACATCTCTTTCTCTTGTTCTAAAACATGACTCTTTGATCATCAAGAACCCTATATTTTAAAGAGAGATTTTGAGAGAAAAAGCAACCAAGTTTGCTCATTTAAACACTCAAATACATACCTTTGTGCATCAAAGTTCATCTTGCATTCATCCATGAATGGGTTTGCATCATCACAACTTGCTTGGTAAGATTTTGATTAAGTTCATCTTATTTTAGTATTTTACTATCAAGCCATTCTCTTTTAATTTACTTGTATGTTTTTGATCATATGATAAATACAAGAATAGAGAATTGATTGTGATGAATTGATTGAGTGTTGTATTGTGATAGCTTTCTAGGTTTATTTAATCTATGTTTAGCTAAGCTATTTGACATGTCATTAGCTCTTGATATCTAGGATTGATTTAATTGTTATATCATCATCCTAGATAAGCATCTAAGGTTCTCTAGCCTTGTTTGTTATTTGAATATTCATACATATTCACATAGGTTGCATTATCTCTTCATTGAGAATTAAAACTTGGGACTAAGATTGCTTAGGCTTCAAGCAATTGGACTAGAGCCACTTTTAAAGGCCCGCGTGGTAGAAGTGGGGGGTTATTGACCGGAGTGTTAAACGAGGTCTACATAGGTTGTAAACTCCATTTCAATTAGTGGATTTCGAGGTTCGAGTGTGGTGCACTAAACAGCCCGTGGTTTTTCCCAGTGGTTGGGTTTCCATGTATACATCAAGTGTTATTTAAATTCTGCATTATATTACACTTGTTTGTCTTTTTGACTAGTAGGGGCATTTTCGTAAAATTGACTTGCATGCGAAAATTGGGTAATTAAGCTTAAAATCTATTCACCCCCTCTAGATATATTTATCATACACACCGAGCGTTTATTTGTTTCTTTTAATTGGTATCAGAGCGGGTTTTTAGATATACTTAGGAGATCTAAGCTCATTTTTGGTGTCTTTTGCATTGTGTGTGGTTGTTTGATTTCTTCATACATTTTGCATTCATCTCATTTGCATTCATCCAAACATTATGAGTGGTTTCGAGATGAGCAAAGAGAGAGCGTCGAGCGTGAAACCACCATTGCTCACCGGTGATATTTACTCCTCATGGAAGGAGGTTGAAGATGACTTGGACAAGGACATATCATTATTGCTAAAAAAGTTCAAGAAGTTTACCAAGTTCGAGGAGAGGGGCATTGAATCCAAAGGCCAAAATTTGAGGAAAAAGGGTTTCTTCAACAAGTTTGAGCCTAGGCAAGAGAAGACCGAAAAGAAAAAGGTTCAATGCTATGAGTGTGTTGGTGTAGGACACCTTGCCTCCAATTTTGTTAATTGGCTAAACAAGAAGATGGAAAAGGTGATAACTACCACTTGTAGTGTCAGTAGTAATGACTCCGATGAGAGAAATAAGTTGTCAAGTGAAGAAGAATGCGCCATTAACTACAAGGTATTTGGAGCCAAGAGTGTAGAAGTTGAAATTGATGGCAATAACGTCTTGACTAGTAATCCCATGGAAGAAGTAGATGAAGAAGTAGCTCTAGAGGAAATTGGAGCAGCTACTCATTGGGATATGACTCATATTACATCAAGTGACCAAGGTGTTGGTCTTGATGAGGACGATGACTCCATAGGTAAGATGGAGAATTTAGAAAATGACTCACATGGTGAGAATATGTCATCTAACTCCACAAATGGAAATGTGGAGAATTTGGATCATGAAGGCCACTTGAAAAGATTTGAAAGCTATAAGATAGAGAATGAAAAGAAGATTCAAACTTTGAATGAAGAAAACCTTAAGCTTTCAACACAAGTGGACCACTTAAGTAGTGAAGTGGTGAGGTCCATGAAGGATGAAGACAAGCTAAGAGATGAGCTAGATTTGTCTAATAGGAATGAAGAAGGGTTGAAAAGGGAACTTAGAGATGCTAGAGATTTGATGGCTAAGTTGACCTCTAGCACGGATAAACTCAACCACACGTTGAGTGTTGGAAAAAGCCCTTGTGACAATAGAGGTCTTGGCTTTGAAGATTACAAGAAGACTCCCACTCCTAACAAGACCATGTTTGTTAAGAGTTTGGACAAGATAGAAGCCTCGCCGATGCACACTCCTTGGAAGAAAATTGATCTAGGACAATGTTTAAGAAGTGCACAAGTGAAAGAAGTGCACAAGTGAAGGAAGCTCCAAAGAGACAACCTCAAGCTCAAAAAGTTCCTCAACCTAACTTCCCTCAAGCTCAAATTCATCAAGGGAAGAGATCAATCATGCAAGCTAAATCAAGGAAGCAATAATGTCTTGGTCATCAACAACGAAGGAGAGATCCTATCCAACATCCAAGACAACCACAACGATAAGAGAAAGCTCCAATGCATACTCATGGGGATGGTATGATTTTAAACTTCATTCTCACTTGTCATTTTTGTGGTATTGATGGTCATATTAGACCAAAGTGCTTCCATTACATTAACATGTGTAGAACTAAAAGCATGATTGAAAAGAGAATGACAAGAGCTAGAATGCATGTTAATAGGAAAGAAAAAATTCATGCTCATGATCCTATTATTTCTAGAACTCTTGAACCACTAACCACTAGGAAGAAAAAGGTTATACCTAAGTGGATAAGGAAAAATGAACCCTCCTGCTATGAGACAAACTTGTCTCACACAGGTTCAACCAAGTCAAATGGACTTGGGAGGTTTATAGGACCTCATGACCTTCATTGATGAAGGATGGTGATGGACCCTATATGGGGAACTCAAACAAAGAGAGCTATTGCATACTTGTTGCATGCAAATATTTGAAAATTTTTATGCTTCTTTGTTGATTGCTTGAGTAAGCTTGGTTGCACATATGTATATATGTTTTCTATTCAATAAGTGTGAACCTTGCTTGTTTACAATCCATGTCATATTTATGTTCAAACATGCATTTTTGGACTAGGAGATTTACATAGGAAGTATGATTTGAATGACCTATAGTTATCTCCATGACATGATGATTCTTTTATAACATGCTAATGACATATGAAAAGCATGAAATTCAAATGACATGCTCAAATGAAAAAGCATGAATTGATGATTGCATATTCTTAAAATGCAAAACTTGTGTGAAAAAGCTTATGAGACTCAAAATGAATAAAGGATCTTGTATCCGTTCAAAGGAAGTTAAATTCCAAACGTCTCTCTTTCTTTATTAGTTGAACATGGCTACTATCATACGGGTATCATTCCTGGAAAAATCAAATAGGGTGCAAAGTCGCTCATGCCATGTTTCGCTTATAAAGTTGGATATAGTTGCTCATATTTTAAAATCAATGAAATCTCTATATCCTTGCTTCTCCCATGACAATGGTAAAATTGGTTTGAATTCTTATTAGAAACCTTTGTCATTTGCTTTGCCAAATACCATTGTATTTTGGACTTGAATGCTACATGTCTTGTATGCAAAGCATTTTTTGATTCACACATTTTATCAAAATAAATCTCCTTATTTCTCTCCAATTAATTGAGTTGCATAAAGTGGCTTATATGATTATGCAAGTATATGGTATGTTACTATCTCTCTTTGCTAAGTGACCCGGTGGGGACTACTCCTTTGTCTATATCATGACAAAAAGGGGGAGTAGAATGGTGTAAGGGGAGTTGCAAATTGTAGTAGCAATTGTGCATGTTAGGGAGAATATACATTGAGGGTGAGTAACCCGTTGAGGGGGAGCATTGCATACACATACATTGCATGATGTTGTATTTAAATTCTTAAATGCAAATGCTTGTTTATACTCTCACTTGATTAATCTCACATTTTACTTGTATTGGAAAGTATAGAGACTTTGCTTTCAGGGATTGATTGTTCTACAAGAGATTGAAGACTTCAAGATTTTTTTAAATATCTCTTTGTAAAGTAGAAAATCATTGTTGACTTGTAGTTTCTATTATGTTGTGAGGAATCAATGTAAGTGGTGGTTTTGTCATGAAATAGCCAAAGGGGGAGATTGTAAGGATTCCCATATCTTGATTGGCTTATTTCGTGGACAAACCACGTGTTGGGGATTGTGTAAGGGTAGTTTAGATGATTGAACTTCAAGCTCAAAGGCTCTTCCAAGACCTTAAGGGACAAGCACTCCAAATGTATACTTCTAGTGTTTAGTTTCCTTTGAAGAGACTTAGAATGCACACACACACTTAGCATACTTGCATTTGTGTGCATACTATTCACATGTCACTTTACACACTAGCACTTTGATTGATATCTTGTTGTGTGTATATGTGCTTAGTAATTCGTTTCCCGATAGTGTTCGGAAATATCCATGGATGCACTAGAATGTACTTGGTTTTACGCGAAGACCGCCCACAGAGAATGCCCTTGGCTTCTCCTTGGTTTTCACCTCTATTGGTGATCGACGGTTATGATCGGCGGTTTGGCCGCCGAATGAAACCGCCATTTGTATCCAGAAGTGTCTGGAGCAATTCTACGGTCACGATCGGCGGTCACGACCGCCGTTCGAAACCGCCGTTCATACCTGATTGATTTAATCTCTCGGGTTTGATTCTGCGGTTGAATCGGCAGTTTCGAAACCGCTGTTGATGCTCTGTTATTCACGGGCTCAATTCAGCGGTCGTGATCGGCGGCCTAGCCGCCAATTGAAACCGCCGATCGGTGCGTTTCAAGGGCAAACTTGTATTTTCACATGCTCTGTTTTTCATGCCTATAAATACATTTCTTTCTCTTGTTTTGAAACATGACTTTTTGATCATCAAGAACCCTATATTTTAAAGAGAGATTTTGAGAGAAAAAGCAACCAAATTTGCTCATTTAAACACTCAAATACATACCTTTGTGCATCAAAGTTCACCTTGCATTCATCCATGAATGAGTTTGCATCATCACAACTTGTTTGGTAAGATTTTTATTAAGTTCATCTTATTTTAGTATTTTACTATCAAGCCATTCTCTTTTAATTTACTTGTATGTTTTTCATCATATGATAAATACAAGAATAAAGAATTGATTGAGTGTTGTATTGTGATAGCTTTCTAGGTTTATTTAATCTATGTTTAGCTAAGCTATTTGACATGTCATTTAGCTCTTGATATCTAAGATTGATTTAACTGTTATATCATCATCCTAGGTAAGCATCTAAGGTTCCCTAGCCTTGTTTGTTATTTGAATATTCATACATATTCACATAGGTTGCATTATCTCTTCATTGAGAATTAAGACTTGGGGCTAAGATTGCTTAGGCCTCAAGCAATTGGACTAGAGCCACTTTTAAAGGCCCGCATGGTAGAAGTGGGGGGTTATTGACTGGAGTGTTAGACGAGGTCTACATAGGTTGTAAACTCCATTTAAATTAGTGGGTTTTGAGGTTTGAGTGTGGCGCACTAAACAGCCTGTGGTTTTTCCTAGTGGTTGGGTTTCCACGTATACATCAAGTGTTATTTAAATTCCGCACTATATTACACTTGTTTATCTTTTTGACTAGTAGGGGTATTTTCGTAAAATTGACTTGCATGCGAAAATTGGGTAATAAAGCTTAAAATCTAATCACCCTCCTCTAGATATATTTATCATACACACCGAGCGTTTATTCATTTCTTTTAATCTCTTTTATGACTTGTTTGCATCTAGATTAAGTTTTTATCTACAAGTTGAGATTTTTGTGTTGATTGTTGGGTTTTTGTATTGTGATAGCTATTGCATCTAGGATTCTATTTGTTCATATAACTAAGTTATATGTATGTCATATAACAACATGATATATAGGATTGTTTGACTTGTTCATCCATGGCTAGATAAGCATTAAATGTGTCTACCTTGCATTTATGCATTTTGAATATTATTCATATTCACATTAGGTTGCATTTCTTTACTATTGAGAGTTAAGTCTTGTATTTATTGTGTGTAGTTTACAAGCAAGAGCCTAAAATCACTATTAAAGGCCTGCAGGTAGCAATGACATATTAATAATCAATTAGGTGTGATGTGGTCAACCTAGATTGTAATCGTTTTTGTAAATAGTGGATGTGAGGGTTTGATTGGCAATTATGCCCGTGAGTTTTTTACCCTCTTGGGGTTTTCTCACGTAAAACAAATAATTGTGTCATTGCTATAATTTCCGCCCACTTTTCGTACAATGATGGTTTATGTTAGACATTAGGGGTGTTTGTGATTCATATTGATTAACTGAAAAAGTTGGTGATTAATTTGGTTAAAACCTATTCACCACCCCATGGATTTATTAGACACTATATGGGAACACTTTATGTATTTTCAATTGGTATTAGAGCGGGTTCCTTAACATAATTAGGAGATCCCTTGCTCTTATAAGAGTGTCTTGCATTAGTTTGCATTTTGTTAATTGCATTTAGTTAGTGTGTCTTGTTTGCCTTGTTTGGTTTTTTGCATTCATCTCATTCATAAACCCAAACACTATGAGTGGGAACGGTGGCGGAAACGAGGGAGCTTCAAGCTTAAGTGTAAATACAATCACGGTTAAATTACCTAAAGCTAGCCTAGAGAGGGGGGGGGGGGGGGGGGGGGGTGAATAGTTTTGTTATGACTTTTTCAATCTCTTAGAACAAACAAAAGTTTGTCCATCTAAATAGCTTGTATCACACCACAATAAACAAACAAGCATACATAGACTATAGATAAGCATATTCAATTTGAAGGATCAAACATAACCTATGATTTGCATGAGGAGATTATACAAAAATACATAAATCAACAAGTACTTGTATTCATTATAAATGTCTGAAATGTTCAAGTACATATTATAAAACAAAGTCAATCAAAGATCTTGTCTCACAAGGATGTAATCAATTACAAATCATAAAATATCAATTTGATTCAATTAAACAAATATCAAAGAGAAAAGAAAAGAGAAACTTGACACATGATATTTATAACGTGGTAAACCTCCGAAAAGGAAACATCCACGGGTTGAATTCACAACCACCGACAAAATGTTTTTCATTAGTTAAATAAGAGTACACCCTCAAAAGTGACCAACTCACATGTATCACTATCTATTGGATATCCCTCCTACCTACTCCCACTAGAGAGAAACTTGCCTACTTCCTATCCGAGACAAATCACATACCTCTAGAGTGTACACATGCTTGGTCATACTAGAGACCACACATCTCTCGCCAAGACTTCCCTTGCTTGTGTAAGGATTCCCATATATTGATTGACTTATTTCGTGGACAAACCACTTGTTGGGGTTGATTGTGTAAGGGTAGTTTAGGTGATTGAACTTCAAACTCGAAGGCCCTTTCAAGACCTCAAGGGATAAGCACGCCAAAGGTATAATCTCTAGTGCTTAGTTTTTCTTTGAAGAGATTTAGTTAGCACACACACACTTAGCATACTTGTACTTGTGTGTATTCTCTTCACATGACACATTTCACTCTTGCACTTTGTTTGATGTATCTTGTTGTGTTTGTGTGTTGTGTAATTCGTTTCCCGAATATGTTCGGAAACGTCCGCGCTTGCACTAATGTGTTCTTGGTTTTGCGCGAAGACCGTTTAAGGGGAATGCTCTTGGCTTCTCCTTTAGATTCACCATTACTAGTGAATCGGCGGTTTCAATTTGGCGGCCAGTTTGATCGACGGCCTGGCCGCCGAATTGAAACCGCCGTTTCAGTCCAGACAGGTCTAGAGTGATTCTGCGGTTACGATCGGCGGCCACCGACCGCAGTTCGAAACCGTTGATCATACCTGATTGATTTATTTCTCGGGTTTGATTCAGCGGTTGGTTCAGCGGTTTCAAAACCACCGATTGAAACCGCTGTTGTTCCCCTGTTCTTCTCGGGTTCAATTCGGCGGTTGTAAATGATGGCCTGGCCACCGAATGAAACCGTCGATCGTGCGTTTTCAGGGGCAAACTTGTCTTTTCACATGCTCTGTTTTTCATGCCTATAAATATCTCACTTTCTCTTGTTCTGAACATGACTCTTTGATTATCAAGAACCCTATATTTTAAAGAGAGATTTTGAGAGAAAAAGCAACCAAGTTTGCTCATTTAAACACTCAAATACATTCCTTTGTGCATCAAAGTTCATCTTGCATTCATCCATGAATGGGTTTGCATCATCACAACTTGCTTGGTAAGATTTTGATTAAGTTCATCTCATTTTAGTATTTTTACTATCAAACTATTCTCTTTTAATTTACTTGTATGTTTTTGATCATATGATAAATACAAGAATAGAGAATTAATTGTGATGAATTGATTGAGTGTTGTATTGTGATAGCTAATTAGGTTTTTGATTAATCTTGATTAGCTAAGCTATTTGACATGTCATTTAGCTATTGATATCTAGGGTTGATTTAATTGATTACATCATCATCCTAGATAAGTATCTAAGGTTCCCTAGCCTTGTTTGTTTTTTGAATATTTATATATATTCACATAGGTTGCATAATCTCTTCATTGAGAATTAAGTCTTGAGGCTAAGATTGCTTAAGCCTCAAGCAATTGGACTAGAGCCACTTTTAAAGGCCCGAGTGGTAGAAGTGGGGGTTATTGACTAGAGTGTTAGACGAGGTCTACATAGGTTGTAAACTTCATTTCAATTAGTGGATTTCGAGGTTCGAGTGTGGCGCACTAAACAGCTCGTGGTTTTTCCCAGTGGTTGGGTTTCCACGTATACATCAAGTGTTATTTAAATTCCGCACTATATTACACTTGCTTGTATTTTTGACTAGTATGGGCATTTTCGTAATATTGACTTGCATGAGAAAATTGGGTAATAATAGTTAAAATATATTGACCACCCCCCCTCTAGATATATTTATCATACACACCGAACGATTATTCATTCACTTTCAGCTTGGTATTACTAGAGACCACACGCCTCTCGCCAAGACTTCTCTTGCTTGGTCTTACTAGAGATGTAAGATCATAGATCTTTGTTGGCTTGATTCCATTGCAAAACGCTATTTATTTGTATTTATTAGCTGCTTAGGTTGTTATTGGTGAAAAGAAGCTTCAAAAAAGAAAAGCAACGTCTCATGCAAATATCATCTTCAAGAGGAAAATCGCGTACTTGGATGCTAAGGTATCAAGATTCTTCTTCCTCTTGCAAGGCGTAAGCGCGCACACACACAATTCATTCATATGTGTCCTTGCATCATTGTGCTACATTTGGTATAACACATTCACACACCATTGAAGTATGCTCATGCATTGAACTCATATTGTCATACATTGTAGAGTTGCATGTTTTAAGACTATGTCTAGGAAATGGCATGCTTGTGTGATCTTGTGTTTAATTGTTTGTGTTTCTTGTATTTTGGACTTGAACATGACCTTATATGATTCCTTATTGAGTCTCGGTCATTTCGGTTACTCATTCATTAGGTTTCGAGTCCAAACGATGTAGCTACGCTACTTTGCGTTCTCATTTGTTGAGTTGTCTTTGTAGTCGTTTTCCGAGATGAATTCTCAACCTTTTGTCAAAGTTTTATAGTCATCATTGTGCATGAGGGATTCAAAATTTGTAATCCGAAGATGGATTCAAAATCGGAGTTAGGAGGCCCAGATACGGCCAAAGAACGCGAGCGGAGCGCAAGAGTAGCAAGCTAGGCCAACGGCCAAGCTTGGAAGGCAACGTATGGAGGCCGTGTGCCACACGGCCAGAGGTGTCCTCTGCCCACATGTGCCACACACGCCCCACACAGGCCTGGTGATGTGGCACACTTCAATTGGGTGCTTCCTTTCCCTCTCTCTCACTTTTAAAAATGATTTTCCTTCCTTCCAAACATAACTTGAAGTAAATTGAAAAAACTAGTGTGCAGAATTTCTTCATGAATTTTTGGTATCTTGTTTCAATCATAACTTTCTCATTTTAACTTCGAATCACTTGATTCAAAAGCTAAAAATGTTGGTCTTGATGAGAGCTACAAACCCCAAGTATTTTTAGAACCAATTGACTTCGTGATTCTTTGCTGTGAGCAGATTTCAGTCCGAGGTTCATACTTGTATGTGAAACATCTTCTTCTTACTTTCATTTTTGATCATCTCTATTAATCTTCTTATTTGATAGATGAAATGTGTTAAGAATGATGTTAGTTCACATTCTAGGTTTGTATGATTGATTGATTGATTGATTGAGTTTTAGCCTTGTGATCTTATTTGAACATATTTTGCTAAACTTGATTAATCTTGAAATTGTTTCTAGAAATACCTTGTATGATGTCTCTCTTGATAATTTATAGGTTTAATTTCATGATCTAAGAACAAATAATTCTTAAGTGATATATTGAATATTCTTGACTTGTTCTTATTGATTCACATGCATTGATTTCTAGGTACATTTGTGATTGTTTGTTGAAAGTATATCCTAGAATGTCTCTAAGCATGTTCATAGAGCTTGATTGATCATCTTGCTTTATTTGATTGTGATTTGCATCATTTGCATCACCTAGATCATTGCCATGTGAAAAGGTTGAAGTCTCTTGATTAAAGTGAGTGAAGTTTTTATTGAGCAAGAAGACTTGGCTAGGAAAGGATTCCGGATAGCTAAGCAAGAAGTCTTAGTTAGGATCAAGAGGATCCAGATAACTAAGCAAAAGTCTTAGCTAGGAGTGTGATACTCCAAATGGTTGAGCTAGGGAAGCTTGACTAGGATATTTGTGATCTAGATAGCTAAGCAAGGAAATCTTCCTAGAGGCTTGAGAGCCTTAGATAGGAAGTTGCTTCCTAGAGGTGAAGGACGCATCTTGGATAGGAAGTAGGGAAGTGATTCACTTGGTCTTGTGGATAGACTAGGAGTTGATTGCATTGAGTGTGTATCTCTTTCTTTCATAGTGAATTGCTTTGCCGGTGGTTGTGGTATCAACCCGTGGATGTTTCCTCTTTGAGGTTTTACCACGTAAAAATTCTTGTGTCTATTTTCGCTTTACTTTTCATTATCTTCCATATCCTGTATTGATTGTATCTCTTGTATATTGATTTTCTCTTGTATTGACTCATACTATACAATTGTATTGACTCATACTATACAATTGTTATATCATATCAAGTGTACATTTCATTTTTGTTATCTGCATATTTTGAAGTTGGAAGAATTTGGGCCTATACTTATTCACTTGTATATTGATTTTCTCTTGTATTGACTCATACTATAAAATTGTTATATCATATCAAATGTACATTTCATTCTTGTTATCTGCATATTTTGAAGTTGGAAGAATTTGGGCCTATACCTATTCACCCCCCCTCTAGGTATATAATACACTATTACTTAAGGGAATTTCATTTGGTATTAGAGCGGGTGTCTAGACGCACTTTGATAGATCATTTCTTTGTAGTGTTTGTGTTATTTGTGTTAGTCATGATTAAGGAAGTGTGTTCCTATGTGGCTTCTTTTGTTGAACATATTGACTTGGATGAGAAAAAGATCAATGATTTCACTTTTAAATATGAACGTTTATCTAAAGTCAATGTGTCCCTCAACAAGAAGCTAGAGAATCATGGACTTGACTCAAAAGATTTCAATGATCTTAAAGACAAGATCCTAAGTCTTGAAATGAACTTAAAAGATAGCAATGATAGACTTAGCATCTTGAAGCATGAAATTGAGCAAATGGATAGTTCTCTTGTTAATGCTAAAAGGCTTGAAAACATGCTTAAAGCCAAACTTAGTGAGCACTTAATTCAAGAGAAAAAGTATGAACAATGGCTAAATAAATCACATGAAGATGTTAGGAAAAGTGATGACATCTTAGAAAAATATGCTATTAAAAATAGGATGCTTAGTGATAAACTTGATGAGGCAAGTAGGATGATTAACAAGATGTCATCTAGTTCTAACAAGATTGAAACCCTCATTAAAAGTGGAAAGCATCCATGTGATAAAAGAGGTTTGGGTTATATCAATGAGAAGGAAACCCCTTATACTAACAAATCTACTTTTGTCAAAGCAAGCGTTGAAACAAATGTAGGTACACTCACTTAAGGTAAAGCCATGAAAGCTACCGGAGGTGCCTGACGCATCCAAAACGGTTCTACAAATGTCACTATAAATTAATCTATTCTACCTCGGTTATACTAGAGGGACGCGTGAGTCTGGTGACCTCATTGCAAGTGCACAAGTCGTTGAACTAGTGTAGTGAGCAAGTAAGGGTATCGTTCCCACGAGGGTAGCAATATATGTACGCCTGAAATAGCTAAACTCTACAATTCACTAATTATGCTAAAACAAGTTTGATTAAACTAACTA
The DNA here is from genome assembly GCA_008009225.1 of Acer yangbiense. Classification (NCBI taxonomy): domain Eukaryota; kingdom Viridiplantae; phylum Streptophyta; class Magnoliopsida; order Sapindales; family Sapindaceae; genus Acer; species Acer yangbiense. The sequence goes on along the minus strand of CM017772.1, from coordinate 8,087,746 downwards.
ATGATCAACACATTAACTATGCTACGATTGGAATTGACTAAGTAACAATTACAACTAATGGATTCAAATTATAGATTAAAAGTTGTTAAGGGAATAGATCCATTCAAGTATAATCCTAATATCTAATCAATCATTCATTAAGTTCAATCACCATTTCCTAACATGCATCTATTCAAATTAATTATTAAGCACTAATCCTCAACTTAAGTCACAATCTAAGATCAGAAAAGTGATTCAAGTAGAATTACTCAAGTGATAGTAGAGAATTACAAGTTACTAATCTCTACAACATAGATGCTATAATAGGAATATGCAATAAATGGTCTATGCATACAAGTTCATCAAGTTATTGCACCATAAAGAAGATTGGTGGTTGCAACCACCACTCATACAAGCATTAAAGGATATATGCATAACTTGAGAAGATGAAATCAACATGATTGATTATATGGCAAGGAAATACATGAATTACATCTAATCCCCTAACAAGAGGAATTAGTTACACATAGAATCAAGATTACAAAGATAAACAAACAAAGGGAACATCACCAATTGATAGATTTGTGAAGTGGAAATGATCCTTCTTGCAATCCAAGCAACAAATCCTTCTATGGCAACTTGAAGTGATCACACTAAGTAACCAAAATATGGTGTTTGGTTACCTAGAAAGTATCCAAAAACTAACTATCTTCTCTTCTTTTCTAAGAGAAAAATATCTAATAATATATCTCTCTCTCTTTATCTATTCTAATTATTTCTAAGTATATCTATCTGTCTTTTTGGTTGAGAGAATTCATTGAGTAGTTAATGACATGCAAGTGTGCATGGAAGAGAGAGAAGGCCTTCCAAGGACAATAGGTGGAAAAAGGGGCAGTTTTCATTGGCTTTGGGGCGAGCTTCGATCAACTTGCAGCTCATCAGAGTTGTCGGCGGTTATGTGCAGCGGCTTTGTTCCCGCAGGACGAACCCGCCGTCTTGCATCTTTCTTCTTCGCAGACTTGTTCCGCGGGACTTGTCTCTTCGTGACTCCTGCCTAAACTCGCCAAGGATGACGGCGGCTTCGTGCGGCAACTTCGTTCCCGCAGGACAGAATGTATGAACTCGCCGGAGTAAGGTTGCGTACATGGCGGCTTCGTGCGGTGAGACATGTCCCGCCAAGCAGAATGTATGAACCCGCCGGTTCTTGCTCTTCTTATGTTTTCTACCTAATTTGCCCTCTTTTCGCCACTTTGGATAAAAATGCCCTTGAAATGCCTAATTTACCTGAAAAGACATATTTACAATGTTAAACACATAAAATGCTTGGAAAACAGTTACAAAACAAGGTAAAAAGGGCGCTAAATGTAAACATTTTTAGCGCGATCAGTGCCTCTACATCAACAAGGAAGTTCAATGGAAGAACTCAACAAGATCATCGTCAAGGAGCAACAATCTCAAATGCAAGAGGTGAAGCATCAAGGGTTGCACTTCAAAGAGGAAAAATTGTGAGGAGACCAAAAGAGTTCGAAGAAAATGCAAATGGTAAATTTCTCAAATTTATTCCTATTTGTCATCATTGTAATATGGTAGGACATATTCGACCTAGGTGCTTTATGTTAGGATTATGTTGTAATTAACAATCTTTTTTTCATATTAATAAAGTGATTTCTGGTTTAACAAATCGTATAACATTTATAGTTTAATATTATAATTGTCAAAGTAAATAATCATAAGGTCTAAAGACTATGAGAAAAGAAGAATTGTTCGTACATCTGGATATGTATGTGGTAGACACAATTCTTTAGTTAGTCTTGAATAATGTTCACAACTTAAGTTAAAGGTTGGGCACCTTTATCTTGTTAAAGTTGTAGAATTCTTTTGCTAGCATTTGAGTGGGATCAAATGAGATATGATGAGTCTAAAATCATCGGAGTGTCTTCGAGCAAAAGGATCTAGTGCACTGGGTGCATTGAACTGGATCACAATGAAAAGCTTTATCTAGAACCGTCAATAGATACTAGTCTTTTCATTATTAGGACAATCGGAGAGTCTATCTTAATCCTGAGATAAATGATGGACTTATGGTTGCAAGTGATATCATTTGAGTTATCAATGAGTATGATTATATCGCATAGTCTATCCTCGATAGTTTGGTGATATTCATTTGTTAATCGATAGAGGACTTCATTTATAGATATGGACATCGTGGCTCCATTTATTAAATGAGAGTATAATATCATCATATGGATGTTTTGAGGTAATTGGATATTAAATCTCAACGTTGAGTTTTTGATAGTGTCTATTGAAAACATGGCTTCTGGACAAGTCAAAATATCCAAGTTCAAAACGTGGTCATATGAGTAAATATGGTAACTTGGAGAGTTATAGGCGGTCTATGAACTCTTGGCGATTACTGATATTAATCACGAGGATACACTATTGAAACAAATTATAGCACGGTGTGTATAAAGCTATCTAGAGGGGGGGTGAATAGATTTTACGCTTTTTACCCAATTTTTCGTGTTAGTCAAAATTACGAAAATGCCCTCAAGATAATATAACCAAGCAATTGTAATATGGTGCGGAAATTAAAACAACACTTGGTTTTTACGTGGAAACCCTCACGGGAAAAACCACGGGCTATGTAAGTAAGCCACACTCGAACCTCGAATCCACTAAATGTGCAAACGATTACAACCTAATCCCGGAAGTAATCACACACCTACCTAATCCCGGTATGAGTGAACCTAGTCCAATTTGCTTGCGTTCTAAGCAACCTAATCCCGGATGCTACACACAAGACTTACTTTCTCTATGAAGAGAATACAACCCTAAGTGAATATATGTAAATATCCAAAATGCAACATAGAGCAAGGTAAACCCTATATGCTTATCTAAGATGATTAATATGCAATTAAGAACAATCCTAGATATCAAAACTAAATGACATGTCAATTAGTTTAGCTAATCAATATTAAGCACAAAACCTAATATGCTAGCACAATACAACTTCTCAAACATACATCATACTCATCTCAATATTGTATCCAAAGCATACAAAATAATCAACAAGTAATTAATTGAGATTGCTAGATAAGAGAAACACAAAACATGTAAGATATTAGTGAAAAACTTACCAAGCAAAGTATGATGAAGATTCCATGCAAGATGACATCTAGATGATCCAAGATGATGCTAGATGATGATTGATGATCATGAAAAAGTGTTTGAGTGATTAAAATTGAGTTCTTTGTGTATTTTTCTTCTCTTGAAAAATATCCTAAGTATAGAATATGAATATGAACTCTCTTGGCTGACCTAAAGTCAAAGTGTTATATATATAGGGGCCATAAGTGAAGTGTGGTCGTTTTGAAAAACGCACCAAAAATTGCTCTGTGCGCTGGTGGCCTTGCGCTGGACGACAGGCGCAAGACCAGCGCACACGCACATTTTTGCATTGGCGCTGGACGACATGCGCTCACACAGGCGCCAGACCAGCGGAGCCACACTGGGCGATCAGCGCTGGTGACCTTGCGCTGGTGTAGACCAGCGCACGACCGGCGACAGAGAACTGGACGATCTGCGCTGGTGGGCTGCGCTGGTGTGGACCAGCGCACGACCAGCGGCACGCCACTGGGCGTTTTACGCCGGTGAGCGGCGCTGGACGTCAGGCGCAGGTGGACCAACGCACAGCCCACAACTTTGAACCCCACAAGCAATCATGCAAGGGGAACAAAGGTAAACTAAGATGCATCCTAAAAGCCTAAATGCTATGATGTTATAAACACAAGATGCAATCATTATACCAAGCAAGAAGAGATGTAAATAGGCATTGATGCACAACAAAAAGAAACACAACATACAAAGATTAAACATATGCATGAGTTGTGAGTGTGTGCAGCTATCTCTTCAAGACAAGTAAGCACTTAGAGTATTACCTTTGGTGCTTGTCAATTATGAGGTCTTCAAAGGGCCTAAGCAATAATAACAACATCTAAACTACCCTTACAAAGAATCCCCACATATGGTTTGATCACGAAATAAGCCAATTAAAAACAACGGGAATCCTTACAATCTCCCCCTTTGGCTATTTCGTGACAAAACCATCAGTCACATTGATTCCTCACAAAAAAATAGAAACTACGGGACTACAATGATATTCTACATTACAAAGAGATAAGAGAATGCAACTTGAAGTCTTCAATCCTCTTGTAGAATAATCAATCCCTGAAAAGAGTTTCTAACATTTCTAATACAAGAAAAGTGTGAGATTAATCATGTGAGAACAATACCAAGCATTTGCATTTTTAGAATTTAGGCACAACATTACCAAATGTATGCAATGTATGATAAATGCAATGCTCCCCCTCAACGGGTTACTCCCCCTCAATGTATGTTCTCCCCAAAGTGTACAATAGCTTCTATATTTTGCACCTCCCCTTACCATATCCTACTCCCCCTTTTTGTCATGATATAGGCAAAGGAGTAGTCCCCAACCAGGTCACTCATAGCAACGAGAGATAGAAGCATGCAAGATTTGCATATACATATAAGTCACTTTATGCACTTCAATCAATTTGAGAGAAACAAGGAGATTTAATTTGAGAAAATGTGTGAATCCAACATGCTTTGCATACAAGACATATAGCATTCAAGTCCAAAATACAATGGTATTTGGCAAAGCAAATGACAAAGGTTTCTAATAAGAATTCAAACCAATTTCACCAATGTCATGGGAAAAGCAAGGATATAGAGATTATTGATTTCAATTTAAGAGCAACTATATCCAACTTTATAAGCGAAACATGGCATGAGCGACTTTGCACCCTATTTGATTTTTTCGGATAAATTATCCGTATGATAGTAACCATGTTCAACTAATAAAGAAAGAGAGACATTTGGAATGTAAATTCCTTTGAATGGATACAAGATCCTTTATTCATTTTGAGTCTCATAAGTTTTCACACAAGTTTTGCATTTTAAGAATATGCAATCATCAATTCATGCTTTTCATGTGAGCATGTTATATGAATTTCATGCTTTTTCATTAGACATTAGCATGTTATTAAAGAATCATCATGTCATGGAGAAAACTATAGGTCATTCACATCATACTTCCTATGTAAATCTCCTAGTCCAAAAATGCATGTTTGAACATAAATATGACATGGATTGTAGACAAGCAAGGTTCACACTTATAGAATTTGAAAACATATATACATATGTACAACCAAGCTTACTCAAGCAATTAAAAGAAGAGGCATAAAATATTTCAAATTTTTTGCAAGATACAAGAATGCAAAATAGCTCTCTTTGCTTGAGTTCCCCATATGGGGTTAATCATAGAACATCACTCCACAAGACATACCCCAATAGATCTACTAAGAGTTTTAAATCGAGTAGCATCTAAGGGTTTAGTAAATAGATCCGTAAGTTGATCATTAGTACCTACATGTTCAAGTACTATGCATTTATTTTCAACAAGCTCTCTAATGAAGTGATGGCGGATGTCAATATGCTTAGTTCTAGAATGTTGCACCGGATTCTTGGAAATATTAATGGCACTCATGTTATCACAAAAGAGAGTGAGAGTACCTTGGTTGAATCCGTAATCTACTAGCATTTGCTTCATCCATATAAGTTGAGTGCATCCACTCCCCGCGGCTATGTACTCGACTTCCGCCGTGGACAAGGAAATCGAGTTTTGCTTCTTGCAAAACCAAGACACCAAGTTGTTGCCTAGAAAGAAGCAACCGCCCGATGTGCTCTTCCTATCATCACAATTTCCTGCCCAATCCGCATCACTAAAGCCTACAAGACTAGCATTAGTGTCAAAAGAGTACCAAATCCCATAGTTGGATGTCCCATTCACATAGCGAATGATTCTCTTAACGGAAGAGAGATGGGACTCCTTAGGATCCGCTTGGTACCTAGCACACACACCCACACTAAAGGAGATATCGGGCCTACTTGTGGTCAAATAAAGCAAGCTACCTATCATGCCACGATATAACGTTTGTTCCACACTTTTACCACTAGCATCTTTGCTTAGCTTCAAAGTGGTACTCATGGGTGTATCACAATGTTTGGCATTTTCTAAACCAAACTTCTTCACTAGGTTTTTGGCATATTTGGCTTGGGTTATGAAAATCCCATTGTCTAGTTGCCGAATTTGCAAACCTAGGAAGTAACTAAGCTCACCAACAAGGCTCATCTCAAATTCATGAGACATGACATCAACAAATTGTTGGACCTTGGTGTTATTGGTGGAGCCAAACACTATGTCATCAACATATATTTGAGCTATGAAAAGCTCATCATTATCTCTCTTGATGAATAGTGTCTTGTCAACACTACCTCTTGTGTAGTCATTGTCAACAAGAAATTGAGTGAGGCGCTCATACCAAGCCCTCGGTGCTTGTTTCAACCCATATAGTGCCTTCTTGAGGCGATAAACATGGTTAGGGTGGTGTGCATCCACAAACCCCTTGGGTTGTTCAACAAAAACTTCCTCTTGCAAGAAGCCATTGAGGAAGGCACTCTTGACATCCATTTGGTGCAATTTGAACTTGTGCACACAAGAAATGGACAAGAGAAGCCTAATAGACTCTAGACGGGCAACGGGAGCAAATGTCTCCTCAAAGTCGATACCCTCAATTTGAGAGTACCCTTATGCTACAAGTCTAGCCTTGTTCCGCACTATGTTGCCATCCTCATCGGATTTGTTCCTAAATATCCATTTAGTGCCTATGACATTAGTGGTCTTAGGCCTAGGAACTAGAGTCCAAACCTCATTCCTTTCGAATTGGTTTAGCTCTTCTTGCATGGCAAGAACCCAAAATTCATCATGTAAGGCTTCTTCAACCTTTTTGGGTTCAATTTGAGAGGTGTAGCAAGTATAGCTAATAAGATTAGCAAGTTGACGTCTAGTCCTAACACCCTCATTTACCTCTCTAATGATATCTTCTTTATCATGGAGTTTCCTAACCCATGGAGCGGGTTCTTTAGAGTCCAAGAGAGGAACTCTAGTAATGGGTTGTGTGACTTCATTAGATGTCCCAACATTGGGAGTCACCACAACCCTCTCCAAAGGAGAGTCATCCTCTAGAACATCCTCCTCCTTATGGTTATTAGACTTGAGCCTAGTATCATCAATGACCACATTTGATGATTCCATGACGGTTCGAGTCTTCAAGTTGAAAACTCTATAGGCTTTACTATTCAAGGCGTAGCCAATAAAGATACCCTCATCACTCTTAGCATCAAACTTGCCAAGTTGATCACGGTCATTTAAAATGTAGCATTTGCTTCCAAATGTGTGGAAGTAGCTAACATTTGGCTTCCTAACCTTCCATAGCTCATAGGAGGTGTTTCTAGAACCGGGCCTTAGGAACACACGATTTCCTATATAGCAAGCCGTATTGATGGCTTCGGCCCATAGGTTCCTAGGGACATTGTTGCTAAGCAACATCACTCGGGCCATCTCTTGGAGGACCCTATTCTTCCTCTCAACAACTCCATTTTGTTGAGGTGTCCTAGGAGCCGAAAACTCATGGGAGATGCCTAAGCTATCACAAAAGCTTTCAAAAGAGGCATTCTCAAACTCTCTCCCATGGTCACTTCTAATCCGTTTAATGCTTCTAATGTTAGATTTCATTTCATTTTGTAATTTAGTACAAAGCATTTTAAACTTATCAAAAGTTTCGGATTTTTCTCTAAGAAAGTATGTCCATGTAAATCTAGAGAAATCATCAACACATACAAAAATGTATCTCTTTCCACCCAAACTTTCGGTTTGCATGGGACCCATGAGGTCCATGTGGAGAAGCTCAAGTGGCTCCTTGGTGGTGAGATACTTACCCTTTTTGTGCATGCTTTTAGTTTGCTTTCCTTGTTGGCAAGGTCCACAAACACCATTGGCTTTCTTCCCAAGCTTAGGGAGGCCACGCACACACTCGAACTTTCCAAGGGTCCGTAGATCCCTAAAGTTCATGTGGCCAAGTCTTTCATGCCACAACTCAATTTGCTCATCCATGGACACATTGTTTGAGACTATTCTAGCTTCAAGACAATAGCAATTGTCGCTAGATCTCATACCTTTCAATAAGGTTTGTCCATCGGGCTTTAGGATCGAGCAATCATCTTTACAAAACAAGACGGAATATCCTTCATCACTTAGATGTGAAATGCTTATTAAATTGGCTTTCAAGCCATCAACAAATAAAGCATCGGATAAGGAGGGTAATCCGGGAACGGAAATGGTTCCTTTCCCTACAACTTTCTTTTTGGATCCATCACCAAAAGTGACATATCCACCTTCCTCCATAACAAGAGTCTCGAAGAAACTCTTGTTTCCCGTCATGTGCCTAGAGCACCCACTATCTAGATACCAAAAATTAGAAGAATTTGCCTTCAAGGCTATTTGAGCAACATGGCAAACAATATCATTCTTTCTAATCCACCTAGAAACAATCTTAGCTTTCTTAGTGGTCTTTGGTATATGGGCTCTAGATGTCCTAGGATCATGCATAATAATATTATCATTCCTAGGAGCATGCATCAAGGCTCTTTTCTTTTTCTTCTCTATCATGCTTCTAGTTTTGCACATTTTTATATATCGAAAGCAATGTGGTCTAATATGACCATTAAATCCACAAAAATGACATATAGGAGTGAAATAAGGAATCATACCTTGTCCTTGTCTTTGTGGATGAAAGGGTTCAATCCTTCTTCGTTGTTGAACCGGTCTTGGTTGCTTCCTAGCTTGAGGTTGCATGATAGGTCTCTTTCCTTTGTGAGCCATTTGAGGAGGAATGTTGGCTTGAGAGACCCTAGGGGGTTGAGCTTGAGGTTTCCTTCTTGGCCCCATCTTCACTTGTGCATTAGAGCATTGTCCTACTTCTAATTTCTTTCTAGGAGCTTGCACAAATGAAGTTTCTTCTTTCTTCAAGCTCTTGACAAACACGGTCTTGTTAGAGGTAGAGATCTTCTTGTCATCTTCATACCCAAGACCCCTCTTGTCACATGGACTCTTTCCAACACCAAGCATATGGTCAAGCTTCTTGGTGCTAGAATCCATCCTAGTCATAGAATTTCTAACTTCTTCAAGCTCACTCTTTAGACTTTCTTCATTCCTCCTAGATAAAGCTAACTCCTCTCTTAGCTTATCTTCTATCTTCTTGAATTTTTCCACTTGTTCACCTAAGTGGTCATTATGAGATGCAAGCTCAAGATTTTCTTCTCTCAACATCTTGATCTTTCTTGTGCTCTTGATTGCTAAATCATTAAACTCGGCATGGCATTTAGCAAGCACCTTTTTCTCCACAAAACTACTTATGGAGTTAGATGAGGAATCACTTTCTTCTTCACTTGAGTCATTTTCCTCTTGACTCATTTCCTCTTTCTCACTAGCACTTTTGCTTTTATGGGAGGAGGCAAAAGCTAGGAGATTAGCCATGAGCTCTTCTTCACTTGAAGACTCATCTTCCTCATTGGAGTCATCACTACTCACACTCCAAGTGGCGGCCATCACTTTGCTCTTCTTCTTTTCATTGTGATTAGCACATTCGGGGGCAAAGTGACCAATCCCACCACATTCAAAGCATCGGACCCCTTTCCTTTCGGTCCTCTCTTGTCTAGGCTCAAACTTCTTGAAGGAACTCTTTTTCTTCAAATCTTGTCCTCTTGACCCAAATCCCTTCTTCTTCTTGAACCCCATAACCTTGTTGAACCTTTTCACAAATAAGGCAAGGTCTTCATCCGATTCATGCTTTGCCTCCTTTACATCCTTAGATGCTTTCAAAGCTATTCCTTTAGACTTCTTAGGAGGAGTAGTGGTGCTAGGAGCCTTCCTAGACTCATATGCAAGGAGACGCCCAATCACCTCACTTGGCTTCATATCCATGTAGCCACTATTTTCTTCTATGGCCGTCACCTTGGATTCAAACCTATCGGGGAGAGATCTCATAATTTTTTGCTTGACTCTCCTATCCGAATACGGGTCTCTGAGTTGATGGCTTTGATTTACAATGTCCATCAATTTGATTTCGAAGTCATTGAAGCATTCATCCTCTCCCATCCTTAGAAGCTCAAACTGAGTTTGGAGGACTTGAAGCTTGGACTCCTTCACCACCTCGGTTCCCTCATGTGCAACTAGAAGGATGTCCCATGCCACTTTGGCAATCTGAGTATTCTGAATAAGCTTGTACTGATTCTCATCCATAGCACACATAATGGCATGCATAGCCTTCCTATTCCACTTAGAAGCCTCAAACTCTTGCGCGTTCCATTGCGCCTTAGGCTTCAAAACATCTTGTCCTCCACCATCGGGAGTCATCATAGGGAGATCATATCCGTCTTCCACCGCCATCCATGCACGGTCATGAATTTGGCATATGTAGGATTCCATCTTCCCTTTCCATTGGGAATAGTTCAATCCGGTAAGAAGTGGAGGCCTTGTGCTAGAAGCTCCTTCGTGGCCACCACCATTTCCACCGTTTCCACTCATAGTGTTTATGAATGAATGAAATGAATGCAAATGTATGAATGATCAAAAATCACACAAAATGCAAAACACACCAAAAAGCAAGGATCACCTATATATGTCTAGGAACCCGCTCTGATACCAATTGAAACAAATTATAGCACGGTGTGTATAAAGCTATCTAGAGGGGGGGTGAATAGATTTTACGCTTTTTACCCAATTTTTCGTGTTAGTCAAAATTACGAAAATGCCCTCAAGATAATATAACCAAGCAATTGTAATATGGTGCGGAAATTAAAACAACACTTGGTTTTTACGTGGAAACCCTCACGGGAAAAACCACGGGCTATGTAAGTAAGCCACACTCGAACCTCGAATCCACTAAATGTGCAAACGATTACAACCTAATCCCGGAAGTAATCACACACCTACCTAATCCTGGTATGAGTGAACCTAGTCCAATTTGCTTGCGTTCTAAGCAACCTAATCCCGGATGCTACACACAAGACTTACTTTCTCTATGAAGAGAATACAACCCTAAGTGAATATATGTAAATATCCAAAATGCAACATAGAGCAAGGGAAACCCTATATGCTTATCTAAGATGATTAATATGCAATTAAGAACAATCCTAGATATCAAAACTAAATGACATGTCAATTAGTTTAGCTAATCAATATTAAGCACAAAACCTAATATGCTAGCACAATACAACTTCTCAAACATACATCATACTCATCTCAATATTGTATCCAAGGCATACAAAATAATCAACAAGTAATTAATTGAGATTGCTAGATAAGAGAAACACAAAACATGTAAGATATTAGTGAAAAACTTACCAAGCAAAGTATGATGAAGATTCCATGCAAGATGACATCTAGATGATCCAAGATGATGCTAGATGATGATTGATGATCATGAAAAAGTGTTTGAGTGATTAAAATTGAGTTCTTTGTGTATTTTTCTTCTCTTGAAAAATATCCTAAGTATAGAATATGAATATGAACTCTCTTGGCTGACCTAAAGTCAAAGTGTTATATATATAGGGGCCATAAGTGAAGTGTGGTCGTTTTGAAAAACGCACCAAAATTGCTCTGTGCGCTGGTGGCCTTGCGCTGGACGACAGGCGCAAGACCAGCGCACAAGCACATTTTTGCATTGGCGCTGGACGACATGCGCTCACACAGGCGCCAGACCAGCGGAGCCACACTGGGCGATCAGCGCTGGTGACCTTGCGCTGGTGTAGACCAGCGCACGACCGGCGACAGAGAACTGGACGATCTGCGCTGGTGGGCTGCGCTGGTGTGGACCAGCGCACGACCAGCGGCACGCCACTGGGCGTTTTGCGCCGGTGAGCGGCGCTGGACGTCAGGCGCAGGTGGACCAGCGCACAGCCCACAACTTTGAACCCCACAAGCAATCATGCAAGGGGAACAAAGGTAAACTAAGATGCATCCTAAAAGCCTAAATGCTATGATGTTATAAACACAAGATGCAATCATTATACCAAGCAAGAAGAGATGCAAATAGGCATTGATGCACAACAAAAAGAAACACAACATACAAAGATTAAACATATGCATGAGTTGTGAGTGTGTGCAACTATCTCTTCAAGACAAGTAAGCACTTAGAGTATTACCTTTGGTGCTTGTCAATTATGAGGTCTTCAAAGGGCCTAAGCAATAATAACAGCATCTAAACTACCCTTACAAAGAATCCCCACATATGGTTTGATCACGAAATAAGCCAATTAAAAACAACGGGAATCCTTACAACTATCTCCAACATGATTGTCTAGGGTATGAATGAGGAACATCTTCCTTTTCTATCTTTATTTAAGAGTTCAATTTTAGCTCTTTAGTGGAATGAGTTAAAATTAATGGATCGGACCTAAGTGAATCATTTGTTGATTGTGATTAGGTTATGTCTATTGAAGCTTAAATTTAGATGGCCCACTAAGATCCCCAATCCACACGGACTTGCATGGATCACTTGATATATTCTACCGGACCAATTTAAGGGTCCATCTAGAATTGCATTTAATATATTAAGAATATAATTTGCACATTATTTAAGTAATGGGCTGCTCAATTATATTAATATATTAATAAAAGACATGTGAGCTTGTTTCTTTTAGTAAGAATGGTTCTGGTTCACATGTGGGCTTTTTATTTAAAGTCCAATGGATTAAATGAAATAAGAAAATAATATTAGGCCCAATTTTATTCAAGTGGGGCGGCAAGGTTAACATTTTAACCTAATATATTATTTTGTTTTCATTGTTTTAATTAAATAAGAATTAATTAATTTATTAATTAATTGTTTAATTAAGAAACAAAATCTTTTTCTGACTAGGAAATATGTTTCTTAGTAGTATACTATTGTTGGTAGTATAATAAGAATCAAAGTCTTTATTTGATAAGAAGATAAATAAAAGGAATTTATTTATCTAGTCAAATTAGGAAGTCTTTGATATAGTCACAAATACACTAAAGAGTTGGATTAGGGTTTAGAATTCTAAGCAAATCTACCTAGGGTTAGGATTTAGGTCAAAAGACAAAAATCCTACATGGTAGAGGAAATTGCCGTGATATATACATAGAAATATATATGGCAAGAGAAAGAAATATATAGCAATATATATTATTCTTGCAAACATTAATGTGTGTGCCGCAAAATATATATATTATTCTTGCAACCAAAAAATGTGGGTGCCGCAATATATATATATTTTATTTTAGGCTTGCAGCGTTGGTGCACTTATATATAGGTGTGCAGATTTATGTAATATATATAGTGATATATAGATATTATATAAAGAGAGAATTCGGTGAACCCTAGAGGCTAAGCTTGAGAGATTTATTTCTTTGGCTTATAAAATAAATCCAACTCTGAGACTAGTGTGTTTATTTTCGGCCAAGAGAAAAGTGAGAAGAGATTGTTCTTATTTCGATAGTGCACTGGTAACTTTTACACTAAAAGGTTTTGTGCACAATTTCGAATAAGGTTCACGCGAGTTTCGATCTAACGATTGTGAATTCAAAAGTGACCGGAACATTCTTTGTAATCTCTTGGAATTTATTGTGACTAACAAAAGAAAAAGAAAGTTTGTTTGTCCATTCTCAGGTTTGCAATTCAAGGAAAAGGGAGACCACGCTCCTAGGTGATTCACGTTCGTGCTAGGATTGAAGATCTTGCGGATTACCATCGACGTAAGTCAATCGGATCACGCGACAAAAGGTATTATACTTTTTGTTACTTTATATGTATGGTTAATTAATTTAAAGGGTTAAGGTTCATAAAAAAGGAAAAATTTTAAAACATACTAAATCTATTTTTAGTCTCGCTTCCGCTGCGTGTACTACGGTATTTTTCCCTACACTTTAAGTATATTCGGAAATGCAAACTTGATAATGCTTTTCATGATATGTCTTTGAATGGACCTAGGCAATCATCCATATATAGATATAGAAATAGACCTAGGAAGACCTTGGAAAACCATGTTGTGAAGAATGTTGTTGATGACTTGCTTGCTAAACCTTGTGTTGTGACTCACTCTACTATGCATAAGAAAGTTGATAATGCTTTGTTTGATATATTTGAAAATGTGACCAATGAGGTTAAGGTGCATGTTAAAAAATTTAATATTGAGTCAAAGCATGTTAGTGGTAAGAGTGAGAGGCATGTTGTGAAAAGTGTGTTGGTTAGAAAAGACACACCTAATTGTCTAGTTGCACAACATGCTGATCGGTCATTTATTGTATATGTTTTTTTCCACATTCTTCCAATCGTTTGCTTGTTTCTTAGGTCTTTTAGGGGTTTAATGTGTGTGTTTGAGCATTTTCAGGTTTTTGGATCCAATTGAGTTGTTTGAAGAATGTCAGGCAAAAAGGTGCTATTTTATAAGATCTCAGGGGCTTTCTAGCAAAAGGCCAAAAGCGCTGCCATTACCGCTCCTAATTTCAGGATAACGGTTCAGCAGCGTTCCAACAACAGTAGAGACCGCTGCCCCAACCGCTGCCAATTGCGCTCTTAGAGCCACAGCGTTGCTCCGTCAAATGAGAAGACCGCTGCGGCTTTCGTAGTGGTAGTCACAGCTGTTTGACAAATCCGTTCAGCACAAGGTGTCTTTTCGCGTCTAGGAATTGGAAGCCTATATATATTGAGAAGATTTTAAGGTTTTTCTCTCTCGAACACTCTCGCTCACCCTCCGGACCAGTTATGGTTTGAATACAACTCATCACACAATTTTCACATCCATCTTTACGCATAGAAGATTCAAAGACAAAGAGGATTTCAACATCGAAGATTTGAAGAATTCGTTAAAGAACTCAATGGGTTCCGTCTCCTCTATCTCTTGTCTTGCTATTTTCATCATGTGTAACTAACTCCATACTAGGGAATCAATGTGAACCTCTATGAATACTCTTTGTTAGATTTGAATATATTTTCTTAATTCAAGTTTTGATTCATTCAATTAATCTTATGTCATAACTCTTTATTATTGCTCATGCCTGTTAATATGCTCGGCAGGAATCTAGGGTTGTGATAATTTAATGATTGAGTTTGAGTGTGTTACGTCACCACTCTCAATCACGTTTCAATTGAATGGGTAAAACTTATCATGCCTGTTAATATGCTCGTAAGTTTTGGTTCATTGTTCTTTAAATTGATGTGTGGTAAAGCTTATCATGCATGTTAATATGCTCGTAAGTCAATCACACTTAATTTAAGAACGAACACTTAACTTGATTAAACATCTTTTATCAAAGTCAATTCGAAGCATTGAGTAGACGTAGTTGGGGAGCATTGATGACCTAGTCCTCTCACCTCTTGATCACATTCACATATTCTTGTTAACAGCTTTCTTAGATAATTCGGTTCCAAATCAATCAATCAATCAATCAATCAACCTTAAAATCACTTGGTTACTTTTAATTGCTTAACTTTAATTAGAATTGGTTTTAATTAATAAATCACTTTTCCTCGTGGGAACGATCCCTACTTGTTGCTGTACTTATCTCACGATTCGTGCACTTGCGAGTTTTTATAACATGATTTTATCCATCAAGTTTTTGGCGCCGCTTCTGGGGATTTAGTGAATTTATTGGTTATTTCTAGTTTTAGTTTTAGTTTTAGTTAATAGGTTTACTTAAGTTTAGGTAGTCGAGTCATTAAATTTTAGCTTTTTAGATTTTTCTTTTTCTTTTTCTATTTCTTTCTTTCCTTCTTTTCGTAGTTTACTTGTGAGTTGTCTTTTCTTGTTTCAGATGCTGACAGTAGATGCAAGGTAGAAGATCTCAGTAGGGAGAATTGTTACCTTTGAACGATAACATTGATCGCATCAGAAATCAAGCAATGGAATACGAGCAACCTTAGGACCAAGAAAGGCTCAATCAGGGTCCTGATCCCATACCCAACTTTGTTCCAAATCCGGTTTATGAGCCAGAACCAGAATCCATCAGAACTATGAAGGATTACAGTAGGCCGGTTGTGAGCAACCATCCCTTGTGCATTGTGCATTGTGCATTGTGCATTGTGCATTGTGCTAGAACCTGCAGCAAGGAATTATGAACTAAGAAGTAGCCACTACAACCAGCTGCCTGTGTTCTGAGGTTTACCAGATGAAGATGTGCTTCTGTTATTTAGAGAGTTCTACGCAGCAATACAGTCCTTACCTAACCATAGTATTACAGAAGACCAGCTGCGCATGAGATGCATCTCACACGCATTAAAAGATGAGGCGAAGACATGGTTGTTGACATTGCCTCCAGCATCTTTGAGAACATGGGATGAAGTAAGGGAAAAACTCACTGAACAGTATTATGCACCTCAGAAAACCAGTGAAATTCGAGCAAAAATTTCAAGTTTCTATCAACAAGACAACGAGACTTTTTATGAGGCATGGGAGCATTTCAAGAAATATACCAGAGATTGTCCTCAACACGGATTTCTTACTAATCAGCTATGTCAATGGTTTTATAATGGTCTGACTGAAGTGTTAAGTCTATTAGTGAACAATGCATGTGGAGGATCCATGTATGACAAACAACCTTAAGAGGTATACGCTATCTTTGAAAAGTTGGCCCAGAACTCTCGTCACAAAAATTCCAGGAGGAAGAAGGAAATCTATACAGTAGATGCCAACATGGAAAGCTTCATTCAGATGACACAGATGCTAAAGAAGATGGATGCTCTTACTACTGATATGGGACAACTGAAGACGTGGCAACAAAAGGTGTTTATGGGTGAACACCAAGTAGAAGGTCCTGGACCTGGAGAAGAAGAAGAAGAAGTCCAAGCCATGAACATCTATAATTCCAGACCACGGAATGATCCATATTCCAACACTTACAATCAAGGTTGGAGAAATCATCCCAATTTTTTGTGGTCCAACAATATTCAAGGCACTGGAAACCAATGGGGAAACAATAATCAAGGCATTGGATACAAATGGGGCAATAACAACAATAGCAACCAAAGGCAGATTAACACCGGTGCTCAACAAAATTTTGAATCCCAACCCAAGAAGCCTTCAATAGAAGATATGTTCCTACGATTGGAGCAATAGTTAAATCAACAAAACCAACAAATGCAGCAAATGAACCAGCGTAATGAGGTACAATTTCAGAATATTCATGCTTCATTGAAGAAGACAAAAACTCAAGTTGGGCAATTAGCAGAGGCTCAACAAAAGATGGAACATGGAAAATTTCCAAGTTTCACTGAACAAGCAAAGGCTATGACAATTCTTCGGAATGGTAAGATTCTAACTGATAATAGACCTGCTAAACTTTCTGATAAATTTGATACTATTTCAGGTCCTTCAAAAGATAACATCTTGCCCCAGGAGGAAGAGATAGTGGTGGAAAAATCCAAAGTTTCACCACTTCTACACAAGTTAACCAATCCATATATTCCTCCAATTCCATTCCCAGGGAGACTGCAAAAGAGCAAGATAGAGAAATCATACAAAGACATATATGACATTTTCTTGAAAGTCAATGTCAACTTGCTTTTGCTGGAGATGATTCAGAAGATGCCAGCATACGCCAAGTTTTTCAAGAGTCTTCATACTTACAAAACAAGATTTGTGGAGAATCATCAAGAATTCATGACCGGAAGTGCTAATGCAGTCCTTCAGAAGTCGTTGCGCCAAAATTACAAGATCCAGGTAGTTTTTGCATCAACATCACTATTGGATGTACAACTTTGGACAGAGCCATGTTAGATTTGGGAGCCAGTATTAATTTAATACCTTTCACTATCTATGAGCAACTAGGATTGAATGACCTAAAGAAGACAACCATGTCACTTTTGTTGGCTGATGGTTCCGTCAGATACCAAAGGGGTTATGTTGAAGATGTGTTGGTGCAGGTAGATAATCTCATCATTCCTGCTGATTTTGTTGTCCTAGACATGGATGAAGGAGCTAAAGATAGAAAATGCAAACCTATTCTTTTGGGAAGACCTTTTATGGCAACTGCAAAGACTTTTATAGATGTCCAGAATGGAAAGCTAACTATGACCGTGTTAGATGAAACAGTAGAGTTTAAAGTCTTTGAGTCTCTTAAGTTCCCTGAAGCAGCACATGATTGTTACTCAGTTAAGTGTAGTTCAATTGAAGTGGTGAATTCGGCAGTATAAGATGAATTGTCAGAAGAAATATTCGAAGAACTGCTAGATTGGGTTTGTGATGTTATTGAAGATGATGAAGAATTTCAACAGGTTGGAGTTTCAGAAGAAGATTCTAATATTGAGGAAGTAAGTGCTGAAATAGAAGATGAGATCAACAAGCCGTTAATCTTGTCTATAAGTTCTTCCCCTGCACTAAAACTGAAACAACTTCCGCATAACATTAAATATGCCTTCTTAGGGATGAATGATACTCTCCCAGTGATTATAGCCTCTGACCTAGAGTCAGAAAAAGAAGAGAGATTGTTGAAGGTACTCCAAGAACATAAAGCCGCCATTGGATGCCCATAATGGATATTAAGGGAATAAGCCCTGCCACATGCATGCACCACATTCTTTTAGAAGAAGGTATGAAGCCGTTTAGAGAGGCTCAACGAAGACTTAAACCGAACTTGAAAGAGGTCGTTGAAACAAATACTCGATGTGTCTAATATTAATCTAGAGGAGGAGGAGGAGGAGGGGGGGGGGGGGGGGGGGGGGGGGGTGAATAAATTTTAATCGATTTTACCAAATTTTCGTGTATGGTCAAGATTACGAAAATGCCCCTATCTAGTCAAAATAAAATAACAAGTGTAATATGTGCAGAATATTAAATAACACTAGATATTTACATGGAAACCCTCACGGGAAAAACCACGGGCTAATAAGTGAGCCACACTCGAACCTCGAATCCACTAAATGTGTATAAACGATTACAACCTAATCCTGGTATATAATCACAAACCTACCTAATCCTGGTATAAGTGAACCTAGTCCAATTGCTTGTGATTTATGCAACCTAATCCCAGAAGCTACACAAGTCTTACTTCTCAATGAAGAGATAAAGAGCCTATGTGAATATATAAATTATCCAAAATGCAATAAAGAGCTAGGTAACCCTATATGCTTGTCTAGGATGATGATTTTACAATAAATTCAATCCTAGATATTAAAAGCTAGATGACATGTCAAAAAGCTTAGCTAATCATAGATTATGCAAACCTAGAAAGCTATCACAATACAACTCTCAAACATTCAAAACACTAATCTCAAACTTGTATCAAAGATATATATGAATAACATAAAAGTGATAAATGAGATTGTTTGTAAAGAAAGACACAAAATATGTAAGATACAGGTGAAAAAATTACTAAGCAAAGTGTGACGAAAAATCCATGCAAAATGATATCTAGATGATCAAGGATGATGCTAGATGATGATTGATGATCAAGGAATGATGTTTGAGTAATGAAAGGTGAGTTGTTGGTTTTTTTTCTTGCTTTTGAAAAATATCCTAAGTATGGAATCTAAATATGAACTCTTTTAAGTGACCTAATGTCATAGAGGCAAATATATAGGGTGTCAAAAACAAAGTGGTGTGTTTTGATAAGTGACACAAAAATTGCCTTGGGCGCTGTACAGGTCGCTGTACGTAGAGCGACTTGTACAGCGCCTATCTGGGAAAATGAAGAACATTCTTCATTGGCGCTGTTCGAACAGCGCTTTTGTGCATCGCCTAAACAGCGCCACAACTCTATTCTCTCGAGGAAAATAGAGAGTCATTGTACGTACAACGCTTTGTACAATGCTTTGTACAGCGACCCAATAGCGACCGATTTAAATCGATTAGGTTTGTACAACGCCTATCCCATTTCTATGAGGTCTCAGATGGGCGCTGTTCATACAGCGCTTTTGTAGAGCGCTTTCGACAGCGCCCTTTGCAAAAATGCAATCCTAAGCCTATGCATGACATAGCATTTTGACAAACAAGATGCAATCAGAAGAACATGCAAGAAGAGAGATTAATGAACATTAATGAACACAAATTAGACACACAACAAACAAGAATTAAACGTATGAATGATTTGTGAGTGTGTGCAACTATCTCTTCAATTGCAAGTAAGCACTTAGAAATTACCTTTGGTGCTTATCAATGATGAGGTCTTCAAAGAGGATTGAACTTAAACACCAATACCTAAGCTACCCTTACAATGAACTCTAATTGTGATTTATCCACGAAATAAGCCAATCAAATAAATGAGACCTTACAATCTCCCCCTTTGGCTATTTCGTGACAAAACCACCACTCACATAGATCCTCACAACATAGTTGAAGCTACGGGATAGCAATGAAATTCTACATTACAAAGAGATAAGAAAATAAAACTTCAAGTCTTCAATCTCTTGTAGAATTATCAAACCTTCAAAACAAACAAAATTACACTTCCAAAGCAAGTGTATGTGAGGTGATCATGTGAAGTTATAACAAGCATCTGTGTTAACCAAAAATTGTCACTGGGGTGATATTTCCAATTAACAATTCAAGGGGGACTAGGATCGGGGTAGATCTTGGTCGGAGAGGTATCAGGTAGTTCGATACCTGTAAGGTTCATGATTTGTATTGGCTTGATTCCATTGCAAAACGCTCTATATTTGTATTAGTTGTTTCTTAGGATGTTCTTGGAAGAAAAGAAGCTTAAAAGGTGAAGAGCAACGTCTAGTGCAAATGTTGTCTTCAAGAGGTGAAAGCGTCAAAGGTATACTTCGACTTCTATCCTCTTGCAAGACGTTATAGCACACACACACACAATTCATACATGTGTGTCCCTGCATCATAGTTCAACATTTGGTATAACACATTCACACACTTCTTAGTATGCTTATGCATTGGTCTTTTATAGACAAACATTGTAGAATTGAATGCTTTATGACTATCTCTTTGATATAGCATGCTTGTGTGAATTTGTGTTTGTTTGTTTATGTGTGTAAGGTTCCCATTTGTTGATTGGCTCATTTCGTGGACAAACCACATGTTGGGGTTCTTTGTAAGGGTAGCCTAGGTATCGGTTTTATTGTTCGAAGCCCTTTGAAGACCTCGTGTTGATAAGCACCGAAGGTAAATTTCTTTGTGCTTACTTTTCTTTGAAGAGATTAGTTGCACACACACACTTAACATTCATTACATATGTGTGCATTCTCTTCACTTGTCACATTTCACACTTGCACTTATTTATTATATTTTGTTGTGTGTAATTGTGTCTTGTTGTCGTGTAATTCGTTTCCCGATAACTTTCGGAAACGTCCGCGCATGCACTAGAATGTGCTTGGTTTAGCGTGAGGACCGCCTATGGAGATTGCCCTTGGCTTCTCCTTGGTTTTCATCTATCTAGGTGATCGGCGGTTATGATCGGTGGCCTGGCCGCCGAATGAAACCGTAGTTTCAGTCCAGATTGGTCTGAAGCATTTCTGCGGTTAAGATCGGTGGTCACGACCGCCGTTCGAAACCGCCGATTCAAGACCTAATTGATTTATCTCTCGGTCTAATTCGGCGGTTGAATCGGCGGTCACGAAACCGCCGTTCGAAACCGCCATTCATACCTGATTGATTTTAATCTCTCGGGGTTTGATTCGGCGGTTGGGATCGACAGTCACGAAACCACCGAATTAACCGCCGTTTATGCTCTGTTCTTCACGAGCTCAATTCGGCGGTCATTATCGGCGGCCTGGCCACCGATTGAAACCGCCGATCGGCGCGTTTCTTTGAAACTTACTTAAACGACCACACTTTGATTTGGCCCCCTATATATATGCCATTTTGTCTTTAGGTCAAAAAAGAGAGAGTTCATATTCAGAATTCATACTTAGGATATTTTTCAAAGAGAAGAAAAATTCCAAGAACTCATTTTTTATTACTCAAACACTTTTTCATGATCATCAATCATCATCTAGCATCATCCTTGATCTTCTAGATGTCATCTTGCATGGATTCTTCATCATACTTTGCTTGGTAAGCTTTTCACTAATATCTTACATATTTTGTATTTCTCTTAGCTAGCAATCTCAATTAATTACTTGTATGTTATTTTATATACTTTGAATACAAGTTTGAGATTAGTATGATGTATGTTTGAGAAGTTGTTTTGTGATAGCTAATTAAGTTTTGTGCTTAATCTTGATTAGCTAAACTATTTGACATGTCATTTAGTTTTGATATCTAGGATTGTTCTAATTGCATATTAATCATCTTAGATAAGCATATAGGGTTTCCCTTGCTCTATGTTGCATATGGATATTCATATATTCACTTAGGGTTGTATTCTCTTCATAGAGAAAGTAAGTCTTGTGTGTAGCATCCGGGATTAGGTTGCTTAGATCGCAAGCAAATTGGACTAGGTTCACTCATACCGGGATTAGGTAGGTGTGTGATTACTTCCGGGATTAGGTTGTAATCGTTTTACACATTTAGTGGATTCGAGATTCGAGTGTGGCTTACTTACTAGCCCGTGGTTTTTCCCGTGAGGGTTTCCACGTAAAAATCAAGTGTTATTTAATTTCCGCATATTATACTTGATTTATTGCTTTATCTAGTTTGGGGTAATTTCGTAATTTGACTTAATACGAAAAATTGGGTAATAAGCTTAAAATCTATTCACCCCCCCTCTAGATAGTTTTATACACACCGTGCTATAATGTGTTTCAATTGGTATCAGAGCGGGTTCCTAGACATACATAGGTGATCCTTGCTTATTTTGGTGTGTTTTGCATTTTGTGTGATTTTTGATCATTCATACATTTGCATTCATTTCATTCATAAACACTATGAGTGGAAACGGTGGAAATGGTGGTGGCCACGAAGGTGCTTCTAGCACAAGGCCTCCACTTCTTACCGGTTTGAATTATTCCCAATGGAAAGGGAAGATGGAATCCTACATATGCCAAATTCATGACCGTGCATGGATGGCGGTGGAAGACGGATATGATCTACCCAAGATGACTCCCGGTGGTGGAGGAGAAGAAGTTTTGAAGCCTAAGGCGCAATGGAACGCGCAAGAGTTTGAGGCTTCAAAGTGGAATAGGAAGGCTATGCATGCCATCATGTGTGCAATGGATGAGAATCAGTACAAGCTCATTCAGAACACTCAGATTGCAAAAGTGGCATGGGACATCCTTCAAGTTGCACATGAGGGAACCGAGGTGGTGAAGGAGTCCAAGCTTTAAGTCCTCCAAACTCAATTTAAGCTACTTAGGATGGGAGAGGATGAATGCTTCAATGACTTCGAAATCAAATTGATGGACATTGTAAATCAAAGCCATCAACTCGGAGACCCGTATTCGGATAGAAGAGTCAAGCAAAAAATTATGAGATCTCTCCCCGATAGGTTTGAATCAAAGGTGACGGCCATAGAAGAAAATAGTGGCTACATGGATATGAAGCCAAGTAAGGTGATTGGACGTCTCCTTGCATATGAGTCTAGGAAGGCTCCTAGCACCACTACTCCTTCTAAAAAGTCTAAAGGAATAGCTTTGAAAGCATCTAAGGATGTAAAGGAGGCAAAGCATGACTCGGATGAAGACCTTGCCTTATTCGTGAAAAGGTTTAATAAGGTTATGGCGTTCAAGAAGAAGAAGGGATTTGGGTCAAGAGGACAAGACTTGAAGAAAAAAGGTTCCTTCAAGAAGTTTGAGCCTAGACAAGAGAGGACCGAAAGGAAAGGGGTCCGATGCTTTGAATGTGGTGGGATTGGTCACTTTGCCCCCGAATGTGCTAATCACAATGAAAAGAAGAAGAGCAAAGTGATGGCCGCCACTTGGAGTGGGAGTAGTGATGACTCAAATGAGGAAGATGAGTCTTCAAGTGAAGAAGAGCTCATGGCTAACTTCC
This sequence comes from Acer yangbiense, assembly GCA_008009225.1. Taxonomy (NCBI): domain Eukaryota; kingdom Viridiplantae; phylum Streptophyta; class Magnoliopsida; order Sapindales; family Sapindaceae; genus Acer; species Acer yangbiense. The sequence continues at coordinate 8,063,944 of CM017772.1, read as the reverse complement.
TAGCTTTTGCCTCATCTCACAAGAGCAAAAGTGCTAGTGAGAGAGAGGAAATGAGTCAAGAGGAAATTGACTCTAGTGAAGTAGAAAGTGACTCCTCTTCTAAGTCCATAAAGAAATTTGTGGAGCAAAAGGTGCTTGCTAAATACCATGCCGAGTTCAATGATTTAGCAATTAAAAGCACAAGAAAGATTGAGAGGTTGAGAGAAGAGAACCTTGAACTTTCGGCTCACAATGACCACTTAAGTGAACAAGTGGAAAGATTGAAGAGGAGAGAGGATAAGTTAATTGAGGAGTTAGACTTATCCAAGAGAATTGAAGAAGGCTTGAAGAGGGAACTTGTAGAACTTAAAGGGTCCTTGGCTAGGATAGATTCTAGCACCAAGAAGCTTGACCATATGCTTGGTGTTGGAAAGAGTCCATGTGACAAGAGGGGTCTTGGGTATGAAGATGACAAGAAGATCTCTACCTCTAACAAGACCGTGTTTGTCAAGAGCTTGAAGAAAGAAGAAACTTCATTTGTGCAAATTCCTAGGAAGAAGTTAGAAATAGGACAAAGTTCAAATGCTCAAGTGAAGATAGGACCAAGAAGGCAACCTCAAGCTCAACCCCCTAGGGTCCCTCAAGCCAACTTTCCTCAACAATTGGCTCACAAAGGAAAGAGACCAATCATGCAACCTCAAGTTGGAAGCAACCTAGACCGGTTCAACAACGAAGATGGATTGAACCCACTTATCCACAAAGACATGGACGAGCTCCCATACGTGCACAAAGACAAGGTATGATTCCTTTTTTCATCCCTATTTGTCACTTTTGTGGTTGTGATGGTCATATTAGACCAAATTGCTTTCAATATATTAAAATGTGTAGAACACGAAGCATGATTGAAAAGAGAAAGAATAGAGCCAAGATGCATGTTCCTAGGAATGATAATTTTACTTTGCATGATCCTAGGACATCTAGAGCTCATGTACCAAAGACCACTAAGAAAGCTAAAATTGTTGCTAAGTGGATTAGAAAGAATGAAAATGTTTGCCATGTTGCACAAATAGCCTTGAAGGCAAATTCTTCTAATTTTTGGTATTTGGATAGTGGGTGCTCTAGGCACATGACGGGAAACAAGAGTTTCTTCGAGACTCTTGTTATGGAGGAAGGTGGAAATGTCACTTTTGGTGATGGATCCAAAAGAAATGTTGTAGGGAAAGGAACCATTTCCGTTCCCGGATTACCCTCCTTATCCAATGCTTTATTTGTTGATGGCTTGAAAGCCAATTTAATAAGCATTTCACATCTTAGTGATGAAGGATATCCTGTCTTGTTTTCTAAAGATTATTGCTCTATCCTAAAACCCGATGGACAAACCTTGTTGAAGGGCATGAGATCTAGCGACAATTGTTATTGTCTTGAAGCTAGTATTGCATCTAATCATGTGTCCATGGATGAGCAAATTGAGTTGTGGCATGAAAGACTTGGCCACATGAACTTTAGGGATCTACGGACCCTTGGAAAGTTCAATTGTGTGCGTGGCCTCCCTAAGCTTGGGAAGAAAGCCAATGGTGTTTGTGGACCTTGCCAACAAGGAAAGCAAACTAAAAGCATGCACAAAAAGGGTAAGTATCTCACCACCAAGGAGCCTCTTGAGCTTCTCCACATGGACCTCATGGGTCCTATGCAGACCGAAAGTTTGGGTGGAAAGAGATACATTTTTGTATGTGTTGATGATTTCTCTAGGTTCACATGGACATATTTTCTTAGAGAAAAATCCGAAACTTTTGATAAGTTTAAAATGCTTTGTAATAAAATACAAAATGACATGAACTCTAATATTAAAAGCATAAAACGGATTAGAAGTGACCATGGGAGGGAATTTGAGAATGCTACTTTTGAAACCTTTTGTAATGGTTTAGGCATCTCCCATGAGTTTTCGGCTCCTAGGACACCTCAACAGAATGGAGTTGTTGAGAGGAAAAATAGGGTCCTTCAAGAGATGGCCCGTGTGATGTTGCTTAGCAACAATGTCCCTAGGAACCTATGGGCCAAAGCCATCAATACGGCTTGCTATATAGGAAATAGAGTTTTCCTAAGGCCCGGTACTAGAAACACCTCCTATGAGTTATGGAAAGGCAAGAGGCCAAATGTTAGCTACTTCCACACTTTTTGAAGCAAATGCTACATTTTGAATGACCGTGATCAACTTGGCAAATTCGATGCTAAGAGTGATGAGGGTATTTTTATTGGCTATGCCTTGAATAGTAGAGCCTATAGAGTTTTCAATTTAAAGACTCAAAGTGTTATGGAATCATCCAATGTCGTTTTTGATGACACTAGGCTCAAGTCTAATGATCATGAGGAGGAGGTTATTTTTAGTGATGTTTCTCCTTTGGAGAAGGTTGTGGTGTCTCCTAATGTTGGGACATCTAATGTCAACAATGATGACACACCACCTATTGATAGAGTTACTCTCTTGGACTCTAAAGAACCCGCTCCATGGGTTAGGAAACTCCATGATAAAGAAGATATCATTGGAGAGGTTAATGAGGGTGTTAGGACTAGACGTCAACTTGCTAATCTTCTTAGCTACACATGCTACACCTCTCAAATTGAACCCAAAAAGGTTGAAGAAGCCTTAAATGATGAATTTTGGGTTCTTGCCATGCAAGAAGAGCTAAACCAATTCGAAAGGAATGAGGTTTGGACTCTAGTTCCTAGGCCTAAGACCACTAATGTCATAGGCACTAAATGGATATTTAGGAACAAATCCGATGAGGATGGCAACATAGTGCGGAACAAGGCTAGACTTGTAGCACAAGGGTACTCTCAAATTGAGGGTATTGACTTTGAGGAGACATTTGCTCCCGTTGCCCGTTTAGAGTCTATTAGGCTTCTCTTGTCCATTTCTTGTGTGCACAAGTTCAAATTGCACCAAATGGATGTCAAGAGTGCCTTCCTCAATGGCTTCTTGCAAGAGGAAGTGTTTGTTGAACAACCCAAGGGGTTTGTGGATGCTCACCACCCCAACCATGTCTATCGCCTCAAGAAGGCTCTATATGGGTTGAAACAAGCACCGAGGGCTTGGTATGAGCGCCTCACTCAATTTCTTGTTGACAATGACTACACACGTGGTAGTGTTGACAAGACACTATTCATCAAAAGAAACAATGATGAGCTTTTCATAGCTCAAATATATGTTGATGATATAGTGTTTGGCTCCACCAACAACACAAAGGTCCAACAATTTGTTGATGTTATGTCTCATGAATTTGAGATGAGTCTTGTTGGTGAGCTTAGTTACTTCCTAGGTTTGCAAATTAGGCAACTAGAAGATGGGATTTTCATAACCCAAGCCAAATATGCCAAAAACCTTGTGAAGAAGTTTGGTCTTGAAAAAGCCAAACATTGTGAAACTCCTATGAGCACCACTTTGAAGCTAAGCAAGGATGCTAGCGGTAAAAGTGTGGACCAAACCTTATATCGTGGCATGATAGGGAGCTTGCTCTATTTGACCGCAAGTAGGCCCGATATATCATTTAGTGTAGGAGTTTGTGCTAGGTACCAATCTGATCCCAAGGAGTCCCATCTCTCTTCGGTTAAGAGAGTCATTCGCTTTGTGAATGAGACTTCCAACTATGGGATTTGGTACTCATTTGACACTAATCCTAGTCTTGTAGGATATAGTGATGCGGATTGGGCAGGAAATTGTGATGATAGGAAGAGCACATCGGGCGGTTGCTTCTTTCTAGGCAACAACTTGGTGTCTTAGTTTTGCAAGAAGCAAAACTCGATTTCCTTGTCCACGGTGGAAGCCGAGTACATAGCCGCGGGGAGTGGATGCACTCAACTTATATGGATGAAGCAAATGCTAGTAGATTACGGATTCAACCAAGGTACTCTCACTCTTTTTTGTGATAACATGAGTGCCATTAATATTTCCAAGAATCCGGTGCAACATTCTAGAACTAAGCATATTGACATCCGCCATCACTTCATTAGAGAGCTTGTTGAAAATAAATGCATAGTACTTGAACATGTAGGTACTAATGATCAACTTGCGGACCTATTTACTAAACCCTTAGATTCTACTCGATTTAAAATTCTTAGTAGATCTATTGGGATATGTCTTGTGGAGTGATGTTCTATGATTGACCCCATATGGGGAACTCAAGCAAAGAGAGCTAGTTTGCATTCTTGTCACTTGCAAAAAATTTGAAATATCTTATGCCTCTTCTTTTAATTGCTTGAGTAAGCTTGGTTGCACATATGTATATATGTTTTCAATTCAATAAGTGTGAACCTTGCTTGTTTACAATCCATGTCATATTTATGTTCAAACATGCATTTTTGGACTAGGAGATGTATATAGGAAGTATGATTTGAATGACCTATGATTATCTCCATGACATGATGATTCTTTAATAACATGCTAATGTCAAATGAAAAAGCATGAAATTCATATAACATGCTCACATGAAAAGCATGAATTGATGATTGCATATTCTTAAAAATGCAAAACTTGTGTGAAAGCTAATGAGACTCAAAATGAATAAAGGATCTTGTATCCGTTCAAAGGAATTTATATTCCAAATGTCTCTCTTTCTTTATTGGTTGAACATGGCTACTATCATACAGATATCTTATCCGGAAAAATCAAAAAGGGTGCAAAGTTGCTCATGCCATGTTTCGCTTATAAAGTTGGATATAGTTGCTCTTATATTGAAATCAATGTATTCTATATCCTTGCTTTACTCATGCCATTGGTGAAATTGGTTTGAATTCCTATTAGAAACCTTTGTCATTTGCTTTGTCAAATACCATTGTATTTTGGACTTGAATGCTACATGTCTTGTATGCAAAGCATGTTTGATTCACACATTTTCTCTCAAATAAATCTCCTTGTTTCTCTCCGATTAATTGAGATGCATAAAGTGACTTATATTAATTATGCAAATCTTGCATGCTACTATCTCTCGTTACTATGAGTGACCCGGTTGGGGACTACTCCTTTGCCTATATCATGACAAAAAGGGGGAGTAGTATATGGTAAGGGGAGATGCAAATTGGTGTTGCAATTGTGCACATTGGGGAGATAACACATTGAGGGGGAGTAACCCTTTGAGGGGGAGCATTGCATTTATCATACATTGCATATATTTTGTAATGTTGTGCCTAAATTCTAAAAATGCAAATGCTTGTTTTGATATCACTTGATTAATCTCACATTTCACTTGTATTGGAAAACATAGAAATCTTATTTACAGGGCTTGATTATTCTACAAGATATTGAAGACTTGAAGTTTTATTTTCTTATCTCTTTGTGTTATAGAATATCATAGTTGTCCCGTAGTTTCTATTTCTTTGTGAGGAATCAATGTGAGTGGTGGTTTTGTCACGAAATAGCCAAAGGGGGAGATTGTAAGGTTCCCATTTGTTGATTGGCTCATTTCGTGGACAAACCACATGTTGGGGTTCTTTGTAAGGGTAGCCTAGGTATCGGTTTTATTGTTCGAAGCCCTTTGAAGACCTCGTGTTGATAAGCACCGAAGGTAAATTTCTTTGTGCTTACTTTTCTTTGAAGAGATTAGTTGCACACACACACTTAACATTCATTGCATATGTGTGCATTCTCTTCACTTGTCACATTTCACACTTGCACTTATTTATTATATTTTGTTGTGTGTAATTGTGTCTTGTTGTCGTGTAATTCGTTTCCCGATAACTTTCGGAAACGTCCGCGCATGCACTAGAATGTGCTTGGTTTAGCACGAGGACCGCCTATGGAGATTGCCCTTGGCTTCTCCTTGGTTTTCACCTATCTAGGTGATCGGCAGTTATGATCGGCGGCCTGGCCGCCGAATGAAACCGCAGTTTCAGTCCAGATTGGTCTGAAGCATTTCTGCGGTTAAGATCGGCGGTCACGATCGCCGTTCGAAACCGTCGATTCAAGACCTGATTGATTTATCTCTCGGTCTAATTCGGCGGTTGAATCGGCGGTCACGAAACCGCCGTTCATACCTGATTGATTTTAATCTCTCGGGGTTTGATTCGGCGGTTGGGATCGGTGGTCACGAAACCGCCGTTTATGCTCTGTTCTTCACGAGCTCAATTCAGCGGTCATTATCGGCGGCCTGGCCGCCGATTGAAACCGCCGATCGGCGCGTTTCTTTGAAACTTACTTAAACGACCACACTTTGATTTGACCCCCTATATATATGCCATTTTGTCTTTAGGTCAAAAAAGAGAGAGTTCATATTCAGAATTCATACTTAGGATATTTTTCAAAGAGAAGAAAAATTCCAAGAACTCATTTTTTATTACTCAAACACTTTTTCATGAACATCAATCATCATCTAGCATCATCCTTGATCTTCTAGATGTCATCTTGCATGGATTCTTCATCATACTTTGCTTGGTAAGCTTTTCACTAATATCTTACATATTTTGTATTTCTCTTAACTAGCAATCTCAATTAATTACTTGTATGTTATTTTATATACTTTGAATACAAGTTTGAGATTAGTATGATGTATGTTTGAGAAGTTGTTTTGTGATAGCTAATTAAGTTTTGTGCTTAATCTTGATTAGCTAAACTATTTGACATGTCATTTAGTTTTGGTATCTAGGATTGTTCTAATTGCATATTAATCATCTTAGATAAGCATATAGGGTTTCCCTTGCTCTATGTTGCATTTGGATATTCATATATTCACTTAGGGTTGTATTCTCTTCATAGAGAAAGTAAGTCTTGTGTGTAGCATCCGGGATTAGGTTGCTTAGATCGCAAGCAAATTGGACTAGGTTCACTCATACCGGGATTAGGTAGGTGTGTGATTACTTCCGGGATTAGGTTGTAATCGTTTTACACATTTAGTGGATTCGAGGTTCGAGTGTGGCTTACTTACTAGCCCGTGGTTTTTCCCGTGAGGGTTTCCACGTAAAAATCAAGTGTTATTTAATTTCCGCATATTATACTTTATTTATTGCTTTATCTAGTTTGGGGTAATTTCGTAATTTGACTTAATACGAAAAATTGGGTAATAAGCTTAAAATCTATTCACCCCCCCTCTCGATAGTTTTATACACACCGTGCTATAATGTGTTTCAATGTGTTTTGTGTTTTGTATTTTGGACTTGAATATGTTCGTATTTGATTCCTTATTGAGTTCCGGTCATTTCGGTTACTCATTCATAAGGTTTCGAGTTCAAATGACTTAGCTAGGCTACTTTGCGTTCTCATTCGTTGAGTTGACTTCATCGTCGTTTTTCGAGATAATTTGTCAACCTTTTGTCAAAGTGTCTTAGTCATCATCGTGCATGAGGAAGTCATGGTTCATAATCCGAAAACAGATTCAAAATCGGAGTTCGGATGCCCAAGATACGGGTGAAGAACGTGAGGGAGCGTGCGAGAGGCAAGCATGGCCAAAGGCCATGCATTGCCCAAGCTGTGTAGGAGCCGTGAAACCCACGGCCAGATGACCTCTCTGGTCCCATGTGGGCCACGTGCCCCCCACGGGCTTGGTTGAGGTGGCCTCTTTTGGTTGGCCAAAAATCCTCCCTCTCTCCTTCATTTAAACACCTCTCCTTCCTTCCAAACATACAACTTGAAGAAACCTTTCAAAGAAATTTTCTACAGAAATTCTTCACATTTTAGTTTTAGTATTTTGATCATAACTTTCTCATACGAACTCGAAATTGATTGATCCAAAAACCAAAATTGTTGGTCTTGATGAGAGCTACAAACTCCAAGCATTTACAAGTAGCTGACTTCATCATTGTTCCCAGTGGTCTGATTTTCAATACGTGGTCAACTTTGTATGTTCAACTTCTTCTTTTTCATTTCATCTTTGATCATCTCTTTTATTCTTACTATTTGATTGATGAAATATGTTGAGAAGGATGTTAGATCATATGCTAGGGGTGTTTGATCATTTATTAATTGAGTTTTAGCTTTGTGATTTCTCTTGAACATATATTTGCTAAACTTGATTCAACTTGAAATTGATTCTAGAAAAGGTATATATGATGTGTGAAAGTTCTCACAGTGTGTTAAATATTAATCTAGAGGGGGGGGGGGTGAATAGATTTTAATCGTTATTACCCAATTTTCGCATACAAGTCAATTTTACGAAAATGCCTCTAACTAGTCAAAAAGACATACAAGTGTAATATGGTGCGGAATGTAAAGCACACTTGATGTTTACGTGGAAACCCTCATGGGAAAAACCACAGGCTGTTTTGTGAGCCACACACGAACCTCGAATCCACTAAATGTGATAAAATTACAAACTAATCCCTGAAGTAATCTCACACCTACCTAATCCCGGTATGAGTGAACTTAGTCCGATTGCTTGCGAATTAAGCAACCTAATCCCGGTCACAACACAAGACTTAATTCTCTAAGAAGAGATTAACACCCTAAGTGAATATATGAATATCCAAATGCAACATAGAGCAAGGAAACCCTATATGCTTATCTAAGATGATTAATTTGCAATTAGAACAATCCTAGATATTAAAACTAAATGACATGTCAAATAGCTTAGATAATCATAGATTATAAAAACCTAGATATCAATCACAATACAACACTCAATCAAAATATCACAAATAATCTCTATCTTGTATTTAACATATTATCTAAAAACATACAAGTAATCTAAGAGATGTCTTAATATGAAAAACACTAAAATTAGATGAGAGTAGTGAAGAACATAACAAGGAAGATGTGATGATCCAAAAACATACATGGATGCATTCTATGAAGGCATAGTTGATGCAATATGAAATTTGATGAAAAAGGGATTTGATTTTCTCTCAAAATTCTCTCTTTTAAGTTTAGGGTTCTTGGGAGTTAAAGAACTGATTCAGAGAATGAGAAAGTAAGATATTTATAGACATCAAAAACAGAGCATGTGAAAAGACAAGTATGCCCCTGAAACGCATCGATCGGCGGTTTCAATCGGTGGCCAGGCCCCCGATCATAACCGCCGAATTGAACTCGAGAAGAACAGGGGAACAACGGCGGTTTTGTAACCGTCGAATCAAACTCGAGAGATTAAATCGATCAGGTATGAACGGTGGTTTCGAACGGCAGTCGTGGCCACCGATCGTAACCGTAGAATTGATCCAGAGGTTTTTGGACTCAAACGGCGGTTTATTCGGCGGCCAGGCCGCCGATCATAACCGTCGATCACCAACAGAGGTGAAAACCAAGGAGAAGCCAATGGCATTCTCCATAGGCGGTCTTCGCGCAAAACCAAGCACATTCTAGTGCATGCGCGGATGTTTTTGAAAACTCTCGGGAAACGAATTACAAGACACAAATACACACAACAAGATACAACATAAAAGCGCAAGTGTGAAATGTAACATGTGAAGATTATGCACACAAATGCAAGAATGCTAAGTGAGTGTGTGCAATCTAAATCTCTTCAAAGAAAACCAAGCACTAGAGATTATTTTTTTGTTGTGCTTGTCCCTTGAGGACTTGTGAAGGGCATTCGAGCTTGAAGTTCAATCACCTAAACTACCCTTACACAATAACCCCCAACACGTGGTTTGTCCACGAAATAAGCGAATCAAAGAATGGGAATCCTTACAATGAGCCTCATGTTATTTTCTAGGTTTAATTTCATGATCTAAGAACTAGATTTTTAGTGTGATATATTGAATATTCATACCTTGTTCTAATTGATTTACATGTCTTGATTTCTAGATACTTTTGTGATTGTTTTGTTGAAAGCATATTCTAGATTATCATTGAATATGTACATTTAGCTTGATTGATCATCTAGCTTTATTTGATTGTGTTTGCATCATTTGTATCACTTAGATCATAGCCTTGTATTAGGTTGAAATCTCTAGCAAAGTGAGTGAAGCTTTGTGGATAGAGCAAAGAAGTCTTGATTAGAGTCAGGAGGACTCGGATAATCAATCAAGGAGATTTGTCTAGGGTCGGGAGGATCCGGATAGGCAAGCAAGAAATCTTTCTAGAGACGTGAGTGTCTTGGATAGGAAGTTACTTTCTAGAGGTGTAGGACACATCTTGGATAGGAAGTAGGCTTGGTAGTTCACTTGCCCGAGGGTAGATTAGGAGGTGATAGCTTGAGCGGATATCTTTTGTTGATAGCTTGAGTGTGTAAATCCTTTTCGTATAGTGGATTGCTTTGCCGGTGGTTGTGATATCAACCCGTGGATGTTTCCTCTTTGAGGTTTTACCACGTAAAAATCCTTGTGTCTATTTTTGTTTTACTTTGCTTTATCTTCCATATCTTACATTGAATTGTATATCTTGAATATTGATTTACTCTTGCATTAGTTAAATCAATTTAACTTGTTGAATCTCTTCAAGTGTGCATTTTCTTTGTCATATTCCGCATCATTTTTAATATTGGAAGAATTTGAGCCTATACCTATTCACCCCCCCTCTAGGTATATAATACACTATTGCTTAAGGGAAATTTCAATACCTTTGGCTTCCTAAAAATTCACTAAGAATGGTGTATGATAGTAGTAAGAAAAAAGGAGTCAAACATATGGTAGAACGAATACTCAACTTATTTTATTCAGAATAAACACATAGTAAGGTTACAATCAATCTTTAGAAAAACTATCGATATATGAGCAAAGGCAGGCTTAACTTGATACGCAATGGCCATGGAGCTCTCGTATCTGTCGATAAGTGGAAAAGTATGAAGTAGGGTTTTTCGTCCCCTTTTCTGTGATCATAAGGTGAGTATATATAGGTCCGTTTCTTGTCATGCACTCCTAGAACTTCGGTCTAGGGTTTTAGTGATTTACGGATCCTTCCTTGGCGATCAACGAGTTCGTCGGGGAATTGATCCCCAAAATCAAGTGATTCATTTTTTGTTGAATTGGATGGGAGTTGACTCCTATTTCAAGTAGGATTCTGTATGGCGGGAATGCATGTAACATTCTGTCTTGAACGATGGCGTTTAATGTTTATCTTTCTACTTGGCTTGCTATTCGGGATATCTGCTTCCTGCTTTAGGCGGGGTTAGGGCACTGGGGTCTTTATGTTAATATGCGACCGTTTATTCACCGGGTGCATACCGCTAGTTTTTTAGTGGATCGGGATACTCAAGTATCTCGCCTTCTTCTCGCTATTCTTAAATTATGCTTGATAGCATCGAGATACCGGGGTATCGGGGTACCGGGGTATCGGGGTATCGAAATACCGGGATACCGGGATACTTGGAGGTAAACAGGTGCTAGGATCTCATGGTAGTAGTGTCTCTAGGACCTTCTCTTCGGGGTTTCCTGGTACTTTCTGGGTTCTAGAAGCCTTGAACCTGATCGAGGTGGGTAGGAGTCCACATCCTGGCCATTCCTATAGACAGGTGGGGTATCAGGATACATCTCCCATGGCACCTTTTTACCCCATCATAACTTCAAGAGATGATGGAAAATTCTTTTTTGGTCCCTGTCATTTTTGGCGGTTAATAAAAGTCCCCCCTGACTTGAACACCGGTATTTTACTGGGGTTGGAGTTAGGATTTTTAGTTCGCTTGAAGGATTTTCTATCCTGTCTGCCTGACTAGTCCTATCTAGCTGGCTCCCATTACTAAGGAGGAGATCTTCCTCGTATACAGCGGTATTTAATGGTGATCCACGTGTCAAACAGCGGCTGCTATGCAGATTTAAATGGATCATTTTTGGCGCGACTTTCTCGAAACTGCCTCGTGCACGTCTCCAGCCATTATTCCATGTTTCCTTCTATGCCCCAGTAACTGCTCGTACACGTCTTTAGCCATTACTCCATATTTCATTTTCTATTTCAATAACCGTCCAACTTCTGTCTATAAATGCATCACTCATTCCCTTACTTGCTTACGCTCACTCTTCTTTCAGGAATCAAGAACTAAGATCTTTCTTCTTTCTTAAACTTCTTCCCTTTCTTTTTTCTACTACAATGGCATCCTCTTCGAAACTCCCTACCTCTTCTCAGGATGCTCCTTCACCCTTTTTGCCTCATCGGCCTACCTTCTCAATTTCATGTTCAACCTCCGCCAATCCTCCTGACAATCTTGAAGATCTTTTGAATGCACAGCAGGCGGACTCGAAGGTGAGTTCTCTGTCTATCAAAGGCAAGAAACGTGATCGGGGTGAAGGTGATGTCGTTAGCCATGGTATCCCGTCTCAACGTCACCGTTTTGGTAGGAATCCCTAAATCGGATCGGGTTTTCACAACAGACCCGATGACCCGGTCCTGATAGCGGATGAAGAGGATGGTGCCGATGTCGACGACAAAGAGGAAGAGGAAGAGGAAGAGGAGGAGGAGGAGGAGGAGGAGGAGGAGGAGGGGGATGACATCCCGGCTGTTGATTCTACCGGAGCTCTTGTCAGGCCCCTGCTCCTTTTTGATGGTGGCCGGATTATCCCAGATTCAGTCTGCACAGTCGATACCTTAGTTTGACTTAGGAGGGTTTACAGGATCCTGGATGCTATCAATCTCTCTCTCCCTCATCGGAGGTATGAAGTATATATTCCTCCTCCAGGCTGCCTGTTAATTCATGTAGTTGCCTTTGAATTTGGGGTCCGGTTTCCTTTTCATCCCTCTCTTCGTAGGCTGCTGATTGCTTTGGAGCTAGCCCCGTTACAAATTTCACCCGGGTTCTAGAAGAACTTGACGGGTTTTTAGTGCTCTGGAAGGAGCAATGTGAGAAAGAAGGTATCGAGAGAGAGCCTGGCTTCGATGAGATTCGCTACATCTATCAAATAACGACTATGGTCCCTCAGGGTCAATTCTACCTGAGGCCCAAGAACTAGATGCAGTTCGTGGTTCCTAGGGCGAACGTGAAGTTCAACCCATCCTAGAAAGATGAATGGGTCGTGGTTGAGGGTGATTGGGGGCTGTCAGTGTACCTAGATGGGGCCGAGTACCCGGTTCCTACCCAGTTCTCTTCGAAAGATAAGTGGAGCACGGGTGTACTTCCTACAGAATCCAGGAGGATTCTTAAGCAGATTCAGGATAGGAACTATACCAATTCGAAGTATCCCAACTGTGATCCCTTTAAAGGTGCTCGGTTGGAGCGGTATCTAAGGATATCCATTGCGCATCCAGGTAGGCTTTCCTTCTTGTCTTTCCTTTTTTATTTTTTATTTTTTATTTTTTATTTTTTATTTTTATTTTTACTAATTCTTCTTCTGACAATTTCTGCTACTCCTCTCCTTTCATGTTCTCCTTCTTCTTCTTCTTTAGGACTGATATATCCGGGTCCCCTTTCGGGTAGCTCTCATGTTCCTTCTCCTCCCGGTGTCGGCGCTACCTCCGGATCTCAACCACTTGTGTCAACCCCTCCTATAGCAAACACGGGGTTGCCCCTACATTCTTCCGCTTCACCTCCAACAAAGGTCTCATCACGACCGTCCTTGAGCGAGATGTTGGCACGGGCTGCCAAAGCAAAATTTTCTCCGCTTTCTACTCTAAAACAGGCTTCTATTGCTGCCACTGTCCAACCTGCAACAGTGGTTCCTTCTCCCCCTCCTCCCCCCACTGTTCCAGTTAAGCTTCCAACTAGGGAGGAAAAGAAGAACGTTGCTGCCGCTGAGGCTACTCCCCTTACCGATCTTCCCTCTGGATTAGGGTCTCGAGATTATAACCAGGAGGAGATCATCTCCAAGTTCATCTCTGCTTGCCCTGGTGAGGGCATGCAGTCAACGTCTTCCCTGCCTGTTGACATCTTGGCGACGAAGGGGGCTTCTTTGCTTGCTAAGGTATAAGTTTTAACCTTTTAGCTTGTTGAGTATAAGTTTTTATTTTTGAGGTACTTACTATCTTTCTTTGTTTTGTAAGGTTTCAAATTTGCTTTACTAATGGGGCAGCAGGTCGTTGCCTTGAAGGAGGCCAACCTAGCACTTCAGGCTAACTTGGAGGAGACCAGAAGTGATCTAGCACGAGCTGAGAAGAATGCTACTTCCCTGGTTCAAGCTGCTTCCGAGTCTGAGTCCGGTAAGAGAGCTGCCTTGATGGAGCTGAAGCAAATGACACATGCCTATGTCATGGAAACTATCAAATCAACTCACCGCCGGGCTGAGCGGGAGACTATCAAGGCAGAGATGGCTATCCTTCTAGATGAAAACAGGTCTCTATGGGGTTCCATGAGCATTCTGGAATCTAGAGTGGATTCTTCCTTTGGGGATGGATACTATAAGGATTCCCATTCTTTGATTGGCTTATTTCATGGATAAACCACGTGTTGGGGTTTATTATGTAAGGGCAGTTTAAGTGATTGTACTTCAAGCTCGAAGGCCCTTCTCAAGTCCTCAAGGGACAAGCACGCCAAAGGTATAAGCTCTAATGCTTGGTTTTCTTTGAAGAGATTTAGATTGCACACACACACTTAGCATTCTTGCATTTGTGTGCGTACTCTTCACATGTCACATTTCACACTTGCACTTTGATGTTGTATCTTGTTGTGTGTATTTGTGTCTTGTAATTTGTTTCCCGATAGTTTTCAGAAATGTCCGCGCATGCACTAGAATGTGCTTGGTTTTGCGTGAAGACCGCCTACGAAGAATGCCTTTGACTTCTCCTTGGTTTTCACCTTTGTTGGTGATCGGCGGTTATTATCGGCGGCCTAGCCACCGAATGAAATCGCCGTTTGCATACAGAAGTGTCTAGAGCAATTCTACGGTTACGATCGGCGGCCACGACCGCCGTTCAAAACCACTGTTCGTACCTGATTGATTTAATCTCTCGGGTTTGATTCGGCGGTTAGATCGACGGTTACGAAACCGCCGTTGTTCCCCCGTTCTTCTCGGGTTCAATTCGGCGGTTATGATCGTCAGCCTGGCCGTCGATTGAAACCACCGATCGGTGCGTTTTAGGGGCAAACTTGTCTTTTCACATGCCCTGTTCTTTATGTCTATAAATATCACACTTTCTCATTTTCTGAATATATGTTCTTTTAACTCTAAGAACCCTAAACTTCAAAGAGAGACATTTGAGAGAAAATCAAATCAAAAACACATTTTTAACACTCAAAAACCATTTTCATATGCATCAAATTATCATTTAGCATTTTCTAGCATAGTTAGGATGCTTGTTTGCATAGGTTTTGGTCAACACACATTCTTTGGTAAGTTCTTCACTATTATCATATATAATTAGTGTTTTATTTATCATTGACATCTCTTATATTATTTGTATGTTCTTAGAATATATTCTAGATACAAAATAGAGATTGTTGTGTTGACATGATTGAGTGTTGTATTTTGATAGCTATCTAGGTTTTTATAATCTATGTTTAGCTAAGCTATTTGACATGTCATCTAGCTTTTAATATCTAGGATTGAATTAATTGCAAAATCATCATCCTAGATAAGCATATAGGGTTACCTAGCTCTAATTGCATTTTTGGATATTTCATATATTCACTTAGGTTGTATTATCTCTTCTTAGAGAATTAAGTCTTGTGTTACTATCAGGATTAGGTAGCTTAAATCACAAGCAATTGGACTAGGTCCACTTATACCGGGATTAGGTAGTTGTGATGATTATTGATCAGGATTAGATCATTAAACCGGGATTAGGTTGTAATCATTTCAATTAGTGGATTCGAGGTTCGTGTGTGGCGCACATAACAGCCCGTGGTTTTTCCCGTGAGGGTTTCCACGTAAATATCAAGTGTTATTTACATTCCGCACCTTATTACACTTGTTATATTATTGTGACTAGTTAGGGGCATTTTCATAAAATTGACATATATGCGAAAATTGGGTAATAACGATTAAAATCTATTCACCCCCCCTAAATTAATATTAGAACACACCGTGAGAATTTTCAGATACTTTATTGCCTCATATGAAGTTGCCAAGGCGTTTCCTCCTCCCTTCGATTTGCAAACCACTCTCAACTAGGATCGCAATCAGATTATGGCTAGGGCCGCCCAATTTGAAGATCAAGATCAAGGAGGTCCTTCTGAAACTACAATTATCCCTGAAAATGTCTAGGAAGAATCCCAGAGTCCTCAAGCTATTCAAGACAATTTAGGGCGGGACTTTGGGTGCCCTACTGAAGTAGTAGACCCTCCTATTGAAACGGTTACGACAGGAGTTGGGGAAGATCATGATGCGGCAGGAGATAAGGTAGCTGAGGAAGTGGACGTATCCGGGCAATAAGAGACAGTGGGGGAGAAACAGAGGGATGCCTGATTTAATTCTGATATTCTTTTCGTTTGTTTTACTTTTTGTAGCCCAGAAAAGGGGATTGTGCACCCTGATTGACTTAAATGAAATTATCCTCTTTTTGCAATTTACTCTGTGTCTTTTTATCATATGCTTGCTTGTAGAGCTTATATCCTGGTAAAGGATGGTACTTGTATGCTTGAGTGTGATCCAAGTAAAGCTTACCCGGACTGCTATAACGCTGGGCTTCAATCTTGCTTGGTTAGCAGCAGAGGAGCCCACATTTGTCCTGTCTTCTAGAAGCAATTCCTGGACGATAGTCCCCCTAGCGTAAGCTGGCAACGTTTTTAGCTAAGCAAACTTGTCTAAGTACGGAACTATCTTGACAAGAAAGCTCAACTCGGGTATGAAGCCAAGGCTGCCTATATACCCTGATTTGACCATTATCCGTCTAAGTGTGGAAGCTTGATGAATTCTTCATTAGGGATCCCGATGATGGATTTATCATGATTGCCTATCGGGATGGAGTGTCTGGTATCTTGAGATGGTAATATGATTCCTTGATGCTTTGCCCTAGTAGGCTATTAAGGCCTTTTAATACCAGGATTTTATATGTGATATGGAGAAGTGAAGTATCAAGTATCCCGATCAGATATCTTGATTCTTTAGTGATCTGCCCTGGTAGGCAACTAAGACCACTTTAGCACTAGGTTTTGAAAGTAAATAACAATAACGCTCGGTGTGATCGATATATATATCTAGAGGGGGGGTGAATAGATTTTAACTATTATTACCCAATTTTCGCATGCAAGTCAATTTTACGAAAATGCCCCTACTAGTCAAAGATACAAGCAAGTGTAACATAGTGCGGAATTTAAATAACACTTGATGTATACGTGGAAACCCAACCACTGGGAAAAACTACGGGCTGTTTAGTGCGCCACACTCGGACCTCGAAATCCACTAATCGAAATGGAGTTTACAACCTATGTAGACCTCGTCTAACACTCCAGTCAATAACCCCCCTCTTCCGGGCCTTTAAAAGTAGCTCTAGTCCAATTGCTTGAGGCCTAAGCAACCTTAGCCTCAAGACTTAATTCTCTAAGAAGAGATTATGCAACCTATGTGAATATGTATGAATATTCAAATAACAAACAAGGCTAGGTAACCTTAGATGCTTATCTAGGATAATGATATAATCAATTTAATCAACCCTAGATATCAATTGCTAAATGACATGTCAAATAGCTTAGCTAATCAAGATTGAGCAAAAACCTAATTAGCTATCACAAAAAACAACACTCAATTAATTCATCACAATTAATTCTCTATTCTTGTATTTATCATATGATCAACAACATACAAGTAAATTAAAAGAGAATATGCTTGATAGTAAAAATACTAAAATAAGATGAAACTAATCAAAATTTTACCAAGCATATTGTGATGATGCCAATTCAATCATAGATGCTTTCTATGTAGACATAGAGGATGCAATATGAAATTTGATGCAAAAAGGATTTGATTTGAGTGTTTAAAGGTGAGTTCTTGATTTGATTTTTTCTCAAAAATCTCTCTTGAAAGTTTAGGGTTCTAATAACTCAAGAAGCTTATTCAGAGAATGAGAAATTAAGATATTTATAGACATCAAGAATTGGGCATGTGAAAAGACAATTTTGCCCCTGAAACGCACAGTTCGGCGGTTTCAATCGGCGGCTAGGCCGCCGATCACGACCGCCGAATTGAGCCCGTGAAGAACAGAGCATCAATGGCGGTTTCATTCAGCGGTTCCGTGACCGCCGATCCAACCGCCGAATTAGACCGAGAGATTAAAATCGATCAGGTATGAACGGCGGTTTCGAACGGCGGTCCTGACCGCTGATCGTGACCGCATAATTGCTTCAGACCAATCTGAACTGAAACGGCGGTTTCATTCGGCGGCCAGGCCGCCGATCATAACCGCCGATCACCAACAATGGTGAAAACCAAGGAGAAGCCAAGGGCATTCTCCGTGGGCGGTCTTCGCGCAAAACCAAGCACACATACGTGTGAGCGCGGACGTTTTCGAACACTATCGGGAAACGAATTACTAAGCACATATACACACAACAAGTTATAAAACAAAGTGCTAGTGTGTAAAGTGACATGTGAAGAGTATGCACACAAATGCAAGTATGCTAAGTGTGTGTGTGCTTACTAAATCTCTTCAAAGAAAAATCAAGCACAAGAAATTATACCTTTGGCGTGCTTGTCCCTTGAGGTCCTGAAAGGGCCTTCGAGCATGAAGTTCAAACACCTAAACTACCCTTACATTATCAACCCTAACATGTGGTTTGTCCACGAAATAAGCCAATCAAGATATGGGAATCCTTACAATCTCCCCATTTGGCTATTTCGTGACAAAACCTCTATTCACATTGATTCCTCACATCATAATAGAAACTACGGGTCTACTAAGATTTTCTACTTTACAAAGAGATATATAAAAAAAACTTGAAGTCTTCAATCTCAAGTAGAACAATCAATCCCTGAAAGCAAAGTTTCTATACTTTCCAATTCAAGTAAAAAGTGAGATGAATCAAGTGAGGACATAAACAAGCATTTGCATTTCTAAGAATTTAAACACAACATCATGCAATGTATGATGAATGCAATGCTCCCCCTCAAAGGGTTACTCCCCCTCAATGTATTGTCTCCCCAACATGCATAATTGCAACCCCCCTTACCACCATTCTACTCCCCCTTTTTGTCATGATATAGGCAAAGGAGTAGTCCCCAACCGGGTCACTTAGCAAAGAGAGATGATAGCATTCAAGTCATTTGCATAATCATAAAATGCATTTTATGCAACTCTATCAAATGGAGAGAAACAAGGAGATTTGTTTTGAAATAAATGTGTGAAACAAAACATGCTTTGCATACAAGACATGTAGCATTCAAGTCCAAAATACAATGGTATTTGGCAAAGCAAATGACAAAGGTTTCTAATAAGAATTCAAACCAATTTCACCAATGTCATGAGAGAAGCAAAGATATAGAGTTTTCATTGATTTTAATGTATGAGCAACTATATCCATCTTTATAAGTCAAACATGTCATGAGCAACTTTGCACCCTATTTGATTTTTCCGGGAGTGAAACCCGTATGATAATAGACATGTTCAACAAATAAAGAAAGAGAGACAATTTGGAATATAAATTACTTTGAACGGATACAAGATCCTTTATTCATTTAGAGCCTCATAAGCTTTTTCACACAATTTTTGCATTTAAAAATTGCAATCATCAATTCATGCTTTTTCATTTGAGCATGTCATTTGAATTTCATGCTTTTCATATGTCATTAGCATGTTATAAACAACTCATGCTTTTCAATTTTTAAGCATGTCATTAAGAATCATCATGTCATGGAGATAACTATAGGTCATCCAAATCATACTTCCTATGTAAATCTCCTAGTCCAAAAATGCATGTTTGAACATAAATATGACATGGATTGTAAACAAGCATGGTTCACACTTATTGAATTGAAAACATATATATATATGTGCAACCAAGCTTACTCAAGCAATTAACAAAGAAGCATAAGATTTTTCAAATATTTGCATGCAACAAGTATGCATAAGCTCTCTTTGCTTGAGTTCCCCATATGGGGTCAATATCATCCTTCATCAATGAAGGTCATGAGGTCCTATGGACCTCCCAAGTCCATTTGACTTGGTTGAACCTATTTGAGACTTGTTAGTCTCATAGCAAGCGGGTTCATTTTTCCTTATCCACATAGATATGACATTTTTCTTCCTAGTGGACAATGGTTCAAGAGTACTAGAAATAATAGGATCATGAACATGAATATTTTCCTTCCTATTAGTATGCATTCTAGCTCTTGTCATTCTCTTTTCAATCATGCTTTTGATTCTACATAATTTAATGAAATGAAAGCAATTTGGTCTAATGTGACCATCAATACCACAAAAGTGACATGTAGGGATAAATTTAGAATTCATACCATGTCCTTGTGCATGCATAGGAGCCTTCCCATGACTTTGTGGCTGAGCAGGTTCAAATCTTCTTTGTTGTTGAACCGGTCTCGCTTGCTTCCTTGTTTCATTTTGCATGATTGGCATCTTCCCTTGATGAATATGAGTTTGAGGGAAGTTTGGTTGAGGAACGTTTTGAGCTTGAGGTTGTCTCTTTGAAGCTTCTTTCACAAGTGCACTTCTTGAACATTGTCCTAGATCAATTTTCTTCCTAGGTGTGTGCACCGGTGAGGCTTCTATCTTGCCCAAACTCTTGACAAAGACAGTCATGGTTGGAGTAGTGATCTCCTTGGTTTCTTCATACCCAATACCTCTCTTGTCACAAGGGTTCTTTCCACTACCAAGAATGTGGTCAAGTTTCTTGGTGCTTGTAGTCATCCTAGACAATGACTCTATAGCTTCATCAAGCTCTCTCTTTAACCCTTCTTCATTCCTCTTAGACAAAGCTAGCTCATCTCTTAGCTTGTCTTCAATCTTCTTGGATGCCTCCATTTGATTACTTAAGTGGTCATTGTGTGTTGAAAGTTCTAGATTTTCATCCTCTAAAATCTTCAATTTTCTATTGTTCTTCTTCAATGAACTTTCACACTTGACTATAAAGTCATTTACATCCATTTTCTCTACACTTCCATTTGTAGAGTTAGATAAGGAGTCAACTTCACTTGAGTTATCTCCTCCACTCTCTTTCTCACTAATGGAGTCAGTTCCCCCATTAAGACCTTTACCTTGGTCTCTTGAGTCAATGGGAGCCATATCCCAATGAGTAGCTACATTTATCTTCTCTAGAGCTACTTCTTCATCTTTTTCTTCTATAGGATCACTAGCAACGGAATTCTTACCAACAACTTCATTTTCTTCACAAGTGGCACCCAATGCCTTGAAGTTATTGATAAGCTCATCATCGCTTGATGACTTATCTCCCTCTCCGGAGTCATCACTTTCACTCCATGTGGCGGTCATCACTTTTGCCATCTTGTTCTTCAAGTTCCCACAATCCGGAGAGATGTGACCTATACCACCACACTCATAGCATTAGACCCCTTTCTTCTCACTATGCTCTTGCCTAGGCTCAAAATTCTTGAAGGGAGTTTTTTTCTTCAAGTCTTGGCCTTTGGATCCAATGCCCTTATTCTCGAACTTGACAAACTTCTTGAATCTTCTAAGTAGCAAAGCCATGTCTTGGTCCGAGTCACCTTTTTCCTCCTTCTCAACCTTGGAAGCTTTCAAAGCAATTCCTTTTTGCTTTTTAGGAGGTGAAATACTAGGAGCCTTCCTAGATTCATAGGTGAGGAGTCTTCCAATCATCTCGCTCGGCTTCATATCCTTGTATGTGCTATTTTCTTCTAAAGCCGTCACTTTTGATTCGAACCTAGCGGGGAGAGACCTCATAATTTTCTGCTTAACTCTCCTATCTGAATAAGGATCACCGAGTTGATGGCTTTGATTCACAATATCCATCAACTTGACTTCAAAGTCATTGAAGCACTCGTCCTCCTCCATTTTAAGCAACTCAAATTGCATTTGAAGGACTTGTAGCTTGGAATCCTTAACGACATCGGTTCCCTCATGTGTAACCTGTAGGATGTCCCATGCCTCCTTAGCTATCCTAGTGTTCTGAATCAGTTTGTACTGATTTTCATCCACTGCATAAGAAGAGCATGCCATGCCTTCCTATTCCATTTTAAAGTCTCAAACTCTTCAGGTGACCACTGGGCCTTTGGCTTGAGTACTTCTTCTCCACCACTCGTGGGAGTCATCATAGGAGGTGCATACCCATCTTCAATTGCCATCCATGCCCTATCATGGATTTAGCACACATATGCCTCCATCTTGCCTTTCCATGAGGCATAATTCACACCGGTGAGGAGAGGAGGCCGTGTGCTTGAAGCACCCTCATGGTTGCCACCGAATCCACTCATTGTATCAAATGAATGAATGAAATGTATGCAAAATGTATGAATGAGCAAAAATCACACAAATGCACAACACACCTAAAATGAGCTAGGATCACCTAAGTATATCTAGGAACCCGCTCTGATACCAATTGAAAGTAAATAACAATAATGCTCGGTGTGTTCGATATATATATCTAGAGGGGGGGTGAATAGATTTTAACTATTATTACCCAATTTTCGCATGCAAGTCAATTTTACGAAAATGCCCCTACTAGTCAAAGATACAAGCAAGTGTAATATAGTGCGGAATTTAAATAACACTTGATGTATACGTGGAAACCCAACCACTGGGAAAAACCACGGGCTGTTTAGTGAGCCACACTCGGACCTCGAAATCCACTAATCGAAATGGAGTTTACAACCTATGTAGACCTCGTCTAACACTCCGGTCAATAATCCCCCACTTCCGGGCCTTAAAAAGTGGCTCTAGTCCAATTGCTTGAGGCCTAAGCAACCTTAGCCTCAAGACTTAATTCTCTAAGAAGAGATTATGCAACCTATGTGAATATGTATGAATATTCAAATAACAAACAAGGCTAGGTAACCTTAGATGCTTATCTAGGATGATGATATAATCAATTTAATCAACCCTAGATATCAATTGCTAAATGACATGTCAAATAGCTTAGCTAATCAAGATTGAGCAAAAACCTAATTAGCTATCACAAAAAAACAACACTCAATTAATTCATCATAATTAATTCTCTATTCTTGTATTTATCATATGATCAACAACATACAAGTAAATTAAAAGAGAATATGCTTGATAGTAAAAATACTAAAATAAGATGAAACTAATCAAAATCTTACCAAGCATATTGTGATGATGCCAATTCAATCATAGATGCTTTCTATGTAGACATAGAGGATGCAATATGAAATTTGATGCAAAAAGGATTTGATTTGAGTGTTTAAAGGTGAGTTCTTGATTTGATTTTTTCTCAAAAATCTCTCTTGAAAGTTTAGGGTTCTAATAACTCAAGAAGCTTATTCAGAGAATGAGAAAGTAAGATATTTATAGACATCAAGAATTGGGCATGTGAGAAGACAATTTTGCCCCTGAAACGCACCGTTCGGCGGTTTCAATCGGCGGCCAGGCCGCCGATCATGACCGCCGAATTGAGCCCGTGAAGAACAGAGCATCGACGGCGGTTTCATTCGGCGGTTTCATGACCGCCGATCCAACCGCCGAATTAGACCGAGAGATTAAAATCGATCAGGTATGAACGGCGGTCGTGACCGCCGATCGTGACCGCATAATTGCTTTAGACCAATCTGGACTGAAACGGCGGTTTCATTTGGCGGCCAGGCCGCCGATCATAACCGCCGATCACCAACAATAGTGAAAACCAAGGAGAAGCCAAGGGCATTCTCCGTGGGCGGTCTTCGCGCAAAACCAAGCACACATACGTGTGAGCGCGGACGTTTCCGAACACTATCGAGAAACGAATTACTAAGCACATATACACACAACAAATTATAAAACAAAGTGCTAGTGTGTAAAGTGACATGTGAAGAGTATGCACACAAATGCAAGTATGCTAAGTGTGTGTGTGCTTACTAAATCTCTTCAAAGAAAAATCAAGCACAAGAAATTATACCTTTGGCGTGCTTGTCCCTTGAGGTTTTGAAAGGGCCTTCGAGCATGAAGTTCAAACACCTAAACTACCCTTACATTATCAACCCCAACATGTGGTTTGTCCACGAAATAAGCCAATCAAGATATGGGAATCCTTACAGGTTTTTTTTCATGTGGGGATATGGCAATACAACACAGTAAGTACCAAGTATCATTATAAGATATCTTGATTCTTTGGCGGTATGTCCTGGTAGGCAACTAAGGCCACTTTAGCACCAGGTTTCTCCTGGAGAGGGGGATTCCCCGTCCAAGGCTTCAGGAGGTCCATATAGGTCCTCCTGGTCTTGATAGGGTAGAGTCTGGCAGGCAACTACGTCATTTATGCGTTAAGCACCAGATCCTTCCTGGAGGAGGGTATACCCCGACCAAGGCAGTAGGACTGCCATGTGGCATTTCCTAGTCTTGAGGCGAAAAAATGGCGAAAACTTGTTAGGCGAACTTTAAGAGTATTACGTAGGAGAATAAATGCTGACTTTATTGAATTTCTCAAGAGCAAATACAAAGCAAAAAATCGGGGTGTATATATCGGAAGTATACCAACCAATGTAACATTCCTCTTCAAACTCTAAGGTTAAAACCTTTTAAGATGATCATCATTCCAGGTGTGATCTACCGGGTAGACATCCATGTCTCCAATTGCTCAGTGGGGTACCTACCAATTTATCCCTACTCTTCCTGTTCTTCTTATCATACTTGGCACCTGTCCTTCCTCTAAGATAGAGTGATCCTGCTATGAAATCTTATGGCCCGGTTCATTGGTAACACGGGTGTACTGCATGGCTAATGCGGTAGGGTTGGCGAATACTGCATAACAGGTGCGGGCTACTTGCTGATCACCCCTGACTTCCCTTACCTTGGTTCCAACCGGGAACTTCAGTACGTTGTGATAAATGGATAGGACTCCCCTGATTCCCAATAGGAAAGTTCTTCCCAGGATTGCATTGTAGGCTGACGGGGTATCAACCACTATGAACTCCGTCATGATATTTTACTGAAGGGGGGCTTCTCCAATTATTACCGGCAGAATGTGGGTTCCCACTGGCATCACGGAGTCCCTTGTAAAATCGTACAACGGTGTGGTGCAACTGTTGTAGCAAGGGTTTTTTAGGCTGAGCTTTTCCAATGCCCTTTTGAACAAAATATCAACACTGCTTCCGGTATCTATCAGGATGCGGTGAACCCGATAATTGGCAATCTGTACCGTGATCACCATTGGATCATCATGAGGCTGTACTTTGTTGTAGGCATCATCCTCAGTGAAAATGATCTAAGCAGAGGGAAGATAATCTTGTGATCCTCTGGATACTCGGAATACATCCTGACCAGTGGTGAGCCTTGGGATCTTCCTAGCATGGTTCTTCCTTGAATTGTTGGAAGTCCCTGCTAGTGTTGGGCCTCCACTGATAGTGTGAATGACCTGAATTTGCTGCATCAAATCCTTTCCTTCGTCCTTCATCCTTCCTCCTTTCTTCTGCATCTCGCATTTCCCCTTGAACCTCCTTTCCTGCCTTGATGCTATCCCGTACTTACTATAAAAATTCAACTAAGAGTCCTCCTCTCACCAATCCTTCAATCTGGTTTTGGAGGTTGTAGCACTCGGATGTGTTGTGTCCAACGTCCTCGTGGAAATCACAGTATTTGTAACGATTTCTTTGATCAGCTGGGATCTTTATTAGACCAGGTTTCCTAAGCAAGCCCTTATCGCGAATAGCTAGATATATGGTCTCTCGGGAGGCATTGAGAGGAGTGTAGTGATTGTACCAGTCTTCTTCACTTGATACCCGGGCTACTTCTCTTAGAGGAGGTGATGCTCGGGGAGGAGTTCTCCTAGCCGGGTATCTTTCTCGGTATTGGGGAGGAGGCGGCCTATAAGTTGATCGGTTTGGAGGATTGTTCTGGAACTTCTTTGTAGGTGTTGATTTTGGAGATTCCCTCTTAGGCCGTTTAGCTGTTCGGGCTTCATCATGTTCAACCTTAACTCGGAGTTGCTCGTCTATGTCCACTTGCTCCAGCGCCCTATCATAGGCTTCCTGGTAGGTCTCAGGTGGATGTTTGGCAAATGATCGAAACAATCTGCCAGCCCACAGGTTCCTTCTGAAATTGGCCAGGGTCTCCTTCTCAGCAAACACTTCCATCTGGATCACTTCCATGTGGAACTTCTCTACATAGGATCTCAAAGTTTCACCTCGCTCCTGGATTACATATTGCAGTAGGACGGGGTCCTTGGGGCAAGGCTTGATCCCCTGAAACTGAGCACAAAAATCTGTAGTAAGTTTTTTAAAGGATTCCACACTACTTGGAGGTAATTTTCTGAACCAAATCTTTACGCAGTCGGTTATAATGGATGGGAACATTCTGCACATAGCTGACCGAGTGGCATTCTGGATTTCCATCTAGTGGACAATGCTCTCCATGTGGCTCACGGGATCCTTTGATCTGGAATACTTCTTGATGGGCATCTTGAATTTGGGGGGTAACTCTGCCTCTCTAATCCTTCTGGAGAAAGGTGCATTCATTTCTCCCAAGGGGTTCTTTCAGGTGCCTCGGTGTTTCCCCTTCTTCAACTCCTCGAGTTCCTTTGCCATCTTAGCCATCTGATCCTCAAGGCGTTTGGATCCGTTGTGCCTGGATCAGGATACTAAACCTTCGTTGTCTGAAGTTTCTGACTCCACCGTTGGTTCATTGCGCTCCTCCTTCTGAGGCCAGGTACTCCGTTGGTTTCTCCTAGGCCCGGTACTGCCACCTGCATCGGGCTGGGGATCCTTCCTTTCTGCCACCGGCCTAGTTGTTGGCTGGATCCTTTTGGGCGGGATGTCGAAAGCTGACTTCACCTGTCGAGGTCTAAGATTTCTAGGATGATCTGGCACAAGTACAGGCGGTCCAAGCCTGTCGAAGACCGGTACCCGGGTACTTGGTCCAGCCCCTTCCGTAAATCTAGGTGCTTCAAAGGGTATTCCTTGGGAAATCATCCGGAGGCATACGCTCTCTACATAAGCGGTTACATGTTGTTCCATGGCATCCCGATTTACCTCTGGGACCGCGGGGTCATGTGGTGCTGACCCGGTATTAGGTGGTGGAACCAGTGCCGGGGATCTGGTTTCTTGCTCCCTTCCTCTTCCCTTAATTTCTTTAGGTGGAAGCGACAGAATGGGGCCTCGAGGTGGTGGGCTGCCCCTGAGAGGATCAAACCCTCATCTTTCAACTTCTTCTAGGTAGAGCTTGGTAGCTTATTAAAGGTGGGGGGTTTTTTCCCACATACGGCGCCAAAAATGTTAACCAAAAATTATCACTGGGGTGATATTTCCAATTAATAATTCAAGGGGGACCAGGATCGGGGTAGATCTTGGTCGGAGAGGTATCAGGTAGTTCGATACCTTTGGCTTCCTAAAAATTCACTAAGAATGGTGTATGATAGTAGTAAGAAAAAAGGAGTCAAACATATGGTAGAACGAATACTCAACTTATTTTATTCAGAATAAACACATAGTAAGGTTACAATCAATTTTTAGCAAAACTATCGATATATGAACAAAGGCAGGCTAAACTTGATGCACAATGGCCATGGAGCTCTCGTATTTGTCGATAAGTGGAAAAGTATGAAGTAGGGTTTTTCGTCCCCCTTTCTGTGATCATAAGGTGAGTACATATAGGTCCGTTTCTTGTCATGCACTCCTAGAACTTCGGTCTAGGGTTTTAGTGATTTACGGATCCTTCCTCAGCGATCAACGAGTTCGTCAGGGAACTGATCCCCAAAATCAAGTTATTCCTTTTTTGTCGGATTGGATGGGAGTTGACTCCTATTTCAAGTAGGATTCTGTATGGCGGGAATGTAGGGAAAAATACGGTCAACGCAGCGGAAGCGAGACTAAAAACGAGTTTAGTATAGTTTAAAATTTTTCCATAATTTGAACCTTAACCCTCTAATTAATTAACATATAATACTAAATATATCATACCTTTGTCGCGTGATCCGATTGACATTGCGTCGATGGTAATCCGTAAGATCTTCCAATCCAATCACAAACGTGAATCACCTAGGAGCGTGGTCTCCCTTCTCTTTGAATTGTGTACCTGAGGATGGATTAACAAAACTTTTTCTTTTTCGTTAGTCACAACAAGTTCCAAGAGACAACAAAGAATGTTCCGGTCACTTTTGAATTCACAATCTTTAGATCAAAACTCGCGTGAACCTTATTCGAAATTGTGTACAAAACCTTTTGATGTAAAAGTAACTAGTGCATTATCGAAATAAGAACAAACTTTTCTCTCTATTCCTCTTGGCCGAAAATCACACTAGACTAAGAGTTGGATTCTATTTTTCTCTAGCAAAAGAAAAAACTCTCAAGTCCAAGACATTAGGGTTAGCCAAATTCTCTTTTTACTCAATATATATATATATATATATCGCATAATGTATCTACTAGCACCGAATTCAACCTTTAATAATATATTTATATCATAGTTTTGCACGCCTAAATAAGTGCACTAAACTTGCACACCTAAATAAGTGCATATATATATATATATATATTTCGAAAATAATTCTGCATGCCTTATAATATATATATTTAATAAATATCTATATATTGTGGCCAAAATCCTTTACCATGTAGGATTTGTGTCTTCGGACTTAAATCCTGACCCTAGGTAGATTTCCTTATAATTCCAAACCCTAATCCAACTTTTTAGTGTATTTGTGACCATATAAAAGACTTCCTTATTTGACTAGATAAATAAATCCCTTATTTATCTACTTACCAAATAAAGTCTTTTATTTTATTTATACTACCATAATAGTATACTACTAAGAAACATATTTCCTAGTCATAAAAAGATTTTGATTTTTAATTAAATAATTAATTAATCAATTAATTAATTTTCATTTAATCAAATAATAAAAATAAAACAATATAATATCATATATATATCTCGGCCATGTGCCATATATATTAATATATCTATATATTGTCTTTCTATTTTATTAAATCCATTGGACCTTAATAAAAGGCCCACATGTGAACCAGACCCATTTTTACTAAAAGAAACAAGCCCACATGCCTTTCATTAATATATTAATATAATTGATCAGCCCATTAAATAAATAATGTGCAAATTATATTCTTAATATATTAAATACAATTCTAGATGGACCCATAAATTGGTCCGGTAGAATATATCAAGTGATCCATGCAAGTCCGTGTGGATTAGGGATCTTGGCGGGCTATCTAAATTTAAGCTTCAATAGAAATAACCTAATCACAATCAACAAATGATTCACTTAGGTCCGATCTATTAATTTTAACTCATTCCACTAAAGAGCTAAAATTGAACTCTTAAATAAAGATAGAATAAGTAAATATTTCTCATTCGTACCCTAGACAATCTTATTGGAGATGGTGTATCCTCGTGAAGAATATCAGTAATCGCCAAGAGCTCATAGACCTCTTATAGCTCTCCAAGTTACCATATTTACTCATATGACTACATTTTGAACTTGGATATTTTGACTTGTCCAGAAGCCATGTTTCAATAGACTCTATCGAAAACTTAACATTAAGATTCAATATCCAATACCTTAAAACATTCATATGATGATATTCTACTCTCATTTAATAAATGGAGCCACGATATCCATATCTATAAATGAAGTCCTCTATCGATTAACAAATGAATATCACCAAACTATCGAGGATAGACTATGCTATATAATCGTACTCATTGATAACTCAAATGATACCACTTGCAACCATAAGTTCATTATTTATCTCAAGATTAAGATAGACTCTCCGATTGTCCTGATAATGAAAAGACTATTATCTATTGACGGTTCTAGATAAAGTATTTCATTGTGATCCAGTTCAATGCACCCAGTGCACTAGATTCTTTTACTCGAAGACCCTCCGATGATTTCAGACTCATCATAACTCATTTGATCCCACTCAAATGCTAGCAAAAGAATTCTACAACTTTAACAAGGTAAAGGTGCCCAACCTTTAACTTAAATTGTGAACATTATTCAAGACTAACTAAAGAATTGTGTCTACCTTATACATATCCAGATGTACGAACAATTATTCTTTTCTCATAGTCTTTTGACATTATGATTATTTACTTTTGACAATTATAATAATTAAACTATAAATGCTATAAGATTTGTTAAACCAGAAATCACATTATTAATATGAATAGATTGTCAAAAACACCATTACACTCTTGCTATTGAGCATAATCCTAACAATCTCCCACTTGCGCAATAGCAAATGTGTCATATCTCTCATTCCCATGTTCTCACCCTTATATACAATTTCCTTTAAAAGATGATACTTCCTTTCAATGTGTTTTCCTCTCTTATAACTTCTTGGTTCTTTCGAATTAGCCACTGCTCCACTGTTGTCATAGTAGATAGTGATCTGCTTATTCGCATTAGGAACCACTTCCAAGTCAATCAAGAATTGGCGAAGCCAAACAGCCTCTTTGGCAGCCTCGCATGTAGCAACATACTCAGCTTCCATGGTGAAATCAGCAATACAAGATTGCTTGATACTCCTCCATATGACTGCTCCTCCTCCAATAGTAAACACAGCTCCTGATGTGGATTTTCTGGAGTCAGAATTTGATTGAAAATCAGAATCTGTATACCCAATGGGAATTAAATCCCCTTCAGAGTATACAAGCATATTATCTCTCGTTCTCTTGAGATACTTGAAAATATGCTTGATTGCCGTCCAGTGATCAGGACCAGGTTTCGATTGAAACCTGCTAACTATGCCAACAGCAAAACAAATATCTGGTCTAGTGCAGAGCATTGCATACATGAGACTTCCAACTGCCGAGGCATATGGAACTCTACTCATGAATTGCTCTTCATGCTCAATCTTAGGAACTTGTTCCTTAGAAAGTTTGATTCCATGTCTGAAAGGTAACATACCTTTCTTGGAATCCTGCATGGAAAACCTAGACAAGATCTTGTCTATGTATGAAGCTTGGGATAATGCAATCGTTTTATTCTTTCTATCCCTTATAGCTTGGATACCTAGAATAAAACTTGCTTCTCCTAAGTCCTTCATATCAAATTGTTTTGCTAACCATTCTTTTACTGATGTCAATACACCTACATCGTTTCCAATGAGTAGTATATCATCAGCATAAAGAATCAGGAAAACCAACTTGTCGCCCTTAATCCTTTTGTATACACAAGGTTCGTCAGGATTCTAAATAAATCCAAAACCTTTCACAGCTTGATCGAACCTTATGTTCCAGGATCTGGATGCTTGCTTTAATCCATATATGGATTTTTGCAACTTGCATACCTTTTCCATTTGGCATTTTTTCAATGAATCCTTCTGGTTGCACCATGTAGATGCTTTCGTCAAGACTTCCATTAAGGAAAGCTGTCTTGACGTCCATTTTGCTAAATCTCTATATCTAAAGATGCTGCAATGGATAAAAGTATCCTAATGGATTTAAGCATGGCCACAGAAGAGAAGGTTTCCTCGTAATCGATACCTTCTTTCTGTGTGTAACCTTTAGCTACCAATCTAGCTTTAAAGGTTTCCACCTTTCCATCCATACCTCTTTTCCTCTTGTATACCCACTTGCACCCAATGGGTTTTATCCCTTTAGGCAAGTCTACAAGGGACCAAACTTTGTTATCGAACATGGATTCAATCTCAGATTGCATTGCCTTTTGCCAATGGCGACAATCAACATCCTCCATTGCTTCCTTATACGTGTAGGGATCATCGTCGTCCAAGAGATTCTCCACTGATTCTCCCAGACCGATGTATCTCTCGAGTTGTGTACTAACCCTCCCACTACGATGAGGAATGGTAGGTTGTTGATTTTGTGTTGGAGTGGAACTTACAATTGGGCTAGGTTGTAAAACCTCTTGTGGAATTGTATCTCCTGACATCTCATTCAGGACAATTCTACTTTTGGGCACAAAATCATTCATATAGTCATTTTCCAAAAATTTAGCATTTGTCGAAACAAATACTTTTAGATTTGAAGGACTATAGAAATAATATCCTTTAGTTCCTTTTGGATACCCCACAAATATACATGTTTCCAAACGGGACTCCATCTTTTCTATCTTTCCTTTTAACACATGTGCAGGACAACCAAATATCCTTCAGTGTTGTAAACTAGGCTTTCGCCCAGTCCACAACTCATGAGGTGTTTTCAGGAACCGACTTAGATGATACAACGTTTAGAATGTATATTGCAGTTTGTAGAGCATATCCCCAAAAGGAAAGGGAGCATTGAATAACTTAACATAGACCTAACCATATCCAAAAGAGTTCTATTTCTTTTTTTTCTGCTACCCCATTCTGTTGAGGTGTACCTGGTGCAGAAAACTGAGAAACTATCCCATTATCAATAAGATATTGCTGAAACTCACTAGATAGATATTCTCCACCACGATCAGATCTCAAGATTTTTATGTGTTTCTCAAGCTGATTTTCTACTTCAGCTTTGAATGCTTTGAACATGTCAAAAGCATCCGACTTATATCTCATGAGATACACATAGCCAAATCTCGAGTAATCATCTGTGAAGGTGATGAAGTACTCATATCCACCTCTAGCTTGAATGCTCATAGGACCACATACATCAGTGTGTAAGTCCTAAACATTCAGCGGCTCTTGCGCCTTCGGCTGAGAACGACCTTTTGGTTATTTTACCTTCCAAACAAAATTCACAAGTTGGTAGATCATCAACCTTTAAGTCACTTAAAGGTTCGTCACTATCCAATCTAATAATCCTATTAAGGTTAATATGACCTAGGCGTAAATGCCATAGGTAGGTTTCATCCATTGATAATTTTACTCTTTTATGATTAGGTTCCGTTAATACTATGTCTAACGAGTGAGAGATATTTCTATGCAAAAAGAACAGACCGTTTTCCAATGTACCTTTGCAAATAATTTTGTCATTCTTACTAATAATAAAAACTTTATTAAAAGTAACTGAATATCCAAATTTATTTAAACAAGAAATTGAAATTAAATTCCTCTTGAATTGAGGTACATAATAAACATCTATAAATTCTAAATGCCAACTAGAATCAATATTAACTCTAATATCTCCCATTGCACTTGCAAACACTAACGTTCCGTTGCCCAAACGCAAGTTGATTTAATTTTTATTCAGTCTTTTCCTTTCCTTGAACCCTTGCAAGGAATAACAAATATGATTAGTGGCCCCAGAGTCTATGATCCAAGAATTTGTAGAATCTGCCAAAAAACATGTTTCAAGATAATTAACATTACCTTGTTCCTTCTTGTTTTGAGACTTTGGGCAATTACTTTTCCAATGTCCCTTTTCACCACAAAGAGAGTACTTCCCTTTGATCTTGGTTACTATCTTGGTAGGCCAAAGTTGCTTTTTCTTCTGTTGTTTCTTGACCTTCTTACGGGTCTTAACAGTAGCAACTTTACCAACCAAATGAATCTCTTGACTTGTGCCATTAGATTCACAAGTATGTGCAAGTGGCTTAGGAATAGATAGAATAAATTTATGTTTTTCAGCTTGCAGCAACAACCCAATTTTCCTTTTCCATGTGACATAATTATTACCAGTTAAAGTTTTATCTTTTACGATGTTCATAAGTGATGGGGTCATGATTTCTGAATAAAACAAAACATATATAAGTAAATAATCATGATAAAGCACTTTTAAATATTTATCTTGAATTAAATAAATAACTCAATCGTAAAAATTCAACGGTGATCCAACACCCATAAATGTTACGCCTCCTTTGGGAGTACGAACATTTACTAGTTGGACTAGGTCCCACCTAATTGTTAACATAACAACCAGCGTTTTTAATTTTAGCCTTGCAATTTTACTGACAAGAACTCTTGGGAGGATATCAATAAAATTACATTGAGTGTGTTACCAAGATATCGACCCTCAATATTTTCTCTCACGAAAATCCCTCCTTGGGGAGTAGATCTCGTTTGAGTCAATTGTCTAGTCTATCCTTGTAAGGAAGTATGTTGCTAAATTCCATTCATGGACGCCCCTTGGGGGGATTACCAATAAATAATAAAGCTCAACTAACCTTGGAGGCCATATGTGTTACAAAACACCTTCTCCCACTCAATTATTTAAGGCGTGTGATTAAATCCCATAGAATGATTTACCAAGTTATCTAGATGCCAATTTAGATACCTAAATCATTCAATGCATGTTCATACCAAAAGAGATATATGAGTGGCACTCCTATTCGATATGACATGTTATCATACAATAACAAATATTGTAATATTTATGCAAAAATAAATAGCCACAATTTTGGTCCATCCTAGAAAAACAAGTAAATTACATTTGTTTGAAATATATAAACCCTAACTTGGCGATCAAGTCTTCAAGCGACCATCACACGCGTGTACCTTGGCTGCCCCTCCCATGGGCGTGCGCAAGCACCCAGCCCCCATGGGCAGCCGTGCGCCCCATCCCACAACAAAAACGCAGCTGCTTGCTTTTATGCTCGCAGCTTGTTGTTTTGGTGCGCACGGTGTAGGTTTGGTTTCGGTTGCTTCCTTTTTCTGCTTCCAATTCTTCAACTCTTCGAATCTTCGAAACTTGAATTTATTATAGCAGGTATTACACAATAAACTACTGCAGTAATTTTTTTTTTTTTTTAAACACTGCAGTAAATTTAATACAATAAAAACTGCACTGTCACAATACACAAAAAAAATCTGCAGTATTTTAATGCAAATAAAAAAAAACTGCAGTAATATTGATACAATAAAAAGAAACCTAGCAACTACCAAGAAGGAACTTATGGTGATAATAGGCCACCCTTCTTGTTACAATTCCGAAACAAAAATTACATTGAAATTCTAGGACGAAAATCGAGCAACAACAATTCACTTTATAATAACATATATAAATCCATACATTCAACATGTAATTATATATGAGAATACCTAGAGTGCCATCTCTTTCTAAAACATGCATAATCACAATAAAAAGAAATAGATTCACGTATATATACGTTAATTAATTAAAGGGTACAACCAAGGCTCTGATACCAATTGTAGGGAAAAATACGGTCAACACAGCGGAAGCGAGACTAAAAACGAGTTTAGTATAGTTTAAATTTTTTTTCATAATTTGAACCTTAACCCTCTAATTAATTAATATATAATACTAAATATATCATACCTTTGTCGCGTGATCCGATTGACATTGCGTCGATGGTAATCCGTAAGATCTTCCAATCCAATCACGAACGTGAATCACCTAGGAGCGTGGTCTCCCTTCTCTTTGAATTGTGTACCTGAGGATGGATTAACAAAACTTTTTCTTTTTCGTTAGTCACAACAAGTTCCAAGAGACAACAAAGAATGTTCCGGTCACTTTTGAATTCACAATCTTTAGATCGAAACTCGCGTGAACCTTATTCGAAATTGTGCACAAAACCTTTTGATGTAAAAGTAACTAATGCACTATCGAAATAAGAACAAACTTTTCTCTCTATTCCTCTTGGCCGAAAATCACATTAGTCTAAGAGTTGGATTCTATTTTTCTCTAGCAAAAGAAAAAACTCTCAAGTCCAAGACATTAGGGTTAGCCAAATTCTCTTTTTACTCAATATATATATATATATCGCATAATGTATCTACTAGCACCGAATTCAACCTTTAATAATATATTTATATCATAGTTTTGCACGCCTAAATAAGTGCACTAAACTTGCACACCTAAATAAGTGCATATATATATATATATATTTCGAAAATAATTCTGCATGCCTTATAATATATATCTATATATTGTGGCCAAAATCCTTTACCATGTAGGATTTGTGTCTTTGGACTTAAATCCTGACCCTAGGTAGATTTCCTTAGAATTCCAAACCCTAATCCAACTCTTTAGTGTATTTTTGACTATATAAAAGACTTCCTTATTTGACTAGATAAATAAATCCCTTATTTATCTACTTACCAAATAAAGTCTTTTATTTTATTTATACTACCATAATAGTATACTACTAAGAAACATATTTCCTAGTCAGAAAAAGATTTTGATTTTTAATTAAATAATTAATTAATTTCCATTTAATCAAATAATAAAAATAAAACAATATAATATCATATATATATCTCGGCCATGTGCCATATATATTAATATATCTATATATTGTCTTTCTATTTTATTAAATCCATTGGACCTTAATAAAAGGCCCACATGTGAACCAGACCCATTCTTACTAAAAGAAACAAGCCCACATGCCTTTCATTAATATATTAATATAATTGATCAGCCCATTAAATAAATAATGTGCAAATTATATTCTTAATATATTAAATACAATTCTAGATGGACCCATAAATTGGTCCGGTAGAATATATCAAGTGATCCATGCAAGTCCGTGTGGATTGGGGATCTTGGCGGGCTATCTAAATTTAAGCTTCAATAGAAATAACCTAATCACAATCAACAAATGATTCACTTAGGTCCGATCTATTAATTTTAACTCATTCCACTAAAGAGCTAAAATTGAACTCTTAAATAAAGATAGAATAAGTAAATATTTCTCATTCGTACCCTAGACAATCTTATTGGAGATGGTGTATCCTTGTGAAGAATATTAGTAATCGCCAAGAGCTCATAGACCGCTTATAGCTCTCCAAGTTACCATATTTACTCATATGACCACATTTTGAACTTGGATATTTTGACTTGTCCAGAAGCCATGTTTCAATAGACTCTATCGAAAACTTAACGTTAAGATTCAATATCCAATACCTCAAAACATCCATATGATGATATTCTACTCTCATTTAATAAATGGAGCCACGATGTCCATATCTATAAATGAAGTCCTCTATCGATTAACAAATGAATATCACCAAACTATCGAGGATAGACTATGTTATATAATCGTACTCATTGATAACTCAAACGACACCACTTGCAACCATAAGTCCATCATTTATCTCAAGATTAAGATAGACTCTCCGATTGTCCTGATAATGAAAAGACCATTATCTATTGACGGTTCTAGATAAAGTATTTCATTGTGATCCAGTTCAATGCACCCAGTGCACTAGATTCTTTTACTCGAAGACCCTCCGATGATTTCAGACTCATCATAACTCATTTGATCCCACTCAAATGCTAGCAAAAGAATTCTACAACTTTAACAAGGTAAAGGTGCCCAACCTTTAACTTAAGTTGTGAACATTATTCAAGACTAACTAAAGAATTGTGTCTACCTCATACATATCCAGATGTACGAACAATTCTTCTTTTCTCATAGTCTTTTGACCTTATGATTATTTACTTTTGACAATTATAATAATTAAACTATAAATGCTATAAGATTTGTTAAACCAGAAATCACATTATTAATATGAATAGATTGTCAAAAACACCATTACACTCTTGCTATTGAGCATAATCCTAACAGGGAATGCATGTAACATTCTGTCTTGAATGATGGCGTTTAATGCTTGTCTTTCTACTTGGCTTGCTGTTCGGGATATCTGCTTCCTGCTTTAGGCGGGGTTAGGGCACCGGGGTCTTTATGTTAATATGCGACCATTTATTCACCAGGTGCCTACCGCTAGTTTTTTGGTGGATCGGGATACTCAAGTATCTCACCTTCTTCTCGCTCTTATTAAATTGTGCTTGACAGCATCGGGGTATCGGGGTACCGGAATACTGGGATACCGAGATACTTGGAGGTAGACAGGTACTAGGATCTCGTGGTAGTAGTGTCTCTAGGACCTTCTCTTCGGGGTTTCCTGGTACTTTCTGGATTCTGGAAGCCTTAAACCTGATCGAGGTGGGTAGGATTCCACATCCTGGCCATTCTTGTAGACAGGCAGGGTATTAGGATAAATCTCCCATGGCACCTTTTTACCCCGTCATAACTGCAAGAGATGATGGAAAATTCTACTTTGGTCCTTACCATTTTTGGCGGTTAACAATTTGCATTATAGAATTTTTCAATTAAGAAAACATGCAACATTATGAAATGAATGTGCAATGCAATGCTTCCCCTCAAAGGGTTACTCCCCCTCAATGAATAGTCTCCCCAACATTCACAATTGTCTCCACAATTTGTAACTCCCTTACCATGAAACAAATTATAGCACGGTATGTATAAAACTATCTAGAGGGGGAGGGGGGGGGGGGGTGAATAGATTTTAAACTTATTACCTAATTTTTCATGTTTAGTCAATATTACGAAAATACCCCTAAATAGATAAAGCAATAAATCAAGTATAAAATACGGAAATTAAATAACACTTGATTTTTACGTGGAAACCCTCACGGGAAAAACCACGGGCTAGTAAGTAAGCCACACTCGAACCTCGAATCCACTAAATGTGTAAACGATTACAACCTAATCCCGGAAGTAATCACACACCTACCTAATCCCTGTATGAGTGAACCTAGTCTGATTTGCTTGCGATCTAAGCAACCTAATCCCGGAAGCTACACACAAGACTTACTTTCTCAATGAAGAGAATAACACCCTAAGTGAATATATGAATATTCAAATGCAACATAGAGCAAAGGAAACCCTATATGCTTATCTAAGATGATTAATATGCAATTAGAACAATCCTAGATATTAAAACTAAATGACATGAACATCAAATAGTTTAGCTAATCAAGATTAAGCACAAAACCTAATTAGCTTTCACAATACAACTTCTCAAACATACAACACACTAATCTCAATCTTGTATCAAAAGATATATGAAAATCATATAAGTAATAAATTGAGAATGCTTGTTAAGAAAAACACAAAATATGTAAGATATTAGTGAAAAGCTTACTAAGCAAAGTGTGATGAAGAATCCATGCAAAGAGACATATAGATGATCAAGGATGATGCTAGATGATGATTGATGATCATGAAAAAGTGTTTGAGTAAATAAAAAATGAGTTCTTGGAATTTTTCTTCTCATTGAAAAATATCCTAAGTATGAAATCTGAATATGAACTCTCTTAATTGACCTAAAGTCAAAGTGGCATATATATAGGGAGTCAATATGAAGTGTGGTCGTTTTGATAAGTGACACCACCATTTTGCCTTCATTTGTACAGCGCCCCAACTCTGTTCTCTCGGGAAAACAGAGTGGTGCTGTACGTACATCGCTTCTGAACAGTGCTCGTACAGCGCCTACCGAAAAAGCATCAGACCTGATGCATTAAAATGACATTTTCAATCAGGTCTCAGTTGGGCGTTGTACGAACAGCGCTTGTGTACAGGGCTCATACAACGCCTCTTCAAAATACATCAGACCTGATGCATTAAAATGACCATTTTTTCATCAGGTCATGTGGGCGCTGTTCGAACAGCGCCTTGTAGAGCGCTTTGAATAGCGCCCTTTGCAATGCCTGACTTCTAAGCCTAATCATGTTAAGGCAATGGACAATGCAAGATGCAATCAAAATAACAAGCAAGAAGAGATGTTAATGAACATTAATGCACAAAAATAAGACACACAACATACAAGGATTAAACATATGCATGAGTTGTGAGTGTGTGCAACTATCTTTTCAATACAAGTAAGCACATAGAAATTTACATTCGGTGCTTATCAAGACGAGGTCTTCAAAGGGCTTGAGCAATAACAACAACACCTAAGCTACCCTTACAAAGAACCCCAACATGTGGTTTGTCCACAAAATGCGCCAATCAACAAATGAGAACCTTACATACCACATTCTACTCCCCCTTTTTGTCATGATATAGGCAAATGAGTAGTCCCCAACCGGGTCACTTCAAGCAAAGAGAGATAGTAGCATACAAGATATTTGCATAATCAATATAAGTCACTTTATGCATCTCAATTAATTTGAGAGAAACAAGGAGATTTATTTAAATAAAATGTGTGAATCAAACATGCTTTGCATACAGGACATATAGCATTTAAGTCCAAAATACAATGATATTTGGCAAAGCAAATAACAAAGGTTTCTAATATGAATTCAAACCAATTTCACCATTGTCAAGAGAAAAGCAAGGATATAGAGATTTCATCGATTACAATTTAAGAGCAATTATATCCAACTTTATAAGCAAAACATGGAATGAGAGACTTTGCACCCTATTTGATTTTTCCAGATAAGATATTCGTATGATAGTAGCTGTAAGGTTCCCATTTGTTGATTGGCTCATTTCGTGGACAAACCACATGTTGGGGATTCTTTGTAAGGGTAGTTTAAGTGTTGGTGTTATTGCTTAATGCCCTTTGAAGATCTCGTCTTGATAAGCACCGAAGGTAAATTTCTATGTGCTTACTTGTCTTAAAGAGATAGTTGCACACACTCACAACTCATGCATATGTTTAATCCTTGTATGTTGTGTGTCTTATTTTTGTGCATTAATGTTCATTAACATCTCTTCTTGTTTGTTAGTTTGATTGCTTCTTGCATTGTCTATTGCCTTAACATAATTAGGCTTAGAAGTCATGCATTGCAAAGGGCACTGTTCAAAGCGCTCTACAAGGCGCTGTTCGAACAGCGCTCACATGACCTGATGGAAAAATGGTCATTTTAATGCATCAGGTCTGATGCATTTTGAAAAGGCGTTGTACGAGCGCTGTTCGTACAGCGCTCAATTGAGACCTGATTGAAAATGTTCATTTTAATGCATCAGGTTTGATGCTTCTTGGGTAGGCGCTGTACGAGCGCTGTACAGAAGTGTTGTACGTACATCACCACTCTATTTTCTCGAGAGAACAGAGTTGGGGCGCTGTACAGGCCATGTACAGAAGCGCTCTACGTACAGCGCCTAAGGCAAAATAGTGGTGTCACTTATCAAAACGACCACACTTCATATTGACTCCCTATATATATGCCACTTTGACTTTAGGTCAATTAAGAGAGTTCATATTCAGATTTCATACTTAGGATATTTTTCAAAGAGAAGAAAAAATTCCAAGAACTCATTTTTTATTTACTCAAACACTTTTTCATGATCATCAATCATCATCTAGCATCATCCTTGATCATCTAGATGTCTCTTTGCATGGATTCTTCATCACACTTTGCTTGGTAAGCTTTTCACTAATATCTTACATATTTTGTGTTTTTCTTAACAAGCATTCTCAATTTATTACTTGTATGATTTTCATATATCTTTTGATACAAGATTGAGATTAGTGTGTTGTATGTATGAGAAGTTGTATTGTGATAGCTAATTAGGTTTTGTGCTTAATCTTGATTAGCTAAACTATTTGACATGTCATTTAGTTTTAATATCTAGGATTGTTCTAATTGTATATTCATCATCTTAGATAAGCATATAGGGTTTCCCTTGCTCTATGTTGCATTTGGATATTCATATATTCACTTAGGGTGTTATTCTCTTCATTGAGAAAGTAAGTCTTGTGTGTAGCTTCCGGGATTTGGTTGCTTAGATCGCAAGCAAATTGGACTAGGTTCACTTATACCAGGATTAGGTAGGTGTGTGATTACTTCCGGGATTAGGTTGTAATCGTTTTACACATTTAGTGGATTCGAGGTTCGAGTGTGGCTTACTTACTAGCCCGTGGTTTTTCCCGTGAGGGTTTCCACGTAAAAATCAAGTGTTATTTAATTTCCGCATTTTATACTTGATTTATTGCTCTATCTATTTAGGGGTAATTTCGTAATATTGACCTCACACGAAAAATTGGGTAATAAGTTTAAAATCTATTCCCCCCCCCCTTCTAGATAGTTTTATACACACCGTGCTATAATTTGTTTCAGTAGCCATGTTCAACCAATAAAGAAAAAGAGACATCTGGATTATAAAATCCTTTGAACGGATACAAGATCCTTTATTCAGTTTGAGTCTCATAAGCTTTTTCACACAAGTTTTGCATTTAAGAATATGCAATCATCAATTCATGCTTTTTCATTTGAGCATGTTATATGAATTTCATGCTTTTTCATTTATCATTAACATGTCAATTAAGAATCATCATGTCATTCATAATCATACTTCTTATGAAAATCTCCTAGTCC
Source organism: Acer yangbiense (assembly GCA_008009225.1). Lineage (NCBI taxonomy): Eukaryota > Viridiplantae > Streptophyta > Magnoliopsida > Sapindales > Sapindaceae > Acer > Acer yangbiense. The sequence goes on along the minus strand of CM017772.1, from coordinate 8,022,180 downwards.
AAAAATGCATGTTTGAACATAAATATGACATGGATTGTAAACAAGCAAGGTTCACACTTATTGATTGAAAACATATATACATATGTGCAACCAAGCTTACTCAAGCAATTAAAAGAAGAGGCATAAGATATTTCAAATGTTTGTAAGTGACAAGAATGCAAAATTGCTCTCTTTGCTTGAGTTCCCCATATGGGGTCAATCACAAAATACATCAGTCCACAAGACCTATCCTAATAGATCTATTAAGTGTTTTAAATCGAGTAGCATCTAATGGTTTAGTAAATAAGTCTGCAAGTTGATCATTAGTACCTACATGTTCAAGTACTATGCATTTATTTTCAACAAGCTCTCTAATGAAATGATGACGGATGTCAATATGCTTAGTCCTAGAGTGCTGTACTGGATTCTTGGAAAAATTAATAGCACTCATATTATCACAAAAGAGGGTTAGAGTACCTTGATTGAATCCGTAGTCGTCTAGCATTTGCTTCATCTATAGGAGTTGTGCGCATCCACTCCCCGCGGCTATGTACTCGGCCTCGGCCGTGGACAAGGAAATCAAGTTTTGCTTCTTGCAAAACCACGATACCAAGTTGTTGCCTAGGAAGAAGCAACCGCCTGATGTGCTTTTCCTATCATCACAATTTCCTACCCAATCCACATCACTAAAGCCTACACGACTAGCATTAGTGTCAAACGAGTACCAAATCTCATAATTGGAAGTCCCATTCACATAGCGAATGATTCTCTTTACGGAAGAGAGATGGGACTCCTTAGGATCCGCTTGGTACCTAGCACACACACCCACATTAAAAGATATATCAGGCCTACTTGCGGTCAAATAAAGCAAGCTATCTATCATGCCCTGATACAGAGTTTGTTCCACACTTTTTCCATTTGCATCCTTTCTAAGCTTCAAAGTGGTACTCATGGGTGTATCACAATGTTTGGCATTTTCTAGACCAAACTTCTTTACTAGGTTTTTGGCATATTTGGCTTGGGTAATGAAGATCCCATCATCTAATTACCTGATTTGCAAACCTAGAAAGTAACTTAGCTCACCAACAAGAGTCATCTCAAATTCATGAGACATAACATCAACAAATTGTTGGACCTTGGTGTTGTTGGTGGAGCCAAACACTATATCATCAACATAGATTTGAGCTATAAAGAGCTCATCATTGTCTTTCTTGATGAATAGAGTCTTGTCAACACTACCCCTTGTGTAGTTATTGTCAACAAGAAATCGAGTGAGGCGCTCATACCAAGCCCTCGGTGCTTGTTTCAACCCATATAGAGCTTTCTTGAGGCGATAGACATGGTTGGGTGGTGAGCATCCACAAACCCCTTGGGTTGTTCAACAAACACTTCCTCTTGCAAGAAGCCATTTAGGAAGGCACTCTTAACGTCCATTTGGTACAATTTGAACTTGTGCACACAAGAAATGGACAAGAGAAGCCTAATGGACTCTAAACGGGCAACATGAGCAAATGTCTCCTCAAAGTCGATACCCTCAATTTGAGAGTACCCTTATGCTACAAGTCTAGCCTTGTTCCGCACTATGTTGCCATCCTCATCGGATTTGTTCTTATAAATCCACTTAGTGCCTATAACATGTGTGCTTTTAGGCCAAGGAACTAGAGTCCTAACCTCATTCCTTTCGAATTGGTTTAGCTCTTCTTGCATGGCAAGAACCCAAAATTCATCATTCAAGGCTTCATCAACCTTTTTGGGTTCAAATTGAGAGGTGTAGCAAGTATAGCTAATGAGATTAGCAATTTGATGCCTAGTCCTTACACCCTCATTCATATCTCCAATAACATCCTCTTTGTTATGGAGTCTTCTAACCTATGGAACGGGTTCATTAGAGTCCATAAGAGGAACTCTATCAAGAGGTTGAGTGGCCTCTTCATCAAGGTTGGACGTCCCAACATTAGAAGTCTCCACAACCTTCTCCAAAGGAGAGTCATCATCTAAAGCAACCTCTTCCTCATAGTAATTAGACTTGAGCCTTGTATCATCAATGACAACATTGGATGATTCCATGACGGTTCGAGTCATCAAGTTGAAAACTCTATAGGCTCTACTATTCAAGGCATAGCCAATAAATATACTCTCACCACTCTTAGCATCAAACTTGCCAAGTTGATCACGGTCATTCAAAATGTAGCATTTGCTTCCAAAGGTGTGGAAGTAGCTAACATTTGGCTTCCTACCTTTTGATGCGCACGTAAGTGTTCTAATAAAATATCCCCAATGGCGCCAATAACTTGATCGGCGCATGCGGGACACACGATAGTTCTATGACTATCGGTAAATGATGGTACGTGCGTGCGAGTGTTTTGCTACCCTATTCGCAAGTATACGAATCGTTCGCCACGTATAGTGGTTACGAGTAAGGGTATCGTTCCCACGGGAGAGTGTGTATACGTTAAGTCGGTTCTACGTCTATTGTTATAGTCAAGTTATTTACACTAATTACAAGCATAAAAGTAAAAGGGAGAGGGTAGCAAGCAATTATCTAAACTAATGGCTAGGATGGCGAAATTAAGCTATGCGTATCCTATGGTCACAGATACGTAATCTCTAATTACAACTACAACTAAAGAGATGTAAACCTAATACAATTCTAATTAATCTAAATTAACTAAATTATCAACTAAGTAAGCAAGTAAGTAAATTAACACTAAGAGTAAATTAACACTAAGTTACTACAATTAAATTACACTAAGATGGCAATTAAGCAACTACAACTAAGTTATATTAACTTATCTACAACTAACTAAACTAACTAATTCTTGCAAGGTTATGCAAGAGCATGGATAAATGAAAAGGGATTTTATTAATTGATCACAATTAAGCTCACAAGTTCTATGGCATAGGTAATTTAACATCTACCACTCTAAGTATTATCAACTATGATTATAGAATGACAATAATAGAGTAATTACACCTAGAACCTAAGAATTAGTTAATAAGTGTTGATCAAGCAATTACTAACCAAATCTTCTCCAATATAGCTAATCAAATGTTCTTAAACAAGATTACAAGTTACTAATTTGTCAATTAACAACATGCATCCATTCAATTTAACTCAATTCAACATTCAATAGCTAAAGATGGATATAATAGACATAGAGATCAATCAATTACAATAATAAATCATATGAAAATCAATCCCTTAACATAAAGAGTATATCACACATAAATGTTACATGAATCACAAATAAATGGAAAAGAAGTAAGAGTAAGAAGTAACCACAACTAGGTAATCTTCTTGTCTTCAATGAAGCTCCATATCTACTTCTTCCAAGCTATAAAGCTCACATGCAACCATGTAGTGTGAGTTTAAGCTAACTAAGCTATTCTAATGTAATTCTAAGCTATTTAGTGTAATAGGATGTGTATTTGGATATTAGAGAGAGTGTTTTAGGTTTAGGGAAGATGAATATATATAGTAGGGAAGATTTAGGCAAGCTTGGACGTGCAATCTCCAAGGTCGGTCAAGTGGGCGGGCTTAGAACACCAGGCTCGCGGGCTCTTGCCTGCCGTCGGAAGTCGCCTTGCAAAAATGGACGTTTGAGGCGAGCTTGGACCTTCTGGACTGCGGGCTTTGTCCCGCCGCATGAAATCGCCGTCATTGGGGGAGTTTGGACAAGTTTGGGCGGCCAAGGACCCGCTGGAAGTGAGCTTGAAGCTTGCGTTTCCATGGAAGTTGGTGGACTTGGATGGGAGGCCAAACTAGTGCATGGGAGGCCCAAAATGGACCCATTGTGACCGGGAGGAAGTGAGCTTCCGATATGGGCTGAAATAGGCCGGAAAAACCATCGGAAACTGGTCGGAAATCGTCGGCAAAGTCGGGCAAGCTGTCGGGTCACGACCGGGTCAACCGGGTCTGCACAGGGTCGGATCCGGGTTGGGCTGACCCGGCTAGAGCTTGAAGATGGTGACGTCATCACTGACGTCACGCTGACGCGTGCAGAGGCCAAAACGACGCCGTTCTGCTTGCTGACGTGGCGCTGATGCCTTCCTTGGCTGGCGAATTACAATTAGGGCCCCTGATTTCCTCTTTAATCACAGAATCATCATTCCTTTCCTGATTATTTCACTTTTGCCCCTAATTTCTCCACAATTACACAATTGCCCTTGAACTTCCCTAATTCCCTGAAACACTTATTTACACCCTATTAAATACACAAAAATGCTCGGAAACGAATACAAAAGATAGGAAAAGGGAGCGCTAAATGTGAACATTTGAAGTGCGATCAGACCCCCAAACCTAACTTTTGCTCGTCCTCGAGCAAAACAAAACAAAACAAAAGCTAAGAAATAACAACTACTAAAGCGTAATAAAATATAAACTACTTAGTCCACTGTCATGGGAGAAACGATAGCACTTAGCACGTGCCACAAGCCTTTTAAACCTCTAGGTGCCACAAGCCTTTTAAACCTCTAGGTGCCCCTAGTAGGAGGAGTGAAGTCTCCTGAGGGTTTACCAGATACGATACCCACAAACGCAACTCTGAATTTTAACAAAGAGATGCAACAAAATGCATACAAACAAAAACTTCATGCAAGCTAAGCATCTTAAATTAAGACTAGTAAAATTCCACCTTCATTAAAACAACACACAATGCCAGTTTGCCAACACTCGGGATGTTTTCGATCTATGAATCAATAAACTAATCGCCTAGGGTTGAATTCGCCTTGACTTCTATATCTCACGGATTCAGCTCTTTCTTCTCTCAGAGTCTTAGGCAATCTCTCATTAACCACATGCATTCTAGGAAGTTATGTACATAAAATTTGAATTCAACACATGTGAATATATGAAACAACGCACTTTATAAAATGAATGATCTCATGAATGAATTGATGCACCAAGAACGTGGAGAGAACATGTTTTGACTCGTATTCTCGAGCTAGACTTCTAAAAGATCAGCTAGGGCTTCCCTTTGGTTGTAATGGGGCCATGGGTGATTTTTAATGAATGGAATGAATTTAATGGAAATCTAAAGATGTTGATCAATTTAACAATGATATTCTACTAGCTCATTATTCATATGTCTACCAGCGTCTAGGCTAAGATTAACATTTTAATGATTGTGCTAAATGGTACTCTATTTGAGTATTTAATCAATTAAGTACTAAGGCTTTAAGCATTTTTATTTTGAACACTTTTACAGTTTAGCCTCTATATTGCACATTATCTATCATCGCCTGAGTACACGCTATTTACAGATTGAGCTAATCAATTGCATTTATAACTTATGCAAAACTATGATCAACAACTAAAGATTTCATGTGAATGATGTGTATGGATATATGTGGTGATGAAATGAATGGTTTGTGTTTGGCCTCTAATTTGGCAATTGGAGCACACATTCATAAGGATAGTGTTTGGGAAATGGAGTTAAGCGCACACATGCCTAGAATCATATCTGTCAGACTTTCTAACAAGGGAATACAAGTCGCACAAGCAGTCCACAATATTCATGTTCATGGCAATCAATACTAAATGCTTTGTGAATGAGATCTCAATGCAATCCTAATTTCGAAAAGTGCTCTTTAATGAGTAGACTAGAATACCCTCTCAAATGATCGTTAAGGCTCAATGTCTCACACGAGTAGTCTCCACAATTCTCCTAGGAACAATAAGTCTAAGATTCATTTACCTCAACATCCAAGTATTGGCACTGAACAAGCATATTTATAGTGGTGTAACAACTTAGATGGCATGCAAACTAGTCAGAACTTAGATTTCAAAGCATAGTATGACATGTTCCTATTGGTATACACAAGTAAACAACTCCCAAAACACAAAATTTTGACAAAATTTTTCAGAGATTTGAAAATTTTTGACACAAAAACAAAAATATTCACAACACAAAACACAAAAACGACACATCACAACACAAAACACAAAAACGACACATATGTGTCCACACCCCCAAACCTAAACTCGACATTGTCCTCAATGTTGAAAAATTGAAGCACATGGACAAAGAGTTTATGATTTGGAAATCCGGACACAAACATACTAACACATATATACAACTAAACACAATTAAAAACAAAAATAACATGTGAAGAAGTTTCTAAAAATAGAGGAAAACATTTCAAGAAAAACTGTCAACTTTTGAACTTCGAACAACGTCTTCTTTTCCATGCATATTTTCAAAGATAATCCATACAAATTGCTCAAATTTTGACACAAGAATATAGACATGCAAATGAACACTTTTCATGAAGAAAACATTTTAAAATTTAAATTGAAAAAGTGTGAAAACAGACGTTGAAAACAGGTCACGTGCATAATTTTGAAAACAGGGCACGCCTGTGACCTTCGGTCGAAGAAATACTCATAACTTTTGAACCGCCGCCCAGAACTTTACGTTCTTTATATCGTTGGAATCATATCGAAAACACGATGAACCCTGCGTGGGCAGAAAAATTTATTTCTTTACCGATTGGTACAGTTTTTAAGAAACATATAGCCTCAAAAATTCAAAACAGGGCATCTTCACAAGTTTTGAAAAATAAACTCAAAAAAAATAAAAACAAAAATATAACAATAACACATGTATATACAATCCTAATATCTACAACTAACATGTAAACATATATACAATCCTAAGTATCCACCACTAATCACATCACAACAACCAATCCTAGTCATTAAGCAAAAACAACCACTTCACACTCTTAAGCTAAACAAAACATATCAACTTGAAGTAAAAGCTTAAGAGTAAGAGATTGGACCTTCGATTTCGCCTTCGTAGGATGGTGTGGCTTCGTGGTTTGGTGTATTGTGCATGGTGTGTGTGGCGGGTTTAGGTCGGCGGGTTCATTCCCGCGGCACGAAGTCGCTGTGACTCCTCCAGATGATGCGGCGGTTTCGTGTCTTCTGGCCGGCGGGCTTATTCCCGCGGCATGAGGTCGCCGTGAATCCATCTGGATGGCGGGTTATGTCCCGCCTGAATGAAGTCACCGTCGTCCTTGGCGGTTTCTGACCTTCTGGACGGCTGGCTTTGTCCCGCCGCTGTGAAGTCGCCGTGGACTCCGCGGGTTCTTTCCGTCCGTCCGGCGGGTAATGTCCCGCCGCCTTGCCTCGCCAATGGTTCAAAAGAACCCCGGCGGCTTTGTTGGGCGGGCTCATTCCCGCGGACTTGACCCGCGGTAGGGTTTTTCTTCTTCTTGATTCCTACCCCTACACACACAAAAACAACACCAAAACTACAAGCATATGCTATACAAGTTTATAAGTAAGGAGCATAACCCCCAAACCTATCTATTTACATGCATCTCATAGCACATTTGCAATATGGTGAGTGGACAATTAAGCGACTCAAGACTCTAAAAACAAAACTAAACCTAAAAAATAACAAAAGACCTAAAAATAAGCTTCCTCTAGAAGCAATAGCACATACACGTGCAAGCATACTTCAAAATTTGTTCATACGTGTAATGAAACACGTAATTCACTTGAAAAGCGATCATGCAATTTATGGAAGTTTGAAGGCATTTTCAATCTACTATGATTTTCATCGTGGTTTTTCACTACCCATAACTTACCACTAGGTGTATCATTTCTTGCAACGAAAGGCAACTCTTTAGATTGGTCCGGTTTGTCCTTACGGATCCAAACCTCCCTAACCTTTCTCACTCTTTTCCTAATCATGCTTCTATTTTTGCAATATTTATCATATTTAGCACATTGTACCTTTTTGTGACCTCTAATGTAGCAAAAATAGCATGTAGGAGCAAAGTTAGAAAGACTACCTTTGTTGTCTTCCTCCGTTGCTGTGGCTTGCTTGTGGGCAACCTTTGGAAGGCTTGCTCCACATTGGGTAGTGCGGGGCTTCTTGGTTGATTTTCTCTTGGCCCCCTCTTTTTTCAAAGCCTTGATTTGAGGTTTGGCTTCGTCCAACTCCACGATGTAGTCACATATCTTGACTTGTGCTACCTTCAAGGCATTGTCCTTCTTGATGAGTTCCTCACTCATAGCCTCCAACGCCTCTTCTGTCCGGCGGGCTTATTCCCGCGGCATGAAGTCGCCGTGAACTCCGCGAGTTCTTTCCATCTGGATGGCGGGCTATGTCCCGCTGCATGAAGTCGCCTACTTCCTTTAACACCTTCCGCGGGTTCTAACCTTCTGGACGGCGGGCTTCGTCCCGCGGATGTGATTGCCGTCATTGGGCGAGTTTGGACAAGTTTGGGCGGCCAAGGACCCGCTGGAAGTGAGCTTGAAGCTTGCGTTTCCATGGAAGTTGGTGGACTTGGATAGGAGGCCAAACTAGTGCATGGGAGGCCCAAAATGGACCCATTGTGACCGGGAGGAAGTGGGCTTCCGATATGGGCTGAAATCGGCCTGAAAAACCATCGAAAACCGGTCGAAAATCATCAAAAAAGTCAGGCAAGCGTCGAGTCACGACCGGGTCAACCGGGTCTGCACCGGGTCGGATCCGGGTTGGGCTGACCCGGCTAGAGCTTGAAGATGGTGACGTCATCGCTGACGTCACGCTGACGCGTGCAGAGGCCAAAACGATGCCGTTCTGCTTGCTGACGTGGCGCTGATGCCTGCCTTGGCTGGCGAATTACAATTAGGGCCCATGATCTTCTCTTTAATCACAGAATCATCATTCCTTTCCCGATTATTGCACTTTTGCCCCTGATTTCTCCACAATTACACAATTGCCCTCGAACTTCCCTAATTCCCTGAAACACTTATTTACACCCTATTAAATACACAAAAATGCTCAGAAACGAATACAAAAGATAGGAAAAGGGAGCGCTAAATGTGAACATTTGGAGCGCGATCAGACAAAAACATGATCGCCGCAAATATGGTACGCGATAGTTCTATAAACTACCGGTAAATGATATGGCGTGCGAGTGTTTCTACCATTCACAAGTATACGAGTCGAACGAGTCGTATAGCGGATACAAGTAAGGGTATCGTTCCCACGGAGGAAGTGTGGTATACGTTAAGTCGGTTCTACGCCTATTGTTATAGTCAAGTATTTACACTATATACAAGCAAGAAAATAAAAGCATGGGTGGCAAGCAATTATCTAAACTAAGATGGCTAGGACGAAAAATTAAGCTATGCGTATCCTATGGTCACGGATTCGTAATCTCTAATTACAACTACAACTAAAGAGATGTAAACCCAATACAAGTGTAATTAATCTAAATTAACTAAATTATCAACTAAGTAAGCAAGTAAGTAAATTAACACTAAGAGTAAATTAACACTAAGTTACTACAATTAAATTACACTAAGATGGCAATTAAGCAACTACAACTAAGTTATATTAACTTATCTACAACTAACTAAACTAACTAATTCTTGCAAGGTTATGCAAGAGCATGGATAAATGAAAAGGGATTTTATTAATTGATCACAATTAAGCTCACAAGTTCTATGGCATAGGTAATTTAACATCTACCACTCTAAGTATTATCAACTATGATTATAGAATGACAATAATAGAGTAATTACACCTAGAACCTAAGAATTAGTTAATAAGTGTTGATCAAGCAATTACTAACCAAATCTTCTCCAATATAGCTAATCAAATGTTCTTAAACAAGATTACAAGTTACTAATTTGTCAATTAACAACATGCATCCATTCAATTTAACTCAATTCAACATTCAATAACTAAAGATGGATATAATAGACATAGAGATCAATCAATTACAATAATAAATCATATGAAAATCAATCCCTTAACATAAAGAGTATATCACACATACATGTTACATGAATCACAAATAAATGGAAAAGAAGTAAGAGTAAGAAGTAACCACAACTAGGTAATCTTCTTGTCTTCAATAAAGCTCCATATCTACTTCTTCCAAGCTATGAAGCTCACATGCAACCATGTAGTGTGAGTTTAAGCTAACTAAGCTATTCTAATGTAATTATAAGCTATTTAGTGTAATAGGATGTGTATTTGGATATTAGAGAGAGTGTTTTAGGTTTAGGGAAGATGAATATATATAGTAGGGAAGATTTAGGCAAGTTTGGACGTGCAATCTCCAAGGTCGGTCAAGTGGACGGGCTTAGAACACCAGGCTCGCGGGCTCTTTCCCGCCGTCGGAAGTCGCCTTGCAAAAATGGACGTTTGAGGCGAGCTTGGACCTTCCGGACTGCGGGCTTTGTCCCGCCGCATGAAATCGCCGTCATTGGGCGAGTTTGGACAAGTTTGGGCGGCCAAGGACCCGTTGGAAGTGAGCTTGAAGCTTGCGTTTCCATGGAAGTTGGTGGACTTGGATGGGAGGCCAAACTAGTGCATGGGAGGCCCAAAATGGACCCATTGTGACCGGGAGGAAGTGGGCTTCCGATATGGGCTGAAATCGGCCGGAAAAACCATCGGAAACCGGTCGGAAATCGTCAAAAAAGTCAGGCAAGCGTCGAGTCACGACCAGGTCAACCGGGTCTGCATCGGGTCGGATCCGGGTTGGGCTGACCCGGCTAGAGCTTGAAGATGGTGACGTCACGCTGACGCGTGCAGAGGCCAAAACGACGCCGTTCTGCTTGCTGACGTGGCGTTGATGCCTGCCTTGGCTGGCGAATTACAATTAGGGCCCCTGATCTTCTCTTTAATCACAGAATCATCATTCCTTTCCCGATTATTGCACTTTTGCCCCTGATTTCTCCACAATTACACAATTGCCCTTGAACTTCCCTAATTCCCTAAAACACTTATTTACACCCTATTAAATACACAAAAATGCTCAGAAACGAATACAAAAGATAGGAAAAGGGAGCGCTAAATGTGAACATTTGGAGCGCGATCAGACCCCCAAACCTAACTTTTGCTCGTCCTCGAGCAAAATAAAACAGAAATGTAAATAAAACATACTAAGTAAAAATAAATATAAACTAAGCTAGTCCATTTTCGTGGGAGAAACGATGGCACTTAGCACGTGCCACAAGCCTTTTAAACCTCTAGGTACCCCTAGTAGGAGGAGTGAAGTCTCCTGAGGGTTTACCAGATACGATACCCACAAACGCAACTCTGAATTTCAACAAAGAGATGTAACAATATGCATACATACAAAAATGTCATGCAAGCTAAGCATCCTAAGTTAAGACTAGTAAAATCCCATTTTCATCAAAACAACACACAATGCCAGTTTGCCAACACTCGGGATGTTTTCGATCTATGAATAAATAAACTAATCGCCTAGGGTTGAATTCGCCTTGACTTCTATATCTCACGGATTCAGCTCTTTCTTCTCTCAGAGTCTTAGGCAATCTCTCATTAACCACATGCGTTCTAGGAAGTTAGGTACATAAAATTCGAATTCATCGCATGTGAATATATAAACAGCGCACTTTTAAAATGAATGATCTCATGAATGAATTGATGCACCAAGAACGTGGAAAGAACATGTTTTGACTCGTATTCCCAAGCTAGACTTCTAAGAGATCAGCTAGGGCTTCCCTTTGGTTGTAATGGGGCCATGGGTGATTTTAATGAATGGAATGAATTTAATGGAAATCTAAAGATGTTGATCAATTTAACAATGATATTCTACTAGCTCATTATTCACATGTCTACAAGCGTCTAGGCTAAGATTAACATTTTAATGATTGTGCTAATTGGTACTCTATTCGAGTATTTAATCAATTAAGTACTAAGGCTTTAAGCATTTTATTTTTTGAACACTTTTACAGTTTAGCCTCTATATTGCACATTATCTATCATTGCCTGAGTACACGCTATTTACAGATTGAGCTAATCAATTGCATTTATAACTTATGCAAAACTATGATCAACAACTAAAGATTTCATGTGAATGATTGTGTATGGATATATGTGGTGATGAAATGAATGGTTTGTGTTTGGCCTCAAATTTGGCAATTGGAGCACACATTCATAAGGACAGTGTTTGGGAAATGGAGTTAAGCGCACACATGCCTAGAATCATATCTGTCAGACTTTCTAACAAGGGAATACAAGTCGCACAAGCAGTCCACAATTTTCATGTTCATGGCAATCAATACTAAATGCTTTGTGAATGAGATCTCAATGCAATCCTAGTTTCGAAAAGTGCTCTTTAATGAGTAGACTAGAATACCCTCTCAAATGATCGTTTAGGCTCAATGTCTTACACGGGTAGTCTCCACAATTCTCCTAGGAACAAAAAGTCTAAGATTCATTTACCTCAACATCCAAGTATTGGCACTGAACAAGCATATTTATAGTGTTGTAACAACTTAGATGGCATGCAAACTAGTCAGAACTTAGATTTCAAAGCATAGCATGACATGTTCCTATTGGTATACACAAGTAAACAACTCCCAAAACACAAAATTTTGACAAAATTTTTCAGAGATTTGAAAATTTTTAAAACAAACACAAAATATTCACAAAAGATCGTCACACTAAAATGACACATATGTGTCCACACCCCCAAACCTAAACTCGACATTGTCCTCAATGTTGAAAAATTGAAGCACATGGACAAAGATATTTCTATTCTAATCACCTAGTTGGTATTGTGTATATAATATGTGTTTTAGCTATGTGTAGGTAAATATCCCTCAGAGTGGGTGTTTAAACCTAAATGGAAGAAAACAGGGAAATTCAGGGGCAAATATGTCATTGTGGAGAATCAGGGGTCAAAGTGGAATATTCGGGAAAGTATTGAATATTTTGTGAATAAAGAGAAGAGCAGGGGTGCATATTGTAATTATCCGTGCAAGGCACAGCATCAGCGCCACGTCAGCAGAGAAACGGCGTCGTTTTGGGAGGGTCCGCATCAGCCTGATGTCAAGCTGACGTCAGGTCGTCTTCAAGCTTGTGTCCGGTCACCTCGACCCGCGACGACCCGACCCGACCCGACCCGTGTTCGACCCGGTCGTGACCCGACTTCAACCCGACCTATTCCGGCCATTTTCCGACGGTTTTTCCGGTCGTTCTCCGCCCAGATCGGTAGCCGGTCTTCTCCCGGTCACGATGGACCCACTTTGAGCCTCCCATGCAAAGGTTCCACTCTCCACCAAATCCTCCAAACTCCATGGCCATGCAAGCTCGCAAGCTTGGTTCAGCGGCTTCTTTCCCGCGTTCCAGAACGTCCAAACCCGCCGGGAGACGGCGACTTCATGCAGCAGGAAGAAGCCAACCGTCCAGAAGATTCAAGCTCACGGGAAACGTCCATTTTCCATGCGGCGACTTCCGACGGCGGGCACAAGCTCGCCTTCCAGGGTGTCTGAACCCGCCTAGCTGGCCGACTCAAGAGGATTTTCAGATATTTTGGGATATTTTGATCCCCATTCTTGCCCTATACACTTCCCACTATATATACATCACTTGCCTCTCTTTCTAAAGGGTGCACCACCCAACTTTGCTCCAAGAAACACTTTTCTTGGATTGAACATCACAAAAGAGAGAGAGCAACCTCCAAGCCTTCCATGGGGGATTTTCCTCCATGGAGAGTAGAGATGCAGAGATAGGAGAGGCTTGGGTGTCAAAACCGAGCCAAGTGAGTTTCATAGCAAGGGAGACCTATTGGAGGCTTGTCTTCAAGGGTTATTTCTTCATTTACTCATCTCTTGTATTTCTATTGATGTATAACCCATTTGGGATTATTGTAAACCAACACTTATGCTAATATATGTATGTTTGTTCATTTGCTTTGATTTGGTATTGATTCATTCCTAGATGTATAGGGATTAAGCTCTTTTTATGATATTCATATGTATGGATGATTATGTGTTGATATGTATGCATGGATGAGATTAGGAGTAGATTAATTAAATGATTAGGAGTAGTTGTAATCAAATATCTCATTTGTTCCCGGTATCGTTCCCACGGAGGAAGTGTGGTTACGTTAAGACGGTTCTACGTCTATTGTTATAGTCAAGTTATTTACACTAATTACAAGCATAAAAGTAAAAGGGAGAGGGTAGCAAGCAATTATCTAAACTAATGGCTAGGATGGCGAAATTAAGCTATGCGTATCCTATGGTCACAGATACGTAATCTCTAATTACAACTACAACTAAAGAGATGTAAACCTAATACAATTCTAATTAATCTAAATTAACTAAATTATCAACTAAGTAAGCAAGTAAGTAAATTAACACTAAGAGTAAATTAACACTAAGTTACTACAATTAAATTACACTAAGATGGCAATTAAGCAACTACAACTAAGTTATATTAACTTATCTACAACTAACTAAACTAACTAATTCTTGCAAGGTTATGCAAGAGCATGGATAAATGAAAAGGGATTTTATTAATTGATCACAATTAAGCTCACAAGTTCTATGGCATAGGTAATTTAACATCTACCACTCTAAGTATTATCAACTATGATTATAGAATGACAATAATAGAGTAATTACACCTAGAACCTAAGAATTAGTTAATAAGTGTTGATCAAGCAATTACTAACCAAATCTTCTCCAATATAGCTAATCAAATGTTCTTAAACAAGATTACAAGTTACTAATTTGTCAATTAACAACATGCATCCATTCAATTTAACTCAATTCAACATTCAATAGCTAAAGATGGATATAATAGACATAGAGATCAATCAATTACAATAATAAATCATATGAAAATCAATCCCTTAACATAAAGAGTATATCACACATACATGTTACATGAATCACAAATAAATGGAAAAGAAGTAAGAGTAAGAAGTAACCACAACTAGGTAATCTTCTTGTCTTCAATGAAGCTCCATATCTACTTCTTCCAAGCTATAAAGCTCACATGCAACCATGTAGTGTGAGTTTAAGCTAACTAAGCTATTCTAATGTAATTCTAAGCTATTTAGTGTAATAGGATGTGTATTTGGATATTAGAGAGAGTGTTTTAGGTTTAGGGAAGATGAATATATATAGTAGGGAAGATTTAGGCAAGCTTGGACGTGCAATCTCCAAGGTCGGTCAAGTGGGCGGGCTTAGAACACCAGGCTCGCGGGCTCTTGCCCGCCGTCGGAAGTCGCCTTGCAAAAATGGACGTTTGAGGCGAGCTTGGACCTTCTGGACTGCGGGCTTTGTCCCGCCGCATGAAATCGCCGTCATTGGGGGAGTTTGGACAAGTTTGGGCGGCCAAGGACCCGCTGGAAGTGAGCTTGAAGCTTGCGTTTCCATGGAAGTTGGTGGACTTGGATGGGAGGCCAAACTAGTGCATGGGAGGCCCAAAATGGACCCATTGTGACCGGGAGGAAGTGAGCTTCCGATATGGGCTGAAATAGGTTGGAAAAACCATCGGAAACCGATCGAAAATCATCGGAAAAGTCAGGCAAGCTGTCGGGTCACGACCTGGTCAACCGGGTCTGCATAGGGTCGGATCCGGGTTGGTCTGACCCGGCTAGAGCTTGAAGATGGTGACGTCATCGCTGACATCACGCTGACGCGTGCAGAGGCCAAAACGACGCCGTTCTGCTTGCTGACGTGGCGCTGATGCCTTCCTTGGCTGGCGAATTACAATTAGGGCCCCTGATCTTCTCTTTAATCATAGAATCATCATTCCTTTCCCGATTATTGCACTTTTGCCCCTGATTTCTCCACAATTACACAATTGCCCTTGAACTTCCCTAATTCCCTGAAACACTAATTTACACCCTATTAAATACACAAAAATGCTCAGAAACGAATACAAAAGATAGGAAAAGGGAGCGCTAAATGTGAACATTTGAAGTGCGATCACCTTTCCATAACTCATAGGAGGTATTCCTAGATCCGGACCTTAGGAAAACTCTATTCCCTATATAGCAAGCCGTATTAATGGCTTCAGCCCATAGGTTCCTAGGGACATTGTTGCTAAGCAACATCACACGGGCCATCTCTTGAAAGACCCTATTCTTCCTCTCAACAGCTCCATTTTGTTGAGGTGTCCTAGGAGCCGAAAACTCATGGGAGATCCCTAAGCTATTGCAATAGCTTTCAAAGAGGGCATTCTCAAACTCTCTCCCATGATTACTTCTAATCTATTTAATGCTTTTAATGTTAGAATTCATTTCATTTTGTATTTTAGTACAAAACATTTTAAACTTCTCAAAAGTTTCGGATTTTTCTCTAAAAAAATATGTCCATATGAACCTAGAGAAATCATCTACACAAACAAAAATGTATCTCTTTCCACCTAAACTTTCGGTTTGCATCGGACCTATAAGATCCATGTGGAGAAGCTCTAGGGGCTCCTTGGTGGAGAGATACTTGCCCTTTTTGTGCATGCTCTTGGTTTGTTTTCCTTGTTGGCAAGGTCCACAAACACCATTGGCTTTCTTTCTAAGCTTAGGGAGGCCACGCACACAATTGAACTTTCCAAGGGTTCTTAAATCCCTAAAGTTCATATGGCCAAGTCTTTCATGCCACAACTCTATTTGCTCATCCATGGACACATTGTTTGAGACTATTCTAGCTTCAAGACAATATCAATTGTCGCTAAATCTCATACCTTTCAACAAGGTTTGTCCATCGGGCTTAAGGATAGAGCAATCATCTTTACTAAACAAGACGGAATATCCTTCATCACTAAGATGTGAAATGCTTATCAAATTGGCTTTCAAGCCATCAACAAATAAAGCATTGGATAAGGAGGGTAATCCAGGAATGGAAATGGTTCCTTTCCCTATGACTCTCTTTTTGGATCCATCACCAAAGGTGACACATCCTCCTTCCTCTATGACAAGAGTCTCGAAGAAACTCTTGTGTCCCGTCATGTGCCTAGAGCACCCACTATCCAAATACCAAAAATTAGAAGAATTAGCCTTTATGGCAATTTGAGCAACATGGCATACATTTTCATTCTTTCTAATCCACATAGGTAACACATTTTCTTTCCTTGTGGTCTTTGGTACATGGGCTCTAGATGTCCTAGGATCATACAAATCAATATTATCATTCCTAGGAACATGCATCATGGCTCTTTTCTTTTTCTTCTCAATCATGCTTCTAGTTTTACACATTTTAATATAACGAAAGCATCTTGGTCTAATATGACCATCAAAACCACAAAAATGACATGTATGAATAAAATAAGGAATCATACCTTGTCCTTGTGTGTACATAGGAGCTTTCCCATGTCTTTGTGGTTGAGCGGGTTCAATCCATCTTCGTTGTTGAACCGGTCTAGCTTGCTTTCGAGGTATAGCTTGCATGATTGATCCCTTTCCTTTGTGAGCCATTGGTTGAGAAGAGTTAGCTTGAAGAGTTCTTGTAGGTTGAGCTTGAGGTTGTCTTCTTGGAGTCACCTTCACTTGTGCACTATTTGAACATTGTCCTAGATCAATTTTCTTCCTAAGAGTTTGCACCAGTGAAGCTTCTTTGTTGCCCAAGCTCTTGACAAACACGGTTTTGTTAGAGGTTGAGATCTCCTTACCATCTTCATACACAAGACCCCTCTTGTCACACGGACTCTTTCCAACACCAAGTATATGGTTAAGCTTCTTGGTGCTAGAAGCCATCCTAGCTAATGATTCTTTAGCTTCATCAATCTCCCTCTTCAAACCTTCTTCATTCCTCTTAGATAAGGCTAATTCCTCTTTTAGCTTATCTTCATTCTGTTAGGATTATGCTCAATAGCAAGAGTGTAATAGTGTTTTTGACATTCTATTCATATTCATAATGTGATTTCTGGTTTAACAAATCTTATAGCATTTATAGTTTAATTATTATAATTGTCAAAAGTAAATAATCATAAGGTCAAAAGACTATGAGAAAAGAAGAATTGTTCGTACATCTGGATATGTATGAGGTAGACACAATTCTTTAGTTAGTCTTGAATAATGTTCACAACTTAAGTTAAAGGTTGGGCACCTTTATCTTGTTGAAGCTGTAGAATTCTTTTGCTAGCATTTGAGTGGGATCAAATGAGTTATTATTAGTCTAAAATCATCGGAGGGTCTTCGAGTAAAAGAATCTAGTGCACTGGGTGCATTGAACTGGATCACAATGAAATACTTTATCTAGAACCGTCAATAGATAATAGTCTTTTCATTATCAGGACAATCGGAGAGTCTATCTTAATCCTGAGATAAATGATGGACTTATGGTTGCAAGTGGTATCATTTGAGTTATCAATGAGTACGATTATATAGCATAGTCTATCCTCGATAGTTTGGTGATATTCATTTGTTAATCGATAGAGGACTTCATTTATAGATATGGACATCGTGGCTCCATTTATTAAACGAGAGTAGAATATCATCATATGGATGTTTTGAGGTATTAGATATTGAATCTTAACGTTAAGTTTTCGATAGAGTCTATTGAAACATGGCTTGTGGACAAGTCAAAATATCCAAGTTCAAAATGTGGTCATATGAGTAAATATGGTAACTTGGAGAGCTATAGGCGGTCTATAAGCTCTTGGCGATTACTGATATTCTTCACGAGGATACACCATCTCCTATAAGATTGTCTAGGGTATGAATGAGAATCATTTACTTATTCCATCTTTATTTAAGAGTGCAATTTTAGTTCTTTAATGGAATGAACTAAAATTAATAGATTGAACCTAAGTGAATCATTTGTTGATTGTGATTGGGTTATGTCTATTGGAGCTTAAATTTAGATAGGCCCGCCAAGATCCCCAATCCACACGGACTTGCATGGATCACTTGATATATTCTACCGGACCAATTTATGGGTCCATCTAGAATTGTATTTAATATATTAAGAATATAATTTGCACATTATTTATTTAATGGGCTAATCAATTATATTAATATATTAATGAAAGGCATGTGGGCTTGTTTCTTTTAGTAAGAATGGGTCTGGTTCACATGTGGGCCTTTTATTAAAGTCCAATGGATTTAATAAAATAGAAAAACAATATATAGATATATTAATATATATGGCACATGGGCGAGATATATATATGATATTATATTGTTTTAATTTTATTATTTGATTAAATGAAAATTAATTAATTGATTAATTAATTATTTAATTAAAAATTAAAATCTTTTTCTGACTAGGAAATATATTTCTTAGTAGTATACTATTATGGTAGTATAAATAAAATTAAAGACTTTATTTGGTAAGTAGATAAATAAAGGGAATTTATTTATCTAGTCAAATTAGGAAGTCTTTGATATAGTCACAAATACACTAAAGAGTTGGATTAGGGTTTGAAATTCTAAGGAAATCTACCTAGGGTTAGGATTTGTGTCTTTGGATTTAAGTCAAAAGACACAAATCCTACATGGTAAAGGATTTCGGCCACAAAATATAGATATGATATTGTGCAAGAATTCGCCTAATATAGATATATATTAAAGAAGTGGTCAATGATATATATTTTATTTTTATGGTACGCAGATATATATATGCTTATATATTTATAAGGTGCAGATTTCGCTGCACATAGATATATATTTATAAAATGCAAATTTCGGTGCACTAACTTATATGTTTTAATAGGCAAGAATTCGGTGCACTATATAAATATGAGGCAAGTGGAATTCAGGTAACCCTAGAGTTCTTGCTTGAGAGAATATTTTTCTTTTGCTTGAGAAAAATAGAATCCAACTCTTAGACTAGTGTGTTTTTCAGCCAAGAGGAATAGAGAGAAAAGATTGTTCTTATTTCGATAGTGTACTAGTAACTTTTATATAAAAAGGTTTTGTGCACAATTTCGAATAAGGTTCACGCGAGTTTCGATCTAACAATTTGAATTCAAAAGTGACCGGAACATTCTTTGTTGTCTCTTGGAACTTGTTGTGACTAACGAAAAAGAAAAAGTTTTGTTAATCTATCCTCAGGTACACAATTCAAAGAGAAGAGAGACCATGCTCCTAGGTGATTCACGTTCGTGATTGGATTGGAAGATCTTGTGGATTACCATCGACGCAATGTCAATCGGATCACGCAACAAAAGTATGATATCTTTAGTATTATATGTTAATTAATTAAAGGGTTAAGGTTCAACTTATGGAAAAATTTTAAACTATACTAAACTCTTTTTTTAGTCTCGCTTCCGCTGCGTTGACCGTATTTTTCCCTACACATTCGATGTGGATCTCACTACTTCTTCACTTAATTGGTCTATATGAGTTGAGAGCTCTAGGTTTTCTTCCTTCAATCTCATGATCTCTCTCTTGTTTTTTATCCTTTAATTCTCAAACTTAACCATGTAGTATCTAAGATCCATTCTATCCACTTTTCCATTAGTGGAGTGAGATGAATAGCCATCATCACTTGAGTCAGTTTCCTCTTAACTCTCATTCTTTTCTTCACTAGAACCTTTGCTTTTGTGAGAGGAGGCAAAGGCTATGAAGTTAGCCATGAGTTCTTCATCATCCGAAGACTCATCTCCTTCATTGGAGTCATCACTTCCACTCCATGTGGCGGCCATCACTTTCCCTTTCTTCTTGATAGCGTGATTAGCACAGTCTAGGGCAAAGTGTCCTATGCCACCACACTCAAAACATCGAACCCCTTTCCTTTCGGTCTTCTCTTGCCTAGGCTCAAACTTCTTGAGTGGAGTCTTTTTCTTGAAGTCTTGGCCCTTGGATCCAAAACTTTTCTTCTCGGAATTGTAGAATTTCTTGAACCTTCTCATTAATAAAGCCATTTCTTCGTCCAAGTCATCATTCTCCTCATTCTCAACTTTGGAGGCTTTCAAAGCAATTCCCTTTTGCTTTTTAGGAGTGTAGAGGTATGACCCTTCCTAGACTCATAAGCTAGAAGCCTTCCAATCACCTCACTCGGCTTCATATCCTTGTATGTGTTATTCTCCTTTAAAGCCGTCACCTTGGATTCAAACCTATCGAGAAACAATCTCATAATCTTTTGCTTGATCATTCTATCCGAGTACGGGTCACCAAATTGATAACTTTGGTTAACTATGTCCATCAACTTGATCTCAAAATCAATAAGCACTCATTCTCCTCCATCTTAAGCATCTCGAATTGAGTTTGAAGGACTTGAAGCTTGGAGTCTTTCACCACTTCTGTTCATTCATATGCAATCTCTAGGATGTCCCATGCCTCCTTAGCTATCCTAGTATTTTGAATCAATTTATATTGATTTTTGTCCATTGCACATAGGATGGCATTCATAGCCTTCCTATTCCATTTTGATGCCTCAAACTCTTGCGCATTCCATTGCGCCTTAGGCTTGAGCACATCCTCTCCTCCACCCGTAGGAGTCATCATGGGTGATGTGCAGCCGTCTTCAACCGCCATCCAAGCCCAGTCATGGATTTGACATATGCACGACTCCATCTTGCCTTTCCAAGAGGCATAATTCAACCTGGTAAGAAGTGGAGACCTTGTGCTTGAAGCACCCTCGTTGCCACCACCATTTCCACCGTTTCCACTCATAGTGTTTATAAATGAATGAAATGAATGCAAATGTATGAATGATCAAAAATCACACAAAATGCAAAATACACCAAAATGAGCAAGGAACACCTAAGTATATCTAAGAACCTTGATACCAATTGAAACAAATACTCGGTGTGTCTAATATTAATCTAGGGAGGGAGGGGGGGGGGGGCGGCGGTGAATAGATTTTAATCGATTTTACCAAATTTTCATGTATGGTCAAGATTACGAAAATGCCCCTATCTAGTCAAAATAAAATAGCAAGTGTAATATGTGCGGAATATTAAATAACACTTGATATTTACGTGGAAACCCTCACGGGAAAAACCACGGGCTAATAAGTGAGCCACACTCGAACCTTGAATCAACTAAATGTGTATAAACGATTACAACCTAATCCCGATATATAATCACACACCTACCTAATCCCGGTTTAAGTGAACCTAGTCTAACTGCTTGTGATTTATGCAACCTAATCCCGGAAGCTACACAAGTCTTACTTCTCAATGAAGAGATAAAGAGCCTATGCACATGAAATATCCAAAATGCAATAAAGAGCTAGGTAACCCTATATGCTTATCTAGGATGATGATTTTACAATAAATTCAATCCTAGATATTAAAAGCTAGATGACATGTCAAAAAGCTTAGCTAATCATAGATTATGCAAACCTAGAAAGCTATCACAATACAACTCTCAAACATGCAAAACACTAATCTCAAACTTGTATCAAAGATATATATGAATAACATACAAGTGATAAATGAGATTGCTTGTAAAGAAAGACACAAAATATGTAAGATACAAGTGAAAAATTTACCAAGCAAAGTGTGATGAAAAATCCATGCAAAATGATATCTAGATGATCAAGGATGATGCTAGATGATGATTGATGATCATGGAATGATGTGAGTAATGAAAGGTGTGTTCTTGGTATTTTTCTTGCTTTTGAAAAATATCCTAAGTATGGAATCTGAATATGAACTCTCTTAAGTGACCTAATGTCATAGAGGCATATATATATAGGGTGTCAAAAACAAAGTGGTGCATTTTGATAAGTGACACAAAAATTGCCTTGAGCGCTGTACAGGTCGCTGTACGTAGAACGACTTATACAGCGCCTATCTGGGAAAATAAAGAACATTCTTCATTGGCGTTGTTCGAACAGCGTTTTTGTACATTGCCTGAATAGCTCCACAACTCTGTTCTCTCAGGAAAACAGAGAGTCGCTGTACGTACAACGCTTTGTACAGCGACCCAACAGCGACTGATTTAAATCGATCAGGTCTGTACATCGCCTATCCTATTTCCATCAGGTCTCAGATGGGCGCTGTTCGTACAATGCTTCTGTAGAGCACTTTTGACAGCTCCCTTTGCAAAAATGCAATCCTAAGCCTATGCATGACATAGCATTTGGACAAACAAGATGCAATCAAAAGAACATGCAAGAAGAGAGATTAATGAACATTAATGCACACAAATTGAACACACAACAAACAAGAATTAAACGTATGCATGATTTGTGAGTGTGTGCAACTATCTCTTCAATTGCAAGCAAGCACTTAGAAATTACCTTTGGTGCTTATCAATGATGAGGTCTTCAAAAAGCATTGAACTTGAACACCAATACCTAAGCTACCCTTACAATGAACCCCAATTGTTGTTTGTCCATGAAATAAGCCAATCAAATAATGAGACCTTACAATCGTGAAGGAAGAGGTTCTAAAGCTACTTAAGGTGGGTATCATATACCCTATATCTGATAGTAAATGGGTGAGTCCGGTCCATGTTGTGCCAAAGAAGTCTGGGATCACGGTGGTAGCTAATGAGAATAATGAGTTGATTCCTACAAGGAAGACAACAGGATGGAGAGTGTGCATAGATTAACGCAAGCTCAACATGGCAACCAAAAATGATGACTTTCCTTTGCCGTTCATTGATCAGATGCTCAAGCGTTTGGCGGGACATGCTTATTATTGCTTCCTGGATGGGTTTTCAGGATACAATCAAATTGCCATAGCTCTGGAGGACCAAGAGAAGATGACATTCACATGCCCTTTCAGAACCTTTGCTTACTGAAGAATGCCTTTTTGGGGTGTGCAACGCCCCTGCCACCTTCCAAAGATGCATGACGTCAATCTTCTCCGACATGCTAGAGAAGTATATTGAGGTATTTATGGATGATTTTTCTGTTTTTGGTAATTCTTTTGACCACTGCCTTGATAACTTAACTAGCATTTTGAAAAGATGCACTGAGACCAATTTAACTCTTAGTTGGGAGAAAAGTCACTTTATGGTGAAATCTGGAATAGTGCTAGGACATGTGATATCTGATAAAGGCATAGAAGTAGATAGGGCTAAAATTGAAGTAATTGCTAAACTTCCACCTCCCACTTCGGTGAAGGGTGTGAGGAGTTTTCTTGGTCATGCAGGTTTTTATAAGCGCTTTATAAAAGATTTTTCAAAAATTAGGCGTCCTCTATGTAACCTTTTGACGAAGGAGTCTACATTTGTTTTCAATAATGAATGTTTGCATGCTTTTGAATCCTTGAAGGATAAACTGACATCTACTCCTGTAATCATGCCTCCTGATTGGTCTCTTCCATTTGAATTAATGTGTGATGCATCAGACTATGCTGTAGGTGCTGTTTTAGGACAGCGAATAGATAAAGTTCCACATGTTATTTACTACACTAGTCGCACTTTGAATGATGCACAATTGAATTACTCCACTACTGAAAAAGAATTGCTTGATGTTGTTAGTGCTTTGGAAAAATTTCATCAATATCTAATTGGATCCAAGGTCATTGTGTATTCTGATCATAATGCTTTGAAATATTTACTAACAAAGAAGGAAGTGAAACCAAGATTACTCCGGTGGCTCTTTTTGTTGCAAGAGTTTGATTTGGAAATTAGGGATAAGAAGGGCAGCGAGAATGTGGTAGTTGATCACCTTTCTCGATTAGTGGAGGATGAGAACGTGGAAGAAAGCACTAAACTTGTGCCAATCAATGAGAATTTTCCAGATGAACAGCTGATGTGTAAGGTCTCAGTTTATTGATTGGCTTATTTCGTAGACAAACCACATTTGGGGTTTTTGTAAGGGTAGTTTAGGCTCTTAATACCTTAAGAGAAGAAGCACCAAAGGTAAATTTCTAGTGCTTACTTTGCTTTGAAGAGATGTAGCTGCACACACACACAACACTTGCATAATTCTTATTCTTGAATGTTGTGTTTCTATTATGTGTGCATTATTGATTATTTAATCTCTCTTCTTGCATAAGTATTGATTGCATCTTGTGATTAAAATGACATATCATGTTAGGCTTTTAGGATGTATTTTCTTTACTTTTTTACCCTTGCATTTTGTGTTGGGGTTCAAAGGAGTGGGCTGTGGGCTGGTCGTCATGCACTAGACCAGCGCAGAACTCCCAGTTCTCATGCGCTGGTCATCCGGCGCAAGCTCACCAGCGCAGATCGTCCAGGTCTCTGTCGCTGGTCTTGCGCCCTTGGTCATGCGCAGCCCTCACCAGCGCAAATCGCCTAATGGGTTGCCGCTGGTCATGCGCCCTTCGCATGTGCTGGTCGACCAACGCACCGTGCAAAAGTTGGCTTTGCGCTAGTCATGCGTTGGTCCACCAGCGCATCTCACCAGCGCAGAAGGCATATTTTGGTGCGATTTTTCAAAATGACCACATTTTACTTATGGCCTATATATATATAACTCTATGTTTTTAGGTCAGTTTGCTGAGTGCAAAATATCATATATTTTCCTTAGAATATTTTTCAAGAGAAAAATCCTTAAAGAACTCTTCTTTAAACACTCAAATACATTCCTTTGTGCATCAAAGATCAACTAGCAATCATCCATGTATATTCTTCACTAACTTCATCTAATTTTAGTGTTTTTCATATTAAGACATCTCTTTAAATTACTTGTATGTTTTAGATCGTATGTTTTAGATCATATGCTAAATACAAGTTAGAGATTATTTGTGATGAATATGATTGAGTGTTGTATTGTGATAGCTAATTAGGTTTTTGCTTAATCTTGATTAGCTAAGCTATTTGACATGTCATTTAGTTCTTAATATCTAGGATTGCTTTTATTGCAAAATCATCATCTTAGATAAACATATAGGGTTCCCTTACTCTATGTTGCATTTTGGATATTCACATATTCACTTAGGGTGTTAATCTCTTGATTGAGAACTAAAGTCTTGTGTGTAGCTTCCGGGATTAGGTTGCTTAGATCGCAAGCATTTGAACTAGGTTCACTTATACCGGGATTAGGTAGGTGTGTGATTACTTCCGGGATTAGGTTGTAATTTTATCACATTTAGTGGATTCGAGGTTCGTGTGTGGCTCACATAACAGCTCGTGGTTTTTCCTGTGAGGGTTTCCATGTAAATATCAAGTGTTGTTTTACATTCCGTACCATATTACACTTGCTATATTATATTAACTATTAGGGGCATTTCCGCCATACATGAAAATTGGGTAAAATCTATTCACCCCCGTCTAGATTAATATCAAACACATCGAGTATTTATTTCAATTGGTATCAGAGCGGGTTCCTAGAAATATTTAGGTGATCCTTGCTCATTTTGGTGTGTTTTGCATTTTGTGTGATTTTTGATCATTCATACATTTGCATTCATTTCATTCATTCATAAACACTATAAGTGGAAACGGTGGAAATGGTGGAAATGGTGGTGGCAACGAGGGTGCTTCTAGCATAAGACCTCCACTTCTTACCGGGTTGAATTATGCCTCTTGGAAAGGCAAGATGGAGTCGTACATATGTCAAATCCATGACCGGGCTTGGATGGCGGTTGAAGATGGCTACACATCACCCATAATGACTCCTATGGGTGGAGGAGAGGATGTGCTCAAACCTAAAATGCAATGGAATGCGTAAACGTTTGAGTCATCAAAATGGAATAGGAAGGCTATGCATGCCATCCTATGTGCAATGGACGAAAATCAATATAAGTTGATTCAAAACACTAGGATAGCTAAGGAGGCATGGGACATCCTAGAGGTTGCACATGAGGGAACTGAAGTTGTAAAGGACTCGAAGCCTCAAGTTCTCCAAATGCAATTCGAATTGCTTATGATGGATGAGAACGAATGCTTCAACGACTTCGAAGTAAGGTTGATGGACATCGTGAACCAAAGTCATCAACTTGGTGACCCGTATTCGGATAGGAGAATCAAGTAAAAAATTATGAGATCTCTCCCCGATAGATTTGAGTCCAAGGTGACGGCTTTAGAGGAGAATAGCACATTCAAGGATATGAAGTCGAGTGAGGTGATTGGGACACTTCTAGCTTATGAGTTTAGGAAGGGTCATATCTCCACACCTCCTAAAAAGCAAAAAGGAATTGCTTTGAAAGCCTCCAAGGATGAAAAAGAGGCAAAAAAATGACTCAGACGAAGACCTTGCATTATTTGTGAAGAGATTCAAGAAGGTTATGAAGTTTGGGAAAAAGGACTTTGGTTCCAAATGTCAAAACTTCAAGAAAAAGGGTTCCTACAACAAGTTTGAGCCTAGGCAAGAGAAGACCGAAAGGAAAGGGGTCCGATGTTATGAATGTGGTGGTATATGTCATTTTGCCCCCGAATGTGCTCATCACAATGATAAGAAGAAAGGTAAAGTGATGGTCGCCACATGCAGTGGTAGTAGTGATGACTTCAATGAAAGAGATGAGACTTCGGATGATGAAGTGGCTAACTTCATAGCTTTTGCCTCTTCTCACAAGAGCAAAGGTAGAAGTGAAGAAGAGGAAGAGAGTCAAGAGGAAAATGACTCAAGTGAAGATGATTCATCAACTCACTCCACAAATGGATATGTGGAGAGAAAGGTTCTTGTTGAACATTATGCGGAGTTCAAAAGCTTAGAGATGAAAACCACGAAAAAGATCAAGATGTTGAGGAAGAGAATATTGAGCTTTTATCTCATAATGATCACTTAAGTGAACAAGTGGAAAAATCCAAGAAGGTAGAAGATAAGCTAAGAAAGGATTTAGACTTATCTAGGAGGAATGAAGAAAGTCTAAAGAGGGAGCTTGAAGAAGTAAAAGAGTCTATGACTAGGATGACCTCTGTAAGGATTCCCATCTATTGATTGGCTTATTTTGTGAACAAACCACATATTGGGGCTTGTTGTAAGGGTAGCGCATATGAAGGTTGATGCTTTGCACAACCAAGACCCTCTCAAGACCTCAAGAGAAGAAGCACAAAAGGTGAATTTCTAAGTGCTTACTTGCTTTGAAGAGATCTAGTTGCGCACACACACACAACTCATGCATAACTCTAATACTTGTATGTTGTGTGTGATCACCGCAAACGTGGTACGCGATAGTTCTATAAACTACCGTGAATGATATAGCGTGCGAGTTTATCCGCAAGTGCACGGATCGTTACGATTGCATAGCGACAAGTATGGTTTGTTCCCACAGGGAGGTACGGTACACTTAAGTTGGTTCTACGTCTTATGTTATAAACAAGCTATTTACACTAATTACACTAATTACATGCAAGAAAAGTAAAGGGAGGATGGTTGCAAGCAAGTTAACTAGCTAATAACTAAATTACACTAAGATGGCAATTATCTAAATTACGCTAAGTTATACTAAATCCAACTACAATTAACTAAACTAACACTAACTAACTAAATTAACTAAACTCATGCATGGTCATGCAAGAGTGAGGATTGGATATGAAAATGCTAGGAAATGATATTCATGCAATTAATCCAATTCCTAGTTAATGGTAAATATGCTCACAAGATTAGTCTTCACCAATCTAAACTAGGATAAAGACACATACATAAATGATCATTCATGCATGTTATTGAAATCTCAATTAGTCTAAATCTATTACATATTAATTAATTGATTAATCAACTAGCATGTATATATTAAGCTCAAGCACATAAACACATCAACCAAATAATGAATATTATTACAATCTCACCAAAATCCCAACATAAACATATAGTTACAACAACAAGCTAAAGCAAGAAAAGGAAATAAAGAAGACAACACAAACACTTAGTGAAGTCCTCAAGCTAGCTAGGCTTCTCCTTGACTTTCCCAAGCTTGGAAACAATGGTGGCTTGTGAGATTATAGGTTGAAAACTAAGGTGTTTGGTGTAAACTTTACTTATTGGGTGTAAGTTAGGCTAATATGTGTTATTTTGGATATTAGGGATAGTGTTTAGGGTTAGGGAAAGTTGTATATTTATAGAGGAGAGTGTTTTGGGCATGAAAGAGGTTGAGTCGGTTGAGTTGGCAGGCTTGGATCCCCTGCCTCGCGGGTTTGTTCCTGCCGTCGGAACTCGCGGTGGAATTTGGAGCTTTTCCTGCGAGTTTCTTCCTTCTGGACTGCAGCTAATTTCCCGCAGCACAAAACCGCGGTCTTCCAACGGTTTTGGACATCTTTGGGCGTGAAAGAACCCGCTGGAAGTGAGCTTGAAAGCTTGCATTTCCATGGAAGTTGGAGGTCTTGGAGGATAAGGAAAAGCTTTGCATGGGAGGCTCAAAATGGGTGCAATGGGACCGCCAGGATATGGGCTGCAATTCTGGGTAGAAAACCGTCGGAAACATGGTCAAAAAACGATCAGGAATGGCCGGAGAACACGTCGGGTCATCTCCGGATCGACCGGGTCATTAGTGGGTCGGGTCGACCCGGCTGCATGAAGAAGACGACCTGACGTCATGCTGACATCAGGCGTGACGCATGCAGGGCCAAAACAGTGCCGTTTCATATGGTGACGTGGCTGCTGATGCAGTGCTTTGTTGGCGAATTACAGTTTGTACCTCTGATCTTTTCCTTATTCACGGAATCTTCAATAATTGACCGAATATTTCACTTTTGCCTATGATTTGTCCAAAATAACAATAATGCCCCTGGACTTCCCTATTTACCTGAAACACTTATTTAATCCATTAAATACCCAGTATTACCCGAGAAACAAGCACAAAAAGATAGGAAAGGGGAGCGCTAAATGTGAACATTAAGAGCACGATCAGTGTGTTTCTATATGTGTGCATTCATGTTATTGAATATCTCTTCATGCATGTTTATTTGATTGCATCTAGTTCATTGAAATGCCATGACATGTTTAGGCATTAGGATGCAAAGCCATGAATTCTATTCGTGCATGTTTAAGTGATTGCATCTTGTTCATTGAAATGCTATGACATGTTTAGGAATTATGATGCATTCACTTCCTACATTTGCACTTCATGATTACTCTTAAGTGTGGTGTAATTCGTTTCTGTTTGTGTGATCGAAAATGTCCGCACTTGCACGATGGTATACATGTCTTAGCACGATGGTTGACCACTTGAGAAGGTCTCATTCTTCTCTTGGATAAGTGGTAGTTTTGGTTTGGTTGTTTGGAGTAAAGTGTCTAATTTCAAAAGATTGAATTTCAATGTTTTAAATATTTTTCTAAACTAACCTTTGTATGGTCGTGTGACCATAACTTTTTATAAAAAAAATTGAAATTGAGTTTTGTAAAATTCTAGACAAACTAGACACCCATACCTTTCCAACGGTATATTATTCGTAATATTTCATAACCGTTTGGATTGGTTTTGAAATCTCCAAAGTGACCACCAAAACAGGGCAACTATGTTGTTGTCTGTTTCTAACCTTTGGTCACTCAACTGACCATAACTGTTTCTATAGACATCAAAATGTCATTCCATAAATTGGTGTAGAAAGTCGACTTCCATACCTTTCCAACGATATATCATATGAAAGGTTTCGATGTCGTTTGGTCATGTTTTGAGGTGCTTGAAGTTGAAGTTGAAGTTGAAGCTGATGCACTGTCGCGCCCAAACTGCTGTTCACCCGCCCAACGTAGAGCGGGCACCTGATTGATTTTTCAATCCGCCCTTCAACCGCCCAAAATCCGCTCTACGTAGAGCGGTTTGCGTGGAAAAGTTTTGAAAATTTTCCAAAACGACATAGCTTCAATTGGACATCATATATATATGCCTCTTTGACCTTAGGTCACTTTAATGACTCAAAAAACCCATATTTTTGATTGAGATGATTTTCAAAGAGAGAGATTCACCCAAGAACTCATCTTTGATCATCCAAACCCATTTCCACATGCATAAATCATAATCTAAGCATCATCTAGGATCATCTAGTATGTGCTAATGCATGGGTCTTCTTCAACACACATGGTATGATTTGTTGAACACTATTATCTTACATAATTAGTGTTTTTACTTATCAATTTGATCTCATTTATTACTTGTATGTGTTTAGATTAAATTCTACATACATGATTGAGATTATGTGTTGATTGGGTTATTTGTGATAGCTAGGATTTTCATGTTTATCTAACATCCATCTATTTGATCTCATTAAAATGATTGAGATTATTTTTGATAGCTATTGTATCTAGGATTGGTTATCCTTAACATAGCTAAGCTTTATGCCATGACATATAGCTATATTTGATATCTATGATTGATTTTATTGTCATCATATAATCCAAGATAAGCATTTAGTGTACCCTAGTATTATTTGCATATTTGGATATCATTGCATATTCACTTAAGGTTTGATCTCTTTGGAGAAGTAAGTCTTGTGTGATAGATCGGGATTAGGTCGGATACCGGGATTAGGTGGTCACATGAGCAAATTGGACTAGGTCCACTTTTACAGGCCTGTGGGTAGTGATAGCGGGATATTGGCCGGGATTAGGCCGTCAAACCGGGATTAGGTTGTATACGCTATCACAATTAATGGATTCGAGGTTCGAGTGTGGCGCACTTACCAGCCCGTGGTTTTTCCCTGTTGAGGGTTTCCACGTAAAAATCAAGTGTCGTTTATATTTCCACACCATATTACACTTGATTATTGTTTTGTGAATTTTTGGTTATATTTGTAATATTGACTAATCCGAAAAATTTAGTAATAACGGTTAACAACCCTTTTTTCACACCCTCTATGTTGTATTCAAAAAGACACACACATTCTCAACCTCTAGCACTCAAAAGCTTGATCATTTGCTTAGTGTTGGAAATAATCTGTGTGACAAGAAGGGTCTTGGGTATGAAGATGGCAAGAAGATCTCAACCTCTAACAAGACCGTGTTTGTCAAGAGTTTAGGGAACGAAGAAGCTTCATTGGTGCAAACTCCTAGCAAGAAGTTAGAACTAGGACAATGTTCAAAGAATGCACAAGTGAAGTTGGTGCCAAGAAGGCAACCTCAAGCTCAACCCACTAGGGTCCCTCAAGCCAACATTCCTCAACAATTGGCTCACAAAGGAAAGAGATCAATCATGCAACCTCAAGCTAGGAAGCAAGTTAGACCGGTTCAACAACGAAGATGGATTGAACCCACTCAACCACAAAGACATGGACAAGCTCCCATGCATGCACAAGGACAAGGTATGATTCCTTATTTTATTCCTACATGTCATTTTTGTGGATTTGATGGTCATATTAGACCAAATTACTTTCGATATATTAAAATGTGTAGAACACGAAGCATGATTGAAAAGAGAAAGAATAGAGCCAAAATGCATGTTCATAGGAATAATAAAATTGATGTGCATAATCCTAGGACATCTAGAGCCCATGTACCAAAGACCACTAAGAAAGCAAATATTGTTTCTAGGTGGATTAGAAAGAATGAAAATGTTTGCCATGTTGCACAAATTGCCTTAAAGGCTAATTCTTCTAATTTTTGGTATTTGGATAATGGGTGCTCTAGGCACATGACGGGAAACAAGAGTTTCTTCGAGACTCTTGTCATGGAGGAAGGAGGATGTGTCACCTTTGTTGATGGATCCAAAAAGAGAGTTGTAGGGAAATGAACTATTTCCATTCCCGGATTACCCTCCTTGTCCAATGCTGAAAGTAATACGAATAAACGCTCGGTGTGTATGAAAAATATATCTAAAGGGGGGGGGGGGGGGGGGGGGGGGGGGGGGTGAATAGATTTTAACTATTATTACCCAATTTTCGCATGCAAGTCAATTTTACAAAAATGCCCCTACTAGTCAAAAATACAAGCAAGTGTAATATAGTGCGGAATTTAAATAACACTTGATGTATACGTGGAAACCCAACCACTAGGAAAAACCACGGGCTGTTTAGTGCGCCACACTCGAACCTCGAAATCCACTAATTGAAATGGAGTTTACAACCTATGTAGACCTCGTCTAACACTCCGGTCAATAACCCCCCACTTCTATCACTCGGGCCTTTAAAAGTGGCTCTAGTCCAATTGCTTGAGGCCTAAGCAATCTTAGCCTCAAGACTTAATTCTCAATGAAGAGATTATGCAACTTATGTGAATATGTATGAATATTCAAATAACTAACAAGACTAGGGAACCTTAGATGCTTATCTAGGATGATGATATAATCAATTAAATCAACCCTAGATATCAAGAGCTAAATGACATGTCAAATAGCTTAGCTAATCAAGATTAATCAAAAATCTAATTAGCTATCACAATACAACACTCAATCAATTCATCACAATTAATTCGCTATTCTTGTATTTATCATATGATCAAAAACATACAAGTAAATTAAAAGAGAATAGCTTGATAGTAAAAATACTAAAATGAGATGAACTTAATTAAAATCTTACCAAGCAAGTTGTGATGATGCAAACCCATTCATGGACGAATGCAAGATGAACTTTGATGCACAAAGGAATGTATTTGAGTGTTTAAATGAGCAAACTTGGTTGCTTTTTCTCTCAAAATCTCTCTTTAAAATATAAGGTTCTTGTTAATCAAAGAGTCATGTTCAAAACAAGAGAAAGTGAGATATTTATAGACATGAAAAACAGAGCATGTGAAATGACAAGTTTGCCCCTGAAAACGCACAATCGGCGGTTTCATTTGGCGGCCAGGCCACAGTTTATAACCGCCGAATTGAACCCGAGAAGAACAGGGGAACAACAGCAGTTTCAATCGACGGTTTCGTAACCGTCGATCCAACCGCCGAATCAAACCGATAGATTAAATCAATCCGGTATGAACGGTGGTTTCGAACAGTGGTCGTGGTCGCCGATCATAACCGCAGAATTGCTCCAGACACTTATGGATGCAAACAACGGTTTCATTCGACGGTCAGGCCACCGATCACCAAAAAGGTGAAAACCAAGGAGAAGCCAATGGCATTCTCCGTAGGCGGTCTTCGCGCAAAACCAAGCACATTCTAGTGCATGCGCGGATATCTCCGAATACTATCGGGAAATGAATTACAAGACACAAATACACACAACAAGATACAACATCAAAGAGCAAGTGTGAAATGTGACATGTGACATGTGACATGTGAAGAGTATGCACACAAATGCAAGAATGCTAAGTGTGTATGTGCAATCTAAATCTTTTCAAAGAAAACCAAGCACTAGAGATTATACCTTTGGCGTGCTTGTCCCTTGAGGTCTTGAAAGGGCCTTCGAGCTTAAAGTTCAATCACCTAAACTACCCTTACACAATCAACCCCAACAAGTGGTTTGTCCACGAAATAAGTCAATCAATATATGGGAATCCTTACAATCTCCCCCTTTGGCTATTTCATGACAAAACCACCACTCACATTGATTCCTCACAACATAATAGAAACTACGGGTCTACAATGATTTTCTACTTTACAAAGAGATATATAAAAAATAATCTTGAAGTCTTCAATCTCATGTAGAACAATCAATCCCTGAAAGCAAAGTTTCTATACTTTCCAATACAAGTAAAATGTGAGAATAATCAAGTGAGAGCACAAACAAGCATTTGCATTCTAGAAATTTAAGTACAACAACAACATCATGCAATGTATGATGAATGCAATGCTCCCCCTCAAAGGGTTACTCCCGCTCAATGTATTGTCTCCCTAACATGCACAATTGCTACTACAATTTGCAACTCCCCTTACCACCATTCTACTCCCCCTTTTTGTCATGATATAGGCAAAGGAGTAGTCCCCAACTGGGTCACTTAGCAAAGAGAGATAGTAACATACTATATACTCGCATAATCATATAAGCCACCTTATGCAACTCAATCAATTTGAGAGAAACAAGGAGATTTATTTTAAAAAAATGTGTGAATCAAAACATGCTTTGCATACAAGACATGTAGCATTCAAGTCCAAAATACAATGGTATTTGGCAAAGCAAACGACAAAGGTTTCTAATAAGAATTCAAACCAATTTCACCAATGTCATGAGAGAAGCAAGGATATAGAGTTTTCATTGATTTTAATTTATGAGCAACTATATCCATCTTTATAAGCCAAACATGTCATGAGCAACTTTGCACTCTATTTGATTTTTCCAGGAATGAAACCCGTATGATAGTAGACATGTTCAACAAATAAAGAAAGAGAGACATTTGGATTTCAAAATCCTTTGAACGGATACAAGATCCTTTATTCATTGAGTCTCATAAGCTTTTTCACACAAGATTTGCATTTTAGAATATGCAATCATCAATTCATGCTTTTTCATTTGAGCATGTCATATGAATTTCATGCTTTTCAATATTCATTAGCATGTTATTAAGAATCATCATGTCATGGAGATAACTATAGGTCATCCATATCATACTTCCTATGTAAATCTCCTAGTCCAAAAATGCATGTTTGAACATAAATATGACATGGATTGTAAACAAGCATGGTTCACACTTATTGAATTGAAAACATATATACAAATGTACAACCAAGCTTACTTAAGCAATCAACAAAGAAGCATAAGATTTTTCAAATATTTTTCAAATATTTGCATGCAACAAGTATGCATAAGCTCTCTTTGCTTGAGTTCCCCATATGGGGTCAATCACCATCCTTTATCAATGAAGGTCATGAGGTCCTATAGACCTCCCAAGTCCATTTGACTTGGTTGAACCTATTTGAGATTTGTTAGTCTCGTAGCAAGCGGGTTCATTTTTTCTTATCCATATAGATATGACATTTTTCTTCTTAGTGGTCAATGGTTCAAGAGTTCTAGAAATAATACGATCATGAATATGAATTTTTTCTTTCCTATTAGCAAGCATTCTAGCTCTTATCATTCTCTTTTCAATCATGCTTTTGAATCTACACAATTTAATGAAATGAAAGCAATTTGGTCTAATGTGACCATCAATACCACAAAAGTGACATGTAGGGATGAATTTAGAAATCATACCATGTCTTTGAGCATGCATATGAGCCTTCCCATGACTTTGTAGTTGAGTGGGTTCAAATCTTCTTTGTTGTTGAACCGGTCTAGCTTTCTTCCATGGTTTATTTTGCATGATTGGCCTCTTCCTTTGAAGAATTTGAGCTTGAGGGAAGTTAGGTTGAGGAACTTTTTGAGCTTGAGGTTGTCTCCTTGGAGCTTCCTTCACTTGTGCACTTCTTGAACATTGTCCTAGATCAATTTTCTTCCTAGGAGTGTGCATCGGCGAGGCTTCTATCTTGCCCAAACTCTTGACAAACATGGTCTTGTTAGGAGTGGGAGTCTCCTTGTAATCTTCAAAGCCAAGACCTCTCTTGTCACAATGGCTTTTTCCAACACTCAACATGTGGTTGAGTTTATCCATGCTAGAGGTCAACTTAGCAATCAAATCTCTAGCATCTTTAAGTTCCCTTTTCAACCCTTCTTCATTCCTCCTTGACAAATTTAGCTCATCTCTTAGCTTGTCTTCATCCTTCATGGACCTCACCACTTCACTACTTAAGTGGTCCACTTGTGTTGAAAGCTTAAGGTTTTCTTCCTTCAAAGTTTGAATCTTCTTTTCATTCTCTATCTTATAGCTTTCAAATCTTTTCAAGTGGTCTTCATGATCCAAATTCTCCACATTTCCATTTGTGGAGTTAGATGACATATTCTCACCATGTAAGTCATTTTCTAAATTCTCCATCTTACCTATTGAGTCATCTTCCTCATCAAGACCAACACCTTGGTCACTTGATGTAATATGAGTCATATCCCAATGAGTAGCTGCTCCAATTTCCTCTAGAGCTACTTCTTCATCTACTTCTTCCATGGGATCACTAGTCAAGACGTCATTGCCATCAACTTCAACTTCTACACTCTTGGCTCCAAATGCTTTGTAGTTAATGGCGCATTCTTCTTCACTTGACGACTCATTTCTCTCATCAGAGTCATTACTACTAACACTCTAAGTGGCAGTTATCACCTTTTCCATCTTCTTGTTTAGGCAATTAACAAAATTGGAGGTGAGGTGTCCTACACCAATACACTCATAGCATTGAACCTCTTTCTTTTCGGTCTTCTCTTGCCTAGGCTCAAACTTGTTGAAGGAACCCTTTTTTTCTTAAATTTTGGCCTTTGGATTCAATGCCCCTCTCCTCGAACTTGGTAAACTTCTTGAACCTTTTTAGCAATAATGCTATATCTTTGTCCAAGTCATATTCAACCTCCTTCCATGAGGAGTAAATATCACCAGTGAGCAATGGTGGCCTCACACTCGACGCTCCCTCTTTGCTCATCCCGGAACCACTCATAGTGTTTGGATGAATGCAAAATGTATGAAGAAATCAAACAACCACACACAATGCAAAACACACCAAAAATGAGCTTGGATCTCCTAAGTATATCTAGGAACCCGCTCTGATACCAATTGAAAGTAATAGGAATAAACGCTCGGTGTGTATAATAAATATATCTAGAGGGGGGGGGGTGAATAGATTTTAACTATTATTACCCAATTTTCGCATGCAAGTCAATTTTACGAAAATGCCTCTACTAGTCAAAAATACAAGCAAGTGTAATATAGTGCGGAATTTAAATAACACTTGATGTATACGTGGAAACCCAACCACTGGGAAAAACCACGGGCTGTTTAGTGCGCCACACTCGAACCTTAAAATCCACTAATTGAAATGGAGTTTACAACCTATGTAGACCTCGTCTAACACTCTGGTCAATAACCCCCCACTTCTATCACTCGGGCCTTTAAAAGTGGCTCTAGTCCAATTGCTTGGGGCCTAAGCAATCTTAGCCTTAAGACTTAATTCTTAATGAAGAGATTATGCAACCTATGTGAATATGTATGAATATTCAAATAAAAAAAAAGGCTAGGGAACCATAGATGCTTATCTAGGATGATGATATAATCAATTAAATCAACCCTAGATATCAAGAGCTAAATGACATGTCAAATAGCTTAGCTAATCAAGATTAATCAAAAACCTAATTAGCTATCACAATACAACACTCAATCAATTCATCACAATTAATTCTCTATTCTTGTATTTATCATATGATCAAAAACATATAAGTAAATTAAAAGAGAATAGCTTGATAGTAAAAATACTAAAATGAGATGAACTTAATCAAAATCTTACCAAGCAAATTGTGATGATGCAAACCCATTCATGGATGAATGCAAGATGAACGTTGATGCATAAAGGAATGTATTTGAGTGTTTAAATGAGCAAACTTGGTTGCTTTTTCTCTCAAAATCTCTCTTTAAAATATAGGGTTCTTGATATTCAAAGAGTCATGTTCAGAACAAGAGAAAGTGAGATATTTATAGGCATGAAAAACAGAGCATGTGAAAAGACAAGTTTGCCCCTGAAAATGCACAATCGGCGGTTTCATTCGGTGGCCAGGCCACCGTTTACAACCGTCGAATTGAACTCGAGAAGAACAGGGGAACAACGGTGGTTTCAATCGGTGGTTTCGTAACCGCTGATCCAACCGCCGAATCAAACCGAGAGATGAAATCAATCAGGTATGAACGGCGATTTC
Source organism: Acer yangbiense (assembly GCA_008009225.1). Classification (NCBI taxonomy): domain Eukaryota; kingdom Viridiplantae; phylum Streptophyta; class Magnoliopsida; order Sapindales; family Sapindaceae; genus Acer; species Acer yangbiense. The sequence goes on along the minus strand of CM017772.1, from coordinate 7,984,107 downwards.
GAACGGCCGTCGTGGCCGTCGATCATAACCGCAGAATTGCTCCAGACACTTTTGGATGCAAACGGTGGTTTCATTCGGCGGCCAGGCCGCCGATCATAACCGTCGATCACCAATAAAGGTGAAAACCAAGGAGAAGTCTGTTAAGATTATGCTCAATAGCAAGAGTGTAATAGTATTTTTGACAATCTATTCATATTAATAAAGTGATTTTTGGTTTAAAAAATCTTATAACATTTATAGTTTAATATTATAATTGTCAAAGTAAATAATCATAAGGTCAAAAGACTATGAGAAAAGAAGAATTGTTCGTACATCTGGATATGTATGAGGTAGACACAATTCTTTAGTTAGTCTTAAATAATGTTCACAACTTAAGTTAAAGGTTGGGCACCTTTATCTTGTTAAAGTTGTAGAATTCTTTTGCAAGCATTTGAATGGGATCAAATGAGTTATGATGAGTCTGAAATCATCGAAGGGTCTTCGAGTAAAAGAATCTAGTGCACTGGGTGCATTGAACTGGATCACAATGAAATACTTTATCCAGAACCGTCAATAGATAATAGTCTTTTCATTATCAGGACAATCAGAGAGTCTATCTTAATCCTGAGATAAATGATGGACTTATGGTTGCAAGTGGTATCATTTGAGTTATCAATGAGTACGATTATATAGCATAGTCTATCCTCGATAGTTTGGTGATATTCATTTGTTAATCGATAGAGGACTTCATTTATAGATATGGACATTGTGGCTCCATTTATTAAATGAGAGTAGAATATCATCATATGGATGTTTTGAGGTATTGGATATGAATCTTAACGTTAAGTTTTCGGAGTCTATTGAAAACATGGCTTCTAGACAAGTCAAAATATCAAGTTCAAAATGTGGTCATATGAGTAAATATGGTAACTTGGAGAGTATAGGCGGTCTATGAGCTCTTGGCGATTACTGATATCTTTCACGAGGATACACCATCTCTAATAAGATGTCTAGGTACGAATGAGAATATTTACTTATTCTAATCTTTATTTAAGAGTTCAATTTTAGCTCTTTAGTGGAATGAGTTAAAATTAATAGATCGGACCTAAGTGAATCATTTGTTGATTGTGATTAGGTTATGTCTATTGAAGCTTAAATTTAGATAGCCCGCCAAGATCCCCAATCCACACGGACTTGCATGGATCACTTGATATATTCTACCGGACCAATTTATGGGTCCATCTAGAATTGTATTAAGGCATGTGGACTTGTTTCTTTTAGTAATAATGGGTCTAGTTCACATGTGGGCCTTTTATTAAGGTCCAATGGATTTAATAAAATAGAAAAACAATATATAGATATATTAATATATATGGCACAAGGCCGAGATATATATATGATATTATATTGTTTTATTTTTATTATTTGATTAAATGGAAATTAATTAATTGATTAATTAATTATTTAATTAAAAATCAAAATCTTTTTCTGATCAGGAAATATGTTTCTTAGAGTTATACTATTGGTAGTAGTATATTAAATATTAAAGACTTTATTTGGTAAGTAGATAAATAAAGAGAATTTATTTATCTAGTCAAATTAGGAAGTCTTTGATATAGTCACAAATACACTAAAGAGTTGGATTAGGGTTTGGAATTCTAAGGAAATCTACCTAGGGTTAGGATTTAAGTCAAAAGACACAAATCTTACACGGTAGAGGATTTTGGCCACAATATAAAGATATATATGAAATATATATGGCAATTGGCCGAATAATATATATATTTATAAGGCATAAACGAATTGATTGCAGTGATATATATTGAGATATATATATTATATATAAGACAAAAACGAATTGGTTGCACTAAAATATATTATATAGATGGCAATCAGGATTCGGTTATATATATAGATATATATATATATATATGTATATATATATTTTAAGGCTATAAGAATTTAAAAAAAAGGAATAACCCTAATGTCTATGACTTGAGAGTTTTTTCTTTTGCTTGAGAAAAATAGAATCCAACTCTTAGACTAGTGTGATAATTTCAGCCAAGAGGAATAGAGAGAAAAGGTTGTTCTTATTTCGATAGTGCACTGGTTACTTTTACATCAAAAGGTTTTGTGCATAATTTCGAATCAGGTTCACGCGAATTTCGATCTAAAGATTGTGAATTCAAAAGTGACCGGAACATTCTTTGTTGTCTCTTGGAACTTGTTGTGACTAACGAAAAAAAAAAAGTTTTGTTAATCCATCCTCAGGTACACAATTCAAAGAGAAGGGAGACCACGCTCCTAGGTGATTCACGTTCGTGATTGGATTGGAAGATCTTACGGATTACCATCAACGCAATGTCAATCGGATCACGCGACAAAGGTATGATATCTTTAGTATTATATGTTAATTAATTAGAGGTTAAGTTCAAATTATGGAAAATTTTTTAACTACACTTAAATTTTTTTTTAGTCTCGCTTCCGCTGCATGACCGTATTTTTCCCTACAATTGGTATCAGACCCTAGGTTGAACCCTTTTAATTAATTATCGTTTATATACGTGAATCTATTTCTTTTTATTGTGATTATTCATTTTTTAGAAGAGATGGCACTCTAGGTATTCTCTAGATAATTCCATGTGGGATGTAAAATGTATTTATATTGTTTTTATTTGGATTGTTGTTGCTCATTTTTGGCCTAGATTTTCATGTAGGTGTTTTTTGTTTTGGACTTGTACCAACACGGAAGGTTGGTCAATCATCGTCCATAATTCCCCTTCTATTGTTGCTAGTTTTTCTTTTATTTTTATTGTATTAAAAGTGCAGTTTATTTATGTCTTAAAAGTTACAGCAGTTTTTTTGATTTTCATTATAGTGCAGTTTTTTTTTTTAATGCACACAGAGGGGGGGAATTGGGAAGTGCGGTGTGCAACTAATCTCTTCAAAGAAAAGTAAGCAATAGAAAGCCCCTGGTGATAAAGCAACACGAGGTCTTCAAAAGGGCTTCGAACAACAAGACGATACTTGGAAACCCTTACAAAGAACCCCCACATATGGTAAGATCACGAAAAAGTCCACTAAAAAACATAAGGGAATCCTTCACAACTAATCCGGAATAACACAACCTACCTAATCCCGGTATGGAGTGGAACCTAGTCCAATTTGCTGCGATCTAAGCACCTAATCCCGGATGCTACACACAAGACTTACTTTCTCTATGAAGAGATAACAACCCTAAGTGAATATATGATATTCAAAATGCAAAATAGAGCAGGGAAACCCTATATGCTATCTAAGATGATTAATATGCAATTAGAGCAATCCTAGATATCAAAACTAATGACATGTCAAATCAAATAGTTTAGTAATCAAGAGGAAGCAAAAACCTAATTAGCTATCACAATCAACTTCTCAAAAATACATCATACTAATCTCAAACTTGTATTCAAAGTATATAAAATAAACATACAAGTAATTAATTGAGATTGCTTGTTAAGAGAAACACAAAATATGTAAGATATTAGTGAAAAGCTTACCAAGCAAAGATGATGAAGAATCCATGCAAGATGTCATCTAGATGATCAAGGATGATGCTAGATGATGATGATGATCATGAAATAGTGTTTGAGTAAACTAAAAATGAGTCTTTGAATTTTTCTTCTCTTGAAAATATCCTAAGTATGGATCTGAATATGAACTCTTGTAATTGACATAAAGTCAAAGTGGCATATATAGGAGGCCAAAACAAGTGTGGTCGTTTTGATAAGTTGCCTCAATATTGCCTTGGGCGCTGTACGTAGAGCGCCTCTTGTACCGCTTGTACAGCGCCCCCTACTCTGTCTTTGGGTTCACTGGAAAACAGAGTGGCGCTGTACGTAGAGCGCTTTGTACAGCGCCTGTACAGCGACCCAACAGCGACCGAATTAAATCGATCAGGTCTGAACAGCGCTCAATGGGCGCTGTTCGTACAGCGCTTCTGTAGTGCGCTTTTGGGAGCGCCCAATGCAAAAATACAATCCTAAGTCTAAGCATGACAATGCAATTGGATAAGCAAGATGCAATCAAACTAACATGCAAGAAGAGATGTTAATGAACATTAATGCACAAAAGTAAGACACACAACATACAAGTATTAAACATATGCATGAGTTGTGAGTGTGTGCAACTATCTCTTCAAGACAAGTAAGCACAAAGAAATATACCTTCGGTGCTTATCAACACGAGGTCTTCAAAGGGCTTCGAACAATAAACCCAATACCTAGGCTACCCTTACAAAGAACCCCAATATGTGGTTTGTCCACGAAATAAGCCAATCAACAAATGGGAACCTTACAATCTCCCCCTTTGGCTATTTCGTGACAAAACCACCACTCACATTGATTCCTCACATTAAACTAGAAACAACGGGATAATATAGATTTTCTACAATACAAAGAGATAAGAAAATAAACTTCAAGTCTTCAATCTCTTGTAGAATAATCAAGCCCTGAAAAGAAAGTTTCTAACATTTCCAATACAAGTAAAAAGTGAGATGAATCAAGTGAGAAAAAAAACAAGCATTTGCATTTTAAAAGTTTAGGCACAACATTATGAAATGTATGTGTATGCAATGCTCCCCCTTAACGGGTTACTCCCCCTCAACGAATGTTCTCCCCAATATGCAAAATTGCCTCTATTTTGCAACTCCCCTTACCATATCCTACTCCCCCTTTTTGTCATGATATAGGCAAAGGAGTAGTCCCCAACCGGGTCACTCATAGCAACGAGAGATAGAAGCATGCAAGATATTTGCATATATATATATATAAGTCACGTTATGCACCTCAATTAATTGAAGAGAAACAGGGAGATTTATTTTGAAAGAAAATGTGTGAATCAAACATGCTTTGCATACAAGACATGTAGCATTCAAGTCCAAAATACAATGGTATTTGGCAAAGCAAATGACAAAGGTTTCTAATAGGAATTCAAACCAATTTCACCAAAGTCATGAGTAAGGCAAGGATATAGAATATATTGATTTCAATTAAAGAGCAACTATATCCAACTTTATAAGCGAAACATGGCATGAGCGACTTCGCACCCTTTTTTATTTTTCCGGATAAGATATCCGTATGATAGTAGCCATGTTCAACCAATAAAGAAGGAGAGACATTTGGAATGGAAATTCCTTTGAACGGATACAAGATCCTTTATTCATTTTGAGTCTCATAAGCTTTCACACAAGGTTTTGCATTTTAAGAATATGCAATCATCAATTCATGCTTTTCATGTGAGCATGTGATATGAATTTCATGCTTTTTCATTTGACATTAGCATGTTATTAAAGAATCATCATGTCATGGAGATAATCATAGGTCATTCAAATCATACTTCCTACATACATCTCCTAGTCCAAAAATGCATGTTTGAACATAAATATGACATGGATTGTAAACAAGCAAGGTTCACACTTATTGAATTGAAAACATATATACATGTGTGCAACCAAGCTTACTCAAACAATTAAAAGAAGAGGCATAAGTTATTTCAAATTTTTTGCAAGTGACAAGAATGCAAAATAGCTCTCTTTGCTTGAGTTCCCCATATGGGGTCAATCATAGAACATCACTCCACAAGACATATCCCAATAGATCTACTAAGAGTTTTTAATCAAGTAGCATCTAAGGGTTTAGTAAATAAGTCCGCCAGTTGATCATTAGTACCTACATGTTCAAGTACTATGCATTTATTTTCAACAAGCTCTCTAATGAAGTGATGGCGGATGTCAATATGCTTAGTTCTAGAATGTTGTACCGGATTCTTGGAAATATTAATAGCACTCATGTTATCACAAAAGAGAGTGAGAGTACCTTGGTTGAATCCGTAGTGTACTAGCATTTGCTTCATCCATAGGAGTTGTGTGCATCCACTCCCCGCGGCTATGTACTCGGCCTCGGCCGTGGACAAGGAAATAGAGTTTTGCTTCTTGCAAAGCCAAGACACCAAGTTATTGCCTAGAAAGAAGCAACCGCCCGATGTGCTCTTCCTATCATCGCAATTTCCTGCCCAATCCGCATCACTAAAGCCTACAAGACTAGCATTAGTGTCAAAAGAGTACCAAATCCCATAGTTGGATGTCCCATTCACATAGCGAATGATTCTCTTTACGGAAGAGAGATGGGACTCCTTAGGATCCGCTTGGTACCTAGCACACACACCCACACTAAAGGAGATATCGGGCCTACTTGCGGTCAAATAGAGCAAGCTACCTATCATGCCACGATATAACGTTTGTTCCACACTTTTACCACTAGCATCCTTGCTTAGCTTCAAAGTGGTACTCATAGGTGTATTACAATGTTTGGCATTCTCTAAACCAAACTTCTTCATTAGGTTTTTGGCATATTTGGCTTGGGTTATGAAAATCCCATCATCTAATTACCTAATTTGCAAACCTAGGAAGTAACTAAGCTCACCAACAAGACTCATCTCAAATTCATGAGACGTGACATCAACAAATTGTTGGACCTTGGTGTTGTTGGTGGAGCCAAATACAATGTCATCAACATAGATTTGAACTATAAATAACTCATCTTTGTTTCTCTTGATGAACAAGGTCTTGTCAACACTACCTCTTGTGTAGTCATTGTGAACAAGAAATTGAGTGAGGCGCTCATACCAAGCCCTCGGTGCTTGTTTCAACCCATATAGTGCCTTCTTGAGTCGATAGACATGGTTGGGGTGGTGTGCATCCACAAACCCCTTGGGTTGTTCAACAAACACTTCCTCTTGCAAGAAGCCATTGAGGAAGGCACTCTTGACATCCATTTGGTGCAATTTGAACTTGTGCACACAAGAAATGGACAAGAGAAGCCTAATGGACTCTAAACGGGCAACGGGAGCAAATGTCTCCTCAAAGTCGATACCCTCAATTTGAGAGTACCCTTGTGCTACAAGTCTAGCCTTGTTCCGCATTATGTTGACATCCTCATTGGATTTGTTCCTAAATATCCATTTAGTGCCTATGACATTAGTGGTCTTAGGCCTAGGAACTAGAGTCCAAACCTCATTTCTTTCGAATTGGTTTAGCTCTTCTTGCATGGCAAGAACCCAAAATTCATCATTTAAGGGTTCTTCAACCTTTTTGGGTTCAATTTGAGAGGTGTAGCATGTGTAGCTAATAAGATTAGCAAGTTGACGTCTAATCCTAACACCCTCATTTACATCTCCAATAACATCCTCTTTGTTATGGAGTCTTCTAACCCATGGAGCGGGTTCATTAGAGTCCAAGAGAGGGACTCTAGTAGTGGGTTGTGTGACTTCATCATTTTCATTAGATGTCCCAACATTGGGAGTCACCACAACCCTCTCCAAAGGAGAAACATCACTAAAAATAACCTCCTCCTCATGATCATTTGACTTGAGCCTAGTATCATCAAATACGACATTGGATGATTCCATAACACCTAGAGTTTTTAGATTGAAAACTCTATAGGCTCTACTATTCAAGGCATAGCCAATAAAAATACCATCATCACTCTTAGCATCGAATTTGCCAAGTTGATCACGGTCATTCAAAATGTAGCATTTGCTTCCAAAAGTGTGGAAGTAGCTAACATTTGGCCTCTTGCCTTTCCATAACTCATAGGAGGTATTTCTAGTACCGGGCCTTAGGAAAACACGATTCCCTATATAGCAAGCCGTATTGACGGCTTCGGCCCATAGGTTCCTAGGGACATTGTTGCTAAGCAACATCACAAGGGCCATCTCTTGAAGGACCCTATTCTTCCTCTCAACAACTCCATTTTGTTGAGGTGTCCTAGGAGCCGAGAACTCATGGGAGAAACCTAAGCTATTGCAATAGCTTTCAAATGAGGCATTTTCAAATTCCCTCCTATGGTCACTTCTAATCCGTTTTATGCTTTTAATATTAGAATTCATCTCATTTTGTATTTTATTACAAAGCATTTTAAACTTATCAAAAGTTTCGGATTTTTCTCTAAGAAAATATGTCCATGTGAACCTAGAGAAATCATCAACACAAACAAAAATGTATCTCTTTCCACCCAAACTTTTGGTTTGCATAGGACCCATGAGGTCCATGTGGAGAAGCTCAAGAGGCTCCTTGGTGGTGAGATACTTACCCTTTTGGTGCATGCTTTTAGTTTGCTTTCCTTGTTGGCAAGGTCCACAAACACCATTGGCTTTCTTCCCAAGCTTAGGGAGGCCACGCACACAATTGAACTTTCCAAGGGTCCGTAGATCCCTTAAGTTCATGTGGCCAAGTCTTTCATGCCACAACTCAATTTTCTCATCCATGGACACATGATTAGATACAATACTAGCTTCAAGACAATAACAATTGTCGCTAGATCTCATGCCCTTCAACAAGGTTTGTCCATCGGGTTTTAGGATAGAGTAATAATCTTTAGAAAACAAGACGGAATATCCTTCATCACTAAGATGTGAAATGCTTATTAAATTGGCTTTCAAGCCATCAACAAATAAAGCATTGGATAAGGAGGGTAATCCGGGAACGGAAATGGTTCCTTTCCCTACAACATTTCTTTTGGATCCATCACCAAAAGTGACATTTCCACTTTCCTCCATAACAAGAGTCTCGAAGAAACTCTTGGTTCCCGTCATGTGCCTAGAGCACCCACTATCCAAATACCAAAAATTAGAAGAATTTACCTTCAAGGCTATTTTGTGCAACATGGCAAACATTTTTATTCTTTCTAATCCACTTAGCAACAATTTTAGATTTCTTAGTGGTCTTTGGTACATGTGCTCTACTATTCCTAGGATCATGCAAATCAATATTGTTATTCCTAGGAACATGCATCTTGGCTCTATTCTTTCTCTTTTCTATCATGCTTCGTGTGTTAGGATTATGCTCAATAGCAAGAGTGTAATAGTGTTTTTGACAATCTATTCAAATTAATAATGTGATTTCTGGTTTAACAAATTTTATAGCATTTATAGTTCAATTATTATAATTGTCAAAAGTAAATAATCATAAGGTCAAAAGACTATGAGAAAAGAAGAATTGTTCGTACATTTGGATATGTATGAGGTAGACACAATTCTTTAGTTAGTCTTGAATAATGTTCACAACTTAAGTTAAAGGTTGGGCACCTTTATCTTGTTAAAGTTGTAGAATTCTTTTGCTAGCATTTGAGTGGGATCAAATGAGTTATGATGAGTCTGAAATCATCGGAGGGTCTTCGAGTAAAAGAATCTAGTGCACTGGGTGCATTGAACTGGATCACAATGAAATACTTCATCTAGAACCGTCAATAGATAATAGTCTTTTCATTATCAGGACAATCGGAGAGTCTATCTTAATCCTGAGATAAATGATGGACTTTTGGTTGCAAGTGGTATCATTTGAGTTATTAATGAGTACGATTATATAGCATAGTCTATCCTCGATAGTTTGGTGATATTCATTTGTTAATCGATAGAGGACTTCATTTATAGATATGGACATCGTGCCTCCATTTATTAAATGAGAGTAGAATATCATCATATGGATGTTTTGAGGTATTGGATATTGAATCTTAACGTTAAGTTTTCAATAGAGTCTATTGAAACATGGCTTCTGGACAAGTCAAAATATCCAAGTTCAAAATGTGGTCATATGAGTAAATATGGTAACTTGGAGAGCTATAGGCGGTCTATGAGCTTTTGGCGATTACTGATATTCTTCACGAGGATACACCATCTCCAATAAGATTGTCTAGGGTACGAATGAGAAATATTTACTTATTCCATCTTTATTTAAGAGTGCAATTTTAGTTCTTTAGTGGAATGAACTAAAATTAATTGATTGAACCTAAGTGAATCATTTGTTGATTGTGATTGGGTTATGTCTATTGGAGCTTAAATTTAGATAGGCCCGCCAAGATCCCCAATCCACACGTACTTGCATGAATCACTTGATATATTCTACCGGACTAATTATGGGTCCATCTAGAATTGTATTAAGGCATGTGGACTTGTTTCTTTTAGTAAGAATGGGCCTAGTTCACATGTGGGCCTTTTATTAAGGTCCAATGGATTTAATAAAATAGAAAAACAATATATAGATATATTAATATATATGGCACATGGCCGAGATATATATATGATATTATATTGTTTTATTTTTATTATTTAATTAAATGAGAATTAATTAATTGATTGATTAATTATTTAATTAAGAACCAAAATCTTTTTCTGACTAGGAAATATGTTTCTTAGTAGTATACTATTGTGGTAGTATAATTAAAATAAAAGACTTTATTTGGTAAGTAGATAAATAAGGGATTTATTTATCTAGTCAAATAAGGAAGTCTTTTATATAGTCACAAATACACTAAAGAGTTGGATTAGGGTTTGTATTTTATATATATGCATGTGGAATATATAGATTATATATGCATGAATGCATGCGGAATATATATACATATATGCATGCGGAATGCAAGTGATATATATGCATGAATACATGTGCAAGGAATATATATACATAAATGCATGCGGAATATATATACATATATGCATGCGGCATGCAAATATATGTATGTATGATATACATGTAAGTTATTTAAGTGCAGAATTTGGTTAATAAATATATATATAATGAAAGTGCAGAATTCGGCTCACTTATATAATATAAGGAAAGAAGAATTCGGTGCACTTTAGGATTTATATATATATTAATAGGAAATTGAATTCGGGCACCAAATATAGATATGAGGCAAGAGGATTCGGTAACCCTAATTGCTAGTTCTTGCTTGAGAGAGTTTTTTCTTTTGCTAGAGAAAAATAGAATCCAACTCTTAGACTAGTGCGATTTTCGGCCAAGAGGAATAGAGAGACAAGTTTTTTCTTATTTCGATAGTGCACTAGTTACTTTTACATCAAAAGGTTTTGTGCACAATTTTGAATAAGGTTCACGCGAGTTTCGATCTAATGATTGTGAATTCAAAAGTGACCGGAACATTCTTTGTAGCCTCTTGGAATTTGTTGTGACTAACGAAAAAGAAAAAGTTTTGTTAATCCATCCTCAGGTACACAATTCAAAGAGAAGGGAGACCACGCTCCTAGGTGATTCACGTTCGTGATTGGATTGGAAGATCTTGCGGATTACCATCGACGCAATGTCAATCGGATCACGCGACAAAGGTATGATATCTTTAGTATTATATGTTAATTAATTAGAGGGTTAAGGTTCAAATTATGGAAAAATTTTAAACTATACTAAACTCGTTTTTAGTCTCGCTTCCGCTGCGTTGACCGTATTTTTCCCTACAATTGGTATCAGAGCCAGGTTGTACCCTTTAATTAATTAACGTATATATACGTGAATCTATTTCTTTTATTGTGATTATACATGTTTAAAAAGAGATGGCACTCTTGGTATTCGCATATATAATTACATGTGGATGTATGGATTTATATATGTTTTTATGTGGATTGTTGTTGCTCGATTTTGGTCCTAGAATTTCAATGTATTTTTTGTTTCGGATTTGTAACAAGAAGGGTGGTCTATCATTGCCATAATTCCTTCTTGGTAGTTGCTAGGTTTTCTTTTAATTTTATTGTAATATTAAAGTGCAGTTTTTAGGTATTAAAAACTACTGCAGTTTTTTTATTTTAATTTTAAGTGCAGTTTTTTATTGTAAAAAATACTGCAGTGATTAAAAAAAAAAAAAAAAAATACTGCAGTATTATATTAGTTTATATACTGCTGTAATGTATTCGGGTATTGAAGATTCGAAGACATGAAGAAAAGGAAGCAACCGGAACCAAGAACGAGCACCGTGCGCACCCTAGGAGTGGATTGGGCTGCGCATGGCAAGCCCAAATCATGGTGGGCTGCGCACGGCAGCCCTATATGTCCTCATGGGCTGCGCACGGCAGCCCCTTTGTGGGGTTGTGGTGTGTGCACGCCTATGGGGGCCAGCCGAGGGATGAGTGTATGGTTGATGGCCACTTGAAAATCTTGTATTCCTAAACAATTGTAATTTACTTGCTTTTCTAGGATGGACCAAAATTGTTGCTATTTATTTTTTGCATAAATATTACAATATTTGTTATTGTATGATAACATGACATATAGAATAAGAGTGCCACTCATATTTCTCTTTTGGTATGAACATGCATTGAATGATTTAGGTATCTAAATTGGCATCTAGATAACTTGGTAAATCATTCTATGGGATTTAATCACACGCCTTAAATAATTGAGTGGGAGAAGGTGTTTTGTAACACCTATGGCCTCCAAGGTTAGTTGAGCTTTATTATTTATTGGTAATCCCCCCCAAGGGGCGTCCATGGATGGAATTTAGCAACATACTTCCTTACAAGGATAGACTAGACAATGGACTCAAACAAGATCTACTCCCCAAGGAGGGATTTTCGTGAGAGAAAATTGAGGGTCGAGATCTTGGTAACACATTCAATGTAATTTTATTGATATCCTCCCAAGAGTTCTTGTCAGTAAAATTGCAAGGCTAAAATTGAAAACGCTGGTTGTTATGTTAACAATTAGGTGGGACCTAGTCTAACTAGTAAATGGTGCGAACTCCCAAAGGAGGCGTAACATTTATGGGTGTTGGATCACCGTTGAATTTTTATGATTGAGTTATTTATTTAAATCAAGATAAATATTCGAAAGTGCTTTATCATGATTATTTACTCATATATATTTTTGTTATATTCAGAAATCATGACCCCATCCCTAATGAACATCTTAAAAGATAATATTTTAACCGGAAATAATTATGTCACATGGAAAAGAAAAATTGGGTTGTTGCTGCAAGTTGAAAAACATAAGTTTATTATGTCTGCTCCTAAACCACCTGCTCCTACTTATGAATCTCAGATTCATATGGTTGGTAAAGTTGCTACTGTTAAGACCCGTCAAAAGGTTAAGGAACAACAGAAGAAAAAGCAACTTGGGCCTACCAAGATGGAGACCAAGAAAGTAACCAAGATCAAAGGGAAGTGCTTCCTTTGTGGTGAAAAGGGACATTGGAAAAGAAATTGCCCAAAGTCCCAGAACAAGAAGGAACAAGGTAATATTAATTATCTTGAAACATGTTTTCTGGCAGATTCTACAGATTCTTGGATCATAGACTCTGGAGCCACAAATCATGTTTGCTATTCCTTACAGGGGTTCCAAGAAAGGAGAAAGTTGAATAAAGATGAAATCAACTTGTGTTTGGGCAACGGAACGTTAGTGTCTGCAAGTGCAGTGGGAGATATTAGAGTTAATCTAGATTCTTTTAGGCATTTAGATTTGATAGACGTTTATTATGTACCTCAATTCAAGAGAAATTTAATTTCAGTTTCTTGTTTGAATAAATTTGGATATTCGGTTACTTTTAATAAAGATTTTATTATTAGTAAGAATAACAAATTTATTTGCAAAGGTACATTGGAAAACGGCTTATTCTTTTTGCATAAAAATATCTCTCACTCGTTAGACACAGAATTAACGGAATCTAATCATAAAGGAGTAAAATTATCAATAGATGAAACCTACCTATGGCATTTACGCCTAGGTCATATTAACTTTAATAGGATTAAAAGATTGGTAAGTGACGGACCTTTAAGTGACTTAAAGGTTGATGATCTACCAAATTGTGAATCTTGTTTGGAAGGTAAAATGACCAAAAGGTCGTTCTCGGCCAAAGGTGCAAGAGCCACTGAATGTTTAGGATTGATACACACTATTGTACGTGGTCCTATGAGCATTCAAGCTAGAGGTGGATATGAGTACTTCATCACCTTCACAGATGATTACTCGAGATTTGGCTATGTGTATCTCATGCGACATAAGTCGGATGCTTTTGACATGTTTAAAGCATTCAAAGCTGAAGTAGAAAATCAGCTTGAGAAACACATAAAAATCTTGAGATCTGATCGTGGTGGAGAATATCTATCTGGTGAGTTTCAGCAATATCTTATTGATAATGGGATAGTTTCTCAGTTTTCTGCACCAGGTACACCTCAACAGAATGGGGTAGCAGAAAGGAGAAATAGAACTCTTTTAGACATGGTTAGGTCTATGTTGAGTTATTCAACACTTCCTATTTCTTTTTGGGGATATGCTTTACAAACTACTATATACATTCTAAACGATGTACCATCTAAGTCCGTTCCTCAAACACCGCATGAGTTGTGGACTGGGCGCAAGCCTAGTTTACAACACTTAAGGATATTTGGTTGTCCTGCGCATGTGTTAAAAGGAAAGACAGAAAAGATGGAGTCCCGTTCGAAAACATGTATATTTGTAGGGTATCCAAAAGAAACTAAAGGATATTATTTCTATAGTCCTTCAGATCTTAAAGTATTTGTTTTGACAAATGCTAAATTTCTGGAAAAGGACTATATGAATGATTTTGTGCCTAGAAGTAGAATTGTCCTGAATGAGATGTCAGGAGATACAATTCCACGAGAGGTTACACAACCTAACCCAATTGTAAGTTCCGATCCAACACAAAATCAACAACCTACCATTCCTCGTCGTAGTGAGAGGGTTATAACACAACCCGAAAGATACATCGGTCTGGGAGAATCAGTGGAGAATCTCCCGGACGACGATGATCCCTACACGTATAAGGAAGCAATGGAGGATGTTGATAGTCGCCATTGGCAAAAGGCAATGCAATCTGAGATTGAATCCATGTTCGATAACAAAGTATGGTCCCTTGTAGACTTGCCTAAAGGGATAAAACCCATTGGGTGCAAGTGGGTATACAAGAGGAAAAGAAGTATGGATGGAAAGGTGGAAACCTTTAAAGCTAGATTGGTAGCTAAAGGGTATACACAGAAAGAAGGTATCGATTACGAGGAAACCTTCTCTCATGTGACCATGCTTAAATCCATTAGGATACTCTTATCCATTGCAGCATCTTTAGATCTAGAGATTTGGCAAATGGACGTCAAGACAGCTTTCCTTAATGGAAGTCTTGACGAAAGCATCTACATGATGCAACCAGAAGGATTCATTGAAAAGGGCCAAATGGAAAAGGTATGCAAGTTGCAGAAATCCATATATGGATTAAAGCAAGCATCCAGATCCTGGAACATAAGGTTCGATCAAGCTGTGAAAGGTTTTGGATTTTTTCAGAATCCTGACGAACCTTGTGTATACAAAAGGATTAAGGGCGACAAGTTGGTTTTCCTGATTCTTTATGTTGATGATATACGACTCATTGGAAACGATGTAGGTGTATTGACATCAGTAAAAGAATGGTTAGCAAAACAATTTGATATGAAGGACTTAGGAGAAGCAAGTTTTATTCTAGGTATCCAAGTAATAAGGGATAGAAAGAATAAAACGATTGCATTATCCCAAGCTTCATACATAGACAAGATCTTGTCTAGGTTTTCCATGCAGGATTCCAAGAAAGGTATGTTACTTTTCAAACATGGAATCAAGCTTTCTAAGGAACAAGTTCCTAAGAATGAGCATGAAGAGCAACTCATGAGTAGAGTTCCATATGCCTCGGCAGTTGGAAGTTTCATGTATGCAATGCTCTACACTAGACCAGATATTTGTTTTGCTATTGGCATAGTTAGCAGTTTTCAATCAAAACTTGGTCCTGATCACTGGACGGCAGTCAAGCATATTTTCAAGTATCTTAAGAGAACGAGAGATAATATGCTTGTATACTATGGAGGGGATTTAATTCCCGTTGGGTATACAGATTCTGATTTCCAATCAGATTCTGACTCCAGAAAATCCACATCAGGGGCTGTGTTTACTATTGGAGGAGGAGCAGTTATATGGAGGAGTATCAAGCAATCTTGTATTGCTGATTCCACCATGGAAGCTGAGTATGTTGCTGCATGCGAGGCTGCCAAAGAGGCTGTTTGGCTCCGCCAATTCTTGATTGACTTGGAAGTGGTTCCTAGTGCGAATAAGCAGATCACTATCTACTGTGACAACAGTGGAGCAGTGGCTAATTCGAAAGAACCAAAAAGTCATAAGAGAGGAAAACACATTGAAAGGAAGTATTACCTTTTAAGGGAAATTGTATATAGGGGTGAGAACAAGGGAATGAGAGATATGACACATTTGCTATAGCGCAAGTGGGAGATTGTTAGGATTATGCTCAATAGCAAGAGTGTAATAGTGTTTTTGACAATCTATTCAAATTAATAATGTGATTTCTGGTTTAACAAATCTTATAGCATTTATAGTTCAATTATTATAATTGTCAAAAGTAAATAATCATAAGGTCAAAAGACTATGAGAAAAGAAGAATTGTTCGTACATCTGGATATGTATGAGGTAGACACAATTCTTTAGTTAGTCTTGAATAATGTTCACAACTTAAGTTAAAGGTTGGGCACCTTTATCTTGTTAAAGTTGTAGAATTCTTTTGCTAGCATTTGAGTGGGATCAAATGAGTTATGATGAGTCTGAAATCATCGGAGGGTCTTCGAGTAAAAGAATCTAGTGCACTGGGTGCATTGAACTGGATCACAATGAAATACTTTATCTAGAACCGTCAATAGATAATAGTCTTTTCATTATCAGGACAATCGGAGAGTCTGTCTTAATCCTGAGATAAATGATGGACTTTTGGTTGCAAGTGGTATCATTTGAGTTATCAATGAGTACGATTATATAGCATAGTCTATCCTCGATAGTTTGGTGATATTCATTTGTTAATCGATAGAGGACTTCATTTATAGATATGGACATCGTGCCTCCATTTATTAAATGAGAGTAGAATATCATCATATGGATGTTTTGAGGTATTGGATATTGAATCTTAACGTTAAGTTTTCAATAGAGTCTATTGAAACATGGCTTCTGGACAAGTCAAAATATCCAAGTTCAAAATGTGGTCATATGAGTAAATATGGTAACTTGGAGAGCTATAGGCGGTCTATGAGCTTTTGGCGATTACTGATATTCTTCACGAGGATACACCATCTCCAATAAGATTGTCTAGGGTACGAATGAGAAATATTTACTTATTCCATCTTTATTTAAGAGTGCAATTTTAGTTCTTTAGTGGAATGAACTAAAATTAATTGATTGAACCTAAGTGAATCATTTGTTGATTGTGATTGGGTTATGTCTATTGGAGCTTAAATTTAGATAGGCCCGCCAAGATCCCCAATCCACACGTACTTGCATGAATCACTTGATATATTCTACCGGATTAATTATGGGTCCATCTAGAATTGTATTAAGGCATGTGGACTTGTTTCTTTTAGTAAGAATGGGTCTAGTTCACATGTGGGCCTTTTATTAAGGTCCAATGGATTTAATAAAATAGAAAAACAATATATAGATATATTAATATATATGGCACATGACCGAGATATATATATGATATTATATTGTTTTATTTTTATTATTTAATTAAATGAGAATTAATTAATTGATTGATTAATTATTTAATTAAGAACCAAAATCTTTTTCTGACTAGGAAATATGTTTCTTAGTAGTATAATTAAAATAAAAGACTTTATTTGGTAAGTAGATAAATAAGGGATTTATTTATCTAGTCAAATAAGGAAGTCTTTTATATAGTCACAAATACACTAAAGAGTTGGATTAGGGTTTGTATTTTATATATATGCATGTGGAATATATAGATTATATATGCATGAATGCATGCGGAATATATATACATATATGCATGCGGAATGCAAGTGATATATATGCATGAATACATGTGCAAGGAATATATATACATAAATGCATGCGGAATATATATACATATATGCATGCGGCATGCAAATATATGTATGTATGATATACATGTAAGTTATTTAAGTGCAGAATTTGGTTAATAAATATATATATAATGAAAGTGCAGAATTCGGCTCACTTATATAATATAAGGAAAGAAGAATTCGGTGCACTTTAGGATTTATATATATATTAATAGGAAATTGAATTCGGGCACCAAATATAGATATGAGGCAAGAGGATTCGGTAACCCTAATTGCTAGTTCTTGCTTGAGAGAGTTTTTTCTTTTGCTAGAGAAAAATAGAATCCAACTCTTAGACTAGTGCGATTTTCGGCCAAGAGGAATAGAGAGACAAGTTTGTTCTTATTTCGATAGTGCACTAGTTACTTTTACATCAAAAGGTTTTGTGCACAATTTTGAATAAGGTTCACGCGAGTTTCGATCTAATGATTGTGAATTCAAAAGTGACCGGAACATTCTTTGTAGCCTCTTGGAATTTGTTGTGACTAACGAAAAAGAAAAACTTTTGTTAATCCATCCTCAGGTACACAATTCAAAGAGAAGGGAGACCACGCTCCTAGGTGATTCACGTTCGTGATTGGATTGGAAGATCTTGCGGATTACCATCGACGCAATGTCAATCGGATCACGCGACAAAGGTATGATATCTTTAGTATTATATGTTAATTAATTAGAGGGTTAAGGTTCAAATTATGGAAAAATTTTAAACTATACTAAACTCGTTTTTAGTCTCGCTTCCGCTGCGTTGACCGTATTTTTCCCTACATCGTGTTCTACACATTTTAATATATTGAAAGCAATTTGGTCTAATATTACCATCACAACCACAAAAGTGACAAATAGGGATGAAAAAAGGAATCATACCTCGTCTTTGTGCATGAGTGGGTTCAATCCATCTTCGTTGTTGAACCGGTCTAGGTTGCTTCCAAGCTTGAGGTTGCATGATAGGTCTCTTTCCTTTGTGAGCCATTTGTGGAGGAATGTTGGCTTGAGGGACCCTAGGGGGTTGAGCTTGAGGTTGCCTTCTTGGCCCCATCTTCACTTGTGCATTTGAGCATTGTCCTACTTCTAATTTCTTCCTAGGAGCTTGCACCAATGAAGCTTCTTTACTCCCCAAACTCTTAACAAAAATGGTCTTCTTGGAAGTGGAAGTTTCCATATCATCTTCAAACCCGAGACCTCTCTTGTCACTTGGACTATTTCCAACACCAAGTAAATGATCAAGCTTCTTGGTGCTAGAACCTATCCTAGCCAAGGACCCTTTAACTTCTACAAGTTCCCTCTTCAAGCCTTCTTCACTTCTCTTGGATAAGTCTAACTCCTCAATTAACTTATCCTCTCTCCTCTTCAACCTTTCCACTTGTTCACTTAAGTGATCATTGTGAGCCGAAAGTTCAAAGTTCTCTTCTCTCAACCTCTCAATCTTTCTTGTGCTTTTAATTGCTAAATCATTGAACTCGGCATGGTATTTAGCAAGCACCTTTTGCTCCACAAATTTCTTTATGGAATTAGAAGAGGAGTCACTTTCTTCTTCACTAGAGTCAATTTCCTCTTGACTCATTTCCTCTCTCTCACTAGCACTTTTGCTCTTGTGAGATGAGGCAAAAGCTAGGAAGTTAGCCATGAGCTCTTCTTCACTTGAAGACTCATCTTCCTCATTGGAGCCATCACTACTCCCACTCCAAGTGGCGGCTATCACTTTGTTCTTCTTCTTTTCATTGTGATTAGCACATTTGGGGGCAAAGTGACCAATCCCACCACATTCAAAGCAACGGACCCCTTTCCTTTCGGTCCTCTCTTGTCTAGGCTCAAACTTCTTGAAGGAACCTTTTTTCTTCAAGTCTTGTCCTCTTGACCCAAATCCCTTCTTCATCTTGAACCCCATAACCTTATTAAACCTTTTCACGAATAAGGCAAGGTCTTCATCCGAGTCATGCTTTGCCTCCTTTGCATCCTTAGATGCTTTCAAAGCTATTCCTTTAGACTTTTTAGGAGGAGTAGTGGTGCTAGGAGCCTTCCTAGACTCATATGCAAGGAGACGTCCAATCACCTCACTTGGCTTCATATCCATGTAGCCACTATTTTCTTCTATGGCCGTCACCTTTGATTCAAACCTATCGGGGAGAGATCTCATAATTTTTTGCTTGACTCTCCTATCCGAATACGGGTCTCCGAGTTGATGGCTTTGATTTACAATGTCCATCAATTTGATTTCGAAGTCATTGAAGCATTCAGCCTCTCCCATCCTAAGTAGCTCAAATTGAGTTTGGAGGACTTGAAGCTTGGACTCCTTCACCACCTCGGTTTCCTCATGTGCAACTTGAAGGATGTCCCATGCCATTTTTGCAATCTGAGTATTCTGAATAAGCTTGTATTGATTCTCATCCATTGCACACATGATGGCATGCATAGCCTTCCTATTCCACTTAGAAGCCTCAAATTCTTGCGCGTTCCATTGCGCCTTAGGCTTCAAAACTTCTTCTCCTCCACCACCGGGAGTCATCTTGGGTAGATCATATCCGTCTTCTACCGCCATCCATGCACGGTCATGAATTTGGCATATGTAGGATTTCATCTTCCCTTTCCATTAGGAATAGTTCAAACCGGTAAGAAGTGGAGGCCTTGTGCTAGAAGCACCTTCGTGGCCACCACCATTTCCACCGTTTCCACTCATAGTGTTTATGAATGAATGAAATGAATGCAAATGTATGAATGATCAAAAATCACACAAAATGCAAAACACACCAAAATAAGTAAGGATCACCTATGTATGTCTAGGAACTCGCTTTGATACCAATTGAAACAAATTATAGCACGGTGTGTATAAAACTATCTAGAGGGGGGGTGAATAGATTTTAAGCTTTTTACCCAATTTTTCGTGTTAATCAAAATTACGAAATTACCCCTAAATAGATAAAGCAATAAATCAAGTATAAAATGCGGAAATTAAATAAGACTTGATTTTTACGTGGAAACCCTCACGGGAAAAATCACAGGCTAGTAAGTAAGCCACACTCGAACCTCGAATCCACTAAATGTGTAAAACGATTACAAGCTAATCCCGGAAGTAATCACACACCTACCTAATCCCGATATGAGTGAACCTAGTTCAATTTGCTTGCGATCTAAGCAACCTAATCCCGAATGCTACACACAAGACTTACTTTCTCTATGAAGAGAATAACAACCCTAAGTGAATATATGAATATTCAAAATGCAACATAGAGCAAGGGAAACCCTATATGCTTATCTAAGATGATTAATATGCAATTAGAGCAATCCTAGATATCAAAACTAAATGACATGTCAAATCAAATAGTTTAGCTAATCAAGATTAAGCACAAAACCTAATTAGCTATCACAATACAACTTCTCAAACATACATCATACTAATCTCAAACTTGTATTCAAAGTATATAAAATAACATACAAGTAATTAATTGAGATTGCTTGTTAAGAGAAACACAAAATATGTAAGATATTAGTGAAAAGCTTACCAAGCAAAGTATGATGAAGAATCCATGCAAGATGTCATCTAGATGATCAAGGATGATGCTAGATGATGATTGATGATCATGAAATAGTGTTTGAGTAAACTAAAAATGAGTTCTTTGGAATTTTTCTTCTCTTTGAAAAATATCCTAAGTATGGAATCTGAATATAAACTCTTGTAATTGACCTAAAGTCAAAGTGGCATATATATAGGAGGCCAAAACAAAGTGTCGTCGTTTTGATAAGTTTGCCTCAATATTGCCTTGGGCGCTGTACGTAGAGCGCCTCTTGTACAGTGCTTGTACAGCGCCCCTACTCTGTTCTCACGGGAAAACAGAGTGGCGATGTACGTAGAGCGCTTCGTACAGCGCCTGTACAGCGACCCAACAGCGACCGAATTAAATCGATCAGGTCTGAACAGCGCTTAATGGGCGCTGTTCGTACAGCGCTTCTGTAGTGCGCTTTTGGGAGCGCCCAATGCAAAAATGCAATCCTAAGTCTAAGCATGACAATGCAATTGGATAAGCAAGATGCAATCAAACTAACATGCAAGAAGAGATGTTAATGAACATTAATGCACAAAAGTAAGACACACAACATACAAGTATTAAACATATGCATGAGTTGTGAGTGTGTGCAACTATCTCTTCAAGACAAGTAAGCACAAAGAAATATACCTTCGGTGCTTATCAACACGAGGTCTTCAAAGGGCTTCGAACAATAAACCCGATACCTAGGCTACCCTTACAAAGAACCCCAATATGTGGTTTGTCCACGAAATAAGCCAATCAACAAATGGGAACCTTACAAATACCACAAAAGTGACATGTAGGGATAAATTTAGAATTCATACCATGTCCTTGTTCATGCATAGGAGCCATCCCATGTCTTTGTGGTTGAGCGGGTTCAAATCTTCTTTGTTGTTGAACCGGTCTAGCTTGCTTCCTTGTTTCATTTTGCATGATTGGCCTTTTCCCTTGATGACTATGAGCTTTAGGGAAGTTAGGTTGAGGAAGAGCTTAAGGTTGTCTCTTTGGAGCTACCTTCACTTGTGCACTTCTTGAACATTGTCCTAGATCAATTTTCTTCCTAGGAGTGTGCACCGGCGAGGCTTCTTTCTTGCCTAAACTCTTGACAAAGACGGTCTTGGTTGGAGTAGTGATCTCCTTTGTTTCTTCATACCCAATACCTCTCTTGTCACAAGGGTTCTTTCCACTACCAAGAATGTGGTCAAGTTTCTTGGTGCTTGTAGTCATCCTAGACAATGACTTTATGGCTTCAACAAGCTCTCTCTTCAACCCTTCTTCATTCCTCTTAGACATAGCTAGTTCATCCCTTAGCTTGTCTTCAATCTTCTTGGATGCCTCCACTTGTTTACTTAAGTGGTCATTGTGTGTTGAAAGTTCTAGATTTTCATCCTCTAAAATCTTCAACTTTATATTTTTCTTCTCCAATGAACTTTCACACTTGACTATAAAGTCATTTACATCCATTTTCTCTACACTTCCATTTGTAGAGTTAGATGAGGAGTCATCTTCACTTAAGTTATCTCCTCCACTCTCATTCTCACTAATGGAGTCATTTCCCTCATTTAGACCTCCACCTTGGTCTCTTGAGTCAATGAGAGTCATATCCCAATGAGTAGCTACATTTATCTTCTCTAGAGCTACTTCTTCATCTTTTTCTTCTATGGGATCACTAGCAACAGAATTCTTACCAACAACTTCATTTTTTTCACAAGTGGCACCCAATGCCTTGAAGTTATTGATAAGCTCATCATCACTTGATGACTTATCTCCCTCTCCAGAGTCATCACTTTCACTCCATGTGGCGGTCATCACTTTTGCCATCTTGTTCTTCAAGTTCCCACAATCCGGTGAGATGTGACCTATACCACCACACTCATAGCATTGGACCCCTTTCTTCTCACTATGCTCTTGCCTAGGCTCAAAACTCTTGAAGGGAGCTTTTTTCTTCAAGTTTTGGCCTTTGGATCCAATGCCCTTATTCTCGAACTTGACAAACTTCTTGAATCTTCTAAGTAGCAAAGCCATGTCTTGGTCCGAGTCACCTTTTTCCTCCTTCTGAACCTTGGAAGCTTTCAAAGCAATTCCTTTTTGCTTTTTAGGAGGTGAAATACTAGGAGCCTTCCTAGATTCATAAGCGAGGAGTCTTCCAATCACCTCACTCGGCTTCATATCCTTGTATGTGCTATTTTCCTCTAAAGCCGTCACTTTTGATTCGAACCTAGCGGGGAGAGACCTCATAATTTTCTGCTTAACTCTCCTATCCGAATAAGGATCACCTAGTTGATGGCTTTGATTCACAATATCCATTAACTTGACTTCAAAGTCATTGAAGCACTCGTCCTCCTCCATTTTAAGCAACTCAAATTGCGTTTGAAGGATGTGTAGCTTGGAATCCTTAACGACATCGGTTCCCTCATGTGCAACCTATAGGATATCCCATGCCTCCTTGGCTATCCTAGTGTTCTGAATCAGTTTGTACTGATTTTCATCCACTGCACATAGAAGAGCATGCCATGCCTTCCTATTCCA
This sequence comes from Acer yangbiense, assembly GCA_008009225.1. Classification (NCBI taxonomy): domain Eukaryota; kingdom Viridiplantae; phylum Streptophyta; class Magnoliopsida; order Sapindales; family Sapindaceae; genus Acer; species Acer yangbiense. The sequence continues at coordinate 7,960,357 of CM017772.1, read as the reverse complement.
TTTTGAAGTCTCAAACTCTTCAGGTGACCACTGGGCCTTTGGCTTGAGTACTTCTTCTCCACCACTCGTGGGAGTCATCATAGGAGGTGCATACCCATCTTCAATTGCCATCCATGCCCTATCATGGATTTGGCACACATATGCCTCCATCTTGCCTTTCCATGAGGCATAATTCACACCGGTGAGAAGAGGAGGCCGTGTGCTTGAAGCACCCTCATGGTTGCCACCGAATCCACTCATTGTATCAAATGAATGAATGTAATGTATGCAAAATGTATGAATGAGCAAAAATCACACAAATGCACAACACACCTAAAATGAGCTAGGATCACCTAAGTATATCTAGGAACCCGCTCTGATACCAATTGAAAGTCCTAGAGGCGTGTATAATATAAAGCTAGAGGGGGGGGTTGAATAGATTTTAGCTATTATTACCCAATTTTCGCATGCAAGTCAATTTTACGAAAATGCCCCTACTAGTCAAAAATACAAGCAAGTGTAATATAGTGCGGAATTAAAAAGACACTTGATGTATACGTGGAAACCCAACCACTGGGAAAAACCACGGGCTGTTTAGTGCGCCACACTCGGAACTCAAAATCACTAATTGAAATGAAGTTTACAAGACCTCGTCTAACACTCCGGTAACCCCTCACTTCTACCCAGCGGGCCTTTATTAGCAACCCTATTCCAATTTGCTTAAGGCCTAAGCAACCTTAGCCTCAGGACTTAATTCTCTAAGAAGAGATTATGCAACCTATGTGAATATGTATGAATATTCAATTAACAAACAAGGCTAGGGAACCTTAGATGCTTATCTAGGATGATGAGATAATCAATTTAAATCAACCCTAGATATCAATTGCTAAATGACATGTCAAATAGCTTAGCTAATCAAGATTAATTAAAAACCTAATTAGCTATCACAATACAACACTCAATCAATTCATCACAATTAATTCTCTATTCTTGTATTTATCATATGATCAAAACATACAAGTAAATTAAAGAGAATAGCTTGATAATAAAAATACTCAAATAAGATGAACTTAATCAAAATCTTACCAAGCAAGTTGTGATGGTGCAAACCCAATCATGGATGCTTTCTATCTAGACATAGAAGATGCAATATGAAATTTGATGCACAAGGGATTTGATTTGAGTGGTTAAAGGTGAGTTCTTTTGTATCTTTCTTTTCTTGAAAAATATTCTAAGTATGAAATCTGATAATCAACTCACTTAATTGACCTAAAGTCAAAGTGGCATATAAATAGGGAGTCAAAACAAAGTGTGGTCGTTTTGAATAAGTTACACCTATTTTTGCCTTGGGCGCTGTACGTAGAGCGCCTCTTGTACAGCGCCCCAACTCTGTTCTCTCGGGAAAACAGAGGGGCGCTGTACGAACAGCGCTTCTGTACAGCGCCCGTACAGCGCCCGTACAAAATGTATCAGACCTGATGCATTTAAATGACCATTTTTGCATCAGGTCATAGGGGCGCTGTTCACAATAGCGCTTTGTAGAGCGCCCTTTGCAATGCAAGAATTCCAATGCTATGCATGACAAGGCAATGGACAATGCAATAAGCAATCAAACTAACATGCAAGAAGAGATGTTAATGAACATTAATGAGCACATAAAAACAACACATACACAACATACAAGAAAATGAATTAAGCATGAGATGTGAGTGTGTGTGTGCTTCTAATCTCTTCAAAGCAAATTAAGCACATAGAATTTTACCTTTGGTGCTTATCAACCTTGAGGACATGAGAGGGTCTTGAGCTTGAATATCTATCACTTAAGCTACCCTTACATACAATCCCCAACACGTGGTTTGTCCACGAAATAAGCCAATCAAGATATGAGAATCCTTACAAGTAGAATGGATTATACCCTCTCAATTGATCAAAACGGCTCAATGCCTCACATGGGTAGTCTCCATAATTCCCCTAGGAACAACAGTCTAACGTTCCTTTACCTAAACATCCGAAAATTGGCACTGTACAAGTATATTTATAGTGGTGCAACAGCTTAGATGACATGCATATTAGTCAAAACTTAGATTCCAAGCAAGTATGAAATGCTTCCATTGGCATATATAAGTAACAACCACCAAAACCAATTTTTCAAAATTGTTACAGAGATTTGAAATTTTTTTTTTTTCAACAAGTCTCCTAATGCATATATACCACATAATATAAACACATGTTATAAAAATACTTCAAACATTGTGCTGCACTCAAACCTAAACCAAACATTACCCTCAACCTAAACCAAACATTGCCCTCAATGTCTTTACGGACATGGTTAGTTAGAGTTTAGATATAGCGACAATAAAATCAACAAAAACAACAAATTACTCACACATTTATATCTAATTAAACTATAAGCGAACAAGCAAACATGTATCATGGGTATGATAGAATGGAATACCCTTGAAGCTCGCCGCGGTTTCGATCACGCGGGTCATTGCGCTATGCACGAAGCTCCACAAATCTGACGAGTTTAGCTCGATATAAGTATTCTCCTGCATAGCATAAATACTAAAACCCAGATCACATGCACGTGCTTGATACACATAATAACACACACACACACATATATATATATATATATTTATATATATATAACATACGTAAATGATAACTAGGTAAGAAATTTGTACCTGGGTGGGGTGCCTCCCACCAAGCGTGAGATTTTCCGTCTAGGCGGCTTCTGAAGAATTCTCGGCGGCTTCTTTCCCGCTGGCACAAACTCGCCTCGATTTCTGGTGACTTCAAACCTTCGGGACAGCTGGAATGATCTCGATGCATGAACTCGCCGTGAATAACTTAGCGAGTTCAGGCCCTCTAGATGGCGGCTTATGTCTAGCCATATCTTCCTGCGACTTTGTGCTGCGGCTTCGTGCCGCGGGCCTTGTCCCGCCACATCTTCTTCTCATGGTTCTGCTTCTCTTTTGACAGCTTTGATGCAAACACCTTCCTAAAGGGTCATATTACCTGAACTTAACAAAAACACATGTTATGCATATAAAAGTGCTCGAATACGAACACAAAAGGTAGGCAAAAGGGGCGCTAAATGTGAATATTCATAGCGCGATCAGAGGCTTTCAAAGCAATTCCTTTTTGCTTTTTAGGAGGTGTGGAGCTTCCTAGTCTCATCAGCTAGAAGTGTTCCTATCACCTCACTCGGCTTCATATCCTTATATGTGCTATTCTCCTCTAAAGCCGTCACCTTTGATTCAAACCTATCGGGGAGAGATCCTATAATCTTTTGCTTGATTCTCCTATCCAAATACGGGTCACCAAGTTGATGACTTTGGTTGACTATATCCATCAACTTGATCTCGAAGTCGTTGAAGCACTCATTCTCCTCCATCTTAAGCATTTCAAATTGAGTTTAAAAGACTTGAAGCTTAGAGTCCTTCACCACTTCGGTTCCTTCATGTGCAATCTCTATTATGTCCTATGCCTCCTTAGCTATCCTAGTATTTTGAATCAATTTATATTGATTTTCGTCCATTGCACATAGGATGGCATGCATCGCCTTCCTATTCCATTTTGATGCCTCAAATTCTTGCATGTTCTATTGCGCCTTAGGTTTGAGCACATCCTCTCCTCCACCCGTAGGAGTCATCATGGGTGATGTGTAGCCGTCTTCAACTGCCATCCAAGCTCGGTCATGAATTTGACATATGTACGACTCTATCTTACATTTCCAAGAGGCATAATTCAACTCGGTAAGAAACAGAGGCCTTGTGCTAGAAGCACCCTCATTGCCACCACCATTTCCACCGTTTCCACTCATAGTGTTTATGAATGAATGAAATGAATGCCAATGTATGAATGATCAAAAATCACACAAAATGCAAAACACACCAAAGTGAGCAAGGATCACCTAAGTATATCTAGGAACCCGCTCTAATACCAATTGAAAGTTCTCACGGTGTGTTAAATAATAATCTAGAGGGGGGGTGAATAGATTTTAATGGTTATTACCCAATTTTCACATACAAGTCAATTTTACGAAAATGCCCCTAACTAGTCAAATAGACATACAAGTGTAATATGGTGCGGAATGTAAATCACACTTGATGTTTACATGGAAACCCTCACGGGAAAAACCACGGGCTGTTTTATGAGCCACACACAAACCTCGAATCCACTAAATGTTATAAAATTACAACCGAATCCCAGAAGTAATCACACACCTACCTAATCCCGGTATGAGTGAACCTAGTCCAATTGCTAACGAATTAAGCAACCTAATCCCGGTCACAACACAAGACTTAATTCTCTAAGAAGAGATTAACACCCTAAGTGAATATGTGAATATCCAAAATGCAACATAGAGCAAGGGAACCCTACATGCTTATCTAAGATGATGATTTTGCAATAAAAACAATCTTAGATATTAAGAACTAAATGACATGTAAAATAGCTTAGCTAATCAAGATTAAGCAAAAACCTAATTAGCTATCACAATACAACACCCAATCAAATCAACACAACAATCTCTATCTTGAATATTAGAATCTAATCTAAGAACAATCAAGTAATGAAAGAGATGCCATAATAAATAAAACACTAATTATATGTGATAATAGTGAAAAACTTACCAAGACAAGTGTGATGATGAAAGACCCATGCAAGCAAGCATCCTAGATATGTTAGAAGATGCTAGATGAATTTTGGTTTGAGTGTTTAAATGAGCAAACTTGATTGCTTTCTCTTTTAAAAAACTCTCTTTTAAAAGTAGGGTTCTTGATGATTAAAGAGTCACACTCAGAACAAGAGAAAGTGATGTATTTATAGGCATGAAAAATAGAGCATGTGAAAAGAAAAGTTTGCCCCTGAAACGCACCGATCGGCGGTTTCAATCGGTGGCCAGGTCGCTAATTACAACTGCCGAATTGAGCCCGAGAAGAACAAAGCATTATCGGTGGTTTTGAAACCGCTGAACCAACCGCAGAATCAAACCCGAGAGATTAAATCAATCAGGTATGATCGGCGGTTTCAAACTGCGGTCGTAGCCACCGATCATAACCGCAGAATTGATCCAGAGGTCTCTGGACTCAAACGGTGGTTTCATTCGGCGGCCAGGCCACCGATCATAACCGCCATTTCACCAAATGAGGTGAAATCAAAGGAGAAGCCAAGGGCATTCTCCATAGGCGGTCTTCGCACAAACCAAGTACACACTAGTGCAAGTGCGAACGTTTCCGCGTTATATCAGGAAACGAATTACAAGGCACATAAACACACACAAAATACAACATTAAAGTGCAAGTGTGAAATGTAACATGTGAAGAGTATGCACACAAATGCAAGAATGCTAATTTAGTGTGTGCAATCTAAATTTCTTCAAAGAAAGAACTAAGCACTAGAGATTATACCTTTGGCGTGCTTGTCCCTTGAGGTCTTGAAAGGGCCTTTGATCATGATTCTCAAACTCCTAAACTATCCTTACACAATAAACCCCAACATGTGGTTTGTCCACGAAATAAACCAATCAAAGAATGGGAATACTTACAAAAATAAATCTCCTTGTTTCTCTCCAATTAATTGAGTTGCATAAAGTGGCTTATATGATTATACAAGTATATAGTATGCTACTATCTCTCTTTGCTAAGTGATCCGGTTGGGGACTTCTCATTTGCCTATATCATGACAAAAAAGGGGAGTAGAATGGTGGTAATGGGAGTTGCAAATTGTGGTAGCAATTGTGCATGTTGGGGAGACAATACATTGAGGGGGAGTAACCCTTTGAGGGGGAGCATTGCATTCATCATACATTGCATGATGTTGTTGTTGTACTTAAATTTCTAGAATGCAAATGCTTGTTTATGCTCTCACTTGATTAATCTCACATTTTACTTGTATTGGAAAGTATAGAAATTTTGCTTTCAGGGATTGACTGTTCTACAAGAGATTGAAGACTTCAAGATTATTTTTATATCTCTTTGTAAAGTAGAAAATCATTATTGACCCGTAGTTTCTATTATGTTGTGAGGAATCAATGTGAGTGGTGGTTTTGTCACGAAATAGCCAAAGGGGAGATTGTAAGGATTCCCACATCTTGATTGGCTTATTTCGTGGACAAACCACATATTGGGGATTCTTTGTAAGGGTAGCTTAGGTATCGGTGTTCAAGTTAAATGCCCTTTTAAGACCTCATCATTGATAAGCACCAAAGGTAAATCTCTATGTGCTTGATTTGTTTTGAAGAGATTTAGTGCACACACACACACATTCCATGCATTTCCATACTTTGTGTATTTTGTGTGTCCTTATGTGTGTACATTCATGTTTATATAATATCTCTTCTTGCATATTTTGTTGATTGCATCTAGTAGTTCAAATGCCATGACATGATTAGAACTAGGTTGCATTGTGTATGATTGGACGTTGTTCACCCGCCCTACAGGCGCTCTTCGAACATCGGTCCAAAAAGGGTGTAAGGTTCCCATTTATTGATTGTTTCATTTCGTGAACAAACCACATGTTTGGGTTCTTTGTAAGGGTAGCTTAGGTGTTGTTGTTATTGCTCAAGCCCTTTGAAGACCTCGTATTGATAGGCACCGAAGGTATATTTTTATGTGCTTACTTGTCTTGAAAAGATAGTTGCACACACTCACAACTCATGCATATGTTTAAACCTTGTATGTTGTGTGTCTTATTTTTGTGCATTAATGTCCATTAACCTCTCTTCTTGCTTGTTATTTTGATTGCATCTTGCATTTTCCATTGCCTTAACATGTTTAAGCTTAGAAGTCATGCATTGCAAAGGGCGCTGTTCAAAGCGCTCTACAAGGCGCTGTTCGAACAGCGCCCACATGACCTGATGCAAAAATGGTCATTTTAATGCATCAAGTCTGATGCATTTTGAAGAGGCGTTGTACGAGCGCTGTACACAAGCGCTATTCGTACAGCGCCCAATTGAGACCTGATTGAAATTGTATTTTAAATGCATCAGGTCTGATGCATTTTGGGTAGGTGCTGTACGAGCGCTGTATAGAAGCGATGTTCGTACATCGCCACTCTGTTTTCCCGAGAGAACAGAGTTGTGGCGCTGTACAGAAGCGCTCTACGTAGAGCGCCCAAGGCAATTTTAGGCCAACTTATTCAAAACGACCACACTTTGTTTTGGCCTCCTATATATATGCCACTTTGACTTTAGGTCAATCAAGATAGTTCATATTCAGATTTCATACTTAGGATATTTTTCAAGAGAAGAAAAAATTCCAAGAACTCATTTTTTATTTACTCAAACACTTTTTCATGATCATCAATCATCATCTAGCATCATCCTTGATCATCTAGATGTCTTTTTGCATGGATTCTTCATCATACTTTGCTTGGTAAGCTTTTCACTAATATCTTACATATTTTGTGTTTTTCTTAACAACCAATCTCAATTTATTACTTGTATGATTTTCATATATCTTTTTATACAAGTTTGAGTTTAGTGTGTTGAATGTTTGAGAAGTTGTATTTTGATAGCTATCTAGGTTTTCATAATCTATGTTTAGCTAAACTATTTGACATGTCATTTAGTTTTAATATCTAGGATTGTTCTAATTGCATATTCATCAAGTGTTATTTAATTTCCGCATTTTATACTTGATTTATTGTTTTATATATTTAGGGGTAATTTTGTAATATTGACTTCACATGAAAAATTGGGTAATAAGTTTAAAATCTATTCACCCCCCCTCTAGATAGTTTTCTACACACCGTGCTATAATTTGTTTTAAAGGGAAAAGCAAATTTGCTCTTAACCGCTCTACACCCGTTCTACGTAGAGCGGGTGAACAACGGTGCCACTGGTGATGTTTTTCACACCTGATGGTCCGCCCCAAAACCGCTCTACGAATAGCGGGTGAAAGGCGGCTCTCCAGACTCGAGAGCAACCGCCCCTAGGTCGCTTGGAATCCGCCTTACGTAAGGCGGTCACAAAGAACTTGTTCTTCATTTCCCAGGTGAACCGCTGTTCATCCGCCCTACGTAGAGCGGGTGAACAGCGGCCAAGGCATATTTTTGAAAACATATACAAAACGGTGTCATTTCATTTTGTCACCTTATATATATGCCTCATTCATTTTGGGTTGATTTGCTGAGTTCAAAATATCATATATTTTCCTTAGAATATTTTTCAAGTGAAAAATTCTCAAGAACTCACCTTTAAACACTCAAAGAAATTTCATTGTGCATCAAAGATCATCTTGCATCATCACAACTTGTTTGGTAAGATTTTTACTAACTTCATTTTATTTTAGTATTTTTCCTATCAAGCCATCTCTTTAAATTACTTGTATGTTTTAGATCATATGCTAAATACAAGAATAGAGAATTGATTGTGATGAATTGATTGAGTGTTGTATTGTGATAGATATCTAGGTTTTTATAATCTATGTTTATCAAAGCTATTTGACATGTCATTTATCTCTTGATATCTAGGATTGATTTAATTGTTATATCATCATCTTAGATAAGCATCTATGGTTCCCTAGCCTTGTTTGTTATTTGAATATTCATACATATTCACATAGGTTGCATTATCTCTTCATTGAGAATTAAGACTTGTGGCCAAGAGTGCTTAGGCCACAAGCAAATTGGACTAAAGCCACTTTTAAAGGCCCGCGTGGTAGAAGTGGGGAGTTATTGACCTGAGTGTTAGACGAGGTCTATATAGGTTGTAAACTCCATTTCAATTAGTGGATTTCGAGGTTCGAGTGTGGCACACTATACAGCCCGTGGTTTTTCCCAGTGGTTGGGTTTCCACGTATACATCAAGTGTTATTTAATTTCCGCACCATATTACACTTGTTTGTAGTTTTGACTAGTAGGGGCATTTTCGTAAAATTGAAATGTATGCAAAAATTGGGTAAAATTAGTTAAAATGTATTCACCCCCCCCCCTCCCCTCCCCCTTTCCCTCTCCCTCTCCCTCTCCCTCTAGATTAATATATTGTACACACCGAGCGTTTATTTGCACACTTTCAGCCTCTTTCCATTTAGAGCCATTTGATGAGGAATGTTGACTTGAGAGACTCTAATGCTTTGAGCTTGAGGTTGTCTCATTGGGGCTTCCTTCACTTGGGCGCTTCTTGAACATTGTCCTAGATCGATTTTCTTCCTAGGAGTGTGCAACGGCGAGGCTTCTATCTTGCCCAAACTCTTGACGAAGACGGTCTTGGTTGGAGTAGAGATCTCCTTGCTATCTTCATACCCAATACCTCTCTTATCACAAGGGTTCTTTCCAACACCAAGTATGTGGTCATGCTTCTTGGTGCTTGAAGTCATCCTAGTCAATGACTCTTTAGCTTTATCAAGCTCCCTTTTCAACCCTTCTTCATTCCTCTTAGACATAGCTAGTTCATCTCTTAGCTTGTCTTCAATCATCTTGGATCTTTCCACTTGTTTACTTAAGTGGTCATTATGTGTTGAAAGCTCTAGATTTTCATCCTCTAACATCTTCAACTTTATATTGTTCTTCTTCAATGAACTTTCACACTTGACTATAAAGTCATGAACATCCATTTTCTATACATTTTCATTTGTAGAGTTAGATGAGGAGTCATCTTCACTTGAGTTATCTCCTACACTCTCCATCTCACCTATGGAGTCATTTCCCTCATTAAGACCTTCACCTTGGTCTCTTGAGTTAATGAGAGCCATGTCCCAATGAGTAGCTACACCTATCTCCTCTAGAGCTACTTCTTCATCTCTTTCTTCTATGGGATCACTACTCAAGGCATTCTTACCAACAACTTTATCTCCTACACAAGTGGCTCCAAATGCCGTGTAATTGATGGTATGCTCATCATCACTTGATGACTTGTCTCCCTTTCCAGAGTCATCACTTTCACTCCAAGTGGTGGCCATCACTTTTGCCATCTTGTTCATCAAATTCCCACAATCGGGTGAGATATGTCCTATACCACCACACTCATAGCATTAGACCCCTTTCTTTTCACTATTCTCTTGCCTAGGCTCAAAACTCTTGAAGGGAGCCTTTTTCTTCAAGTCTTGGCCTTTGGATCCAAAGCCCTTTTTCTCGAACTTGATGAATTTCTTGAATCTTCTAAGCAACAATGCCGTGTCTTCGTCCGAGTCACCTTTTTTCCTCCTTCTCAACCTTGGAAGCTTTCAAAGCTGAAAGTTCTCAAGGTGTGTTCTACATAAAGCTAGGGGGGGGGTGGTGAATAGATTTTAACTATTTATTACCCAATTTTCGCATGCAAGTCAATTTTACAAAAATGCCCCTACTAGTCAAAAATACAAGCAAGTGTAATATAGTGCGGAATTTAAATAACACTTGATGTATACGTGGAAACCCAACCACTGGGAAAAACCACGGGCTGTATAGTGCGCCACACTCGGAACTCGAAATCACTAATTGAAATGAAGTTTACAACCTATGTAGACCTCGTCTAACACTCCGGTCTGTAACCCCTCACTTCTACCCAGCGGGCCTTTATTAGCAACCCTATTCCAATTTGCTTGAAGCCTAAGCACTCTTAGCCCCAAGACTTACTTCTCAATGAAGAGAAACAACCTAAGTGAATACGTATGAATATTCAAAATGCAAATTAGAGCTAGGTAACTCTATATGCTTATCTAGGATAATGATTTTGCAATTAAAACAATCCTAGATATAAATGGCTAGATGACATGTCAAATAGCTTAGCTAATCAAGATTAATTAAAAACCTAATTAGCTATCACAATCAACACTCAATCATTTTCATCAGAAATAATCTCTAACTTGTATCTAACATATAATCAAAAGCATACAAGTAATTAACGAGATGTATTAATATGAAAAACACTAAAGTAATATGAATTTAGTGAAGAACATACCAAATAAGATGTGATGATTCAAAACCATGCATGGATCAATTCTATGAAGGCATAGAAGATCAAATATGAAATTTGATGCAAAAGGGATTTGATTTGAGTGTTTAAAGTTGAGTTCTTGATTTGATTTTTTCTCAAAAATCTCTCTTGAAAGTTTAGGGTTCTAATGTCTCTAAGAACTTAATCAGAGAATGAGAAAATAAGATATTTATAGACATCAAGAATTGGGCATGTTAAAAGACAATTTTGCCCCTGAAACGCACCGTTCGGCAGTTTCAATCGGCGGCCAGGCCGCTGATCACAACAGCCGAATTGAGCCCGTGAAGAACAGAGCATCAACGTCGGTTTCATTCGGCGGTTTCGTGACCGCCGATCCAACCGCCGAATTAGACCGAGAGATTAAAATCGATCAGGTATGAACGGCGGTTTCGAACGACGGTCGTGACCGCCGATCTTGACCGCATAATTGCTTCAGACCAATCTGGACTAAAACGGCGGTTTCATTCGGTGGCTAGGCCACCGATCATAACCGCCGATCACCAATAATGGTGAAAACTAAGGAGAAGCCAAAGGCATTCTCCATAGGCAGTCTTCGCGCAAAACCAAGCACTCATTAGTGCAAGCGCGGACGTTTCCAAGAAATGTCGGGAAACGAATTATAAAGCACATATACACACAACAAGATATATCAACCAAAGTGCTAGTGTGTAAAGTGACATGTGAAGAGTATGCACACAAAAATATGCAAATATGCAATCATAGCAAGAATGCTAAGTGTGTGTGTGCTACTAATTCTCTTCAAAGAAAACCAAGCACAAGAGATTATACCTTTGGGGCGCTTGTATCTTGAGGTCATGGAAGGGCCTTTGATCTTCAACCTTAAACACTTAGACTACCCTTACATTCAAAACCCCAACATGTGGTTTAACCACGAAATAAGCCAATCAACAAAACGAGAATCCTTACAAAAGCAATCCCTTTTTGAAATTTAGGAGGAGTAGTACTAGGAGCCTTCCTAGACTCATAGGCGAGGAGTCTTCCAATTACCTCGTTCGGCTTCATGTCTTTATATCCATAATTTTCTTCTAAAGTCGTAACTTTTGATTCAAACCTAGCGGGGAGAGACCTCATAATTTTCTACTTAACTCTCCTATCCGAATAAGGATCACCTAGTTAATGGCTTTGATTGACAATATCCATAAACTTGACTTCAAAGTCATTGAAGCATTCGTCCTCCTCCATCTTAAGCAACTCGAATTGCGTTTGAAGGACTTGTAGCTTGGAATCCTTGACGACATTGGTTCCTTCGTGTGCAACCTCTAGAATATCCCATGCCTCATTGGCTATCCTAGTGTTATGAATCAGTTTGTAATGATTTTCATCCACTGCACATAGAAGAGCGTGCCATGCCTTCCTATTCCATTTTGAAGTCTCAAACTCTTCAGTGGATCATTGAGCCTTAGGCTTGAGTACTTCTTCTCCACCACCCGTGGGAGTCATCTTAGGAGGTGCATACCCATCTTTAATCGCCATCCATGCCCTATCATGGATTTGGCACACGTATGCTTCCATCTTGCCTTTCCATGAGGCATAATTCACATCGATGAGGAAAGAAGGTCGTGTGCTTGAAGCACCCTCATGGTTGCCACTGTATCCACTCATTGTATAAAATGAATAAAGTGAAATGTATACAAAATGTATGAATGAGCAAAAATCACACAAATGCAAAACACACCAAAAATGAACTAGGATCACCTAAGTATATCTAGGAACCCGCTCTGATACCAATTGAAAGAACAAATTAATGGTGTGTACAATATTATCTAGAGGGAGGGTGAATAGATTTTAGCTAGTTTTACCCAATTTTCGTGTATAGTCAAGATTACGAAAATACCCCTAATAGTCAATATAATATAGCAAGTGTAATATGAAACAGAAATTAAATAACACTTGATATATACGTGGAAACCCAACCATTGGAAAACCACAGGCTGTATAGTGCGCCACACTCGAACCTCGAAATCCACTAATTGAAATGGAGTTTACAACCTATGTAGGCCTCGTCTAACACTCCAGTCGATAACCCCCCACTTCTACCACACGGGCCTTTAAAAGTGGCTTTATTCCAATTGCTTGAGGCCTAAGCAATCTTAGCCCCAAGTCTTAATTCTCAATGAAGAGATAATGCTACCTATGTGAATATGTAAAATACTCAAAATGCAACAAGAGCTAGGTAAACCCTATATGCTTATCTAGGATTATGATATATCAAATAAAGCAATCCTAGATATCAATAACTAGATGACATGTCAAATAGCTTAGCTAAACAAGATTAAGCAAAACCTAGATAGCTATCACAATACAACACTCAATAAATTATATCACAAATAATCTCTAACTTGTATTTAGCATATGATCTAAAAACATACAAGTAATTAAAGAGATGTCTTAATATGAAAAACACTTAAAATAGATGAAATAAGTGAAGAACATACCAAGTAAGATGTGATGATCTAAAACCATGCATGGATGCATTCTATGTAGACATAGAAGATGCAATATGAAATTTGATGCAAAAAGGATTTGATTTGAGTGGTTAAAGGTGAGTTCTTGATTTGATTTTCTCTTAAATATCTCTCTTTGAAGTTTAGGGTTCTAAGGAGTAAAAGAACTTATTCAGAGAATGAGAAAGAGTGATATTTATAGACATCAAGAACAGGGTATGTGAAAAGATAATTTTTCCCCTGAAACGCACCAATCGGCGGTTTCAATCGGCGGCCAGGCCGCCAATCACAACCGTCGAATTGAGCCTGATAAGAACAGAGCATCAACGGTGGTTTCATTCGGCGGTCGGGGCCACCGATCTAATCGCCGAATCAAACCCGAGAGATTAAATCAATCAGGTATGAACAACGGTTTCGAATGGCGGTCGTGCCGCCGATTGTAACTGTGGAATTGCTCTAGACACTTCTGGAAGAAAATGGCGGTTTAATTCAGTGGTTGGGGCCACCGATCTAATTGTCGAATCACCACCGAAGGTGAATCCTAAGGAAAAGTCAAGGCATTCTCCATCGGCGATCATCGCGCTAAACTAAGCACACTTACGTGCATGCGCGGACGTTTTCGAACAACGTTGGGAAACGAATTACCAGACCCATAAACACACAACAAGATATAACAATCAAAGTGTTTGTGTGTAATGTGACATATGAAGAGAATGCACACAATTGTAAGAATGCAAAGTGTGTGTGTGCTGCTAAATCTCTTCAAAGAAAGTAAGCACTTAGAATTTTACCTTCGGTGCTTATCAAGATGAGGTCTTGAAAGGGCATGAACTTGAACACCAACACCTAAGCTACCCTTACAATAAACCCCAATTGTGGTTTGTCCACGAAATGAGCCAATCAAGAAATGGGAATCCTTACAAAAAGAAGTTGACAAAGGGAGAAAGGAGAATTCTGAAGAAGTAAATAAAAAGTGGTTTCACTCCATTTGAAAAGGGAACCATAAGACTTGTGCTAAGCCGAAAAGGTAATAGAAGACTCTCATGGTATGATCCTAGGTTTTTGAATTCCAATTTTCCATTCTTTCTTAACCTTCACCCAATGGCCCCATTACAACCTGAATAAAGTCTATTTGATCTGCTGGTTATCCTTGCTATGATTGTAGAATTATGATATGTGATTATCTTGTTCATAATGTTTGATTCTTTTCATGAGATCTTTTGCTTCCATATCAAGCGTTCTTTCAATGATATATCTATATGCGATAATATTTTGAATTTTTCTTGTGCATAACTTCCAATCGCATATGCTTGATGAGTGTTTTTGCCTAGGTTCTGTGAGAACTAATGAGAGATATCTTGTGAGAATTAGAGTCGAGGCAAATTATATCTATGGCTTTTGACGATGTGTCCTAGAAGCTAGAATGTTTTGAGCTTGGGCTTTTCACTTAAAATTGAGCAATGTTTTCAGTTTTGTGACTAAATATTAGTCTTTGCTTATTGGCTTATGCATGCATTGTCTTAACATGGGCACATATTGTTGTATTTTGGATGACAGGTTTTTGCAGGATATGTTTGTGGATGTCATAACTGTAAACCCTCAGGAGATGAAACTCCTCCTCTAGGGACACCTAGAGGTTTAAAGGCTTGTAGCATTCGCTTAATGCTATTGTGTTCCCTACGAAAGTGGCTTAGTTAGAATTTCTATGTTCTGGTTTTAGTTTTTAGTTTTTGTTTTCTTAGTTTTGCTCGAGGGCTAGCAAAAGATAGGTTTGGGGGGTATTTGATCGGTCATCTATTGTATATGTTTTTTATCCCCATTCTTCCAATCGTTTGCTTGTTTCTTGGGTCTTTTAGGGGTTTAATGTGTGTGTTTGAGCATTTTCAGGTTTTTGGATCCAATTGAGTTGTTTGAAGAATGTCAGGCAAAAAGGTGCTATTTGAAAAGATCTCAGGGGTTTTCTAGCAAAAGGCCAAAAGCGCTGCCATTACTGCTCCTAATTTCTAGACAGTGGTTCAGCAGCGTTCCAACAACAGTAGAGACCGCTGCCCCAACCGCTACCCCAACCGCTGCTAATTGCGCTCTTAGAGCCAAAGTGTTGCTCCATCAAATGAAGAAGACCGCTGCCGATACCGCTGCGGCTTTCGCAGCAGTAGTCGCAGCGGTTTGACAAATTCGTTCAGCATAAGGTGTCTTTTCGCATCCAAGAATTGGAAGCCTATATATATTGAGAAGATTTTAGGGTTTTTCTCTCTCGAACACTCTCGCTTGTCCTCCGGACCAGTTACGGTTTGAATACAACTCATCACACAATTTTCACATCCATTTTTACGCATAGAAGATTAGAAGATGAAGAAGATTTCAACATCGAAGATTTGAAGAATTCGTTGAAGAACTCAATGGGTTCCATCTCCTCTATCTCTTGTCTTGCTATTTTCATGATGTGTAACTAACTCCATACTAGGGAATCAATGTGAACCTCTATGAAAACTCTTTGTTAGATTTGACTATATTTTCTTAATTCAAGTTTTGATTCATTCAATTCATCTTATGTCATAACTCTTTATTATTGCTCATGCCTGTTAATATGCTCGGCAGGAATCTAGGGTTATGATAATTTAATGATTGAGTTTGAGTGTGTTACGTCGCCACTCTCAATCATGTTTCAATTGAATGGGTAAAACTTATCATGCATGTTAATATGCTCGTAAGTTTTGGTTTATTGTTCTTTAAATTGATGTGTGGTAAAGCTTATCATGCCTGTTAATATGCTCGTAAGTCAATCACACTTAATTTAAGAACGAACCCTTAACTTGATTAAACATATTTTATCAAAGTCAATTCGAAGCATTGAGTAGATGTAGTTGGGGAGCATTGATAACCTAGTCCTCTCACCTCTTGATCACATTCACATATTCTTGTTAACTACGTTCTTAGATAATGCCAACTCCTTATATTCTTGGTATCTAGATAGCGGTTGCTCTAGGAACATGACCAGGAATAAAGAGTTCTTTGAGAATCTCGTTTTAAAGGATGGAGGTTGGGTTACTTTTGGTGATGGTACCAAAAAGCAAGTTCTTGGCAAGGGAACAATTTGTATCCCTGGATTGCCTAAACTTTGCAATACTTTGTATGTTGATGGGTTACAAGCTAACTTGATAAGCATTACTCACTTGTGTGAAATTTTTCAAGAAGTTAGTTTTAACAAAGACGTGTGCACTATAATTGATAAAAAGGGCAATGTTGTCCTAAGAGTCAAAAGGTCTATCGACAATTGTTATTGTCTTGAGATATATCCTCTAACTTGCAACATGGCACATGAGTGTAACAAGCTTGATTTGTGGTATTAACGTTTGGGCCACATGAATTTTAAAGATTTAAAGAAGCTTGAAAAACATGGCATTGTTAGAGGTCTTCCCAATCTTGGTAAGAAACTTAAGGTTGTTTGTGAACCTTGCCAATTAGGTAAACAAACCAAAATGCCTCAGAAAAGAGTACTTATATTGCTACCACGAGACCTTTAGAAATTGTGCACATGGACCTAATAGGGCCAATTCAAACCGAGAGCATCAATGGCAAAAAGTACATTTTTGTATGCGTTGATGACTAATCTAGGTTTACTTGGGTTTATTTTCTTAGAAACAAGACCGAGGCTTTTGATTACTTAAAAAAAATTTGTAATCAAGTTCAAAATGAAAAAGGTCTTAATATTAAGAAAATATGTCGCATTAGGAGTGATCATGGGACAGAATTTGAAAATGCTAAATTTAGTGAGTTTTGTGATGGTTTAGGGATTTCTCATGAGTTCTCCGGACCTAGAACTCCTCAACAAAATGGTGTTGTTGAGAGGAAAAACCGTTTCTTGCAAGAGATGGCTAGGGTCATGCTCAATAGCAAGAAAGTCCCTAGAAACCTATGGGCCGAGGCGGTCAATACCGCTTGTTATGTGTCTAATTGTGTTTTTAAGAGGCCTGACACAAAACAAACGTCCTATGAGCTATGGAAGGGCAAGAAGCCCAATGTAAGTTACTTCCACACCTTTGGGAGTAAGTGTTACATTTTGAATGATAGAGATCACTTATGAAATTTTGATGCTAAAAATGATGTTGGTCTTTTTCTCGGGTATGCTATTAATAGTCGTGCATTTAGATTCTTTAACTTGACTAGTAAGACTATTATGGAGTCTATCAATGTGAAGATAGATGACCTTAGCATGCTAAATTTGTGTGATGATAATAGTGTCAATGAACCTAAAGAAAATATTTTGAATGACACTAAAACACCTATTGATGTGGCTAGTAGTGTTTCTAGTCAAGATGATGAAAATGATAGTCGTGTTGAAGTTGTAAGTCAATGGTTGGAAAATGCTTTAAATGATAATCAACAAAATGAACAAGTTGTTGAACATTCTCACCCTAGACTTAGAAACTGACACTATCAAGAAGATATCATAGGTGATTTGAATAAAGAGGTTAGAACTAGAAATCAAATAGCTAACCAAATTTCATATGCTTGCTACACTTGTCAAATTGAACCCAAAAATATTAATGAAGCAATTGTTGATGAATATTGGGTTGGGGCTATGCAAGATGAACTTAATCAATTTGAGAGGAATGAAGTGTGGTCCTTAGTTCCTAGGCCTAAAGATATGAATGTAATTGGCACTAAATGGGTTTATAGGATTAAGACCAACGAAAGTGGCAAGATTGTGAGGAATAAAGCTAGACTAGTGGCTCAAGGTTACACTCAAGTTGAGGGTGTAGACTTTGATGAGACATTTGCACTGGTTGCTCGTCTTGAGTCCATTAGACTTTTGTTGTCCATTGCATGCATTAAAAAATTCAAATTGTTTTAAATGGATGTCAAAAGTGCTTTCCTCAATGGATACCTTCAAGAATAAGTGCATGTTGAAAAACCTAAGGGTTTTGTAGACCCACACTCTCCTAATCATGTGTTTAAATTGAAAAAGGTTCTCTATGGCCTTAAGCAAGCTCCAAGAGCTTGGTATGATAAGTTGACTCAATGTCTTATTGACAACCATTATAGGAGAGGTGGCATTGATAGAACATTGTTTATCAAGCATCATGATCATGATATTTTTGTTGCATAAATATATGTTGATGACATTGTTTTTGGGTCTACTAATAAAACCAAGGTTGATGAATTTGTAAGTGTGATGTCAAGTGAATTTGAAATGAGTATGGTGGGTGAGTTGAATTATTTTCTAGGAATGCAAGTAAAGCAAACTAGCATGGGCATAATGTTGAACCAATCTAAATATGCTAAAAACCTTGTTAAGAGATTTGGCCTAGAAAATGAAAAAGATATTGAAACACCCATGAGTACTACTCTAAAACTTGACAAAGATGAAAAAAAGGAAAAGTGTTGACCAAAACCTTTATAGAAGCATGATAGGTAGTCTACTTTACCTAACGGCTATTAGACCGGACATATGCTTTAGTGTAGGCTTGTGTGCTAGATTCCAAGCCAATCCTATGGAATCTCACTTAAAAGCCGTCAAGAGGATCATTAGGTACATCAAAGGAACTCATAGTCTTGGTCTATTCTATTCATTTGATACCAATGATATCCTTGTAGGCTATTGTGATGCCGATTGGGCGGGAAACATAGATGACCGTAAAAGCACATCAGACGGTTGCTTTTATGTGGGGAATAACTTGGTTTCTTGGTCAAGTAAGAAACAAAATTCCGTTTCCCTTTCTTCTTTCGAAGCCGAATACAATGCGGCCAGAAGTGCATGCACACAATTACTTTGGATGAAACAAATCCTTAAGGATTATGAGATAGAACTGTAAGGATTCCCATTCATTGATTGGCTTATTTCGTGGACAAACCACATGCTGGGGTTTGAATTGTAAGGGTAGTTTAGGTGATTGAGGATCATGCTCAAATGCCCTTTCAAGACCTCAATGTGACAAGCACTTCAAAGGTAAATTTCTAAGTGCTTACTTACTTTGAAGAGATGTAGTTGCACACAACCACAAGCCATGCATAATTCTTATTCTTGTATGTTGTGTGTTCTTATTATGTGTGCATTCATGTTTTTAATATCTCTTCATGCATGTTCTTAAATGATTGTATCTTGTACATTGAAATGCCATAACATGTTAGGCATTAGGATGCAAAGCCATGCCATTAGTAGCTTAAGATTGCATGTTGTTTTCTCTTAAGCATTGGATGGGTTAGGTGACCGCTGTCGTTACTTCTGTCGGAATCTGCAGCGGTAGCCACAACGGTGAGATGCTCTGTTTGCATCTCTCCTGACCGCAGTGGTAAGGACAGCGGTTTTACGCACAGTGATTACTACTGTCATAATCGCTGTGGAAGCCACAGCGGTTGGCGCAGCGGTCTTCATACCTAATGCATTTTAATGCACCGCTATGGATACCGCTGTGGCTTTGGCAGCGGTAC
The DNA here is from genome assembly GCA_008009225.1 of Acer yangbiense. Taxonomy (NCBI): domain Eukaryota; kingdom Viridiplantae; phylum Streptophyta; class Magnoliopsida; order Sapindales; family Sapindaceae; genus Acer; species Acer yangbiense. The sequence continues at coordinate 7,940,560 of CM017772.1, read as the reverse complement.
CCGTAACGGTTTGGCTATTTTTGTCAAAACGGCGTGGCTTCATTTGTGATACCTATATAACCAATGCTTTCACTTTAGGACATCCATAATGACTCAAAAATCATATTTTTAATTGAGAGCATTTTCAAAGAGAGTTTTTTATTCAAGAATTCATCTTTGATCACTCAAATCATTTTCCATATGCATAAATCATCTTTTAAGCATCATCCATGATATCTAGGAAGTGCTAGTGCATAGGTCTTCATCAACACACATGCTATGGTAAGTTGAACACTAATTTCATCTAATCTTAGTGTTTTTACATATCTATTTATCTCATTGATTACTTGTATGTGCTTAGATTAATTTCTTATTACAAGATTGAGATTATGTGTTGTATGTTTGGGTATTGTGTTTTGATAGCTTCATAGGATTGCCTAATCTATGTTTAGCTAAGCTTTATGACATGTCATTTAGCTATTGATATCTAGGATTGTAATTAATTGATTATTTTATTATCCTAGATAAGCATCTGCGGTTCCCTATCTTTATTTGCTCTTTGAATATCATCATATATTCACATAGGCATATTATCTCTTCGTTGAGAACTAAGTCTTGTGTAGCCACCGGGATTAGGTTGCGTAAATCACAAGCAATTGGACTAGGTCCACTTTTAAAGGCCCGCGGGTAGTGTTGGTGGGTTATTGATCGGGATTAGATCATTAAACCGGGATTAGGTTGTACACACCTTCACAATTAGTGGATTCAAGGTTCGAATGTGGTGCACTTACCAGCCCGTGGTTTTCCCTGTTGAGGATTTCCACGTAAAATCAAGCGTCATTTAATTTCCGCACTTATATGCTTGATTTGTTAATTTGACAAGTTTGGGGTATTTTTGTGAAAATTAACTAATCGCGAAAATTGAAACTAATAATTGGATAAAATCTGTTCACCGCCTCCACCCCCCCTGGACTTATATTGTACACACCATTATTTGTTTCAAGAACAAGGGAAAATGACACTTTATTGTGATAACTTAAGTACCATTAACATCTCTAAAAATCCGGTTCAACACTTTCGCACATAGACATTAGGCATCATTTCATTAGAGATCTAGTTGAACATTCTATTGTAACTCTAGAGTATATGCCTACTAAAAATCAACTTGTGGACTTGTTCACCAAGCCCTTGGACAAAGAGAGGTTTAAAACTCGTAGAATGTCCATTTGCATTATTTGTGTTGATTGATGTGCTTGTGTGATTGATGAGTGGCTTGATGAGCAAAACTTAATTGAAATATCAATATCTTTGGGAGCCTCTCACTTGAGAAGTAGTGATCTTGTAAGATCTTAGATTTGTGTTGGCTTGATTCCATTGCAAAACACTCTTTATTTGTATTGATTAGTTGCTTAGGTGTTTCTTGGAAAGAAGAAGCTTCAAAGGTTAAAAGCAACGTATCTTGCAAATATCGTCTTCAAGAGGAACATCGCGTACTCGGATGCTAAGGTATCTAGATTCTTCTTCCTCTTGTAAGGCATAAGCGCACACACACACAATTCATATATGTGTGTCCCTACATTGTAGTACAAACATTTGGTATAACACATTCACACACTTTTGAGTATGCACATGCATTGGTCTCTTATAGACAAACATTGTAGAATTGCATGTTTTGTGACTATCTCTTTGATATGGCATACTCGTGTGAATTTGTGTTTATTTGTTTGTGTGTTTTGTATTTTGGACTTGAATATGTTCTTATATGATTCCTTATTGAGTCCCGGTCGTTTCGGTTACTCATTCATAAGGTTTCGAGTCCAAATGATGTAGCTACGCTACTTTGCATTCTCATTCGTTGAGTTGACTTCATCGTCGTTTTTCGAGATCATTTCTCAACCATTTTTCAAAGTTTTGTAGTCGTAGTTGTGCATGAGGGAGTCACAGTTCATAATCCGAAAATGGATTCGAAATCGGAGTTCGGATGCCCAAGATACGGCTGAAGAACGTGAGGGAGCGCGTGAGAGGCAAGCATGGCCAAAGGCCATGCATTGCCCAAGCAGTGTGGGAGCCGTGGGACCCACGGCCAGAACACCTCTCTGGTCCCGTGTGGCCCACGCGCCCCCCATGGGGATGGTGACGTGGCTCATTTTGATTGGCCACCGAATCCCTCTCTTCTCCATCTCTTTTCCCTCCATTTATATTTGAAATCCCGTGCAGAATTCTTAACAACTTTTGATTTCTTATTTTGATCATATCTCTCTCATTTCAACTCCGAATTGAGTGATTCAAAAACCAATATTGTTGGTCTTGAAGAGAGCTACAAACCTCATGCATTTTCAGAGCCAGTTGAGTTCGTCATTTTTTCCAGTGATCTGATTTCAGTACGAGGTTCAACTTTTGTATGTGAAACTTCTTCTTCTCACTTCATCTTTTGATCATCTCTTTTAATCTTCCTAATTGATAGATGATATGTGTTTAGAATGTTGTTAGATCACATTCTAGGGGTGGTTGATCTATTGATTGTTGAGTTTTAGCCATTTGATTTCAATTGAACATATATTGCTAAACTTGACCTATCTTGAAATTGATTCTAGAAATGTTGTATATGATGTGCCTCATGTTATTTTCTAGGTTTGATTTCATCATCTAAGAACTAAGATTTTTGTGCGATATATTGAATATTCATATCTTATTCTTATTGATTCACATGCTTTGATTTCTAGATACATTTGTGATTGTTTGTTGAAAGCATATCCTAGTTTTATCTCTAAGCATGTTCATAGAGTTTGATTGATCATCATACTTTATTTGATTGTGATTTGCATCATTTGCATCACTTAGTGTTAGGATTATGCTCAATAGCAAGAGTGTAATATTGTAATTGACAATCTTTTTCATATTAATAAAGTGATTTCTGGTTTAACAAATCTTATAGCATTTATAGTTTAATATTATAATTGTCAAAAGTAAATAATCATAAGGTCTAAAGACTATGAGAAAAGAAAAATTGTTCGTACATCTGGATATGTATAAGGAAGACACAATTCTTTAGTTAGTCTTGAATAATGTTCACAACTTAAGTTAAAGGTTGGGCACCTTTACCTTGTTAAAGTTGTAGAATTCTTTTGCTAGCATTTGAGTGGGATCAAATGAGTTATGATGAGTCTAAAATCATCGGACGGTCTTCGAGTAAAAGAATCTAGTGCACTGGGTGCAATGAAAATGATCACAATGAAAAGCTTTTATCTAGAACCGTCAATAGATAATAGTCTTTTCATTATCAGGACAATCGGAAAGTCTATCTTAATCCTGAGATAAATGATGGACTTATGGTTGCAAGTGGTATCATTTGAGTTATCAATGAGTACGATTATATAGCATAGTCAATCCTCGATAGTTTGGTGATATTCATTTGTTAATCGATAGAGGACTTCATTTATAGATATAGACATCGTGGCTCCATTTATTAAATGAGAGTATAATATCATCATATGGATGTTTTGAGGTAATTGGATATTAAATCTCAACGTTGAGTTTTCGAAAGTGACTATTGAAAACATGGCTTCTGGACAAGTCAAAATATCTAAGTTCAAAATGTGGACATATGAGTAAATATGGTAACTTGGAGAGTTATAGGCGGTCTACGAACTCTTGGCGATTATTGATATTAATCACGAGGATACACTATCTCCAATATGATTGTCTAGGGTATGAATGAGGAACATCTTCTTATTCTATCTTTATTTAAGAGTTCAATTTTAGCTCTTTAGTGGAATGAGTTAAAATTAATGGATCGGACCTAAGTGAATCATTTGTTGATTGTGATTAGGTTATGTCTATTGAAGCTTAAATTTAGATAGCCCGCCAAGATCCCCAATCCACACGGACTTGCATGGATCACTTGATATATTCTACCGGACCAATTTATGGGTCCATCTAGAATTGTATTTAATATATTAAGAATATAATTTGTACATTATTTATTTAATGGGCTGATCAATTATATTAATATATTAATGAAAGGCATGTGGGCTTGTTTCTTTTAGTAAGAATGAGTCTGGTTCACATGTGAGCTTTTTAATTAAAGTCTAATGGATTAAATAAAATAAGAAAATAATATTAAGCCCATATATGTATAAGGTGGGCGGCAAGACTAGTCTTGTAGTCTAAAATATTATTTTATTTTATTATTTGATTAAATGAGAATTAATTAATTAATTAATTAATTATTTAATTAAGAAACAAAATCTTTTTCTGATCAGGAAATATATTTCCTAAAATTATACTATTGGTAGTAGTATGCTAAAAGTAAAAGACTTGTTTGGTAAGAAAATAAATAATTAGGTTTATTTATCTAATCAAACAGGAAGTCTTTTAATTTAGTCATAATTTAATACTACACTATAGAGTTGGACGAGGGTTTGGGTTCTCAAGGGTGTAAGAGTTTTGGTCACCCACAAACTCCCACACTAGAGAATGCGGCAACCCTAAAAGAAAATAGGGTGGAATTTTGGTCACCCTATATAAGGGAGGTGATGAAATTCGGCCACCCTACTACTGGCTTGGCTTGGCTTGAGAATTATTTCTTTTGCTTAGAAAATAAATCCTACTCTAGTGATTAGTGTGTGTTGAATTCGGCCAAGACAAAAAGAGAGAAGAGATTATTCTATTTTCGATAGTACACTAATTGCTTATACATCAATAGGCTTGTGTGTACAACTTCGAATAAGGTTCACGCGAGTTTCGATCATTAGATTGAGAACTCAAAAGTGACCGGAATAATCTTTGTAGTCTTTTGGATGTTTTGTGACTAACGTTAAGAAAAAGAGATTTTGTTTATCCATCCTTAGGTAGGCAATTCAAAGAAAAGGGAGACCACGCTCCTAGGTGATTCACGTTCGTGCTAGGATTGAAGATCTTGCGGATTACCATTGACGCAAGTCAATCGGATCACGCGACAAAAGGTATTATACTTTTATTAGTTCATATATATGTTTAATTAATTTAAAGGGTTAAGGTTCATCAAAGGAAAAATTTTAAACTATACTAAACTTGTTTTTAGTCTCGCTTCCGCTGCGTTGACCATATTTTTCCCTACAATTAGTATCAGAGCCTGGTTGTACCCTTTAATTAATTAACGTATATATACTTGAATCAATTTCTTTTTATTGTGATTATGCATGTTTTAGAAAGAGATGACATTCTAGGTATTCTCATATATAATTACATGTTGAATGTATGGATTTATATATGTTGTTATAAAGTGAATTGTTGTTGCTCGATTTTGGTCCTAGAATTTCAATGTATTTTTGTTTTGGAATTGTAACAAGAAGGGTGGTCTATCATCGCAATAATTCCTTCTTGATAGTTGCTTTATTTTTTATTATTGTAAATAAATAGTGCAGTATTTTATGTATTATAATTTACTGCAGTTTATTTATTTATTTTAGGTGCAGTTTTTTTTTTGTAATAAGTACTGTAGTGAATAAAAAAAAAAATTAATACTGCAGTATTTTATATGTTTATATACGGCTGTAATATGTTCGAGTATTGAAGATTCGAAGACATGAAGAATAGGAAGCAACCGGAACCTAGAACGAGCACCGTGCGCACCCTAGGAGTGGATTGGGCTGCGCATGGCAAGCCCACATCATGGTGGGCTGCGCATGGCAAGCCCACATCATGGTGGGCTGCGCACGGCAGCCCTTTGGGTCTCATGGGCTGCGCACGGCAGCCCCTTTGTGGGGTTGTGGGGTGTGCACGCCTATGGGAGGCAGCTGAGGTATGCGCGGATGGTTGATGGCCACTTGAAGATCTTGTATTCCTAACAAATTGTAATTTACTTGCTTTTCTATGATGGACCAAAATTGTGGCTATTTATTTTTGTATAAATATTACAATATTTGTTATTGTATGATAACATGTCATATAGAATAGGAGTGCCACTCATATATCTCTTTTGGTATGAACATGCATTGAATGATTTAGGTATCTAAATTGGCATCTAGATAACTTGGTAAATCATTCTATGGGATTTAATCACACGCCTTAAATAATTGAGTGGGAGAAGGTGTTTTGTAACACCTATGGCCTCCAAGGTTAGTTGAGATTTATTGTTTGTTGGTAATCCCCCCAAGGGGCGTCCATGAATGGAATTTAGCAACATACTTCCTTACAAGGATAGACTAGACAATTGACTCAAACGAGATCTACTCCCCAATGAGGGATTTTCGTGAGAGAAAATTGAGGGTTGATATCTTGGTAACACACTCAATGTAATTTTATTGATATCCTCCCAAGAGTTCTTGTCAGTAAAATTGCAAGGCTAAAATTGAAAACGTTGGTTGTTAAGGTTAACAATTAGGTGGGACCTAGTCTAACTAGTAAATGGTGCGAACTCCCAAAGGAGGTGTAACATTTATGGGTGTTAGATCACCGTTGAATTTTTATGATTGAGTTATTTATTTAAATCAAGATAAATATTCAAAAGTGCTTAATAATGATTATTTACTCATATAAATTTTTGTTTTATTCAGAAATCATGACCCCATCATTTATGAACATCCTGAAAGATAACACTTTAACTGGAGATAATTATGTCACATGGAAAAGGAAAATTGGGTTGTTGCTGCAAAGTGAAAAACATAAGTTTGTTCTGACTACTCCTAAACCACCTGCTCCTAATAATGAATCTAGTATAATGCAAAGAGATGAGTATGAGCAGTGGAAGACTTCAGATGATATGGCCAAATGTTACATTATGGCTACTATCTCCGACGTGTTGCAACAAAAGCATGAAGGAATGGAGTCTGCTGTTGATATAATGATGTCTCTAGAAGAGATGTTTGCTATGAAGTCCAGGACGACTAAGAGAGAGGCAGTGACTGCTTTTATGAATTTTAGGATGAAACCTGGACAGGCTGTAAAGTATCATATGATGAAAGTCATAGCACATCTCAACATTGCTGAACTGCATGGCACTGAGATAGATGGTGAGACAAAAATTGATATGGTTGTCAATTCACTGTCAGATTCCTTTGATCAGTTCAAATTGGACTACACTTTGAACAAAAAGGAATACACTTTACAAGGCTTGATGCAAGATGTTCAAAGCGCTGAAAAGATCCTTGTGAAAAGCAAAAGTCAAGAGATTCATATGGTTGGTAAAGTTGCTATTGTTAAGACCCGTCAGAAGGTCAAGAAACAACAGAAGAAAAAGCAACTTGGGCCTACCAAGAAGGAGACCAAGAAAGTAACCAATATCAAAGGGAAATGCTTCTTTTGTGGTGAAAAGGGACATTGGAAAAGAAATTGCCCAAAGTCCCAGAATAAGAAGGAAGAAGGTAATGTAAATTATCTTGAAACATGTTTTCTAGTAGATTCTACAGATTCTTGGATCATAGACTCTGGAGCCACTAATCATGTTTGTTATTCCTTGCAGGGGTTCCAAGAAAGGAGAAGGCTGAATAAGAATGAAATCAATTTGCGCTTGGGCAATGGAACGTTAGTGTCTGCAAGTGCAGTGGGAGATATTAGAGTTTATTTGGATTCTAGAAGGCATTTAGATTTAATAGACGTTTATTATGTACCTCAATTCAAGAGGAATTTAATTTCAGTTTCTTGTTTAAATAAATTTGGATATTCGGTTACTTTTAATAAAGTTTTTATTATTAGTAAGAATGACAAAATTATTTGCGAAGGTACATTGGAAAATGGTCTATACTTTTTGCATAGAAATATCTCTCACTCGTTAGACACAGAATTAACGGAACCTAATCATAAAAGAGTAAAATTATCAATAGATGAAACCTACCTATGGCATTTACGCCTAGGTCATATTAACCTTAATAGGATTAAAAGATTGGTAAGTGATGAACCTTTAAGTGACTTAAAGGTTAATGATCTACCAACTTGTGAATCTTGTTTGGAAGGTAAAATGACCAAAAGGTCGTTCTCGGCCAAAGGCGTAAGAGCCACTGAATGTTTAGGATTGATACACACTGATGTATGTGGTCCTATGAGCATTCAAGCTAGAGGTGGATATGAGTACTTCATCACCTTCACAGATGATTACTCGAGATTTGGCTATGTGTATCTCATGCGACATAAGTTGGATGCTTTTGACATGTTCAAAGCATTCAAAGCTGAAGTAGAAAATCAGCTTGAGAAACACATAAAAATCTTGAGATCTGATCGTGGTGGAGAATATCTATCTGGTGAGTTTCAGCAATATCTTATTGATAATGGGATAGTTTCTCAGTTTTCTGCACCAGGAACACCTCAACAGAATGAGGTATCAGAAAGGAGAAACAAAACTCTTTTGGATATGGTTAGGTTTATGTTGAGTTATTCAACACTTCCTATTTCTTTTTGGGGATATGCTTTACAAACTGCTATATACATTCTAAACGATGTACCATCTAAGTCCGTTCCTCAAACACCACATGAGTTGTGGACTGGGCGCAAGCCTAGTTTACAACACTTAAGGATATTTGGTTGTCCTGCGCATGTGTTCAAAGGAAAGACAGAAAAGATGGAGTCCCGTTCGAAAACATGTATATTTGTAGGGTATCTAAAAGAAACTAAAGGATATTATTTCTATAGTCCTTCAGATCTTAAAGTATTTGTTTCGACAAATGCTAAATTTCTGGAAAAGGACTATATGAATGATTTTGTACCTAAAAGTAGAATTGTCCTGAATGAGATGTCAGGAGATACAATTCCACGAGAGGTTACACAACCTAACCCAATTGTAAGTTCCGATCCAACACAAAATCAACAACCTACCATTCCTCGTCGTAGTGGGAGGGTTAGAACACAACCCGAAAGATACATCGGTCTGGGAGAATCAGTGGAGAATCTCCCGGACGACGAGGATCCCTACACGTATGAGGAAGCAATTGAGGATGTTGATAGTCGCCATTGGCAAAAGGCAATGCAATCTGAGATTGAATCCATGTTTGATAACAAAGTCTGGTCCCTTGTAGACTTGCCTAGAGGGATAAAACCCATTGGGTGCAAGTGGGTATACAAGAGGAAAAGAGGTATGGATGAAAAGGTAGAAACCTTTAAAGCTAGATTGGTAGCTAAAGGGTATACACAGAAAGAAGGTATCGATTACGAGGTAACCTTCTCTCCTGTGGCCATGCTTAAATCCATTAGGATACTCTTATCCATTGCAGTATCTTTAGATCTAGAGATTTGGCAAATGGACGTCAAGACAGCTTTCCTTAATGGAAGTCTTGACGAAAGCATCTACATGATGCAACCAGAAGGATTCATTGAAAAAGGCCAAATAGAAAAGGTATGCAAGTTGCAGAAATCCATATATGGATTAAAGCAAGCATCCAGATCCTGGAACATAACGTTCGATCAAGCTGTAAATGGTTTTGGATTTATTCAGACCTGACGAACCTTGTGTATACAAAAGGATTAAAGGCGACAAGTTGGTCTTCCTAATTTTTTATGTTGATGATATACTACTCATTGGAAATAATGTAGGCGTATTGACATCAGTAAAAGAATGGTTAGCAAAACAATTTGATATGAAGGACTTAGGAGAAGCAAGTTTTATTCTAGGTATCCAAGTCATAAGGGATAGAAAGAATAAAATGATTGCATTATCCCAAGCTTCATATATAGACAAGATCTTGTCTAGGTTTTCCATGCAGGATTCCAAGAAAGGTATGTTACCTTTCAGACATGGAATCAAACTTTCTAAGGAACAAGTTCCTAAGAATGAGCATGAAGAGCAATTCATGAGTAGAGTTCCATATGCCTTGGCAGTTGGAAGTCTCATGTATGCAATGCTCTGCACTAGACCAGATATTTGTTTTGCTGTTGGCATAGTTAGCAGGTTTCAATCGAAACCTGGTCCTGGTCACTGGACGGCAGTCAAGCATATTTTCAAGTATCTCAAGAGAACGAGAGATAATATGCTTGTATACTCTAGAGGGGATTTAATTCCCGTTGGGTATACAGATTCTGATTTCCAATCAGATTCTGACTCCAGAAAATCCACATCAGGAGCTGTGTTTACTATTGGATGAGGAGCAGTCATATGGAGGAGAATCAAGCAATCTTGTATTGCTGATTCCACCATGGAAGCTAAGTATGTTGCTGCATGCGAGGCTGCCAAAGAGGCTGTTTGGCTCTGTAAATTCTTGATAGACTTGGAAGTGGTTCCTAGTGCGAATAAGCAGATCACTATCTACTGTGACAACAGTGGAGCAATGGCTAATTCGAAAGAACCAAGAAGTCATAAGAGAGGAAAACACATTGAAAGAAAGTATCATCTTTTAAGGGAGATTGTTCAAAGGGGTGACGTGACGATTACCAAAATCGCGTTAGCAGAAAATCTAGCAGATCCTTTCACAAAGGCTCTACCTCAGAAGAGTTTCGATGGGCATCTAGAGAACATGGGCATGAGAGATATGACACATTTGCTATAGCGCAAGTGGGAGATTGTTAGGATTATGCTCAATAGCAAGAGCGTAATATTGTAATTGATAATCTTTTTCATATTAATAAAATGATTTCTGGTTTAACAAATCTTATAGCATTTATAGTTTAATATTATAATTGTCAAAAGTAAATAATTATACGGTCTAAAGACTATGAGAAAAGAAGAATTGTTCGTACATCTGGATATGTATGAGGAAGACACAATTCTTTAGTTAGTCTTGAATAATGTTCACAACTTAAGTTAAAGGTTGGGCACCTTTACCTTGTTAAAGTTGTAGAATTCTTTTACTAGCATTTGAGTGGGATCAAATGAGTTATGATGAGTCTAAAATCATCAGAGGGTCTTCGAGTAAAAGAACCTAGTGCACTGGGTGCATTGAACAGGATCACAATGAAAAGCTTTTATCTAGAACCGTCAATAGATAATAGTCTTTTCATTATCAGGACAATCGGAAAGTCTATCTTAATCCTGAGATAAATGATGGACTTATGGTTGCAAGTGGTATCATTTGAGTTATTAATGAGTACGATTATATAGCATAGTCAATCCTCGATAGTTTGGTGATATTCATTTGTTAATTGATAGAGGACTTCATTTATAGATATGAACATCGTGGCTCCATTTATTAAATGAGAGTATAATATCATCATATGGATGTTTTGAGGTAATTGGATATTAAATCTCAATGTTGAGTTTTCGATAGTGACTATTGAAAACATGGCTTCTGGACAAGTCAAAATATCCAAGTTCAAAATGTGGTCATATGAGTAAATATGGCAACTTGGAGAGTTATAGGCGATCTATGAACTCTTGGCGATTATTGATATTAATCACGAGGATACACTATCTCCAATATGATTGTCTAGGGTATGAATGAGGAACATCTTCTTATTCTATCTTTATTTAAGAGTTCAATTTTAGCTCTTTAGTGGAATGAGTGAAAATTAATGGATCGGACCTAAGTGAATCATTTGTTTATTATGATTAGGTTATGTCTATTGAAGCTTAAATTTAGATAGCCCGCCAAGATCCCCAATCCACACGGACTTGCATGGATCACTTGATATATTCTACCGGACCAATTTATGGGTCCATCTAGAATTGTATTTAATATATTAAGCATATAATTTGTACATTATTTATTTAATGGGCTGATCAATTATATTAATATATTAATGAAAGGCATGTGGGCTTGTTTCTTTTAGTAAGAATGGGTCTGGTTCACATGTGGGCTTTTTAATTAAAGTCTAATGGATTAAATAAAATAAGAAAATAATATTAAGCCCATATATGTATAAGGTGGGCGGCAAGACTAGTCTTGTAGTCTAAAATATTATTTTATTTTATTATTTGATTAAATGAGAATTAATTAATTTATTAATTAATTATTTAATTAAGAAACAAAATCTTTTTCTGATCAGGAAATATATTTCCTAAAATTATACTATTGGTAGTAGTATGCTAAAAGTAAAAGACTTGTTTGGTAAGAAAATAAATAATTAGGTTTATTTATTTAATCAAACAGGAAGTCTTTTAATTTAGTCATAATTTAATACTACACTATAGAGTTGGACGAGGGTTTAGGTTCTCAAGGGTGTAAGAGTTTTGGTCACCCACAAACTCCCACACTAGAGAATGCGGCAACCCTAAAAGAAAATAGGGTGGAATTTTGGTCACCCTATATAAGGGAGGTGATGAAATTCGGCCACCCTACTACTGTCTTGGCTTGAGAATTATTTCTTTTGCTTAGAAAATAAATCCTACTCTAGTGATTCGTGTGTGTTGAATTCGGCCAAGACAAATAGAGAGAAGAGATTATTCTATTTTCGATAGTACACTAATTGCTTATACATCAATAGGCTTGTGTGTACAACTTCGAATAAGGTTCACGCGAGTTTCGATCCTTAGATTGAGAACTCAAAAGTGACCGGAATAATCTTTGTAGTCTTTTGGATGTTTTGTGACTAACGTTAAGAAAAAGAGATTTTGTTTATCCATCCTTAGGTAGGCAATTCAAAGAAAAGGGAGACCACGCTCCTAGGTGATTCACGTTCGTGCTAGGATTGAAGATCTTGCGGATTACCATCGACGCAAGTCAATCAGATCACGCGACAAAAGGTATTATACTTTTATTAGTTCATATATATGTTTAATTAATTTAAAGGGTTAAGGTTCATCAAAGGAAAAATTTTAAACTATACTAAACTTGTTTTTAGTCTCGCTTCCGCTGCGTTAACCGTATTTTTCCCTACACTTAGATCATTGCCTTGTATAAGGTTGAAGTCTCTAGCAAAGTGAGTGAAGCTTTGTGGATAGAGCAAATAAGTCTTGATTAGAGTCGGGAGGACTCGGATAGTCAAGCAAGGAGACTTGTCTAGGGTCGGGAGGATCCGGATAGACAAGCAAGAAATCTTCCTAGAGACGTGAGCGTCTTGGATAGGAAGTTGCTTTCTAGAGGTGTTGGACACATCTCGGATAGGAAGTAGGCTTTGTGGTTCACTAGCCCGAGGGTAGAGTAGGAGGAGATAGCTTGAGCGGATATCATGTGTTGATAGCTTGAGTGTGTAAGTCCTTTTCATATAGTGGATGGCTTTGCCGGTGGTTGTAGTATCAACCCGTGGATGTTTCCTCTTTGAGGTTTTACCACGTAAAAATACTTGTGTCAAGTTTCATTTTTATGTTTCTTTATCTTCCATATGTTTGTATTGATTGCATTACTTGTATATTGATTTTCACATGTGTTGATTAAATCAATTGAATTGTTAAGATTCATCAAGTGTGCTTTTAATTGTTGTATTCCGCATATTTTTTGTATATTGGAAGAATTTGGGCCTATACCTATTCCCCCCCCCCCCCCCCCTAGGTATATTTTACACTATATTGCTTAAGGGAATTTCCGATCTTAAACAAATAACTCTTATTGTTTATAGATCATGCACTTGAGCTTGAAAATCTTAGTTTTGAAAAGTGCACTAATGCTTCTCTTATACGTTTTAGTGTTGAGTTTTTGTGGTTGAAAGTTTGTAGGTTATGGATGCATCTAGAAGTTTATTGCTAAGTACATGATAAATGACCTATGGTATGTATCCATTTTGCTTCGACACTACATAGTATTCAACGAGCACCCTCATGAAAAGGGCTACACACCTTGGTTGTGCAGCCGCCCAATGTAGGAAAGGGCAACGCCATTGTGATGAGTGAAAGCTGCCATGAGGTGAATATGTTTATGTTAGAAAAATCAAAGAAGTGTTGAAAAGAATCATTAAAAAAAAAAAAATTTGATTCTAAGCCTAAAAGAAATTAAAAATAAAAGGCTTAATGGTGTATAATTGAGAATTGTGAAAAGCTCAGGTTGTCAAATAGAAACGGGTAAACAAGCCACATGCACACACACGCTCACATGTTGATAACTATTCTTTTTAAAAGCAAAAACCCGGATGAATATCGGTTTGACATATTTTTGGAAATGCTTTAGATGGATAGGTGTGGAAATAGTTTGTATGTTGATATCACAATTACTCCTTCTATATATGTGAGAAGCATTCACACACACACAAATTGCTTATGTACTTGATTCATTAGCAATGTGAGAATATTTTTGAGAGATTAATGAAAATCTTTGATTCTCTCTTGGACTTTGAAAAGTGATGAAATATTTTCTCTTATTGCTTGAATGTGTGAATGTGTGAGGCCCTTGTGAACAAATTGACTTGGTGATAATATGTGGAGCATATGTGAAGGGAGAGCTTTAGTTTATTCAACTTAGCTTTCTATACGATTTGTTTGCTTAATATCTCGTTCTTTATCTTTTGTGTCCTTTGTCTATTCCTTGACAAAAATGGGGAGAAATTGTATATCTCACCATATTTGATATGAGGGAATCCATGTTTGATATAGAGGAGAAAAACGTATATGTCACACTGTAAGGATTCCCTTTTGTTGATTGGCTTATTTCGTGGTCAAACCACATGTTGGGGTTTGGTTGTAAGGGTAGTCTAGGTCATTAAGGTTGAAGATCAAAGACCCTTTCCAAGACCTCAAGAGGACAAGCACCAAAGGTATATCTTGTGCTTACTTTGGCTTGAAGAGATATAGTTGCACACACACACAACATGCATAACTTTTATTCTTGAATGTTGTGTTTATATTTTGTGTGCATTGTGCTTTATTGTTTATTCAATGTCTCTTCTTGCATTAAATTGATTGCATCTTGTTATATGAAATGCCATGACATGATAGGCATTAGGATGCATTCAATACCCACACTTGCACTTCATGTATGTTAGTTTTTAGTGTGGAGTAATTCGTTTCCCGAAGGTTGTTCGGAAACGTCCGCGCGTGCACATTGATGTGCTTTGTTTTGTGCGATGATCGCCGGTGGAGTTGCCTTTGGCTTCTCCTTGGTTTCACCATTTTTGGTGAAACGGCGGTTACGTTCGGCGGCCTGGCCGCCGTTCTAAACCGCCAAATGAGACCTGATTGAAATATATCTCTCGGGTCCAAAACGGCGGTTGGGATCGGCGGTTTCGAAACCGCCGAACGAAGTCGCCGAAGTTCCCATGTTCCACTAGGGAGCCATTCGGCGGTTCAATTCGGCGGCCAGGCCGCCGAACGTAACCGCCGATCGTGCGATTTCAGGGGCAAAATTGTCTTTTCACTTGCCCTGTTCTTGATGTCTATAAATATCACACTTTCTCATTATCTGATCAAGTTCTTTGACTCTTAAGAACCCTAATCTTCAAAGATAGATTTTGAGAGAAAATCAAATCAAGAACTCAACTTTAACCACTCAAATCAAACCCCTTTTGCATCAAATTTCATATTACATCTCCTATGTCTATATAGAGTGCATCCATGTATGGGTTTGCATCATCACAACTTGCTTGGTAAGATTTTGATTAATTTCATCTTATTGTAGTATTTTAAATACCAAGCCATCTCTTTTAAATTACTTGTATGTTTTAGATCATATGCTAAATATAAGAAAAGAGATTATTTGTGATGAATTGATTGAGTGTTGTTTTTGATAGATATCTAGGTTTTTATAATCTATGATTATCTATGCTATTTGACATGTCATTTAGCAATTGATATCTAGGGTTGATTTAAATTGAATATATCATCATCCTAGATAAGCATCTAAGGTTCCCTAGCCTTGTTTGTTAATTGAATATTCATAAATATTCACATAGGGTTGTGCATCTCTTTTGAGAGATTGAAGTCTTGGTCTAGGGTTGCTATTACAGGCCCGTTGGGTAGTAGTGGTGGGTTACAGACCGGGATTAGGCTGTAAACATCATTACAAGTAGTGACTTCGAGGATCAAGCAAATTGGAATAGGGTTGCTAATAAAGGCCCGCTGGGTAGAAGTGAGGGGTTACAGACCGGAGTGTTAGACGAGGTCTACATAGGTTGTAAACTTCATTTCAATTAGTGATTTCGAGTTCCGAGTGTGGCGCACTATAAGGCCGGGGTTTTTCCCAGTGGTTGGGTTTTCCACGTAAACATCAAGTGTCATTTATTATTTCCGCATCATATTATACTTGATGTATTGTTGACTTGCTAGGGGTATTTTCGTAAAATTGACATGCACGCGAAAATTGGGTAATAATTAGATAAAATCTATTCACCCCCCCCCCCCCCCCCCCCCCCCCCCCTCTAGCTTTATATATTATACACACCGAGTATTTTTTTCACACACCTTGTGTGGAGAAATGTTCCTAATGTGTGAGCCTCTTTGTCTTTAAATAGAGACTTTGTCTTAAGGGGAGAATTCTTGTATTTAGGGGGAGACAAGAATTCTTGGCTTAACAAGGTTGAGAGACTTAGGAAGAGCTTTAATATGAAAATATTCATTCACTTGAGATAATGCTTTTTTTTGTATGAGATAAGGGAAGTTTTTGTTATTTGTTTATGTGATAAGATCTCACCATTCTTCTTTGGAAGAAGATCTCTTGATTGGTTTGCTATGTTTCTCATAGGTACCTTGATGATCAAAGAAGGGATTCTTGAAGACTCATGAAGACTTGAAGATCTTCTAGTCTTGGAATCTCTTTGTAATGTGAGGATGAGAGAAAGCAATCAACATTGAGTTTATTGGAGTGAACATTGTATGGTGAGGATGAGGTTTTGCCATGGAATAGCCAAATGGGAAGATTGTAAGATCCTAGATCTTTGTTGGCTTGATTCTATTGCAAAACACTCTTTATCTGTAATGATTAGTTGCTTAGGTTTTACTTTGTGAAAAGAAGCTTCAAAGAAGAAAAGCAACGTCTCATACAAATATCATCTTCAAGAGGAAAATTGTGTACTTGGATGCTAAGGTATCAAGATTCTTCTTCCTCTTGTAAGGCGTAAGTGCACACACACACAATTCATTCATGTGTGTCCCTGCATCGTTGTGCTACATTTGGTATAACACATTCACACACCATGAAGTATGCTCATGCATTGAACTCATATTGTCATACATTGTAGAGTTACATGTTTTAAGACTAATCTAGGAAATGGAATACTTGTGTGATCTTATGTTTATATGTTCATGTTTTATTTTATTTGGACTTGAACATGATCTCATTTGATTCCTTATTGAGTCCCGGTCATTTCGGTTACTCATTCATTAGGTTTCGAGTCCAAACGATGTAGCTAAGCTACTTTGCGTTCTCATTCGTTGAGTTGTCTTCATTGTCATTTTTCGTGATGAATTCTCAACCTTTTGTCAAAGTTTTTAGCCTTTGTTGTGCGTGAGGGAGTCACGATTCATAATCCTAAGACGGATTCAAAATCAGAGTTTGGAGGCCAGGATACGGCCGAAGAACGCGAGCGGAACGCGAGAGGAGCAAGCTAGGCCAACGGCCAAGCTTCGAGGGCCACGTGTGGAGGCCGTGTGCCACACGGCCAGAGGTGTCCTCTGCCCATGTGTGCCACACGCGCCCCACATAGGCCTGGTGATGTGGCACAATTCAATTGGCTGCTTCCCTTCCCTCTCTCTCTCTCTTTTAAAAAACATTTTCCTTCCCTCCAAACACAACTTGAAAAAAATTGAAAAAGAGTGATGTGAAGAATTTCTTCATGATTTTTTGGTATCTTGTTTCAATCATAACTTTCTCATTTTAACTCCAAATCACTTGATTCCAAAAATGTTGGTCTTGATGAGACCTACAAGGATTTTTAGAGCCAAGTGACTTCATGATTCTTTGCTGTGAGCATATTACAGTCCGAGGTTCATACTTGTATGTGAAACTTCTTCTTCTTACTTTCATTTGTGATCATCTCTTTTAATCCTCTTATTTGGTAGATGAAATGTGTTAAGAATTGTGTTAGTTCACATTCTAGGTTTGTATGATTGATTGATTGATTGAGTTTTAGCCTTGTGATCTTATTTGAACATATTGTGCTAAACTTGATTAAACTTGAAATTGATTCTAGAAATATCTTGTATGATGTCTCTTGATAATTTCTAGGTTTAATTTCATGATCTAAGAACAAAGAATTCTTAAGTGATATATTGAATATTCTTGACTTGTTCTTATTGATTCACATATATTGATTTCTAGGTACATTTGCGATTATTTGTTGAAACTTGAAAGCATATCCAAGAATATCTCTAAGCATGTTCATAAAGCTTGATTGATCATCTTGCTTTATTTGGTTGTGATTTGCATCATTTGCATCACCTAGATCATTGCCTTGTGAAAAGGTTGAAGTCTCTTGATTAAAGTGAGTGAAGCTTTATCTTGAGCAAGAAGACTTGGCTAGGAAAGGATTCTGGATAGCCAAGCAAGAAGTCTTAGTTAGGATCAAGAGAATCCGGATAACTAAGCAAAAGTTTTAGCAAGGAGTGTGATACTCTGGATGGTTGAGCTAGGGAAGCTTGACTAGGATCTTTGTGATCTAGATAGCTAAGCAAGGAAATCTTCCTAGAGGCTTGAGAGCCTTGGATAGGAAGTTGCTTCCTAGAGGTGAATGACTCATCTTGGATAGGGAGTAGGGAAGTGATTCACTTGGTCTTGTGGATAGACTAGGAGTTGATTGCAGTGAATGTGTATCTCTTTCTTTCATAGTGAATTGTTTTGCCGGTGGTTGTGGTATCAACCCATGGATGTTTCCTCTTTGAGGTTTTACCATGTAAAAATACTTGTGTCAATTTTCGCTTTATATTTCTTTATCTTTCATATTTTACTTTGATTGCATCTCTTGTATATTGATTTACTCATGAATTAGTTAAATCAATTCATTCGTTGAAACGTATCAAGTGTGCTTTTTATTTTAGCATTCTGCAAAATTTGAATTTGGATGAAATTGGGCCTATACCTATTCATCGCCCCCCCCCCCCCCCCCCCCCCCCCCCCCTTCTAGGTATATTATACACTATTGTTTAAGGGAATTTTATTTGGTATCAGAGTGGGTGTCTAGACGCACATAGATTTATCCTTTCCTTGTAGTGTTTTTGTTTTATTTGTGATAGTCATGATTAAGGAAGTGTGTTCCTATGTGGCTTCTTTTGTTGAACCTATTGACTTGGATGAGAAAAAGATCAATGATCTCATTCTTGAAAATGAACGTTTATCCAAAGTCAATGTGTCCCTCAATAAGAAGCTAGATAATCATGGATTAGGCTCAAAATATTTCAACGATCTTAAAAACAAGATCCTAAGTCTAGAATTGAATCTAAAGATAGCAATGATAGACTTGGTATCTTGAAGCAAGAAATTGAACAAAGGGATAGTTCTCTTGTTAGTGCTAAAAGGCTAGAAAACATGCTTAAAGCCAAACTTAGTGAACACTTAAATCAAGAGAAAAAGTATGAACAATGGCTAAAAAAATCACGTGAAGATGTTATCAAGTGTGCTTTTTATTTTAGTATTCCGCAAAATTTGAATTTGGATGAAATTGGGCCTATACCTATTCATCCTCCCCCCCCCCCTTTTAGGTATATTATACACTATTGTTTAAGGGAATTTCATTTGGTATCAGAGTAGGTGTCTAGACGCACATAGATTTATCCTTTCCTTGTAGTGTTTTTGTTTTATTTGTGATAGTCATGATTAAGGAAGTGTGTTCCTATGTGGCTTCTTTTGTTGAACCTATTGACTTGGATGAGAAAAAGATCAATGATCTCATTCTTGAAAATGAACGTTTATCCAAAGTCAATGTGTCCCTCAATAAGAAGCTAGATAATCATGGATTAGGCTCAAAATATTTCAACGATCTTAAAAACAAGATCCTAAGTCTAGAATTGAATCTAAAGATAGCAATGATAGACTTAGTATCTTGAAGCAAGAAATTGAACAAAGGGATAGTTCTCTTGTTATTGCTAAAAGGCTAGAAAACATGCTTAAAGCCAAACTTAGTGAACACTTAAATCAAGAGAAAAAGTATGAACAATGGCTAAAAAAATCACATGAAGATGTTATCAAGTGTGCTTTTTATTTTAGTATTCCGCAAAATTTGAATTTGGATGAAATTGGGCCTATACCTATTCATCCCCATCCCCCCCCCCCCCCCCCCCCCCCCCCCCCCCCCCCCCCCCCCCCCCCCCCCCTTTTAGGTATATTATACACTATTGTTTAAGGGAATTTCATTTGGTATCAGAGTGGGTGTCTAGACGCACATAGATTTATCCTTTCCTTGTAGTGTTTTTGTTTTATTTGTGATAGTCATGATTAAGGAAGTGTGTTCCTATGTGGCTTCTTTTGTTGAACCTATTGACTTGGATGAGAAAAAGATCAATGATCTCATTCTTGAAAATGAACGTTTATCCAAAGTCAATGTGTCCCTCAATAAGAAGCTAGATAATCATGGACTAGGCTCAAAATATTTCAACGATCTTAAAAACAAGATCCTAAGTCTAGAATTGAATCTAAAGATAGCAATGATAGACTTAGTATCTTGAAGCAAGAAATTGAACAAAGGGATAGTTCTCTTGTTAGTGCTAAAAAGCTAGAAAACATGCTTAAAGCCAAACTTAGTGAGCACTTAAATCAAAAGAAAAAGTATGAACAATGGCTAAATAAATCACGTGAAGATGTTAGGAAAAGTGATGACATCTTAGAGAAATATGCCATTAAAAATAGGTTGTATAGTGATAAACTTGATAAGGTTAGTAGGATGATGATCACGCTACAAATGTTCACATTTAGCGCTCCCATTTCCTACCTTTTATGTTTGTTTCTCGAGTAAAATAAGGATTTTAATGGTTTAAATAAGTGTTTCAGGTAAATAGAGGAATTCAGGGGCATTGTGGTAATTTTGGAGAAATAGGGGCTAAAATGTAATATTCTGAAGAAGATTGAAGATTGAAGATTGAAGATTCTGTGAATGGGGAAGAGTTGAGGAACTAGATCGTAATTTGCCTGGCAAAGCACAGCATCAGCTGCCATGTCACGCGTGAAACGACACCGTTTTGGACCGCCTGATGCAGCGATGATGTCATCGTCCCTAACCTCTAGCCAGGTCGACCCGTTTACCCGGTGGAACGACCCGACCCGCAACAGACCCGGTCGTGACCTGACCTTTTCCAGCCTATTTCCTGTGGTTTTTTTGGCCAAGCTTATTCCGGTCACGATGGACCCATTTCTAGCCTTCCATGCACAAGTTCTCCTTCTTCTTCAAGAGGCCAAACTGTTAGGTACCCATTTGTTGATTGGCTCATTTCGTGATCAAACCACATGTTGGGGTTCTTTGTAAGGGTAGCTTAGGTGTTGTTGTTATTGCTCAAGCCCTTTGAAGACCTCATATTGATAAGCACCGAAGGTATATTTCTATATGCTTACTTATCTTGAAGAGATAGTTGCACACACTCACAACTCATGCATATGTTTAAACCTTGTATGTTGTGTGTCTTATTTTTGTGCATTAATGTTCATTAACATCTCTTCTTGCTTGTTATTTTGATTGCATCTTGCATTGTCCATTGCCTTAACATGTTTAAGCTTAGAAGTCATGCATTGCAAAGGGCGCTATTCAAAGCGCTCTACAAGGCGCTGTTCGAACAGCGCCCACATGACCTGATTCAAAAATGGTCATTTTAATGCATCAGGTCTGATGCATTTTGAAGAGGCGTTGTACGAGCGCTATACACAAGCACTGTTCATACAGCGCCCAATTAAGACCTGATTGAAATTGTATTTTAAATGCATCAAGTCTGATGCATTTTGGGTAGGCGCTGTACGAGCGATGTACAGAAGTGCTGTTCGTACAGCGCCACTCTGTTTTCCCGAGAGAACAGAGTTGGGGCGCTGTACAGAAGCGCTATACGTACAGCGCCCAAGGCAATTTCAGGCCAATTTATTCAAAACGACCACACTTTGTTTTGGCCTCCTATATATATGCCACTTTGACTTTAGGTCAATCAAGAGAGTTCATATTCAGATTTCATACTTAAGATATTTTTCAAGAGAAGAAAAAATTCCAAGAACTCATTTTTTGTTTACTCAAACACTTTTTCATGATCATCAATCATCATCTAGCATCATCCTTGATCATCTAGAACATATGAGTAAGAACTATGTATGAGTTGTGAGTGTGTGTGTAACTAATCTCTTCAAAGCAAGTTAAGCACATAGAAGTTTACCTTTGGTGCTTATTAAGATGAGGTCTTGAAAGGGCATTGAGCTTGAACAACAATACCTAAGCTGCCCATACAATGAACCCCAATTGTGGTTTGTCCACGAAATAAGCCAATCAATAAATGAGACCTTATAAGGTGAGTGTTAGTTTGCATATCCATAAATTGTATATTGTGAAATTGCATATTTATTTGGTGTTTGATGTGTAATTGTATAATGTGGTATACTGTTGACTTGATGGTTTTTGAATATTGGTTGCTACTAATTTGTTTTTTTTTTTTTTTTTTTTTTTCTTGATTGTTTTTATTAGTTGTCATTCTGGAGGAAAAAATATATGCTACCGAAATAATAGAAGTAGAAGAACCATTAACATCCGCATTATTTTTTTTCTTGGTTGTTTTATTAGAGATGTTTTGTTGAAATAATATTTGAGTTTATTGTTTTAATTGGATATGGGTCGTAAAAAATTAGAATTTTAATGGGCTTAGATTGTAAAACTATTTTGAATATTTATGTTTAATAGATTTGGGTAATAAAAATTCAGGCCCAATAAAATATGGCCCACCTTCCAAAAAATATTATGACCTAAAAAAAATTCGGGTCAAATAATCCGGTTCAAAAATCAACATAAACCGGGTTATAAGCGGGTTGGGTAAAACCTGAACTCTTAGTGGGTTGGATCTAAACCCGAACCTTATATTTGTTATGCAGTTCTGGGTCGGGTCTAGACCCTTTAATTTTTTTACGGGTCTGGTCTGGTTCAGGTCTGGACCCTTATTTTGCAAAATGCTCCCTTAATGCATGTGATGTAGACTCCATAAAGATAACAAAAGCTTTATATGAATTGCTTATGGAGAAAAAGAAATCGCTTAAATTGCTTATCCTTTCCTTAGTTATACTGTAAAACTGACAAAGTTTTTGTACACAAAGTTTGTCTCTGCTAGTCTGCTGTTTTGCATAGACAAATAAGAAGGCAGCGGTATATATATTGCCATGAATATGATGAATAGTGTTTTGCTGAATTTGTATTCATCTCCAAAGATAAAGATAGAATGGAACCATGCAAGATGATACAAGAATCAGACAAGTTACAGAATAATTAAAGAAAAATGAAGAAGAAAGGACAACAGGACATGGAAATTTTCTCAAAGAAAACAGATTGGAGCATCCAAGCTCTGCAATTCATTCAGGCATGTTACAAAAACATACATGAAATAAAGAAATTGTTTGTATACGATGACTGTAGTCCGTAGAGGATTTGTACCATGTAAACTCAAAGTACTACTGACTTGTTCCCCAAACAATAAAATAAGCCTGGAACAATCAAGACTTTTGCAGTCTACCATTTTGCTTCAACCTTAGAATAAATTTCAAAACATCTTCACAAACTAGCCTTTCCTTCACATACCAATCTATCAAATCCATGAATGAATTATCACAACACTCTTTCTTGATCCTAAAATCCTTCTTTCTTTACAATTGTAAATTCTCAAGGTCATACTGTATAACAAGTCTTTCAACTGTACTTTGACTCACAACCTGTCTCAGATGCAACTCCTTCAAAACTTTAGCTGAGAGATCCATCTCTTCTTCATGGGCAATGCCTTCCACTAGAATGGTATATGTTGTTTCATTAGGCATATATCCTTTCTCGATCATCATCTCAAAAACTTCCAGGGCCAAATTTGTTCTTTTAGATTTGCAAAATCCTAGTATAAGCGCATTAAAGTTGTCTACATCGGGCCTGTATTCATATTCTTCCAGTATTATAAAAACTTCCAATGCCTCCTCTAACATTCCCTCCAAACATAACCCTCGGATCAAAGATGAATAAGTATAAGAGTCGGGATTAAATCCATACCTCGTCATTTCATATAAAAGCTGAAATGCCTGGTATGTGTTCCCTTTTCTACACAAGCTCGCGATCACATTCTTGTAGAAGTCACGTTTTGACATATTTTGTTTGGTCCCCAAGCTTTGAATTATAGAGAATGCCTCTTGCACTTTCCCCACCCCACAAAGCATTGCTACAGCATTATATGTTCCCTCGTTAGGTTTACAACGTCGATAGATCATTTGGTCTAGACACTTAACTACAAGATCAACCTTTCCCTCTCTGCACAGACGAGCAATTATTGGATTGTAGCTGGTGGCAGATAGCCTAAAACGCCCTTTAATCATTTCATCCAAAACCTTGAGAGCTTCATCAGTTCTACCATGGAGCGCAAGGGAACCAATCAGAATGTTGTAAGTAACTATGGATGGGGAACGTTCCTCACCGTCCATCTCAGCCAAAAGCTCATTTGCCTCCTCCCACCGTCCTTGGTGGCACAAACTCCTCAGCAAAATGTTATAACTCACAACATTCGGATGGAAACCTTTTGAAGGCAAATCCCTGAATAACCGAATGGCCTCTTCAGTCCTACCTTCTTTGCACAATCCAGTCAACAATACATTGTAACTAACCAAGTTAGGCTTCCAGCCCTTGATAATTATATCATCCAACAACTTGATTGCCTCATCCGCCCCTTGTTCCTTATACGCCGCTTCAAGCAAGAAAGAGTAAGTAAACGCATTTGGAACTAACCCCTTTTGTACCAATCTATCCAAGAGCTGCAAGCTCTGGTTTAAATTACCATGCAAGCAAAGGCCTCTAACAAGTGAATTATAGGTAACAGTATTAGTTGGGTAACCATATTCCTCCATTTTCTCCACCAACTGCATTGCATAACCAACATTCCCTCTCTTGCACAAACTATTCACCAAATAAGTATACGAAGCTGCATCGGCTATAATACCCGAACCAACCATCATTTCCATTACCTTAACAGCCTTTTTCATCTTATTAGCCTTGCACAAATCATACAAGAGCTTAGTTGCTTGACCCACATCAGGCTTGTGTCCCTTGTCTACAAGGTACTCTAAATGCAAGAAAGCATCATTGAGCTTATGGTCCCTAAATCTGGGGTCATTGTTCTTTCCAAAATTCCAATTGGGTATAGTGTAAACAGAGTCCTTTGCAGAAATGGTGATCTGGGTACATGCCAAAACCCTAGTGAAACCTTTGCTCAGTGAAAAAGAATGGAGATTTGGGATCTGGGAATAGAACCCACAAGCTCTTTTGATGGGCTCTGGAAATGGGTTTGTTACAGGAGACACATAATTCAACAGTGCTGCTGCCATGGCTGGATTCTCACTTCTCATTCAACTAAGTCTAGTTACAAGTCTCTCACAACAATACACATACTTCGATAACAACAACGCATGTACATGTCAATTAACAAAGAATCAAACTTTAAAATGCAATTGAACAAAACAAAGAATGAATCAAAAAACAAACAGAGAAAGAGAAAGGGAACAACATACAATGGATTTCAATGTTGAAGAGGAGCACTATTTTGATTTCGATATTTTTTTTTGTTTGCTCATCTCAAGTTCCCAGTCAAGTTCACATCCACACTCTTTTGTTATCCGAGATTCGGAGGACTGACCAACCATCACGCGCTAACTTCTATTGTAACAACACGCGCTGTCTTTTGGGAATTCAGTGAAATTTGTGAAAAATTTACCACATTTATTACCGTGAAATTTGTTTTGTTTTTAGCCGCATATTAATGTTTAACTATTAATAATCACATAGTAAGATTTTATATATCAGTCCGAAAAAAAAAAAAAAAAAAAAATTTATTTCACTCCATAACTACAATTTACGCAAATACCTGACGTCTTTTTAAATTAATTTATTTATTATCATTTTTTTTTTCAAAATTATGAAAGGGAATTCGTTTCCTTTTTCCACGCAACATCCTGTTTTGTCCCTTATCTCAAAATTAAAAATAATTATCTATTTGAATAATCTAATTATTCAAAAGTTAGATAATTGTTTGATTTCCTTAAAAAAAACTGCCACAAAATTTGAGTACCACATATTTAATCTCTCTGTGGTAGGCACAGACAGTGTGGTCTCTACCATAACGTGTCATCCAATTTAAATAATCATAATTAATTCAAAATTAATTTTTTTTAATAAATTTAGACTGATCTAAAGGGAAAAAGCATCACAAGCGATCATATGCTGAAAAACTCTAGACAGTATCCATATATATAAAAGATAAAAGATAAAAGATAAGAAAAAAGTGATGAAAAGCAACAAAGCACAAAGACTCAGGGGGAAAACAACCCCAAACAAAAAGAGGCACGCAGGCCATACCATAAAAAAAAAAAAAAAAAACATCAAGAAAAACAAAAAGACTCCCGGCCCATGCAGTCATTGCCAACTAAAGAAGAACAGAACGGCGGGGCAGAGAACCACCAAGAATCAGCCTGAAGCTCCAAAGAATGCTTAGAAAGCGTATCTGCAACCTGATTCCCCTCCCTGAAAATATGGTTAAACAAATTAAAGGTGTGTTCTAATATTAATCTAGGGGGGGTGAATAGATTTTAATCGTTATTACCCAATTTACGCGATTAGTCAATTTTACGAAAATTCTCCAACTAGACAATATAAACATAACAAGTGTAATAAGGTGCGGAATGTAAATAACACTTGATATTTACGTGGAAACCCTCACGGGAAAAACCACGGGCTGTTATGTGTGACACACATGAACCTCGAATCCACTAATTGAAATGATTACAACCTAATCCCGGTTTAATGATCTAATCCCGATCAATAATCATCACAACTACCTAATCCCGGTATAAGTGGACCTAGTCCAATTGCTTATGATTTAAGCTACTTAATCCCGATAGCAACACAAGAGTTAATTCTCTAAGAAGAGATAATACAACCTAAGTGAATATATGAAATATCCAAAAATACAATTAGAGCTAGGTAACCCTATATGCTTATCTAGGATGATGATTTTACAATTAATTCAATCCTAGATATTAAAAGCTAAATGACATGTCAAATAGTTTAGCTAAACGTAGATTATAAAAACCTAGATAACTATCAAAATACAACACTCAATCATGTCAACACAACAATCTCTATTTTGTATCTAGAATATATTCTAAGAACATACAAATAATATAAGAGATGTCAATGATAAATAAAACACTAATTATATATGATAATAGTGAAGAACTTACCAAAGAATGTGTGTTGACCAAAACCCATGCAAGCAAGCATCTTAACTAAGCTAGAAAATGCTAGATGATAATTTGATGCATATGAAAATGGTTTTTGAGTGTTAAAAATGTGTTCTTGATTTGATTTTCTCTCAAATGTCTCTCTTTGAAGTTTAGGGTTCTTAGAGTTAAAGAACACATGTTCAGAAAATAAGAAAGTGTGATATTTATAGACATCAAGAACAGGGCATGTGAAAAGACAAGTTTGCCCCTGAAACGCACTGATCGGCGGTTTCAATCGGCGACCAGGCCGCCGATCATAACCACCGAATTGAACCCGAGAAGAACAGGGGAACAACGGCGGTTCATTCGGCGGTTTCGTAATTGCCGATCCAACCACCGAATCAAACCCGAGATAAAAATATCGATCAGGTATAAACGGTGGTTTCGAACGGCGGTTTCGAACGGCGGTCATGGCCACCGATCGTAACCGCAGAATTGCTCCAGACACTTCTGGATGCAAACGGCGGTTTCATTCGGCGGCCAGGCCGCCGATCATAACCGCCGATCACCAACAAAGGTGAAAACCAAGGAGAAGCCAAGGGCATT
Organism: Acer yangbiense; assembly: GCA_008009225.1. Taxonomy (NCBI): domain Eukaryota; kingdom Viridiplantae; phylum Streptophyta; class Magnoliopsida; order Sapindales; family Sapindaceae; genus Acer; species Acer yangbiense. The sequence continues at coordinate 7,912,865 of CM017772.1, read as the reverse complement.
CTCCGTAGGCGGTATTCGCGTAAAACCAAGCACATTCTAGTGCATGCGCGGAAGTTTCCAAAAACTCTCAGGAAACGAATTACAAGACACAAATACACACAACAAGATACAACATCAAAGTGCAAGTGTGAAATGTGACATTTGAAGAGTATGCACACAAATGCAAGAATGCTAAGTGAGTGTGTGCAATCTAAATCTCTTCAAAGAAAGAACTAAGCACTAGAGATTATACCTTTGGTGTGCTTGTCCTTTGAGGTCTTGAAAGGGCTTTTGAGCATGAATCTCAAACTCCTAAACAACCCTTACACAATAAACCCCAACATGTGGCTTGTCCACGAAATAAGCCAATCAAAGAATGGGAATCCTTACAATCATCCCCTTTGGCTATTTCGTGACAAAACCACCACTCACATTGATCCTCACAAACATAATTGAATCTACGGGATAACAAAGATATTCTACATTACAAAGAGATATAAGAATATAAAAAACTTCAAGTCTTCTCTTGTAGAACTATCAACCCTTCAAAACAAAAGATTATACTTTCCAAAGCAAGAGTATGTGAGATGATCAAGTGAGAATAAAACAAGCATTTGCATTTAAGAATTTAAGCACAACATCATGCAATGTATGTGTATGCAATGCTCCCTCTCAACGGGTTACTCCCTCTCAATGAATATTCTCCCCAACATGCACAATTGCCACTACAATTTGCAACTCCCCTTACCACAAGCTACTCCCTCTTTTTGTCATGATATAGGCAAATGAGTAGTCCCCAACCGGGTCATTCTTAGCAAAGAGAGATAGCAGCATACAAGATATTTGCATAATCATATAAGTCACTTTATGCATCTCAATTAATTGGAGAGAAACAAGGAGATTTATTTAAAAGAAATGTGTGAATCAAAACATGCTTTGCATACAAGACATGTAGCATTCAAGTCCAAAATACAATGGTATTTGGCAAAGCAAATGACAAAGGTTTTTAATAAGAATTCAAACCAATTTCACCAATGTCATGAGAGAAGCAAGGATATAGAGTTTTCATTGATTTTAATTTATGAGCAACTATATCCATCTTTATAAGACAAACATGTCATGAGCGACTTTACAATTTATTTGATTTTTTCGGGAATGAAACTCGTATGATAGTAGACATGTTCAACAAATAAAGAAAGAGAGACAATTGGATTATACAATCTTTTGAACAGATACAAGATCATTTATTCATTTTGAGTCTCATAAGCTTTTTCACACAAGTTTTGCATTTTAAGAATATGCAATCATCAATTCATGCTTTTTCATTTGAGCATGTTATATGAATTTCATGCGTTTTCATTTGACATAAGCATGTTATAAAAGAATCATCATGTCATGGAGATAACTATAGGTTATTCAAATCATACTTCTTATATAGATCTCGTAGTCCAAAAGTGCATGTTTGAACATAAATATGACATGAATTGTAAACAAGCATGGTTCACACTTATTGAATTGAAAACATATATACATATGTGTAACCAAGCTTACTCAAGCAATTAAAAAAGAAGCATAACATATTTTAAATTTTTTCAAGTGACAAGAATGCAAAATAGCTCTCTTTGCTTGAGTTCCCCATATGGGGTCAACACCATCCTTCATCGTTGAAGGTCATGAGGTCCTATGGACCTACTAAGTCCATTGGACTTAGTTGAACCTATTAGAGACAAGTTTTTCTCGTAGCAAGCGGGTTCATCTTTTCTTATCTACTTAGGTGAAACAATTTTCTTCCTAGTAGTCAAAAGTTCTAGAGATCTAGATGTCATAGGATCATGCAAATGAATTTCTTCCTTCATATGAGCATGCATTCTAGCTCTAGCTTTCTTCTTCTCAATCATGCTTTTAACTCTACACATTTTAATGTAACGAAAGCACTTTGGTCTAATATGACCATCAACACCACAAAAATGACATGTAAGGACAAAGTTAGGAATCATACCATGTCCTTGTGCATGCATATGAGCCTTCCCATATCTTTGTGGTTGTCTTGGTTGTTGGATAGTGTAAGGATTCCCTTTTGTTGATTGGCTTATTTCGTGGTCAAACCACATGTTGGGGTTTGGTTGTAAGGGTAGTCTAGGTCATTAAAGTTGAAGATCAAAGACCCGATCAAAGACCCTTTCCAAGACCTCAAGAGGACAAGCACCAAAGGTATATCTTGTGCTTTCTTTGGCTTGAAGAGATATAGTTGCACACACACACAACATGCATATCTCCTATTCTTGAATGTTGTGTTTATATTATGTGTGCATTGTGCTTTATTGTTTATTCAATGTCTCTTCTTGCATTAAATTGATTGCATCTTGTTTTATAAAATGCCATGACATGATAGGCATTAGGATGCATTCAATACCCACACTTGCACTTCATGTATGTTAGCTTTTAGTGTGGTGTAATTCGTTTCCCAAAGGATGTTCGGAAACGTCCACGCGTCCACGTTGATGTGCTTTGTTTTGCGCGATGATCGCCGGTGGAGATGCCTTTGGCTTCTCCTTGGTTTCACCATTTTTGGTGAAACGGCGGTTACGTTCGGCGGCCTGGCCGCCATTCGAAACCGCCGAATGAGACCTGATTGAAATATTTCTCTCGGGTCCAAAACGGCGGTTGGGATCGGCGGTTTCGAAACCGCCGAACGAAGTCGCCGAAGTTCCCCTGTTCCACTCGGGAGCCATTCGGCGGTTCAATTCGACGGCCTGGCCGCCGAATGAAACCGCCGATCGTGCGATTTCAGGGGCAAAATTGTCTTTTCACTTGCCCTGTTCTTGATGTCTATAAATATCACACTTTCTCATTATCTGATCAAGTTCTTTGACTCTTAAGAACCCTAATCTTCAAAGATAGATTTTGAGAGAAAATCAAATCAAGAACTCACCTTTAACCACTGAAATCAAACCCCTTTTACATCAAATTTCATATTGCATCTCCTATGTCTATATAGAGTGCATCCATGTATGGGTTTGCATCATCACAACTTGCTTGGTAAGATTTTGATTAATTTCATCTTATTGTAGTATTTTAAATACCAAGCCATCTCTTTTAAATTACTTGTATGTTTTAGATCATATGCTAAATACAAGAAAAGAGATTATTTGTGATGAATTGATTGAGTGTTGTTTGTGATAGCTAATTAGGTTTTTAATTAATCTTGATTAGCTAAGCTATTTGACATGTCATTTAGCTATTGATATCTAGGGTTGATTTAAATTGAATATATCATCATCCTAGATAAGCATTTAGAGTACCCTAGCTCTTATTGCATTAATTGAATATTTATACATATTCACATAGGGTTGTGCATCTCTTTTGAGAGATTGAAGTCTTGGTCTAGGGTTGCTATTACAGGCCCGTTGGGTAGTAGTGGTGGGTTACAGACCGGGATTAGGCTGTAAACATCATTACAAGTAGTGACTTCGAGGATCAAGCAAATTGGAATAGGGTTGCTAATAAAGGCCCGCTGGGTAGAAGTGAGGGGTTACAGACCGGAGTGTTAGACGGGGTCTACATAGGTTGTAAACTTTATTTCAATTAGTGATTTCGAGTTCCGAGTGTGGCGCACTATACAGCCCGTGGTTTTTCCCAGTGGTTGGGTTTTCCACGTAAACATCAAGTGTCATTTATTATTTCCGCATCTTATTACACTTGTATTTATTGTATTTTTGACTAGTAGGGGCATTTTCGTAAAATTGACTTGCATGCGAAAATTGGGTAATAATCGTTAAAATCCATTCACCCACCCACCCCCCCTCTAGATAGTTTTATACACACCGAGTATTCTTTTCAGATAGGATCTCTTCTTCTTTGTTATTGACCAAGACTTGGTTGCTTCCTTGATTGAGTTTGCATGATTGGTCTCTTCCCTTGATGGAGTTGAATTTGAAGGAAGTTAGCATGAGGAACTCTTGTAGGTTGAGCTTGAGGTTGTCTTCTTGGAGCTACCTTCACTTGTGCACTATGAGAGCATTGTCCTAGATCAATCTTCTTCCTAGGAGTTTGCACCGGTGAAGCTTCTTTGTAGCTCAAGCTCTTGACAAACACGGTCTTGTTAGGAGTGGAGGACTCCTTACTGTAGGGAAAAAATACGGTCACGCAGCGGAAGCGAGACTAAAAACGAGTTTAGTATAGTATAAATGTTTTTCATATTATGAACCTTAACCCTTAAATTAATTAAACATATATACTAAAAAGTAGAATACCTTTTGTCGCGTGATCCGATTGACTTTGCGTCGATGGTAATCTGCAAGATCTTCCAATCCTATCACGAACGTGAATCACCTAGGAGCGTGGTCTCCCTTTCTTTGAATTGCGTACCTAAGGATGGAAAACAAAATCTCTCCTCCTGATCGTTAGTCACAATAAAATCCAAGAAACTAGAAAGTATATTCCGGTCACTTTTGAGTTTAACAACCGTTAAGATTGAAACTCGCGTGAACCTAATTCGAAGTTGTGCATAAAGCTTTTTGATATTCAAGCTTACAAGTGTACTATCGAAATTAGAACTCTCTTTCTCTATTTCTCTCTTGGCCGAAATTAAACACTTGTCTAGAGTATGAATTATTTTTCTAAGCAAAAGAAATAATTCACTCAAGCTAAGAGAAGAAGAAGAGGTGGCCGAATGCTATCCTATCAAATATATAGGGTGGCCGAATTCTTCTTGTATTATTATTAGGGTTGCCGAATTCTTCTTGTATTAGGATTTAGGGTTTGCCGAATTCTCTCCCAAAGAGAATTTGTGCTTTACCCTAATTCCTATCAACCTTAGAATCCTAACCCTAATACAACTCATAAGTGTTTAATCTTATTATGACTTATTAAAAGACTTCCTTATTTGATTAGATAAATAAACCTTATTATTTATCTTCTTACCAAATAAGTCTTTTATCTTTAATATACTACTACCAATAGTATAACTCTAGGAAACATATTTCCTGATCAAAAAAAGATTTTGATTCTCAATGAAATGATTAACTAATAAATTAATTAATTTCCATTTAATCAATCAATAAAATAAAATAATATTTTAGACTATTATTCTAGTCTTGCCGCCCACACCATATACATAGGCCTAATATTATTTTCTTATTTTATTTAATTCATTAGACTTTAATTAAAAAGCCCACATGTGAACCAGACCCATTCTTACTAAAAGAAACAAGCCCACATGCCTTTCATTAATATATTAATACAATTGATCAGCCAATTAAATAAATAATGTGCAAATTATATTCTTAATATATTAAATACAATTCTAGATGGACCCATAAATTGGTCCGGTAGAATATATCAAGTGATCCATGCAAGTCCGTGTGGATTGGGGATCTTGGCGGGCTATCTAAATTTATGCTTCAATAGACATAACCTAATCACAATCAACAAATGATTCACTTAGGTCCGATCTATTAATTTTAACTCATTCCACTAAAGAGCTAAAATTGAACTCTTAAATAAAGATAGAATAAGTAAATATTTCTCATTCGTACCCTAGACAATCTTATTGGAGATGGTGTATCCACGTGAAGAATATCAGCAATCGCCAAGAGCTCATAGACCGCCTAGAGCACATAGACCGCCTATAGCTCTCCAAGTTACCATATTTGCTCATATGACCACATTTTGAACTTGGATATTTTGACTTATCCAGAAGCCATGTTTCAATAGACTCTATCGAAAACTTAACGTTAAGATTCAATATCCAATACCTCAAAACATCCATATGATGATATTCTACTCTCATTTAATAAATGGAGCCACGATGTCCATATCTATAAATGAAGTCCTCTATCGATTAACAAATGAATACCACCAAACTATTGAGGATAGACTATACTATATAATCGTACTCATTGATAACTCAAATGATAACACTTGCAACCATAAGTCCATCATTTATCTCAGGATTAAGATAGACTCTCCGATTGTCCTGATAATGAAAAAACGTTTATCTACTGATGGTTCTAGATAAAGTATTTCATTGTGATCCTATTCAATGCCCCCAGTGCACTAGATTCTTTTACTCGAAGACCCTACGATGATTTCAGACTCATCATAACTCATTTGATCCCACTCAAATGCTAGCAAAAGAATTCTACAACTTTAACAAGATAAAGGTGTCCAACCTTTAACTTAAGTTGTGAACATTATTCAAGACTAACTAAAGAATTGTGTCTACCTCATACATATCCAGATGTACGAACAATTCTTTTTTTCTCATAGTCTTTTGACCTTATGATTATTTACTTTGACAATTATAATATTAAACTATAATTGCTATAAGATTTGTTAAACCAGAAATCACTTTATTAATATGAAAAAATTGTCAATTACAATATTACACTCTTGCTATTGAGCATAATCCTAACACTTACCATCTTCAAACCCAAGACCTCTCTTGTCACAAGGACTCTTTCCAACACTTAACATGTGGTCAAGTTTTTCGGTGCTAGAAACTATCCTAGTCCTTGACCCTTTAGCCTCTTCAAGGTCTCCTTTTAATTCTTCTTCATTCCTCTTAGATAAGTCTAACTCCTTTCTTAGCTTATCTTCAATATTCTTGGATCTTTCCACTTGTTCACTTAAGTGGTCAACATGAGCCAAAAGGTCTAGATTCTCTTCTCTCAATCTTCGCATCTTTTCCTTGGTCTTCATTTCTAAGTTTTTAAACTCAGTGAGGAATTCATCTAGAACTTTTCTACACATATCCATGTGTGGAGTTAGATAAAGAGTCATCTTCATTAAAGTCACTTTCTTCTTGACTCTCATTCTCTTCTTCATTGTAGGAGATCGGAAAGGCAAAATAGTTGTTCTCACAATCATTCAAGCTTAAGGGATTTCCTTCAACAACTTTCACTTTGTTGTCCCGCTTGTGAGAGCAACCTAATGCCAAAAATTTTGCCACAACCTCTTCATCACTATCACTTGAAGTGGCGGCCTTCTCTCTTTCATCTTCCAAGTTGGCACATTCCTTGGAGATATGCCCGAATCCTCCACATTCGTAGCATTGAGTCTTCTCTCTTGAAGACATCTCATGATAGGGCTTGACATTCTTGATTGTGGTCTTCTTCTTCTTGAAGTCATTCCCCTTTGAGCCATAACCACTCTTTTGTAGATTCAAGAAGTTCTTGAATCCCTTGGCAATAAGTGCCATGTCTTCATTTGAGTCATCCTCCTCCTCTTCCATCTTGGATGTCTTCAAGGCAATATTCTTTTTCTTCTTAGGAAGTGATATGGTAGCCTTTCTTGATTCATAGGCTAGAAGTCTTCCAATGACTTCGCTCGGCTTCATTTCTTTGTAGGTGTCACTTTGGGCTCGAACCTCTCGGGAAGTGATTGCATGATCTTTTGCTTGATTCTTCCATCCGAGTAAGGATCACCAAGTTGGTGACTTTGGTTCACAATGTCCATTAGTCTCACTTGGAAGTCATTGAAGTGCTCGTGCTCTTCCATCATAATGGTCTCAAACCAAGTTTGGAGAACTTGGAGCTTGGAGTCCTTAACTACCTCGGTTCCTTCATGAGCAACTTCTAGGATGTCCCATGCCTCTTTGGCTATCCTAGTAATTTGAATCAACTTATATTGATTCTCATCGACTGCGCAACGGATGGCATGTATGGCTTTGTTGTTTCACATGGAATCAACAAATTCTTGCGTGTCCCACTGTGCCTTAGGCTTAAGCACTTCTTCTCCTCCATCCAACGGAGTCATCATAGGAGGAGCATATCCATCTTCAACTGCCATCCACGCCCTATCATGGATTTGGCATATGTATGCTTCCATCTTCCCCTTCCATGAGGAGTGATTATCGCCGGTGAGCAACGGTGGCCTCACGCTCGACGCTCCCTCTTTGCTCATCCCGAAACCAGTCATAGTGTTTGGATGAATGCAAAATGTATGAATAAATCAAAAAAATCACACAAGATGCAAAACACACCAAAATGAGCAAGGATCACCTATGTATGTCTAGGAACCCACTCTGATACCAATTGAAACAAAATAAAGGTGTGTTCTAATATTAATCTAGAGGGGAGTGAATAGATTTTAATCATTATTACCCAATTTTTGCGATTAGTCAATTTTACGAAAATTCCCCAACTAGACAATATAAACATAACAAGTGTAATAAGGTGCGGAATGTAAATAACACTTGATATTTACGTGGAAACCCTCACGGGAAAAACCACGGGCTGTTATGTGCGCCACACACGAACCTCGAATCCACTAATTGAAATGATTACAACCTAATCTCGGTTTAATGATCTAATCCCGATCAATAATCATCACAACTACCTAATCCCGGTATAAGTGGACCTAGTCCAATTGCTTGTGATTTAAGCTACTTAATCCCGATAGCAACACAAGACTTAATTCTCTAAGAAGAGATAATACAACCTAAGTGAATATATGAAATATCCAAAAATGCAATTAGAGCTAGGTAACCCTATATGCTTATCTAGGATGATGATTTTGCAATTAATTCAATCCTAGATATTAAAAGCTAGATGACATGTCAAATAGCTTAGCTAAACATAGATTATAAAAACCTAGATAGCTATCAAAATACAACACTCAATCATGTCAACACAACAATCTCTATTTTGTATCTAGAATATATTCTAAGAACATACAAATAATATAAGAGATGTCAATGATAATAAAACACTAATTATATATGATAATAGTGAAGAACTTACCAAAGAATGTGTGTTGACCAAAACCAATGCAAGCAAGCATCCTAACTGTAAGGATTCCCATATATTGATTGGCTTATTTTGTGGACAAACCACATGTTGGGGTTTATTGTGTAAGGGTAGTTTAGGTGATTGAACTTCAAGCTCGAAGGCCCTTCCAAGACCTCAAGGGACAAGCACACCAAAGGTATATTCTCTAGTGCTTGGTTTTCTTTGAAGAGACTAGAATGCACACACACACTTAGTATACTTGCATTTGTGTGCATACTCTTCACATGTCACTTTATACACTAGCACTTTGTTTGATATATTGTTATGTGTATTTGTGCTTAGTAATTCGTTTCCCGATAGTGTTCGGAAACGTCCGCGCATGCACTAGAATGTGCTTGGTTGTGCGCGAAAACCGCCCATGGAGAATGCCATTGGCTTCTCATTGGTTTTCACCTCTGTTGGTGATCGGCGGTTATGATCGGCGGGGCCGTTTGCATCCAGAAGTGTCTGGAGCAATTCTACGGTCACGATCGGCGGTCACGACCGCCGTTCGAAACTGCCATTCATACCTGATCGATTTAATATCTCGGGTTTGATTCGGCGGTTGGATCGGCGATTACGAAACCGCCGAATGAAATCGCCGTTGTTCCCCTGTTCTTCTCGGGTTCAATTTGGCGGTTGTAAACGACAGCCTGGCCGCCGAATGAAACCGCCGATTGGTGAGTTTCAGGGGCAAAATTGTCTTTTCACATGCCCAATTCTTGATGTCTATAAATATCTTACTTTCTCATTCTCTGATTAAGTTCTTTGAGTCCTTAGAACCCTAAACTTCAAAGAGAGATTTTTGAAAAAAAATCAAATCAAGAACTCACCTTTAAACACTCAAATCAAATCCTTTTTGCATCATATTTCATATTGCATCTTCTATGACTATATAGAATGCATCTATGATTGGGTTTGCATCATCACAACTTGTTTGGTAAGATTTTGATTAAGTTCATCTTATTTTAGTATTTTTACTATCAAGCTATTCTCTTTTAATTTACTTGTATATTTTTGATCATATGATAAATACAAGAATAGAGAATTAATTGTGATGAATTGATTGAGTGTTATATTGTGATAGCTAATTAGGTTTTTGATTAATCTTGATTAGCTAAGCTATTTGACATGTCATTTAGCAATTGATATCTAGGGTTGATTTAAATTGATTATATCATCATCCTAGATAAGCATCTAAGATTACGTAGCCTTGTTTGTTATTTGAATATTTATAGATATTCACATAGGTTGCATAATCTCTTCATAGAGAATTAAGTCTTGAGGCTAAGATTGCTTAGGCCTCAAGCAATTGGACTAGAGCCACTTTTAAAGGCCCGAGTGGTAGAATTGGGGGGTTATTGACTGGAGTGTTAGACGAGGTCTACATAGGTTGTAAACTCCATTTCAATTAGTGGATTTTGAGGTCCGAGTGTGGCGCACTAAACAGCCCATGGTTTTTCCCAGTGGTTGGGTTTCCACGTATACATCAAGTGTTATTTAAATTCCGCACTATATTACACTTGCTTGTATTTTTGACTAGTAGGGGCATTTTCGTAAAATTGACTTGCATGCGAAAATTGGGTAATAATAGTTAAAATCTATTCACCCCCCCCCCCTCTAGATATATTTATCATACACACCGAGCGTTATTGTATTACTTTCACTAACTAAGCTAGAAAATGCTAGATGATAATTTGATGCATATGAGAATGGTTTTTGAGTGTTTAAAATGTGTTCTTGATTTGATTTTCTCTCAAATGTCTCTCTTTGAAGTTTAGGGTTCTTAGAGTTAAAGAACACATGTTCAGAAAATGAGAAAGTGTGATATTTATAGACATCAAGAACAGGGCATGTGAAAAGACAAGTTTGCCCCTGAAACGCACCGATCGGCGGTTTCAATCGGCGGTCAGGCCGCCGATCATAACCGCCTAATTGAACCCGAGAAGAATAGGGGAACAATGGCGGTTTCATTCGACGGTTTCGTAACCGCCGATCCAACCACAGAATCAAACCCGAGATAAAAAAAATCGATCAGGTATAAACGGCGGTTTCGAACGGTGGTCATGGCTGCCGATCGTAACCGCAGAATTGCTCCAGACACTTCTGGATGCAAACGGCGGTTTCATTCAGTGGCCAGGCTGCCGATTATAACCGCCGATCACCAACAAATGTGAAAACCAAGGAGAAGCTAAGGGCATTCTCCGTAGGCGGTCTTCACGCAAAACCAAGCACATTCTAGTGCATGTGCGGACGTTTTCGAAAACTCTCGGGAAATGAATTACAAGACACAAATACACACAACAAGATACAACATCAAAGTGCAAGTGTGAAATGTGACATTTGAAGAGTATGCACACAAATGCAAGAATGCTAAGTGAGTGTGTGCAATCTAAATCTCTTCAAAGAAAGAACTAAGCACTAGAGATTATACCTTTGGCGTGCTTGTCCCTTGAGGTCTTGAAAGGGCCTTTGAGCATGAATCTCAAACTCCTAAACTACCCTTACACAATAAACCCCAACATGTGGTTTGTCCACGAAATAAGCCAATCAAAGAATTGGGAATCCTTACAATCTCCCCCTTTGGCTATTTCGTGACAAAACCACCACTCACATTAATCCTCACAATAAAATAAAAACTAAAGGGATTTTCTACATTATAAAGAGATGATAAAAAGCTATATCTTCAAGTCTTCAATCTTTTGTAGAACAATCAATTCTTCAACAACAAAGTTTCTATACATTTCAATACAAGTTGTAAGGATTCCCATATATTGATTGGCTTATTTCGTGGACAAACCACATGTTGGGGTTGATAATGTAAGGGTAGTTTAGGATTGAACTTCATGCTCAAAGGCCCTTTCAAGACCTCAAGGGACAAGCACGCCAAAGGTATAATTTCTAGTGCTTGGTTTTCTTTGAAGAGATTTAGTTAGCACACACACACTTAGCATACTTGATCTTGTGTGCATACTCTTCACATGTCACTTTATACACTAGCACTTTGTTTGATATCTTGTTGTGTGTATATGTGCTTAGTAATTCGTTTCCCGATATTGTTCGGAAACGTCCGCGCTTACACTAATGAGTGCTTGGTTTCACGCGAAGACCGCCCACGGAGAATGCCCTTGGCTTCTCCTTGGTTTTCACCATTGTTGGTGATCGGCGGCCTGGCCACCGAATGAAACCGCCGTTTGCATCTAGAAGTGTCTGGAACGATTCTACGGTCACGATCGGCGGTCACGACCGCCGTTCGAAACCGCCGTTCATACCTGATCAATTTTAATCTCTCGGGTTTGATTCGGCAGTTGGATCGACGGTCACGAAATCGCCAAATGAAACCGCCGATGTTCCCCTGTTCTTCTCGGGTTCAATTCGGCGGTTATGATCGGTGGCCTGGCCACCGATTGAAACCGCCGATCGGTGCGTTTCAAGGACAAACTTGTCTTTTCACATACCCAATTCTTGATGTCTATAAATATCTTACTTTCTCATTCTCTGATCAAGTTCTTTAAGTCTTTAGAACTCTAAACTTCAAAGAGAAATTTTTGAGAAAAAATCAAATCAATAACTCACTTTTAAACACTCAAATCAAATCCTTTTTGCATCAAAGTTCATCTTGCATTCATCTATGATTGGGTTTGCATTATCACAACATGCTTGGTAAGATTTTGATTAATTTCATCTTATTTTAGTATTTTACTATCAAGCATATTCTCTTTTAATTACTTGTATGTTTTTGATCATATGATAAATACAAGATTAGAGAATTAATTGTGATGAATTAATTGAGTGTTGTTTTGTGATAGCTAATTAGGTTTTTGACTAATCTTGATTAGCTAAGCTATTTGACATGTCATTTAGCAATTGATATCTAGGATTGATTTAAATTGATTATATCATCATCCTAGATAAGCATCCAAGGTTACCTAGCCTTGTTTGTTATTTGAATATTTATACATATTCACATAGGTTGCATAATCTCTTCATAGAGAATTAAGTCTTGAGGCTAAGGTTGCTTAGGCCTTAAGCAATTAGGACTAGAGCCACTTTTAAAGGCCCGGGTGGTAGAAGTGGGGGGTTATTGACCGGAGTGTTAGACGAGGTCTACATAGGTTGTAAACTCCATTTCGATTAGTGGATTTCGAGATCCGAGTGTGGCGCACTAAACAACCCGTGGTTTTTCCCAGTGGTTGGGTTTCCATGTATACATCAAGTGTTATTTAAATTCCGCACTATATTACACTTGCATGTATTTTTGACTAGTAGGGGCATTTTCGTAAAATTGACTTGCATGCGAAAATTGGGTAATAATTGTTAAAATCTATTCACGCCCCTCTAGATATATATATCGAACACACCAAGCGTTATTGTTATTACTTTCAATTGGTATCAGAGCGGGTTCCTAGATATATTTAGGTGATCCTAGCTCATTTTAGGTGTGTTGTGCATTTGTGTGATTTTTGCTCATTCATACATTTTGCATACATTCCATTCATTTGTTACAATGAGTGGATACGGTAGCAACCATGAGGGTGCTTCAAGCACACGGCCTTCTCTTCTCACCGGTGTGAATTATGCCTTCTGGAAAGGCAAGATGGAAGCGTACGTGTGCCAAATCCATGATAGGGCATGGATGGCTATTGAAGATGGGTATGCACCTTCTATGATGACTCCCACGGGTGGTGGAGAAGAAGTACTCAAGCCTAAGGTTCAATGGTCACCTGAAGAGTTTGAGACTTCAAAATGGAATAGGAAGGCATGGCATGCTCTTCTATGTGCAGTGGATGAAAATCAGTACAAACTGATTCAGAACACTAGGATAGCCAAGGAGGCATGGGATATCCTAGAGGTTGCACATGAAGGAACCGATGTGGTTAAGGATTCCAAGCTACAAGTCCTTCAAACGCAATTTGAGTTGCTTAAGATAGAGGAGGACGAGTGCTTCAATGACTTTGAAGTCAAGTTGATGGATATTGTGAATCAAAGCCATCAACTCGGTATCCTTATTCGGATAGGATAGTTAAGCAGAAAATTATGAGGTCTCTCCCTACTAGGTTTGAATCAAAGGTGACGGCTTTAGAGGAAAATAGCACTTACAAGGATATGAAGCCGAGCAAGGTAATTGGAAGACTCCTTGCCTATGAATCTAGGAAGGCTCCTAGCGTTTCACCTCCTAAAAAGCAAAAAGGAATTGCTTTGAAAGCTTCCAAGGTTGTGAAGGAGGAAAAATGTGACTCGGACGAAGACATGGCATTGTTGCTTAGAAGATTCAAGAAATTCGTCAAGTTCGAGAAGAAGTGCTTTGGATCCAAATGCCAAGACTTGAAGAAAAAGGCCCCCTTCAAGAGTCTTGAGCCTAGGCAAGAGAAGAGTGAAAAGAAAGGGGTCCAATGCTATGAGTGTGGCGGTATAAGACACATCTCTCCCGATTGTGGGAATTTGAAGAATAAGATGGCAAAAGTGATGACTCCGGAAAGGGAGACAAGTCATCAAGTGATGATGAGCTTACCATCGACTACACGGCATTTGGGGCCACTTGTGTAGAAGATAAAGTTGTTGGTAAGAATGCCTTGACTAGTGATCCTATAGAAGAAAAAGATGAAGAAGTAGCTCTAGAGGTAATAGGCGAAGCTACTCATTGGGATATGGCTCTCATTGACTCAAGAGACCAAGGTGAAGGTCTAAATGAGGGAAATGACTCCATAGGTGAGATGGAGAGTGGAGGAGATAGCTCAAGTGTAAATGACTCCTCATCTATCTCTACAAATGGAAATGTAGAGAAAATGGATGTTCATGACTTCATAGTCAAGTGTGAAAGTTCATTGAAGAAGAACAATAGAAAATTGAAGATTTTAGAGGATGAAAATCTAGAACTTTCAACACACAATGACCACTTAAGTAAACAAGTGGAGGCATCCAAGATGATTGTAGACAAGCTAAGGGATGAGCTAACTTTGTCTAAGAGGAATGAAGAAGGGTTGAAGAGGGAGCTTGATGAAGCTAAAGAGTCATTGACTCGAATGACCTCAAGCACCAAGAAGCTTGACCACATTCTTGGTGTTGGAAAGAACCCTTGTGACAAGAGAGGTATTGGGTATGAAGATAGCAAGGAGATCTCCACTCCAACCAACACCGTCTTTGTCAAGAGTTTGGGCAAGAATGAAGCCTCACCGGTGCACACACCTAGGAAGAAAATCGATCTAGGACAATGCTCAAGAAGTGCACATGTGAAGGAAGCCCCAATGAGACAACCTCAAGCTCAACGCATTAGAGTCTCCCAAGTCAACATTCCTCAACAAATGACTCTCAATGGAAAGAAGCCAATCATGCAAAATGGATCAAGGAAGCAAGCTAGACCGGTTCAACAACAAAGAAGATGTGAACCTGCTCAACCACAAAGTCATGGGAAGGCTCCTATGCATGCATAAGAACATGGTATGAATTCTAAATTTATCCCTACATGTCACTTTTGTGGTATTGATGGTCACATTAGACCAAATTGCTTTCATTTCATTAAATTATGTAGAATCAAATGCATGATTGAAAAGAGAATTACAAGAGCTAGAATGCATGCTAATAGGAATGAAAATATTCATGTTCATGATCCTATTATTTCTAGTACTCTTGAACCATTGTCCACTAGGAAGAAAAATGTCATATCTTTATGGATAAGGAAAAATGAACCCGCTTGCTATGAGACTAACAAGTCTCAAATAGGTTCAACCAAGTCAAATGGACTTGGGAGGTCCATAGGACCTCATGACCTTCATTGATGAAGGATGATAATTGACCCCATATAGGGAACTCAAGCAAAGAGAGCTTATGCATACTTGTTGCATGCAAATATTTGAAAAATCTTATGCTTCTTTGTTGATACATATGTTTTCAATTCAATAAGTGTGAACCATGCTTGTCTACAATCCATGTCATATTTATGTTCAAACATGCATTTTTGGACTAGGAGATTTACATAGAAAGTATAATATGAATGACTTATAGTTATCTCCATGACATGATGATTCTTAATGACATGCTTAATTATTGAAAAGCATGAGTTGTTTTTATACATGCTAATGACATATGAAAAGCATGAAATTCAAATGCAAAACTTGTATGAAAAAGCTTATGAGACTCTCAATTAATAAAGGATCTTGTATCCTTTCAAAGGATTTTAAAATTCAAATGTCTCTCCTTCTTTATTTGTTGAACATGTCTACTATCATACGGGTTTCATTCCCGGAAAAATCAAATAGGGTGCAAAGTTGCTCATGACATGTTTGGCTTATAAAGATGGATATAGTTGCTCATAAATTAAAATCAATGAAAACTCTATATCCTTGCTTCTCTCATGACATTGGTGAAATTGGTTTGAATTCTTATTAGAAACCTTTGTCGTTTGCTTTGCCAAATACCATTGTATTTTGGACTTGAATGCTACATGTCTTGTTTGCAAAGCATGTTTTGATTCACACATTTATTTTAAAATAAATCTCCTTGTTTCTCTCCAATTGATTGAGTTGCATAAAGTGGATTATATGATTATGCAAGTATATAGTATGCTACTATCTCTCTTTGCGAAGTGACCCGGTTGGGGACTACTCCTTTGCCTATATCATGACAAAAAGGGGGAGTAGAATAGTGGTAAGGGGAGTTACAAATTGTGATAGCAGTTGTGCATGTTGGGGAGACAACACATTGAGGGGGAGTAACCCTTTGAGGGGGAGCATTGCATGATGTTGTAGTTGTGCTTAAATTCTTAGAATGCAAATGCTTGTTTTTATTCTCACTTGATTCATCTCACATTTTACTTAAATTGGAAAGTATAGAAACTTTGCTTTCAGGGATTGATTGTTCTACTTGAGATTGAAGACTTCAAGATTATTTTTATATATCTCTTTGTAAAGTAGAAAATCATAGTAGACCCATAGTTTCTATTATGTTGTGAGGAATCAATGTGAGTAGTGGTTTTGTCACGAAATAGCCAAAGGGGGAGATTGTAAGGATTCCCATATATTGATTGGCTTATTTCGTGGACAAACCACATGTTGGGATTGATAATGTAAGGGTAGTTTAGGATTGAACTTTATGCTCGAAGGCCCTTTCAAGACCTCAAGGGACAAGCACGCCAAAGGTATAATTTCTAGTGCTTGGTTTTCTTTGAAGAGATTTAGTTAGCACACACACACTTAGCATACTTGATCTTGTGTGCATACTCTTCACATGTCACTTTACACACTAGCACTTTGTTTGATATCTTGTTGTGTGTATATGTGCTTAGTAATTCGTTTCCCGACATTGTTCGGAAACGTCCGCGCTTGCACTAATGAGTGCTTGGTTTTGCGCGAAGACCGCCCACGGAGAATGCCCTTGGCTTCTCCTTGGTTTTCACCATTGTTGGTGATCGGCGGTTATGATCGGCGGCCTGGCCGCCGAATGAAACCGCCATTTGCATCCAGAAGTGTTTGGAGCGATTCTACGGTCACGATCGGCGATCACGACTGCCGTTCGAAACCGCCGTTCATACCTGATCGATTTTAATCTTCGGGTTTGATTCGGCGGTTGGATCGGCGGTCACGAAACCGCCTTTGTTCCCTTGTTCTTCTCGGGTTCAATTCGGCGGTTATGATTGGCGGCCTGGCCGCCGATTGAAACCGCCGATCGGTGCGTTTCAAGGGCAAACTTGTCTTTTCACATGCCCAATTCTCGATGTCTATAAATATCTTATTTTCTCATTCTCTGATCAAGTTCTTTAAGTCTTTAGAACCCTAAACTTCAAAGAGAGATTTTTGAGAAAAAATCAAATCAATAACTCACCTTTAAACACTCAAATCAAATCCTTTTTGCATCAAAGTTCATCTTGCATTCATTTATGATTGGGTTTGCATCATCACAACATACTTGGTAAGATTTTGGTTAATTTCATCTTATTTTAGTATTTTACTATCAAGCATATTCTCTTTTAATTACTTGTATGTTTTTTGTCATATGATAAATACAAGATTAGAGAATTAATTGTGATGAATTAATTGAGTGTTGTTTTGTGATAGCTAATTAGGTTTTTGACTAATCTTGATTAGCTAAGCTACTTGACATGTCATTTAGCAATTGATATCTAGGATTGATTTAAATTGATTATATCATCATCCTAGATAAGCATACAAGGTTACCTAGCCTTGTTTGTTATTTGAATATTTATACATATTCACATAGGTTGCATAATCTCTTCATAGAGAATTAAGTCTTGAGGCTAAGGTTGCTTAGGCCTTAAGCAATTAGGACTAGAGCCACTTTTAAAGGCCCGAGTGGTAGAAGTGGGGGGTTATTGACCGGAGTGTTAGACGAGGTCTACATAGGTTGTAAACTCCATTTCGATTAGTGGATTTCGAGGTCCGAGTGTGGCGCACTAAACAGCCCGTGATTTTTCCCAATGGTTGGGTTTCCACGTATTCATCAAGTGTTATTTAAATTCCGCACTATATTACACTTGCATGTATTTTTGACTAGTAGGGGCATTTTCATAAAATTGACTTGCATGCGAAAATTGGGTAATAATTGTTAAAATCTATTCACCCCCCCTCTAGATATATATATATCGAACACACCGAGCGTTATTGTTATTACTTTCACAAGTACATGTGAGATTAATCATGTGAAACTTGAAAATCCATATGTGAGATCTGGAAGATGCAGCGCTGCCACGCCTGACGAACCTTCCAAGGAACCATCTCAGAACGAGAAGAAAGAAGTTGAATCACATAATAAAAATCGCTCTCAAGTCAGATTCGATGCCACCCATACTTCCAAGCAAAATTAATGGCCAATGAGGCCGCCAGAAGCTCAGCCTCAAACGCGAAAACCTAACCAAAAGGAATATCAAAGCAACCCTTCACAAAGGCTCTACAATTCCAAAAGATACCACCACAACCACCAACCCCCGAAGAGCCTATAGCAGCGCCATATGTATTCACTTTGATCCAACCAGAGGCCGGAGGCGACCAAACCACACTCTTGATCACCGGGGCTTTAGAAGGGCGACCCCGAAGACTAAATCGACGAAGAATCAAATGGTCGTCCATACAATTACGCATACAACCAATCTCCAGGTGATTAGCCTCTGAAACTGACGCGCCCAAACCGGTTCTAATTAAATTATACTAACAACGGTGAATTAAAGAGGCGTGCGGGTGGTTCACCCTTCGCAAGTGTACGAGTCGTACAAGTAATAAATGGTACACTAGTAAGAGTGGTCATTCCCACGAGGAGGCGGATTAGCTAACAAGTAGTTCTAGGTTATCATTAATTATCGATTTCTAACTTCTAACAAGTTCACTATTTAATGCTATCTAGATCAATTATACTAAGCTTGCAATGAACTAAGATTAAAGCTAGATTAAAAGATGATTAAGCTAGATTAAAGATGTTAGGGGATTGATTCATTCAAGTAACTACCATTTCATTAACCAATCATTCATTAAGCACATTCACAACATTCTAAGGCATGTATTTCATTATTAATAATGTTAAGCACCAAATCCATCATCTTACACATAATCTAATATCAAAGACAAGTGATCAAGAGAGAATTTCGGAATAATGATTTTAGAGATTCTCTAATTAACCATAGTTATGAATTACTTAGAGACATCTCTATAAAATGGATAGTGAAACATTCATACACATAGTTGGACACTTTATGCATGAAATCAACTACCAAGTGTGTACAAATATATGTATATGAAAGACATATCATCCACATATAATTATAGTTCATAATATACACATACAAAGCCTTAGAGAGTGAAATAATAAATGGATTGATTGAATCAATGGTTTAACTACAAGAGTTACGTCAATCCCCCAACAAAGGGTTTAGTTACACATAGAAATACATGAATAAGAAAATACAAAGGAAGAGTAAAACAAACCCATTTGGATTAGTTTCTTGGCCAAGATGACTCCTCCTTGCAATCCAAGCACAATATCCTTCTAGAGCAACTTGAAAAGATCAAGTCTAAGTAACTCAAAGTGGTGTTTGGCTACCTAGAAAGTGATGGGAAAATGATAAGAAAACTAACTAAAGTTGAGAGAGTTATTCTCTCTCTTGATTCTACATTAGAGTAAGTTAAACTAAGATTAGAGGTGTAGTAGTTTAAACTAAGGTGTCTAAGGTAAGTTATATCAAAATATCTAAGGTGGTAAGATGTGTTGGACAAGCTTAAGTGATAGGAGAGGCAAGTGGAACGAGCTGCCATCATTTCCAGGTGCTCCGGTGACTTCGTTCACTCTGGCTCGCGGGCTTATTCCCGTCGGCGTGTGGTCGCTGAGATTCGTGAAGAATTCCCACGAGTTTAGACTTTCTGCCTTGCGGGACATGTCTCTCGGCATGAACTCAAGGATCTCCCGCAGGTTTGGACGTGTTTTGAGCAGGAAAGAGGCAGCTGGGATCAAGCTTGAAGCTTGAACTCGGCCATGGAGGTTTGAAGACTTTGGAGGATTTGGTGGAGAGCAAGATCACGTGCATGGGAGGCTGGAATGGGTGGCAAACAGACCGGAGGGACGTCAGCCGTTGTTATGGGTGGAGAGGCGCCAGAAACGACGACGGAAAAGCTGCTGGAACACCGGGTCAATCGTCGAGTCTGGAATGGGTCAACGGGCTCACGGGTCTGGTCATGCAGGTCCACCGGGTTTGGCTGAAGGTAGATGATGATGACGTCATCGCTGACGTCATGCTGACGCGAGGTCCCTCAAACGCCGTCGTTTCACTTAAATGATGTGGCGCTAACGCCTCCCTTTTGTTAGCGAATAACAGAATGCACCCCTCAGCTATTCACTAATCATATAATCTGCAATCATTTCTCTTTAATTGCACTTTGACCCCTGATTCTCCATAATGACGTAATTGCCCTATTTTGCCCCGATTTTGCTACTTTCTTCTAGTTTGGTCTAAAATTCCCCTGATGAGCTGAAATACCTGAAAAACACTTATTTACAATATTAAATACCTAAAAGGGCTCGGAAAATGGTTACAAAAGCTAAGTAAGGGAGCGCTAAATGTGAACATTTGGAGCGCGATCAAACCCCCAAACCTGACTTTTGCTCGTCCTCGAGCAAACTACAAACAATATTAACACAAAAACTATACAGTCCTAAAATAAAGCAAACAAAACACAACGCACACTAAAAACAGTTTGAGAGAGCCAAACAATAAAGTGATGCAACGAGAGATGTGCAATATAGGAATGACACATGCTAAAACCGCTAATTAAAGGCTAACAAGAATATTTCCTTAAAAGCATGCAACACAATGAATCCCACACTCTAAATACCAAGTTTCAAAAACAAAACACTCGAATGCAAGAACACAATTCGCCTTGACTCTAATCCTCATCGGATTTCAGTCGAATTTTCTCTTGGAATCCTAAGTTCACTCTCAATCAAGCATATGCGAGTTTGGAAGTTATGTAAAGACAACAATTATAACGCATATGAATAATATCAAATAAAGCACAGTTTATGGAATTAATCTCATGAAAGAATTGATGTGCCACCAACGTGGAAAGAACATGCAAAAACCGTATTCCCAAGCTAGACTTTCTAAAAGATCAACTAGGGCTTTCCTTATGGGTTGTAATGAGGCCATGGGTAGATTTTTTGGTGAATGAAAGAAATGGGATGGAATTCTAGAGTTATTGATCATACTAAACAATTTGACTTCAAGCTCATTATACAATTTGATTTTAAAGCATCTAGGCTAAGACTTTGAATTCCAACAATGCAAATTTTTGTACTCTTATTTTTGAGTAGCTTTTCAATTTGATAACATCAAAGGCTTCAAGTGTTGAATTTTCACACTTGTACAATTTTTTGCCTCTATAACTTGCATAGTTTCTCATAAATGCTTAAGTACACGCTATTTACAATTTGAGCTAAACATTTGCATTTATAATTCATGCACTAATTTTATGATCAACAACTATGGTATGGTTTGTGTTTAGTGTATATGGTTGTTTATGGAGATGTGAGTGATGAAATGAATGGTTTGTGTTTGGCCTCAAAGTTGGCGATAGGAGCACACATAAGGGACATGGAACGTGTTTGGGCAATATAGTAGTTAAGCACACACATTGCCTAGAATCATATTAAAAAGTCTATTTAACAAGGGAATACAATTCACACAAGCCTGGTACTAAGATCATTGGAGGAACAATACTTAAACCCGAAGATGCTCCGAAATCTTTTTTGATTGCTCATTCGAGAACTATGATATTTGGCTTTGGAACTGATTCACTTCCTTGTATCTGAGAAAAACTTCATGATTATTAAGAAGGAAGTTTAATCGGAATGAATCACAAATTTTCTTCTACTCCCTGGAGCATACAGATTTGGATGCATACGAGTCCGATCCGTCTTTTTAATGGCCAGTTCCGATCAAATCCTGTATTATACATGATCGGTTCAATTCGATCAGATAAATAAAATATCCGGATATTGATCAATTTTAAGTATTATATGTTTTGGATATGGATTCAGCCATGTCATGTTCGATTCGATAATTTGAACAACATTTGTTATAAACAAGGTCCTTATTGTGAATTACGATTGTCATCAAACCCTTTTAAACTTACAAGTCTAGGCAAACCATGAATCAACCGATATATTTGAACTCAATACCTTAATTTAAGTTTTATATTTAGTTGCACACTTACTTTATTCTTTACTTCATTAAATGTAATGTTCGATTGTTAAATATCATTGTTAATACTAGTATTTTTTTTTAATATTTGAAAACAATTTTAATTATATAAATCAACAATTGTTATTAAATAAATAAAAAAAGGCAAACAAAACTTAAGAATAATGACATGTAGATAAATTAAAAATCAAACTCTTCTCAACATATTATCAAAAACGTTTATTACTTATTAATTATTATTCAAAAGTTTTCAAAAAAGGTTTATTACTTTAAAAAAATAAGCAACATTTTAAATCCTCGACTACCACTAAAATTGTGTATAAATTAGGGTTACAAGTGTCTGTCTTTATCATAATATCATTTTCTTCTCTTCTCTTTCACTGTTTGCAAGAATATCAATTTTATGAAATCTCGATATCCATCGGTTCTGCACAATGGATGAAAATAAATGCAAATCGGCTGAAAATACTAAAATGAATGAGTTCGTCAATTTCTTTTTCAAACAACTGGAAAAACGAGTGAAAGCTTTGGAGGAGGATCACGTTGACCTCGCTTATCAAGCGTCTGATGACGGCCGTTTGAAGCGATTCAAGGCATCCAGATACAGTATTCGTGATTTCCAACGGTGTTATTCAAATGGTCACCAGACCGGCTTCAACCTCTTCAAAGACTACATGAAGAAGATGCAACCGGATGGAAACTGGGATGAGGTTAACCACACTATTGTCAATGCTACCCTAGGACGCTGATGTTTTTACCTAATTCTTTGTAAACAGAGTTTTCTGTGTTTGTTAAATATATTGCCTGATTGTTAACCAGTGATGTTGATCTTTATAAAATTTTTTTTGAAGTTTCTTATTGATTTTGAATGTTAATTTGTGTAACGTTACAAATTGTTTAATTTATTTGCAATAACGCTTCATGCCATCTCCCAAATATAATCGAGATCATTTAATAAAATCTATACAAAATCCAAGCCGCTATGTTTTTCCCTGATGATTTTTACTTATTAACAATGTTACTATCGTTTGTAAACTCGTTTTTATGATCACAATTTTAGTTGTGTGACTGTATATGGTAAATGATGTTTAATACTTTTATATTTGTTCAAAAGTTTCGGATCGTTGAAAAGTCAAGTTTTACATCTTTAAGATAAAGTCTAATGGGCACTAATGCCTCTCAATAGTGGACTATTGAAAACTTGTACATAAATTTTAAATTATAGGCTTCTTATAATGGCGAAATGGAAAGAAAATGGTTGTAGAAAACAAAAAACAAAAAATTTAGATATCTAAACAAAACAATTAATGGTCTTGAAAACTGTGTACAGAGGGATGGTAATTAATGGTTCGCCGCCATGCAGAAGAAGTAACCATCCCATGACGTCACTTGATGAAGAATATCAGAGGTTGCACAGAGAAATTACTGTGTTTGAAGTAGAAAAACTAGAAGAAAAGTTAGAAAGTGTTTGAAAAGCGTGTAGCAGTTTGATTTGGTTGAAAGATGGTAAAGGGATTGTAATAATTGCTCGACTGTTGAACTTTGCATCATTTTATTTCAAAGTGGCTATCAGGCAGAATAAGTAATCATCACGCTTTTCTTGGTGTAAAAACTGCAAGCGTTTTAATTTATTTTAAATTAAGCAAGATATTTGTGTAATTTAACTCGATCGTTATGCAGGATATTTGTGTAATTTAAGCGACTTATACTATACTATATATTCAGCAACACTAACTCACTTTTACTCTCAACATACGCATTCATCAAACTAAAAGATGAATCGCCAACACGCAACAACCCAGATACATCTAGATTTTTTACTGTAACCCATCTTTCAAAATCCAAAAATCCTCATTTATTTTTAAAAATTAAATCCCCAATTCCTCTTTTTATCTTCATCTTCTTCTTAAATCCATAAGTCATCATTGTTTCTTCGACTTCATCTTATTCATTTTCGTTTTTCTCAAATTAGGATCAATTCAAACATATTTCATGAACTGTCACGTGACATAATTTTTTCACATTATTCATTTTCATTTTTCTCTTTACATAATATCTTGTCTCCATTGATTTATTTGTTATAAGACTCTTTCAAATTAAAGACAATTTAAGCAAGATCTTTTGGAAGAGGAAAGTGAAAATGAATGATGTGAATTTTTTTTATAAAGTGACAAATCATGAAATATGTTTGAAGTGATTTTACTATTTACAAGTGTGATGTATTTCATTAGGCTAACCCATGATGACTGATGTTGGTTGTAAGTTAACATGGTATATTGTATGTTTCTGAGTTCTTTTAAGGTTTTGGGTAACTCTAGCCAAGAAGCTTGTTTTCCATCTGATTCCTCCAAGGTGATATTTTTTCAATCGACTACACTGGTACCTATCTCTTGTAATTTTAATGAGGAGCAGATGTGTTCAATTGAGAAGATTCTTGGTTGTAAAGGAGCACCCCTCGACTACCAAATGACCATCTGATTCCTTCTAGGTGATACTGTTTGAATCGACTCTAATGGATCCTATCTTTTAATATTAATGTGTTCAATTGAGAAGATTCTTGGCTGTAAAGGAGCACTTCTCCACTAGCAACTGAGGTTTTTTTTTTTTTTTTTTCATGTTTTTTGTAATCACATGTTAGAGAGTTTTAAGAAGATTATGAAAATTTTGTGAAGTGATTATACTTTTTACAGCTGTTAAATATTTTCAACATGGCTGATGTTGGTTCTAAGTTTGAGATTTTTCTAGGTATTATTTAATCACGTGTTCTTTTTGAAGTGATGATAATTTTTACAGCAGTTCTTCATGGCTGATGTTTGTAGTAAGTGAATCACATGTGTTTTAGGTTTTGTGTAATCACACGTTCGAAAGTGATTTTATTTGAAATTTGTTACAAAGTAATAGATTATGTTTGTTGTTCCGTTAACCAGAAAATATGCTAACTTATTAATTTGTGACCATATCACAACTCTTTGCAGGTTAATGAGTTTTCATTGCTAATGGTATAAACTATATACCTTGATTATGTTTGTTTTTCGGTTACATTAATGCTTTATTCCACATTACAAAACAAACTTGCTTATTAATTTGTGACAATTTCAATTTAATATTAGCATTTATGTTTGATGGAAACACAGGCAATTGCTCCATGCCTCCATGGCAATATATTTAGTCAAATAGAAATTAAAAGCATGACTAACCTTTATGTTCAGTTTCTATCCATATTATATATTTAGTGTCATTACAAATGTCTTTAAACGATCACAAAATATTATCTATAATCGCATTAAATTTCTAAAAAAGTTGACACTAGTGGACTAATATTAAGCCTGCCAAATTTTATAAAAAAAAAATTAGGGATCCTATACTATCCCTCGTTATTTCCATCTTTTTATTTTGAGAAAATTTGAAATTTATTTATTTTGAGTAATACAATTCCTTTTTCAAGGTCTGATAATATTGTATACAAAGAACAAGTCAATTTAGTTTTTGTCAGTTTTATCCTGGTCCAATTTAGCTTGGCCATTTGCTTGTAGTGGACTAAGCTTTTCACATTCTACTTGTGGCTTGTTGTGGACTAAGTCAATTTTGCTTGTATCAATGTGTTGTAGTGATGTGGTCAGTGTGGCCCAATTCAAACTCCACGTGTCAATTGAACTAATATTTTTAGACGGTCCAAAAATTCCAAGAAGGCCTATTATGAGTACAATAAACAACACAATGAATATACTCAATTGCATCTACACTAATGAAGTTAGTGGCCCAATTCAAACTCCACCAGTAAATTGAAATAATATTTTTAGGAGGCCCAACAATTCCAAAAAAGGCCCATTATGAGTACAAAAAACAACACAATGACTAAATTCAAGTACTGACTACTTGTTAGAGTCCTTTAGTTTACAGTTGCACGAGTCATGCCCAAGAGTGTGGCAAATACGGCACTGATTTGGTCTTCTACGTTTCTGGGGTTTTCCTGCCGATGTGCTAGGTGCAGTCGGCCCACTGGGCCTCCCTTTGATTTTGACAACCTTTGGATCTTTTATAATATGGCTCCGTGGGCCAGAATTAGTCTGATTTTTTTTAGCCTTATTTCTAATTTCTTCGTTCAACCCTTGCAAAGCAAGGAGTTCCTTTTTCACCAAATTGAATCCTTCTTCAGTTTGGCTCCCGTTGTGACAGAGATAGTTGCACTCTGCACTCAATGAAGTGAACCGGGATATATCAATTCCTTTTGAAAACTCATCATCTGGCTGAAGCTTGATAAGAACATCATGTGCGGCTGACTTCGTCCACCTCTTAAATATCATGGACTCGGGAATCTTTCTAAGATGCTCCACTTTCATAACATAAAACATATGACGACAAGGAATTCCTTTACCTTCGAACAAATTGTAGTCACACGAAATTAAAGGCTGATTATATTTTTCTGAATCCTAAACACCATCTTCATCGACTTCTTGAAAGCCAACCCTGTCCAAATGGTAAACAACTTTCCTTTTCTTATCAGGAAATTGATATTTGGATAGATGGTATACACGACAGTTATCCTCCTCCTCCGGTGCAATGTGCGTATATTTTGATTTATGCATTGAAAGTATACAAACGTAGTTAAATGCTTAAAGCATACCTAGAGAGGGGGGGGGGGGTGAATAGGTTTTTACACCTTTTTTCAAACCCTTGAACAAACTTTCGTTTGTCCCTCAAGGTAGCCTTACACACAACAAAATAAGCCAAGGAAAACATACATAGACAATATGAGAATACAATCATGAGAGCAAAGTCTAAGTATACCATCTAGTTGTGTGAGGTATAAGAACAAATAAACACAACAACAAAGTAAGCTTGTATTTCAATAGATGTTCAATGAGTTACAAGAGTGATCAAATATCACTATACAAAAATTACAATATACAAAAGAATCATAGACACAAAAATGATCAAAAGAATGAATCCACAAATCACACTATACAAAGTCTTGCTTCACAATATGTCACAAAAGAATATTATGAATCAAGATAATAAAATATACAATTAAAATATAAGAGAAGAGATAGGAAGAATTAACACAAGAGATTTTTTAACGTGGTAAAACCTCCAAGGAGGAAACATCCACGGGTTTAACTATAACCATTGGGTACTATATTATTGGAAAGTAAACATAGAACATTCACAAAGTGACCAATCTTTAGCTCACCCAACCTAGTGAAGTCTAAGCCTACCCAACCCTATTGGAAAGTGTGAAATCTCTCAATGATGCGAAACCACCATATATTGGACACCACACAAAACCAACATCGATGGAAGATTAGAAATTCCTCAAGAGTGCATACACCTCCCGTGTACCCCGCTCTATCGGAGTCTATGTCTAACCATACGCCTAGGCCTACCAATATATTAGCCAACTCCCTATCCAAGGCACTCTTGCCTCTAGGGAGCCTCCTATGCATGACTATCCGAGTCCTCCCGACTCTAGCCATGACTTCTTGCTTACCTATCCGAGTCATCCCGACTCTAGGCAAGTCTTCTTGCTTGGCTATCCGAGTCACCCCGACTCTAGCCAAGACTTCACGCCTTTTACAAGGACTTCCTAGTGTGATCATGTGAAAGCAAATGATGCAAACAATCAAATCAACATAGAACATGTGATCAATACATTCTATGGTACAAATAGACCTAAACATGTGATAACACATTCAATGAAAGTCTAGATGCAAAATATGATAATAAAACCTAAGCATGTGAAACACCAAACACATAAGCTCAAAGTCTCATACACATATACAACACTTGAATCAAAATATATTCATTAAGTACAAGTTCAAGATGCAATCAACATACAATAAAATGCTAGATATATGAGATTTAATTAATCAATATTCTAGCTAAAAACATAGAGCAAGGATTTGAGATATACATCAATCAAAACCTAGATTTCTCTAAATCACAAACAAATACACAAATCCTAGATTTCATCAATCAAAGGATCAAATCAAATCTCAAGGTCATTTATCACAAAATTGATTCAATCAAGTTTCAAACAACCTAAGATGCCATTCTAATCACAATACAACTCACAAACATATGTAAAATCTAGAATCATAGAAACTAGTCAACATTAGTCTATAAATTGACTTTCAATTAGAATGATAATCAAGCTATCTTTCTCAATAGCTTTTACCAAACATAATCAAAGATATAGAAGAAGAAACCCCAAGCAAATGCAAGGTTAAAAAGAAAGAAATCCCAAAGATTAGTCCATTACCTTAGATTCAACAGCTGGTTCGGAAATCAGGTTGGAACCACCAGAAAGCACGATCAAACAGCTACCAAACCAATTGGAAAAGATGAAGGACTCAAATACGAACACTCTCCAACTTGAATCACTCAAATCCGACTTCGGATGAGGAAGATATGGTGTTTTGAAGTTCTGAAAATTCAGAGGAGAGGGCTGACGGGAAAATGCAATTTTTCTTCTTAAAATTTCAAATGGAGAGAGAGAGGGAAGATATAAGGAGGAGAGAGAGAGACCAAACCGACCAATGGTGTGAGGCCACGTCACCCCCAGGCCATGGGGGACACGTGGGCCTCACGGGGGCAGAGAGCCCCCTTGGCCGTGGGGCCCACGGCCTCCCACACGGCCAGGCCACGTGGCCTCACGGCCTGCACTGTTTTCTCTCGCGCACCCTCGGTTCTTCAGCCCGTATCTTGAGCATCCGAACTCCGATTTCGAATCCGTTTTCGGATTACGAACTGTAACTCTCTTACGCACGATGACGACTATACAACTTTGAAAAATGGTTGAGAAATCATCTCGGAAAACGACGATGAAGTCAACTCAACGAATGAGAACGACGAAAAGTAGCGTAGCTACATCGTTTGGACTCGAAACCTTATGAATGAGTAACCGAAACGACCGGAACTCAATAAGGCATTAAATAAGAACATGTTCAAGTCCAAAAACAGAAATACAAAAACATACGATCACAAAGACACACACATATGCTAATTCCGAGACATTGTCTAAGAACATGCAATGAACAAAGATTGTCAAGAAAATGAAAATGCATGAGCATGTTTTGTGATGTGTGAAAGTGAAACATAAGTGATGTTTAAACATGAAGGAACACACAAGAATGCTATGTGTGAGTGTGTACCTAGCCTTGTAAGAGATATGAGGTCCTTTAATACCTTTGTTGAACAATGACGCACGAATCTCTTAAAAACCGGCTTCTTGAATGAATTGTGGTTGAGACATTCTTCGTCTTCTTAATTCTTCAAAATACGAACCACTAACCATTATAAGAGAAACACGTTTTGATATGGAATTAATGCCAACACAAACTATAAACCTTACATGCATAATCTGTTCAGCAACTCCAAGATAAATTTGATAAGTGTATACGGAAGATGCATGCTCCTCTAATGGCTTCAGGTGGCTTAAAATGACCAGACTCTTACACTTAGATATGTATTCGTCACCGAAGAAATTGTTTCTTAACTGCATAAGGGCCCTATCAATTTGAGGGATGAATTCAAACAATTTCTCACGGTTGCAAACATAATCCTTCATGTAATTGTTCATACCTTCGCATCGTTGAGTTGTGCGCATGCCTGCAAAAAAAATGGCCCTTAAAATATGCTTCTGCCCACCTATGCTTCTTCTCATACATCCTACTCATCCAATCCTTTTATTCTAGACCATGCTGCTCCAACATCTCTTTCTGAAGTTCCTCGAATTCATCCTCCGATATTTGCTTATACAATAAGTATCGAAATGGTGATTTCTTCTCCTCTTTGTGAAGGTGAGTGGATGCATTCTTGGATACGTGCCATCCATATATCCTGTGCCGTGAGTTGGGAAATATCTCGTCGATGGCTTGTCGCATTGCTTCGTCTCCGTCAGTCAGTATAGAAATGGGATGTTTGTGGCCCATGGAATCCATGAGTATTAAGGACCCATCTATACGACTGCACAGTCTCATCCGACAACAGTGCAACTCCAAATACATAAGTCGTACGGTGGTTGTTTACACCGACAAATAGGACCAAAGGCTTGGCATATGCATTTGTCTTGTAAGTGCTATCGAAAACAAGAACATCACCGAAGCACTGGTATTCGAATAGGGAATGTGAGTCCCTCCAAAATATATTAGCTAGCCTATCTTTCTCGTCTGTGCTGAACCTGCAGTAGAAATTGGTTTCATAATTCGCCTTTGACTGTAGGTGAAACAAATTATAACACGGTGTGTATAAAACTATCTAGAGGGGGGTGAATAGATTTTAGGCTTGTTACCCAATTTTTCGTGTTTAGTCAAAATTACGAAATTACCTCTAAATAGAAAAAGCAATAAATCAAGTATAAAATGCGAAAATTAAATAACACTTGATTTTTACGTGGAAACCCTCATGGGAAAAACCACAGGCTAGTAAGTAAGCCACACTCGAACCTCGAATCCACTAAATGTGTAAAACGATTATAACCTAATCCCGGAAGTAATCACACACCTACCTAATCCCGGTATAAGCGAACCTGGTCCGATTGCTTGCGAATTAAGCAACCTAATCCCGGTCACAACACAAGACTTAATTCTCTAAACAGAGATTAACACCCTAAGTGAATATATGAATATTCAAATGCAACATAGAGCAAGGGAAACCCTATATGCTTATCTAAGATGATGAATTTGCAATTAAAAACAATCCTAGATATTAAAGCTAAATGACATGTTAATTAGCTTAGATAATCATAGATTATAGAAACCTAGATATCTATCACAAAAAACAACACTCAATCAAATCAACACAACAATCTCTATCTTGAATATTAGAATTTAATCTAAGAACAATCAAGTAATAAAAGAGATGCCATAATAAATTAAACACTAATTATGTATGATAATAGTGAAAAACTTACCAAAGCAAGTGTGATGATAAAAGACCCATGCAAGCAAGCATCCTAGATATGCTAGAGAATGCTAGATGAACTTTGATGCAAATGGATTTTGGTTTGAGTGTTTAATGAGCAAACTTGGTTACTTTCTCTCTTAAAAATCTCTCTTTTGAAAGTAGGGTTCTTGATGATTAAAGAGTCACATTCAGAACAAGAGAAAGTGATGTATTTATAGGCATGAAAAACAGAGCATGTGAAAAGACAAGTTTGCCCCTGAAACGCACCGATCGACGGTTTCAATCGGCGGCTAGGCAGCCGATCATAACCGCTGAATTGAACCCGAGAAGAACAGGGGACCAACAGCGATTTCATTCGACGGTTTCGTGACCGCTGATCTAACTGCCGAATCAAACCTGAGATAAAAAAATCAATCAGGTATGAACGGCGGTTTCATTCGGCGGTTTTGTGACCGCCGATTCAACCATTGAATTAGACCGAGAGATAAAATCAATCAGGTTTTGAACGGCGGTTTCGAATAGCGGTCGTGACCGCCGATCGTAACCGTAGAATTACTCCAGACACTTCTGGAAGCAAACGGCGGTTTCATTCGGCGGCCAGGCTGCCGATCATAACCGCCGATCACCAACAAAGGTGAAAACTAAGGAGAAGCCAAGGGCTTTCTCCATAGGCGGTCCTCGCGCTAAACCAAGCACATTCTAGTGCATGCGTGGACGTTTCCGAAAACTATCGAGAAACGAATTACAAGACAACAAGACACAATTACACACAACAAAATATAACAAATAAGTGCAAGTGTGAAATGTGGCATGTGAAGAGAAAGCACGCATATGCAATGTATGTTAAGTGTCTATGTGCAACTAATCTCTTTAAAGAAAAATAAGCACTAGAGATATACCTTTGGAGTGCTTATCAAGACAAGGTCTTCAAAGGGCTTGAGCAATAACAACAACACCTAAGCTACCCTTACAAAGAACCCCAACATGTGGTTTGTCCACGAAATGAGCCAATCAACAAATGGGAACCTTACAGTAGGTACATAAGTGCGGCATGTGAATCGCTTTCAAAAGCTTCATCCCGTCTCTTCGCATCAATCCGGTTGTACATGTCCTTTTGTGTGAATCCAATTTTGGAGTAACCCCCTTTCTGGTTAACCATGTATTCATATGTCAAACAAGGTCTTATGCAGCAATTTCCCATGGCATCGATTTGGGATAAGTCTTTAGCGTCAATGTTTCTGTGAGATCGTACCCAAGCAACCTCACGAAACGTTGCTAGTTTGTGGCAATGAGTTTCAACGAATGCACTTACGCTGTACTTGTTAGTATCACGGTCTAACCTAACGGAGAAACGAGCTTTGCAACCCACTCTTGTCTGCAGCCTTGGCCTGTGTTTCAAAATTGTATTGCACATGTACTTCTTATCTCGAAAACCTTCCTTCTCACAAACCCATACTCTGCTGGTTATTTTACCTTCACTATCATAGATTTTGTTGGACAATCTTACACCGAACCCAACTGCCCTAGAATAACCATAATAAAATGCATCTGCGTCTTCAACCGAATCAAATTTCTTTTCAATGACATCTTGGTAACTTAAACCACAAATTTCTTTTAAAGTTCCAACCACAGACGAATAAGGCATATAATCAACAGCAGAATAGTCCATATCTGGGGACACTTCAAATTTATTCAATTCGCCATTGGTATCAACCGAACTTTCACCTCCATGTACTTCCATTACTACACATGTAAAAAAAAAATTACAATACGTAAGTAATGATTATTTTATAATAACAATAATCACATTAACATAAGATCGATCATATGATTACATGTCCGACTCGATAATTATAATAGTTTTGAATGTATTTGTATCTAATGATTATGTTTTCTGTGTGTTTTCCATGAAAGTATAGCAATCACAACAATAGGTATCAAAGTAACGTGATGTTATTTTCCATTTACACCGAAAAACTATAGAATGACTGTAAGTGCATACTTATTGATTGGCTTATTTCATGACAAACCACATTGGGATTGGTATGTAACGGGTAGCTTAGGTTAGTGTGATTGACAAGCTTCCGGACTTCCCAAGGTGACTTCAAGCTCAAGAGCTTCAAAAGGTATACCACTTGACCTTGATTCTTGAAGAGATTTGGTGCATACACACACTTGCATGCATCTTTATATATCGTGTATTTGTTACCGTGCATGTGTGTTTCTTTGTTTCGTGCATCTATGTCTTTTAGCACACACACACTTTCATTGCATTTATATGATTGCATTTGTGTTTCTCTAAATTGAAGAGATTTAGATTGCACACACACACATCTCTTGCACTTACTTTTTGTATACAATGATGTGTGTTTATTGTTGTTGCATATGCTCTTTTCATGCATGATCTCTCTTTAGTATTCTATTTGTGTTTTGCCATGACTATTGGCCTTGAAAATTGCATGAAACTTTTCTAGAGGTTGCTTTTTTACCTCTGACCGCTCCCATGACCGCTGTGAATTTCTCATAGCGGTAGGACAGCGGTTCACGGACAGTGGCGACCGCTCCCACTACCGTTGCCGTGACCGCTGTCAATTTCCGCAGCGGTTGGCTTCACAGTGGTTACAACTGCCGTGACCGCTGTGGCTTTCGCAGCGGTTTTGGCAGCGGTCAACAGCTGGTTCGTTTTTAAAAAACGACGTCGCTTCACTTTCCTCACCTTCTCTCTATATATACATCTTATTCTCTTCTTCTTCTTTGAGCCAATACATAGACTTGAAACCCTAGAGAGAGAAGAGAAATTTTAAGTGAGAGAAAGCTCTAAGAACACTTCTTTACTCAACCAAACACATTCCCATGAGCATCTAGCATCTTCCTAGCATCATTCAAGCATGGTTTTTGTTGTCCTTCTTGACTAGGTAATTTCTACATGTCCTAGAACCTCTTGTTTCATTCTTATGACATGTTTGCCTAGATTTAGCATTTATTTGTTAATTAAATGCATGTCTCCTTACTTAATGTTGTTTCTAACATGTTTGAGACTTTGTTTATTGGTTGAGATGAGTTGTTTGTTGATAGCTAGTATTTAGAACCATTTTGCCCTCTAGCTAAGTCTTTATGTTTTTCATTTAGACATTGTTGATTAGGACTCCTTGATTGCATTTGTTAATTGCATATTTATAGTCCTTGCCATGATTATTGACAACTTGTGTTGATTTGGCTTTATTTGTTGACAATTAGGTTGTTAGAAATCTCTACAACTAATTGAGACCCCATGTTGTTCATGTAGGCTTTGTTGATAACTAGGATGTTGATTTGCATTATAACATCTAGTTAAGCATATAGTGTTTAGTCTAGCACTCATTGCATTTATGCATCATTGTGATATACACTTAGATTTTTCATTCTCTTCATAGAGTCAAAGTCTTGTGGCTTTTAGGTGAAGTTGCACAAGCATTGTACTAGCTCCTCTGTAAAAGGCCTGTGGGTAGATTAGGAGGTGCTCACTTGAGAGTGTAACCTTCTCTTCATATAGAGGTTGTCTAGGGTTGGTCTAGGTTTGCTATAAAAGGCTTGCGGGTAGTAGTGGTGGATTAGTAACCGAGGATGATGTGACTAAAGGTCAACCTAGGGTTGTAATCATCATTACATATAGTGGATTTGAGGACCGTGTGTGGCGCACATAACAGCCCGTGGTTTTTCCCCGTGTGGGTTTCCACGTAAAAATCAAGTGTTCTTTACTTTCCGCACTTTACACTTGATCTTCATTGTTTGATTGAATTGGGTTAATTGTGATTAATATTGACTAATCAAAAAATTGGTAATAATCGATTAACAACCCATTCACCCCCCCTCTAGGTTGTTTAGACACACGCAAGTATATATTTTCAATGACGAATACAACAAGCATTAAAACACCATTGATACGACTAATCACTAACAGTGAAGACCCTAATTAAAAACAAAATTTGGAGACACACCTGATGCAACAGCGAACAACTTTAAAGAAGAACTGAAGCATCGACCAACTTTAAAGAAGAACTGAAGAACTGAAGCAATGAAGAACTTTGTGGATAGTGGATATATGAAGAACTGAAGCAGTGAAGAACTTTGTGGATTCTGGATATATGAAGAATTGAAGAATTGAAGAACTTTAAGGCTGGAAGAGAAATATAGAGGAAGAAGAGTAGAAAACCGGCAAGAGATTAGATGTTTATGGCTGGAAGAGAAAAGAAGAACAACTTATAACAAGAAAAGAAGATCAAACGGTAACTATTGATATTCTTGAAGAACAAACGGTAAAGTATTTTAGTGAGTGGGAAGTGACTTGCTTAGTAGGTCATTTTAGGATTCCTATGCATTCATTAAGAGAATAAGTCATGACCATTGGATGTTTGTCTAAAAGCAATCAATGGCTGAGATTAGAATGACGTGGACTATTTTTTAAAATTGTATGGTGTCATGTTGCACTCAAGAATGGGCCTATATATATATATATAGTTGGAGATTTAAAAAAAAAAAAAAAAACACAAAAAGAGTTGGAGATCCAGTTTAGAGATAATATCGAAATCTATGAAGGTCTCCATAGATGGAGATCTCCATCCTCCCCCGCCGCAAAGGGGTGGGAGTTGTGGCAAGGGAGGTTAGGCCTCCCTTGGTTCGCAACAGGGAGGCTCCGATCTCCTTCAAGGGTAGTTTAGTCTTTTTGACAATTTGACACGGTCAACGGTTACTTTTGACGGTCATTGATTAATGGCAGAAAATGTGTGTTAATTTTTTATAAAGTTGTTTATAAGTGCAAAATGACAAACCTTGAGGAGTTATTAGTTCGGTTTAAAAATATAGCTATAAGTGATTTATGTAAACCAAGTTAGGCTATTTTATGCAATTCCCACTATTTTTAACTTGAAGTTGGAGAGGAATTAAATTTCAAAACACTCAGAGATCATTAAAGAAATAAGTAAGCTTCCTTTATACATGGTCTCACTTATTCTTCTAAACTAAGAATCTTTGACCCAAATTTCAATATGTGATTTCAGGCATCATGCATTAACAATTGTCGCTCGGAAAGGAAAACTGAGGTTCACCAAGCTTCTCTATCATAATTCATAACAATAACAACATATCACATAAAAGAGATTTAACTTCACAAACTCCTCTCTATGTACTCCCAAATTTTCTCTTCCATATAAATTCTGTCCCTATGGCGTCGTGGCATGTGTCGCTCGTCTGGAAAAATCAATATTTCATAAGGCTTTCTAGCCGCCACAAGTGCATTGATAAGCCTAGCAGTGTGTCTAAAATGCACATTTTCATCAATCATGCCGTGCACCAGTAACAACTTCCCTTTCATCTTGTGCACATGGTGCATCACAGAGCTAGATTCGTAACCTACAGGATCCTCGGAAGGCAGTCCCATATACTTCTCCGTGTAAAACGTGTCGTATCCATCCCATGATGTTACAGGGGCACCCGAGACAGCACACTGGAAGACGTCGGGAAACCTTGCGAGAGTCATGGCTGAGAGATAACCACCATAGCTCCACCCATACAACCCAATATGCCCAAACTTTGCCAGTCCTTTTTTGATGAGCCATTCAGCTCCAGTCAGTTGATCCTCAGCATCAATACGGCCACAATTGTGTTTGAGAGCGCCTTCAAACCTCAATCCACGGCGAGCAGTTCCTCTATTATCTAACTGTAAACAGCAAATATGTCCAACAACAATTATGGGATGCTGGAGATAGCTTTTACCTATTTGTGCATCAACTTCAAAGAAACTGAAAGACATAAATTTGAAATCAGACTGACGACGACACCTAAAAAAGTGCAGTCACGTTAGACACCTAACACAAGTCTGTATCTCTCTAAAATTAGGGTGTAATTGAAAGTAAGAGTAATGGTTTCTGATCAGAATAACACGTTTCTAGCTGCTTTTTTTTATTTTTATTTTATATTTTTTTTTATTTTTTTATTTTTTTATTGGAACAGCAGAATATTTTACCAGGATCTTAATAATCAACAACGTATCATGAATAAAGTTCGAGAGTTCACAGAAGAAACGCTGACCTTCCAAACTAAAATGCCTTTACTCCGTAGATATTGCGCTCTCATGTCAACTGTATTTATCCAAGAATCACATACAAGCTGTACACTAGGACCCCCATACACACTTACCATGGTTTTGTACGGTGGCGGTCCAAATCTTGTTTCATCAGGCATGTATAAAGCACCATATAGTACAGTCCCATCATTTGCCTGTATCTGAACTAGCTCCGGAGGCTCGAGATGAAGCTTTTTTAATCTAGGCACGGTGAGTGGCTGCTCATACAGAGGCATAAGTACACTTCCATTACGCAAGGAGCAAAGTAAAATCCTTGGAGGAGAATCAAGGGAATCGTGAAAATCAACAAAATTCTTCATATTATGATCAAGCACAACCACATGTTTTCCCTTCGCTTGAGTAATTTTCAATGTATGGTTCCCATCAGGGTATAGCTTTGCACAATAAAGGTGAGATTCTAAAGGTCCATCTAGAGTTCCGGTGAAATACACAAGCCCTTCAGCCTCATTTACACCAGCAATTTGCTCCACCATCCAGTCACCTTGAGTTATAGGTCCTAAGCAAACCCCGTTAATATCGTACAAATAAAGATGCCTAAATCCTGTCCTTTCACTTGCCCAAATAAATCCTCCGGAATATATGGTAACACCTTTATCTAGAGGAGTGAAGCAGTCATGTAAATTAACCCACGTATCTAGTTCTTCCACCAATACAATTTTTCTTTCACCCGTCTTGATGTCAAATTTCAGCACCTTTAATTTGGAGTGAGACCTATTTAAAACCTGAGCAGTGAGAATATTTTCGTGCATCCAATTCACTCTAGCCAAATATTCCTCCTCATAAAGTTGATCCGTTCCCCCACAAAGAAGATCCATCCAAATAATGGGACCTCCATCAGTGGAAACAACACCGAGGCGAACTTTGACATTTGATGCTCCTGCAAAGGGATAAGCGTGGTCTTCCTGTGCATCCGAACCAACTGAGCTTTTTCCTTGGTGCATAATTCTAAAAAGGGGTATCTCGGAAGAATCAACTTCGGTAAATGCAATAAATTTTCCATCAAGTGACCACCAATACCCAGTCTTCCGATCCATTTCCTCCTGCAATCAGTAAAAACTTTAAAATAGAGTAGACTTTATGCACAATCACAGTCACAGAGAAACAAAGCAAGCAACATTTGTAGTTTTTCATAATTGTTGTCTTGTTCAAAATTCTCACCTGAGCTATATACTCAGCAAGGCCATGAGTCTGCAACACATAAGAAACCAGTGTCATATTCAGCATCATAATACGTATATTTCTAAAAGTTCAAGTATTTAATTTCTTTCATCCACTACAAGTTAGAGTCAATGGACACTAAAATCATATGAAATATAAAAATCCCATGCTGCTAAGCTAAAAGTTTGTTGCGCTGAGCAATTAGCAACTTATTATTCTGACTTTTTTAAATTTTGAAAAAAATAAATAAATTCAACCTATGCAAATATAGATTGCCATCAAATAACAATATACATAATAGGAAAATTGTTTCCTGTATAAATACAGGTAATGTCAAACTTACCAGTACGTTTCCCTTGGTACCATGTGTTAGTTGTTTCTGTTCATTGGTCAAGAGATTCAGGACATGCAATTCATAATCTCTCACAAAAGCGAGCATACTACCATCCGGGGAGAGATGCGGATCAATGACTGGTGAAGATGATGAGTTTATAAGCTTGAGCTCTGGTTTCGAACCAAAAAGATCTTGAAAATAAATCTGCTCAAAAAGAGAAACAAAATCAGAAGTTAAATGTGTATTAAAGATATGAACAACAACATCCAAGTTAATAAATAATGTAAGCACTGATTGAAAGAGCCTAACCCCAACAGGCAAAGGCACCATTATTGTCTTATTCTTCGAAATCGTCTTCACCCATTCGTACCGTGTCACTCCTAAACCACGTTCTCTTAGCCTCTCCCTTCTTAATTTCTCCTCCGGAGATATGTTACTCTCATCGAGCCCACCATCCGGAGGACTAAATAGCAATTCTTGCTTGCAAGTCTTGAGATCAAAAGCAAAGACCTTCCTACTCAACGAATGATCCGGGCTTAACAAATAGGTTATTAGAGAATCATCAGGACTGAAACTGATCGAAGTTGGTGCAATGTATCCAGGCAATGGCGATTGCACTATCTCATCAAGAGGGAAGAGAATACAGTCATCAAGAGTCTGAGGGGCAGTGATATCGGTCACAGGCATATCGTGAGGGGAAGGTAATCTTAAACGCTTCAAATTCTTCTGTTCTTGTTTATCATCAACTGATTGCATCACAGACTAACTAACTAACTAACAGCTATTGATCAAAATCACAACACACTATGAACCTAAAACAACCCACCAAAAAATATATGAGAAACTATCAAGCCAAATAAACCAGACAATTACAGAAAAAAAAAAAAAAAAAAAATTAGTATGTTTTCCTTTAAGATAATCAATGAACTAAAATGATAATATACTACACAAATGTTTCAAATATCCAACAAAACAGAAACCAACAAAGGCTGCATTTCAATATTTTCATTTCATATTCTTTATCCCACAGCTGCTCAACAATCAAACACACAAAAATAGAAAGAAATACGATACTAAACAACAAAATTATGCAAAAACAAAATTAGCAATTAATTACCTCCAAAAATCAAGTGTTTAATAAAGCTCTTCTGGAAACAGTCCAATGGATCCAAGTCAACAGCCCACTAATCAACAACAACAACAACAACAAAATCAAACTCAATTTTCACTTTTATATACAAAAAGCAAACCTTTGAATTAACTAGATTCAGAAGCGTCATTTTTCTACGTGGGGTTCGAATTCGAATAGAATCCGGAAAGTTTTTTTTTTTTTTTTTTTTTTTTTCTTGATTTGATCAGAAACTGAAGTAGAAAACAAAAACTACCCAGATAAATGATTTGGATTTGGATTCCTGGGAAAATCAAATCGTTGGGTCTGGAATCAGAACTGGATTCTCTCTGATTGATGACTTTTGTTCGTTTGAAGAGAGATCTAATGGAAGTGTTTGTCTTTTGTGTTGTTAGACTTGGAAACTATGAGAAGCTAAACGGATTGATAATTTGCGGATTAAAAAAAAATAATAATAATAATTCAATTTTTAATTAAAAAAGAAGTGCAAAGTGTAATCATTATACGCGCGAAAAACTCGCTTTCTGTTGAAAGTAAAGCTGATCTGACCACTACTTCCAAGTGTTTTTATTTTTATAATAATAAGGGGTTTTTACAATTTTGGTCCCAACATAATTGGGAAACATCACTTTTTTATTCCCTAATTCAAATTTCATCAATTTGGTCATTATATAATTGAAAATCAATCAAATTAGTCCTACAATTAGTCAAAGTGACGGTTTTGATTAACGGTATGACTAATTTGATTGATTTTCAATTATATAAGGACAAAATTGATGAAATTTGAATTAAGGAATAAAAAAGTAATGTTTCCCAATTAAGCTGAGACCAAATTGTAAGAACCCCAAGATTAAAAGTATTTTTTACTTAAAGCCAAAGTTAAGTACCCCGTACACTCGCCACATTGCTACCTTTGCCTAATATGATTTGGTAAAGGAAGAAAATACCAGTATTGGTATCGTCGTATTGATATCTTTATCGGACTTCCAAATTTATGAAAATATCATGATAATATTGATATCGGTAAATATTTCGTTAAAAATTAAAAAATGATCGATATTTGCATCTAAGGT
Organism: Acer yangbiense; assembly: GCA_008009225.1. Classification (NCBI taxonomy): domain Eukaryota; kingdom Viridiplantae; phylum Streptophyta; class Magnoliopsida; order Sapindales; family Sapindaceae; genus Acer; species Acer yangbiense. The sequence continues at coordinate 7,871,700 of CM017772.1, read as the reverse complement.
TAGGAACTTTTTGTAAAATTTTAGGACAATCTTAAATAAGTAATTAAGTATCAAATGATCATATTTTGACAAAAAAAATTAGCATATTTACTTATGAACTTCTCTGTATATAATTTTTAAAAGGGTTAATATTAAAAACCTCCCTTCACCTTTGAACTATTATTGGATATATAGTTACAAATACTTTTATTTTAGACACCTCCCTTATGGACTAACACCGTTAGCATTCCATTTGTGTTGACTGAGTTTAACCGTTAAAAAGTCTAAAATGTCCCTATTTAAGCTTTAATTGTATGAATTGACCATTATACCTTCATACACCAAATGAATTAATAAAATGATACAAAAGACGAGAATGTTAACTTGCGAAGGAGAAGTTATTTTGTGGACAATTTTATCCCTAAATATCAAAATTGCAAATAAACCAAAAGCATTGAAAATGAACTAGAATATGTATTTATTTGTATTTTTTATAAATCCAAGCAAATACTCATTTTCAATGCTTTTGGTTCATTTATAATTTTGTTATTTTTAGGGGTAAAATTGTCCACAAAATAACTTCTCCTTTGCAAGTTAACATTCCCGCCTTTTGTATCCATTTTATTAATTTATTTGGTAAAAGTGTGAGGGTATAATAGTCAATTCATACAATTGAAGCTTAAATAGAGACATTTTAGACTTTTTAATAGTCAAACTCAGTCAACACAAATGAAAGGCTAACGGTGTTAGTTCATATGAGAGGTTTCTAAAATAAAAGCATATGTAACTATACATCCAATGATTAATCAAGTTAATTACCAATTTTTCTTGATTAGTCAATATTCAATAAAAAAGCCCTAAACTAGTCAAAAATACAATCAACTTAATCTAAGTGCGGAAAACAATAAATTGCAAGTTGATTGATTTACGTGAGAAACCCTTGTTGACGGTGATTTTTCGTAGTCACTCAATCAACGATTTGATATCAAGTTTATGAACGAGAATGATTGAAATTAACACTACAAAGTATTAGCAATAATGAACAAAAAATACGTGGTAAAACTCCGATGGTCGGAGAAACATCAACGGGTTGTTGCCTATGCAACGAAGTCAAATCCACTATAAAAGCTGTTATTGAATACATACTCTGATCTCTCCTCTTAATTCTCACGTGCCCCTTATTTTCTGTGTTACAGGGGTATTTATACATAATGCTACTAGGGTTTGTGGGTGCCGCTAGGGTTTTGTGTCGTGGTGCCCAAGTTTTGGGCGATTGTCCAGTCCTAAACGGATTCTATTTTCTTCTTGAGTGTAACATGTTTCCCGATTTAAAAGAATGAGTTTGGACTGGATTCTTTCTTCTCTATTTGCGGGAAACCTGTTTGTTTCCTTGTTAAACTCTAGGCAGCCGCACCGTTGTTTATTATGGGGATGCTGGTTACTGATTCTGCCCACGTGTTCGGGACGTGAATGCTGGTGACTATATTTTTCATTGAATCCCGAGCATGCCCGAGCAGACTTTGCTGCCCAAGTCGATTCTCTTCGTTTGTGATCGGGTTGCTTTAGTTTTAGCCGAGTAAGTTACCTTGGGTGATTTCTGCCCCTTCGAGTTGACTTCTCTTGACTCCGGCTTATGTGGCTTCTTATGGTGATGACGTGTCCTTTATGACGATTTTCACATATAACAATACCCCCTTAAATATTTGAGCTGAATACACCAGGTCTGGCTTACTCGGGACAAATATTTAAATTCCGTTTGCCTCTTTTCTCATGACTTGTTTTCGTTTGTCGTCTTCCGCATTAATGTTGGGTTCAAATATCCTCTTTTGATTCGAAGCATTAATGACGTGTCTTAATTATGTCCGCATGTGTTTGATCCGCCCCTCATTCAGAAATCTCTTGATGGTGACATACTGACTTTCTGACGGCTCAAGGCTTTCTTCGATTGCCACATGTCTCCTCTTGCTTGGTCGTGGTATAGGGCATTTATAGGACACGACCCTTCTACTCGTTCGCGTACAGCCCACGTCACTACCCCCGTCTCTCTATTTTCCCGTTTCTCTAACTACCCTTTCTAGGGTTTCGATTTTTCGAACCTAATACCTGGCCTATATAAACATTGTGCTTGAAAGAAGATTTTTGCCTATTTTTATTCTGCCATTTTCTTCTTTCTTCGAGAGAAAAAGTTTACCTGCATCTGTTGTATTTCTGGGAATTTTGTTTTGTTCTTCGATTCGTTTTGAGTTTCACCGCTTCTTGGTTTTGCTTTGCCGAGATACTCAGTTCCAATCCCCAGATCTTTTCTTGAAGACTCTTCCTCTACGGTTCGCGTATCTCCAATTTTCTGATACATCAAGGTTAGTTCTAATGGATTCTGCGGCTAGGCACCGTCTTTTTACTGTTGGTATGATTGCCATTGAACGAAATGATGCTCTTACTACCATGGTTGTCCACAGGTTGCTAGAAGATCCTCTTTTCGATCAGCCTCGCTTCTTAGACGCCGACGTTTCTGGGCTTTTCCGCGAAGTCCCTGTTACTTCTGAAGTTCCACCTGCTTCTGAAGTCCACTCCGCTTCTTCTGACTCTTCAAAACCTGAGTCTTATCAACCCGAAGCTCAATCAGATCCTTCTATTTCCGTTTGTGGTGACACTCGGCCGTGGAAACGAATGGGGAAGAAGAAAAGTCAGACCAAAATCTACAAGGATTCTTACTCTCGGGAAAGCCGAATCGGGACCTAGAGAGTTGTTGAGAATGACATTGAAGAAGAGCACAATGGGGCTCGCATTATTTTCTCTCCTGAGCGGGTGTGTGCTTATGACATCTATAAGCGACGGTTTGATCTGGACGACGGTGTTATCTCACTAAGTCCTACTGACGGCCGAGCTGTATGGAACCCCTCACCCGGCCATGTGGCAATCTATGAGGTAATGCTTACTTGTGGTGTTACTCTTCCTCTTCAGCCTTTCATTACTTGGTTCTTAGCTGAGGCACAGCTTTCCCCGGCACAGCTGACTTCAAACAGCTATCGGCATGTGTCACATGTGGCATAGGATGAAACGGCCACCTCCCACCCCTCACGAAATCAGGCATTTTTATTCGTTGAGGCCTCTGGGGAAATCCGGGGTTTATTTCCTTCTTTCGACCCATCCCGAGAACTGGATACCAAAAGACGTGATGGTCAAGGGTGAAATTGAACTGGCCGCGGACGAGAAGATGAAAGGATTTGTTTGGGGCTTCCCTTCTTCAAATAAATTCTAGAAGAACAGTTGGTTTTTCATGGGTAAACGCTGGGGCCAATCGATTAGCTTCGATCTTAATGGTACTCGGGTAACACGCAAGGTCCCTCGGTACTTTTGCTCGCCCGACAAAAGGAATCATACGACTCCTTATTTTACTGACGAGGAGCTTAAAACTCTAGCCCGGGCGGCCGTTAGTTCTTTGGAGAAGAGGGGGAAACCTTATCTCTTCGAAGAAGAGAAGATGAATAGGGCTCGCCTTTTTCCTGTGATTACTGCACGCCGACGACGCTGTAAGTTTTCATAGAACTTTATTGATTGCTCTCTTTCCTAGTCGGCTTACTAACTTGAAAATCTCTTTTAGTGTTCGATGTAGATATCGTTTGTGATGCTCAAGCGCGCCGGATAAAGGATATTATGGAGGTGAGCCGTAAAGAGGCTATTCATCTGCGGGACGCTGGGGTAGCCCCTCCACAATTTGATTCTGATGAAAGTTCTCCCGAAGATCTTCCCGAGGAAGATAGTGAAGGGAACGTGCCTGATTATACGCTCGAGGAGACTCATGGTCAGGAAATGGAGACGTTCTTGGCTGAAGATATGGGCGATCCAGGGGACCTTGCTGCAGACAAGGCTGCTGTTGAGAAGGGAAACCAGGTGGGCACTTCTTCATCTAAGGGGAAAGAGAAGGTTGGGGAATCTTTTGAGCCAGCGGCTTTTTCCTGCGGGACTCACTCTCTCCACCCTGCTGTAAACGAGCCAAGTGCTACATTCCAGGGTGCTGAAACAGATATGGAGCATCCAGGTGTGATGGCTCCGGAGATTCTGACTCCTGCTGAGTCAAACTTTACGCCTCCTGCAGGTGGTGGTGCTGAAATGAGGTATCCCAGCCCGGATTCTAAGGACCCTACCGCTGACTTGAATACTCGTGGGAGGCAGTCTGGAAAGAGAAAAGCCTCATTTTTGCCCGGCCGCCCTACCCCTAAGATCCCCCGGATGGTTGCATATATCGATTCATCTTCGGGTGATGAGGGGGAAGCTGAGGTTGGGAGAACAATGATTGGGACTCCTCCACGGGATCAGGTCAAGGACAATGCCGGTGGTTCCGTCGACTCTCCTTAGGCGACATCGACTGCGGGGCTCCCAGAAGCTAATGTTGGTGGCTTGGGCCCATCGACCCAAGCTGGCGAACCTACCCCCGAGACTATACTGAGGGCCATGGCTTCAGGCCGGGCTTACATAGGGGGGACAACTGGAGTCGCTTCAGGGTCGGCCCTTCAACAAGCCGTTTGCATAACTTTTTCAATAGTGTCTCCTATGTAAGTTTGCTTTTAGATCAGTTTCCTCGTTCTGTGGTTCTGTCTTCTCACTTTTCATTTTATTGCATAACCTAACTGCAGATGGTGGCTGAGATGTTAGAGGCTTGCCAAGCCGGTGAAGCCCAGGCAGAAAGAATAAGGCGACTAGAGGCCCAACTAAAGAAGAGTGAAGATCGCTGCACTCGGGTTGAGCTGGCTTGTCAGGAAGGGGCCAAGTCAAATCAGGTGCTCCTGGATCAATGTTTGGCGCGTCAAATGGAGGCTGAACAGAAAACGTCTTTCGCTGCTGAGGAGGTGAAGACTTTACAAGATCAGTTGTCATCTTCTCATGATGCTCTGCTCCAAGCTGAGCAGAACGCTGAAGACACTAAATCATCTTATGAGTGCCGAATCGAAGACTTGGAGCGTCAGGCTTTGACAGTCAAATCCCTATCGAAGAAAGCTAGGCTGGAGTTAGAGATACAGGGGGTCGATCATTTTAAAAGATCTCCGGCCTATGATGCTTTGCTTCTCCGGGAGTTCCAACGGGGGATGGTCTCGGCTGGGGAGTTCTTCAAGATGAAGAATAGGGCAACTGACCGGGCCAGGGCCAGGGCCAACTGGAGCCTTTCAATTAAGAAGCATATGGATACATCTCTGGAGTCTCTTCGAATCTAGATGAAAAAGTGGCGAGCATATTGCCGGAGTAAAGGTAAGGTGCCACATCCCATACATCTGGAGGTTCCCACTGTCGATTCCTTCTCTACTTTTCACGCTTGTCAGAAAGCGGGGATTGACGGTGAGAATCCTGACGTTGGGCCCGTCCCTGGGACTGACTATAGTGCCTGGATGGATGATGAAGAAGAAGATGTGATCGTGTGGCCCTCTGATGATAGCCTCCTGAGTGAGTATGTAATGGAGCCTGACCCGAGCGTCGGAGGGAGCAGCTCACAACCGCCAGCGCCGTCTTCTTGATCTTTTATTTTGTTATTTTTGTAATGATCTTTGTATTCACCTTTACTCATATCTATATGAATCTTTATTCTTATGCTGTTCCGCTGTTTCTAACTCCCTGCATGATAAACACATAAATAGGATGAGCTAAATATGTACTGAGTATAATTTATTTGAAAGCCTGTATTCGGCTGTCTCTGATCTTAAGGATTTTCAGAACCCTTTACTCCAGCTGAGTATCTCATTTACTGGCGTTTGTGAATTTGAGCCGAGTATCTTATTAACTGGCAATCAATTAGTTCAGCCGAGTGTCTTATTTAACTAGCGTTCGTGAATTTGAGCCGAGTATCTTATTAACTGGCAATCAATTAATACAGCCTCATGTTTGAAGTTACTTTGCCCTAGCGTTACGTCGATGCTCACCACAACCATATGCCAAGGCCCTTGTACATGTCACCTAGAACGTCTCCCGATTTTGTCTGTGCAAGGTTTCACCGAATCGTTGGGGTATGTGTACCGGCCAACACAATTGCGCATCTCACCAGTCTTTCTGGCGGCGCTTTCGAGCAGTTTTCCAGTTATCCTGGTGCCTCGGATTTGCCTTTTTGCTAAGAGGTGCGTTTGTACCTTCTTAACTAGGCGGGCACGCTACTTCATCTTTTTTCACCATTCGGGCACTATTCGTCCTCTCTCTCGTGGCTTCATAGCCCCCAATTTTTTTTTCTTTTTCAATGTTTATTTGGTCGGCTTCGGAGTGGCCGCCATTCCCTTCTGACGGTGTATTCATTGTCTTCAGCAAATAATCTTTTTATTAGCAACTGAACTTTCAAATGATTCAAATGATAATCTGAAAACTAAAATACGTCAAAATGCGAAATTTGAAACTAACTAAAGCAAAAGGTGGGGATAGGTTCCTTTTTAAGGATAGAAGATTTTGAGGTACTGTGTATTGCATGGTCGAGGCACTAGGCTACCCTCTGGTCGGGCTATCATGTAAGCTTCATGTCCAGCGACTCCTTTAATGATGTATGGTCCCTCCCATTTGTCAGCGAGAGATCCTGCTAATTTATCTTTGGTGTTTGGGGATACCCTTCTCAGCACCAAATCTTCGAGCTGGAATTTACACACGCGAGTGTGAGAACTGTAATATCTCGCAGCTCTTTGCTGATACGCTACATTCCTTACTTGTGCTGCATCTCTGATTTCTTCCAGTTCATCTAAGTTCTGCTGTAACATGTTGACATTGTGTTCTGAGCTGTATAACCGAACCCTGGGAGAGGTGAAAGTTGTTTCTGCCGGGATAACAGCCTCCGTTCCAAATGCTAATGCTAAAGGAGTTTCCTCTGTGGATGACCTCATAGTTGTTTGGTATGCCCATAGTACCTCAAGCAGCTTGTCCGCCCAGCAACCCTTCCTTGCCTCAAGCTTCGCTTTCAGCGTATGTTTGATCACTTTGTTTACTACCTTTGTCTGACCATTGGTTTGAGGATGGGCGGGAGATGCGTAATAATTTGTGATTTTGTATTCCTCGCACATCTCCCTGAATTTACTGTTATCAAATTGGGTCCCGTTGTCTGTTATGATGATGCTCGGAATCCCGAACCTGTATATTATGTTCTTCTTGATGAAGTTGGTGGTGTTTGCCTCAGTGATATGCACGAGTGCCTCTGCTTTTGCCCATTTGTTAAAGTAGTCCACTGCCACAATAGCGTACTTCGCACCTCCCTTTGTTCCTGTAGGCATTGGTCCTATTAGATCGAGGCCCCACATGGCAAAAGGCCAAAGTAAGGTTAGGCTTCTGAGTAATTCTGGGGGTTGCCGAATGTCGTTTGCTATTCTTTGGCATGTTTCGCAACTCTCCGCGAATCGCTGCGCCTCTGCGAACAAAGTCGGCCAGTAGAATCCTTGTCTAGGTACCTTGTGTGTTAGGCTCTTACCCCCAGTATGGTTCCCTCATACTCCACTGTGAACATCCTTTAGGATCTTTTTGGTTTCTTCGCCGGCAACACACCTTTACAGTACTTTTGAGAACCCTCTCCTGTATAATTCTCCCCTCAGGATTGTGTACCGGGTTGACCTGTATTTGATGCATTTAGCTTCCACAGCATCTTCTGGTAATACGTTTTCCTCCAAGTACTTTCTGAGCTGGGTTGTCTAGTCGTCTGGGCTTGGTCGGATCTCTACTATCATGACTTCTTCAGATTCTGCTGTACTCGACTTAGTCAAGTGTGCCACCGGTATTGCTTTGGACCTAATACTCATGGTGGCTGAAGCTAATTTGGACAAAGCATCTGCTTTTTCGTTCTCTTCCCGAGGGATCTGAAAGATTTTGTACATCTTGAATTTTCTAAGCAATCTTTTTGCAATGTCCAAGTAAGCTATCATGTGCTCCTACTTTGCCTGGTATTCGTCTAGTACTTGGTTAACCACAACCTGTAAGTCACTGTAAATTTCCAACTCATCTGCTCCCAATGCTATACAGACCCTCAAGCCGGCCAACAAAGCTTCATACTCTGCTTGATTGTTGGTTGCTTTGAAATCGAACCTCATGGCACACTCCACAGCGTCTCCTTCCGGGGTTGTTATAACTATTCCCGCCCCGCTGCCATGTGTGTTTGATGATCCGTCTACATGCAACTTCCATTGGAACCCACTTGCCTGTTTATCTTCTATCATCCTTCTTACCTTGGCATCCAGCTCGGTGAATTCCGCTATAAAATCTGACACCGCCTGCCCTTTGATTGCTGCTTTTGGCGTGTACCTGATGTCAAATTCGCTGAGTTCTACTGCCCACTTGGTCAATCTTCCTGACAGCTCTGGCTTTTGGAGGATGAGTTTCAACGGGCAGTCCGTGTATACTTCTATTGCATGTGCCTGAAAATATGGCCTCAATTTCCTGGCTACCGTGATCAGGGCTAGCGCTACTTTCTTAGCTAGCGAATACCTAATTTCTGTCGGTAGCAACGCCTTGCTTGTGTAGTACACCAATCTTTGTACTCCTTCCTCTAACCGAATCAGTACCGAACTTGTCGCCACTTCTGTAACCGAGAGGTACAGGTACAGTGTTTCTCCGACCACCGGTTTTGAAAGAATGGGTGCTCGTCCTAAATACTCTTTCAACTTCTGAAAGGCTGTTTCACATTCTCCGCTCCATTCGAGCCCTTTTCCTTTTTTTATTGCTTTGAAGAATGGGGCGCACTTGTCTATTGATCTCACTATGAACCAGTTGAGTGATGCAAGACATCCCATCAGCCTCTACACATCCTTCAATGTCTTTGGTGAAGCCATTTCTTCTAATGCTTTAATCTTCTCGGGATTTACCTCAATTCCTCTTTGGTGTACCTGAAAACCTAAAAACCTTCCTAACGGTACCCCGAACACACACTTACTTGGGTTGAGCTTCATCTTGTACCTTCTCAGGACATCAAAGGTTTCATTCAAATCTTCTGAATGTTTTTCCGCCGTGATGCTTTTGGTCAACATGTCATCCACATAAACCTCCATGTTTCTCCCAATCTGCCGAGCGAATATTCTATTTACCAACCTCTGGTACGTTGCCCCAGCATTCTTTAGTCCGAACGGCATCACGTTGTAACAATACAATCCTTGATCCGTGGTGAAAGCTGTTTTTTCTTCATCTGCCTTGTTCATCCGGATCTGATTGTATCCCGAGTAAGCATCCATGAAACTCAGTAGTTCGTGTCCTGCTGTCGCATCTACCAACTGGTCGATCCTCGGCAGTGGGAAGCTATCTTTCGGACAAGCTTTGTTTAAATCCATGAAGTCTACACACATCCTCCATTGATTGTTCTTCGTCTTGACTAATATTACATTGGCCACCCACTCTGGGTATTTGACTTCCCTTATTGATCCTGCTGAAATCAATTTCTCCACCTCCTTCTTGATTGCGATGCTTCTTTCTGGGTTGAACAATCGTCTCTTTTGTACCACTGGGTGGAACTCCGAGTCGATGGAGAGATAATGCGATATCACCTTTGTATCTATCCTGGGCATGTCTTTATGACTCCAAGCGAACACATCCCGGTAATCCCTCAATAATGTGATGAGTTTGGCTTTGATGTATCCACTTAGGCTTGCTCTTATCTTTACTGTTCTACTCGGCTCATCTAGGTCTAATATCACTTCTTCGGTTGGCTTATCTTTTTGATATGGAATATATGCCAAAACAAACCAAAAACCTAACAAACTACATCACTTCAAAGCAAAGTAAGCACTAGAAATTTACCTTTTGGTGCTTCTTCTCTTGAGGTCTTAAGAGCCTAAGCTACCTTTACAACAACCCCAAATGTGGTTTGTCCATGAAATAAGCTAATCAATAAACTAAGACCTTACATCATCTATCAAATAAGAGGATTAAAAGAAATGATCAAAAATGAAAGTAAGAAGAAGATGTTTCACATACAAGTATGAACCTCGGACTGAAATATGCTCACAACAAAGAATCACCAAGTCACTTGGCTCTGAAAATGCTTGGAGTTTGTAGCTCTCATCAAGACCAACATTTTGGCTTTTGAATCAAGTGATTTGGAGTTAAAATGAGAAAGTTATGATTGAAACAAGATACCAAAAAATCATGAAGAAATTTTGCACATCACTCTTTTTCAATTTTCTTCAAGTTTTGTTTGGAGGGAAGGAAAATGTTTTTTTAAAAAAGAGAGAGAGAGAGAGAGGGAAGGGAAGCAGCCAATTGAAGTGTGCCATGTCACCAGTCCTATATGGGGCGCATGTGGCACACGTGGGCAGAGGACACATCTGGCCGTGTGGCACACGGCCTCCACACGTGGCCCTTTAAGCTTGGCCGTTGGCCTAGCTTGCTCCTCTCACGCTCCGCTTGCGTTCTTTAGCCGTATCCGGGCCTCCGAACTCTGATTTTGAATCTGTCTTCGGATTACAAATCGTGACTCCCTCACGCACAACAACGACTACAAAACTTTGACAAAAGGTTGAGAATTCATCTCGGAAAACGATGACGAAGACAACTCAACGAATGAGAACGTAAAGTAGCGTAGTTACATCGTTTGGACTCGAAACCTAATGAATAAGTAACCGAAATGACCGAGACTCAATAAGGAATCAAATGAGATCATGATCAAGTCCAAATACAATAAAACACAAACATATAAACACAAGATCACACAAGTATGCCATTTCCTAGACATAGTCTTAAAATGCAACTCTACAATGTATGACAATATGAGTTCAATACATGAGCATACTTCAATGGTGTGTGAATGTGTTATACCAAATGTAGCACAACGATGCAAGGACACGCATGAATGAATTGTGTGTTTGTGCGCTTATGCCTTGCAAGAGGAAGAAGAGTCTTGATACCTTAGCATCCAAGTACGCAATTTTCCTCTTGAAGACAATATTTGCATGAGATGTTGCTTTTCTTCTTTGAAGCTTCTTTTCACCAAGAAAAACCTAAGCAACTAATCATTACAAATAAAGAGTGTTTTGTAATGGAATTAAGCCAACAAAGATCTACGATATGACAATCTCCCCATTTGGCTATTCCATGGCAAAACCTCATCCTCACCATACAATGTTCACTCCAATAAACTCAAAGTTGATTGCATACTCTCAACCTCACATTACAAAGAGATCCCTAGACTAAAAGATCTTCAAGCCTTCATGAGTCTTCAAGAATCCCTTCTTTGAACTTCAAGGTACCTATGAGAAACATAGCAAACCAAACACGAGATCTTCTTCCAAAGAAGAATGGTGACAAATCATCACATAAACAAATAAGAAACTTCCTTTATCTTAAACACAAATGCATTATCTCAAGCATATGGATATTTTCACATTAAAGCTCTCCCTAAGATCCTTAACCTAATTAGGTAAGAATTCTTTTCTCCCTTTTAAGACAAGAATTCTCTCCCTTAAGACAAAGTCTCCATAAAAGCACAAAAAGGTACAAAGCTCGCACATTTGGAACATTTCTCCACACATGGTGAGGTATACAATTTCTCCCCCTTTTTATCAAGGAATAGACAAAGGACACAAGAGATAAAGAACGAGATATTAAGCAAACAAATCGTATAGAAAGCAAAGTTGAATAAACTAAGCTCCCCCTAAACATATGCTCCACATTAAGATCATCAAGTAGATTTGTTCACAAGGGACTCACACATTTACACATTCAAGCAATAAGAGAAAATATTTCATTACTTTTCAAAGTCCAAGAAAGAATCAAAGATTTTCATTAATCTCAAAAATATTCTCACATTGCTAATGAATCAAGCATATAAGCAAATTGTGTGTGTGTGAATGCTTCTCATATATATACAATGAGTAATTGTGAAATCAACATGCAAACTCTATTCATACCTATCCAACTAAAACATTTCCAATCTAGGTCAAACCGATATTCATCCAGTTTTTTTTTTTTTTTTTTTTTTTTTTTTTTTTTTTTTTTTTTTTTTTGCTTTAAAAGAATAGATATCAACATGTGAGCGTGTGTGTGCATATGGCTCATTTACCCGTTTCTATTTGACAACCCGAGCTTTTCACAATTCTCAACTATACACTATTAAGCCTTTTATTTTTCATTTCTTTTAGGCTTAGAATCAAAGTTTTTTATTTTTTTAATGATTCTTTTCAACACTTCTTTGATTTTTCTAACATAAATATATATACCTCATGGCGGCTTTCACTCATCACAATGGCGTAGCCCTTTCCTTCATTGGGCAGCTGTACAACCAAAGTGTGTAACGCTTTCCATGAGGGTGCTCGTTGAATACTATGTAGTGCCGAAGCAAAATGGATACATACCAAAGGTCATCTAACATGTACTAAACAATAGGCTTCTAGATGCATCCATAATCTATACATTTTCAACCACAAATACTCAAAACTAAAACATATAAGAGAAGCATTAGTGCACTTTTCAAAAATAAGATTTTCAAGCTCAAGTGCATGATCTAGAAACAATAAGAGTTATTTGATTAAGATCACTACTTCTCAAGTAAGTAGCTCTCAAAGATATTGATATTACAATTAAGTTTTGCTCATCAAGTCACTCATCAATCACACAAGCACATCAATCAACACAAATCATGTCAATGGACATTCTAAGAGCTTTAAACCTCTCTTTGTCTAAGGGCTTGGTGAACAAGTCCACAAGTTGATTTTTAGTAGGCATATGCTTTAGAGTAACAATAAAATGTTCAACTAGGTCTCTAATGAAATGATGCCTAATGTATATGTGCTTTGTGCGGGAGTGTTGAACCGGATTTTTAGAGATGTTAATGTAGGGAAATATACGTGCACGCAGCGGAAGCGAGACTAAAATAGAGTTTAGTATAGTTTAAAATTTTTCTGTAATTTGAATTGTGTGGTCTCCCTTCTCTTTGAATTGTGTACCTGAGGATGGATTAACAAAACTTTTTCTTTTTCGTTAGTCACAATAAGTTCCAAGAGACAACAAAGAATATTCCGGTCACTTTTGAATTCACAATCTTTAGATCGAAACTCGTGTGAACCTTATTCGAAATTGTGCACAAAACCTTTTGATGTAAAAGTAACTAGTGCACTATCGAAATAAGAACAAACTTTTCTCTCTATTCCTCTTGGCCGAAAATCACACTAGTCTAAGAGTTGGATTCTATTTTTCTCAAGAAAAAAATAACTCTCAATTAAGCATTAGGGTTAGCCCAAAAATATACAAAGAAAATATATATATTTATTTAGTGGCCGCAAGTCAACCTTTAATTATATATCTATATCATAAGTTCTGCACGCCTATTAAAGTGTACAAATACTGCATATCAATATATGTTCCACTAATTACTTGCCCATATAATTAATTTATATATTGCCGAATTCTCCTTGCCATATATATCATATATATATATATATAACTTAGGCGACATGCCATATATTAAAAATCTGTATCTCGGCCAAGTGCCATATATATCTATATATTGTCGCGGAAATCTTCTACCAAATAGGATTTATGCCTTTTGACCTAAATCCTAACCCTAGGTAGATTTCCTTAGAATTCCAAACTCTAATCCAACTCTTTAGTGTATTTGTGACTATATAAAAGACTTCCTTATTTGACTAGATAAATAAATCTCTTATTTATCTACTTACCAAATAAAGTCTTTTATTTTATTTATAGTACCACAATAGTATACTACTAAGAAACATATTTCCTAGTCAGAAAAAGATTTTGATTTTTAATTAAATAATTAATTAATCAATTAATTAATTTCCATTTAATCAAATAATAAAAATAAAACAATATAATATCATATATATATCTCGGCCATGTGCCATATATATCAATATATCTATATATTGTTTTTCTATTTTATTAAATCCATTGGACCTTAATAAAAGGCCCACATGTGAACTAGACTCATTCTTACTAAAAGAAACAAGTTCATATGCCTTAATACAATTCTAGATGGACCCATAAATTAGTCCTGTAGAATATATCAAGTGATCCATGCAAGTCCGTGTGGATTGGGGATCTTGGCGGGCTATCTAAATTTAAGCTTCAATAGACATAACCTAATCACAATTAATAAATGATTCACTTAGGTCCGATTCATTAATTTTAACTCATTCCACTAAAAAGCTAAAATTGAACTCTTAAATAAAGATAGAATAAGTAAATATTTCTCATTCGTACCTTAGACAATCTTATTGGAGATGGTGTATCCTCGTGAAGAATACCAGTAATCGCCAAGAGCTCATAAACCGCCTATAGATCTCCAAGTTACCATATTTACTCATATGACCATATTTACTCATATGACCATATTTTGAACTTGGATATTTTGACTTGTCCAGAAGCCATGTTTCAATAGACTCTATCGAAAACTTAACGTTAAGATTCAATATCCAATACCTCAAAACATCCATATGATGATATTCTACTCTCATTTAATAAATGGAGCCACGATGTCCATATCTATAAATGAAGTCCTCTATCGATTAACAAATGAATATCACCAAACTATCGAGGATAGACTATGCTATATAATCGTACTCATTGATAACTCAAATGATACCACTTGCAACCATAAGTCCATCATTTATCTCAGGATTAAGATAGACTCTCCGATTGTCCTGATAATGAAAAGACTATTATCTATTGACGGTTCTAGATAAAGTATTTCATTGTGATCCAGTTCAATGCACCCAGTGCACTAGATTCTTTTACTCGAAGACCCTCCGATGATTTTAGACTCATCATAACACATTTGATCCCACTCAAATGCTAGTAAAAGAATTCTACAACTTTAACAAGATAAAGGTGCCCAACCTTTAACTTAAGTTGTGAACATTATTCAAGACTAACTAAAGAATTGTGTCTACCTCATACATATCCAGATGTACGAACAATTCTTCTTTTCTCATAGTCTTTTGACCTTATGATTATTTACTTTCGACAATTATAATATTCAATCTATAAATGCTATAAGATTTGTTTAAATCAGAAATCACTTTATTAATATGAAAAGATTGTCAAAAACAATATTACACTCTTACTATTGAGCATAATCCTAACAGTTAATGGCACTTAAGTTATCACAATAAAATGTCATTTTTCCTTGTTCTATCTCATAATCCTTAATGATTTGTTTCATCCAAAGTAATTGTGTGCATACACTTACAGCCGCAATGTATTCAGCTTTAGAAGAAGAAAGGGAAACCAAATTTTGTTTCTTACTTGACCAAGAAACCAAGTTATTCCCAACATAAAAGCAACCGCCCGATGTGCTTTTACGATCATTTATGTTTCCCGCCCAATCGGCATCACAATAGCCTACAAGGATATCATTGGTATAAAATGAATATAAAAGACCAATACTATGAGTTCCTTTGATGTACCTAATGATCCTCTTAAAAGTTAATCAATAAATTTTGACTATCATAACAATATTTGTGAGATAGCTAAGTTCATGTCAAAGTCATAGAGAAACAAATCTAGCTAGCTAAGTTACTCAAAACTAGACACTAATCTTGAAGCTAACTCACATGTGCAACTTACACTAATGGTAAGAGCACTCACCCTTAACCAATTTGGTCTTGGGTGCACAATCACATAAACTATCATGATCATTTCTCAAAGCAATATTATATCTAGAAGATAAACATCAACTATCTTCTCTATAAAGGTATTCTCATGTTATACACAACATTATTGCCATCAACAAAGATATTATCAAGACTATGCATATGATCATGTGAAACACTCATTTTCACCCAAATCTTCATGACAATATTCCTTACATGATTATCGTTATCATGCACAAAATTCAAAGAGTTATCATGCAAGAAACATTCATAGAAGATTTTCTCATCTCACTAACATGCATCTCATTCCCTAGTTTGCATTGTCTAATATACTCATAGCATCTAGATTTAGTATGCACTACAACATTTCAAAAATGCCAAACCGGAATACATATGGAGATGATACTATTTAGGTGAGAATGTACCAATGGTGAAGGCTCCTTACTCTTCTTGATTTTGCACTTGACCTTGGAAGATTGGCCTTTGAAATCCTTTTGCTACTTAGTGACTTGCCTTTAGTTGTAGGAGACTCAACTTGCTCAACTACAAAGCTTAAGTCACTTGAATCTTCATGAAGAACACCAAGCTCTTTGGCCTTCATGATTGCCAACTTCTCTTCCTTGCCTTTGATCGTTTCCTACAAGAAAAAAAAAACAAATTATTAGCAAAATCACTTATTAAACTATCTAACACAAGAGCATCTTCAACCGTCTTCTTTTCTAGACATTTGATCACTCCATTCTTCACTTTAACTTTCTTCAAAGCTTTATCTCTTTCCTTCTCAAGAGATTGAACTCTAGTGATCATGTCTAGAACGATCATCCTCCGGGAAAACTTATTCTTCCTTACTTTTGTCACTAACATTCTTTTCAAGCTTATCAACAAAATTGTTAGTAGACAAATGAAATATAAAATAAGAAGAACCTTTTTCATAGGTAGCTTGGAATCTATTCCATGCCTCTTTTGCCATATTTGAATTTTTATAAAGAGCAAGGTGTTTAAAAACTGACACTACTATAAATGGCAAAAAGGTCTAAAAGTTTCAACTTCTCAAAAATAAACCTCATTCATACTTCATAAACATATTGGTTTGGAAAAACTACTCCATCAAGTATAAAACTTGGAGAAGAGAAACCTTTCTTGACAAACCAACCAAGCTTGCTCATCACTAGACTTAGTGAAGTCTTTTATGAGCAATTTCAACAAAAAAATGAACATTTTCCCAATCAACAAAGGAGGACAACCATTAAAAACAAAAATAGACTAAAGGTTGTTATCATAGTAAATAACCTTGTAGATCCCGAATCACACTAATTGCTTTAAGTGACCCGCTCTGATACCAATTGAAAATACTTACAAAGTTATACTAAACAACCTAGAGGGGGGTGAATAGGTTGACACACTAGTTTTAAAAACTCTTTCGTGACTTATGTCAAAACCTTGGTGAGCATACAAATTAACCTTAAACATGATTGTTATAAGAAAACAATTAACACATGTATGCTTAATTCACCACCCTTAGTTTACAAAACATATACCAACAAACAATGTATCTCATATACAAGATATTCAATTAAGATCAAATCCCACAAGTTGTACTTTGAACATTACAATGTAAGTATACTAAGTAGAACTACTATAACTTGCTAATGAAGGAAATATATTAAAATCAAAATAAAGAAAACATGTATTAATATTAATGTTCAATGTATATACAAATATCAATCTAAATACAACTATACAAAAGAATCAAAGAATAAGATAATTGTATTTACACAAATGAATTATATATACAAATATGATCAAAATGAACATTGATTACAAATCACACTTTACACAATCTTGCTTCCAAATATATCACAAGTGAATATTGTACCATAAGATTAAAACATACACATAAACATATATAAACGAGGGATAGAAAGAATTGACACATGAGATTTTTTAACGTGGTAAAACCTCCAAAGAGGAAACATCCACGGGTTGAACTACAACCATTGGGTACTATATATATCGGATGGTAAATTAGAAATTCCACAAAGTGACCAATCTTTAGCTCACCTACCTAGTGGAGTCTATGTCTACCCAACCCTATTGGAAAGTACGAAATCCCTCAATGATGCGAAGCCACCATATATTGGACAATATACAAAACCAACATCGATGGAAGATTAGAAATTCCTCAAGAGTGCATACACATCCCGTGTACCCCGCTCTTTTGGAGTCTATGTCTATCCATACGCCTAGGCCTACCAACATACAAGCCAACTCCTTATCCAAGGCACTCATGCCTCTAGGGAGCCTCCCATGCATGACTATCCGAGTCCTCCCGACTCTAGCCATGACTTCTTGCTTGCATATCCGAGTCCTCCCGACTCTAGACAAGACTTCTTGCTTGGCTATTTGAGTCCTCCCGACTCTAACCAAGACTTCATGCCTTTTACAAGGACTTCCTAGTGTGATCATGTGAATACAAATGATGCAAACAATCAATTCAATATAGAACATGTGAACAATACATTCCATGGAACAACTAGACCTAAACATGTGAGAACACAAGTAATACAGTCTAGATACCAAAACATGAATTAAACCTAGAGCATGTGAAAAACACCTAACACAAAATCTCCTAGTTTCATTCACACACATAACACTTGAATAAATCATATACATGAATCACATATTCAAGATGTCATAAACATATACAAAAATGCTATAATCATAAAATGTATTCAATGAATATTCTAGCCAAAGATTTAGAGCAAGGATATAATGAATAGTCAATTAAATCCTATTAGTCTATAAATACACAAACACAAGTGCTAATCCTAGATTTGTTCAATAAGAGGATCTAAGCACATGTGAAGATTATTAATCATAAAATACATCAATCAATCCACAAATAATCATAGATATCAAACTAATCACAATACAACTCTTAATCATGTGAAAAACCTAGAATCCTAGAAACTAGTTCACATGTGTCTCTAATTAGACTTTTGATTGGGTTTGATTGTGAAGCTATCTTTCTCAATAGCATTCACCATACATATACATACATATAGAAGAAGAAACCCCAAGGTAATTGAAGGTTATAAAAGAAGAAATCCCAAAGATATGAACACTACCTTGGATTCACGAGCTGGTTCGGTTTTCAGTGTGCAACCACCAGAAAAGTCAATCAAACAGCTTCCAAATCACTTGGAAAAGGTAGAGGACTCGATTACGAACAATCTCCAACTTGAATCACTCCATTCCAACTTCGTATGAGAAAGTTATGGTGTTTGGAAGATGAGAAAAATTGGAGAGAAAATTCTTACGGGATTTCAATCTTTTTCTTCTTGGAAATGAATGTGAGGGAATTTAGGAATTTAAAAGGATGAGAGAGGGAAGGGATTTGGGCCAATCAAAAGAGGCCACAATAGCCCTTGGCCGTGTGGGGCGCGTGGACCACACGGGACCAGAGGGCTGGTCTGTCCGTGGGCCCCACGGCCTCCACAGGTGGTGGCCAAGGCTTGGCCTTTGGCCACGCACAACCCTCTCGCGCACCGCTCACATTCTTCGACCGTACTCGGGCCTCCGAACTTCGATTTCGAATCTGTTTTCGGATTACAAACCATGACTCCCTTGTGCACAATGATGACTACAAAATATTGACAAATGGTTGAGAATTCATCTTGAAAAATGACGACGAAGACAACTCAACGAATGAGAATGCAAAGTAGCGTAGCTACATCGTTTGGACTCGAAACCTAATGAATGAGTAACCGAAATGACCGGGACTCAATAAGGAATCATAAGAGATCATGTTCAAGTCCAAACAAAAAATACATAAATAAAAACACACAAAATTGCACACGTATGCCTTTCCTAGACATAGTCCTAGAACATGCAAATTACAATGTTTATCAAATTAAAGCTAATGCTTGAGCATACATTACCAAGTGTGTGAAAGTGATATTTAAATGATGTTCAACCATGAAGGGAAACATATGAATGTCATGTGTGTGTGTGCCTAACCTTGTACGAGAAATGAGCTCTTATATACCTTTGTAGACCGATGAAGCACATTTCTCTTTGAAGCCGGTATCTTGCATGAGTTGTGGCCAAGTCTTTCTTTGAAGACTTGAATCTTCAATTCTTAGACCACTAAGCAATACAAGAGAACATCGTTTTGATATGGAATATATGCCAAAACAAACCAAAAACCTAAAAGTGTTTCAAAATCTTTTCCATTTTCTAGGCCAAACCTCTTAACAAGGTTTTTAGAATATTTAGATTGGTTCAACAGTATGTACATGCTAGTTTGCTTCACTTGCATTCCTATAAAATAATTCAACTCCCCCACCATACTCATTTCAAATTCACTTGACATCACACTTACAAATTCATAAACCTTGGTTTTATTAGTAGACCCAAAAACAATATCATCAACATATATTTGTGCAACAAAAATATCATGATCATTATGTTTGATAAACGATGTTCTATCAATGCCACCTCTCCTATATTGGTTGTTAATAAGGTATTGAGTCAACCTATCATACCAAGCTCTTGGAGCTTGCTTAAGACCATAGATGGCTCTTTTCAATTTAAACACATGATTTGGAGAGTGTGGGTCTATAAAACCCTTAAGTTGTTCAATATACACTTCTTCTTAAAGATATCCTTTGAGGAAAGCACTTTTGACATCCATTTGAAACAATTTGAACTTTTTAATGCATGCAATGGACAACAAAAGTCGAATGGACTCGAGACGAGCAACCGGTGCAAACGTCTCATCAAAGTCTACACCATCAACTTGAGTGTAACCTTGAGCCACTAGTCTAGCTTTGTTCCTCACAATCTTGCCACTTTCATCGGTCTTATTTTTAAACACCCATTTAATGCCAATTACATTTGTCTTTAGGCCTAGGAACTAAGGACCACACTTCATTCCTCTCAAATTTATTAAGTTCATCTTGCATAGCCCCAACCCAATATTCATCAACAATTGCCTCATTAATATTTTTGGGTTCAATTTGAGAAGTATAGCAAGCATATGAAATTTGGTTAGCAATTTGATTTCTAGTTCTAACCCCTTCATTCAAATCACCTATGATGTCTTCTTGATAGTGTAAGTTTCTAAGTCTAGGGTGAGAATATTCAACAACTTGGTCATTTTGTTGATTATCATTTAAAGCATTTTCCAACACTTGACTTACAACTTCAACACAACTATCATTTTCATCATCTTGACTAGAAACACTACTAGCCACATCAATAGGTGTTTTAGTGTCATTCAAAATGTTTTCTTTAGGTTCATTGACACTAGTATCATCACACAAATTATGCTAAGATCATCTATCTTCACATTGATAGACTCCATAATAGTCTTAGTGGTCAAGTTAAACACTCTATAAGCATGACTATTAATAGCATATCTAAGTAAGAGACCAACATCACTTTTAGCATCAAACTTTCCTAAGTGATCTCTATCATTCAAAATGGTACTCCTAAAGGTGTGGAAGTAACTTACATTGGGGTTCTTGCCCTTCCATAGCTCATAGGACGTTTGTTTTGTGTCGGGCCTCCTAAAAACACGATTAGACACATAACAAGCGGTATTGACCGCCTCGGCCCATAGGTTTCTAGGAACTTTCTTGCTATTGAGCATGACCCTAGCCATCTCTTGCAAGACATGGTTTTTCCTCTCAACAACAACAATTTGTTAAGGAGTTCTAGGTGCGGAGAACTTATGAGAAATCTCTAAACCATCACAAAACTCACTAAATTTAGCATTTTCAAATTCCATCCCATGATCACTCCTAATGTGACATATTTTCTTGATATCAAGACCTTTTTCATTTTGAACTTGATTACAAATTTTTTTGAAGTAATCAAAAGCCTCGGTCTCATTTCTAAGAAAATAAACCCAAGTAAACTTAGAGTAGTCATCAACGCATACAAAAATGTACTTTTTGCTATTGATACTCTCGGTTTGAATTGGCCCCATTAGGTCCATGTGCACAAGTTCTAAAGGTCTCTTGGTAGCAATATAAGTACTCTTTTTGTGAGGCATTTTGGTTTGTTTACCTAATTGACAAGGTTCACAAACAACCTCAAGTTTCTTACCAAGATTAGGAAGACCTCTAACAATGCCATGTTTTTCAAGCTTCTTTAAATGTTTAAAATTCATGTGGCACAAACGATGCCACAAATCAAGCTTGTTGCACTCATGTGCCATGTTGCAAGTTAGAGAATCTATCTCAAGACAATAGCAATTATCTATAGACCTTTTGACTCTTAGAACAACATTGCCCTTTTTATCAATTATAGTGCACTGATGAGCGTCGTTTGCGTACTCAACAAAATACGTTTTGATGTGATCATTTTGAAAACCGAGTTTGACCACTTAAAAATCCACTTAGATAGAAAATTAGTAAAGTGGCAAGTAAGGATTCGTTCCATAGAGAATTAGAGTAATTAGTTGAATTATTTAACTAATCTAAAATGCAAATAATAAATCATGGTAGTTTGAAAGGGTCAAACATACATGAAAGTAAATATAACAAAAATATAAAGAGGATATGAATAGATAGGAATCCAATATCAATAACCTAGATAAAAGAATGATTAAACAATTAATAGGAATTCTAAAGAAATGATAGAGTAGCTAATGGACTATTGAGTAATTCATACAAAACTTCATTAATGCACCATTCACACAATCAAGGACCGATCTCATTCGAAGATGTGTTTGGACCGTCACTACGAATCCTAAACAACTTCCCACCAAAATGCCTAACCGATTAAGGAAAAAGGGTTAAGGTGGGATCGATTAGTGATGATCGAGTGGCCTAGGCAATCGTGGTAGGCCCACCCTCCAAAAGCCTATCCTATTCACTACATGCTACAATCAATAAAGTGTGTCAATAACTTAATCAATTTTATCACAAATAATCCTACAACATATTGTAATCAACTAAG
This sequence comes from Acer yangbiense, assembly GCA_008009225.1. NCBI lineage: Eukaryota > Viridiplantae > Streptophyta > Magnoliopsida > Sapindales > Sapindaceae > Acer > Acer yangbiense. Next base: position 7,849,210 of record CM017772.1, on the reverse strand, counting down.
TGTGTCAATACCCAATCAATCACATAAGTGCAAGACCTAATTGAAAAGTGAATAAAACTATAATTGCATAAACATAATATTCAAAGCTTAAATAAATACACAATGTCCAAAAGTCTATTAAATCATCCCCCTAGAAAATGGGGTTTAATTACACATAATCGCAAACAAAGAAAGGAAGTAAAATGGAGAAAAATCACCCTTGGGTCACTCTTGTAAGCTTGATCCTTCCTTGAGCTTCCTTGTTGTGGCTAGTGCAAAGATTGGGTGTTGAGGATGTGTCTAGATAGGTGGAGTCATATGGAAAGTGACAAAGGAAAGAGGTGGAGAAAATGGATAGAGAGGAGTGATTTAGATGAAGTAATCTAGGTGGTTATTGGAGAGGAGAAATGGTAGTGATTAGGAATGGTGGAGAAATGAGGTTTCTTGATTGTCAAGAGATGTCTAAAAAGGGAAAATGGTGATGAATTTATAGGCATTTCAAATTAGGTCACGGGTGGTAAATTACCAAAACACCCCCTGACCATGGTAAATTACCATTTAGTCCAAAAGATGGGGCATCTTGTAATTTGGCCACCCAATCAGAATTGAACAATGAGGAGGCTGCTACTTGGTTCATGGCGATGCTTTTGGCTATGCAAATGGCAACACGATCAGGTGCCAAAATCATTTTCTGTCGCCATGGCGACAACGAAGGACAAGTGGCCAAAAAAGGCAACAAGTAGCGACTAAATGCGTGGAGAGGCGTGATTGGCGATTGAAATTCTGATGGTTTGGGTGGCTGAAAGTCTTGTGACCAGGCTGCCGTTGATCTCACCGATCGTTTGGGATAAAAACCGGCCGGCAGTAGCTCCAGGATCGGCGTTGAACGGTGGCGGGGTGAGTTGCACGCGTGAGCTGTAGGAAGAAGAAGGTGAATAGGAGAAAGGGGGTGCATTTAGCACTGAGGAGGGGTGCAATCAGTTGCTTCTTATTTTCTCTTTAATGGGATGCCTTTAGAAACAAAGTGAGGTGCATTTAGAAGCCCACACCCCACTCAAAACGCACCGTTTCACTAATGTGGGGGTGAAGGCTGCTGCCTCTTTGGGCTCACTTAGAAGTGGTCTGGGGCTCATTCAGTGGCCCAAACCCACTATAAAAAGCATCGTTTACTGTTGGTGACATGGCGTGCTCGCCTGCCTTGCATGGCAAATTACAGGAAGGACCCCTGAACTCCTCTGATTTTGTGATAACTTCAACCTTCTTCAGAATTTACACTTTTGCCCCTATATCTCCAAAATTACCTCAATGCCCCTGAACTCTGTAAATACCTGAAAATACTTAATGTACACAATTAAATCATGGGATAATGCCCAAGAATCAAGCAAAAGGAGAAGGAAATGAGGGCCAAAATCATACCAATTTTGGTCCGATCATGCACACGTCTTTGTTAAAACTAACTTCCTTAAAAATTTCACACAAGTGAGTAATGCTTATCAAGTTTGTAAGTGCCTCATTTTTTATTGGCGTATTTCGTTGGCAAAATCACAATGGGGTTCTATATGTAAGGATAGCTTAGGATGGAAGAAAACCTCATTGCATGATCAAGAGCTTCAAGGAAGGTAGATTTCTTGACTTACTCTACTTTGAAGAGATGTAGTTGCACACACACACAACACTTGCATAACTCTTACTTGTATGTTGTGTTTGAAGTTTTTGTGCATCATTGGGTATTTAAATCTCTCTTCTTACATCTTGTGATTATAATGGCATATCTAGTTAGGCTTAGGATGCATTTCTTTTGACCCTTGCACTTTTGTTTGTGTGCTTAAGGGAGTGTGTGCGCTGGTCATGCGCTGGTGTCACCAGCGCAAGCTGACCAGCGCAACTAGTCCAGTGGACTACCGCTGGTCGTGCGCTGGTCTGCACCGGCGCTCTCCTCCAGCGCAACTCCTCCAGTAGGTTGTCGCTGTTGGTGCGCTGGTCGTCACCAGCGCAAGCTCCACCAGCGCATCTCGTCCAGAATGTTGCCGCTGGTCTTGCGCCCTGGAGGCGCGCCACTCGTCGAGCGCCCTTGCCAGTTAAAGGGCGTGCGCTGGTGAGTTGCGCTGGTCGTCCAGCGCTTCACCAGCGCAGCTGACGGGAATCTGAACCGTTTTTTTCAAAAACGATGTCACTTCACTTGGATCCCATTTATATATGTCTTGATAGTCTTGGCTCGGTTTCAAGAGCAAAAAATTACACTTTTGAGAGCATGGTTGAGTATCTTCAAGCCAAGGTATCAAGACTTCATCTTTAAGCTTCCAAATCACAAAACCCTTCATATTGCATCTTTCATTTATCATCTAGCATAATTCTAGGTTGATTTCATCTAGGGTTTTTAGTTTTGCTCACATGACTTGTATCTAGAACATCATTCTCATATCTATATGTTCTTGCTTTACAAGATAGCTTCTTTATCACTTGAATTGATTCAAGATTGCATCTTTATGACTTGACTTAGTTTCAAGATTGTTTTATTGTGGTTTGTGAGTTGTATTGTGATAGATAATGCATATAGGATTTTGGTTGCTTATTTAGTGTTGGTTTATGCATTTCATCTAGTAATATGATATCTAGGATTGTCTAACATGTTCATCCTTGCCTAGATAAGCTTAAAATGTCTAACCTTGCATTTTTAGCATCTTGAGTATTTCACATATTCACCTTAGGTTGTGCTATCTCTTCACTTTAGAGACAAGTCTTGTATTTACCTCTTAGGTAGTTTGCAAGCAAGGGACTAGAGTCACTATTAAAGGCCCGCGGGTAGCAAAGACGGATTAGTAAATTTAGGTGTGATGTGGTCAACCTAATTTGTAATCGTATTTGCAAATAGTGGATTCGAGGTTCTCGTGTGGCGCACATAACAGCCCGTGGTTTTTCCCCGTGTGGGTTTCCACGTAAATATTGTGTGTCCTCAAATTTCCGCACTTGTATGTTTTTTGTATATTGACTAGATTGGGGCTTTTTCGTAATTTGGACTAATCTCGAAAAATTGGGTAAAATTGTTTAAAATCTATTCACCCCCCCCTCTAGATTACTTTAGGACACGTTTATTATTTATTTTCAAAGTTAGCTTGTAACCCATCAACATACAAAGTATTGCGAAGTTTAGGCAATCCGGGGATACAAATTGTTCCCTTGCCAAGAACTTGCTTTTTAGTACCATCACCAAAAGTAACCTAACCTCTATCCTTTAAAACAAGATTCTCAAAGAACTCTTTGTTCCCGGTCATGTTCCTAGAGCAACCATTGTCTAAGTACCAAGAATAGGAGGGGTTGGCACGTAGAGCATATTGTGCAATGATCGCGCTTCAAATGTTCACATTTAGCGCTCCCATTTCCTAGCTTTTGTGTTCGTTTCTGAGCACTTTTGTGTATATAATATTTGTTTTAGCTATGTGTAGGTAAATATCCCTCAGAGTGGGTGTTTAAACCATAAACGGAAGAAAATAGGGAAATCCATAGGCAATTATGTCATTGTGGAGAATCAAGGGTCAAAGTGCAAAGCGGCAGTTAATATTGAATATTCGGAGATTAGAGAAGAGATTAGGGGTGCTGATTGTAATTCGCTAGCCAAGGCACAGCAGAGCGCCACGTCACCAAGTAGGACGACGTCGTTTGGGCGCTGCTACTGACCTCAGCGTGACTTCAGACGTCAGACGTCACGCGTCTTCAACCTCCAGCCGGGCAAAGCAGACCCGCGTGACCTGACCCGATCTGGCACGTGACCCGGATATTGACTCGATGTTCTAGACCAATTTCTGACATCGTTTTTGATAGTTCTCTACCCAGATCGACGGCCGACGCTTATCCGGTCAGTTTGCCACCACTTTGAGCCTCCCATGCAAGAGTTTCACTCTCCACCAAATCCTTCAAACTCCATGGCCAAGTTAATCTTGCAAGCTCGTTCCAGCGGCTTCATTCCCGCTCCAAAGACGTCCAAACTCGTTGAATCTCTACTGTTTCATGCGGCGGGAACAAGCCAGCAAGATAGAAGGACCAAACTCGCGGCCAACTTCCATTTTTCCTCTGTAACTTCGTGCCACGGGAACAAACCCGCGAGGCAGGGTGCCTGAACTCGCGAAGTTGGTCGACTTAAGAGGATTTGACATATTTTGATGCCCGTTCTTGCCCTAAACACTTCCAACCTATATATACATCACTTTGCCTCTCTTTCTAAAGGTGCACCACCAACAAAACACTTAGAGCTTGGCTCTTACACCTCAAAAGAGAGAGAGCAACTCCAAGCCTTCCATAGGGGATTTTCCTCCGTGGAAAGCTTTCCATGGAGAGTAGATATGCTGAGATAGGAGAGGATTGTGTGTCAAAATCAAAACCGAGCCATAGATGTTCATTAGAAAGGAAGAGCTATTGGAGGCTTGTCTTCAAGGGTTATTTCTTACTTCTTATCTCTTTGTATTTCTATTGATGTGTAACTTATGTGGGATTATTGTAAACCAACACTTATGCTATAATATATGTTTGTATTGTTCTTAGATTTGATTCATGTATTGTTCTATTCTATGCTATTCATTTATAATCTCTTATTATGATATTCATGTGTATATAGAGTTGAATATTGATATGTATGTATGAATGAGATTAGGAGTAGATTAACTAATGATGTAGAAGTAGTTGTAATCAAATATCTCATTTATGTATGTATGTTGGTAGAAGGTTCATCATGCTATGCTTATAGTGATTAGAGAGATTGAGAGTTGAGTTTGTGCTCGGACTACCATTCCGGGTATGAGCTTGGCTATTAGCTCTATAGAATGGGAATAGCTTGTGTGTGCATAACTTGCCACCATAGCTTTGGTTCATATGTTCTTGTGCTTAATAGGTCTAAACCTAGACACAATCACTCTTCCGATTGGAGAGTAATGACATGATTTCAGTAATTCCCTAATCAAGAGAACGAACCCTTTACTAGATTAATTGGATTCACATGATAAACAATCGACATAAATTGCATATTGTGTTTGGTAAACCGATGTCCCATATGCGTTTCATGTTAGGATTATGCTCAATAGCAAGAGTGTAATATTGTTTTTGACAATCTTTTCATATTAAGTGATTTCTGTTTTAAACAAATCTTATAGCATTTATAGATTGAATATTATAATTGTCAAAAGTAAATAATCATAAGGTCAAAAGACTATGAGAAAAGAAGAATTGTTCATACATCTGGATATGTATGAGGGAGACATAATTCTTTAGTTAGTCTTGAATAATGTTCACAACTTAAGGTAAAGGTTGGGCACCTTTATCTTGTTAAAGTTGTAGATTCTTTTACTAGCATTTGAGTGGGATCAAATGTGTTATAATGGGTCTAAATCATCAAAGTGGATTTGAGTAAAAGAATCTAGTGCACTAGGTGCATTGAACTGGATCACAATGAAATACTTTATCTAGAACCGTCAGTAGATAAAAGTCTTTTCATTATGAGGACAATCGGAGAGTCTATCTTAATCCTGAGATAAATGATGGACTTATGGTTACAAGTGTTATCATTTGAGTTATCAATGAGTATGATTATATAGCATAGTCTATCCTCGATAGTTTGGTGGTATTCATTTGTTAATCGATAGAGGACTTCATTTATAGATATGGACATCGTGCCTCCATTTGTAAAATGAGAGTATAATATCATCATATAGATGTTTTGAGGTAGTTGGATATTAAATCTCAACGTTGAGTTTTCGATAGTGTCTATTGAAAACATGGCTTTTGGACAAGTCAAAATATCCAAAGTTCAAAATGTGGTCATATGAGTAAATATGGTAACTTGGAGAGCTATAGGCGGTCTATGAGCTCTTAGCGATTACTGATATTATTCACGAGGATTCACCATCTCCAATAAGATTGTCTAGGGTATGAATGAGAAACATTTACTTGTTCTATCTTTATTTGAGAGTACAATTTTAGTTCTTTAGTGGAATGAACTAAAATTAATAGATCGAACCTAAGTGAATCATTTGTTGATTGTGATTAGGTTATGTCTATTGAAGCTTAAATTAGATAGCCCGCCAAGATCCTCAATCCACACGGACTTGCATGGATCACTTGATATATTCTACCGGACTAATTTATGGGTCCATCTAGAATTGTATTAAGGCATGTAGACTTGTTTCTTTTAGTAAGAATGGGTCTAGTTCACATGTGGGTCTTTTAATTAAAGGTCCAATGGATTTAATAAAATGAAAAATAATATTTGGGCCTATCTTTGTGTATGGGCGGCAAGGCTTGAAAAATAGCTTAATATATTATTTTATTTTATTATTTGATTAAATGGAAATTAATTAATTGATTGATTAATTATTTAATTAAGAATCAAAAAATTTTCTAACTAGGAAATATGTTTCTTAGTAGTATACTATTGTGGTAGTATAATAAGAATAAAAGACTTTATTTGATAAGAAGATAAATAAAAGGATTTTATTTATCTAGTCAAATTAGGAAGTCTTTGATATAGTCATAAAAGAATAAAACACTAAAGAGATGGATTAGGGTTAGGATTATAAGCTTGATAGGTATTTTGGTGAAACACAAATCCCATTGAAAAGAGGATTTCGGCCACCTTCTAGATGACCTATCATAGAATTCGAAAACCCTAAATATATTGTAAAAGGAATTCGGCCATTAATATATATATATATATATATATATATAATATATGTGGAAAGCATAATTTGTCCACAAGATATATATAATATATATATGATAAGAAGAATTCTAAGATATACGATATATATATATATATATTTTGTATGGCATGCAGATCAAGTCACCTATAATATATATTAGACTTAATAGCACTGGACCCCACTGAAGTGTATGCGAATTTACAAATTGCCCCCTAAATGTTTTTTTTCGGCGGTAAACCCCTCGAACTCTTTTTTTCTTTGCACCACCCTTATGGAGATGCCCCCTACTCAGGTGGCAATAAAACAAGCAGGTGCAAAGAAAAGGAGAGTTCGAGGGGTTTACCGTCGAAAAAAAACATTTAGGGGGCAATTTGCAAATTCGCGTACACTTCAGGGGGGGTCCAATGCTATTAAGTCTATATATTATTTATATGGCAATTTGATTCGGCCCCAAAACATATATATAATGGCAATAAGAATTTGGCGAAGGCCTAGGTCTTATGTTTTGAGAATATTTTTCTTTTGCTTGAGAAAAATAGAATCCAACTCCAGACAATAGTGTGATATTTTCGGCCAAGAGGAATAGAGAGAAAAGATTGTTCTTATTTCGATAGTGCACTAGTAACTTTTACATCAAAAGGTTTTGTGCACAATTTCGAATAAGGTTCACGCGAGTTTCGATCTAACGATTGTGAATTCAAAAGTGACCGGAATATTCTTTGTAATCTTTTGGAATTTACTGTGACTAACGAAAAAAAAAAAGTTTTTATTATCCATCCTCAGGTACACAATTCAAAGAGAAGGGAGACCACGCTCCTAGGTGATTCACGTTCGTGATTGGATTGGAAGATCTTGCAGAATACCATCGACGCAACGTCAATCGGATCACGCGACAAATGTACGATATCTTTTAAATATATATGTTTAATTAATCAAAGGGTTTAGGTTCAAATTACAGAAAAATTTTAAACTATACTAAAACCTCTTTTAGTCTCGCTTCCGCTGTGTGCACTTGTTTTTTCCCTACATTTCATATCTTGCTTATCTCCAAGTCACCTTTATTTTCATAGCTAGGGTGTCTTGCCTCTAAGAGTAGATTAACTTAATTGGGAATAGATTAATTAGATAGCCAAGACACCCGGCTACATTTCTACCTTAGTTAATTAGTTTACATTTCCGCACACATACACGCATTCCTTTTTACATTGCTTTAATAAACTCTAGAGCTAGATACAGTTAACGGATTCCGTCTCCCTGAGGAACGAACCATACTTGCTGCTACGCGATCGTAACGATACGTGCACTTGCGGATAAATGCATATGTACCATCATTTACGATAGTTTATAGAACTATCCCGTGCGTGTCAAGTTTTTGGTGCCGTTGCCGGGGACCATTAGAACCGGTCTGCGTGCGCCGATCATGCAACTAGACAATTGGGTGTGTCTTTTCTAACCCACACACTCTTCACAACACGCCTCTCACTCTTACCACTAACATGCTTTGACTCAATATTAGATTTTCTAACATGCACCTTGACCTCATTGGTCACATTTTCAAATATATCAAACAAAGCATAATCAACTTTCTTATGCATAGTAGAGTGAGGCACAACACAAGATTTAGCAAGCAAGTCATCAACAAGTTTCTTCACAACATGCTTTTCCAAGGTCTTCCTAGGTCTAGTACTAAATCCATACATGGATGATTGCCTAGGTCCATTCAAAGACATATCATGAAAAGCATTATCAAGTTCGCATTTCCGAATATATTCAAAGCACTTACGTCGAATATGTCCTACCATATTACAATGATGACAAATAGGTATGAATTTAAGAAATTTACCATTTGCATTTGCTTCCAAAGCTTTTGGTCTTCTCACATTTTTACCTCTTTTAAATGCAAACTTTAATGCTCCAGCTCTTGCATTTGAGGATGATGCTTTTTGACTTTGATTTTGTTATGATCTTCCATTTGAGATCCTTGTTGATGTAAAGGCACCTTTGGTAGCTTTCATTGCTTTACCTTGAGAGATAGTACCTACATTTGATTTAACACTTGCTTTGACAAAAGTAGATTTGTTAGATGATAGGGTTTCCTTCTCATTGATATAACCCAAACCTCTTTTGTCACATGGATGCTTACCACTTTTAATGAGGGTTTCAACCTTGTTAGAACTAGATGACATCTTGTGAATCATTTGACACGCACACGGTAGTTCTAAAATATGTCCCCGATGGCGGCAATGACTTGATCGGCGCACGGACCGGTTCTAATAAACTACGGTAATTGATATGGCACGCGAGTTTTTTACCCTTTCGCAAGTATACGAATCGTTGGCCACGTATAGTGGTTACGAGTAAGGGTATCGTTCCCAACAAAGAGGTAACAAGGAGGTGTTTATCTTAAGTTGGTTCTAAATCTTAGTTATATATATATATATATATATATACACAATATATTTACACTATTAATATGCAATAAAAGTAAAGGGAGATGGTCACAAGCAAACTAAACTAAGATTATACTAGGATTACACTAAGATGGCAATAATTAAATAACAACTAAATTAGCATTAACTAACTAAATTAACTAAACTACCAAACTTACCAAATCAATTACCTAATCTAACACTAACTAACTAAACTAAACTAATTACCAACTAAACTCATGAGTGGTCATGGAAGAGTTTAGTTGTGAGATGGTAAAGGCATGGAAATGCTAGGAAATGGTTTTCATGCAACAAATCTAATTCCTAGTTGATAGCAAATAAGCTTACAAGATTGGTATTAACCAATCTAACCTAGGATAAGACACATACACAAATAATCATTCATGCATGCTATTGATATCTCAAATAGTCTAAATCCTATTACATATCAATTAATTGGTTAATCAATTAACATGCATATATTAAGCTCAAGCAAATAGACAATCAACCAAAATATGAATATTATTACAATCCCACCAATATTCCCAACATCAACATGTAGTAAAAATACAACAACAAGCTAAAGTAAATAAAAGAGATAAAGAAGACCACCCAATCTCTTGTGAAGTCCTCAAGTTAGCTAGACTTCTCCTTGTCTTTCCCAAGCTTGGAGTCAAGAGGTGTTGAGAGTGAGCTAGGTTGGTTTGGGTGCAATTCTAAGCTATATGTGTAAACTTTGTAGGTTGAGGTTTGTAGGGTTATTTGGTGTATGTAAGGTTCCCATTTGTTGATTGGCGCATTTCGTGGACAAACCATATGTTGGGGTTCTTTGTAAGGGTAGTTTAGGTGTTGTTGTTATTGCTCAAGCCCTTTAAAGACCTCGTCTTGATAAGCACCGAAGGTAAATTTCTATGTGCTTACTTGTATTGAAGAGATAGTTGCACACACTCACAACTCATGCATATATTTAATTCTTGTATGTTATGTGTCTTATTTTTGTGCATTAATGTTCATTAGCATCTCTTCTTGCTTGTTATTTTGATTGCATCTTGCATTGTCCATTGCCTTAACATGATTAGGCTTAGAAGTCATGCATTGCAAAGGGCGCTGTTCAAAGCGCTCTACAAGGCGCTGTTCGAACAGGCCTACATGACCTGATGAAAAAATGGTCATTTTAATGCATCAGGTCTGATTCATTTTGAAGAGGCGCTGTACGAGCGCTATACACAAGTGCTGTTCGTACATCGCCCAACTGAGACCTGATTGAAAATGTCATTTTAATGCATCAAGTCTGATGCTTTTTGGGTAGGCACTGTACGAGCGCTGTTCAGAAGCGCTGTACGTACAGTGCCACTCTGTTTTCCTGAGAGAACAGAGTTGGGGCGCTATACATGCGCTGTACAGAAGCGCTCTACGTACAACGCCCAAGGCAAAATAGTGGTGTCACTTATCAAAACGACCACACTTCATTTTGACTCCCTATATATATGCCACTTTGACTTTATGTCAATTAAGAGAGTTCATATTCAGATTTCATACTTAGGATATTTTTCAAGAGAAGAAAAAATTCCAAGAACTCATTTTTTTTATTTACTCAAACACTTTTTCATGATTATCAATCATCATCTAGCATCATCCTTGATCATCTAGATGTCTCTTTGCATGGATTCTTCATCACACTTTGCTTGGTAAGCATTTCACTAATATCTTACATATTTTGTGTTTTTCTTAACAAGCATTCTCAATTTATTACTTGTATGATTTTCATATATATTTTGATACAAGATTGAGATTAGTGTGTTGTATGTTTGAGAAGCTGTATTATGATAGCTAATTAGGTTTTGTGCTTAATCTTGATTAGCTAAACTATTTGATGTTCATGTCATTTAGTTTTAATATCTAGGATTGTTCTAATTGCATATTAATCATCTTAGATAAGCATATAGGGTTTCCCTTGCTCTATGTTGCATTTGGATATTCATATATTCACTTAGGGTGTTATTCTCTTCATTGAGAAAGTAAGTCTTGTGTGTAGCTTCCGGGATTAGGTTGCTTAGATCGCAAACAAATCGGACTAGGTTCACTCATACCGGGATTAGGTAGGTGTGTGATTACTTCCGGGATTAGGTTGTAATCGTTTACACATTTAGTGGATTCGAGGTTCGAGTGTGGCTTACTTACTAGCCCGTGGTTTTTCCTGTGAGGGTTTCCACGTAAAAATCAAGTGTTATTTAATTTCCGCATTTTATACTTGATTTATTGCTTTATCTATTTAGGGGTATTTTCGTAATATTGACTAAACACGAAAAATTAGGTAATAAGTTTAAAATCTATTCACCCCCCCCCCCCCCCCCCCCCCCCTCTAGATAGTTTTATACACACCGTGCTATAATTTGTTTCAATTGGTATCAGAGCGGGTTCCTAGATATACATAGGTGATCCTTGCTTTTTGGTGTGTTTTGCATTTTGTGTGATTTTTGATCATTCATACATTTGCATTCATTTCATTCATTCACAAACACTATGAGTGGAAACGGTGGAAGTGGTGGTGGCAACGAGGGTGCTTCTAGCACAAGGCCTCCACTTCTTACCGGATTGAACTATTCCCAATGGAAAGGGAAGATGGAATCCTACATATGTCAAATTCACGACCGTGCATGGATGGTGGTGGAAGACGGATATGATCTACCCAAGATGACTCCCGATGGTGGAGGAGAAGAAGTGTTGAAGCCTAAGGCGCAATGGAACGCACAAGAGTTTGAGGCTTCAAAGTGGAATAGGAAGGCGATGCATGCCATCCTATGTGCAATGGACGAAAATCAATATAAATTGATTCAGAATACTAGGATAGCTAAGGAGGCATGGGACATCCTAGAGATTGCACATGAGGGAACCGAAGTGGTGAAGGACTCTAAGCTTCAAGTCCTCCAAACTCAATTCGAGATGCTTAAGATGGAGGAGAATGAGTGCTTCACCGACTTCGAGATCAAGTTGATGGACATAGTCAACCAAAGTCATCAACTTGGTGATCCATATTCGGATAGGAGAATCAAGCAAAAGATTATGAGATCTCTCTCGGATAGGTTTGAATCAAAAGTAACGGCTGTAGGGAAAAATACAGTTACGTAGCAGAAGCGAGACTAAAAAGAGGTTTTAGTACAGTTTAAAATTTTTCCATATTTGAACCTTAACCCTTTAATTAATTAAACATACGTATCAAAAAGCAACATACCTCTTGTCGCGTGATCCGATTAACTTGCGTCGATGGTAATCCGCAAGATCTTCCAATCTAATCACGAACGTGAATCACCTAGAAGCGTGGTCTCCCTTTCTTTGAATTGCATACCTGAAGGATGGAAATCAAAATCTCTTCTCTTGATCGTTAGTCACAATAAATTCCAAGAGATTACAAAGAATGTTCCGGTCACTTTTGAATTCACAATCGTTAGATCGAAACTCGCGTGAACCTTATTCGAGATTGTGCACAAAACCTTTTGGTGTAAAAGTTACCAGTGCACTATCGAAATAAGAACAATCTCTTCTCACTTTTCTCTTGGCCGAAAATAATCACACTAGTCTCAGAGTTGGATTTTATTTTTCTCAAGCAAAAGAAATAACTCTCAAGTCCAAGACCCTAGGGTTTTTGAATTCTCTTTGCACAAATATTATATATATATATATATTTTTTTTTTTTTGCAAAATATTTGCACAATATATTATATATATTCCGTGCGAAATACTTGCACAATATATATTATATATGCAATGCAAACAATTCAGCTTACATTATATATTATATATATATATACACATGACTTTAACATGCATATATAAAATATGTAATGCTATATCTCTTGCTTTTGCGGCTAAGTGCCATATATATCATATATTTTTATGTCTTGGCTAATTGCCATATAAATCATATGTATATATCTATTAATCTTTAGAATTCAACCCTAATCCAACTCTTTAGTGTATTTGTGATTATATCAAAGACTTCCTAATTTGACTAGATAAATAAATTCCTTATTTATCTACTTAACAAATAAAGTCGTTTATATTTATTATACTACCACAATAGTATACTACTAAGAAACATATTTCCTAGTCAGAAAAAGATTTTGATCATTAATTAAATAATTAATTAATAAATTAATTAACTTCCATTTAATTAAATAATAAAATAAAAGAATATAATAAGTTAATTTATTAGCCTTGCCGCCCAAGTACTCTATCATGGGCCATATATTATTTTTCCATTAAATCCATTGGACCTTAATAAAAAGCCCACATGTGAACTAGACCCATTCTTACTAAAAGAAACAAGCCCACATGCCTTTCATTAATATATTAATATAATTTAACAGCCCATTAAATAAATAATGTGCAAATTATATTCTTAATATATTAAGTACAATTCTAGATGGACCCATAAATTGGTCCGGTAGAATATATCAAGTGATCCATGCAAGTTCGTGTGGATTGAGGATCTTGGCGGGCTATCTAAATTTAAGCTTCAATAGACATAACCTAATCACAATCAACAAATGATTCACTTAGGTCCGATCTATTAATTTTAACTCATTCCACTAAAGAGCTAAAATTGAACTCTTAAATAAAGATAGAATAAGAAGATGTTCCTCATTCATACCCTAGACAATCATATTGGAGATAGTGTATCCTCGTGAATAATATCAGTAATCGCCAAGAGCTCATAGACCGCCTATAACTCTCCTAGTTACCATATTTACTCATATGACCACGTTTTGAACTTGGATACTTTGACTTGTCTAGAACTTCAATAGACACTATCGAAAACTCAACGTTGAGATTTAATATCCAATACCTCAAAACATCCATATGATAATATTATACTCTCATTTAATAAATGGAGCCACGATGTCCATATCTATAAATGAAGTCCTCTATCGATTAACAAATGAATACCACCAAACTATCGAGGATAGACTATGCTATATAATCGTACTCATTGATAACTCAAATGATAACACTTGCAACCATAAGTCCATCATTTATCTCAGGATTAAGATAGACTCTCCGATTGTCCTGATAATGAAAAGACTTTTATCTATTGACGGTTCTAGATAAAGTATTTCATTGTGATCCTGTTCAATACACCCAGTGCACTAGATTCTTTTACTCGAAGACCCTTCGATGAATTTAGACTCATCATAACTCATTTGATCCCACTCAAATGCTAGCAAAAGAATTCTACAACTTTAACAAGATAAAGGTGCCCAACCTTTAACTTAAGTTGTGAACATTATTTAAGACTAACTAAAGAATTGTGTCTACTTCATACATATCCAGATGTACGAATAATTCTTCTTTTCTCATAGTCTTTTGACCTTATGATTATTTACTTTTGACAATTATAATAATTAAACTATAAATGCTATAAGATTTGTTAAACCATAAATCACATTATTAATATGAATAGATTGTCAAAAACACTATTACACTCTTGCTATTGAGCATAATCCTAACAATCTCCCACTTGCGCTATAGCAAATGTGTCATATCTCTCATTCCCATGTTCTCACCCTTATATACAATTTCTTTTAAAAGATAATACTTCCTTTCAATGTGTTTTCCTCTCTTATGACTTCTTGGTTCTTTCGAATTAGCCACTGCTCCATTATTGTCACAGTAGATAGTGATCTGCTTATTCGCATTAGGAACCACTTCCAAGTCAATCAAGAATTGGTGGAGCCAAATAGCCACTTTGGCAGCCTTGCATGCAGCAACATACTCAGCTTCCATGGTGGAATCAGCAATACAGGATTGCTTGATACTCCTCCATATGACTGCTCCTCCTCCAATAGTAAACACAGATCCTGATGTGGATTTTCTGGAGTCAGAATCCGATTGGAAATCAGAATCTGTATACCCAACGGGATTCAAATCCCCTCCAGAGTATATGAGCATATTATCTCTAGTTCTCTTGAGATACTTGAAAATATGCTTGACTACCGTCCAATGATCAGGACTAGGTTTCGATTGAAACCTGCTAACTATGCCAACATCAAAACAAATATTTGGTTTAGTGCAGAGCATTCCATACATGAGACTTCCAACTGCCGAGGCATATGGAACTCTATTCATGATTTGCTCTTCATGCTCATTCTTAGGAACTTGTTCCTTAGAAAGTTTGATTCCATGTCTGAAAGGTAACATACCTTTCTTGGAATCCTGCATGGAAAACCTAGACAAGATCTTGTCTATGTATGAAGCTTGGAATAATACAATCGTTTTATTCTTTCTATCCCTTATTACTAGATACCTAGAATAAAACTTACTTCTCCTAAGTCCTTCATATCAAATTGTTTTGCTAACCATTCTTTTACTGATGTCAATTCACCTACATCGTTTCCAATAAGTAGTATATCATCAACATAAAGAATTAGGAAAACCAACTTGTCGCCCTTAATCCTTTTGTATACACAAGGTTCGTCAGGATTCTGAATAAATCCAAAACCTTTACAGCTTGATCGAACCTTATGTTCTAGGATCTGGAAAAGGCCAAATGGAAAAGGTACGCAAGTTGCAGAAATCCATATATGGATTTCTGCAACTTGCATACCTTTTCCATTTGGCCTTTTTCAATGAATCCTTCTGGTTGCATCATGTAGATGCTTTCGTCAAGACTTCCATTAAGGAAAGCTGTCTTGACGTCCATTTGCCAAATCTCTAGATCTAAAGATGCTGCAATGGATAAGAGTATCCTAATGGATTTAAGCATTGCCACAGGAGAGAAGATTTCCTCGTAATCGATACCTTCTTTCTGTGTATACCCTTTAGCTACCAATCTAGCTTTAAAGGTTTCCACATTTCCATCCATACCTCTTTTCCTCTTGTATACTTACTTGCACCCAATGGTTTTTATCCCTTTAGGCAAGTCTACAATGGACCAGACTTTGTTATCGAACATGAATTCAATCTCATATTGCATTGCCTTTTGCCAATAGCGACTATCAACATCCTCCATTG
Organism: Acer yangbiense; assembly: GCA_008009225.1. Classification (NCBI taxonomy): domain Eukaryota; kingdom Viridiplantae; phylum Streptophyta; class Magnoliopsida; order Sapindales; family Sapindaceae; genus Acer; species Acer yangbiense. Next base: position 7,833,105 of record CM017772.1, on the reverse strand, counting down.
CTTCCTTATACGTGTAGGGATCATCGTCGTCCGGGAGATTCTCTACTGATTCTCCCAGACCGATGTATCTTTCGGGTTGTGTTCTAACACTCCCACTACGACAAGGAATGGTAGGTTGTTGATTTTGTGTTGGATTGGAACTTACAATTGGGTTAGGTTGTGTAACCTCTCGTGGAATTGTATCTCCTGACATCTCATTCAGGACAATTCTACTTCTAGGTACAAAATCATTCATATAGTCCTTTTCTAGAAATTTAGCATTTGTCGAAACAAATACTTTAAGATTTGAAGGACTATAGAAATAATATCCTTTTGTTTCTTTTGGATACCCTACAAATATGCATGTTTCCGAACGGGACTCCATCTTTTCTGTCTTTCCTTTAACACATGCGCAGGACAACCAAATATCCTTAAGTGTTGTAAACTAGGCTTGCGCCCAGTCCACAACTCATGCGGTGTTTTAGGAACGGACTTAGATGGTACATCGTTTAGAATGTATATAGTAGTTTATAAAGCATATCCCCAAAAAGAAATAGGAAGTGTTGAATAACTCAACATAGACCTAACCATATCCAAAAAAGTTCTGTTTCTCCTTTCTGATACCCCATTCTGTTGAGGTGTACCTGGTGCAGAAAACTGAGAAACTATCCCATTATCAATAAGATATTGCTGAAACTCACCAGATAGATATTCTCCACCACGATCAGATCTCAAGATTTTTATGTGTTTCTCAAGCTGATTTTCTACTTCAGCTTTGAATGCTTTGAACATGTCAAAAGCATCCGACTTATGTCTCATGAGATACACATAGCCAAATCTCAAGTAATCATCTATGAAGGTGATGAAGCTAGTACTTATATCCACCTCCAGCTTGAATGCTCATAGGACCATATACATCAGTGTGTATTAGTCATAAACATTCAGTGGCTCTTGCGCCTTTGGCCGAGAACGACCTTTTGGTTATTTTACCTTCCAAACAAGATTCACAAGTTGGTAGATCATCAACCTTTAAGTCACTTAAAGGTCCGTCACTATCCAACTGTTAAGGTTAATATGACCTAGGCGTAAATGCCATAGGTAGGTTTCATCTATTGATAATTTTACTCTTTTATGATTAGGTTCTGTTAATACTTGGCAAGTTTGATGCTAAGAGTGATGAGGGTCTCTTTATTGGCTATGCCTTGAATAGTAGAGCCTATAGAGTTTTCAACTTGAAGACTCGAACCATCATGGAATCATCGAATGTTGTTGTTGATGATACAAGGCTCAAGTCTAATAACCATGAGGAGGAGGAAGTTTTAGATGATGACTCTCCTTTGGAGAGGGTTATGGTGACTCCCAATGTTGGGACGTCCAATGACAATAATAAGGTCACACAACCTCTTACTAGAGTTCCTCTCTTGGACTCTAATGAACCCGCTCCATGGGTTAAAAGACTCCATAACAAAGAGGATGTTATTGGAGATGTGAATGAGGGTGTTAGGACTAGGCGTCAAATAGCTAATCTCATTAGCTTTACATGCTACACCTCTCAAATTGAACCCAAAAAGGTTGATGAAGCCTTGAATGATGAATTTTGGGTTTTTGCCATGCAAGAAGAGCTAAACCAATTCGAAAGGAATGATGTTTGGACTCTAGTTCCTAGGCCTAAAAGCACTAATGTGATAGGCACTAAGTGGATTTATAGGAACAAATTCGATGAGGATGGCAACATAGTGCGGAACAAGGCTAGACTTGTAGCACAAGGGTACTCTAAAATTGAGGGTATCGACTTTGAGGAAACATTTGCTCCCGTTGCCCGTTTAGAGTCCATTAGGCTTCTCTTGTCCATTTCTTGTGTGCACAAGTTCAAATTGCACCAAATGGATGTCAAGAGTGCCTTCCTGAATGGCTTCTTGGAAGAGGAAATGTTTGTTGAACAACCCAAGGGGTTTGTGGATGCACACCACCCCAACCATGTCTATCGCCTCAAGAAGGCTCTATATGGGTTGAAACAAGCACCAATGGCTTGGTATGAGTGCCTCACTCAATTTCTTGTTGACAATAACTACATAAGGGGTAGTGTTGACAAGACACTATTCATCAAGAAAGACAATGATGAGCTTTTCATAGCTCAAATATATGTTGATGATATAGTTTTTGGCTCCACCAACAACACCAAGGTCCAACAATTTGTTGATGTCATGTCTTATGAATTTGAGATGAGTCTTGTTGGTGAGCTTAGTTACTTCCTAGGTTTGCAAATTAGGCAATTAGATAATGAGATTTTCATAACCCATGCCAAATATGCTAAAAACCTAGTGAAGAAGTTTGGTCTTGAAAATGCCAAACATTGTGATACACCTATGAGTACCACTTTGAAGCTAAGCAAGGATGCTATTGGTAAAAGTGTAGAACAAACGTTATATCGTGGCATGATTGGTAGCTTGCTTTATTTGACCGCAAGTAAGCCCGATATCTCTTTTAGTGTGGGTGTGTGTGCTAGGTACCAAGCAGATCCCAAGGAGTCCCATCTCTCTTCCGTAAAGAGAATCATTCGCTATGTGAATGGGACATCCAACTATGGGATTTGGTATTCTTTTGACACTAATGCTAGTCTTGTAGGCTTTAGTAATGCGGATTGGGTAGGAAATTATGATGATAGGAAAAGCACATCGGGCGGTTGCTTCTTCCTAGGCAACAACTTGGTGTCTTGGTTTTGCAAGAAGCAAAACTCGATTTCCTTGTCCACGGCCGAGGCTGAGTACATAGCCGCAGGGAGTGGATGCACACAACTACTATGGATGAAGCAAATGCTAGTAGACTACGGATTCAACCAAGGTACACTCACTCTCTTTTGTGATAACATGAGTGCCATTAATATTTCCAAGAATCCGGTGCAACATTCTAGTACTAAGCATATTGACATCCGCCATCATTTCATTAGAGAGTTTGTTGAAAATAATGCATAGTACTTGAACATGTAGGTACTAATGATCAACTTGCGGACCTATTTACTAAACCCTTAGATGCTACTCGATTTAAAATTCTAAGTAGATCTATTGGGATATGTCATGTGGGTGATGAGTTTTGTGATTGACCCCATATGGGGAACTCAAGCAAAGATAGCTATTTTGCATTCTTGTCACTTGCAAAAAATTTGAAATATCTTATGCCTCTTCTCTTAATTGCTTGAGTAAGCTTGGTTGCACATATGTACATATGTTTTCAATTCAATAAGTGTGAACCTTGCTTGTTTACAATCCATGTCATATTTATGTTCAAACATGCATTTTTGGACTAGGAGATGTATATAGGAAGTATGATTTGAATGACCTATGATTATCTCCATGACATGATGATTCTTATATAACATGCTAATGTCAAATGAAAAAGCATGAAATTCATATAACATGCTCACATGAAAAGCATGAATTGATGATTGCATATTCTTAAAATGCAAAAACTTGTGTGAAAGCTTATGAGACTCAAAATGAATAAAGGATCTTGTATCCGTTCAAAGGAATTTATATTCCAAATGTCTCTCTTTCTTTATTAGTTGAATATGGCTACTATCATACGGATATCTTATCTGGAAAAATCAAAAAGGGTGCAAAGTCGCTCATGCTATGTTTCGCTTATAAAGTTGGATATAGTTGTTCTTAAATTGAAATTAATATATTCTATATCCTTGCTTTACTCATGACATTGGTGAAATTGGTTCGAATTCTTATTACAAACCTTTGTCATTTGCTTTGCCAAATACCATTGTATTTTGGACTTGAATGCTACATGTCTTGTATGCAAAGCATGTTTGATTCACACATTTTCTTTCAAATAAATCTCCTTGTTTCTCTCCAATTAGTTGAGATGCATAAAGTGACTTATATTGATTATGCAAATATCTTGCATGCTACTATCTCTCGTTGCTATGAGTGACCCGGTTGGGAACTACTCATTTGCCTATATCATGACAAAAAGGGGGAGTAAGATATGGTAAGGGGAGTTGCAAATTGTAGTAGCAATTGTGCTTGTTGGGGAGAATATTCATTGAGGGGGAGTAACCCATTGAGGGGGAGCATTGCATACACATACATTGCATAATGTTGTGCCTAATCTTTTAAAAATGCAATTGCTTGTTTTTGTTCTCACTTCATTAATCTCACTTTTTACTTGTGTTGGAAATATTATAAACTTTATTTTCAGGGATTGATTATTCTACAAGAGGTTGAAGACTTCAAGTTGCATTCTCTTATCTCTTTGTAATGTAGAATATTATTGTAGTCCCGTAGTTTCTATTTTTTTTGTGAGGAATCAATGTGAGTGGTGGTTTTGTCACAAAATAGCCAAAGGGGGAGATTGTAAGGTTCCCATTTGTTGATTGGCGCATTTCGTGGACAAACCACATGTTGGGGTTCTTGGTAAGGGTAGCTTAAGTGTTGTTGTTATTGCTCAAGCCCTTTGAAGACCTCGTCTTGATAAGCACCGAAGGTAAATTTCTATGTGCTTACTTGTATTGAAGAGATAGTTGCACACACTCACAACTCATGCATATATTTAATCCTTGTATGTTGTGTGTCTTATTTTTGTGCATTAATGTTCATTAACATCTCTTCTTGCTTGTTATTTTGATTGCATCTTGTATTGTCCATTGCCTTAACATGATTAGGCTTAGAAGTCATGCATTGCAAAGGGCGCTGTTCAAAGCACTCTACAAGGCGCTGTTCGAACAGCGCCCATATGACCTCATGAAAAAATGGTCATTTTAATGCATCAGGTCTAATGCATTTTGAAGAGGCGCTGTACGAGCGCTGTACACAAGCGCTGTTCATACAGCGCCCAACTGAGACCTGATTGAAAATGTCATTTTAATGCATCAGGTCTGATGCTTTTTGGGTAGGCGCTGTACGAGCGCTGTTCAGGAGCGCTGTTCAGAAGCGCTGTAAGTACATCGCCACTCTGTTTTCCTGAGAGAACAGGGTTGGGGTGCTGTACAGGCGCTTTATAAAAGCGCTCTACGTACAGCGCCCAAGGCAAAATAGTGGTGTCACTTATCAAAACGACCACACTTCATTTTGACTCCCTATATATATGCCACTTTGACTTTAGGTCAATTAAGAGAGTTCATATTCAGATTTCATACTTAAGATATTTTTCAAGAGAAGAAAAAATTCCAAGAACTCATTTTTTATTTACTCAAACACTTTTTCATGATCATCAATCATCATCTAGCATCATCCTTGATTATCTAGATGTCTCTTTGCATGGATTCTTCATCACACTTTGCTTGGTAAGCATTTCACTAATATCTTACATATTTTGTGTTTTTCTTAACAAGCATTCTCAATTTATTACTTGTATGATTTTCATATATATTTTGATACAAGATTGATATTAGTGTGTTGTATGTTTGAGAAGTTGTATTGTGATAGCTAATTAGGTTTTGTGCTTAATCTTGATTAGCTAAACTATTTGATGTTCATGTCATTTAGTTTTAATATCTAGGATTATTCTAATTGCATATTAATCATCTTAGATAAGCATATAGGGTTTCTCTTACTCTATGTTGCATTTGGATATTCATATATTCACTTAGGGTGTTATTCTCTTCATTGAGAAAGTAAGTCTTGTGTGTAGCTTCCAGGATTAGGTTGCTTAGATCGCAAGCAAATCGGACTAGGTTCACTCATACCGGGATTAGGTAGGTGTGTGATTACTTCCGGGATTAGGTTGTAATCGTTTACACATTTAGTGGATTCGAGGTTCGAGTGTGGCTTACTTACTAGCCTGTGGTTTTTCCCTTGAGGGTTTCCACGTAAAAATCAAGTGTTATTTAATTTCCGCATTTTATACTTGATTTATTGCTTTATCTATTTAGGGGTATTTTCGTAATATTGACTAAACACGAAAAATTGGGTAATAAGTTTAAAATCTATTCACCCCCCCCCCCCCCCCCCCCCCCCCCCCCCCCCCCCCCCCTCTAGATAGTTTTATACACACCGTGCTATAATTTGTTTCAGTGTAAACTTTACTTGTTTGGATATTTATGTAGGGAAAAATACGGTCAACGCAGCGGAAGCGAGACTAAAAATAGAGTTTAGATATAGTTTAAAATTTTTCCATAATTTGAACCTTAATCCTCTAATTAATTAACATATAATACTAAATATATCATACCTTTGTCGCGTGATCCGATTGACATTGCGTCGATGGTAATCCGCAAGATCTTCCAATCCAATCCAATCACGAACGTGAATCACCTAGGAGTGTGGTCTCCCTTCTCTTTAAATTGTGTACCTGAGGATGGATTAACAAAACTTTTTCTTTTTCGTTAGTCACAACAAGTTCCAAGAGACAACAAAGAATGTTCCGGTCACTTTTGAATTCACAATCTTTAGATTGAAACTCGCGTGAACCTTATTCGAAATTGTGCACAAAACCTTTTGATGTAAAAGTAACTAGTGCATTATCGAAATAAGAACAAACTTTGCTTTCTTTTCCTCTTGGCTGAAAATCACACTAGTCTAAGAGTTGGATTCTATTTTTCTCAAGCAAAAGAAAAATATTCTCAAGCCAAAGACCTAGAGTTTTTTGAATTGTATACAAAGAATATATATATATATATATTGTGGCCACAGAATACTCTTTGCACAAAATATATATATTAGGTCACAAATCTTCCTTGCCAAAATAATATATCTATATGTCTATTTTTTATAAAAAAAACTACACGCCTACTAAAATATATATATATATTGCGCATTATGCATGCATATTTATATTTCACATTCTGCATGCTTTTATATAATCAATAGTGTATATCTAATATATATTCTGCCGCATGCATATATGTATATATATTTCCGCATGCATTCATGCATATATATGTATATATATTTCCGCATGCATATATATTATATACAAACCCTAATCCAACTCTTTAGTGTTTTGTGACTATATAAAAGACTTCCTTCTTTGACTAGATAAATAAATTCCTTATTTATCTACTTACCAAATAAAGTCTTTTATTTTAAATATACTACCACAATAGTATACTACTAAGAAACATATTTCCTAGTCAGAAAAAGATTTTGATTCTCAATTAAATGATTAACTAATAAATTAATTAATTTCCATTTAATCAATCAATAAAATAAAATAATATTTTAGACTATTATTCTAGTCTTGCAGCCCACACCATATACATGGGCCTAATATTATTTTCTTATTTTATTTAATCCATTAGACCTTAATTAAAAAGCCCACATGTGAACTAGACCCATTCTTACTAAAAGAAACAAGCCCACATGTCTTTCATTAATATATTAATATAATTGATCAACCCATTAAATAAATAATGTGCAAATTATATTCTTAATATATTAAATACAATTCTAGATGGACCCATAAATTGGTCCGGTAGAATATATCAAGTGATCCATGTAAGTTCGTGTGGATTGGGGATCTTGGCGGGCTATCTAAATTTAAGCTTCAATAGACATAACCTAATCACAATCAACAAATGATTCACTTAGGTCCGATCTATTAATTTTAACTCATTCCACTAAAGAGCTAAAATTGAACTCTTAAATAAAGATAGAATAAGTAAATATTTCTCATTCGAACCCTAGACAATCTTATTGGAGATGGTGTATCCTCGTGAAGAATATCAGTAATCGCCAAGAGCTCATAGACCGCCTATAGCTCTCCAAGTTACCATATTTACTCATATGACCACATTTTGAACTTGGATATTTTAACTTATCCAGAAGCCATGTTTCAATAGACTCTATCGAAAACTTAACGTTAAGATTTAATATCCAAAACCTCAAAACATCTATATGATGATATTCTACTCACATTTAATAAATGGAGCCACGATGTCCATATCTATAAATGAAGTCCTCTATCGATTAACAAATGAATATCACCAAACTATCGAGGATAGACTATGCTATATAATCGTACTTATTGATAACTCAAATGATACCACTTGCAACCATAAGTCCATCATTTATCTCAGGATTAAGATAGACTCTCCGATTATCCTGATAATGAAAAGACTTTTATCTATTGACGATTCTAGATAAAGTATTTCATTGTGATCCAGTTCAATGCACCTAGTGCACTAGATTCTTTTACTCAAAGCCGCTTTGATGATTTAGACCCATCATAACACATTTGATCCCACTCAAATGCTAGCAAAAGAATCTACAACTTTAACAAGATAAAGGTGCCCAACCTTTAACTTAAGTTGTGAACATTATTCAAGACTAACTAAAGAATTGTGTCTACCTCATACATATCCAGATGTACGAACAATTCTTCTTTTCTCATAGTCTTTTGACCTTATGATTATTTACCTTGACAATTATAATTATAAATGCTATAAGATTTTGTTTAAATAAACAGAAATCACTTTATTAATATGATAAGGTTTGTCAATTACAATATTACACTCTTGCTATTGAGCATAATCCTAACAATTTAGGGATGTGTTTTAGGTTTAGGAAAGATGAATATATATATATATATATAGGGGAGTGTTTTGGGCGTGAAAAGAGCTTGAGTCGGTTGTCTTGGCGGGTTCATCCACCAGGCTCGCGGGTTTGTTCACGCCGCACGAAGTCGCGGAAGATTTCAGAGCTTTTCCCGCGAGCTTGAACCTTCTAGACTGCGAGCATGATCGCTCTAAATATGTCTATGTTTTGAGCGATTATTTCCTCCCTTTTGTTTCCGATTTTTGAGGTATTTATAATATTTAATAATGATTATTAGTGTTTTCAGGTATTTTCCTCTACCAAAGTAATTTTTGGCCCTTTATTGGAAAATTGGAGGGAAAAAGGGTGTATTTGGAAGAATTTGGAAATCTGCAAGTACTTAATCGCAGGACTAACCTCGCACATTTTCTCCAGAAGGTGCTACGACGTGACGCTGCTTGAACATTCTCATAGGTCGTGTTTCCTAATCAGTTCCAGACCATGCTGCAAGTAGAAATTGCGAGTACCTTCTAGCAGATCATAACTCACAGTCCAACATCAGACGCAACTGCTACCTCTTGACTATAAGACCAGCCTAGCTGATCCAAACCGCAACTTCAATACTGTGAGTTCATACTCGCAGATTTCAGATCTGAGAAAAGCCCAGAACCAACTGCGAGAGGAGAACTGCGAGCTTGGTCAAGCACTAGCTCACGCTGCGAGGTCATGACTGCGAGCACATGCTCGCACATTTCAAAAAGAACTCGCAGATTCGAGTCGGCCACCTCTTTTTCAGCCTGATATTTTCATACACTATATATACATAATATCTAGAGAGAGAGAGAGAGAGAGAGAGAGAGATATATATATATATATATATATTTAGTGTAATTTGAAGACTAGAGATATTTTGTAGACTAGATACTCTCAACTTTGTAGAACTCAAATAGTTTCTTAGTTTTAGATTGGATCAAAGAACTCTTGTGAAAGAGATAAAAGAAGAAGGTTGCAAGCAAAAGTCAAGGACTTCATCCAAGCTTATGGGTTGTATTACTTTCTCTTTTTCATTACCTTTATTTGTAGTTAATATGATGTGTAGCTAAATCTCTTGAGATGTGAGGGATTGATGCTCATGAGTTGTTAACTATGATCTAAATCAATTGACTATTTATATTTTATTCTATCTTGTTTAAGTATGTGCAATTAATGTGTGACCAACGCATTCAATGCAAGAATTCCTTGCATAATAACATTCAATGTTTTATTAAGTGGTTGGGTAGAAATAAATTGTTTGACCAAAACATTATTATACTCCTTCACTTTTCTTTGTGGTGTTCATTATTTGTTCATGACTATGTTCATTAATGACACTAGCCCTTTTTGAATTAAGAAATCTAGTCTAAGCATCCTTTGACATCTTGGGATGAGTAGATGTTGGTTATCTTGCTAAAGACTTATTAAATTGGGGTCACATACTAGATAGATAAATAGTGCTTAAAGTTGTATTGATGGATGATTATGAAAACACTCATGTTCTATTGTTTTCCCTTGTATCTCACTTGTTTACAATATCTTTCTCTATAGTTTAATCGTGTTACTTTGTAGTTAATATTTTCAATTAAAATAGAGAAGATCTATTCCACTTCTATTAATTCGTTTACCCCTTTTTAGAGTTCTCATGGGAACGATAACCCCTTACTCGTGTCCGCTATACTTGACAACGATCCGTATACTTGCGGAGGGTTATAGACTCGCGCACTCATCTTTCTTTTAATCGTACGTACCATTACCATTAGTTTTATTTAGAGGTACGTCCGGAGTGCGTCAGAGCACTTTCCCGCTGCATGAAACTGTGGGCTTCCGGCGAGTTTGGAACGTATTTGATCGTGAAGGAAGCCGCTGGAACATGACCTTGAAGCTTGGTGGCCATGGAGGTTTGGCTTCTTGAAGGAGAAGGAGAGCTTGTGCATGGAAGGTTGGAAATGGGTCCATCGTGACCGGAAAGAGCTTGGCAGGAAAAACCACCGGAAACGGGTTGGAAAAGGTCGGGTCACGACCAGGTCTGTTGCGGGTCGGGTCGCTCCACCAGGTAAATGGGTCGACCTGGCTGGAGGTTAGGGACGATGACGTCATCGCTGTGTCAGGCTGACGCCAGGCGGTCCAAAACGGTGCCGTTTCGCGCGTGACGTGGCTGCTGACGCTGTGCTTTGTACGGTAAATTACGATCTGGTCCCTCAACTCTTCCCTATTCACAGAATCTTCAATCTTCTTCAGAATATTACATTTTAGCCCCAATTTCTCTAAAATTACCACAATACCCTGAATTCCTCTATTTACCTAAAACACTTATTTAAACCATTAAAATCCCTATTTTACTCGAGAAACGAACATAAAAGGTAGGAAATGGGAGCGCTAAATGTGAACATTTGCAGCACGATCAAACCCCAAAACCTAACTTTTGCTCGTCCTCGAGCAAAACAAAACAAAACAAAAACTAATAAATAATCAACTACTAAGCATAATAAAATATAAACTAATTAGTCCACAGTCGTGGGAGAAACGATGGCACTTAGCACGTGCCACAAGCCTTTTAAACCCCTAGGTGTCCCTAGTAGGAGGAGTGTAGTCTCCTGAGGGTTTACTGCTACGATACCCACAAACGTAAACCTAACAATTAAAAACTACAATTTAAAAACAATTTGCAAAAACAAAGCCATACAAAATGAGATGACAGAAAAGTTGTGCATATGAGGAATTACACATGTGAGAACCGCTGAGTGAAGGATAACATAATGTCATTCTAATGACTGAAACACACAATGCAAATCCCACACTCTCAATGGCATATCATCAAATTCTATATACTCAAATGCCCGGATGTAATTCGCCTTGACTCTAATCCTCACTGGATTTCACTCTATTTTTCTCTCAGAGTCCTAGGCACACTCTCTATCAAACAAATGCGATTTGGAAGTTATGTACATGGAAATCAAATATGTAACGCATGCGAGTATTAGAAATTAAGCACATTTTCTGAAAATTGATCTCATGAAGGAATTGAATGCCATGAACGTGGTAGAGCATATTAACATTCGTATTCCCTAAATAGACTTCCTAAAAGATCAATTAGATTCTTCCCTACTTGTGTTGGCCAAGGGTAATATGTGGTGAATGATATATGGAAGGTATATGGAGATACTAATCATGCCAGGATGTTTCACATTACATTTTTCAATCGAAGCTCACTTTAGATTACTCATTTACACAAGCGTCTAGGCTACAATTTTGAACTTTGGATTGTGCTATCTAATTACTCTCATTGGAGTAATCATTTCTTTGAAGATTGAAGGCTTTAAGTGCTTAATTTTTTACACTTAATTTTTGGAAGCCTTTATTTTAGCACAAGTTACAAAATAAGCCTCAATACACGCTATTACAATTTTGAGCTTAACGATTGAATTCTCTACTAAGTAGGAGTTGACAAGATTAGTAACTATGTAAGATCAAGTGTATAGGTCTATGGATTAGGGTGTTATGTGATAGGTTTATATGTTTGGCCGTGTTTGTATTGAATCAAGCATAAAGGGAAATGGACGTGTTTAGGCAATTTGGTAGTGGGTACTACAAAGTCCTAATATCATTTCTTGAAGTCCGTCTATCATGGGAATACAATTTCAACATGTTATCCACATTTATGAATGTTCCATGGCAAACAATGTGAATGATGCAATGAGATCACAATGAAAAACATGTTCGAAGAGTGTATAAGAGTAGAAACAGAATTTACCCTCAAAATGAACGCTAAGGCACAAAATTCACTGGTAGTCTCCACTATTAATCCTAACAATTGTGTACGGAGTCTCATCCACTTAGACACTAAGAGAAAAGGACTAAGTTCACATCATGAGAAGCAATCCAAGACTGACAATAGTTAGCCAAGACTCAGCAACTAACACATGCGAAAAGACTCCTTAACGGCACAATTCAAAACATCTCATTCAAACAATTTTGTTCAAAGATGACTCAATTCGCAAAATTTGGAAACATTTATTCAAAAACACAAAAACTAAATTACACATGTGTGTCCACACCCCCAAACCTAAACTCGACATTGTCCTCAATGTTGAAAAAATGAAGAACATGGACAAAGAGTTCATGATTTGGAAATCTGGGCACAAAACATACTAACACTTATATACAAATAATCACAACATTTAAAAACAAAACAACAAAAATACCAAGTGAAAGATGCTTCTAAACATAGAGGAAAACATTTCAAGAAAACTGTCACTTTTTGAATTCGAATAACGTCTGCTTTTCAATGTATATTTTCAAAGCTTCTCAATCAAACTTGCTCAAATTTTGACTCAAGAATATAGACATGTAACGGAACACTTTTTATGAAGAAAACATTTCAAAATTTAATTTGGAAAAGCGTGAAAACAGACTTTGAAAACAGGTCACATGCAGCAATTTGAAAACAGGGCACGCTTGTGACCTTCGGTCGAAGAAATAGTCATAACTTTTAAACCACTACTTAGAACTTTACATTCTTTATATCGTTGGAATCGTAACAAAAAAACAATGAACGCAATGCAGGAGGAAAAAATTATTTCTTTACCGATTGGTACAGTGTTCAAGAAACATATCACCTCAAAAATTCAAAACAGGGCATCTTCACAAGGTTTGAATAAAAACACAAAAATCAAAAACAAAAATACAAACATAACATATATATACAATCCTAATATCTACAACTAGCATTTAAATACATATTTACAATCCTAATATCCACCACTAATCACATTACAACAACCAATCCTAGTCACTATGCAAAAACAACCAATTCACACCCTTAAGCTAAACATGAGATATCAACTTGAAGTAAGAGCTTAAAAGTAAGAGATTGGACCTTCCTAGGATGGGGTGGCTTTGTGGTATGGTTTATGGTGCATGATGTGTGTCGCGGCGTCGTGTCGCGAGTTTCTTCCCGCGGTCTCTTTTCACGGGCAATTCACAGGAATCCGCCGCGAGTTCACACTTTTTATATGGCGGGCTCTTTCCCGCGGATTGTGAAGTCGCGAAGATTCCTCCAAAGAATGTCGCGGCTTTGTGCCTTCTGGCCAGCAGGCTTATCCCAGCGGATGTGAAATCGCAGAGGCTCCTCAAGCTTTCCGCGGGTTCATCCCTTCTGTCCCGCTGGTTCTTTCCCGCAGACTCTTCTCGCGCAAGGTTCCAAGAGAACCCTGCGGCTTTGTTGAGCGGGAATAATCCCGCGTTAGGCATTCTTAGCCTATTAGTCCTTCTCTTTGATTCCATGACCTACACACACAAAAATCACACCAAAAACACACAAGCATATTCTATGCAAGTAAATAAATGAGTAAGGAGTCTAAACCCCCAAACCTATCTATTTCCATGCATCTCATCATGATATGGTTAAGCACAAATGCAACATGACAAGTGAGTAGATAATGACTCTAGACTCTAAACACTAAACTAATAATTGTTCAAAATAATTACAAATTAAAAAGTCCTTAAATTTAAATAAAAATGAATGTCCATTAAATGCATCCTTTCCTGAAATTCCTGCACATTAACAAACATATCAAAAAGTTCATACAAGTCAAGCACTCAACCACCATCAAAGATGGGTGGCTTTACCACAACATAACCATTCTCACTTTTCTTGACCCAAAGGGGTCCATCCCTCTTGAGTCCTTCTATTTTGGTTTTGTCAATCCACAAGGAATTGACAACCAACCTTGTAGCCCTAGGACTCACATTTGTCACCCGTTGCCATTTCATATTTGCGCATTGAGATCCTATATGACCTCTAATGTGGCACTTGTAACAAATGGGACTAAAGTGAGAGATTGTACCTCTCTGATTTGTTACGGTTTGCTTGGAGGCTTGCTTGATCTTGTCCTGCCTTGGGGCCAACCTTGGAGTAGGTCTCTTGAGGACTTCTTGCATTGGTTGCTTGTCCTTCAAGCATTGTAGAGGTGAAGGTGGGACTTGATTGCTCTTCTCTGTGGCTTTCTTCTTTGGTTTGTTAAGACTTGGTTTGGTGACCATGGCACTTGAAGTTCCTTGACCTAGGTCAAGCTCATCTTTCGGAAGTGGCATCACTTCTTTTTCCCTTGCCTTCAACTCTTGCTTAACCTTTGCAAGCTTCGCAAGGTGGTCAAGTTCCCTTGTCTTCATGAGATCCAAAGCTGCATCTTTTGCTTCGATGTCGGCTTGCATTATCCGCACACTTTGAGCAAATTCATCCTTAAGCTCTTCAATCTCTCTTAAGGATGAATCCATTTCCTTCTCAAGCGAATTGATTCTCATCTTTAAGCTCACATCTTGGCTTATCAATTCCTTGCTCAAAGTGCAACCTCTACTACCTTTACTACCTTCTTTTAATACTCTCCATACGCCTCCTCGAACTCCCTCTCTAATAAGCGCATATGTTCATCCACTCGGTCATATATGCCTTCAGAGGATCTAAAGACAAACTCTGGTTCTTCGACCTCTAGTGAATTCACATCTCCGCTCTGAAGATCGATTAGTGTCTTTTTAGCCAACTTCCCCATTGGGATTGCTGCATTCTTTACAGATTCTCCTAGGCCACTATTCCGTTGCTCGGTGAATGAGGGGTTGTCTTGGCTGCCCCACTGATGGTCTTGATTATTGCTTGCTTGATGGTAGTCTTGATACGGATACATGACTTGTACCTCTCCCATTACTGGTTGTTGCCCAAAGTTTGCCTTGAGATTTTCCATTTCTCGTGACATGTTGGCCAATTGCAATCCTATGTCCGCATTGAGTTGATATGAACACTAAAAAAAATTAAACTACAAATAATAAAAATAAAACTAACACTAAAACTAACAAAAGATAATATGCCTCCCCGGCAAACACCTCCCCGGCAGTGGCGCCAAAAACTTGACACGCACGCGGTAGTTCTAAAATATGTCCCCGATGGCGCCAATGACTTGATCGGTGCATGGACCGGTTCTAATAAACTACGGTAATTGATAAGGCGTGCGAGTTTTTACCCTTTCGCAAGTATACGAATCGTTGGCCACGTATAGTGGTTACGAGTAAGGGTATCATTCCCAACAAGGAGGTAACAATGAGGTGTTTACCTTAAGTCAGTTCTAAATCTTAGTTTTATATATATATATACACACAATATATTTACACTATTAACATGCAATAAAAGTAAAGGGAGATGGTCACAAGCAAACTAAACTAAGATTATACTAGGATTAAACTAAGATGGCAATAATTAAATAACAACTAAATTAACTAAACTACCAAACTTACCAAATCAATTAACTAATCTAACACTAACTAACTAAACTAAACTAATTACCATCTAAACTCATGAGTGGTCATGGAAGAGTTTAGTTGTGAGATGGTAAAGGCATGGAAATGCTAGGAAATGGTTTTCATGCAACAAATCCAATTCCTAGTTGATAGCAAATAAGCTTACAAGATTGGTATTAACCAATCTAACCTAGGATAAGACACATACACAAATAATCATTCATGCATACTATTGATATCTCAAATAGTCTAAATCTTATTTCATATCAATTAATTGGTTAATCAATTAACATGCATATATTAAGCTCAAGCAAATAGACAATCAACCAAAATATGAATATTATTACAATCCCACCAATAATCCCAACATCAACATGTAGTAAAAATACAACAACAAGCTAAAGTAAACAAAAGAGATCAAGAAGACCACCTAAATCTCTTGTGAAGTCCTCAAGTTAGCTAGACTTCTCCTTGTCTTTCCCAAGCTTGGAGTCAAGAGGTGTTGAGAGTGAGCTAGGTTGGTTTGGGTGCAATTCTAAGCTATATGTGTAAACTTTGTAGGTTGAGGTTTGTAGGGTTATTTGGTGTAAACTTTACTTGTTTGGATATTTAAGGATGTGTTTTAGGCTTAGGAAAGATGAATATATATATATAGGGGAGTGTTTTAGGCGTGAAAGAAGCTTGAGTCGGTTGTCCTAGCGGGTTCATCCACTAGGCTCGCAGGTTTGTTCCCACCGCACGAAGTCGCGGAGGATTTCAGAGTTTTTCCCGTGAGCTTGAACCTTCTGGACTGCGTGCACTTTCCCGCTGCTTGAAACCGCGGGCTTCTGGCGAGTTTGGAAAGTATTTGAGCGTGAAGGAAGCCGCTGGAACATGACCTTGATGTTAGGATTATGCTCAATAGCAAGAGTGTAATATTGTAATTGACAATCTTTTTCATACTAATAAAGTGATTTCTGGTTTAACAAATCTTATAGCATTTATAGTTTAATATTATAATTGTCAAAGTAAATAATCATAAGGTCTAAAGACTATGAGAAAAGAAGAATTGTTCGTACATCTGGATATGTATGAGGTAGACACAATTCTTTAGTTAGTCTTGAATAATGTTCACAACTTAAGTTAAAGGTTGGGCACCTTTATCTTGTTAAAGTTGTAGAATTCTTTTGCTAGCATTTGAGTGGGATCAAATGAGATATGATGAGTCTAAAATCATCGGAGTGTCTTCGAGTAAAAGAATCTAGTGCACTGGGTGCATTGAACAGGATCACAATGAAAAGCTTTATCTAGAACCGTCAATAGATAATAGTCTTTTCATTATCAGGACAATCGGAGAGTCTATCTTAATCTTGAGATAAATGATGGACTTATGGTTGCAAGTGATAGCATTTGAGTTATCAATGAGTACGATTATATAGCATTGTCTATCCTCGATAGTTTGGTGATATTCATTTGTTAATCGATAGAGGACTTCATTTATAGATATGGACATCGTGGCTCCATTTATTAAATGAGAGTATAATATCATCATATGGATGTTTTGAGGTAATTGGATATTAAATCTCAACGTTGAGTTTTCGATAGTGACTATTGAAAACATGGCTTCTGGACAAGTCAAAATATCCAAGTTCAAAACGTGGTCATATGAGTAAATATGGTAACTTGGAGAGTTATAGGCGGTCTACGAACTCTTGGTGTTTACTGATATTAATCACGAGGATACACTATCTCCAACATGATTGTCTAGGGTATGAATGAGGAACATCTTCTTGTAGGGAAAAATACCGTAGTACACGCAGCGGAAGCGAGACTAAAAAAATAGATTTAGTAACTTTAAAAATTTTTCCTTTTTATAAACCTTAAACCCTTTAATCAATTAAACATATATATTATCTAACAAAAGAAGAATACCTTTTGTCGCGTGATCCGATTGACTTACGTCGATGGTAATCCGCAAGATCTTCAATCCTAGCACGAACGTGGATCACCTAGGAGCGTGGTCTCCCTTTTCTTTGAATTGCAAACCTGAGAATGGACAAACAAACTTTTCTTTTTCTTTGTTAGTCACAAAAACAATCAAAAGAAGACTAAGATTATTCCGGTCACTTTTGAGTTCTCAATCTTATGATCGAAACTCGTGTGAACCTTGATCGATGTTGTACACACAAGCTTATTGATGAACAAGCAATTAGTGTACCATCAAAGAATAATCTATTCACTCTTTTATGTTTTAGTAGAATAAAAACCTTTTTATAAATTGAGAAGAAGAAGAAAATTGTATCAATCACCACCAAACCCTTGAGTGGCCGAATTCTATAAGTCCACTTATATATGTGGCCAAATTTTCTTTCTTTCTTTTTATTAGGGTGGCCGAAAAATCTACACTAAAAGGGACTAGGGTTGCCGCAATACACAAGCCAAAAAAGAGTTTGTATTGCTCCCTAATTCCTATCTAGTTTAAGACTTCAAACCCTAATCCAACTCATAGATCTTTTATTCTTTTATTTGACTAAACAAAAAGACTTCTTATTTGATTAAATAAATAAAATTAATTATTTATTTTCTTATCAAACAAGTCTTTTATTTTTAGTATACTACTACCAATAGTATAGCTTTAGGAAATATATTTCCTTATCAGAAAAAGATTTGTTTCTTAATTAAACAATTAATTAATAAATTAATTAATTCTTATTTAATTAAACAATGAAACAAAATAATATATTAGGTTAATTTATTCACCTTTGCAGCCCCACTTAAAATAAATGGGCCATATATTATTTTCTTATTTCATTTAATCCATTGGACTTTAAATAAAAAGCCCACATGTGAACCAGACCCATTCTTACTAAAAGAAATAAGCCCACATGTCTTTCATTAATATATTAATACAATTGTGCAGCCCATTAAATAAATAATGTGCAAATTATATTCTTAATATATTAAATGCAATTCTAAATGGACCCATAAATTGGTCCGGTAGAATATATCAAGTGATCCATGCAAGTCCGTGTGGATTGGGGATCTTGGCGGGCCATCTAAATTTAAGCTTCAATAGACATAACCTAATCACAATCAACAAATGATTCACTTAGGTCTGATCCATTAATTTTAACTCATTCCACTAAAGAGCTAAAATTGAACTCTTAAATAAAGATAGAAAAGGAAGATGTTCCTCATTCATACCCTAGACAATCAAGTTGGAGATAGTGTATCCTCGTGATTAATATCAGTAATCGCCAAGAGTTCATAGACCGCCTATAACTCTCCAAGTTACCATATTTACTCATATGACCACGTTTTGAACTTGGATATTTTGACTTGTCCAGAAGCCATGTTTTCAATAGACACTATCGAAAACTCAACGTTGAGATTTAATATCCAATTACCTCAAAACATCCATATGATGATATTATACTCTCATTTAATAAATGGAGCCACGATGTCCATATCTATAAATGAAGTCCTCTATCGATTAACAAATGAATATCACCAAACTATCGAGGATAGACTATGCGATATAATCGTACTCATTGATAACTCAAATGATATCACTTGCAACCATAAGTCCATCATTTATCTCAGGATTAAGATAGACTCTCTGATTGTCCTGATAATGAAAAGACTTTTATCTACTGACGGTTATAGATAAAGTATTTCATTGTGATCCAGTTCAATGCACCCAGTGCACTAGATTCTTTTGCTCGAAGACACTTCGATGATTTTAGACTCATCATATCTCATTTGATCCCACTCAAATGCTAGCAAAAGAATTCTACAACTTTAACAAGATAAAGGTGCCCAACCTTTAACTTAAGTTGTGAACAATATTCAAGACTAACTAAAGAATTGTGTCTACCACATACATATCCAGATGTACGAACAATTCTTCTTTTCTCATAGTCTTTAGACCTTATGATTATTTACTTTGACAATTATAATATTAAACTATAAATGTTATAAGATTTGTTAAACCAGAAATCACTTTATTAATATGAAAAAGATTGTTAATTACAACATTACACTCTTGCTATTGAGCATAATCCTAACACTTCTTATTCTATCTTTATTTGAGAGTTCAATTTTAGCTCTTTAGTGGAATGAGTTAAAATTAATGGATCGGACCTAACTGAATCATTTGTTGATTGTGATTAGGTTATGTCTATTGAAGCTTAAATTTAGATAGCCCGCCAAGATCCCCAATCCACACGGACTTGCATGGATCACTTGATATATTCTACCGGACCAATTTATGGGTCCATCTAGAATTGCATTTAATATATTAAGAATATAATTTGCACATTATTTGATTAATGGGCTGATCAATTATATTAATATATTAATGAAAGGCATGTGGGCTTGTTTCTTTTAGTAAGAATGGGTCTGGTTCACATGTGGGCTTTTTATTTATAGTCCAATGGATTAGTCAAAAATATTATTTTATTTTATTGTTTGATTAAATGAGAATTAATAAATTTATTAATTAATTATTTAATTAAGAAACAAAATCTTTTTCTGATCAGGAAATATATTTCCTAGAGTTATACTATTGGTAGTAGTATACTAAAAGTAAAAGACTTATTTGGTAAGAAAATATATAATAAGTTTTATTTATTTAATCAAATAGGAAAGTCTTTGATTAAGTCAATTAAAAGAATAAAAACACTTATGAGTTGGATTAGGGTTAGGAGTCTAAAGTTGATGGGAATTAGGGTAAAGCACAAATCCTTTTTTGTAGAGGATTTTCAGCCAACCCTAATAGAATCACATGTAGATTTCGGCAACCCTAAAAGGAAAGGAGAAGTAAAATTCGGCCACCCTATATAATACAAGCTATAGGGTTCGGCCACCCCCTAGTGTTTACTGGATCAATTTCTTCTTCTTCTCATACTCATAGAAAAGTGTTTGATTATTCTGCCAAGACAAAAAAGAGAGAAGAGATTATTCTTTTGATAGTACACTAATTGCTTGTTCATCAATAAGCTTATGTGTACAACATCGAATTAGGTTCACGTGAGTTTCGATCATTAGATTGAGAACTCAAAAGTGACCGGAATAATCTTTATAGTCTTTTGGTTGTTTTGTGACTAACAAATAGAAAAAGAAAGTTTGTTTATCCATTCTCAGTTACGCAATTCAAAGAAAAGGGAGACCACGCTCCTAGGTGATTCAAGTTCGTGCTAGGATTGAAGAACTTGCGGATTACCATCGACGTAAGTCAATCGGATCACGCGACAAAAGGTATTCTACCTTTTGTTACTTTATATGTATGTTTAATTAATTTAAAGGGTTAAGGTTCATCAAAGGAAAAATTTTAAAACATACTAAATCTCTTTTTAGTCTCGCTTCCGCTACGTGTACTACGATTTTTCCCTACAATTAGTATCAGAGCCTAGGTTGAACCCTTTTTAATTAATTAGCGTATATATACGTGAATCTATTTCTTTTTATTGTGATTATGCATGTTTAGAAAGAGATGGCACTCTAGGTATTCGCATATATAATTACATGTGGATGTATGGTTTTAAATATGTTTTTTATGTGGATTGTTATTGCTCGATTTTGGTCTTAGATTTTCAATGTATTTTTATGTTATGGAATTGTAACAAGAAGGGTGGTCTATCATCGCCATAATTCCTTCTTGGTAGTTGCTAGGTTTTCTTTTATTTTTATTGTAATTAAAATGTGCAGTTTTTTTTATGTATTAATAGTTACTGCAGTTTTTTTTATTTTATTTTTAGTGCAGTTTTTTTTTTTTGTAATAAAGTACTGCAGTGAATAAAAAAAAATTAAAAAAAAAGGAATACTGCAGTATTTTATATGTTTATATACTGCTGTAAAATGTATTCGGGTATTGAAGATTCGAAGACATGAAGAAAAGGAAGCAACCGGAACCTAGAACGAGCACCATGCGCACCCTAGGAATGGATTGGGCTGCGCATGGCAGCCCTATCTGCTCTCATGGGCTGCGCACGGCAGCCCCTTTGTGGGGTTGTGGGGTTGTGGGGTTGTGGGGTGTGCACGCCTATGGGGGGCAGCCGAGGGATGAGCGTATGGTTGATGGCCACTTGAAGATCTTGTATTCCTAAACAATTGTAATTTACTTGCTTTTCTAGGATGGACCAAAATTGTGGCTATTTATTTTTTGCATAAATATTACAATATTTGTTATTGTATGATAACATGTCATATAGAATAGGAGTGCCACTCATATATCTCTTCTGGTATGAACATGCATTGAATGATTTAGGTATCTAAATTGGCATCTAGATAACTTGGTAAATCATTCTATGGGATTTAATCACACTCCTTAAATAATTGAGTGGGAGAAGGTGTTTTGTAACACCTATGGCCTCCAAGGTTAGTTGAGCTTTATTATTTATTGGTAATCCCCCCAATGGGCGTCCATGAATGGAATTTAGCAACATACTTCCTTACAAGGATAGACTAGACAATGGACTCAAACGAGATCTACTCCCCAAGGAGGGATTTTCGTGAGAGAAAATTGAGGGTCGATATCTTGGTAACACACTCAATGTAATTTTATTGATATCCTCCCAAGAGTTCTTGTCAGTAAAATTGCAAGGCTAAAATTGAAAACGCTGGTTGTTATGTTAACAATTAGGTGGGACCTAGTCTAACTAGTAAATGGTGCGAACTCCCAAAGGAGGCATAACATTTATGGGTGTTGGATCACCGTTGAATTTTTACGATTGAGTTATTTATTTAATTCAAGATAAATATTTAAAAGTACTTTATCATGATTATTTACTTATATAATTTTTGTTTTATTCAGAAATCATGACCCCATCACTTATGAACATTCTGAAAGATAACACTTTAACTGGAGATAATTATGTCACATGGAAAAGGAAAATTGGGTTGTTGCTGCAAAGTGAAAAACATAAGTTTGTTCTAACTACTCCTAAACCACCTACTCCTAATAATGAATCTAGCATAATGCAAAGAGATGAGTATGAGCAGTGGAAGACTTCAGATGATATGGCCAAATGTTACATTATGGCTACTATCTCTGACGAGTTGCAACAGCAGCATGAAGGAATGGAGTCTGCTACTGATATAATGATGTCTCTAGAGGAGATGTTTGCTATGAAGTCCAGGACGACTAAGAGAGAGGCAGTGACTGCTTTTATGAATCTTAGGATGAAACCTGGACAGGCTGTGAAGGATCACATGATGAAAGTCATAGCACATCTCAACATTGTTGAACTGCATGGCGCTGAGATAGATGGTGAGACAAAAATTGATATGGTTGTCAATTCACTGTCAGATTCCTTTGATCAGTTCAAATTGGACTACACTTTGAACAAAAAGGAATACACCTTACAAGGCCTGATGCAAGATGTTCAAAGCGCTGAAAAGATCCTTGTGAAAAGCAAGTCAAGAGATTCATATGGTTGGTAAAGTTACTACTGTTAAGGCCCGTCAGAAGGTCAAGAAACAACAGAAGAAAAAGCAACTTGGGCCTACCAAGAAGGAGACCAAGAAAGTAACCAAGATCAAAGGGAAATGCTTCCTTTGTGGTGAAAAGGGACATTGGAAAAGAAATTGCCCAAAGTCCCAGAATAAGAAGGAAGAAGGTAATGTTAATTATCTTGAAACATGTTTTCTGGTAGATTCTACTGATTCTTGGATCATAGACTCTGGAGCCACTAATCATGTTTGTTATTCCTTGCAGGGGTTCCAAGAAAGGAGAAGGCTAAGTAAGAATGAAATCAATTTGCGCTTGGGCAATGGAACGTTAGTGTCTGCAAGTGCAGTGGGCGATATTAGAGTCTATTTGGATTCTAAAAGGCATTTAGATTTGATAGACGTTTATTATGTACCTCAATTCAAGTGGAATTTAATTTCAGTTTCTTGTTTGAATAAATTTGGATATTCGATTACTTTTAATAAAGTTTTTATTATTAGTAAGAATGACAAAATTATTTGCCAAGGTACATTGGAAAATGGTCTATACTTCTTGCATAGAAATATCTCTCACTCGTTAGACACAGAATTAACGGAACCTGATCATAAAAGAGTAAAATTATCAATAGATGAAACCTACATATGGCATTTACGCCTAGGTCATATTAACCTTAATAGGATTAAAAGATTGGTATGTGACAGACCTTTAAGTGACTTAAAGGTTGATGATCTACCAACTTGTGAATCTTGTTTGGAAGGTAAAATGACCAAAAGGTCGTTCTCTGCCAAAGGCGCAAGAGCCACTGAATGTTTAGGATTGATACACACTGATGTATGTGGTCCTATGAGCATTCAAGCTAGAGGTGGATATGAGTACTTCATCACCTTCACAGATGATTACTCGAGATTTGGCTATGTGTATCTCATGCGACATAAGTCGGATGCTTTTGACATGTTCAAAGCATTCAAAGCTGAAGTAGAAAATCAGCTTGAGAAACACATAAAAATCTTGAGATCTGATCGTGGTGGAGAATATCTATCTGGTGAGTTTCAGCAATATCTTATTGATAATGGGATAGTTTCTCTGTTTTCTGCACCTGGTACACCTCAACAGAATGGGGTTGCATAAAGGAGAAATAGAACTCTTTTAGACATGGTTAGGTCTATGTTGAGTTATTCAACACTTCCTATTTCTTTTTAGGGATATGCTTTACAAACTGCTATATACATTCTAAACGATGTACCATCTAAGTCTGTTCCTCAAACACCGCATGAGTTGTGGACTGGGCGCAAGCCTAGTTTACAACACTTAAGGATATTTGGTTATCCTGCGCATGTGTTAAAAGGAAAGACAGAAAAAATGGAGTCCCATTCGGAAACGTGTATATTTGTAGGGTATCCAAAAGAAACTAAAGGATATTATTTCTATAGTCCTTCAGATCTTAAAGTATTTGTTTCGACAAATGCTAAATTTCTGGAAAATGACTATATGAATGATTTTGTGTCTAGAATTAGAATTGTCCTGAATGAGATGTCAGGAGATACAATTCCACGAGAGGTTACACAACCTAACCCAATTGTAAGTTCCGATCCAACACAAGATCAACAACCTACCATTCCTCGTCGTAGTGGGAGGGTTAGAACACAACCCGAAAGATACATCAGTCTGGGAGAATCAGTGGAGAATCTCCCGGACGACGATGATCCCTATGTAGGGAAAAATACCGTAGTACACGCAGCGGAAGCGAGACTAAAAATAGATTTAGTAACTTTAAAATTTTTTCCTTTTTATGAACCTTAAACCCTTTAATCAATTAAACATATATATTATCTAACAAAAGAATAATACCTTTTGTCACGTGATCCGATTGACTTACGTCGATGGTAATCCGCAAGATCTTCAATCCTAGCACAAACGTGGATCACCTAGGAGCGTGGTCTCCCTTTTCTTTGAATTGCAAACCTGTGAATGGACAAATAAACTTTTCTTTTCTTTGTTAGTCACAAAAACAATCAAAAGAAGACTAAAATTATTCCGATCACTTTTGAGTTCTCAATCTAATGATCGAAACTCGCGTGAACCTAAATCGATGTTGTACACACAAGCTTATTGATGAACAAGCAAATAGTGTACCATCAAAGAATAATTTATTCACTCTTTTATGTTTTTAGTAGAATAAAATTAATGCTCTCTATGAATTAAAAAGAAGAAGAAATTTGTATCAAGAACACATGTGGTGGCCGAATTCTATAAGAGCACTTATATAGGTGGCCAAATTTTCTTCTCTTCTTTTACTTAGGGTAGCCGAAAATCATAACCTAAAAGGGACTAGGGTTGCCACAATTCTCAAGCCCAAAAGAGTTTGTATTGCACCCTAATTCCTATTTAGTTCAAGACTTTAAACCCTAATTTAATTCATAAAACTTTTATTCCTTTATTTGACTAAATAAAAAAGACTTCTTATTTGATTAAATAAATAAAATTAATTATTTATTTTCTTACCAAATAAGTCTTTTACTTTTAGTATACTACCAACAATAGTATAACACTAGGAATCATATTTCCTAATCAGAAAAGATTTGTTTCTTAATTAAACAATTAATTAATAAATTAATTAATTCTTATTTAATTAAAACAATGAAAACAAAATAATATCTTAGGTTAAAATTTAACCTTGCCGCCCCACTTAAAATAATTGGGCCAAATATTATTTTCTTATTTCATTTAATCCATTGGACTTTAAATAAAAAGCCCACATGTGAACCAGACCCATTCTTACTAATAGAAACAAGCCCACATGTCTTTCATTAATATATTAATATAATTGAGCAGCCCATTAAATAAATAATGTGCAAATTATATTCTTAATATATTAAATGCAATTCTAAATGGACCCTTAAATTGGTCCGGTAGAATATATCAAGTGATCCATGCAAGTCCGTGTGGATTGGGGATCTTGGCGGGCCATCTAAATTTAAGCTTCAATAGACATAACCTAATCACAATCAACAAATGATTCACTTAGGTCCGATCCATTAATTTTAACTCATTCCACTAAAGAGCTAAAACTGAACTCTTAAATAAAGATAGAAAAGGAAGATGTTCCTCATTCATACCCTAGACAATCATGTTGGAGATAGTGTATCCTCGTGATTAATATCAGTAATCGCCAAGAGTTCATAGACCGCCTACAACTCTCCAAGTTACCATATTTACTCATATGACCACGTTTTGAACTTGGATATTTTGACTTGTCCAGAAGCCATGTTTTCAATAGACACTATCGAAAACTCAACGTTGAGATTTAATATCCAATTACCTCAAAACATCCATATGATGATATTATACTCTCATTTAATAAATGGAGCCACGATGTCCATATCTATAAATGAAGTCCTCTATCGATTAACAAATGAATATCACCAAACTATCGAGGATAGACTATGCGATATAATCGTACTCATTGATAACTCAAATGATATCACTTGCAACCATAAGTCCATCATTTATCTCAGGATTAAGATAGACTCTCCGATTGTCCTGATAATGAAAAGACTATTATCTATTGACGGTTCTAGATAAAGCTTTTCATTGTGATCCAGTTCAATGCACCCAGTGCACTAGATCCTTTTGCTCGAAGACACTCCGATGATTTTAGACTCATCATATCTCATTTGATCCCACTCAAATGCTAGCAAAAGAATTCTACAACTTTAACAAGATAAAGGTGCCCAACCTTTAACTTAAGTTGTGAACATTATTCAAGACTAACTAAAGAATTGTGTCTACTACATACATATCCAGATGTACGAACAATTCTTCTTTTCTCATAGTCTTTAGACCTTATGATTATTTACTTTGACAATTATAATATTAAAACTATAAATGCTATACGATTTGTTAAACCAGAAATCACTTTATTAATATGAAAAAGATTGTTAATTAGAACATTACACTCTTACTATTGAGCATAATCCTAACACCCTACACGTATAAGGAAGCAATGGAGGATATTGATAGTCGCCATTGGCAAAAGGCAATGCAATCTGTGATTGAATCCATGTTCGATAACAAAGTCTGGTCCCTTGTAGACTTGCCTAAAGGGATAAAACCCATTGGGTGCAAGTGGGTATACAAGAGGAAAAGAGGTATGGATGGAAAGGTGGAAACCTTTAAAGCTAGATTGGTAGCTAAAGGGTATACACAGAAAGAAGGTATCGATTACGAGGAAACCTTCTCTCCTGTGGCCATGCTTAAATCCATTAGGATACTCTTATCCATTGCAGCATCTTTAGATCTAGAGATTTGGCAAATGGACGTCAAAACAGCTTTCCTTAATGGAAGTCTTGACGAAAGCATCTACATGATGCAACCAGAAGGATTTATTGAAAAGGGCCAAATGGAAAAGGTATGCAAGTTGCAGAAATCCATATATGGATTAAAGCAAGCATCCAGATCCGGGAATATAAGGTTCGATCAAGCTGTCAAAGGTTTTGGATTTATTCAGAATCTTGACGAACCTTGTGTATACAAAAGGATTAAGGGCGACAAGTTGGTTTTCCTGATTCTTTATGTTGATGATATACTACTCATTGGAAACGATGTAGGTGTATTGACATCAGTAAAAGAATGGTTAGCAAAACAATTTGATATGAAGGACTTAGGAGAAGCAAGTTTTATTCTAGGTATCCAAGTAATAAGGGATAGAAAGAATAAAACGATTGCATTATCCCAAGCTTCATACATAGACAAGATCTTGTCTAGGTTTTCCATGCAGGATTCCAAGAAAGGTATGTTACCTTTCAGACATGGAATCAAACTTTCTAAGGAACAAGTTCCTAAGAATGAGCATGAAGAGCAATTCATGAGTAGAGTTCCATATGCCTCGGCAGTTGGAAGTCTCATGTATGCAATGCTCTGCACTAGACCAGATATTTGTTTTGCTGTTGGCATAGTTAGCAGGTTTCAATCGAAACCTGGTCCTGATCACTGGACGGCAGTTAAGCATATTTTCAAGTATCTCAAGAGAACGAGAGATAATAAGCTTGTATACTCTGGAGGGGATTTAATTCCCGTTGGGTATACAGATTCTGATTTCCAATCAGATTCTAACTCCAGAAAATCCACATCAGGGGCTGTGTTTACTATTGGAGGAGGAGTAGTCATATGGATGAGTATCAAGCAATCTTGTATTGCTGATTCCACCATGGAAGCTGAGTATATTGTTGCATGCGAGGCTGCCAAAGAGGTTGTTTGGCTCCGCCAATTCTTGATAGACTTGGAAGTGGTTCCTAGTGTGAATAAACAAATCAGAATCTACTATGACAACAGTGGAGCAGTGGCTAATTCGAAAGAACCAAGAAGTCACAAGAGAGGAAAACACATTGAAAGAAAGTATCATCTTTTAAGGGAGATTGTTCAAAGGGGTGACGTGACAATTACCAAAATCGCGTCAGCAGAAAATCTAGCAGATCCCTTCACAAAGGCTCTACCTCAGAAGAGTTTCGATGGGCATCTAGAGAACATGGGCATGAGAGATATGACACATTTGTTATAGCGCAAGTGGGAGATTGTTAGGATTATGCTCAATAGCAAGAGTGTAATATTGTAATTGACAATCTTTTTCATAATAATAAAGTTATTTCTGGTTTAACAAATCTTATAGCATTTATAGTTTAATATTATAATTGTCAAAGTAAATAATCATAAGGTCTAAAGACTATGAGAAAAGAAGAATTGTTCGTACATCTGGATATGTATGAGGTAGACACAATTCTTTAGTTAGTCTTGAATAATGTTCACAACTTAAGTTAAAGGTTGGGCACCTTTATCTTGTTAAAGTTGTAGAATTCTTTTGCTAGCATTTGAGTGGGATCAAATGAGATATGATGAGTCTAAAATCATCGGAGTGTCTTCGAGTAAAAGAATCTAGTGCACTGGGTGCACTGAACAAGATCACAATGAAAAGCTTTATCTAGAACCGTCAATAGATAATAGTCTTTTCATTATCAGGACAATCGGAGAGTCTATCTTAATCTTGAGATAAATGATGGACTTATGGTTGCAAGTGATATCATTTGAGTTATCAATGAGTACGATTATATAGCATAGTCTATCCTCGATAGTTTGGTGATATTCATTTGTTAATCGATAGAGAACTTCATTTATAGATATGGACATCGTGGCTCCATTTATTAAATGAGAGTATAATATCATCATATGGATGTTTTGAGGTAATTGGATATTAAATCTCAACGTTGAGTTTTCGATAGTGACTATTGAAAACATGGCTTCTGAACAAGTCAAAATATCTAAGTTCAAAACGTGATCATATGAGTAAATATGGTAACTTGGAGAGTTATAGGCGGTCTATGAACTCTTGGCATTTACTGATATTAATCACGAGGATACACTATCTCCAACATGATTGTCTAGGGTATGAATGAGGAACATCTTCTTATTCTATCTTTATTTAAGAGTTCAATTTTAGCTCTTTAGTGGAATGAGTTAAAATTAATGGATCGGACCTAACTGAATCATTTGTTGATTGTGATTAGGTTATGTTTATTTATGCTTAAATTTAGATAACCCGCCAAGATCCCCAATCCACACGGACTTGCATAGATCACTTGATATATTCTACCGGACCAATTTATGGGTCCATCTAAAATTGCATTTAATATATTAAGAATATAATTTGCACATTATTTGATTAATGGGCTGATCAATTATATTAATATATTAATGAAATGCATGTGGGCTTGTTTCTTTTAGTAAGAATGGGTCTGGTTCACATGTGGGCTTTTTATTTAAAGTCCAATGGATTAAATAAAATAAGGAAATAATATTTGGCCCATATATATAATGTGGGGCGGCAAGTCTATGTAATTAGTCAAAAATATTATTTTATTTTATTGTTTGATTAAATGAGAATTAATTAATTTATTAATTAATTATTTAATTAAGAAACAAAATCTTTTTCTGATCAGGAAATATATTTCCTAGAGTTATACTATTGGTCGTAGTATACTAAAAGTAAAAGACTTATTTGGTAAGAAAATATATAATAAGTTTTATTTATTTAATCAAATAGGAAAGTCTTTTATTAAGTCAATTAAAAGAATAAAAACACTTATGAGTTGGATTAGGGTTAGGAGTCTAAAGTTGATGGGAATTAGGGTAAAGCACAAATCCTTTTTTGTAGAGGATTTTCAGCCAACCCTAATAGAATCACATGTAGATTTCAGCAACCCTAAAAGGAAAGGAGAAGTAAAATTCGGCCACCCTATATAATACAAGCTATAGGGTTCGGCCACCTTAGAGTTTTTACTGGATCAATTTCTTCTTCTTCTCATACTCATAGAAAAGTGTTTGATTATTCTGCCAAGACAAAAAAGAGAGAAGCGATTATTCTTTTGATAGTACACTAATTGCTTGTTCATCAATAAGCTTGTGTGTACAACATCGAATTAGGTTCACGCGAGTTTCGATCATTAGATTGAGAACTCAAAAGTGACCGGAATAATCTTTGTCGTCTTTTGGTTATTTTGTGACTAACAAATAGAAAAAGAAAGTTTGTTTATCCATTCTCAGTTACGCAATTCAAAGAAAAGGGAGACCACGCTCCTAAGTGATTCACGTTCGTGCTAGGATTGAAGATCTTGTGGATTACCATCGACGTAAGTCAATCGGATCACGCGACAAAAGGTATTCTACCTTTTGTTACTTTATATGTATGTTTAATTAATTTAAAGGGTTAAGGTTCATCAAAGGAAAAATTTTAAAACATACTAAATCTCTTTTTAGTCTCGCTTCCGCTACGTGTACTACGATTTTTCCCTACACTTGAAGCTTGGTGGCCATGGAGGTTTGTGAAACAAATTATAGCACGATGTGTATAAAACTATCTAGAGGGGGGGGCCAGGGGCCGTTCCACCAGGTGCTAAAGCGTGGGTGTTTTGTATCCATTGAGCAAAGACAGGTTGTAATTGTATAGCGGTATCTGAAAACATATCTTGGGGACGTCCTAAAGCGCTCATGGTATCATTATGAATATACAAACCAAAACTGTGAAAGCCTAGAAATATACATACCCAGTTGAAATATGATATGATTGCGTCGCGATGCCTAAGGACACGATCTAATAGATCGTTGTATCGAGTAGTTGGATCATAATCTCTTACCATAAAAATGGCATATTACGAAAATACCCCTAAATAGATAAAGCAATAAATCAAGTATAAAATGCGGAAATTAAATAACACTTGATTTTTACGTGGAAACCCTCACGGAAAAAACCACGGGCTAGTAAGTAAGCCACACTCGAACCTCGAATCCACTAAATGTGTAAACGATTACAACCTAATCCCGAAAGTAATCACACACCTACCTAATCCCAGTATGAGTGAATCTAGTCCGATTTGCTTGAGATCTAAGCAACCTAATCCCGGAAGCTACACACAAGACTTACTTTCTCAATGAAGAGAATAACACCCTAAGTGAATATATGAATATCCAAATGCAACATAGAGCAAGGGAAACCCTATATGCTTATCTAAGATGATTAATATGCAATTAGAACAATCCTAGATATTAAAACTAAATGACATGAACATCAAATAGTTTAGCTAATCAAGATTAAGCACAAAACCTAATTAGCTATCACAATACAACTTCTCAAACATACAACACACTAATCTCAATCTTGTATCAAAAGATATATGAAAATCATACAAGTAATAAATTGAGATTGCTTGTTAAGAAAAACACAAAATATGTAAGATATTAGTGAAAAGCTTACCAAGCAAAGTGTGATGAAGAATCCATGCAAAGAGACATCTAGATGATCAAGGATGATGCTAGATGATGATTGATGATCATGAAAAAGTGTTTGAGTAAACAAAAAATGAGTTCGTGGAATTTTTTCTTCTCTTGAAAAATATCCTAAGTATGAAATCTGAATATGAACTCTCTTGATTGACCTAAAATCAAAGTGGCATATATATAGGAGGCCAAAACAAAGTGTGGTCGTTTTGAATAAGTTAGCCTGAAATTGCCTTGGGCGCTGTATGTAGAGCGCTTCTGTACAGCGCCCCAACTCTGTTCTCTCGGGAAAACAGAATGGCGCTGTATGAACAGCGCCCCAACTCTGTTCTCTCGGGAAAACAGAGTGGCGCTGTATGAACAGCACTTTTGTACAGCGCTCGTGCAGCGCCTCTGTACAGCGCTCGTACAGTGCCTACCCAAAATGCATCAGACCTGATGCGTTTAAAATACAATTTCAATCAGGTCTCAATTAGGTGCTGTACGAACAGCGCTTGTGTACAGTGCCTCTTCAAAATGCATCATACCTGATGCATTAAAATAACCATTTTTGCATCAGGTCATGTGGGCGCTGTTCGAACAGCGCCTTGTAGAGCGCTTTGAACAACGCCCTTTGCAATGCATGACTTCTGAGCTTAAACATGTTAAGGCAATGGACAATGCAAGATGCAATCAAAATAACAATCAAGAAGAGATGTTAATGAACATTAATGCACAAAAATAAGACACACAACATACAAGGTTTAAACATATGCATGAGTTGTGAGTGTGTGCAACTATCTCTTTAAGACAAGTAAGCACATAGAAATATACCTTCGGTGCTTATCAATACGAGGTCTTCAAAGGGCTTGAGAAATAACAAAAACACCTAAGCTACCCTTACAAAGAACCCCAACATGTGGTTTGTTCACGAAATGAGCCAATCAACAAATGGGAACCTTACAATCTCCCCCTTTGGCTATTTCGTGACAAAACCACCACTCACATTGATTCCTCACAAAAAAATAGAAACTACGGGACTACAATGATATTCTACATTACAAAGAGATAAGAAAATGCAACTTGAAGTCTTCAACCTCTTGTAGAATAGTCAATCCCTGAAAATAAAGTTTCTAACATTTCCAATACAAGTAAAAAGTGAGATTAATCAAGTGAGAACAAAAACAAGCATTTGCATTTGTAAAAGATTAGGCACAACATTATGCAATGTATGTGTATGCAATGCTCCCCCTCAATGAATGTTCTCCCCAATATGCACAATTGCTTCTATATTTTGCAACTCCCCTTACCATATCTTACTCCCCCTTTTTGTCATGATATAGGCAAAGGAGTAGTCCCCAACCGGGTCACTCATAGCAACGAGAGATAGTAGCATGCAAGATATTTGCATAATCAATATGTCACTTTATGCATCTCAATTAATTGGAGAGAAACAAGGAGATTTATTTGATAGAAAATGTGTGAATCAAACATGCTTTGCATACAAGACATGTAGCATTCAAGTCCAAAATACAATGGTATTTGGCAAAGCAAATGACAAAGGTTTCTAATAAGAATTCAAACCAATTTCACCAATGTCATGAGAAAAGCAAGGATATAGAGATTTATTGATTTCAAATTAAGAGCAACTATATCCAACTTTATAAGCGAAACATGACATGAGCAACTTTGCACCCTATTTGATTTTTCCGAATAAGATATCCGTATGATAGTAGCCATGTTCAACCAATAACGAAAGAGAGACATTTGGAATATAAATTCCTTTGAACGGATATAAGATCCTTTATTCATTTTGAGTCTCATAAGCTTTCACACAAGTTTTTGCATTTTAAGAATATGCAATCATCAATTCATGCTTTTCATGTGAGCATGTTATATGAATTTCATGCTTTTTCATTTGACATTAGCATGTTATTTAAGAATCATCATGTCGTGGAGATAATCATAGGACATTCAAATCATACTTCCTATATACATCTCCTAGTCCAAAAATGCATGTTTGAACATAAATATGACATGGATTGTAAACAAGCAAGGTTCACACTTATTGAATTGAACACATATATACATATGTGCAACCAAGCTTACTCAAGCAATTAAGAGAAGAGGCATAAGATATTTCAAATTTTTTGCAAGTGACAAGAATGCAAAATAGCTCTCTTTGCTTGACTTCCCCATATGGGGTCAAATACAAATCACATCACTCCACAAGACATATCCCAATAGATCTACTTAGTGTTTTAAATCGAGTAGAATCTAAGGGTTTAGTAAATAGGTCCGCAAGTTGATCATTAGTACCTACATGTTCAAGTACTATGCATTTATTTTCAACAAGCTCTCTAATGAAATGATGGCGGATGTCAATATGCTTAGTTCTAGAATGTTGCACCGGATTCTTGGAAATATTAATGGCACTCATGTTATCACAAAAGAGAGTGAGAGTACCTTGGTTGAATCTGTAGTCTACTAGCATTTGCTTCATCCATAGGAGTTGTGTGCATCCACTCCCCGCGGCTATGTACTCGGCCTCGGCCGTAGACAAGAAAATCGAATTTTGCTTCTTGCAAAACCAAGACACCAAGTTGTTGCCTAGGAAGAAGCAACCGCCCGATGTGCTTTTCCTATCATCACAATTTCCTGCCCAATCCGCATCACTAAAGCCTACAAGACTAACATTAGTGTCAAAAGAGTACCAAATCCCATAGTTGGATGTCCCATTCACATAGCGAATGATTCTCTTTACGGAAGAGAGATGGGACTCATTGGGATCCGCTTGGTACCTAGCACACACACCCACACTAAAAGAGATATCGGGCCTACTTGCGGTCAAATAAAGCAAGCTACCAATCATGCCACGATATAACGTCACGTTTACCACTAGCATCCTTGCTTAGCTTCAAAGTGGTACTCATGGGTGTATCACAATGTTTGGCATTTTCAAGACCAAACTTCTTCACTAGGTTTTTAGCATACTTGGCTTGGGTTATGAAAATCCCATAATCTAATTGCCTAATTTGCAAACCTAGGAAGTAACTAAGCTCACCAACAAGACTCATCTCAAATTCATGAGACATGACATCAACAAATTGTTGGACCTTGGTGTTGTTGGTGGAGCCAAAAACTATATCATCAATATATATTTGAGCTATGAAAAGCTCATCATTGTCTTTCTTGATGAATAGTGTCTTGTCAACACTACCCCTTGTGTAGTTATTGTCAACAAGAAATTGAGTGAGGAGCTCATACCAAGCCCTCGGTGCTTGTTGCAACCCATATAAAGCCTTTTTGAGGCGATAGACATGGTTGGGCTGGTATGCATCCACAAACCCCTTGGGTTGTTCAACAAACACTTCCTCTTGCAAGAAGCCATTGAGGAAGGCACTCTTGACATCCATTTGGTGCAATTTGAACTTGTGCACACACGAAATGGATAAGAGAAGCCTAATGGACTCTAAACGGGCAACGGGAGTAGATGTCTCCTCAAAGTCGATACCCTCAATTTGAGAGTACCTTTATGCTACAAGTCTAGCCTTGTTCCGCACTATGTTGCCATCCTCATCGAATTTGTTCCTATAAATCCACTTAGTGCCTATCACATTAATGCTTTTAGGCCAAGGAACTAGAGTCCAAACCCCATTCCTTTCGAATTGGTTTAGCTCTTCTTGCATGGCAAGAACCCAAAATTCATCATTCAAGGCTTCATCAACCTTTTTGGGTTCAATTTGAGAGGTGTAGCATGTAAAGCTAATGAGATTAGCTATTTGACGCCTAGTCCTAACACCCTCATTCACATCTCCAATAACATCCTCTTTGTTATGGAGTCTTCTAACCCATGGAGCGGGTTCATTAGAGTCCAAGAGAGGGACTCTAGTAAGAGGTTGTGTGACTTCATTATTGTCATTGGACGTCCCAACATTGGGAGTCACCACAACCCTCTCCAAAAGAGAGTCATCATCTAAAACTTCCTCCTCCTCATGGTCATTAGACTTGAGCCTTGTATCATCAATAACAACATTCGATGATTCCATGACGGTTCGAGTCTTCAAGTTGAAAACTCTATAGGCTCTACTATTCAAGGCATAGCCAATAAAGATACCCTTATCACTCTTAGCATCAAACTTGCCAAGTTGATCACGGTCATTTAAAATGTAGCATTTGCTTCCAAATGTGTGGAAGTAGCTAACATTTGGCTTCCTACCCTTCCATAACTCATAGGAGGTGTTTCTAGATCCGGGTTTTAGGAAAGCACGATTCCCTATATAGCAAGCCGTATTGACGGCTTCGGCCCATAGGTTCCTAGGGACATTGTTGCTACGCAACATCACTCGGGCCATCTCTTGAAGGACCATATTCTTCCTCTCAACAACTCCATTTTGTTGAGGTGTCCTAGGAGCCGAGAACTCATGGGAGATGCCTAAGCTATTGCAATAGCTTTCAAATGAGGCATTCTCAAATTCCCTCCTATGGTCACTTCTAATCCGTTTAATGCTTTTAATGTTAGAATTCACTTCAATTTGTATTTTAGTACAAAGCATTTTAAACTTATCAAAAGTTTCTGATTTTTCTCTAGGAAAATATGTCCATGTAAATCTAGAGAAATCATCAACACAAACAAAAATGTATCTCTTTCCACCTAAACTCTCGGTTTGCATAGGACCCATGAGATCCATGTGGAGAAGCTCTAGGGGCTCCTTGGTGGAGAGATACTTGCCCTTTTTGTGCATGCTTTTGGTTTGTTTTCCTTGTTGGCAAGGTCCACAAACACCATTGGCTTTCTTCCCAAGCTTAG
The DNA here is from genome assembly GCA_008009225.1 of Acer yangbiense. NCBI lineage: Eukaryota > Viridiplantae > Streptophyta > Magnoliopsida > Sapindales > Sapindaceae > Acer > Acer yangbiense. The sequence continues at coordinate 7,796,282 of CM017772.1, read as the reverse complement.
GGAGGCCACGCACACAATTGAACTTTCCAAGGGTTCGTAAATCCCTAAAGTTCATGTGGCCAAGTCTTTCATGCCACAACTCAATTTACTCATCCATGGACACATTGTTTGAGACTATTCTAGCTTCAAGACAATAGCAATTGTCACTAGATCTCATACCTTTCAACAAGGTTTGTCCATCGGGCTTTAGGATAGAGCAATCATCTTTACAAAACAAGACGGAATATCCTTCATCACTTAGATGTGAAATGCTTATTAAATTGGCTTTCAAGATATCAACAAATAAAGCATCGGATAATGAGGGTAATCCGGGAACGGAAATGGTTCCTTTCCCTATAACTTTCTTTTTGGATCCATCACCAAAAGTGACATATCCTCCTTCCTCCATAACAAGAGTCTCAAAGAAACTCTTGTTTCCCGTCATATGCCTAGAGCACCCACTATCTAAATACCAAAAATTAGAAGAATTTGCCTTCAAGGCTATTTGAGCAACATGGCAAACATTTTCATTCTTTCTAATCCACCTAGAAACAATCTTAGCTTTCTTAGTGTTCTTTGGTACATGGGCTCTAGATGTTCTAGGATCATGCATAACAATATCATCATTCCTAGGAACATGTAGGGAAAAATCGTAGTACACGCAGCGGAAGCGAGACTAAAAAAGGATTTAGTATGTTTTAAAAATTTTCCTTTGATGAACCTTAACCTTTTAAATTAATTAAACATACAGATAAAGTAACAAAAAGTAGAATACCTTTTGTCGCGTGATCCGATTGAATTACGTCGATGGTAATCCGCAAGATCTTCAATCCTAGCACGAACGTGAATCACCTAGGAGCGTGGTCTCCCTTTTCTTTAGATTGCGTACCTGAGAATGGATAAACAAACTTTCTTTTTCGTTTTGTTAGTCACAAAACAACCAAAAGACTACAAAGATTATTCCGGTCACTTTTGAGTTCTCAATCTAATGATCGAAACTCGCATGAACCTAATTCGATGTTGTACACACAAGCTTATTGATGAACAAGCAATTAGTGTACTATCAAAAGAATAATCTCTTCTCTCTTTTTTGTCTTGGCAGAATAATCAAACACTTTTCTATGAGTATGAGAAGAAGAAGAAATTGATCCAGTAAAATCTCTAAGGTGGCCGAACCCTATAACCCTATAGCTTGTATTATATAGGGTGGCCGAATTTTACTTCTCCTTTCCTTTAGGGTTGCTGAAATCTACATGTGATTCTATTAGTGTTGGCCGAAAATCCTCTACAAAAAAGGATTTGTGTTTTACCCTAATTCCCATCAACTTTAGACTCCTAACCCTAATCTAACTCATAAGTGTTTTTATTCTTTTTATTGACTTAATAAAAGACTTTCCTATTTGATTAAATAAATAAAACTTATTATTTATTTTCTTACAAAATAAGTCTTTTACCTTTAGTATAACTCTAGGAAATAAATTTCCTGATCAGAAAAAGATTTTGTTTCTTAATTAAATAATTAATTAATAAATTAATTAATTCTCATTTAATCAAACAATAAAATAAAATAATATTTTTGACTAATTACATAGCCTTGCCGCCCCACATTAAATATATGGGCCAAATATTATTTCCTTATTTTATTTAATCCATTGGACTTTAAAAAAAAAGCCCACATGTGAACCAGACCCATTCTTACTAAAAGAAACAAGCCCACATGCCTTTCATTAATATATTAATATAATTGATCAGCCCATTAAACAAATAATGTGCAAATTATATTCTTAATATATTAAATGCAATTCTAGATGGACCCATAAATTGGTCCGGTAGAATATATCAAATGATCCATGCAAGTCCGTGTGGATTGGGGATCTTGGCGGGCTATCTAAATTTAAGCTTCAATAGACATAACCTAATCACAATCAACAAATGATTCACTTAGGTCCGATCCATTAATTTTAACTCATTCCACTAAAGAGCTAAAATTGAACTCTTAAATAAAGATAGAATAAGAAGATGTTCCTCATTCATACCCTAGACAATCATGTTGGAGATAGTGTATCCTCGTGATTAATATCAGTAAACGCCAAGAGTTCATAGACCGCCTAAAACTCTCCAAGTTACCATATTTACTCATATGACCACGTTTTGAACTTGGATATTTTGACTTGTCCAGAAGCCATGTTTTCAATAGTCATTATCGAAAACTCAACGTTGAGATTTAATATCCAATTACCTCAAAACATCCATATGATGATATTATACTCTCATTTAATAAATGGAGCCACGATGTCCATATCTATAAATGAAGTCCTCTATCGATTAACAAATGAATATCACCAAACTATCGAGGATAGACTATGCTATATAATCGTACTCATTGATAACTCAAATGATATCACTTGCAACCATAAGTCCATCATTTATCTCAGGATTAAGATAGACTCTCTGATTGTCCTGATAATGAAAAGACTATTATCTATTGACAGTTCTAGATAAAGCTTTTCATTGTGATCCTGTTCAATGCACCCAGTGCACTATATTCTTTTACTCGAAGACACTTCGATGATTTTATACTCATCATATCTCATTTGATCCCATTCAAATGCTAGCAAAAGAATTCTACAACTTTAACAAGATAAAGGTGCCCAACCTTTAACTTAAGTTATGAACATTATTCAAGACTAACTAAAGAATTGTGTCAACCTCATACATATCCAGATGGACGAACAATTCTTCTTTTCTCATAGTCTTTAGACCTTATGATTATTTACTTTGACAATTATAATATTAAACTATAAATGCTATAAGATTTGTTAAACCAGAAATCACTTTATTAATATGAAAAAGATTGTCAATTACAATATTACACTCTTGCTATTGAGCATAATACTAACAGAACATGCATCATGGCTCTTTTATTTTTCTTCTCAATCATGCTTCTAGTTTTGCACATTTTAATATATTGAAAGCAATGTGGTCTAATATGACCACCAAATCCACAAAAGTGACATATAGGAGTAAAATAAGGAATCATACCTTGTCCTTGTCTTTGTGGATGAATGGGTTCAATCCATCTTCGTTGTTGAACCGGTCTTGATTGCTTCCTAGCTTGAGGTTGCATGATTGGTCTCTTTCCTTTGTGAGCCAATTGTGGAGGAGTGTTGGCTTGAGGGACCCTAGGGGGTTGAGCTTGGGGTTGCCTTCTTGGCACCATCTTCACTTGTGCATTTGAACATTGTCCTAGTTCTAACTTCTTCCTAGGAATTTGCAGGAATGAGGCTTCTTCGATCCCCGAACTCTTGACAAACATGGTCTTGTTAGAGGTTGCGATCTTCTTGCCATCTTCATACCCAAGACCCCTTTTGTCATATGGACTCTTTCCAACACCAAGCATATGGTCAAGTTTCTTGGTGCTAGAATCCAACCTAGTCATAGACTCTCTTACTTCTTCAAGCTCCCTCTTTAGACTTTCTTCATTCCTCCTAGATAAGACTAACTCTTCTCTTAGCTTATCTTCCATCTTCTTGAATTTTTCTACTTGTTCACTTAAGTGGTCATTATGAGATAATAGCTCAAGATTCTCTTCTCTCAACATCTTGATCTTTCTAGTGCTTTTGATTGCTAAATCATTAAACTCGGCATGATATTTAGCAAGCACCTTTTTCTCCACAAATCCATTTATGGAGCTAGAGGAGGAATCACTTTCTTCTCCACTTGAGTCATTTTCCTCTTGACTCATTTCCTCTCTTTCACTAGCACTTTTGCTTTTATGAGAGGAGGCAAAAGCTAAGAGATTAGCCGTGAGCTCTTCATCATCCGAAGACTCATCTCCCTCAATGGAGTCATCACTACTTCCACTCCAAGTGGCGGCCATCACTTTTCCCTTTTTCTTCTCATTGTGATTTGCACATTCGGGGGCAAAATGACCTATGCCACCACACTCGAAGCATCGGACCCCTTTCCTTTCGGTCTTCTCTTTCCTAGGCTCAAACTTGTTGTAGGAACCCTTTTTCTTGAAGTTTAGACCTTTGGAACCAAAGTCCTTTTTCCCGAACTTCATGACCCTCTTGAATCTCTTCACAAACAATGCAAGGTCTTCATCCGAATCATTCTTCTTTGCCTTCTTTTCATCCTTGGAGGTTTTTAAAGCAATTCCTCTTTGCTTTTTAGGAGGTGTGGAGATAGGACCCTTCCTAGACTCATAAGCTAGAAGTCTCCCAATCACCTCACTCGGCTTCATATCCTTATATCCACTATTTTCTTCTAAAGCCGTTACTTTTGATTCAAACTTATCCGAGAGAGATCTCATAATCTTTTGCTTGATTCTCATATCCGAATATGGATCACCAAGTTGATGACTTTGGTTGACTATATCCATCAACTTGAACTCTAAGTCGTTGAAGCACTCATTCTCCTCCATCTTAAGCATCTCGAATTGAGTTTGGAGGACTTGAAGCTTAGAGTCCTTCACCACTTCGGTTCCCTCATGTGCAATCTCTAGGATGTCCCATGCCTCCTTAGCTTTCCTAGTATTTTGAATCAATTTATATTGATTTTCGTCCATTGCACATAGGATGGCATGCATCGCCTTCCTATTCCACTTTAAAGCCTCAAACTCTTGCGCGTTCCATTGCGCCTTAGGCTTCAATACTTCTTCTCCTCTACCACCGGGAGTCATCTTGGGTAGATCATATCCGTCTTCCACCGCCATCCATGCACGGCCGTGAATTTGACATATGTAGGATTCCATCTTCCTTTTCCATTGGGAATAGTTCAATCCGGTAAGAAGTGGAGGCCTTATGCTAGAAGCACCTTCGTTGCCACCACCATTTCCACCATTTCCACTCATAGTGTTTATGAATGAATGAAATGAATGCAAATGTATGAATGATCAAAAATCACACAAAATGCAAAACATACCAAAATAAGCAAGGATCACCTATGTATATCTAGGAACCCGCTCTAATACCAATTGAAACAAATTATAGCACAGTGTGTATAAAACTATCTAGAGGGGGGGTGAATAGATTTTAAACTTATTACCCAATTTTTCGTGTTTAGTCAATATTACAAAAATACCCCTAAATAGATAAAGCAATAAATCAAGTATAAAATGCGGAAATTAAATAACACTTGATTTTTACGTGGAAACCCTCACGGGAAAAACCATGGGCTAGTAAGTAAGCCACACTCGAACCTCGAATCCACTAAATGTGTAAACGATTACAACCTAATCCCGGAAGTAATCACACACCTACCTAATCCCAGTATGAGTGAACCTAATCCCGGAAGCTACACACAAGACTTACTTTCTCAATGAAGAAAATAACACCCTAAGTGAATATATGAATATCCAAATGCAACATAGAGCAAGGGAAACCCTATATACTTATCTAAGATGATTAATATACAATTAGAACAATCCTAGATATTAAAACTAAATGACATGAACATCAAAGAGTTTAGCTAATCAAGATTAAGTACAAAACCTAATTAGCTATCACAATACAACTTCTCAAACATACAACACACTAATCTCAATCTTGTATCAAAAGATATATGAAAATCATACAAGTAATAAATTGAGATTGCTTGTTAAGAAAAACACAAAATATGTAAGATATTAGTGAAAAGCTTACCAAGCAAAGTGTGATGAAGAATCCACGCAAAGAGACATATGTGTTTTTATTTGTGCACTTTATTGCTTTAAAAATCTCTTCATGCATTGTTTGATGATTACATCTTACTTGTTATGCCTTAACATGTTTAGATTTTAGGTTGCAAGTTAGAAAGCAAATCGACGCCCTGTTCGGCGGTCGGTGGCCGCAGAACAGGGGTGCAGATTTAGGTGCTCTGTTTCTGGTCCAAATCGGCGCCCTTAGTTCGGCATTTAGTGACCGCAAAATAAGGCCGCCGAATTGGAACCAGAATGTCAGGTCTCATTTCGGCGCCCTTGTTTGGTGGCCTAAGGCGCAGAAAGAGGTGCATAATTGCTAGTCAACTCAGTTGACTAAAATTTGCGCCCTTATTTTATGGTCCGTGGCCACAGAATCAAGGGCGTAGAATTGCCAGTTTATAGCAAATGTTCAAAACGGCACCACTTCATTTTGACATACTATATATATGACTCTTTCATTTCTAGATCGTTTTTAAGAGTTCAAAAATCATATTTTTCTTTAGAATATTTTTCAGGAGAAAAAATTCACAAGAACTCACATTTAAACACTCAAAACTTTTCCTTTGTTCATCAAAGTTCATCTAGGATCATCCATGACCATATAGGATGCATCCATGCATGGTTTTGTATCATCACAACTTGCTTGGTAAGATTTTTACTAACTTCATCTAATTTTTGTATATTTCCTATCAAGTCATCTTTTCATTTACTTGTATGTTTTTAGATTGTATGTTAGATACAAGATAGAGATTGTTTGTGATGAATTGATTGAGTGTTGTATTGTGATAGCTATCTAGGTTTTTATAATCTATCTTTAGCTAAGCTATTCGACATGTCATTTAGCCATTGATATATATGATTGTATTTATTGTCATTTTAGCATCCTAGATAAGCATCTAATGTTCCCTAGCTTTGTTTGCTCTTTGAATATCATCATATATTCACATAGGATTTTATTATCTCTTCATTGAGAATTAAGTCTTGTGTTGCTTCCGGGATTAGGTTGCATAAATCACAAGCAATTGGACTAGGTTCACTTATACCGAAATTAGGTAGGTGTGAGATTATATACCGGGATTAGGTTGTAATCGTTTATCACATTTAGTGGATTCGAGGTTCGAGTATGGCGCACTTACTAGCCCATGGTTTTTCCCATGAGGGTTTCCACGTAAATATCAAGTGTTATTTAAATTCCACACATATTACACTTGCTATATAAATTGACTAGATATGGTCTTCTTCGTAATCTTGACCATACACGAAAATTGGGTAAGATCGGTTAAAATCTATTTACCCCCCCCCCCCCCCCCCCTCTCTAGATTAATATTGAACACACCGTAATTTATTTCAATTGGTATCAGAGTGGGTTCCTAGATATACTTAGGTGATCCTTGCTCATTTTGGTGTGTTTTGCATTTTGTGTGATTTTTGATCATTCATACATTTGCATTCATTTCATTCATTCATAAACACTATGAGTGGAAACAGTGGAAATGGAGGTGGCAACGAGGGTGCTTCTAGCACGAGACCTCCCCTACTCACTGGGTTGAATTATGCCTCTTGGAAAGGCAAGATGGAGTCGTATATTTGTCAAATCCATGATAGGGCATGGATGGCAGTTGAAGACGGCTACACATCACCTATGATGACTCCTACGGGTGGAGGAGAGGATGTGCTCAAACTTAAAGCGCAATGGGACGCGCAAGAGTTTGAGTCATCAAAATGGAATAGGAAGGCGATACATGCCATCCTATGTGCAATGGATGAGAATCAATACAAGTTGATTCAAAACACTAGGATAGCTAAGGAGGCATGGGACATCCTAGAGGTTGCACACGAGGGAACCGAAGTTGTTAAGGACTCGAAGCTTCAAGTTCTCCAAACACAATTCGAACTGCTTAGGATGGATGAGAACGAATGCTTCAACGATTTCAAAGTAAGGTTGATGGACATTGTGAACCAAAGTCATCAACTTGGTGACCCGTATTCGGATTCGAGAATCAAGCAAAAGATTATGAGATCTCTCCCCGATAGATTTGAGTCCAAGGTGACGGCTTTAGAGGAGAATAGCTCCTACAAGGATCAGTGTTGTAAAAGTCGGCGCCTAGACCCGCCTAGTCGGCGCCTAGGCACTAGTCGAAGCACCACCGCGGTGATTTCAGGGCAGTCGGCCAGATTAGGCAGAAAGAAGGAAGTCACCACCTAGTCGGAGGAAGTCGGGAAGTCGGATTCCAGTCGGTCAAACCGATTTTGACCGACTTATGCAGTTGAACGAAAAACGTCGCCGTTTTGTAAGAGTGTAAGTTGTTAGGTTTCAGTTTCATTTAAAAAAAAATTGAAATAGGTGAGAAGTGAGAAATTGAGAGGCGAGAACTAGAGATCTGAGAACTCAAATAGCAAACCACAACCAAAACAGCTCATCGCCGTCGCCTCCAGCTCGTCGCCGTCGGCCTCCAGCTCGTGTCGTCCAGCTCGTCACCTCCAGTTTCGCCGATCGTCGCCGTCACCGTCTTCGTCTTCGTCCAGCTCATCGCCATCGCCGTCGCCGTCGCCGTCGTTGTCGGCCTCCAGCTTTCTAGATGGTTCTCTGCTCTCGTCTTCGCTTCTGCTGGTGCTGGTGGCGTCTTGTGCGTTTGTTTTGCTCTTTCTGTTCGTTTTGTATTGTGGGGTTCTTTATGGGGTTGTCTGGTGGGGTTTTTGTTTTTTGTAGGTGTCATTGCTCTGCAACAATTTTAGACTTTTAGTGTGGCTGTTTCTGTTGCTTTGCTTTGATGCTTTTGTTTGTGGGTCTCTTGGTCCCCTGCTTTGTTCTGTGGTTTGTCTTTGGTTTTGAATATATTTGGCCTTTTCACAAAAAAAAAAAAAAAAATGCTTTGGTTGGAACTTGAAATTTGAATTACTTGGTTGAAATTTCATTTAATTTGTTGGATTTTGTTTAGTTTTTTACTTTGGTTGGAACTTGGAAATTATTTACTTTGGTTGGAATTTGATTTAGTTTGTTGGATTTTATTTAGTTGTATATGGAATTTTGATTCTCAATATTGAGTTTTTTAGAATTTGATTTTCAATTTTAGGTTCAAAATATGAAAAAATATGAAAAACAAAATATGAAAAAAAAATATGAAATATTATGATTTTTTTGAATTACAGGAAAAAAAATACTAAAAAAAAAAAATTCGGCCGGCTGTCGGCGACCGGCCGATGGCCGACTTCCGGCAATATGCCTAGTCCCCGACTAGTCCCCGATTAATCCCCCTAGGCGCTAGGCGGTGGGTCGCTGCCCGACTGGTGCCTAGCGACTTTTACAACACTGACAAGGATATGAAGCCAAGTGAGGTGATTGGGAGGCTTCTAGCTTATAAGTCTAGGAAGGGTCCTACCTCCACACCTCCTAAAAGGCAAAAGAGAATAGCTTTGAAAGCCTCCAAAGATGAGAAGGAGGAGAATGATGACTCAGACGAAGAAATGACCTTGTTGATGGGAAGGTTTAAGAAATTCTACAAGTCCGAGAAGAAGGGTTTCAGATCCAAGGGCCAAGACTTGAAGAAAAAGACTCCGTTCAAGAAGTTTGAGCCTAGGCAAGAGAAGACCGAAAGGAAAGGGGTCCGATGCTATGAGTGTGGTGGGATATGTCACTTTGCCCCTGATTGTACTAATCACAATGACAAGAAAAAAGGAAAAGTGATGGCCGCCACATGGAGTGGAAGTGATGACTCCAAAGAAGGAGATGAGTCTTCGGATGATGAAGAGCTTATGGCTAACTTTATAGCCTTTGCCTCCTCCCACAAGAGCAAAGGTTCTAGTGAAGAAGAGAATAAGAGTCAAGAGGAAATTGACTCAAGTGATGATGGCTCTTCATCTCACTCCACTAATGGAAATGTGAATATGATGGATCTTAGGGACTACATGGTCAAATTTGAGAATTCAAGGTTAAAAAACAAGAGAGAAATTTTGAGATTGAATGAGGAAAACCTAGAACTCTCAAGACATGTAGGCCAATTGAGTGAAGAAGTAGTGAGATCTATAAAGAATGAAGATAAGCTAAGAGAGGAGTTAGTCTTATCTAAAAGGAATGAAAAAGGTTTGAATAGGGAGCTTGATGAAGCTATAGAGTCACTAACTAAGATGGCTTCTAGCACCAAGAAGCTTGACCACATGGTTGGTGTTGGAAAGAGCCCTTGTGACAAGAGAGGTCTTGGATTTGAATATGGTAAGGAGACCTCCACTCCTAACAAGACCGTGTTTGTCAAGAGCTTAGGCAACCAAGAAGCTTCACCGGTGCAAACTCCTAAGAAAAAGATTGATCTAAGACAATGTTCACATAGTGCACAAGTGAAGGTGGCTCCAAGAAGACAACCCCAAGCCAACATTCCTCAACAATTGGCTCATCAAGGAAAGAGACCAATCATGCAAACTCATCCAAGGAAGCAAGCTAGATCGGTTCAACAACGAAGACAAAATGAACCAATGCAACCACAAAGACATGGGAAGGCTTCTATGCAAGCACAAAGACATGGTATGATTCCTTATTTTATTCCTACATGTCATTTTTGTGGTTTTGATTGTCATATTAGACCAAGGTGCTTTCGTTATATTAAAATGTGTAGAACTAGAAGCATGATTGAGAAAAAAAAGAATAGAGCCATGATGCATGTTCCTAGGAATGATAAGATTATTTTGCATGATCCTAGGACATCTAGAGCCCATGTACCAAAGACCACTAGAAAAGAAAATGTTTTACCTACGTGGATTAGAAAGAATGAAAATGTTTGCCATGTTGCACAAATTGCCTTAAAGGCAAATTCTTCTAACTTTTGGTATTTAGATAGTGGGTGCTCTAGGCACATGACGGGAAACAAAAGTTTCTTCGAGACTCTTGTCATGGAGGAAGGAGGATGTGTCACCTTTGGTGATGGATCCAAAAAGAGAGTCGTAGGGAAAGGAACCATTTCCATTCCCGGATTACCCTCCTTGTCCAATGCTTTATTTGTTGATGGCTTGAAAACCAATTTAATAAGCATTTCACATCTAAGTGATAAAGGACTTTCCGTCTTATTTAGTAAAAATGATTGCTCAATCATATTGCCTAATGGACAAACCTTGTTGAAAGGTATGAGATCTAGTGACAATTGCTATTGTCTTGAAACTATAATAATCTCAAACATTGTGTCCAAGGATGAGCAAATTGAGTTGTGGCATGAAAGACTTGGCCACATGAACTTTCGGGATTTACGAATCTTAGATAAGTTCTGAAAGTCCTAGAGGCGTGTTCAATATATTAATCTAGAGGGGGGTGAATAGATTTTAGCTATTATTACCCAATTTTCGCATGCAAGTCAATTTTACGAAAATGCCCCTACTAGTCAAAAATACAAGCAAGTGTAATATAGTGCGGAATTAAAAATGACACTTGATGTATACGTGGAAACCCAACCACTGGGAAAAACCAAGGGCTGTTTAGTGCGCCACACTCGGAACTCGAAATCACTAATTGAAATGAAGTTTACAACCTATGTAGACCTCGTCTAACACTCCGGTCTGTAACCCCTCACTTCTACCCAGCGGGCCTTTATTAGCAACCCTATTCCAATTTGCTTGAGGCCTAAGCAACCTTAGCCTCAAGACTTAATTCTCTAAGAAGAGATTATGCAACTTATGTGAATATGTATGAATATTCAATTAACAAACAAGGCTAGGGAACCTTAGATGCTTATCTAGGATGATAAGATAATCAATTTAAATCAACCCTAGATATCAATTGCTAAATGACATGTCAAATAGCTTAGCTAATCAAGATTAATTAAAAACCTAATTAGCTATCACAATACAACACTCAATCAATTCATCACAATTAATTCTCTATTCTTGTATTTATCATATGATCAAAACATACAAGTAAATCAAAGAGAATAGCTTGATAATAAAAATACTCAAATAAGATGAACTTAATCAAAATCTTACCAAGCAAGTTGTGATGATGCAAACCCAATCATGGATGCTTTCTATCTAGACATAGAAGATGCAATATGAAATTTGATGCACAAGGGATTTGATTTGAGTGGTTAAAGGTGAGTTCTTTTGTATCTTTCTTTTCTTGAAAAATATTCTAAGCATGAAATCTGATAATCAACTCACTTAATTGACCTAAAGTCAAAGTGGCATATAAATAGGGAGTCAAAACAAAGTGTGGTCGTTTTGAATAAGATACACCTATTTTTGCCTTGGGCGCTGTACGTAGAGCGCCTCTTGTACAGCGCCTGTACAGCGCCCCTACTCTGTTCTCACGGGAAAACAGAGGGGCGCTGTACGAACAGCGCTTTGTACAGCGCGTTCCAAAATTGCATCAGGCCTGATGCATTTAAAAATGCATTTTTGACCAGGTCAGGATGGGCGCTGTACGAACAGCGCTTCCAACAGCGCTTTGTACAGCGCCTGACACTATGTATGAATTCTTAAAAGCATGCATGGCATGGCATTGGTCATACAAGATGCAATCATGTAAAGCATGCAAGAAGAGATGTTAATGAGCATTAATGAGCACAAAATAACAACACATACACAACATACAAGAGAATGAATTATGCATGAGATATGAATGTGTGTGTGCAACTAATCTCTTCAAAGCAAATTAAGCACATAAAAGTTTACCTTTGGTGCTTATCAACCTTGAGGACATGAGAGGGTCTTGAGCTTGAATATCTATCACTAAAGCTACCCTTACATACAATCCTCAATATGTGGTTTGTCCACGAAATAAGCCAATCAACAAATCGGGAATCCTTACAAGTTCAATAGTGTGCGTGGTCTTCCCAAGCTTGGGAAGAAAGCCAATGGTGTTTGTGGACCTTGCCAATAAGGAAAACAGACTAAAAGCATGCATAAAAAAGGGCAAGTATCTCTCCACCAATTAAGAAGGCCCTAAAGCTTCTCCACATGGATCTTATGGATCCCATGCAAACCGAGAGTTTAGGTGGAAAAAGATACATTTTTGTTTGTGTAGATGATCTCTCTATGTTCACATGGACTTATTTTCTTAGAGAAAAATCTGAAACTTTTGACAAGTTTAAAATGCTTTCTAATAAAATTCAAAATGAAATGAACTCAAACATTAAAAGCATAAAACGGATTAGAAGTGACCATGGGAGGGAGTTTGAGAATGCCATCTTTGAAAGCTATTGTAATAGCTTAGGCATCTCCCATGAGTTTTCGGCTCCTAGGACAACTCAACAAAATGGAGTTGTTGAGAGGAAGAATAGGGTCCTTCAAGAGATGGCATGTGTGATGTTGCTTAGCAACAATGTCCCTAGGAACCTATGGGCCGAAGCCGTCAATACGACTTGCTATATAGGGAATAGAGTTTTCCTAAGGCCCGAAACTAGAAATACCTCCTATGAGTTATGGAAAGGTAGAAAGCCAAATGTTAGCTACTTCCACTCCTTTGGACGTAAATGCTATATTTTAAATGACCGTGATCAACTTGGTAAATTTGATGGTAAGAGTGATGAGGGTATCTTTATTGGCTATGCCTTAAATAGTAGAGCCTATAGAGTTTTCAACTTGAAGACTCGAACCGTCATGGAATCATCCAATGTTGTCATTGATGATACAAGGCTCAAGTCTAATGACCATGAGGAGGAGGTTGCTTTAGATGATGACTCTCTCTTGGAGAAGGTTGTGGAGACTCCTAATGTTGGGATGTCTAACCTTAATGATGAGGACACATAACCTCTTGACAGAGTTCCTCTCTTGGACTCTACTGAACCCGCTCCATGGGTTAGAAGACTACATAACGAAGATGATGTTATTGGAGATGTGAATGAGGGTGTTAGGACTAGGCGTCAAATAGCTGATCTCATTAACTTTACATGCTACACCTCTCAAATTGAACCCAAAAAGGTTGATGAAGCCTTAAATGATGAATTTTGGGTTCTTGCCATGCAAGAAGAGCTAAACCAATTCAAAAGGAATGAGGTTTGGACTCTAGTTCTTATGCCTAAGATCATTAATGTCATAGGCACCAAATGGACATATAGGAACAAATCCGATGAGGATGGCAACATAGTGCGTAACAAGGCTAGACTTGTTGCACAATGGTACTCTCAAATTGAGGGTATCAACTTTGATGAGACATTTGCCCACTTAGAGTCTATTATTAGGCTTCTCTTATCTATTTCTTGTGTGCACAAGTTCAAATTGCACCAAATGGACATCAAGAGTGCCTTCCTCAATGGCTTCTTGCAAGAGGAAGTGTTTGTTGAACAACTCAAGGGGTTTGTGGATGCTCACCACCCTAACCATGTCTATCGCCTCAAGAAGGCTCTTTATAGGTTGAAACAAGCACCGAGGGCTTGGTATGAGCGCCTCACTCAATTTCTTGTTGGCAATGATTACACAAGGGGTGGTGTTGACAAGACTCTATTCATTAAGAAAGACAATGATGAACTCCTTATAGCTCTAATATATGTTGATGATATAGTATTTGGCTCCACCAACAACACCAAGGTCTAACAATTTGTTGATGTTATGTCTCATGAATTTGAGATGAGTCTTGTTGGTGAGCTTAGTTACTTCCTAGGTTTGCAAATTAGGCAATTAGATGATGGGATTTTTATTACCCAAGCCAAATATGCCAAAAACCTAGTAAAGAAGTTTGGTCTTGAAAATGCCAAATATTGTGATACACCCATGAGTACAAACGTTGTATCGGGACATGATTGGTAGCTTGCTTTATTTGACTGCAAGTAAGCCCGATATCTCTTTTAGCATAGGTGTGTGTGGGTGTGTGTGCTAGGTACCAATCGGATCCTAAGGAGTCTTATCTCTCTTCAGTTAAGAGAATCATTCTCTATGTGAATGGGACATCCAACTATGGGATTTGGTACTCGTTTAACACTAATGCTAGTCTCGTAGGCTTTAATGATGCGAATTGGGCAGGAAATTGTGATGATAAGAAAAGCACATCAGGCAGTTGCTTCTTCCTAGGCAACAACTTGGTGTCTTGGTTTTGCAAGAAGCAAAACTTGATTTCCTTGTCCAAGGTCGAGGCCGAGTACATAGCCGAGGGGAGTGAATGCACACAACTCCTTTGGATGAAGCAAATGACTGTAGACTACGGATTCAACCAAGGTACACTCACTCTCTTTTGTGATAACATGAGTGCTATTAATATTTCCAAGAATCGAGTTCAACATTCTAGAACTAAGCATATTAACATCCGCCATCATTTCATAAAAGAACTAGTTGAGAATAAATGCATAGTACTTGAACATGTAGGTACTAATGATTAATTAGCGGACTTATTTACTAAACCCTTAGATGCCACTCGATTTAAAACACTTAGTAAATCTATTGGGATTTGTCTTAAGCAAAGAGAGCTATTTTGCATACTTGTCATATCCAAAAATTTGAAATATCTTATGCTTCTTTTTTTTTAATTGCTTGAGTAAGCTTGGTTGCACATATATATATATGTTTTCAATTCAATAAGTGTGAACCTTGCTTTGACTACAATCCATATCATATTTATGTTCAAACATGCATTTTTAGACTAGGAGATCTTCATAAGAAGTACATTTTGAATGACCTATAGTTATCTCCATGACATGATGTTTCTTTAATAACATGCTAATGTTACATAAAAGCATGAAATTCAAATAACATGCTCAAATGAAAAAGCATGAATTGATGATTGCAATTCTTAAATGCAAAACTTGTGTGAAATACTTATGAGAGACTGAAAATGTAATAGAGCTAATGTTGTTGTAATTGTAATGTGTAAACACCTTGATATGATCTTTAGCTTTTCGCATCCCTTTCCATTTTTTTCATACACAACATTTGACTCATGACCCCATTACAAACTAGGGAAAGACCTATTTGATCTTTAAGAAAGTCTAACATGGAAATGTAAGTCGATGCATACTCTTTCCACGTTCATGGCATTTCAATTCCTTTATGAGATCGATTTTTAGAAAATGTGTTTTATTTCAAAAATATTCATATGCGATATATATTCGAGTCCATGTACATAATTTCCTAATCGCATGTATTTGATTGAGAGTGTGCCTAGGACTTCAAAAGAAAAATGAGAAAAATGAGAAAAATCCGGTTTGTTATTGTTACTTGTTGTAATTTTATGGCTTCCCCACCAAGCGTCTATTGTTGGCTTCCCCACCAAGCCTCTATAGTAAACTTCATCATTAAGCAAGTGACCAACTAGCTTTGAAAAAGCTATATATATATATATATATATATATATATATATATGTGTGTGTGTTCTCACTCTTGTAAATGTTGGTTCTCAGTATCAATGAAACAATGCATATATTTTCTTAGTTCTTTCATCTCTCTCGTGTCCCTCTCTTCATCTCTTCTCTTATCTTTCATCTATCATTTATTTATTTCATCTATTGTTCTTCATTGATTCATAACACGTTATCAACATGATGCTGTTATTTCCAGAACCTGAAGCTTCTGAATTTATTACCACTAGAACTTGAAGTTCCTATATTTATTTTCAAAACTTGAAGTTTCTGAATTTATTATTACTAGAACTTGAAGCTTCCAGATTTTTATTTATTAATACCAGAACCTGCAGTTCTGAATTTACTTTCTCGTATTTTATTTTTTTATGCAATTTACTTTCTCGCATTTTATTTACTTTTACGTGATTTACTTTCTCGCATTTATTTATTTATACACTTTTATGAGATTGGCTATGCCAACCTACCAGAACCTGCAGTTCTGGATTTACTTTTTTCTCATTTATTATTACGCATTTTATTTTGCAATTTTTATTTAAATAGTTTGGTCACCCATCCAGAACCTGAAGTTTATGGATTTATTTATCATTATCGGAACCTGAAGCTTCTAGATTTATTTACTTACAAATATTCTTTTATATATCTAAAGGTTTAAATTCCTTGGATTTTTATCAGACCAGAAGTTCTGACTCCGATTGTGATTTTCGGATAACCAGAAGTTGTAATAATGTCAAAGCTTGCAAATTTGAAATTTGCTGCACTAGGAGTGTCTGGGGACAACTTCGATCTGAAAGCCCAATACCTAACGGTCACAGAATTAGAAGTTCTATGGCAAGAACTAGAAGATCGATTTGATAACCAACCCGATATTGCATTACCAAATGCCAGGTATCAGTGGCAACATTTACGTTTTAAAGACTTTAGATCAGTCTCTGAGTATAATTCTGCTTTATTCAAAATCACTACACAGCTGAAATTGTGTGGTCAAGATGTAATCCGAAATCATCAATAAAAGCAAATAGTAAATTTTCTCCCATTTTCACTTTATCTCATACTGTTATTCTCTTGTTCTTCTTCATCTTATTTCTGTTATATTATCTATTATTTTAATTTTACGCATCTATTTAATTTTATGCAATTTATGTATCTGAGTATGCGAACTAACCAGAACCTGAAGTTTCTGGATTTGTATAAATTATGTGTTGAGCCTAACTAGGTCAATCGTTAAGTTTCTGGAATTTAAGCCAAGCTCGGC
Organism: Acer yangbiense; assembly: GCA_008009225.1. Classification (NCBI taxonomy): domain Eukaryota; kingdom Viridiplantae; phylum Streptophyta; class Magnoliopsida; order Sapindales; family Sapindaceae; genus Acer; species Acer yangbiense. Next base: position 7,779,103 of record CM017772.1, on the reverse strand, counting down.
TTGACCGACTAACCAGAATCTGAAGTTTCTAGATTTATCATTATAATATTTAAGTTGGCGCGGTTTTACAAACCGATCAGAATCTGAAGTTCTAAATTTTAAATTTCAGTAAAAATATGGAATTCTGGATTCATTACTATGTACATGAATGTCATACTTGGGACCTGAAATTCTAAAATTCGAATTCTATATAGAACCTGAAGTTCTAATTTTGAATACGAAGTATTGAATCTGAACTTGAAGTTCTCAAGTTTTGAACATGAAGTTCTAATCAGACTTAAAGCTCTGAATTCAATTTAAATTGTGATATTAAAACTTTTATGTCAAAGTTTATTAGAACCAGAAATTCTGAATTGAATCAAGTTACGATTCTTTCATCTAGAAAGTCAATTTGTAATTTCTATTTAGAACCTGAAGTTTTCTGAATTTTATGAACCTGCAGTTCATAGTCAAACTAGAAGTTCGAAAAATCAACATGATTCATGATTTTGTGTTTATGAAGTGATATATTTTCATATCTATATGTTTATACTTTTGATCACTTTGTCAAATATGCATTTTATTTTTCTTTGAGAATATATATGTTTTTAAACGGTAAATTGGGTGATATTGAAAAGCAAGATACAAGAGATATATGTCTAGCCGATAGTGTAACGACATATACGATTCTGTGGAATCATAAATACTTTCTGAATTTAACCGTGCTCAAAGCAAATGTTAATACAATTTCAGGTCCAGCAGATCTGATAGAAGGCTTTGGTAGAGCCATGATATTATTACCAGATGATACTAAAATATGTATCAATGATGTTTTATATTCAAGTAGATCCAGAAGAAATCTGCTTAGTTTCAAAGATATACGGTGTAATGGATATCACCTAAAAACTATAAATGATGAGAATATTGAGTATCTGTGCATTACTTCTCATGACTCAAGCCAGAAACTCGTTGTGGAAAAGCTACGTGCTTTATCATCTGGATTATATTATACTTTTATAAGAGGTGTAGAAGTTTATACAGTTATAAACCAGAAGTTCTTAGATCCAAAAATATTTATGCTTTGGTATGACCATCTTGGTCACCCAGGATCTACAATAATGCGTAGAATCATTAAAAATTCTCACGGACATCTATTAAAGAACCAGAAGATTCTTTTATCCCATGAAAATTTATGTGATGTATGTTCACAAGAGAAATTAGTAATAAAACCGTCCCACTCTAAGGTTGGCTTTGAATCCCCGTCATTTCTACAAAGGATTCAAGGGGATATATTGGACCTATTCATCCACCAAGTGGACCGTTCCACTATTTTATGGTTCTAGTTGATACATCCATCAGATGGTCACACATTTGCTTATTACCAACACGCAATGTTGATTTTGCAAGATTACTTGCATAGATTATCAGGCTTCGGGCACATTTTCCCGATCATCCGATTAAATCAATACGCCTTGATAATGCTGATGAATTTACTTCCAAGACATTTGATGAATATTCCAGATCAGTTGGGATTAATATTGAACATCCAGTTCCACATGTTCATATTCAGAATGGATTAGCAAAGTCACTTATCAAGCGTCTCCATGTAATTACGAGAACTTTATTATTTCAATACAATTGCCAATTTCTATATGGAGACATTCTATTCATCTATGGCCCACTGCTTATCATCATTGTTTACCATTACAATTTGTAATTAGTTATAGACATGCTCATTTTTAAGATAATTGATCATCAGATAATTATTAATCAGTTACTTGTGAAAGTTCTAAAGGTGTGTTATATATATATAAAGCTAGAGGGGGGGGTGAATAGATTTTATCTAATTATTACCCAATTTTCGCGTGCATGTCAATTTTACGAAAATGCCCCTACTAGTCAAAAATACATACAAGTGTAATAAGATGTGGAATTTAAATAACACTTGATGTATACGTGGAAACCCAACCACTGGGAAAAACCACGGGCTGTATAGTGCGCCACACTCGGAACTCGAAATCACTAATTGAAATGAAGTTTACAACCTATGTAGACCTCGTCTAACACTCCGGTCTGTAACCCCTCACTTCTACCCAGCGGGCCTTTATTAGCAACCCTATTCCAATTTGCTTGAGGCCTAAGCACTCTTAACCTCAAGACTTACTTCTCAATGAAGAGAAACAACCTATGTGAATATATATGAATATTCAAATAACAAACAAGGCTAGGTAACCTTAGATGCTTATCTAGGATGATGATATAATCAATTTAATCAACCCTAGATATCAATTGCTAAATGACATGTCAAATAGCTTAGCTAATCAAGATTAAGCAAAAACCTAATTAGCTATCACAAAAACAACACTCAATTAATTCATCACAATTAATTCTCTATTCTTGTATTTATCATATGATCAACAACATACAAGTAAATTAAAAGAGAATATGCTTGATAGTAAAAATACTAAAATAAGATGAAACTAATCAAAATCTTACCAAGCATATTGTGATGATGCCAATCCAATCATAGATGCTTTCTATGTAGACATAGAGGATGCAATATGAAATTTGATGCAAAAAGGATTTGATTTGAGTGTTTAAAGGTGAGTTCTTGATTTGATTTTTTCTCAAAAATCTCTCTTGAAAGTTTAGGGTTCTAATAACTCAAGAAGCTTGATCAGATAATGAGAAAATAAGATATTTATAGACATCAAGAATTGGGCATGTGAAAAGACAATTTTGCCCTTGAAAAGCACCGTTCGGCGGTTTCAATCGGCGGCCAGGCCGCCGATAACGACCGCCGAATTGAGCTCGTGAAGAACAGAGCATCAACGGTGGTTTCATTCGGTGGTTTCGTGACCGCCGATCCAACCGCCGAATCAAACCCGAGAGATTAAAATCGATCAGGTATGAACGGCGGTTTCGAACGGCGGTCGTGACCGCCGATCTTGACCGCATAATTGCTTCAGACCAAACTGGACTGAAACAGCGGTTTCATTCGGCGGCGAGGCCACCGATCATAACCGCCGATCACCAACAATGGTGAAAACCAAGGAGAAGCCAAGGGCATTCTCCATAGGCGGTCTTCGCGCGAAACCAAGCACTCATTAGTGCAAGCGCGGACGTTTCCGAACAATGTCGGGAAACGAATTATAAAGCACATATACACACAACAAGATATATCAACCAAAGTGCTAGTGTGTAAAGTGACATGTGAATAGATGCACATAAAAATAAGCAAATATGCAATCATAGCAAGAATGCTAAGTGTGTGTGTGCTACTAAATCTCTTCAAAGAAAACCAAGCACAAGAGATTATACCTTTGGCGTGCTTGTATCTTAAGGTCATGGAAGGGCCTTTGATCTTTAACCTTAAACACTTAGACTACCCTTACATTCAAAACCCCAACATGTGGTTTGACCACGAAATAAGCCAATCAACAAAACGGGAATCCTTACAATCTCCCCCTTTGGCTATTTCGTGACAAAACCACCACTCACATTGATTCCTCACAACAAAATAAACCTATGGGTCAATGAAGATTTTCTACAATACAAAGAGACATAAAAAAATAAAACTTGAAGTCTTCAATCTCTTGTAGAACAATCATTCCCTAAAACAAGGTTTCTAAACTTTCCAAAACAAGAAAAGGTGAGATGAATCAAGTGAGATTAAAACAAGCATTTGCATATTTAAAAAATTAAGCACAACATCATGTTGTTTTATGTATGCAATGCTCCCCCTCAAAGGGTTACTCCCCCTCAATATATATTCTCCCCAATGTGCACCAATTGCTACAACAATTTGCACCTCCCCTTACCACATTCTACTCCCCCTTTTTGTCATGATATAGGCAAAGGAGTAGTCCCCAACCGGGTCACTTAAGGCAAAGAGAGATAGTAGCATTCTAGTATATGCATAATCAATATAAGTCACTTTATGCAATCTCAATTAATCGGAGAGAAACGAGGAGATTTATTAGATAAAATGTGTGAAACAAAATGCTTTGCATACAAGACATATAGCATTCAAGTCCAAAATACCATGGTATTTGGCAAAGCAAATGACAAAGATTTCTAATAGGAATTCAAACCAATTTCACCATTGTCATGAGAGAAGCAAGGATATAGAAATTTCATTGATTTCAATCTAAGAACAACTATATCCAACTTTATAAGCTAAACATGTCATGAGCAACTTTGCACCCTATTTGATTTTTCCGGGAATGAAACCCGTATGATAGTAGACATGTTCAACCAATAAAGAAAGAGAGACATTTGGATTGTAAAATCCTTGAATGGATACTAGATCATTTTTCATTTGAGTCTCATAAGCTTTTTTCACACAAGTTTTTGCATTTAAGAACGCAATTATCAATTCATGCTTTTTCATTTGAGCATGTACATGAATTTCATGCTTTTCATAAGACATTAGCATGTTATAAAAGAATCATCATGTCATGGAGATAATCATAGGTCATTCAAATCATACTTCCTACATACATCTCCTAGTCCAAAAATGCATGTTTGAACATAAATATGACATGGATTGTAAACAAGCACGGTTCACACTTATTGAATTGAAAACATATATACATATGTGCAACCAAGCTTACTCAAGCAATCAACCAAGAAGCATAAGATTTTTCAAATTTTTTGCAAGTGACAAGAATGCAAAAATAGCTCTCTTTGCTTGAGTTCCCCATATGGGGTTAGTATCATCCTTCATTAATGAAGGGCATGAGGTCCTATGGACCTACCAAGTCCATTGGACTTAGTTGAACCTATTTGAGACTTGTTAGTCTCGTAGCAAGCGGGTTCATTTTTCCTTATCCACATAGATATGACATTTTTCTTCCTAGTGGACAAAGGTTGCATGTCATTCACTAACCTAGGATTATTGACAAAGGATTTCCTAGGCTCATGCAAGTGGGCTTTTCTTAGCCTCTTTTTCTCTATCATGCTATTAATCCTACAATGCTTAATGTACTTAAAGCACTTAGGCCTAATATGCCCATAAACACCACAATAATGACAAGTTGGTACAAAGTAAGAATTCATACCATATTCGTGTGAAGTCATTGGAGACTTATCATGCATTTGATGTCTCCTTTGGTGTTGAGTCGGTTCATGTCTTCTATTTGGTTGAACCGGAATGGGTTGCCTCCTTGGATGAGGTAGCATGTTTTGCCTCTTTTCATAGTGAGTCATTTGTTGAGGAGAGTTGACTCGAGAGGCTCTAATCCGTTGAGCTTGGGGTTGTCTTGCTTTCACCACCTTCACTTGTGCATTTTTCGAACATTGTCCTAGTTCTAACTTCTTCCTATGAGTTTGCACCGGTGACGCTTCTATCTTACCCAAACTCTTCACAAAGACGGTCTTCTTAGGAATAGAGCAATCCTTGCTCACTTCGAATCCAAGACCTCTTTTGTCACAAGGGCTTTTTCCTACACCAAGTATGTTGTCAAGCTTCTTGGTGCTTGTGGTCATTCTAGTCAATGACTCTTTGGCTTCAACAAGCTCTCTCTTCAAACCCTCTTCATTCCTCTTAGACAAAGCTAGCTCATCTTTTAGCTTGTCTTCTTCCACCATAGATCTTACCACTTCATCATTCAAGTGATCAACTTGTGTTGAAAGCCTAAGTAGTTCTTCCTTTAACCTTTGAATCTCTTTTTCATTCTTTAACTTAGAGCTTTCAAAACTTTCAAAGTTGTCCTTAAGATCCATTTTCTCCACTTGCTTCTTTAGGAGGTCATTGTATGTTGTAAGCTCTAGATTTTCTTCCTCTAAAATCCTTAGAAATCTATCTTTCTTCTTCATGGAGCTTTCAACATTGACTATAAAGTCATGCATATCCATATTCTCTACATTTCCATTTGTAGAGTTAGATAAGGAGTCATCTCCACTAGTGTCATCTTCTAGACTCTCCTCCTCTCCTATGGATCCAATATCCTCATCAAGACCTTCACCTTGATCTCTTGAGTCAATAAGTGCCATATCCCAATGTGAAGCAACAACTATCTCCTCTAGAGCTACTTCTTCGACTTTCTCTTCTATGGGATCACTAGCAACGAAATTCTTACCAACAACTTCATTTTCTTCACAAGTGGCACCCAATGCCTTGAAGTTATTGATAAGCTCATCATCACTTGATGACTTATCTCCCTCTCTGGAGTCATCACTTTCACTCCAAATGGCGGCCATCATTTTTTCTCTCTTGTTCTTCAAATTCCCACAATCTAGTGAGATATGACCTATGCCACCACACTCATAGCATTGGATCCCTTTCCTTTCGCTATTCTCTTGCCTATGCTCAACCTTCTTGAAAGGAACCCTTTTCTCCAATTCTTGCCTTTTGGATGCATGACCTTTCTTCTCGAATTTTACAAACTTCTTGAAATTTCTCATTAAAAGTGCCATGTCTTCATCCGAGTCATCCTTGTCCTCCTTCTCAACCTTGGAAGCTCTCAAAGCAATCCCTTTTTGCTTCTTTGAAGGAGTGGAGCTAGGACCCTTCCTAGACTCGTAGGCGAGAAGTCTACCTATTACCTCGCTCGGCTTCATGTCCTTAAAATCACTGTTTTCTTCTAAAGCCGTCACCTTAGACTCAAACCTCTCGGGAAGCGATCTCATTATCTTTTGCTTAATCCTTCTATCCGAGTAAGAGTCACCAAGTTGATGACTTTGGTTGACAATGTCCATCAACCTAATCTCGAAGTCGTTGAAGCACTCATTCTCCTCCATCCTAAGTGTCTCAAATTGAGTTTGGAGGACTTGAAGTTTGGAGTCCTTCACTACTTCGGTTCCCTCGTGTGCAACCTCTAAGATGTCCCATGCCTCCTTGGCTATCTTAGTGTTCTGAATCAGTTTGTACTAATTTTCGTCCACTGCACATATAAGGGCGTGCCACGCCTTTTGATTCCACTTGGACAACTCAAACTCGGGTTGTGTCCACTGTGCCTTAGGCTTGAGCACTTCTTCTCCTCCACCTGTGAGAGTCATCATAGGAGGCGAATATCCATCTTCAATGGCCATCCATGCCCTATCATGGATTTGACACACATATGCCTCCATCTTCCCTTTCCATTGGGAGTAATTTATGCCGATGAGGAGGGGTGGCCTTACGCTCGAAGCACCCTCATTTGAACCACCGATTCCACTCATAGTGTATAATGAATGGATGAAATGAATGCAAAATGTATGAATGATCAAAGAATCACACAAATGCAAAACACACCAAAATGAGCTAGGATCACCTATGTATGTCTAGGAACCTGCTCTGATACCAATTGAAAGTTCTCAAGGTGTGTTATATATATATAAAGTTAGAGGGGGGGTGAATAGATTTTATCTAATTATTACCCAATTTTCCCGTGCATGTCAATTTTACGAAAATGCCCCTACTAGTCAAAAATACATACAAGTGTAATAAGATGCGGATTTTAAATAACACTTTATGTATACGTGGAAACCCAACCACTGGGAAAAACCACGGGCTGTATAGTGCGCCACACTCGGAACTCGAAATCACTAATTGAAATGAAATTTACAACCTATGTAGACCTCGTCTAACACTCCGGTCTGTAACCTCTCACTTCTACCCAGCGGGCCTTTATTAGCAACCCTATTCCAATTTGCTTGAGGCCTAAGCACTCTTAGCCTCAAGACTTACTTCTCAATGAAGAGAAATAACCTATGTGAATATATATGAATATTCAAATAACAAACAAGGCTAGGTAACCTTAGATGCTTATCTAGGATGATGATATAATCAATTTAATCAACCCTAGATATCAATTGCTAAATGACATGTCAAATAGCTTAGCTAATCAAGATTAAGCAAAAACCTAATTAGCTATCACAAAAACAACACTCAATTAATTCATCACAATTAATTCTCTATTCTTGTATTTATCATATGATCAACAACATACAAGTAAATTAAAAGAGAATATGCTTGATAGTAAAAATACTAAAATAAGATGAAACTAATCAAAATCTTACCAAGCATATTGTGATGATGCCAATCCAATCACAGATGCTTTCTATGTAGACATAGAGAATGCAATATGAAATTTGATGCAAAAAGGACTTGATTTGAGTGTTTAAAGGTGAGTTCTTGATTTGATTTTTTCTCAAAAATCTCTCTTGAAAGTTTAGGGTTCTAATAACTCAAGAAGCTTGATCAGAGAATGAGAAAATAAGATATTTATAGACGTCAAGAATTGGGCATGTGAAAAGACAATTTTGCCCTTGAAACGCACCGTTCGGTGGTTTCAATCGGCGGCCAGGCCGCCGATAACGACCGCTGAATTGAGCTCGTGAAGAACAGAGCATCAACGGCGGTTTCATTCGGTGGTTTCGTGACCGCCGATCCAACCGCCAAATCAAACCCGAGAGATTAAAATCGATCAGGTATGAACGGCGGTTTCGAACGGCGGTCGTGACCGCCGATCTTGACCGCATAATTGCTTCAGACCAAACTGGACTGAAACGGCGGTTTCATTCGGCGGCGAGGCCGCCGATCATGGCCGCCGATCACCAACAATGGTGAAAACCAAGGAGAAGCCAAGGGCATTCTCCATAGGCGGTCTTCGCGCGAAACCAAGCACTCATTAGTGCAAGCGCGGACGTTTCCAAACAATGTCGGGAAACGAATTATAAAGCACATATACACACAACAAGATATATCAACCAAAGTGCTGGTGTGTAAAGTGACATGTGAAGAGATGCACATAAAAATAAGCAAATATGCAATCATAGCAAGAATGCTAAGTGTGTGTGTGCTACTAAATCTCTTCAAAGAAAACCAAGCACAAGAGATTATACCTTTGGCGTGCTTGTATCTTGAGGTCATGGAAGGGCCTTTGATCTTTAACCTTAAACACTTAGACTACCCTTACATTCAAAACCCCAACATGTGGTTTGACCACGAAATAAGCCAATCAACAAAACGGGAATCCTTACAACTTGATATATTAAAAATGACAAAATTTTATAAGTTGCTATCTCATAAACCCCGGTCGGGCGATTGTTCCTGAAGAACGATCTGAGTAAAATGCAACAAATAAATCATATGATACATATCATAAGTTTGTAAACCTTTTATTTCGAAATGTATTGTTCCCAGAAGAGGAAAATAAATTATCAGGATCCTAATGTAAACAAGACTCGAGTTATGAATAAATCCACTTTCTCTAAATCAACTCTATAAAAGTTAGATATATCTAAAGAGACACTAAGTCCCTGAAGTGACTAAATCCATTGAATGGAAGAAATCTCAACAGAGATTCAAGTATATTGAAATTGAAAATTTTTATATAAATCATAGAGAGAAATGTGGAATCATAAAGAAACAATCATTGATGATGTATTTTTATACACAGTAACGCTACTGAAATTATAAATGATAATTATGATATTCATAATATCAATGATTGTATACAAAAGGCATGATTAGCCTAAGTGAAAAGAAGCAATAGAATTGACTTCATATGCCAAACATAAAGTATTTAGATCAATAGTACTCTAGACACCTGAAGATGTCAAACTAGTTGGATACTAATGGGTCTTTATACGAAAACGTAATGAGAAAAATGAGATCGTGAGATATGAGACACGACTCGTAGTACAATATTTCTTATAGAAACTCAGTATTCACTACAGATGAATACAATTACATTCTGAATTTTTGATAAATTTGGCTACCTCTGAAAGGCTTGAAATACGTCATCTAGACGTAGTCATCATTTATCAATTTGGTTCACTCAGTGCAGATATTTATAATCCCAGAAAGATTTAAAATGCTAGAAGTATGTATACCGAGATCTCGTAATCTGTATTTGATGAACCTACAAAAATCCTTATATGGATAAAAAACAATCTAGACGGATGTGGCATAACCGTCTCAGTAAATATCTGATAAAATAAGGATATAATAATTATATTATACACCCATGTGTCTTCATAAAGAAATGAGAAAGATAAGATATTGTCTCAGCCTGAAGATTGAGCATAAATCAAACGGAATATTTATCCATCAATCAACATATGTTGAAAAGATTTAATATGAACAATGCTCATCCATTAAGTACCCCTATGATTGTAAGAACTCTCGATTCTAAGAAAGATCCATTCCAACCAACAGAAGATGATGAAAAGATACTTGGTCCTGAAGTACCATATCTTAATACAAATGATGCTTTATTATATCTGGCTCAATGTACTAGACCAGATATCGCATTTTCAGTAAATTTGCTTGTTAGATTCAGTTCAGCACCAACTCGGAAACATTGGAATGAGATTAAACATCTTTTTCGTTATCTTCGTGGAACGAGAGATTTATGATTATATTATTCAAAATCTAACAATTTTTCAGGTTTATTTGGTTATGCTGATGCCGGGTATCTATCTGATCCCCATAAATCTCATTCACAAACGGGATATATTTTTACCTATAATGGCACAGCAATCTCCTGTCGCTCCACAAAGCAAACTCTTGTTGCTATATCCTATAATCATTCTGAGATCCTTGCACTTCATGAAACAAGCCGAGAATGTGTGTGGCTAAAGTCAGTTATTTATCATATTCAAAATACATGTGGATTTTCATTATCTACAGGAATGCCGACACCAATATTTGAAGATACTACAGCTTGTATTGTTCAATTAGAGGAGGCTATATCAAAAAAGATAGAACCAAACATATTTCTCCTAAATTCTTCTATACTCATGAACTTCAACAGAGCCGACAAATTGATATTAAACAAATACGGTCTACAGATAATCTGGCAGATCTATTTACCAAAGCATTGCCTACATGAACTTTTGAGAAACTGGTATATGGAATTGGCATGCGTCGGCTTTGTAAATTACATTATTGATATTGAAGTTTCATTCAGGGGGAGCAAATTTTTGAATGTAAATATGTGTACTGTACTGTACTGTACTCTTTTTCCTTCTACCGGATTTTGTCCCATTGGGTTTTACCGGAAAGGTTTTAATGAGGCAGTTCTGAACACATCCACACCATTTGATCCAGAAGATCATTGTATATATTTTTGCTAAGGTTTTTGTCTCACTGGGTTTTTCCTAACAAATTAAAATACAAGTGGTGGAAATCAAAGAATAAATATGAGCAAAGCTCTGAAGAAAACATTAATTTTGGACTTATATGCACTGTACTCTTTTTTCCTTCGATCAGGTTTTGTCCCACTGGGTTTTCTTGATAAGGTTTTTAACGAGACAGTTATGAGGACGTCCAACACCACAAGATCTAGAATATCTTTGTGTATATTTTACTGATATTTTTATCCCATTGGGTTTTTCTTAGAAAATTAAAACGAGTGGTGGGAAATCCAAGGGAAGTGTTGTAATTTTATGGCTTCCCCCACCAAGCCTCTATTGTTGGCTTCCCCACCAAACCTCTATAGTAAACTTCATCATTAAGCAAGTGACCAACTAGCTTTGAAAAAGCTCTATATATATATACGTGTTCTCACTCTTGTAAATGTTGGCTCTCAGTATCAATGAAACAATGCATATATTTTCTTAGTTCTTTCATATCTCTCGTGTCCCTCTTTTCATCTCTTCTCTTATCTTTCATCTATCATTTATTTATTTCATCTATTGTTCTTCATTGATTCATAACATTACTGTTATTATTATTTTGATATGTTTATTATTATTTTTATTATGTTGATATTTTATTATTATTATTATTATTACTACGTTATATATTTCTCTCCTCTTTATATTAGATAATACAACGAACATTTGTATTACTAGCTATAGTACAACCTCCAAACATTATAAATTCACCAACAACAAGCTCTTTTTGATTAACAAATAGAAGATTATTAAACAAAGAGTAATGTTACATTGCCCAAATTTAGTGTTTAAATCTGGTGCCCAAATGACGTGGTATAACTCTAATTCATTCATTTAAATTGTATTAGATTTATATGATTTAAATGATATAATTTAAATGAATGGATTAGAGTGTTGTCATATCATTTAGTCACCAGATTTGGGTACCAAATTTGGACAATGTAGCATTATTGTTAAAGAAAAAGAGGTTCCCTATTTTCAGGGACATTTTCGTCTTGTTTGTACAAGTATAATACAGACTTGGCAACCAGATCGTTATTTTCCAATCCAATAAATTCAAAAAGAGAAAATTTCCTTAAAACAAGTAAAAAAAAAAATGGATGAAACCCAGTTGGAATCCAGTGGAGAGAGAGAGAGCAGTGTTTGTTTTGAAAGAATCAACAATAATTCCAATGAAAACCCTCCTCAAGAATCCGAGATGATGATGAAGAGCAGTGATGATGCGTTGGGCAAAGCTTTGTCTTCGACTCTAAGCAGTGTAATTAAGGATTTCGATTCCAGGGCTCAAAACACTCTTCAATCACAGGACCAGCTCGATTCTGCTATTCATCGTCTAACCCAAGGTCATTTTATCACACTACTTGCCTCAATTGTATAATTAGAAAGGGTTTTCAAAACCCAATTGTATTATTTTCTTAGATTTCAAAACCCTAAGCCAATTGGAGTTATAGTATCATTGTCATTCCCCGCTCTGTCCATTTGCATTATAAGTGTAACACTCCTACTTTCCTCCTTGTTACTTCTAATTGCATTAAATTTATCGTCTATGTTGACAGAGCTTGATCAGTTATTAGAAGATGCACCATTGCCATTCATAATGCAGCACGCTGCAAAGATTTCTGGTGTTAGAAAGAGAGTTTCATCATTGAATTCACTTTTGAAATCCATACAACGCCGTGTTGATAATATTGACCGAATGCTATCTGTGGGCATAGTACATGGTAATTATACTACTCTATGAACTACCTAATCTGTTTCTGCCATATGTTTTTGATACCGAATTGGCTGAAGTTCCAGTGAGCCTCATACTCTGAGTAATGACTTCACTGTAACATGCCTCTACTCTATAGTGCTATCGTGTAGTTTGAAGTTTCATTTTGGATTATATATTGACCATAAAAATCCTTTAGATGTGCTACTATTATTAAGTACTATTTTCCCTTTTCTTTCCTGCGAAGATGGATTATATGTAAGATAGTTTCTCAAGGAAAAGAAAGGTAGATTATATTATGTAAGAATAAGATATTATAAATCAACAAACCATTGGCTGTTGGTTTACATAAACTATTTTCTATCGTTTTTCACAAACATTGGTGGCACCTACCAAAGATGCAGCTCATTCTTTGGATTTAATGGCGGCACCTATTATTTTTTATATAAGGTAGGTAAGACTAAGAGACTTGGGAGTGTTGAGCATCGTAACTTACCTGAAGTAGATATAAAATAAACTAAAGATAATAACTTAAATGTTTTTTTTTTTCTTTTTCATTTTTTGGCTTTTTTGCCAAAATTGAAGTTCCATGTACAAGGAGCAACAAGATTTTGTTTCTTCATAGCTATGTCAACACTCCATATAGCAAGGAATTTAGATACAGAATTTAAGTGACAAAGTGTTATTTAATGTTTGCATACCAATTACCAACTACTTTACTACATGATGTTGGGTATGGTATTGCAATATAACCTAGTTGCATGCCTAATTATTACTAGTAAAATGATTTTGGTCCTTAGTACTCTTTCTCTCTTTATTTTTTTATTTATTTTTCATTTTTGGGGTTTTATATCAAATGGTTCAAACTAATAGATGTAATCTGCAGAAAAGGAAGCCACAGAAAGTTCATGACAACATTATTAGTTGTCACTTGTCGGTATATTGTGAAGGTACTTCTTACTTTTATCTGTTCTCCTCCCTCTGTTTTATGATCGTTCTCAGTTTTTGGCCACAGTATGGAGGGCAATGAAACCATAATATGTGTATGTAGGTATAAAATATAAATGATGACATTAGAAAAGTAAAGCATAGTTGAAATAGGCATAACTTCCAAGGATCACTTAAAGAAGATGCTTGTTGATCTGGTGCCAGTATTAGGCAAATTCAGGGAGGTTAAAGATATATAGAATTCATTTTGCAACCAACATCTTGCCTGTCCATTTCTCCTCCCCCTTTTCCACACCCTTCCCATCCCTTATGTTAAATTATATTCTGACTGGTTAACATTATTTGATATCTGAATTATATATCATTGTGTGTCCAACACAAGCTTGAGATGCATGACAAGTGTAGCTCTTCTACTCATTATTTGATTTCTAACATGTAGAAGCTTACTATCATCAAACTTAGATAATAATAGTTATTCGATATCAAAAACTTCATTTAAAGTTCATGAGATTATAACAATTAACTCTTTATTGTTTTAATGTTGGTATAATTATGAATTCATTCAATGAAGCTCCTCATTGCACTGATCATTGGCATGCTTGGATAATTTACACGCAGACCCGGGTCATGTTATAGGTTTCGTGATAAAATTGAATTTGATTGAAATATTATTTTCAATTCACTATGTTGACACTGGCATATGTTCTAATTCTTTATTCCCCGTTCAAGATATAAATCTAGAAAATGAAATTGTGAAATTCAAATCTAGTGAAATGAAAATACTGACAGAGAGAGTGGATTATTTTTAAATTGTGTTATTTTATTCTACCATTTCAAAAATTTGGTGATGGTTTCTTTGGTGAACATCTTAGGCCTCTTAAATCTTTGTTTTATTGTTCATTGTCTTGTTGGAAGGTCTTATGATTTTTCAAAAAGTTCTGTGTTTGATTAACAGTATTACAGATAAATTCTTGGTGATTTTTGAATTTCACGATATATGCTATGTGATTGAACCAATAAGTTGTTCAGATCGGTTACCAAGAGATTGCTAGGAAGGGAAAAAGGGTTGTTTGAATCTAAAATATTCTATTGTCAGTATATTTAAAAAACAATAAATATACATTCTCCAAGTTTATTAATCTTAGAGAAAATAGCCTTGCATCTAACTTCACAAACTTATGTCTCATCTCATATTTGTAGCTTATGACAATTTTAATGTTTGTGTTCTTTAGTTTTGTATTTTACTTTACACAATTTTATTTTGTAAGGTCACAAATCCATCTTGAATGTGTCACAAGTTTAACATTAGGTGCAATAAGTCTCATTTTCAACTTTAAAAAATGCATTATATTGTATAGCTGTAGCATTGCGGCATAAACACAAGTCAAATTTGAATGCTTCACAAATTTGGCATTGACATTACTAGTTTTTCTAGAAAGGTTACAAAGTTTCTGTTCCTCAGCTTGATTCTGGCAATGTTGTACTCTCCAATTTTGCTTTACATCATGCACGTAACATTCAAAATCACATGTCTATTTTTTACACTTGTTTGGTCAAAATAAATATTTGATCTTACTTGGTTTTCTTAAGCTAAACTTGAGACTTGTTGCATCTAATGTTAAACTTGTGTTCAAAATAGATGTGTAACTTTACACACCAAACGTGTGTCACAGTGCTATACTTTTATAATGGACATAAATTAACAGTAAAATTGTGTCACAATGCCGTACTTTTGTAATGGAAAACAAATTGTACGAAGTTGAATGCAAGACTTGCTACTAAATATCATACATGTGATGCACTTAAAATTGTTTGTGATTCTGAACGCTACTTAAAATTGTGTGCTACTTAATAGCATACATGTGATACTTTTGTAATATCATAACTTTTTTTTTTTTTTTGAATCCCTAGCTTTCTCTCCTAAATAATTCATATTTCTCTCTCGCCGAAATCCTGTTCTCACATACTTGTGTTTCAGGGTTTCAACTGTATGTATAATTGGAGCGGCTATGGCTTCTGGATGTAAGCTGCTATTTCTTTTTGTCCTCAGTTTCATACCATATGATATACAATGTTCTCATTCAAAAGTGTGTTTTCTTCCTCTCTGAGATGTAGTAGATTTTTTTGTGTTAAGTTTCAGGTTTTAATAGATAAAGACCTCAAGCAACTATGTAAGTTTTAAATTTTAATGTTAAATATCTTGAGTATTTGTATTAAAGTTATTTTCTCTAAATTCTCACACCTTCAATTCATGGTTGTTGTTTGAGTTGTAGTTTTCAACTGTGTGAGAGTACAAGCACCTATGGGTTTCATTTCATGTTAAAATAGATGATTTTAGGATACGGTTTTTCCATTACTGAAATTGTTTAATATATATTAATAATTTTGTTTTGAAGCTTGTGATTTACTATTATTTTTGTTTTGGAGATAGAAAACCATGCTATTAACATTCGGTTATGATTGGAATGTATTATGGATTATTTGGACTTCCATTTTATATTATTAAGTTAGATGTGTTTTTTATTTAATGAATTATATATTCTATGGTCACTTATTCGCACACCCATTTTTTAATAAAATATTTTAAAACTAAAATAAATTGTAACAAATTACTTTAATATCCAAAAAAAAAAAAAAAAATTTTGCTAAGCAGATAACAACTCATCAACAACTAAGAAGAAAGAAACCTGTTTCTTATAATCCAAAAGCCCATATCTCTGATTATGTGTGTCTATAAGGGCATTTCTAATGTAAAAGTGGTTTGCTTATCAAAAATCGTTGATATAGTAACAATGTCAAGAGATGTGCTTTCTATATGACATAAAAATAAATTTGATAGACAATCAATGTAAAATTTGTTCTCCAATGCTTCCATTTAAAAAGCATTTATTTTTAATGACGTGTTTAAGTTTTTTTTTCCTTTTATTTTATTTTATTTTATTTCCTTACTAAAAATAGAAGAAATAATAATGTTTATTTTAAATATTTGTTGAGTCAACCAAAAAAAATAAATGTGCAACAGGGCGTCTGAAAGTAGACGGTCATGTTGACAATGTTTAATATTTTTTATTTTATTTTTGCCACATCAACGTGAGTTTGAATATGCACAGCTACATTTGAAATACATTTTTTAATAAACTGTCTATTTATCCTATGTGACATCTTTTTTTTTACAATCCACTATTGCATCGGAGATGCTCTAAACTCTTCACTTCTTCCAGGAATTGCTTTTTTTTTTTTTTCTTTCCAATTAGCAATGATTTACTCCGCGTTTTATGTAATTATTAGAGAGAAGTGTGCAAAATTGTTTCTAGGTTTGGTTGTTCTTTGGATTTTTTTCGTCTGGGTTGTTCTTAAATGGCTTAAAATCATACCAAGGTCAATGAAACAACCATACCTCATTCTAGTGATGTCTTGGATCGAACCAAAATAGACATGTTTTTTGCTCCCATTTCCTACTCTTTTTGCTTGATTCTCGGGCAATCTCCCGTGTTTTAACATTGTTAATCAAGTGTTTCAGGAATATTCATGCCACAAGGGCATTGGTGAGAGATGAAAAAATATTTGGTGCAAAAGTGCAAAAAAGAAGAAAAGGGGCAGAATACAGGGAATGTCGCAGTTCACATGTCGTTATGAAGACACCGCAACAAAAGTCCCCAATTCCAACGTAGGAATTCCGGCGTAGGAAATTGTTGCAATTTATGTGTCGCTATCTCGACACCACGAAAGAGGAGAAATCGATCAGGTGTCTTAGTCTAAAGCGTTGCTATTTGCCAACCGCGACACCTATTCCAGCGTAGGAATTTGCGTGCAGGAATCGCAACAGCTCAGCCAAGGGACAATTTTCAGCCCATTCAATAGGGTATTCTTGTTTTTTCATGCCCATTTCGTACCCTAACATTCTTAACCTATAAATACATCAACTTTTACAAAGAATGACATCCCTTGATCATTCATAATTCTCATCTCAAATTCCTCCATCTCTAAACTTGAACTCACCTTTTCCATCCAAAAACTCAACACAATATCTTTTATTTACTTCACCTAATCATTCCTCTCTTTCCATTCTCTACATTCCCTACATTTGTCACTACCCATTAGACATCCATTCATCTAGACACATCCTCATTTACCATTCTTTGCACAAGGATCAACAAGGCAAGGAAGGATTAAGCACTAAAGAAAAAGGCCCAAGGGTGATTTCCTAATCTATTACTACTTTACTTTTGATTGTAACTATGTTTAACTAAACCCTTTTTTTAGGGGATTGATGTGAGGAACATTTGGATTTGGGTTTTGCTTAAGCTATATTGTATTTGAATCTCTATTTGTGTTCTATTTATTTGATAATTAGATTCTATACACTATGTGATTAACTTTGTATACCACTTGTTAATTACAATCTTGCTAGGATAAATTGCTATACAATCAATCTTGGATTTGTAGGGAAAAATACGGTCACGCAGTGGAAGCGAGACTAAAATAGGTTTAGTAGTTTAGTATATTTCAAAAAATTTCCATAATTTGAACCTTAACCCTCTAATTAATTAACATATAATACTAAATATATCATACATTTGTCGCGTGATCCGATTGACATTGCGTCGATGGTAATCTGCAAGATCTTCCAATCCAATCACGAACATGAATCACCTAGGAGCGTGGTCTCCCTTCTCTTTGAATTGTGTACCTGAGGATGGATTAACAAAACTTTTTCTTTTTCGTTAGTCACAACAAGTTCCAAGAGACAACAAAGAATGTTCCGGTCACTTTTGAATTCACAATCTTTAGATCGAAACTCGTGTGAACCTTATTCGAAATTGTGCACAAAACCTTTTGATGTAAAAGTAACTAGTGTACTATCGAAATAAGAACAAAATTTTCTCTATATTCCTCTTAGCCGAAAATCACACTAGTCTAAGAGTTGAATTCTATTTTTCTCTAGTAAAAGAAAAAACTCTCAAATCCAAGTCCTTAGGGTTTTTCAAATCTTATTGCCCTCAAATATATATCATACAATGACCGTGCACAATATATTATATATATCTAGTGCAATATATTATATATATCTAATGCACAATATATTATATATTTCTAGTGCAATTACCGTGCACCATATATAATATATATCTAGTATGATAATCTTGCACAATATATTATATATGTAGTGCACGAATTCTACTTGACATATAAAGTTTAGGGTGACCGAAATATTCCACTAAAAAATAGGATTTTTGTCTTTTAACCTAAATCCTAACCCTAGGTAGATTTCTTTAGAAATCCAAACCCTAATCCAACTCTTTAGTGTATTTGTGACTATATAAAAGACTTCCTTATTTGACTGGATAAATAAATCCCTTATTTATCTACTTACAAAATAAAGTCTTTTATTTTATTTATACTACCACAATAGTATACTAATAAGAAACATATTTCCTAGTCAGAAAAAGATTTTGATATTTAATTAAATAATTAATTAATCAATTAATTAATTTCCATTTAATCAAATAATAAAATAAAACAATATAATATCATATATATATCTCGGCCATGTGCCATATATATTAATATATCTATATATTGTTTTTCTATTTTATTAAATCCATTAGACTTTAATCAAAAAGCCCACATGTGAACCAGACCTATTCTTACTAAAAGAAACAAGCCCACATGCATTTCATTAATATATTAATATAATTGATCAGCCCATTAAATAAATAATGTGCAAATTATATTCTTAATATATTAAATACAATTCTAGATGGACCCATAAATTAGTCCGGTAGAATATATCAAGTGATCCATGCAAGTCCGTGTGGATTGGGGATCTTGGCGGGCTATCTAAATTTAAGTTTCAATAGACATAACCTAATCACAATCAACAAATGATTCACTTAGGTCCGATCTATTAATTTTAACTCATTCCACTAAAGAGCTAAAATTGAACTCTTAAATAAAGATAGAATAAGTAAATATTTCTCATTCGTACCCTAGACAATCTTATTGGAGATGGTGTATCATCGTGATGAATGTCAGTAATCGCCAAGAGCTCATAGACCGCCTATAGCTCTCCAAGTTGCCATATTTACTCATATGACCACATTTTGAACTTGGATATTTTGACTTGTCCAGAAGCCATGTTTCAATAGACTCTATCGAAAACTTAACGTTAAGATTCAATATCCAATACCTCAAAACATCCATATGATGATATTCTACTCTCATTCGATAAATGGAGCCACGATGTCCATATCTATAAATAAAGTCCTCTATCGATTAACAAATGAATACCACCAAACTATCGAGGATAAACTATACTATATAATCGTACTCATTGATAACTCAAATGATACCACTTGCAACCATAAGTCCATCATTTTTCTCAGGATTAAGAAAGACTCTCCGATTATCCTGATAATGAAAAGACTATTATCTATTGACGGTTCTAGATAAAGTATTTCATTGTAATCCAGTTCAATGCACCCAGTGCACTAGATTCTTTTACTCGAAGACCCTCCGATGATTTTAGACTCATCATAACACATTTGATCCCACTCAAATGCTAGTAAAAGAATTCTACAACTTTAACAAGATAAAGGTGCCCAACCTTTAACTTAAGTTGTGAACATTATTCAAGACTAACTAAAGAATTGTGTCTACCTCATACATATCCAGATGTACGAATAATTCTTCTTTTCTCATAGTCTTTTGACCTTATGATTATTTACTTTTGACAATTATAATATTCAATCTATAAATGCTATAAGATTTGTTTAAATCAGAAATCACTTTATTAATATGAAAAGATTGTCAAAAACAATATTACACTCTTGCTATTGAGCATAATCCTAACAGGATTGACACCCTTGATTGACTAGGACTATAGTGAATAGGATAGATTGTTGGAGGGTATATCAACCCCAATCATCTAAGCCTTGATTTGTAATTAACCGATCCCACATTGACACCCTCTCCTTAATCAGTTAGGCATTTTGATGGGAAGTGTTTAGTTTTGTTTCGACTACCTATTCACATCTAAGACTACAAATGGTTTATAAACATGAGATTAGTTCGTTAAAGTAGCTTGATGAGCATTGCCTATAATCCATTTGCAACTCCATCATTTCCCTTATATTCTCTTAATTGATTACATCAATATTCTTATCAAAGATTGTTGAGCATTCTATTTTCCCTATCATTTTTAAACCATACACTATCCAACTCACCATGATTTACATTATTGCATTGTAGACTAATTAATTAATCCAACTAATTACTCTAATTCCCTGTGGAACAAATCCTTGCTTAATGTTTTACTAAGCTTTATATTCTAAGTGGATTCCTAAGTGGTTAAACACGATTTTCAAGTGAACATATAAATATATTGTTTAATTGAGTACAAAACGACCTCATCGGGGGGGTATGTGGGGACATTTTATGGGTGGCAACAGAGCCACCCTATGTAGTGGTAAAAAAACAAGCCTACGACCCAATAGTCAAGCCCACAGTTGGATAGGGTATAAAATATGTCACAAGCCCTTTCGTACAATATAAAACAGGCCCAAAACCTCGTCTGGCCCATCAGGGCATCTGATCAAGATAAACACGTGGTCAAAAGTGTCTTAACCAGTCATAATCATGACAAACGTTACATAGATCCCAACATCTGACAAAGCCCTTACTGCCAAATTTGAAACAATCAAAATGGGCAATAAAGGGTTTGAGATCCACACCCTCACATAAAGAGGATGAGTGGTGAAAGCTCTAAGACTTTAGTATAAATACCAAACCCCGTCTGAGAGGAAGGGGTCCTGATTTCTTCATCTCTCACATGAGAAAACTCTTTAAATAAAGCTCCACAATTCTCTCATTTCATTAATTGTTGCTCCACGATCTAAGAAAGATCGACCCAGTCATTCTTAAAAACCGATCAACCGAATCCACAATCGATCCACGTCAAGTCAAGGAAACCCCTGGGCATCGACCCGTCAAATTCATCGATACACAACATCGACCCATCCATATTGATCAATAGCTCGATTCGATACGACGAACAACACGGTTTGCTATTCTCTAACTCTTTCAATTTCATTTTGCTTGTCGAAAGAAATTCTGACTTGAGCGTCGGAGAGTCCCCCAAAGGGAACATCCCCTTATGTGGTTCATCCACCGCTCTATTTTTTCTCTTGTTTTACAGGTTGCCAATGCCCAGCTCGATGATTCAATTAATTATAGATCCGATCGAATACAATTTAGCGCCCACCATAAGGCCCTAACAATTTTCTTAATCAAATACATATCCTAGTTCCGATCGAAAACGATGACTGACTCTGCAGATATTGAGGCACGACCCACAGTTCTCACAACTCAAATGACAAAATGCAGCACGGTTACAAAGCCTTGAAACGGAGAACAAAGAAGTTCGAGAAAAGAACTATGAGCTACAGGGAAATCTTGATTTATTGTCCAACAATGTGCAACCTGCACCAAAAACAAATGTCAATCGACAACAATCGATCGCATGAGCAAACATTGGCTAAGGATCTAGAACATAGCACGCGAAGACATGAGAATTGATCTGCAAGTGTGCAGATAGATCCACTAGTCAATCTAAATGAACTAATACCGGCGACAGATGCAAACGCCACTCCAGCCAATTCGTCGACCCCATTTGGAATGCAAAGGGATTCAAACTAGCAATACCCCCTAACAACAAAACGATAAAATCGAATCCCTTTTTTTTTTGAACCTGAAGCTGCACGTAGGTTCGCAAAGATGGAGGCAATGATCCAAAGGATCCTTGGAATGCTTGCACCAATCAAGCAAAATGCGGCCAATAGCTTCGCAGACTCACCCTTTGTGGGTGAGATCGCGATGGTTGAAAAGCCTAGAAAGTTCAACTTCCCAAATATGAAGCAGTACATTAGAATCCTAAAGGTAATTTCACTAAAGTCCCTACTTTTTTGCGAAATATCACCTTCTCCGATACGTTAGAATCCTAAACATATTCAGAGTCAACCTATTAAATACATGATGACACCAAATAGGAAAAGGATCACAAATCCAACTATGTAATCTTCTACTTGTACACCATGATTCAAAACCCAAGCAGAACCATGTATAAATACACCTATAAAAGACATTGTAAGGGGGTGAACATCCTGCAAAAGAGAGAGACCAGAGTGTGTATCATTAACTTACAAAATATTGGATTTGCTTCTTAGTTGCTAACGCAACGACCCGTGGATGTTTCTTCGATCACCGGAGTTTTACCACGTATTTTGCTCTTTTTATTATTTTTGCTTTTATTACGCTTATTGTGTAGGTTTCATCAATCAAAATCGTTGACCAGTTGACCACCAAGAAATCACCATCAACAATATATATATATATATATATATTACTGTTAGTAAAAAACCAAAATAATATTCATAAGTTTTTTTTTTCTTTAACTATTAATCAGCGATTGATTAAGAAAGTATGGAGATAGGAGATTTTTTTTTTTTGAAAAATGGAGAGAGAGAGAGAGAGGGAGTAATTAGGAGAGAGTGTTTAATATGGTAATACCAGATTTAAGAGAGAGTTTAATATGTAATATTTAATCTAATGATTTAGGAGTGAGATTTTTTTTTTTTAATAATTTAATTAGTTTGAAGTGTCTTTTTTTAAAAAAAAAAAATTGTCTTGTTTAGTAATTTTAATTCAAGTTAAAATTATCATTAATAAAAAAATAAATTAAATTGGAGTGTAAATAGATAATTTGTGGATTGTAAGGAGAAACTCTCATTTATTTAAGAGTTGTGCTATTGGCACACCTACTACTGAACTATTTATGCCCCACTTTTTAAATTATTTAGTATTTTTTTCCTTTATCAAATTACTTAAAGAGACATACAATTTTTATTAAAAAAATCTTATACAAAGTAACACTAATAAAATCCTACTTTCCTTATTTCAAAACCCTAATGACAAAAGCTTTAATGACAGATTATTTCAAATCACTAAATATTTACTATTTTATTTTTCTTTTAGATCTCGATATCATGTTTCCCATGTTTAATATTTATTGATTTATTGCTATTTTTGTTTATATTTTCTTTCAGATCTCGATTTCACGTTTCCATGTTTAGAATTTATTGATTTTATTGTTCACGTGTTTGTTTTATTTTTCTTCTCAAATTACAAATCTATGTTTGCTATTTTTTTTCTTTTGGTTTATTTTCTTTCAGATCTTCCAGGTATACTGTAATTTGTGTCAATTCTTTTATGGATTTTATTCCGGATCTTCCAAAGTTAGTTTAATGTTATTTACAACAACAACAACAACAACAAAATTCACATCAAGAATTGCAACCAAGAAAACCTATTCTCTAACGAAACGAAACCACACCAAAATTCTAACTCAATAGCTAAAAAAATCATCAGACGATTAATATCATGCTCACAACCTATCACAAACAATCCAATCGACTACAGAAAAAAAAAATCGCATCTAATAAAGATGGTTTTCCGATGAAATAAGAAGAAAAAACAAATCATGTGAATGGATGTGAGAAAACTATAGCTTATTTTTATTTTTATTTTTTTGAAAAAGATATGGGGTGTATTAATTTTGAAAAATAAGTAAAATGGTAGTCATGGAAATAAATCAAAATTTTAAAAAGTGGGGCATAAATAATTCAGTAATGGGGTGCCAATAGCACCACTCTTATTTGAAATGATTATTACAAAAATATCCCAAAACAAAATGACCAATAAGGATAAATCAATTTAATTAAAATTAAATCAAAACATTATCTACACGGCTACACCCATTAATCCACCTTAATATCTAAATTCTAATATCATGAATTACTCTTCTTATATACAAAAAGAATCCTTTTGAGAGAAAGTTCCTCTTTTGGTTTAATCTTTGATGAGTTTTCTGTCGCTTAGAAATGGGGGCTCTTGTTGCAGACTTGCAGGTATCTTAGCCTTGTCTGATATAATGGGGTTTGCTGTCTCTTTGGATGATCCAGTGGTTTGTCTGGAAGAGACCCCCCTAATATTGCTGATACTTCTTCTTTTGCTAGTATTGTAGATTGTTTTCTTGTGGTTCAAGAAAAAAGTGGATCATTTGGATTTGAGTTGTCAATCAAAATGTATTATCAGTCAAGAAAGATGTTCATCTACTGTCAAAAAAAGAAAAAAAGAAGATGTTCATCAAATATTTTACATGCGTTACAGTTGCCTCATCAAGGCCTACAATACATATGATATTAGAGGAGTGTTAGATGCACTATCTCAACCTACTCTCTTAACAGACTCTCTGTTTATATGATGACACATGTACAACATTAACTTTTTCACATTAAATTTGTAGCCTTTATAAATAGCCTCATTTTTCATTTTATTTACAATGCAAACCAACAACTTATTTCCTAGATTGCCCTTCTCCTTTAACTTTAACATTGCCATATTTTCAAGACTCTACAACTTCTTTTATTTCTTGAGTGTACGATCCCAAATTGAATTGCTCTGATATTTCTTTTCACCAAATTTTTATTACCAAACACTAGCTAATTTGATGGTTGTTGTATAGAATAAATAAATAGTAAAATAAATTATAGTTATATAGTTTTAAAATATAGGGTAAAAATGTTTTTAGTCCCTCTAGTTTGACTTATTGTTCAGTTTGGTCCCCCTAGTTTTAGGATTGGCCTGTTCGGTCCCCATAGTTTAGGTTTATGGTTGGTTAGGTCCCTGCCGTCCAATTCCGTTAGGGTTTTTAAAAAATCCGTCAATGGTTGGAGGGTAAAATGGTAAAGATGTCTTCTGTGTTTCTAGAAGGTTTTTGACTAAGGGCAAATTGGTAACTTAGGTAATTAATGTTATATTAATAATTGAAAAATTAAAAAAACAATTAATAATAATTTATTTAATAAAAAAACTAATATTAAATAATAAATTAATAAATAATATTAAATTAAATAATAAATATTTTTTTAAGAATTAAACAATAAATAAATATTTAAAATAAAATAAAATAAAACAATTAAAATTGATTTACTGAAAAATCTAATATTAATTGATGATAAAAAATAAATTAAAATTGATTTACTAAAAAATCTAATATTAATAAAAAACCAGATTTCAAAATTAAAAAATCTAAATAAAATAAAATAATAAAACCCTACTGTCAAAAAAATAAAAAATAACAATAAAACCCTACTCACATAGTCTCATCATCTTCTTCATCTTCTTCTCCAAACCGAGCCACCTATCTCATCATTTTCTTCACCAAACCCTAGCCACCCATCTCATCATCCACGCCCTTTCTCTACAAAATTCACACCGAATCTCTTTCTCTCATTACTACCGATCTCTCTCTCTCTCTCATCATCGATCTCTCTCACTCACCATCGATCTTAGGCCAAGTTAACTGATCCAAGAACCAAATCACCATCACCAGCCACCAAATCTTGATCTCAAGATCTCACCACCAACAGTAAAACTCTCACCAAATCTCTCTCGTGATTTGTCCAACCGAAACCAAATCGAAACCTAATCGACCCAAATTGAAACTAAATCGAAACCTAATCTTGGGGATTTTGTGTGAGATTTTTTGGTGGTTTCGGTAGTGGTTCCAGTGGGGGTTTCTGGACGGTTTTGTTGGCAGTTTTTAGGTGGGGTTTGGTGGCGAATTCAGGGAGGTTTCTGGGGATTTATGGCGGTTTAGGGTGGGTTTTTGGTTTGCTTTGGGGTTCAAAATTTATGCGTTTAGGGATTGAGGGCGGTGCATTTTTGGGTCGATCGATGGTGGATGGTTCTGGATTCGTTTCTGGGTTCCTTGGATGAATTGATTTGGATCTCCACTAGATCCACATTTAAAATAATAATAATAATAATAATGATGTGGCTTCTGGTAAAAAATTGATGAATCGATTGCTTGGGCTTTGTTATGTAGAGAAAAAAAAACTTATGTAATTGATCTCTCAATCACCATTCATTTACGGAACACCTATGTAAATTGCAATTTTTTTTTGTTTTTTTGTTTTTTTTGTTTTTTAGATTTGGTTTAAACATAGATTGATATTGGTGGTGTTGTTTGAGATTGATGAAGATGATGAACTAGGATGTGGATTTTTCTGTGTTTAGGGATGAATTTTGATGAAGTCTGAGTGTTGTGTTGTCTGGTTCAAATTTTTTTTTTTTTTTGTTAATTGGATTTGGTAATTTTAATTTTAAAATTGTGTTATTTTTTAATAATTTAAATATTTATAAGAAGGGTAAAATAGTCAATTCGCCAAAATTCACACTTTAAGGGGTATTAATGTCATTTTGCCCTATGGACATGTCAGATGGTCAGGTTTTAACGGAAATTGTAACAGAAGGACCAAACAGGCCAATCTTGAAACTAGGGGGACCAAATCGAACAATAAGTCAAACTAGAGGGACTAAAAGCATTTTTACCCTAAAATATATTATAAAAAATTCATATAAACCGAAATTCATTATTTTAATTTTTAACATCTGAGGAGAAGAACGTAAACCTCAGTTACCCTTATTGGGTCTGCTCTAATTGTATATGTGTTTGAGCCAAAATCTTTACCTTTCAAGATTTAGATAATGAAAGGAAAAAAAAAAAAAAAAAATCTCCCTATGTGATTAAACAAAAAAACAAATGAATCTAGTTAGATTGACAAATAAATTAAGTCAAATTAAAGCAAATCAATTTTAAATTAAAAGATAAAAAATTATGTAAGTATCTACTTAACAGCAAATTTTTTCTTTATTTTTTATTTTTAATTTAGATATAGACATTAAGTTTTACTGATCTTGTCTTATGAATTTTTTATAATATATTTTTAAAATATTTAACTCTAATTTGTTTTATTATTTATTTATTTTATGCAAAAACCATCAAGTTAGCCAGTGATGTAAAAAAAAAAAAAAAATTGCTTAAGTAAATTTGGTAAAAAAATAAATAGATATATGAGTGTACATATATTAAAAAAATTAAAAAAAAAATTTTTTAAAAAAAAAAGATATTAAATGACAATATGTTAAAGTTAAAGAAGAATGACAATTTAGGAAATAAGTTGTTGGTTTGCATTGTAAATAAAATGAAAAGGGAGGCTATTTATTAAAGGCTACAAATTTAATGTGAAGAAATTAATGATGTCCACATGTCAGCACATGAATAGAGAGTGGGTTGGGAGAGTAGATTGGGAGAGTGTATCTAGAACTCCTCTAAAATAGGGACCGGCTACTATGCAGTGATTTTATTTCACTGCATCATGCAAGCAAAAAAAACAGTGATTTGCAGTGAATAGTACAGGTTTTAAACCTGCTATTGCCCATACCTTATTAAAATAATAATATATATTAATTGATTTGACTTTATTAACAATAAAAATAAATAAAAAAATATAAAATAATAATAATAAATTATTTAAAATTAAAAAATAATATAAAAAATATTTTCCATTAGAATAAATTAAATTATTTTATTATTTTTTTTTCATGGTAACTACTTTTAGAGTATTGGTAACTACTTTTACGGCTGTGGTAACTACTTAAGGAGTTTTTCCAAAAAATTAGCTTATAACTACTTTAACGACATTAGTAACTACTTTTACGGCTACGGTAACTACTTCTACGGGTCTGGTAACTACTTAACGGTTTGTCTAAAAAATTACCTTGTAACTACTTTTACGGCATTGGTAACTACTTTTACGGCATTGGTAACTACTATTACGGCAGCGGTAACTACTTCTACGGGATTGGTAACTACTTAACGGTTTTTCTAAAAAATTAGCTTGTAACTACTTTTACGACTGTGGTAATTACTTTTACGGTAGCGGTAACTACTTTCACTGGTCTGGTAACTACTTAAGGGTTTTTCCAAAAATTTAGCTTATAACTACTTTTATGGTATTGGTAACTACTTTTACGGCAGCGGTAACTACTTCTACGGGTTTGGTAACTACTTAACGGTTTTTCTAAAAAATTATCTTGTAACTACTTTTACGGCGTCGGTAACTACTCTTACGGCATCAGTAACTACTCTTACAGGTCTGGTAACTACTTAGGGTTTTTCCAAAAATTTAGCTTGTAACTACTTTTACGGTATTGGTAACTACTTTTACGGCAGCGGTAACTACTTCTATGGGTTTGGTAACTACTTAACGGTTTTTTCAAAAAATTAGCTTGTAACTACTTTAACGGCTGTGGTAACTACTTTCACAGGTCTAATAACTACTTAATGGTTTTTCCAAAAATTTAGCTTGTAACTACTTTTATGGTATTGGTAACTACTTTTACGGCAGCGGTAACTACTTCTACGGGTTTGGTAACTACTTAACGGTTTTTCTAAAAAATTATCTTGTAACTACTTTTACAGCGTTGGTAACTACTCTTACGGCGTTGGTAACTACTCTTACGGCATCGGTAACTACTCTTACAGGTCTGGTAACTACTTAAGGGTTTTTCCAAAAAATTAGCTTGTAACTACTTTTATGGTATTGATAACTACTTTTACGGCAGCGGTAACTACTTCTATAGGTTTGGTAACTACTTAACGGTTTTTCTAAAAAATTATCTTATAACTACTCTTACGGCATCGGTAACTACTCTTACAGGTCTGGTAACTACTCTTACAGGTCTGGTAACTACTTAAGGGTTTTTCCAAAAAATTAGCTTGTAACTACTTTTACGGCATTGGTAACTACTTTTACGGCTATGGTAACTACTTCTACAAGTCTAGTAACTACTTAACGGTTTCTCTAAAAAATTACCTTGTAACTACTTTTACGGCATTGGTAACTACTATTACGATAGCGGTAACTACTTCTACAGGATTGGTAACTACTTAACGGTCTTTCCAAAAAATTAGCTTGTAACTACTTTTACGGTAGCGGTAACTACTTTCATGGGTCTAGTAACTACTTAAGGGTTTTTCCAAAAATTTAGCTTGTAACTACTTTTATGGTATTGGTAACTACTTTTATAGCAGTAGTAACTACTTCTACGGGTTTGGTAACTACTTAACGGTTTTTTTAAAAAAATATCTTGTAACTACTTTTACGGCGTCGGTAACTACTCTTACGGCATCGGTAACTACTCTTACAGGTCTGGTAACTACTTAAGGGTTTTTCCAAAAATTTAGCTTGTAACTACTTTTACGGCAGCGGTAACTACTTCTACGGGTTTGGTAACTACTTAACGGTTTTTTCAAAAAATTAGCTTGTAACTACTTTTACGGCTGTGGTAACTACTTTCACGGATCTAATAACTACTTAATGGTTTTTCCAAAAATTTAGCTTGTAACTACTTTTATGGTATTGGTAACTATTTTTACGGCAGCGGTAACTACTTCTACGGGTTTGGTAACTACTTAACGGTTTTTCTAAAAAATTATCTTGTAACTACTTTTACGGTGTTGGTAACTACTTTTACGGTGTTGGTAACTACTTTTACGGTGTTGGTAACTACTCTTACGGCTTTGGTAACTACTCTTACAGGCTTTGGTAACTACTCTTACGGCATCGGTAACTACTCTTACAGGTCTGGTAACTAATTTTACGGCTATGGTAACTACTTCTACAAGTCTGGTAACTACTTAACGGTTTCTCAAAAAAATTACTTTGTAACTACTTTTACGGCATTGGTAACTACTATTACGATAGCGGTAACTACTTCTACAGGATTGGTAACTACTTAACGGTCTTTCCAAAAAATTAGCTTGTAACTACTTTTACGGTAGCGTTAACTACTTTCACGGGTCTAGTAACTACTTAAGGGTTTTTCTAAAAATTTAGCTTATAACTACTTTTATGGTATTGGTAACTACTTTTACGGCAGCGGTAACCACTTTCACGGGTCTAGTAACTACTTATACGAGATTGGTAACTACTTAACGGTTTTTCTAAAAAAATTAGCTTGTAACTACTTTTACGGCTGTGGTAACTACTTTTACGGTTCCGGTAACTACTTTTATGGCTGTGGTAACTACTTAAGGGTTTCTTCAACAAAATTAGCTTGTAACTACTTTTACGGCTGCGGTAACTACTATTACGGCTATGGTAACTACTTAAGGGTTTCTTCCATAAAATTTGCTTGTAACTACTTTTACGGCTGCGGTAACTATTTTTACGACTCTGGTAACTACTTAAGGGTTTCTTCTACAAAATTTACTTGTAACTACTTTTACGGCTCTGGTAACTATTTTTACGGCAGCGGTAACTACTATTACCGCTGTAGTAACTACTTAAAGGTTTCTTAAAAAATATTTGCTTGTAACTTCATTTACGGATGTGGTAACTATGTTTACGGTTTTGATAACTACAATTATGGCTTTGGTAACTATTTAAGGGTTTCTTAAAAAAAAAAAAATGTTTGTAACTATGTTAACGGCTTTGGTAACTACGTTTACGCCTATGGTAACTACGTTTATGGTTTTTGTAACTATTTAATGGTTTCTTTAAATTTTGTTTGTAACTATGTTTACGGTTATGGTAACTACGTTTACGCCTTTGGTAACTACGTTTACGTTTTCTTCAAATTTTGCTTGTAACTACGTTTATAGCTACGGTAACTACATTTACGGCTTTGGTAACTATGTTTATTGCTTTGGTAACTTTAAAATGGTTTCTTCAAATTTTGCTTGTAACTACCTTTACGACTATGGTAACTACGTTTACATCTTTGGTAACTATCTTTATGGGTCCGGTAACTATTTACAAAATTTTGCTTGTAACTACGTTTACGGCTACGGTAACTATATTTATGGATGTGGTAACTACGTTTACGACTTCGGTAACTATGTACCGTTTTCTTTAAAATTTTGCTTGTAACTATGTTTATAGATATGGTAACTACATTTACGACTACGGTAACTACGTTTACGGATACGGTAACTATATTTATGGTTTTGGTAACTATGCTTACGGTTTTGGTAACTACGTTTACAACATCGGTAACTATTGAATGGTTTCTTCAAAATTTTACTTGTAACTAACTATACGGCTTTAGAAACTATGTTTACGACTTTGGTAATTACGTTTACGGCTTCGATAACCATTTCATGGTTTCTTTAAAATTTTACTTGTAAACTACCCAAGCTAAAATAGACATGATATTGACATGCATTTTTTATTATTGAAAACTTGAAACCGAATTAATATTGAATCATATGTTTTTTTAAAGATAATTATAATTATGCTCAATATAAATCAAGTCCCAACTCTTTTATTTGTTTATGAAATATATGATTTGCAAATTGTGAACATGTAAAGGGAAAAACAAGGATATAATCATATTGATAATTGAATGACTCAAACATCCCCTGATATGGTCATAAAAAAATAAAAATAAAAAACATGTTGCCGCAATCTTCCTTGTGCTAAAAAGGATGAAAACAAAACTACTTCTAAACTTTAATACCATCAACAGACTTGGAAACGCCTAATTATTCACACAACTAAAAAAAAAAAAAAAAATCTTGTGTTATTCTTTTGAGAAGGAATTTACAAGTTTCAAAGTATTATAATATCAGGAAGCTTTGTCAATTGTGTTCAACTATTAAAAAAGTGTGAAGGTAATTTTGAAACGTTCAGATACTCTAATTACTCTATCGCCATGACTGTATGTATTACTCTATCATAACATTTATAATTTATATCCATTCCTCTAAGCATTAAGTTTTCCTTTAAAAAAACAAATTTGGTTGTGTTAATAATTTAAGTGGGTTTATAAATAAAATATGTTAAAATGAATACATTCATTATACTATTCACATTTCAAAACGATTTAATCTTGCTTTAAGAACCCAACGAAGTTTCTAGTAGTTGACGTGACTTGTATGCAAGATCATTTTGCACTAGGAACTCACTTTTGCTTCTATCTTTCAAGTATTTTACTTTTACCCCAAAACTCTTCACTTTATGATCAAATGCCCCCAGAATCCAATAATGGATCTGAACTAAATATACTAAGTTGTTTATTTTATTTTATTTTATTTTAAGTTGTTCTTCTATACATTAATAATAGTAATTAGGGTTAGGCTAAATCAACTTTAAAAAGTGACTTAAAGATCTCAACCATCCATTGGCTCTTAATCCAATGGTTGAGATTTGAATGCATTTATAACTCTTGGATTAAGAGCCAATGGGTGGTTGAGATTTTAAGTCACTTTTTTAAGTTGTTTTAGCCTAACCCTAGTAATTAATATTAGATACCGAATACATACAAAATAAGTACCAAAAAATTGTACATCATTTTCGATTAATCAAAATTCATTAAAGCAAACAAATAACGTCCTTACAAAAAAAATAATCCAGGTTACTAATGTAGTGAACACAATTACAATATTCTCACAATAATATATTTAAAAAAAAAAAAAAAAACGACCATCATTCTTCAACCCACCATTACCTGTAAAAATACTATAAAAAATTATAAATAAGTAATTTGAAAAACAAGCATTCGAATAAATTAGAAATTATAGGAAATTAACCTTGGACGTAACATCAAATGCAATGGCTTTCGCCTCTCGTTTTCCCAAACGAAACATATTTATTTCTCAATTGATTCAATCCATCAATCTACAGAAACATAGAGGCAATAAGAGTTAAAATAAAAAAATAAATTAAAAATAATTATTAATAATAATAAAATGCATTCAAGCTCTAAAGAATGCGGGTTGATTCAATCAATTCACAAACTAAGACAATTTGGCAATTCATAATTACAGGTATTTAATATCCACCAGGGAGGGCAGACACAAAGAAAGAGTGCCAACAATAAGATATCTCTACTTGCGAGAAATTAACTATAACAGGCAGAATATGTGCCACACAATCTTGGCGTTCCAACAACTTTCCTAGAGCTCCACAACCCTCAACAGCTAATAATCGAACTGAATCTTGGTCTGAAATTAAGATGCGTTCAAGAAATATCATATTAATCGCCTATAACGAAAAATGAAACAAGTAATTTTATAATCCCCCTCCCCAGTAAGATGAAGAAACTTGTAATGCTTTGATTGATTAACCAAACTGTGTACTTAAGAATAAGCACTAGAATGTATTTCATAGATATCCTTAAAACATAGGAAAAATCATAACAATTTCTGCTATTTCAATAATGTTTTTTCTTATCAAAAGAAACAAAAAACTAGGGGAAAAAACAGTTTTAGTTAGAAAATAAAATACTATTAGTAAGGATAGGTTAACTCCTTATTTTTTTCTGTGATAAGGGTATATGAGCGGTTACTACAGAAGGGGTAACAACTTTTTCCCCATTATTATCTAACCATTAACAGTGTACACCCAATTAACATTTGGTGCCTAACATGTAGACAACAATCACATGTCACATGATAAAATGAAGGAAGAAAAGTTGCATACAGATTTAATCTGTCAATAGATGTTTTTCTATAAAAAAAATATATATATATCTGATAAGAATGATGAACAACATATAATTACTTCATCAAAAAATGAAATTGAACAAATACACTATTACATCTACATACCGTCATTTGTAAGTTCCTCAAATATAGACATGATTTCAGCCTTCAAATGAGTAGCTTCAACAGTAGCAGCAAATTTTCCAAGGTTAGTTGTAGCAAATCTCCTAACCATGGGCATGTCATCTTGACACAACTGCCTGTATATTGTTCTTAGTTCAGTTTTTAATGCCTTAGGGGCACTTGAGTAAGCAATATGAAACAATCCACATGAGGAAACCCGAGCCGTAAACCACTCTCCAGCAGCCAGTCTCTAAATAATTGGAGAACACTATAGGTGAAAGAAAATTATTTAGTTATTCTACTTTAGTAACGCCAAACTATACCATATGTTAAATTAATCGTAAGTGAACATAATGGCGGAAAGAAGACATGAAAAAATATTATTAAGATGATATATAAGCAATCATATTTAAAATAGCATGGTTTAAAATTTAAATGCCACCTTGTTCAAGCAGATTACTTATAAAGTTCTCAAGCATTATTTGCGAACAAACCACTAAATACTAAAATAGGAATTAAATTACATTCTCCTGATATATTATTCCCTTATCACATGTTTTCCTTTGAAATACAGAGGATTTCGAATGGTATGCATGCAATGCCTCTATTTTATAATATTACTTACTTATTACACCAATAACATCATTTAAATACCTCAAAAACATAATACTAGACTAGTGTACCACAATATAAAGAAAACAACAGGAACTGATCAAAACTGCAAGCATACCTTGACTAATGGGATAAAATACTCAACCACGTCATGTTCCCTCATTTGAGCACCAGTCCTACACAATGACTCCACTGATTTCTCCCACACAAGTTTCTTCAATTGTGCACAAAGTCTCGAGTGGTGGAAGCAACACATTTGCATACTCCAAACCGCCAACATAGGAATGAAAACCCCCAATTCTTCAGCCATTGCAAGAAGCACTTCATCGTCGTCATCATTATTCTCACTCAAAAATGGGATCAACTCCTTCCGAGTCCTCTCCTCCCTGAGGGCACGAGCTGTCGTGGAGAGTCTCCGAATTGAGTTCAATCGAAGCTGAATGTCTTCATTCTTGAGCTCATCAATCAGAACGGCAATAGGGTACAGTGGCTCGTCAGTCATCACCATCTTGATTATACATTGTACATACAACATTTTGAACCACAATTTAAATAAAATCTCTTCAAGTTCTGAAACTTTGTTGAGCTAATTAAGTTTCGCATAATACAACAAATTTGCAAGCTGGTTCCATAGTTATTCAACTAGAAATAAATCTAACCATACATTTTGAAACAAATCCCAATATCATGAGCCTAAGTTATACAACAAAATGTGCAACCCAACACCAATGTTTCTAACCCATTATTCAGGAACATAAACTATGAAATCAGAAAGCAAATCTTACTGGTAAAAGTTCCAAATGGTTTCTGATAGTCATCCTCCTTCAGCAAAATTGTAATATGATTTTCAGCAGCCACAACCACAAGTTCGCCTCTTTGGGAGATAAACAAGGATACCAATCGACTAATTTTTCTCGGACGTCTGTATTCGCTCCATTTCTCTTTAAGTTTATTTACACCTGCTTAGTATAAGCGAAAAGAAGAGAAGAAGGATCATCATGAATAGCCGATTGCATAGTTTCACAAGAGCATGAACATTAAGATACTACCTTCCAAGACCCACCCCATATACAAATGAACAAATCATTGGATTGCCTACACCATATAAATGGGTATTTCAAATATCTACACCACAATTCCAAGAGATATAATATATTTAAAAAATTAAAAAATAAACAAACAAAAACATGCGCGTCACTTTGTTAACAAGGAACCAAAACATATTATCAATGTTGAACCAATATATATGTATACACACACACACTCTCTCTAGTACAGGATCCTTGAAATAAATTAAGAATTCTTGATCTCCCTTGTTACAGCCTTGATCATCCATGTAAAGGTCTTGATGGGTCTTGATCATGTCACAAAACTTGTCAAGACTCTTAAATGGACGATCCATACTCTAACAAAGATCACGACCTCCCCACACATAACTTTTTTAACGGACATATATACACACACACATAAAATACTTGTTTCTCTAATTCTCAAATTAATAAGCTCTCAAAAAAATAAAGTAGCAACATTCAAGGAAGCAACCAAATTTGGTTGATTGAAAAAGAGGCATTCTCATGCAATCTAACACACTAACCTGTATTCAATATGTGCAAGTGTGAAAATGGTGTGATACGCATTTAAATGACAATAAAAACACAACCAAATGAGTTGTGTGTGTATGCACTTAATCTCTTTAAGAGTACAAGTCAAGTGATATACTTTTGAGGCTCTTGATCTTGAAGCACTCGGGATGCCATAAAGCTTTCCAAACACGATCACAAACTTTGATTACCACATGAAGAACCTAAGTTACCCTTACAAAATATCCCATTGTGGTTTGTCACATAAATAAGCCAATCACAAAATGGTAGGACTTACAGGTTTTAATTGTTTCAGATACACATCTAAAGTTGTCGGAATCCATGAGTATTGATTTTGCCTTGTGTGTAATGGAGATTGCTAGAGATATGGTTCTCTCCATTAAAGGAGATCTGGAAACCATTTATTTTAAGTTTTTGGTTTTGGTTTTTAATTTTTTTTTAAAAATGTTTTCAAAAAAAAAAAACATATCTACCATTTTTTTTTAATGATTTGTATATATATATAAGTTAATCTATTACTGTTATCATCTAATTATTATGTAATAGTTTATAATTGATTATTTATAGAGTCAAGGGTAATTAAGACATTTCAAATAAATTGTACGGGCATTTTGGACTTTTCTCATTCAAAAACTCAATCAACCGTTAAATGGGATGGAAGAAGGGGTCTTTTGTGTTTTCCACTTAAAACTTAATGGGTTTGAATTGAACTCATTAAGTTGTTTTGTTTGTTTTTTTGTAAGTGGTCAAATAACTTAAAAATATCATAAAACAAATTTAAACAAAAAAAAAAAAAAAAGTAAGAAATCGTGACTTTTAAATTAATTTCAAATCGCTGGATTACAATTAAAATATTATCTTCCAAGTCTATCCTCCCAAAGAAGATATTTCCAAATTTATCCTAAGTTGATATGGTGCAGAATTCTTTCTTTTAACATATATATATATATATATATATTTTTAAACAACTTTTAGAAAGAACCCTAATCACTTCTCATACTAAATCTTCATGGGATTGAACAATTGAATTTTTCTCCTATAAAATCTTATAAAGAATGATGCATATTAAATTACTTCTTTTAATTAGCATGGTTATAAATGTAGAATTACTTAAAGTACATTTAGATGTGAGAAAAAAAAAAACAACAAATATGTCATTCAGATTCATATTTCAGTCTCTATTCAGTTTTTAGAAAAATTCAAAAATGTTCGGTCTTCGGACAAAAGAAAACAAACGACACCCAAGCCTTTAAAAAAAAAAAAGAGGATACGTTGGTGCTCTAAGAGCTCAATTCTCTGGATTACTAAGAGCATCTCCAATGCAAATATGTAATTTTGAGTTTCTAAATAGTGTCATATCAGCATTTCTATTTATTATGGGCCCACTTTTGAAAAAAAATTAGAGAAATGCATATTCACATCTTCAATGCAATTATCTAAAGTCAAATATGCATCAATTCTATGTCCAATCATAATAAAACAATTATTACACTCTCTCTCCTCTTTTATTTTACAATTAAATGAGGTTTAATCTTATTGGTGGAAAAAGTTGAAAGCTTTAATCTTATTGGTGGAAAGAGTTAGAAATCTTAGTCAGCATTTCTAGGAGAGTTTCTAGAATTAGAAACCCAGCTCCATATTCTCTAACTTTTTTTTTGCCACATCATCTCCATATTCAACTTAGATAATAGCATTGGAGAGAGTTTTTCTAACTTTTTCAATATCTATCCTATGTGGCACTCCATTTTCTCCAAATGCATAATAGCATTGGAGATGCTCTAATTCTAGAAACTCTTCTAGAATACTGACTAGGATTTCTAACTCATTCCACCAATAAGATTAAGGCTTTCAACTCTTTCCACCAATAAGATTAAACCTCATTTAATTGTAAAATAAAAGAGGAGAGAGAGTGTAATAATTGTTTTATTATTATTGGACATAAAATGGATGTATATTTGACTTTAGATAATTGCATTGGAGATGTGAATATGCATTTCTCTAAGAAAAAAAAATTAAAGTGGACCCATAATAAATAGAAATGCTGATGTGGCACTATTTAGAAACTCAAAAATGCATATTTGCATTGGAGATGCTCTAATAGCCAAATCCTCTAAAATATATAACTTTTCAAAATGTGCCATGTGTCAAAAAAACAGAATAATCAAAATTTTTAAAAAAATGTTAAAATTATAAAAATATTCAATAAATAAGAATATTTAAAAAAAATAATAATAATAAGCATGGGAGATCGCACCACCAAACTTGGTGCAATCTCCCAAGAGCTTCCAAGAGACTACACTACTGCAGGCTGCAGCCCCTCCATGTTTGAGTTTTAGTTTGTTTTAGTTTTTTTTTTTTTTTTACTCCATAAATCCCAAATCTCTTCCCTTCCATGGATCCCAAATTTCCAAATCAATATGTTTTGATTTTATTTTTTACTTTGTTGGGTTGATGTTCTTGATTTTGGTGATGAGTTTAGAGATGTGATGTTGTGAATGTGTTGTAGATGGGCATGGAATTGGTGATGGTGTGGGTGGAGATATATACTCTAGTCTCCTCCATCACAAGTTAATTTATTTATTTTTTCATTTTTGACTCGGATTTTTTTTTCCTATTTTCGGTTAGTTTTTATTTAATTTTAAAAAGCATTTTTAATTATTTATAGTTATAGAATATAGAAGCTAAAAATGTTATTTTGTTAAAACAAACGTAAAAAGTAAGAAATAAAAACCGGAGGAGGCTCCTCTTGTTTTCTAACATTTATATATATATATATATATTTAAATTGAATTTAATATTTTATTTTTAATTTAGTTAGTTCATTACTAACTAATTTTGATATTAATATTAATTTAGTTAGTTCATAAGTTCATTACTACATTTATTTTTTATTTTTTAGTGAAGATTTTAATTTTCATATGTTATTATATATATATATATATATATATATGGTAATTGAGTAAAAATATTATAATGTCTAAGGATATTTTGGTCAATGCATGTAAAAATTAAGGTGTAATATTGTAATAAGTTTGAGGGTAAAATAATTATTTTAGCTTAATTTAATGATAATAAGGGCAAAATTGTACTTTAACGAGTTCTGCCACAGTTGACTGTTAATAATTTAGTCAAAGGGACTAAAATGATGTATTTTGAAAAAATGAGAGACTAAAGTTACTAATATGACAAAGATATTTAAAAAGGTGACATTTCATTAAAAAGTTAAGATTTATGTGAAATTCCCCCTTTAAAAAATAAAAAATAAAAAATTGCAAAATTGAAATATATATATATATATATAATGGATCTCCACAATCCATCTTAAAGATGATAGACAGTGGAGATTAAGTAGATATTTTTTTTTTCAAAAAAGGCAAAAAAAAAAAAAAGGGGGGGAGATAGGTGGAAATCCAATCACCAAATTGGATCTCCACCGTACATCAAGATAGATGGATGGTAGATATCCAATCTGGAGATTGGATCTCCTTTGAGCTTTGATCTTTATCTCTGATTCTTCTACTTTGTTCTTGTTATTTAAAAAAAAAAAAAAAAAAAGTGGATGATGAAAGAGAGCCGTGAGGAATCCGAAAGGCTACATGAGAGACTCTTCTTTCAATCCCTTCCATCCACTTCTTCTCCATGGATGGAGATCTCTATACTCTCCTGTTCACACCAAAAGATTGGATTCACAAACACTACTGCCTATCTTCTTTCTTCACATCACCCATTCACGAAAAAAAACAACCAAAACCCAACTCAGTCTGCACACAGCACAACATTAGTCTAGAAAAGTCTTCACTTCTCTTCTGTTTATAATAAAATAAAAAAATAAAATAATTTGAACCCTCTGCTACCCGTGAAAATTTCTTCTTCTTCTTCAAGCTTCTATCTTTCTTTCTCAAATGGGCAGCTTTGAAGAAGACCCCAACAAACTCATCATATCTTTCTACAACTCATCTTCGCCATCTCAACCTGTCCTCTCCACCAAAGCCTCTCCAATCGAAAAACCCACCACAACCTCTCAACCCGACCCATAGAGATCTCCATGAATCCCTACGAAGATCCAATCCCATATTGAATCTCCACCTCTCTCTTCTTTTTTGTTTTTTGTCTTTTTATAAAAAAAAATCTATTTAATCTTGATACTTTTTTTTTAATTAATTTGTATTTTTAATATTTTTGTTTAATTTTTAATGTTTTTTAAAATGTTTGAAAGGTAAAAAATACCTTCATTTTTTATGGTCAAACTTGGCCAATGGTTAAGTTTGACCAAGTTTGACTAACGACAGTGTGTGTGAGTGTCAATTTTTGAAAAGTTGTTTTTGAGTATAAGAAGACAAACCTCAAGGAGGTTGGGTGCAATTTACTCTTTTCTTTGTTTCTAATGCTTTGATTTGTGTTAGTGGACATTAGTATCATTTAATTTTTGTTCCTTCCCTATGCTTGGAAGGTTGTTCCAAGTTAGAGTTTCTTGAGATGTAAAAGACAATTGATTACTACTGATTTAAGAAATACTATCTCTTTGAGATTTTTGTTTCCAAATGAGTATCCCTTTGGTTGATTTCCACTAAGTGATGAATTCTTTTTCTTTAAAGTTTTGTATCCTTGGTTGAATTTCCTTTTTGGTGGTGATATTTTGTATCCATTTTGTGAATTGGCCTTGGTGGTGAGCTTTATTTATCTTTCGTTGGGTTTCCTTTGAGTGGTTCTTTTTGTATCCCTTTGGAGATTTGGCTTTTATTTTCCACTAGCGAGTCGTTCTTGCTTGCTTTCCCATTTCGTCGCATCAATTTTTAAAGGGTATTTTTGTACTTTCATATAAAATAACCTTTGACAGTTAGAGAATGGAAAATGATACAATTTTAAAAATCAAGGTTCAATTTGGTCACTTTTATAAAAGTAGTAAATTAGTTTAAAATTAATAAAAAGTCTAGGAGTTATTTGGTAATTGTTCTTTTAGAAATATATTCATTTAGGATACACATGTATATTTGTTGTGTAGTTAACTAGTTTTGTGAAAGAGAGTTAGGGGTCGTTTGTTTTTTCCACTTAAGACTTAATGGGTCTGAATTGAACTCATTAAGTTATTTTTTTTAAGTGGTCAAACAACTTAAAAATATCAAAAAACAACTTTTAAAAAAAAAGTAAGAAATCCTTACTTTTAACTTAATTCCAAATCACTGAATTATAATTAAAATATTTTTTTCCAAGTCTATCATCCAAAAAAAGATATATTTATAAATTTATCCTAATTTGATATGGTGTAAAATTCTTTCTTTTAACGTATTTCTTACTTTAAAAGGTTTTTAAAGGAAAAAAAAAAAAAAAAAAAACCCTAATCACTCCTCATATTGAAATCTTCCTGAGATTAAACAATTGAATTTCTTTCCTACCAAATCCTGGTAAGAACTTTTTAATTTTTTTTTAATCTACATGTAGTGGCAGTTATAGAACTCTGTAAACATAATTTAGAATGATAATTTGTTATGATTGTTATAGTTGTAGTTATATAATTTATCAAATATTCTTTTTGTGGTTGTATTCGATATTGAGTAGATATCGTGGCTTGAAGAAGTTATAGAATAATTGTTTATATATATATATATATGTACCCGTGTATATAATTTAGGGACCTATTTTTTTTTATTTTTTTTTTAAAAAAAGGGTATCTAGGAACCTTAAAAAAAAAAAAAAATATTGGTTTCTGGTTGCATATGATCCAGGAAACAAAAAATAAAAATAAAAAAATAAAAAAAATTGGTTTCCAGGATTATATACTGGATATTTGGACAAAATGTAAAATTGAATTTGAACCTTTTTTTTTTTTATTTTTATATTTTTTACGATAAATTGAACTTGAACTTTATTTACAGAATAACATGCAAAATTATATTACTGGATGAATTTTTTGTTTTGTTAAATTAAACTTTATTTACGGAAGAACATGCAAAATCTTATAAAAAGTGTTGCATATTATATTACTTCTATTAATTAGTACGTGTATAGATGTAAAATTATTTATTTCCTGACAATTTTATTTTAAAAAAACAAACATGTTGACAATACATTCAGATGTGAGAAAAAAAAAAAAAAAACATGTCATTCAGATTCAGGTTTCAGTCACTATTCGGTCTTCAGTAAAATTCAGGACTATTCAGTTTTCAGACAAAAAATCAAATGACCCCTAGTTTCTTTTAGTTTTAATTTTCAAATCTTGGATTGTCGTTGACCTTTGGATTGAAATCAATTGACTAGAAACTGACCCTCAACAACTATACAATACCTGCATATAATTGATCAATAATAAATAAATAAATAAATAAATAAATAAAAGTAAACTAGAATTATTGGTATTTTTCCTAAAATTCAAAAAATAAATTGAAGTTCGGCCCGTTTTAAAACTCAAACCCTTTGAGGTAGTGGGTCGGGTGGCTCGACCCGTAAGTTAAGGCGGTAGCAGCCTAGCAGGTAGCTACCCACAACATTAGTATGTATGTAAACGTTCCCGCAATTTCTAAAAAAAAAAAATGAGAGCTTCGAAACACGGCGGCGTCGGAGGAGGAGGAGTGGCGGAGAACAACCGAGGCATCAGTGGCCACGTCTACACTCTCCACCAGCGTCTCTCCCACGCTCTCAGTCTCGGAACTAGGTCTTCTTTAATTAACCTTGATCGATCAATTTTTCTTCAATTTCCTTAATTTGATTTTTTTTATCTTTCTTTGAAACGTAACAGATATTATGATGAGAAGGAATTGAAATGGAAGTGCACCGATATCGAGATACAGAGACATGTTGTTCGCTCCATTGCTGCGTTTCTTGATTCGGTTTTGGGCGACACGGTGCACCATCCTCTTGTTAAGGTATTCATTCGATTGTCTTTGAAATCTTTATCGTTGCGTTTGGGAGTGCTTTTGATGCTGTTCAAAGTTCAAACCGCTCTGTTTCGGTTTAGTGTTTGACTGAAATTAATAAAAGTGCTTTTTAGGAATTGCCTTTTTTGAGCAGTCAATGGTAGAAGTGCTTTTTCGATCAG
Source organism: Acer yangbiense (assembly GCA_008009225.1). Classification (NCBI taxonomy): domain Eukaryota; kingdom Viridiplantae; phylum Streptophyta; class Magnoliopsida; order Sapindales; family Sapindaceae; genus Acer; species Acer yangbiense. Next base: position 7,735,595 of record CM017772.1, on the reverse strand, counting down.
AAACATGATTGAAAGTAGAAAATTTCTTGAGAGGTGCTTTTTTATTTTTATAAACAAAAGAATAAGAGCTTTTACATGTTTTTACATAAGCATTTTTGCGTAGTCCATTTGGAAGAGCTTTTTAAGTAGATTTTTTAAAATAGACCTTCTATGAGTAGAGCTTTTAATGGGAAGATGTTGGTCGTTTGGTTGTCAATTAGAAAAAGCTTTTTTAAATGGTAGGATTATTAAAATATTCAAAAACTATTTTAAATGATAGGGTTATATTAAACAATTTAGTGTTATTAAAAAAGCTCAAAGATTTACTTGGAAAAGCCTAAAATTTGAGCTTCTCCAAGTAGACGTAAAACAGTTTTTTTAATTATCCAAAAGTTCTACTGAGTGACAACCAAATGACAAAAAAATATTTAGAAAGAGCTTTTTTAATTAAAAAAGCTCTTTTAGCCGGTAGATAAGCTCATCCAAACGGGCACTAATAGTGCTTCTTGGAAGTGCATTTTGATATTGTTGAAACTGCTTTTTAATAGAAAAGATTGTGTTTGTATCCATTGTGTAAATAGTGTTTTTTAGTATAAAAACATATGAAGTGCTTTTCGGATCAGAATCATACTTGAAGTAGAAAAAACTTGGTAGGTGCTTTTTCAGCAAGTGCTTTAGATAATATTACAATAAACATTTTCCACGAAAGTGTTTTCTGCAACAGCACTCCCAATCGTAACCTTAGAAAACTATCTTTATCCAAGGTCTAATTCTTTCTCATTTATAATTCCCAGGATTCGGTTCCTCAAATAGTCGGGGCTTTGATATGGATTCTACAGTATAAAAGTGGAGCTGTATTGAGCATGGCAATAAATGTTGTTGTTAAGTTGTTCAACACATTACCCGATTCAGTACTGCGACAGTATATATTAGATCTTAGCCTTCCTTTATTGTCCTTGTTATCTTTCCATCAACTTGAAGTTGCTGTTTCTTGTGCTACTGCTCTGAACATTGTTCTCTCAAGTCTGAGTGTAAGGCAGGAAAAACAAGCTTGGGAGATGCTGAAAGAAACAAAAACAGTTGTCTGTATCATTACTAATATGGAAAGCTTCTCTGCTGAGACTATGCCAATTGATTACTTCCAAGAGATGGCTTATCTTTTGAGTGCAATTTTGTGGAGATGGCCTCTGTTTAGGTATCTTGTTTGGAATGATAGTATATTGATGAAACTTTTGGAGAGTTTACATGTAAAGCCCAATCTCTCTGTCAAAGTTGCGGTTTTGAAGTTATATTCTTCAATAGGTATTTTAATTAACAAGGATGAATTTATACTTCTTTCTTTCTTGTGTTGAAGTAACCTGTGGATTGAATGATTAACGAAATATGTGTTCTAGGTCTATGTGGTAATGGGGCCAAAAAGCTTTTAGAAAATGGAGAAGCGCTTGTACAAACAATGGTTCACTGCATGGATAGCTCACATAGTCCTTTTAGGGTGGAGGGATTCAGACTAGCCCAATGCTTGGCGGTAATTGTTGTTATTAGTCCTTTCCACAAGATACTTACCGCTAACTTATACTTTAATCAATATTAGTTGTTGTGTACAATTTGTTGCTCAGGCAGATCAACAAGGATGTTTAAGACTGACAAAATTGTGTTGCGAGCCTCTTGTTAAAGCTATAGTTTGTGGGATGAATAGACGAAACTGCCACTCTGGAAAAGTTTCCACTGATCACATGTCTTTGCTAGTGGGGGCATGTCGCTTGGCTCTAATTACTCGTTGGGCAGGAGATCATCACAGTTATTTTTGGAAGCTTGGAATTGACAAGGTTCTCCTTGATCTTGTTCTTGAAAATTTCCAAAAGCATCCATCCCAGCATTTATTATCAGTGGAAGAACAAATATCCATGGCACAAGAGGGTCTTAATGCAAATTTTCTCCTTGTTTTGAGGCCATATGTCTGGGATATTCTTGGATGGCTTGCAACACATCATGAGGAAGGCTTCAACCTTTACATGCATGGAAATGAACTTCACATCAACATCCTTATAACATGTGCATGGTATTCTCATTATGGAAAATTCTTATTTGCCTAGAATGATATGTTTCATATTATTTTATGTGTCCATTATCTTCTTCCTAGCTATAATATTTTAGAAATTTGTTTTATGTAAATCTAGACCCTAATTAATTGTCTAATGTTTGTCTCATAGCTTGGCCTTTGTCGAGTCAATTCGCAAAGGGCGTCAAATATATCAAAACGATATCATTCATACCTGCAGAAATGAATCGGCATCAAGGGCGGTTCTCATGATGATGTATTCTCCTTGCAAGTACATTGCATCAAAGACTAGATTTGTACTGTCTGAAGTTCTAAAGCCCAATGGCAAGGAATATCTGAAACACTTGCTGCATTCTATAAACTATACATCATCAGGGGATGATATTGGTTTACCTAGGATACTCCCAACAGCGGTTTACATGGTGGGTTTGACATGTTACTTAGGGTTGCCACATTATCGAAAGCAAGTTATTAAAGGTGATGGGATGAAGATAGTATTGGCTTTTCTGAAATGGTGCTTGAGCAATCATATCCATATTAAGAGGCAGAGCTTTGCTCCACATTTGAACATTGAGAAGTCTTGTTGCTGTGAATGTACAGAGGAATGGGAAGGCAAGGATGTCCTTTTTCTTTATGGTTTGTGGGCACTAGCTCAGTTGGTCCACAAAACTGGTTCAGTAAGAAATAGCCAGGACATGCTTTCTGGTGAGCTAAATGATAAGGAAGCTCAATTGGTTAGCATCCTCGAGGAAATCAGGAATGAAACTTCCACTTATGGACCAAGATGGTATGCTGCATACATTCTTAGTCATTTTGGATTTTATGGTTTTCCAAGTAAGCTTGGGAAAAGGATTGGGAAAGCACTTAATATGGAGGAGGACACAGACATGCAACTCATTCTTGCAAATGGGGAATCTTTGAATGTTCACAGTGTTCTTCTTGCTATTAGATGCCCATCATTGTTGCCCCCGGATGAATTTCCTTGTGATAAGAAAACATCTGGTGATATGTCACCGAATGATGCAGACAAACTGTCTGGAAAGTTGAGGAAGGAAGTTCGTTTGTCCGCTCATGTTGATTGCCAGGCATTGCAGAGACTGTTAGAATATGCTTACTTTGGTTATCTGGAAGCAGGAAATGAACTTGTGAAGAAGTTGAAGCCTCTTGCTAAATGTTGTAAATTACAACCTCTGTTACAATTGCTTGGCAGGAAAAGTCCAAAGTGGGGAACTCCCGTTCCCAGCTCAGATCTTGCTCCTGCTCTTGGTCCACTTGGGCAACATTTTTCGTATGGTTTGCTCCTTTTTTGTTTGCTTATTGTTATCTTGATATTGCATTGGATTTGCATGATTTTAAGATTTTCATTCAGATTTCTAGTCTTGCATTTGGTGAAGGGGCTTCACGGTAAATAATGTTTGATTTCTGTATACCTCCCCATCATTCATACAAGAGCTATCCCTTGTGTTGGATTATGTAATATCTGATAATAATGTGGGAGATTCTATCAATAATTAGTCCTACGTTTTAGGGATTGTTTTTCTAATAAAGAGATCTGGTCAACTGTACCAGACCTCACTCTTTATTATTCCTAGTTTTTTGGGATCTGATTGTCTATATTAGGTAGACAATTATAGTCCTTGATCATTGGCAGAATTAGTGCCAATGTATCCTGTATATATGTTGATTACTTGTTCATTATGAATTATGGAGTAAAATTATTTCTCCTTCAAATCTCTTCACCTTGTTTGACAGGCTTGTAATCCTACTTCAAAGTAATAATTATGCGTATTGTTTGAAATTGTTGGAATAGATGACAATGTATCCAAAATCTCAAACATTTTATTTTAAGACATTTTTTAAAGTCCAGTGTGAAATAGATTACACATTAACCTAACTGATTTTTTTAGTGCAGTTGTTTGATTAATTCCCTCCGTGATGAACTTATGTAGTTTTGTGGAAAGTATGGACTTTAATTTGTTTTTCTGGTTTCAGGGACATTATCTTGGAAGCTAAAGCAACTGAACTAATGTGCTGGACATGTACTGTTTGCTCTCTATCAGTACCGCACATGCATGTTCATAAATTTATATTGCGGTCCAGTTCAGATTATTTGCGGGCCATGTTTCAATCAGGAATGCAGGAGAGGTGCTTAGCCAATTATTTTCTTGTGTATACCTTTACATCTTTGTTTCCTTGCAGTCTGATATATTCAAGGAAATGATCAAAGCTATATTTTATTAGGGCTAATGTTGTGGCTTTTCAAATTTTGATTTGGGAAATCGTGGGGCTCTGAATTGGTTAAATTCTTCTATTGTTGATCTTTTGTTTGATATGTACATTAAGTTTAAACCAAATCTGAAATCTTAATTGTACAATTTTGAATATTATCTTCTTTTCCATTTCTCATAGAAAAAATAAGTCCTTTGTTCTTGTCTCCTGTGGATGAGTAGTTTTTGTTTACATTTTTTTTTCTCTAATACATTTCTTATTTTATTTTGATGTTATGTGTTCTTGCAGCCATTCGCGAATTATAAGGCTTCCTGTTAGTTTTGAAGCTATGATTAAACTAGTGGAATGGTTCTATACTGATCGGCTGCCTAAGCCTTCTTCTGGGTGTGTATGGGATAATATGGATACTGAGGAAAAAATATATGAACTGCAGCCGTATGTAGAGCTTTGTTCACTTGCCGAGTTGTGGCTTTTAGAAGAGGTCCAGGATGCATGCTTCGGAGTGATTGTAACTTGCATGGATTCTGCAAGAGTGTTGTCTATTAAACTTATCCAAATTGCTGCTAGATTCTCACTGTGGAAGTTGGCTGAAGTCGCTGCAGAATACTTAGCACCATTATTCTGTAAACTACGAGACTCTGGTGATCTTGAAGAGCTGGATGAGTTCTTAATTGATATGGTTCGTGCTGCTTCAGTTCGACTATCTCAGAGAGGGGGGTAATCATTCTAGATGATCTGGCTTGATTTCATAGGATTCCAAGTATTGGAAATGTTGCTAACTTTGAAGACGGCTACTTCTAAAATCTTGAAATGAGATGGGATGGTCATTTCATCATGTTTTTTGTTTTAACAACACTCAGAAGTCATCTAGTAATGAATCAAGATGCTGTTAGGTTCCTCATTCATTTTGTCCATTTTTTTTCTGCGTAACTATCTTGTTTGGTGATGGAAGAAAGAAAGAGAGAAAAGATGAGCAATGATATCTTTCCTTAGACTTGAGAGATAAACGCAATGGTGGAATTGATGATGTATATTGGGCAGTTAAAGCTTGTGTAAAAAAAAAAAAAAAAATAGTAACTTAGGTGGTCAGAATTGGTGGACAATCAGCTATGGATTTATGGTAATGACATGGTGTTAGTTGCACCTTCTGTTGCAGCAATTAATGGCATTTTCTGAAACATTTGAAATGTGTGGTACCTGAATATGTCCTTTTTGCTTTTATGAATGTCTTGCATTTTTGAAGCATATGATGGCATTAATTTACACAAGGCCTTTAGGCATTCAAGCTGAAGATCATATGACTATCAATCCCTATGAGGCTGTTGGCTGGATGGCTTAACTTCTGGATGATTTGACCCCAAAGAGTTGACTTACGGTGGACAATTGTGAGAGACAATGCTTATACTTCATATGTCTTTGTTCTTCATGCGGCCATTGTAATTGAACCTGAAATGAGATAAGTGTCAATCAGTTTTCATCATCTGTTAAGCTCTGTGTTAAGCGTTGTTCATCACGACCTCCAAGTTTCTCAATATAGTAAGTGTTTTTCTACATAATTGCAAGTCTGGGCAGGTTTCATTTTTTTTTTTTCCAAGATTGTTATATCTGTTTAAATGTGACACTAGATGATTTTTCCACTATCTGCAGTGCATTCTTCATAATTTCTGTTATTTCTATATTACCAACCTCTCCTGTGTAGATGGTTATACTTGCTAGCGTGTTTATAATTCTTCCTTTCTATCTTATTTTGTATTGATGAAATAATGGTGGTAATATTCATTGAAAGACAACTTCAGCTTATAATAATGGTTTTCTATGATGTATAAGTGAAAGTTGGTGACATACCACTAATATGATTTTATGTGCAAAGTTGGGAGATGTATGATATAAGTGATTTGTATTCTTTATCTCATCAATATATCTAACTCATCAGGTGAGCACCTGTTACTATTTTCCCTGCTTTGCATCATTTTAACCAACTGGCTTTTCGCTCTCTCTCTCTCTCTATATATATATATATGTGTGCGCACGCGTGCGCTTTTGGTTGATCTGGTTTGTTATATGTATATGCAGCAACTACGGCATTGCAGCAGGTACATGATGGATCAAGCTAGAAAATGGTTGCGAAATTAATCCTTTTTACTGTATTATGAGGTACGTAGAGGAATAAAATAGATGATACATGTTTTATATGACAAGAGTGAAATACATGTTTATAGTATAATATTGATGTGACTTTTTCCACCGTCAAATTATTATTGTGGGAGATTTCATTCTCTTTACAATATTGATTTGAGACTCAGTGAGAGACATATTTATGTAGAAGATTGGTCTTGATCCAACTCCCCTTTTTACAATGCTTGTAGGACATCAAGAAACCCATAAAGACACACAATACCATTATTGTATTTTGATTATTCTTTTTGGGATAATTGAAAACGTGAGTACTAATTTGGTCATGTCAAGCATGCACTGTCCAAAGGCCTACGAGTTAGGAATAGCAATAATGTACTAGTAGTAGACTGCTAGCTACTGATGGCAACAACAAATGTGAGGTTATCCTACTTGAGGGCATGCGTGTTAATTATGGAGTTTCGAAATAATGGTCGTCATATATTTCTTAAAACTATCGATAATTGAATAATAGAGATATTAAACCATTTATTTCCTAGTTGCACAAGTTTAAGTTGCCCCCCCAACACAAACTATAAGTAATCTTACTGAAATTTTCTTCATCTCCATGTAATAATAAGAACGTAATAACTTTGTGTTAACCGAAAAAAATGGCAGGGGTTTAAAGAAGAATTTTTCATCAATACTAAAGAAATAATTAAGATAGAATTACATCATAGAAGAGTATCCTGATACCCTGACACCAAGTAACCGGGTAGGCCTTATACCAATCCGGATCAAAACCAAGGGCTCCTAAACTCCCAGGCACTAGGAAACAAAGAAGTCAAATTCTTAAGGACTTTACTACTACATAATCCTAATATCCTGCTACCACCCAGTACCCCGATACCTTGAAACTCTGGTACCATGACCCAGTAGGAGATGGGATACCTATGTACCCCGATCCCTCCTAGAGTCGGCCAACCAAGCATTAAGTAGCAGATTAGCGGACTACCAAGTATCAAGGTAAGAGCAGGTATGCCAAGATCAAGCTATTAAGAAGGACAGTAAGACAACAACGTTTTAATAACAAGTAAATTGGCTCGTTCCCGCCACTCAAGAGTTTTGTTTAAAAACAAAGTCAACTCTATCAAATTCCGCCAAATAAGGGATCGCTTGATTCCCAGAATCGATCCTACGATCTTCTCGCCAATCGCCATGGAACGTCCCGAAAATCTCTAGGTCATTGGACCGAATTTGGAGGAGTGCTCAGCAAGCATTGGGACGTATATATACATGTTACCATATAGAGAAGAGACCGCAACTCGAGTCCTTAACCCTACAGTATTCTTTTCCACTTATCGACAGGCACGAGAGCTTCATCGCTAACTGAGTTTTACCCCTTTTACCATAGCTACCAAAAATATCCATTGTACTCTCATTACGTGTTTATTATCAATAAAAACGAGTTATATGTGATCTTATTGCTGTATCTTTTATTTCGCCATCATTGTGTTTAGTCTGCTTTACTGAGAACTCATAGGTATCGAATTGCTTGATATCTCTCCGATTGTGATCTACCCTAATTCCAGTCATAAGAATTGTTAATTGGAAATTCATCCCAGTGATAATTTTCGGTTAACACTTTTGGCGCCGTCCGTGGGAAATACTCCCATCTCATTTACAAAAGCTACCTAGCTCTACCTAGAAGACACAGAAGATGAGGCTCTGATCATCTCAGGGGCAACCCGACCCATCGGGACCCCATTCCCTCGCTTCCACTCAGAGAAACCAAGGGAAGAGGAGGGGAATGAGAAGCCAAATCCCGGCATCGATTCCTCCACCCAATGCGGGCTTTGCGCCCCTGGATCCCGTGGTCCAGGAGATAAATCGGGATACTATGGAACAGCACACTGCTGTCTATGTGGAAAGCATCCGCCTTCGAATGATCACCCAAGGGATACCCTTCGAAGCTTCTAAGCTCATGGGAGAAGTTGGACCGAGTACCCAGGTACCAGTTTTTGATAGACTTGAACTGCCATTGCCAGTTCCAAATCATCATGGAGATTTCAGACCCCAACAAGTGAAGTCAACGTTTGACATTCCTCTTAGAAAGAACTAGCTAGCGACTAAACCGGCAGCAGAGAAGAGGGCTCCACAGCCCGATGCAGGTGGTATGTGGATTATTTTACGAAGCTTACTATAGATTTTTGTGCTCAGTTTCAGGGGATCAAACCTCGTCCCAAGGACCTCGTCCTACTCTAGTACATGATCCAGGAGCAAGGTGAGTCGCTGAGATCATATGTAGAGAAGTTCCATAAAGAAGTGATCCAGATGGGAATGTTTGTCGAGAAGGAGATTTTGGCTAATTTCAGAAGAAACCTGTGGGCTGGCAGGTTGTTTCAGTCATTCGCCAAACATCCACCCGAGACTTACCAAGAGGCAACAAGGCATTGGAACAGGTGGACATAGACGAACAGCTTCGAGTCAAGGTCGAGCATGACGAAGCCAAGAGTCCGAAGAAAGAGTCTCCGAAGCCTGCACCTGCAAAGAAGTTTCAGAATCATCCTCAAAACTGGTCTACCTACCGGCCACCACCTCCTTCCTAACATCGGGATAGATATCCCGTAAGAAGGACCCCTCCTAGAATCGCGCCTCCACTAAGAGAGGTAGCACAGGTAGCAAGCGAAGAGGGCTGGTACAACCATTACACCACTCTCAATGCATCCCAAGAGATCATATACCTTGCCATTCGCGACAAGGGTTTGCTCAGGAAGCCCGGTCCTATAAAGATCCCGACTGATCAAAGGAATCGCTACAAGTACTGTGATTTCCATGAGGATGTGGGACACAACACATCCAAATGCTACAGCCTCCATAACCAGATCGAAGGATTGGTAGGGGGGGTGTGTTACTCTTGATTGATATTTTGCAATAGGTACGGGATAGCATCAAGGTGGGAAAGGAGGTGTAAGGGGAGATGCGGGATGTGGGATGTGGAAGAAAGAAGGAAGGATAATGGAAAAAACTTGATGCAGTAGATCCAAGTCATTCATACCATCAGTGAAGGCCCAACACTAGCAGGGACTTCTAACAATTCAAGGAAGAACCATGCTAGGAAGATCCCGAGGCTTACTACTGGTCATGATGTACTTCGGGTTTTCAGGGGATCCCAAGACCATCCACGCTCTGCCCAGTTCATTTTCACGGAGGAGGATGCCTACGACACAATTCAACCACATGATGATCCAATGATGATCCAATGGTGATCACGGTACAAATAGCTAACTGCCGGGTTCACCGCATCCTGATAGACACCGGAAGCAGCGTTGATATTTTGTTCAAAGGGGCGCTAGAAAAGCTCAACCTGAAGAACCCTTGCTACAATAGCTGTACCACACCCTTGTATGGCTTTACAGGAGATTCTGTAATGCCTGTTGGGTCGCATATCCTACCGATGATAATCGGAGAGGCTCCTCTTCAGCATAACATAATGATAGTGTTAACTGAAAATTGTCACTGGGGTGATATTTCAAATTAACAATTCTAGGGGAACCAGGATCGGGGTAGATTTTAGTCGGAGAGGTATCAGGTAGTTTGATACCTTTGGCTTCCTAAAAATTCACTAAGAATGGTGTATAACAATAGTAAGAAATCGAACATATGGTAGAACGAATACTTGACTTATTTTATTCAGAATAAACACATAGTAAGGTTACAATCAGTCTTTAGCAAAACTATCATTACATGAACAAAGGCAAGCTAAACTTGATAAGCAATGGTGATGCAGCTTTTATGTCTGTCGATAAGTGGAAAAAAATATGAAGTAGGGTTTCGGTCCCTTTTTCTCTGTGATTATGCGACGAATATATAGGTCCGTGTCTTGCCCTTCATTCCTAGAACTTCGGTCTAGGGTTTTAGCAATCTATGGGTCTTTCATTGGCGATCTCCGAATTCGTCGGGGTCTTGATCCCTATAATCCAGAGATTCCTTTTTAAACTGAAAGAGTTGGCTCCCCCTTTCGAATGGGACTCTTGAGTGGCGGGAATGCATGTAATATTCTACCTCAAACGATGACGTTTAATGTTTGTCTTTCTTTTCGGTTTGCTGTTCGGGGTACCTGCTTCTCGTTTTAGGCGGGGTCGAAGTACTAGGATTTACTAGGTGTCTGCTATTGGCTTTTGGTGGATCGGGATACTTAAGCGCCTCGCCTTCTTCTTGTCTTTCTCGAATTATGTTAGAGCGTATCGGGATACCGGAGTACCGGGATACCGAGGTATCTAGAGGCCGACTGGCACTAGGATTTTATAATAGTGGAGTCATCGGGGCTTTGTCTTTGGGTTTCCTTGGTACTTTCTGGGTCTTGGAGGTTCTGGGCCTGGTCGGGATGGGCAGAAATTCATACCCTAGCCCTTCTGTAGGTAGGCGGGGTATCTGGATACCTCTTCCGTTGTTGCTTTCTACCCCAACTTTCTTTTCGAAGCTGATTGAAAATTCTTCTTTGATCCCTGCCATTTTTGGCGGTTAACAGAAGTCCCCTCCTGACTTGAACACCGGTACCTTGCTGGGGTTGGAGTCAGGATTCTTAGTCCGCTTGAAGGATTTTCTATTCTGTCCTTCTGCCCGGCCTCATCGGGCTGGTTTCCATTATTAACGAGGAACCCCTCCTCGTATACGGTGGTATTTAATGTTAATCCACGTGTCAAACAGTGGTTGCTTCACGAATTCAAACAGGCCGTTTTTGGCACGACTTTCTCGGAGTTGTCTCGCACACGTCTCCATCCATTACTCCATGTTTCCTTCTATGCTCCGGTAACCATTCCTGCACGTCTTCAGCCGTTACTCCATATCTCCTTTTCTGTTTCGATAACCGTCCAACTTCTGTCTATAAATACATCGCTCATTCCCTTACTTGCTTACGCTCACTCTTCTTTCCGAGATCAAGAACTAAAATCTTTCTTCTTTCTTAAACTTTTTCCCTTTCTTTTTTCTACTACAATGGCATCCTCTTCGAAACTCCCTGCCTCTTCTCAGGATGCTCCTTCACCTTTTTTGCTTCCTCAGCCTGCCTCCTTTATTTCTCATTCAAACTCCGCCAGTCCTCCTAACAACCCTGAAGATCTTTTGAACGCGCAGAAGGCGAACTCGGAGGGGAGTTCTCTGTTTATCAGGGGGAAGAAGCGTAGTCGGGGCGAAGGCGATATTGCTAGCCCTGGTATCCCGTCTCAACGTCACCGTTCTGGTAGGAATCCCCGAATCGGGTCTGGTTTTCACAATAGACCCGATGACCTAGTCCAGATAGTGGATGAAGAGGATGGTGCAGATGTCGAGGAGGAGGAGGAGGAGGAGGAGGAGGAGGAGGAGGAGGAGGAGGATGATGGGGATGACAACTCGGCTGTTGATTCTGCTGGAGCTCTTGTCGGGCCCCTACTCCCTTTTGATGGTGGTCGGATTATCCCGGATTCAGTCTGCACAATTGATACCTCAGCTCGACTTAGGAGGGTTTACAGGATCCCAGATGCTATCAGTCTCTCTCTCCCTCATCAGGGGTATGAAGTATACACTCCTCCTCCGGGCTGCCTATTAATTCATGTAGCTGCCTTTAAATGTGGGGTCTGGCTTCCTCTTCATCCCTCTCTTCGTAGACTGCTCATTGCTTTGGAGCTAGCCCCGTTACAAATTTCACTCGGATTCTGGAAGAACTTGACGGGGTTCTTGGTGCTCTAGAAGGAGCAATGTGAAAAAGAAGGTATCGAGAGGGAGCCCGGCTTCGATGAGATTCGCTATATTTATCAAATAACGAGTATGGTCCCTCGGGGTCAATTCTATCTGAGGCCTAAAAACAAGATGTAGTTTGTGGTTCCTAGGGTGAACGTGAAGTTCAACCCGTCCTGGAAAGATGAATAGGTGGTGGTTGAGGGTGATTGGGGCCAGTCAGCGCACCTAGATAAGGCCGAGTACCCGGTTCCTACCCAGTTCTCTCCGAAAGATAAGTGGAGCACGGACGTTCTTCCTGCGGAATCCAGGAGGATTCTTAAGTAGATCCAAGACAGGAACTATACCAATTCGAGGTATCCCACCTGCGATCTCTTTGAATGTGCTCGGTTGGAGCGGTATCTGAGGATATCCATTGCGCATCCGGGTAAGTTTTCCTTCTTGTCTTTCCTTTTTTGTTTGTTTTTTTTTTTTTTTTTACTAATTCCTCTTCTGACAGTTTCTGCGACTCCCTTTTTTTTCCTGTTCTCCTTCTTCTTTTTCTTTAGGACTGATTTATCTGGGTCCCCTTCTGGGCAGCTCTCTTTTTCCTTCTCCTCCCAGTGTCGGCGCTGCTTCCAGACCTTAGCCACTTATGTCAACCCCTCATATAGCAAACACGGGGTTGCCCCCACATTCTCCCACTTCACCTTCCGTAAAGGTCGCATCACGTCCGTTCTTGAGCGAGATGTTGGCACGGGTTGCCAAAGCCAAATTTTCTCCACTTTCTTCTTTAAAAGAAGGCTTCCATTGCTGCCACTGTCCAGCCTACAACGGTGGTTTCTTCCCCCCTCCTCCCCCCACTGTTCCAGTCAAGTTTCCAGCTAGGGAGGAAAAAAAGAAGGTTGTTGTCGCTGAGGCTACTCCCCCTACCGATCTTCCCTCTGGATCGGGGTCTCGAGATCATAGTCAGGAAGAGATCATCTCCAAGTTCATCTCTGTTTGCCCTGGTGGGGGCCTGCAGTCAATGTCTTCCCTGCTCGCTAACATCTTGTCGACGAAGGGGGCTTCTTTGCTTACTGAGGTGTTAACCGGGAAAATAGGCAACTAATTCAAGGAAGAGCTTTTCCATTTAAAGGATCTCACCATTCCCTAGCACCCCCGGTCACTCTAAAGCGCCTGTTGGGAAGAAAGACCCAGCCTTCCATGTGTCGCGCCTCCTCCAGGACACACCGGGGCTAAGCGCGGTTCAACTGAAGATCCAGGATGCTCCCCTGGAATGCCTATTGAGAAGGGAGACCTGGTTCGCTCGGGATCCCGTTTTCAAGATGCGGTCCATCGATAACCCTGCTCCCCTTGAACGCCCAATGAGAGGAACTACATGTTCCAGTATAGGACCCGCTCCCTGCTAGAGACCCGGCCATAAGCCATCCTGAATAGTGCCTACCCAGTCCCTCATAACACGCCCCTACAACTAGGACGACCCCCTTTTAGGAGAACTCCTTAGAACTCTCTAGCTACCCCTGCTCCGGAAGGGCTGATGCTAGCCCTCACCTTAGCTCACAAGAGATAAAGAAGGGACTGGGAGCAGCTGCAAAGCCGCAGCACCAGCCCATTAATGAGGAACAGTAATCACAAATGGGGGAAGACAGGCAGCCTATGGTCGAGATCATCCGCTAGCCATGCTGCATCAACGGTGGAACTACCCTCCATCTCAGCCCTAATGAAAGTCAGCTATCCCATGCAAGAAAGGGGATACTCTATTTCTCCAGCAAAATATTCGCAGAAACGCAGCAAGCATGAAGAAGGAAATGGTGGAAGAAGGAGCCTGACAGTGTGCAGAGGGACAGACGCTGACGCTGACACTGTCCCTCTCTAAGCTAGATTTTGACAATGACTTCCCTCTGTAACAATGACCCATCCAGCCAATCAAAACCCTTGGAAACACCACCTGTACGCCATATCAGCCTTAGAGAAACGCCTGCATGGACCTATGGCCTAGGTGGAACGATCAAGACCCTTCAAAGAGTGTAACGGCCACGACCCCGCTCAAAAGTATGGGCTGGGATCATGCCCACCAATTACGCCCTAGGGACTAGGGCTCCCACCTACCAAAACCAAGCCCTCAACAGAGGAAAAACAGGGTGGAGCGATCCTAGCCCTTGATTTTGTACCATCGCGATTGCTGACAAGGGGGGGACGGTGGAGATGGAATCATGAGTTCCCGCCTAAATGAGCTGCTTCCACCTACCCCTCTAGCAGAGACTATAAATACCCCTACGTTCCAAGAATAAGGGGTTGGCCTCTGAAAACCGAGACATCTACTTGGCTACTACCTCGCCTAAACAAAGCTCCTATGTGTGTCCTACTTGGCTATTACCCCGCCTGACTCAAGCTCCTATGCATGACCCACTAGGCTTCTACTTGGCTTCTACTTAGCTTAGTTAAAATCCTCATGAATTTGCTCTCCCTTACGTTTGTTCAATTCCCTTTCATTGTAAGAACCAGCTACAGCGTATGTAATGGCTCATAATGTACCCCATCGTTAAAGAATAAAAGGATCCCTCCTTCACAGTAGCAAAATTATACTTGTCACGCTCATATGTACACAAACTCAACCTCATCCCTGTTTGCAGGACTGGTCCTACTGCATTGTACCGGTCCCTGGCAATCGGACCAAAGGTTTCCTCCGGTGCCTACCCCGGGAAGTGAGGAACCATCCTCTACCCGGTCCGGACCAGCTTCAGCGCACCCGTACGCCGTGGTCCAGGTTGTCTCGGGAAACTCCCGACAGATTTTTCAGGATAACATGAGGTATGGCTCTAACTCTTTAGCTTGTTGAGTATAAGTTTTTCTTTTTGAGATATTTACTATCTTTCTCTATTTTGCAGGGTTTTAAATTTGCTTTAGTAACGGGGCAGCAGGTCGTTGCCTTGAAGGAGGCCAACCTAGCACTTCAAGCTAACTTGGAGGAGACCATGAGCGATCTAGCCCGAGCTGAGGAGAATGCTGCTTCCCTGGTTCAAGTTGCTTCCGAGTCTGAGTCCGGTAGGAGGGCTGCCTTGAAGGAGCTGAAGCGGATGACACATGCCTATGACATGGAAACTATTAAATCAACTCGCCGCCGGGCTGAGCGGGAGACTGTCAAGGCGGAGATGGCTGTCCTCCTGGACGAAAACAGGTCTCTACGGGGTTCCATGAGTATTCTGGAATCTAGAGTAGATTCTTCCTTTGGGGATGGATACTTTATTGCTTCATATGAAGTTGCCAATGCATTTCCTCCTCCGTTCGACTTGCAGACCACTCTCAACTGGGATCGCGATAAGATTATGGTTAGGGCTGCCCAGTTTGAAGATTAAGATCAGGGAGGTCCTTCTCAAGCTGCCATTATCCCTGAAAATGTCGAGGAAGAATCCCAGAGTCCCCATGCTACTCGAGGCAATTTAGGGTAGGACTCTGGGTGCCCTAATGAGGTAGTGGACCCTCCTATTGCAGTGGCTACGACCGGAGTTGAGGAAGATCATGATGCGGCAGGAGATAAGGTAGCTGAGGAAGTGGACGTATCTGGGGCAAGAGGAGACAGTGGGGGAAAAACAGAGGGATGCCTGATTTACTTCTGATATTCTTTTCGTTTATTTTGCTTTTTGTTTTTTTCTTTTTTTTTTTGTAGCCCGGAAAAGGGGATTGGGCACCCTAATTGACTTAAACGAAATCCTCCTCTTTTTGCAATTTACTTTGTGTCTTTTTATCATATGCTTGCTTGTAGAGCTTATATCCTGGTAAAGGATGGTATTTGTATGCTTAAGTGTGATCCAAGTAAAGCTTACCCGGACTGTTATAACGCTGGGCTTCAATCTTGCTTGGCTAGCAGCTGAGGAACCCACACTTGTCCGATCTTCTAGAAACAATTCCTGGACGATAGTCCCCCTAGCGTAAGCTGACAGCGTTTTTAACTAAGTAAACTCGTCTAAGTATGGAATTATCTTGACTAGAAAGCTTAACCCGGGTATGAAGCCAAGGCTGCCTAGATACCCTAATTTGACCATTGTCCGTCTAAGTGTGGAAGCTTGATGAATTCTTTATTGGGGATCCCAATGATGGATTTATCATGATTGTCTACCGGGATGGAGTGTCTGGTATCTTGAGATGGTAATCTGATTCCTTGATGCTTTGCCTTGGTAGGCTATTAAGGCCGTTTAATACCAAGATTTTATATGATTTGGAGAAGTGAAGTAGCAAATATCCCGATCAGATATCTTGATTCTTTAATGATCTGCTCTGGTTGGCAATTAAGGCCACTTTAGCACCAGGTTTTTCATGTGGGGATATGGCGATATAATGCAGTAAGTACCAAGTATCCTTATAAGGTATCTTGATTCTTTGGAGGTATGTCCTGGTAGGCAACTAAGGCCACTTTAGCACCAGGTTTCTCCTGGAGTGGGGGATTCCCCGTCCAAGGCTTCAGGAAGTCCATATAGGTCTTCCTGGTCTTAATAGGGCTGAGTCTGGCAGGTGACTACGCCACTTATGTGTTAAGCACCAGATCTTTCTTGGATGAGGGTATACCTCGACCAAGGCAGCAGGATTGCCATGTGGCATTTCCTAGTCTTGAGGCGATCAAAAATGGCGAAAACTTGCTAGGTGAACTTTAGGAGAATCACGTAGGAGAATAAAAGCTGATTTTATTAAATTTCTCAAAAGCAAATACAAAGCAAAAATCGGGGTGTATTTATCAGAAGTATACCAGCCGATGTAACACTCCTTTTCAAACTCTAAGGTTAAAGCCTTTTAAGATGATCATCATTCCTGGTGTGATCTACTGGGTAGACATCCATGTCTCCAATTGCCCCGTGGGGTACCTACCAATCTATCCCTGCTATTCCTGCTCTGCTTCTTCTACAATCATACTTGGCACCTATCTTTCCTCCGAGATGGAGTGATCCGGCTAAGAAATCATGTGGCCCGGCTCATTGGTAACACAGGTGTACTACTTGGCTAATGCGGTAGGGTTGGCGAATACTGTATAACAGGTGCGGGCTGCTTGCTGATCTCCCCTACCTTCCCCTACCTTGGTTCCAACCGGGAATTTTAGTACGTTGTGATAAATGGATAGGACTCCCCTGATTCCCGATAGGAAAGGTCTTCCCAAGATTGCATTGTAGGCTGACGGGGTATCAACCACTATGAACTCTGTCATGATATTCTGCTGAAGGGGGGCTTCTCTAATTATTACCGGCAGAATGTGGGTTCCCACTGGCATCACGGAGTCCCCTGTAAAACCGTACAACGGTGTGGTGCAGCTGTTGTAGTAAGGGTTTTTCAGGTTGAGCTTTTCCAACGCCCCTTTGAACAAAATATCGACACTGCTTCCGGTATCTATCAGGATGCAGTGAACCCGGCAATTGGCTATCTGTACCGTGATCACCATTGGATCATCATGAGGCTGTACTATGTTGTAGGCATCATCCTCAGTGAAAATGATCTGAGTAGAGGGAAGATAATCTCGTGATCCTCTGGATACCCGGAATACATCCTGACCAATGGTGAGCCTTGGGATCTTCCTAGCATAGTTCTTCTTTGAATTGTTGGAAGTCCCTGCTAGTGTCGGGCCTTCACTGATAGTGTGAATGACCTGAATCTGCTGCATCAAATCCTTTCCTTCGTCCTTCCTTCTTTCTTCTGCATCTCGCATTTCCCTTTGAACCTCCTTCCCTGCCTTGATGCTATCCTGCGCTTGTTGTAAAAATTCAACTAAGAGTCCTCCTCTCACCAATCCTTCAATCTGGTTTCGGAGGCTGTAGCACTCGGATGTGTTGTGTTCGACGTCCTCGTGAAAATCGCAGTATTTGTAACGATTTCTTTGATCAGCTGGGATCTTTATTGGACTAGGTTTCCTGAGCAAGCCCTTATTGTGAATAGCCAGATATATGGTCTCTCGGGAGGCATTGAGAGGAGTGTAGTAGTTGTACCAGTCTTCCTCATTTGATACCCGGGCTACTTTTCTAAGTGGAGGTGTTGCTCGGGAAGGAGTCCTTCTAACTGGGTATCTTTCCTGGTGTTGTTGAGGAGGAGGCTGCCTGTATGTCGATCGGTTTAGAGGAGGGTTCTGGAACTTCTTTGCAGGTGTCGGCTTTGGAGACTCCTTCTTAGGCCGTTTAGTTGTTCGGGCTTCATCATGTTCAACCTTGACTCTGAGCTACTCGTTTATGTCCACCTGCTCCAGTGCCCTATCATAGGTTTCCTGGTAGGTCTCAGGTGGATGCTTGGCAAATGATCGGAACAATCTGCCCGCCCACAGGTTCCTTCTGAAATTGGCCAGGGTCTCCTTTTCAATAAACACTCTCATCTGGATCACTTCATTGTGGAACTTCTTTACATAGGATCTTAGTGTTTCACCTCGCTCTTGGATCATATATTGCAGTAGGACGGGGTCTTTGGGGCGAGGCTTGATCCCCTGAAACTGGGCACAAAAATCTGTAGTGATCTTTGTAAAAGAATCCACACTACCTGGAGGTAATTTTCTGAACCAAGTCTTTGCGCAGTAGATCAAAATGGATGGGAACATTCTGCACATAGCTAACCTAGTGGCATTCTGGATTTCCATCTGGTGGACAAAGCTCTCCATGTGGCTCACGGGATCCTCCGATCCGAAATACTTCTCGGTAGGCATCTTGAATTTGGGGGGTAACTCAGCTTCCCGAATCCTTTTGGAGAAAGGTGCATTCATCTCCCCCCAAGGGGTTCTTCCGGATACCCCGGTGTTTCCCCTTCTTCAATTCCTTGAGTTCCTTCGCCATCTTGGCCATCTGATCCTCAAGGCGTTTGGATCCGTCGTGCCTGGATCAGGCTACTAAACCTTCGTTGTCTGAAGTTTCTGACTCCACCGTAGGTTCATCGCGCTCTTCCTTCTAAGGCCGAGTACCCTGCTGGTTCCTCCTGGGTCCAGTACTGCCACCTGCATCTGGCTGAGGATTATTCCTTTCTGCCACCGGCCTAGTTGTTGGCTGGATCCTTCTGGGCGGGATGTCGAATGTTGATTTCACCTGTCGAGGTCTAATATCTCCAGGATAATCCGGTACTGGTAGCGGCGGGTCGAGTCTGTCGAAGACCGGTACCCAGGTACTTGGTCTAGCCCCTTCCATGGCATCCCGATTTACCTCTAGGACTGCGGGGTACCGTGGTGTTATCCCAGTGTTATGTGGTGGAACCGGTGCCGGGATCTGGCTTCTTGCTCCCTTCCTCTTCCCTTGGTTTCTTTGGGTGGAAGCGAGGGAAATGGGCCATGAGTTGGCGGGCTGCCCATGAGAGGACCGGAGTCTCATCTTCTACTTCTTCTGGGTAGAGCTTAGTAGCTTGTTAAGGATAGGGAGTTGTTTCCCAAAGAAGGCGCCAAAAGTGTTAACCGAAAATTGTCACTGGGGTGATATTTCCAATTAACAATTCAAGGGGGACCAGGATCGGGGTAGATCTTGGTTGGAGAGGTATCAGGTAGTTCGATACCTTTGGTTTCCTAAAAATTCACTAAGAATGGTGTATAACAATAGTAAGAAATCAAACATATGGTAGAACGAATACTTGACTTATTTTATTCAGAATAAACACATAGTAAGGTTACAATCAGTCTTTAGTAAAACTATCGTTACATGAACAAAGGCAAGCTAAACTTGATAGGCAATGGCGATGCAGCTTTTATGTCTGTCGATAAGTGGAAAAAATATGAAGTAGGGTTTCGGTTCCTTTTTCTCTGTGATCATGCGACGAATATATAGGTTCGTGTCTTGCCCTCCACTCATAGAACTTCAGTCTAGGGTTTTAGCAATCTACGGGTCTTTCATTGGCGATCTCCGAATTCGTCGAGGTCTTGATCCCTATAATCCAGAGATTCCTTGTTAAACTGAAAGAGTTGGCTCCCCCTTTCAAATGGGACTCTTGAGTGGCGGGAATGCATGTAATATTCTGCCTCAAACGACGACATTTAATGTTTGTCTTTCTTTTTGGTTTGCTGTTCAGGGTACCTGCTTCTCGTTTTAGGCGGGGTCGAAGTACTGGGATTTACTAGGTGTCTGATATTGGCTTTTGGTGGATCGGGATACTTAAGCACCTCACCTTCTTCTTGTCTTTCTCGAATTATGTTAGAGCGTATCGGGATACCGGGGTACCGGGATACTGGGATACCGAGGTATCTGGAGGCCGACTGGCTCTAGGATTTTATAATAGTGGAGTCCATGGGGCTTTGTCTTTGGGTTTCACTGGTACTTTCTGGGTCCTGGAGGTTTTGGGCCTGGTCAAGGTGGGCAGAAATTCATACCCTGGCCCTTCTGTAGGTAGACGGGGTATCCGGATACCTCTTCCGTTGTTGCTTTCTACCCCGACTTTCTTTTCGAAGCCGATGGAAAATTCTTCTTTGATCCCTGCCATTTTTGGCGGTTAACAGATAGAATTCATTGTGGTTGATACCCCGTCCACCTACAATACGATCCTAGGAAGGCCTTTCCTATCAGGAATTAGGGGAGTGTTGTCCATTTATCATAACGTCCTAAAGTTCTCGGTGGGAACCAAGGTAGGAGAAGTCCGGGGTGATCAACAAGCAGCCCGTAGCTATTATGCAGTGTCCACCAACCCTACCGCGCTAGCCAAGCAGTGTGCACATGTAACCAGTGAACTAAGCCGAGAGGTACCAGAATAGGATCACTACATCCTGGAAGAATGAGAGGTATCAGATATGATTGTAAAAGAGACAGAAGAGGAAGAGCGGGGGCAAACTAGTGCATACCCTACGGAGCAGTTAGAAGAAATACCTATCAGGAAGGACGATCCAACCAAAGTAGTGAAGATAGGAGGCGCGCTGGATTGTGAGGTCAGGAAGAACCTTGTAAAGCTCCTTGAAGAATACAATGAAATTTTTGCCTGGAGTCATGATGAAATGCCAGGTATCCCTCTCAACTTAGCCGTTCACAGGTTGGCAGTAGATGCGACTTTCAAGCCAGTCAAACAGAAGAGGAGGCACTTCAACGCCGAACGAAATGCCGCAGTGCAGGAAAAGGTAGATAAGCTCATGAATGCCAGATTCATCAGAGAATCCTGCTACCCTGAATGGATCGCTAATGTGGTTATGGTAACCAAATCCAATGGGAAGTGGCGTATGTGCGTGGACTACACCGACCTCAACCGGGCTTGCCCGAAGGATAGCTTCCCTTTACCTAAGATAGATCAATTGATCGACTCCACTACAGGTAACAAGCTCCTAAGCTTCATGGATGCTTTTTTGGGGTACAACCAGATCATGATGCACCCCGCCGATCAAGACAAGACCAGATTCATCATTGGGCAAAGCCTCTATTGCTACAAGGTAATGTCGTTCGGTTTTAAAAATGCTAGAGCTACCTACCAGCGTTTGGTGAACAAGCTGTTCAAGCAACAGATATGGAGGTCTATTGAGGTACATATAGATGACATGATCACCAAATCTCAGATGACCGACTAGCATCCAGAGGATTTACGTTAAACCTTCAAGGTAATAAGGGAGAACCAAATGAGATTGAATCCAGCTAAGTGTGCTTTTGGGGTAGTAGCAGGAAAATTTCTTGGGTTCATGGTACACAAGAGAGGAATCGAGGCTAACCCCGAGAAAATCAAGGCCATCATAGATCTTGAATCCCCCACTTTTCTCCAGCATGTACAGGGATTGATTGGTAGGATAACAGCATTAAACCGCTTCATATCCCGATCTACAGATAAGTGTCTACCTTTCTTCAAAATCATTAAGTATGGTAAGAAGATGAAGTGGGATCAGGAAAGTGAGCAAGCTTTCCAGTCTTTGAAGAAATACCTAGCTAGCCCACTTTTGCTAGTAAAACCCCTTTCAGAAGAAGAGCTACAACTTTACTTGGTAGTATCAGAAACCGCAACCAGCGGGGCCTTGGTGAAAGAATGTAGTGACAGGGTCCAGAGACCAATTTACTATGTGAGCCGTGCTTTGACCGAGTCAGAAAAAAATTATACCCTCATGGAAAAGCTCGCCTACGCATTTGTGACTACAGCCAGAAAGTTCCGGCCTTATTTTCAAGCTCACATAGTTGCAGTAGTGACAGACCAACCACTGAGACAGTTCCTATAGAGGCTAGACGTATCAGGCAGGCTGGTCCTACGGGCCCTAGAGCTCACCCAGTATGATATAAAATACAAGGCATGAACAACAATCAAGACTTAGGCCTTGGCCGACTTCTTAGCAGAATTCAGCACGAACTCCAATTCGGATACCACTACGGTTCTAAGCCCGGATCCAGAATCCCTGGAATGGCCCACTAATTGCAAGGCCTGAATACTATATACGGATGGAGCGTCGAATCAAGAAGGCTGTAGAGCAGGAATCATCCTTACTGATCTTGAGGGATCAAATGCAGCCACTATTTCAGGTTTGAGTTCAAAGCCACCAATAATGAGGCGGAGTATGAAGCCTTGTTAGCAGGGATGAAAGTTGTTGAAGAATTGGAGGCAGATTTTCTCTTGGTTATGAGTGATTCACAGCTAGTAGTCAACCAAATGTTTGGTTTGTACTAAGCAAAGAGTGACAACATGGTAGCATACCTTAAAAAAGTCCAAGAAGCAGCAACAAGATTCAAGGGTGTAAAGATGGAATAGATTCCTCGAGAGAAGAATTATCGAGCAGATGTCTTGGCTAAGATTGCTGCAACCGGAGGACAAGCATTGCCCAATGGGGTACCACTCCAACTTCTACCTCGACCCAGCATAGCTAAGGGATTAGAAGTGAGCCCGGTTGACCGACTTCCTTGCTGGATGGATCCTATAGATGACTGTCTCCAAAATGACACTCTTCCTACATATTCGGATCAAGCACGTAAGCTCAAAAAGAATGCTACCCGGTACTGCCTAGTAAAAGGATATCTCTATCGCAAAGGAAAATCCCTTCCATTACTAAGATGTCTACATTCGGATGACACTCAATGGGCGCTAAACGAGATACACGCTGGGGACTGCGGCAACCATGTATCAAGTGAGACCCTAGCTTACCAAGTTCTTAGAATGGGCTACTTCTGGCCTACTTTGCATCAGGATGCAAAGCAATTCACATAATCCTGTGAACCTTGTCAGAAGACAGCAAACCTCTATCACCTACCTCCGGAAAGACTCGCTTCAATCAGCACACCTTACCCATTTGCTATCTGGGGGCTGGACCTGATCAGGCCACTTCCTACCACTCATGGTCAAGCTAAGCATGCTGTAGTGGCCATAGACTACTTTACTCGGTGGGTGGAAGCAAAGTCATTTACCTAGATAACTGAGGCAAACACCACGAGCTTTGTCAAGAAAAACATTGTCTGCCGATTTGGTACCTCGATGGCCATAATAACTGATCTGGGTAAACAGTTTGACAATGACAATGCCAACTTCAGGGAGTTCTGTGAAGAGCGGGGTATGAACCTTCGTTTTGCATCAGTAGCCCACCCTAAAACTAATAAGTTGGTAGAAGCTACCAACAAGACCATCAAGAAGCTCCTGAAGCAGAAGCTTCAATAGAAGAAAGGGAAGTGGGTTGAAAAACTTCTAAATGTGTTATGGGCATATCGGACTACCAAGAGGACCGCTGCTGAGGAAACCCCTTACTCACTGGCTTTTGGGACAAAAGCAGTCTCGCCTATCGAGCATAGGCTGACACATCTTTAAGGGTCCAACACTTTGAATCAGAAGACAATGAAACAAAGTTGAGAGCCAGTCTAGACCTCCTCGAGGAGAAGCAGGATAGGGCTGTAGAGCCTACCAGAGCAAGATAGCTCGATGTTTCAATAGAAAGGTGAAGACCCGAAACTTTGAAGAATGGGACTTAGTCATCAGGAAGGTAACTCAAAATACCAAAAAGAGGTCTGACGAGGTACTAGCTCCCAACTGGGAAGGTCTCTACCTGATAAAAATGGTGGTTCGAAAGGGGGGCCTACAAACTAGAAGATATGGATGGTTACCCGGTAGACCACACCTGAAATGCTGATCACCTCAAAAGGTTTTACCCTTAGAATTTGAAGAAAGATCTATTTCATTTGGTATGTCTCTAAATATGTACTTCGAATTTGCTTTGTATTGCTTCTTGAGAAATTCAATAAAAGTTAGTTTTTTCTCCTACATGATTCTCTTGAGATCGCCTTGTAAATTTCGCCATAACTGATTGCCTCAAGACCAGGAAGAGCCACATGGCACTCCTGCTACCTTGGTCGGGGTATACCCTCCTCCAAGAAGGATCTAGTGCATAAATGCCTAAGCGGTGTAGTCGCCTACCAGACTAAGAATCAGGATTCGTTTCCCTAGTTGCACATTGCATCCTCAAGACCAGGAGAACCTATACGGACCTCCTGAAGCCTCGGATGGGGAATACCCCTCTCCAGGAGAACCTGGTGCTAAAGTGGCCTTAATTGCCTACCAGGACAAATCACCAAAGGATCATGGTACCTTAACAGGATACCTGATACCTTATTTCGCCATACATACATATAAAAATCTGGTGCTAAAGTGGCCTTAGTTGCCTACCAGGACAGATCGCCAAAGGATCAAGATACCTTATCAGGACACCTGATACCTTACTTCGCCATACATACATATGAAATCCTGGTGCTAAAGTGGCCTTAGTTGCCTACCAGGACAGATCGCCAAAGGATCAGGATACATTATCAAGATACTTGATACCTTACTCTGCCATGCATACATGTGCAAAATTTCATGACAGAAGTGAGCTGGGTTGCCAATCAGGGTTGTTTCAGCATCTGGATTCCCTATGTAGGGAATATCAAGTATCTGGGCTTGCAGTGTCCTGATTAGAGTATCTAAGCAACCTCGGCCTCCTACTGGGATCGACTTGCTCTAACCAAGATCACTCCATACTTGGTCAAAATTACTTGATCAAAATTACTTGCAAAATTTCTACTGAATCCTACAAGGGGACTATTGTCCAAAACTGTCTTCAGAAATAGGTCAAGTCTGGGTTCCTCTATGGCCAGGTGAACAAACATGAAGCTAAGTACTAACAGCATCCCAAACAAATCTTAGTTGGGTTATGAACGAGCATGCATGTATCAGATTCTATCAGGGTATATTATGAACAAGTAAGACAAAAAAAAAAATGGTATGTAAAGAATATATATATATAATGAAATAATAGATCATGCATCATGCTTCTCTCCTACTCCCTCCTTATGTTCGGATGCATCTGCTCCCTTAACAACCATGGCTCCTGCATCGGCTTGGACTTCCCCAGCTCCTGGCACCTTGGCTTCAGTAGGAACATCTGCTTCATCCAATGATACAACCTCGGTAGGATACAGAAAATCCTACACTTGATCATCTTGAGTAGCAGGAAGATCCTATACCCTTTTCTCAGTTGTTTCTACTAAGTCAGCAGAAGGCAGACCGGATCCCTGATGTGGAGGGGAATTCGGGATGGTGGCGGCTTGAGAAGGACCCCCATGGTCTGGATCAGCATCTGAAAGTTGGGCAGCCTTGGCCATGATTTGATACCGGTTCCAATTGAGGGTAGTTTGAAGGTCAAAAGGAGGAGGAAGAGCCTTGGTGACATCATAGGAGGCAGTAAAGTATCCATCTGCAAAAGAAGAGTCCATCATAGCTTCTAAAATACTCATTGAACCCCGTAAAAATCGGCTCTCATCTAGAAGCACGGCTTTCTCCGCTTTTACAGTTTCTCTCTCAGCACGGCGGTGTGTCTACTTGATAGTTTTCGTGTCCAAAGCATGTTTCATCCGCTCCAGCTCCACCAAGGCATCTTGCCTACCGGATTCAGCTTCAGTTGCAAACTGGACCAGAGAGGTCACATTTTGCTCGGTTCAATCCAGATCATCCTTGGCCTCCTCCAGCCTAGCCAGAAATGCGAGATTGGCCTTATTCAAAGTTGTTACCTACTGCCCCATGGCCAAAGCAAATTTAAAGCCCTACAAAGGAAAAATATAATAAGTATCTCCTAAAAAGATTATACCGAGCAAGCTGAAAGATCAAGGTTTATACCTCAGCAAGCAGAGAAGCTCCCTTGGTAACCAGGATATCTGTAGGCAATGAAGACATCGACTGCAAGCCTCCTCCATGATAAGCAGTAATGAACCTGGATACTATCTCCTCTTGGCTATAATCCTGCGACCTTGATCTAGAGGGAAGATCAGCAAGAAGAGTGGCCGCAGTAATAGCACTTTTTTCTTTCTCTACCCTGGCTGGGCGTCTGGCAGATACTGTTGAAGAAGAAGGAGGAGGAGGAGGAGGAGGTGGTGGAGAAGTAATTACAGCAGGCTTGATAGCAGCAGCACTAGGAGCCTGCCTTTGGGTTTGGACAAGTGAACCTCGGGCTTTGGCAACCCATGCCAACATCTCACCCAGGGTCGGGCGCGCTGGAATCTGGGTGGGAAGAGAGACAGGAGGGTGTGGAAATGACCCCGTTGGAGCCGAAAGAGGGTTGATACGGGTAATCTGGACCCGGATGTAGCACTAGCACCAGAAGGAGGAGAAGAAACATGAGAATTGTCTAGAAGAGGATCTGGGAATCCCGATCCTGAGGAAGAAGGAGACGGAAGTAGGAGAGAAATGGTAGAAACTGCCAGAAGAAGGGTCAGCACCAAGTAAAAAAAAAAAACAACAACAACAAGAAATGCAGAATCACATACCCGGATGAGCTATGGAGATCCTGAGATACCGGTCCAATCTATCTCCTTCATAAGCATCGTTGGAGGGGTATTTCATATTCATGTAATTCCTCTCCTGGAACCTCTTAAGGACGCCAATGGACTCCGCGGAGATTGTCCCCTTGTCCCATTTATCCCTCTTGGTAAATTGGGTAGGGACCGGATACTCAGTTCCCCCGATATATACTGAGTGGCCCCAATCTTCTTCTACCACGACCCATTAGTCCTTTTAGGGCTGGTTGTACTTCACGTTTGCCCCAGGTACAATAAACTTCATCTTATTATATGCTTTCAGGTAAAATTGGCCCCTAGGCACCAAGTTTGCTACCTAGAAGACGTACCGGAGCTCATCAAAGCCGAGTTCCCTCGTCACGTCGTCCTTCTCACACTGCTCTTTCCAAAGCACTAGGAACCCCGTCAAGTGTTTTCAGAACCTCGATGAGATTTTTAGGGTGGCCAGCTCCAAAGCAACAAATGCCTTACAAAGGGTGGGATGAAGAGAAAGCCTGACCCCGCACTCGAAGGCGGCCGTATGAATGAGAATACGGCCTTGAGGAGGGGTGTACACATCATAACCCCGATGAGGGAGAGACAAGGTGATAGTATCAGGAATCCTATAATCCCTCCTCAAGCGAGCTAGGGTGTCGACTGTGCAAACGAAATCTGGGATAATCCAGCCATCATGGAAGGAGGACAGAGGACCAATAGGGACTCCCGCAGAATCGACAGCCGGAGTACCATCCTCCTCATCTTCAATATCCTCGTCATCCTCTTCATCGACGATTTGGACCAGGTCTTCAGGTTTGTTGTTGAAGCCCGATCCGATTCTGAGATTTCTTGTGGAACAGCGTCACTGAGATGGGTTGCTGCCACCAACGACATCGCCTTTTTCCCGGCCTTGTTTCTTGCCCCTCGTCAATTGGGAACTCTACCCTAAATCGACCTTCTCTATATCAAGGAGGTCATCGAGGCTGTAGGAGTGTTTGGAGAAGTTGGGCAAGGATTTGGCGAAGCCGGATGAGGATCTTGTGAAGTTGCAGGAAAGTCTGAAGGAGTCGCCATTGTAGAAAGAGGAAGAGGAAGAAGAAGAAGAAGAAGAAGGAAATTTGAGAGGTTGCTGGTAAGAAGAAAGAGCGAGAAAGCTAGGGTTTTGCTTTTTGAATTTTGAAATTGATGTGAAAGAAGGAAGAAAGTTGGATTATTCATAAAGGAAGGTAGGCGGTTACCTTAATAAGCAAGGAAACCGGAATTGATGACCGAAAACATGCAGGAGATGATTTTCGAGAAAATCACGCCAAAAAACGGTCCATTCAAATAAACGGACCATTCAGGGCTTGACACGTGGATTACTCATTTATTATGAGCGTGCTGAAGGAGGATTTGCGTACTGAAGGAGGATTTCCTCCAAGACAATGAAAACCAGCTAGATAAGATGAGGAAAATCCTTCATGTGTCCTGGTATCCTAACTCCAACCCCAGCAAGGTACCGGTGTTCAAGTCAAGGGAGACTTCTATTAACCGCCAAAAATGGCAGGGGTTTAAAGAAGAATTTTTCATCAACACTGAAGAAATAATTAAGATAGAATGGCATCATAGAAGAGCATCCTGGTACCTCGCCACCAAGTAACCGGGTAGGCCTTATACCAATCCGGATCAAAACCAAGGGCTCCTAAACACCTAGGCACCAGGAAACACAAAAGCCAAATTCCTAAGGACTCCACTACTACAGAATACTAGTACCCCACTACCACCCGGTACCCCAGTACCTCGAAACTCTGGTACCATGACCCAGTAGGAGGTAGGATACCTATGTACCCTGATCCCTCCTAGAGCCGGCCAACCAAGCAGTAAGTAGCAGATTAATGGACTACCAAGTATCAAGGTAAGAGTAGGTATGCCAAGATCAAGCTATTAAGAAGGACAGTAAGACGACATTGTTTTAATAACAAGTAAACTGGTTCGTTCCCGCCACTCAAGAGTTCTATTTGAAAGCAAAGTCAACTCTATCAAATTCTGCCAAATAAGGGATCACTTGATTTCCAGAATCGATCCTACGATCTTCTCGCCAATTGCCATGGAACGTCCCGAAAATATCTAGGTCACTAGACCGAATTTAGAGGAGTGCTCAGCAAGCATTGGGAGGTATATATACGTGTTACCATACAGAAAAGAGACCGCAACTTGAGTCCTTAACCCTACAGTATTCTTTTCCACTTATCGACAGGCACGAGAGCTCCATCGCCATCTCCATCGCCAACTAAGTTTTACCCCTTTTACCAAAGCCACCAAAAATATCCATTGTACTCTCATTACGTGTTTATTATCAATAAAAACGAGTTATATGTGATCTTATTACTATATATTTTATTTCGCCATCATTGTGTTTAATTTGCTTTACTGAGAACTCATAGGTATGGAACTACCTGATATCTCTCCGACTATGATCTACCTCGATTCCAATCATAAGAATTGTTAATTGGAAATTCACCCCACTGACAATTTTCGGTTAACACTTTGTATTGCAATTGAGGTGTTAATTATTATATTTATATGCGGATAACTAGTGGATTGTGCGGTTTGGTGGCCGGAAGACCCGAATGGTAAATCTTTTGTGTTTGAGCTTTTCTAACATTTACCTCATATATTTGCTTGTGTATGAATATGGGTTGATTGTGTGATCTACTTTGATATGTTGTGCGCACTTTGATATTTTGGTCGTCTACTCTAGTATCAATTTAGAGGAATTTTTTTTTTTTTAAAGTTTCACTAAACCTATTCACCCCCTCCCCTCCGGTTTTCATAACTTAGAATGACACATCTTTTTGACTTCTCTAAGGCAAAAGGTGTTGTGGATTTGAACTGATGAACGCGGAAACGACATGCTTAATATTTGCCCATAACTCATAGCAATTAATGTCTCTATCAGAAAAATAGGATGAGAGAGAATAAACAATTACACAACACAAGATATACATGGAAAACCCTAAATCAGGGAAAAAACCACGTATCGCAAGACGACAGAAAAAGTTCCACTATATGATAAATTGTTACAATCATATATTTCAAGATTTTCTCTCACAACTCAACCTCAAACCATAGCCTCACTAAGTCCCTAAGCTAACAACTGAATTTTACGTCATGACTCTCAGCTCACAACACTTACATGATCCTCACCCAAAACCCCCCAATATCCCCTAGGTCTTCCCTGGATATCACCCACGGATCTCTAACTTGATCCATTGATATTTCCTGGATCCTTCCACGGATATTCCCTAGGGTCTTCCCTCAATCCCACCCACTCTCTCTGATGTTATATGGTGTTCTTTTTGCTCCACATAAAATAACCTAATTACAAGGTCTATTTATACTAGTTATAGGGAGTTTAAGATAAAATGAAATCTTACTCCTAAACAAACAAGATTTACTTGTTTCACATAAATACTATTTCCTTTTATGACAAGTCTTCTTGTAAAGATTATTCCTTTTCCTTCAAGCACAAGAACTTCCCAAAAGAACACTTCCCTTTTTCGCCGAAGATTTTCCCTTCTATGGATGCTTATGATTGACTAAGGTTTGGGTAATATGCTGGCTAGCCGCACCCTACACCGTTACAGTCACTGGAAATTACATTGCTTAGAAAACCTTGATCCATATGCTAAAATGATCCCGACCGTTGTCATTGTCGCTGTCAAAGCCACAACGCTTTCCATAATGCTAACTTCTGGAACAAAGACCTCTGCCATCACCACTGTCAAATCCATACAGCGTAAAGCACAGTGCCATATCACTATGGGAACCGCTAGGAAAGCCATAGTGCAATCTACAACGGTTTGCTTCATTCTTCCATTCTTCTGGTTTTCAAATCTCCCTCAAATATCATATCAACTTCGTTTGGTTCAATTGGGTTCATTCAGAATACAAGCCAAAACCTAATAATTCTCCTATTTGGCTTGAATTCTCAAAAATATTTGTCCACAACCATAATTCTCATCACCGAGAATTAACATGTCCCACCACAAGGTATAACCACTTAGGAACGAACCATCATAAGATTTTTTAATTTTTTTCGTTGTTTCAGCACCATGTCGAAATAATCTGCTGAAATTGTGGTGCAACTTCTCACGTCAGATTATCAGGGAGTTCGTCAACCATCGACATCATTGTCCACCATACACCTTGCATCACTTTCTGATCAATGCCTTGTGTACAATTATAGACCACTAGCAGCAATATATCCTCTTTCATGGCCAGTGGGGAAAACTGCCAAAAGGATAAACATGTCCTTACATCACCCAACCATGTGAAAGACCTTTTGTTCTTGCATCACATACCTGGTGAAAGACTTGCAACTAAAAACCAGGAGTGCTTTTCCGGATAAACCCCACACCACACCAAAGACTTTGAGTGTTCCTTTTTTTTTATATATACAATCAGCTCTTTGTGTAACCCAGATTGGATCTCCATGACTCGTACCTGCCACCATAAGCCAAACTTCTCCTCCATCAATATTCATCTTTTCATTAAACCCTACCGAGGTTGAAATCGCTTTCAAGACGTATCTCCTTTGCTAAACCCATACTAGGCAACAATGATCATCATCCCTATGCCACCAAGTCCTCCATACGATTTCCCATAAAGAGTTGAAATCGCCATCGCCAAACCATATTGCTCTGATACCAATTGTTGGGGATTTGAACCGATGAACATGGAACTGACATGCCTAATATTCAATCCATTACTCATAGCAATTAATGTCTATAGCAGAAAAATAGGATGAGAGTAAATAAACAATCACACAACAAAAGATATACGTGGAAAACCTTAAATTATGGAAAAACCATAGGCCGTCAGGACGACAAAGAAAGTTCAACTATATGATAAATTGTTATAACCATATACTTAATCTCTCTCACAACTCAACCCCAAACCATAGAGCCTCACTAAGTCCCCAAGCTCACAACTGAGCTTTACATTATGACTCTCAGCTCACAACGCTTACAAGATCCTCACCAAGAACCCCTCAATATCCCCTAAGTTTCCCTTGAATATCACCTATGGATCTCTAACTTGATCCACTGATATTCCCCGGATCCCTCCGCGGATATTCCCTGGGGTCTCCCCCGGATCTCACCCACTCTCTTTGATGTTACATGGTGTTTTTTTTGCTCCATACAAAATAACATAATCACAAGGTCTGTTTATACTAGTTACATGGAGTTTAAGATAAAAGGAAATCCTACTCCTAAACGTACAAGACTTACATGTTTCACATAAATACTATTTCTTTTTATGACAACTCTTCTTGTAAAGAGTATTCCTTTTCCTTCAAGTATATGAACTTCCCAAATGAACACTTTCCTTTTCCATCGAAGATTTCCCGTTCCATGCATGTTTATGATTGACTAAGGTTCGGATCATATGATGGCCAGCCGCACCCTACACCGTTATAGTCATTAGAAATTACATCGTTCAAAAAACCGCGATCCATACACTGAAACGATCCCAACCGCTGTCACTGCTGCTGTCAAAGCCACAGCGCTAACTTCTGGAACAATGACCTATATCATCAATGTTGTCAAAACCACACAGCATAAAGCACAATGTCATATCGCTGTGGGAACCGCTGTCAGGCCACAACGTAACCTACAACGGTTTGCTTCATTCTTTCATTCTTTTGGTCTTCAAACCTCCCACAAACATCATATCAACTTTGTTTGGTTCAATTGGGTTCATTTGAGAATACGAGCCATAACTTAACAAAAGGATCATCGTTCATAACAAATTACAACAAAACACAGGCACAGACACTGTTAGTAACAAGATTGGAAACGAATTACTAACAGAAGTGAGTGTGTGATATGCATGAAGTGAGTGTGTGAATCTTATCACTTCAAGAGTGTGTGAATCCTATTTTAAGAGAACAAGTTCAGTTAGACTACTAACCATTCGTACGAAACTCTTGAAGTTCGTCGAGATGCCTGTAAAGTTGCTTTTACATAACGAACGCATCTAGACGGACACCAAATATAATGGTGCAATTAGTGCACGAAACTTTTTGTAGTGCATGTGTCATATGTCGTCTATTGATGACTTGCTTGTCATGATCATGACAAGTGTCACCGAAGTCATACATATATATATTTTATTATCCATTTAGTCTCTAGGTTTTAGTGAAAGATCAACTTTTTAAATGAGTTTATATTTTTAAGGATCGTAGTCCCTTATTTTTTTAAAATGTATTAAAATAATGTATCAAATTGGCCCAGCATTTGTCCAATTTAACGTTTCCAGAGATATTTGTCTTTAGATCAAGATAAATACCACATGTCAACAAAACAAAAATAGAATATAAATAATAAAAAACTAATACTAAAATATTATAATAAATTTATTTTAAAAAAAATATATTAAATCAAAACCATATCATCTTTAAAAAAAATAAAAATATAATATAAAAAAATCAAAACCTTCTTGACTAAACCTCTCCATCTTCTTTGTCTAAAAAAACCTAGATTCATCATCATCCTTTAAAAAAAAAATAATAATAAAAAAATAGAAAAAAAACATATTCGTCTCTCTAAAGTCTAAACCTCTCCATCTTATCTCTAAAGCCACAAGTTTTGTTAAAGTGATCATCTTCATCTTGATTAAACCTCTCCATCTTCTCTTTCTAAAAAAATAACCCATTCTCTCTCTTCTTTGTCACCCATTATCTCCTTTTTCTTCACCAGGTGCCGTCTCTCTGGTGTGGGGATCTCGCATGGGTTTGACAGTGGGCGTTGGCTTGGTTTATGGATGATGATGAATCTAGTATCCATCTCAATCACCAAACTAAAAATACCTCTGCTTTGAATCACAAGTCCAAAATCCCACAGTATTCCCCTCAAAGACTCTCTCAACACCCCAGATGGCCATCTACAACTAATATAAATCACTACTTCAACAAAACTAAATTGGCTCACACCATCAACCACCATTAGAGACGTGAGAGAGAGAGAGAGAAGAGTGTCGATATCCTCCTGACGGAGGAGATCGGATGACAAAGAGACGGAGAGAGAGAAAGATGAGAGGGGCAGAAAACATAAATGATGAGAGGATGAGATGAAGTGATTGAAAGTGGTAGGGTTTGAGTTTGAGTGGTTGACGGAGGAGATCGGATGACAAAGAGACGGAGAGAGAGAAAGATGAGAGGGGCAGAAAACATAAATGATGAGAGGATGAGATGAAGTGATTGAAAGTGGTAGGGTTTGAGTTTGAGTGGTTGAGTAGTTTGAAGATTTTTATTTATTTATTATTTATTTTAATTGCTTTTATTTATTTATTCTTTAATTTAAATATATTTATGAATTTTATTACTCATTTACCGTTATACCCTTCAATCACTGTTAAATATCTAACGGAATTTAACAGTTGGGACAAAAAAATAAAAACGATTATTAATAAACGTTTGAACCTGGTGAGACAATACTGGAACTAAAGGGATCACAGCTAATAAGTTAAACTAGAGGGACCTGTTTTTTATGGATTACACTGACATGCAGTTACTACTTGGAGAATAATCAAAATAAAACTTAATAAAGTTTGGTACATAGATCATAACGCAACTTTATTCTCTGTTTTGAAAACACTACAATCAACATAAGCACGGCTTCGACACCATTTACTACTTGAGAAATCTTACACCAACAACACAACCACATCCCATCTCCTTGGAAAATAATAAAACAGGAAAATGGGAAGTCTTCTGCTCTGAATCCTGTACAAACTAACCCACCGCTACATCTCTGTATATGGAATTCCACGACAAAGCTCCAAAATAACATCCCAAGTCAGAAGGTGAAAGGAAAATAAATCCAGGCAGAGTTCAACCATAATACACATAGATCTGCTTAGTCTTGCAAAAGCAGTAACATATAATCATGTAAAAACATATAAAACTGTAAGACTTTTATCTGGTACTACTTGTCAATGATCTTACAGTAAATACCAGAGGTGCTTCGGCTTCATCCACTGCCACATCAACGCAGTAGAGCATGAATATAGAAAATTTATCCAATTATTTTGGACTATCAAAATTCACGTCTGTCGCATCAATTCTGAAACTTTTCAGATTTAGTCTCGGTGAGATCCCATATTCTCAGTTTCTGCACCAAGAATTTGTGTCACCACCAATGTCCACATCATGACTGCATAATCCAACTATGTCAAGGTTTCAAGGATCGCTGGGAAAACTCATATAACAGCTGTTTCTGGTGATCAGTAGTATGAGGAGCACTTGCTTCTAAAAGCTCAACTGGCATTTCTCTCTTGATAGCTTTGGCAACTTCCCCCGGATTAATAGCCATATCCGGTGACACCTGCATACGCAGTGACTGCATGACACTTTCATATTTATTTACAGAATACTTCCAGAGAAGGTCAAAAAACTCATTAAATGAGGCCTGCCAATCTAACCGACTGTTCATGTCATAGTTGCCAGCAGAATGAGGGTCTTTTAAAAGTTTAGCTGCCCTCTCAAGAACCGACATTATAACACGAGAAGCCCCATCTCCAGCTTGGTTACCAAGAGAACGAAGAGGGGGATGGTCTGAGGAACAAACCACTGCTCGAAGGCAGGCACTAAGTGCAGGAAGATCCATTCCATGAACACATGATATAACAACCCTCGCAAGGTTATTTGTAGTATCTGCTGCTCCTGAGTCTGTAGGTAGTACTCCAAACAAGAACCTTAAGTGACGATAAATTGCCATACAGACTATTTTCATGAGCTCACCACCTGGAAAGAGAAGCTGGAGGTACCTTGCCAGGAGTTTCCGGCCCTTGGGAAGCAAGACTATCCGTAAGAACACAAGATCATCCTTTGTGGCAAGCCCAACGGTGTGGCCATTCTTGGAGAGAGGATCAAGCAATTGAAGTGATGCTGCCAACCCTTCCAGCAGCACCTGCCGCCTCTGTCGCAACTGAGCTCCACCATCTGGGATCTGATTGAACTGTAGGAAACGATCAATATCATCCACATCAAGGAGAAGGCAAATACCATCTTCAATTGTCACTCGAGCTGCAAGCATTGGTTCCTCTTCTAGTGGCTTCTCAGAAACTTTCTGCTCAGTATTACCCGCAATAGATGCATTTGGGGGATCAACTTCAAGAAGTGGGCGAGGCCTACGAATTGAAGAGAAAGGAACCCGCCCAAGAGCATCAACCTGGAGAAAAGCATGCGGCTCAGAATTTGCACGTGCTCGGGGAGGAAGATCCCGCAAATTGGTTGGGCAAAAATGATGTTTTAGCTTTGCTCCAGCATATTTTTTGGCAAGACAGGCCTGGTGATAATAGTCATCTACATAAGGGTCATTACTGTGTGTTGCAGCAAGCTGCATTCTAAGAATACCCTCAATTTCATCTACTGTCATATACTTAGATCTAAACTGTGGCCATCCACCATTGGCATCAGAGCCCTGATGAGGATAACGTAGATTTTGTCTACCTTTCTGAGCAAATTTTGGTCTTTGATCTCTCAGGTCAGGCAGACCAAGCATTGCTTCGAATTTGTTCATCAAGGCTGATGATTGAGAAAGATGGGGATTAAATATTTGGGACTGCATCCCTGGTAAATGGCCAAATGATGGCTGAACAGGATGGTGCAGTCTATGCTGCTGCGGTTGCAGTTGTGGCACCAGTCCATTTTGATGAGGCAATTGTTGTGGCACCATACTGTTTGCAACGCTTGAATGATCTCTACCATATAAGCCAGTCTGGTTGACCCATTGGTTTGGTGGTCGGTTGTTAACAGCTAGACCAGGAGCAAACTGAGGCAAATTTCCACCATAATGGGACCCATGATGCAAGCCAGTTATTTGAAGCTGAGAATTGGATAAGGGAGAAAAGTTTGGTGAAGATGACAGGTGAGGTCCACCAGAAACATATGGAACATTCAGATGGCTGGAATGTGGAGTTGGTGAACCCTGCAGAGATCTACCACCTGGGGGAGGATATGAAGTATAAGAAGACTTTGGCACAAGAATTGGTTCACTGGAGAAGTGTGGGTGATGGTGTTGGAGCTGCTGTTGCTGTTGCTGTTCAGGATATGAAGATGTTCTGTACAGAGGCTGCTGCTGTTGCTCAGGGTATGAAGATGTTCTGTATATATGCCTTGATTCTGTGTTGTAAGGAGAAGACGAATATGGCTGTGATGACCAGCGTTTCCCATCTGGAATGCCTTCAGTGTCAAGCATCTGCAGGTCAAACCAGTTAGGATAATCATCCCCCTGCACCCATTCAGCAGCAGAAGAACCTGAAAGAAAAACATGACAGTTAGAATAAACAGAGTTTTCTAAAACTACAATTTGAAACACCCATATTTAGAATAGGTAAAAAGATATATAGTCCTTTAAAATGAACAACGCGTCACAATCAGTCCAGATCCTCTTCTCCCAAACTGAAATGTTAAACTAAAGCAGCCGTCAAAAGGGATTTAACACTTGATAAAATCAATTAAAAGGAAAATACAGTTCACAACAAGCCACCATTTAGCAGGAACATGTTAAATTTACATAATGGAAGCCAAAAACAAATTTACTTGCTATATTACTATGCAAACAATCAATTCCATAAAAATTCCTTTTTTTTTTCCTTATTACCACAAACTTCAAGAAAGTAGCCAATATGTAGTGAAAGGCCTTTCCATTTGAACAAACAACACTTTACCAGCAACAAGAAAGAACCAACTATGGGTTCTTAAAGTTGCAGATTTCTTGAAATAAACAAGTTCTAACCAATCAACATTTTGAACTTTAGACATGATGAAAAAGAGAGTATAACTATGTAGCCAGGGATGTTTACAATAATCACTGGTGCAAATAAACAGGGTATTTCCAGATACACAATGGCCCGGTATTCAGCATTGCTGGTAGTGATTTGTTAAATCATATTCGCAAAAAGGAAATAAAAAATAGAAAGAAAACACCTTGTTTAAGTAATTAATTTCTAAATCTTCTCATCTATCCATGTTATCATTTTCAACCCAATTATAAGAATCCAAATGCAAGTTCATCATGCTCAATTGACAATGAAAGCTCAGACTGTGTTTTCACAGAATTTGTTTCATATTCATCCAAATGCACTCATAGTCACTGCATATTTCAATGCATTATCAAACGAACTCTTACATCTCTCACCATTATCAAACGATAAAGGGGAATCATTTTGGCAGTAGCACATACATTTATTTGAAAATAAGCAGTCATATATTTCTTGATATCAACCAATTGCTAATAGTTTTCTTTTTGTTGATAGCTTTATTTTGTTTCTGAATTAAAAAGTAACAACATTAACCAATTTTCTTATCAAGTCAATCCAAAAATTGGCAAAAATCCAACATCTCTTCTCCCAAGAAGAAAACATTTAAAAATACTGCAATAAAAAAAATAACAGACAAAAATTACGAAAACATCTTTCTCCAGTTGCTGAAAGTTTCAACACCTTACTCCGATGTTAAAAAATGAGGGACAAATCACCGGTTGATAACTGAATCTCTATATTCAAGACCTTAAGCCATCATAAAACTACATAAAAGTTTCAAAATGGAACACTTAGAAATGTTATTAATCTCTCAATAAAGTGATATAGAATCAGATATCAACTTACAGTTACAAATCAACAAAATACTTTATGTTACAATGTGAGAAAGTCGTAATGCTCAATATCAAAAACACATACAAACATTCTAGGATATAAAATGAAACCTCCAACTACTGCTTAATTTGCAGACCTAGTCAACAACTGACTACCACTACAGCAGTAGCAGCTGTTAGATACTTAGATCAATCCTACGGGAGGGAAGAGAAAACAATTAGCAGGTTGATAAACTTCAAATCAGGTAAAGGCTAATACTATAATTCATTAATAACAAAGATTGCAATATCAATTAGATTAGAAAACAGCATCTTAAAATGATAAACATTAGAAATTTCATGACCCAAGAGAAGTCACAATTACATTCAGTTTAATCTTTGTCCAGAAGGATTACATACAAAATGGATTCAGCTAGAGTAATGCATTGACATTTGAAATACTATGGATACCGAATTTGAATGTACTTGCATGTTAATTGAGAAATTATCTATTCATGTAAAGGGCCGTTATAAAAAATTATGTTTCTCATTTTCTCCAAAGACTCCAAGAAACATTTTTTGTGCTTACTTTCTTTTATATCATTTTATTTTCAAGAAAGCAATTAAAAACTTCCACATACACATAGAAATACAAATATTCACAGAAAGAAAAAGAATGATTTAATTTACCCAAAAAAAAAAAGAATGATTTATATAATTTAGTCATCTTGAGATGCAAGGTCCTAGATTTTGTTAAAATCCAAACCTGGAAATTTGAGCCATTAGATCCATCTAACAGCTGAAACTGACTTGTCTTTCTCACTTGTTTTGCACTATATATACTATAAGTAAATGAGGCATATATATATATAAAATAAAAATAAAAATAAAATAAAAAAACAAAACAAAACAATTGGAAGACTGACTTATTATAACTTGAAAATTTTCTTGATAAACTAGTATTACAAAATGCATACCAGAAACAAAGAGTGACAAGAAATGCAGAATCTTAAGAATCATGCTCCTTGAAAGTCAATAATAGTGTGCATGACAAGACACTGAACAATCACTGCCACTATAAAGTTGTAAATCAACACATTCCATAAACTTCAGTTTGTCACCCCAATTTTATAGTAGCCAGAGTTTAAGCACATCAAAGTTCAAACTTATGAATAACTCAAACTCAATGTTTTGGTTTACTTTAAGGGACTCCCATCTTCCACGTAAGCTGGACAATTCACACACCATAGATTCATCACCAGTAAATATATACTCCGAGTTATGGCATTATTCCACACTAATTTGATTAACATCCCTGGCCATAACTCTATGAATAACCACAGTATATAAATGCCTACAAGTTCTTCACAAAATATCTGATCCTAGTGTTGTTAGCAACAAATAGCCAACTCATAAGAAAAAGGAAATACGAACACCAATAAAAATGAAACTTTTATGTAACACAACTCATAAATGAATGGGAAAAAAATTAAATCGATATATTAATCTGAATTTGAAAGAAGGTCCAAGATGCATGAAATCTTATTAAAATAAGAAATGCTATAGCTGTACTCACTTTCTCTGGATCCCCTATCCCCAATTATTCCTGCATCTGATGGTACACTAACAGCTTTGTTCAACTGCAACCAAAAAAGGAAGAAAAAAAGAAGAAGAAAAGGCAACAGTAAACAAGTGCATTCACATACAAACAACTTGATACATAAAATGAACTCAAATTTCTAGCAATACATGCATCAGTGCTCAGAGAAAGGGGAAAAAACATAAAACAAAGAGAAGAAAAAACTAAGGGATCGTTTGTTTTTCCACTTAAAACTTAATGGGTCTGAATTGAATTTATTAAGTTGTTTTGTTTGTTTTTTTTAAAGTAGTCAAACAACTTAAAATAAAAGGTAACGAATCCAGACTTTTAATTTAATTTCAAATCGCTGGATTGCATTTAATATATTTTCTTCCAAAATTATCCTCCTAAAGATAATATATTTCCAATTTTATAATAATTTTATATTTTACAAATTTATTTATTTTAACCTATTAATTATGATAAGCTTAAAAAAAAACATTAATCACATAGTCACTTTCATCACCATTGCTGAACCTTCAATTTTTTTTTTATTTTTTTTTTTATTTTTTATTTTTTTTTGTAAAATCAAAACTATTTTTGAATCATTAGTTATCATATTTAAAAAATATAAAATAAAAAAATAAATAAAAAAATAAAAACCAATTATTTATCATATCTTAATCATGAATAATATCTTATCAATATTACATAAAAATGGTTTAGGATTTGTTAAATCATTTTTATTTAGTTGTTTGTATCATATAAAATGAAAATACATAACAATTAATAGTAACAAGGGTATAAATGTCAAATTACTTATTTTTAAACCATTTTATCTTTAAAAAAAAAAAAAAAAAACATAAGGTTTCAATCACTATTCAGTCATCAGTAAAAATGGACTGTGTTCAGTTTTTCCACACAAAAAAGCAAACGACCCCTAAGCTAAGTTAGATATATGAGAAGAAATGGAATAGGAAACGGCTGGTTTATCAACTTAAGAAAATAATAAATAAATTCCCTTTCTGCTCAATCAAAAGAGGGTGCTTTCACGAAAAACCATACCATTTAGGAAGCACCAAGATTACAAATTTCAAGCAATAAGTATTAAAGTGAAAAATGAATCAAGATAACAAACTATCTGGTCTCATGTTATTAATGCGTGAAGTACTAACCTTTGAAAATGTACTAGCAAGATCATCAACATTGGATAGAGATTTTAAAACCTCACCCTGAAATTAAGAGAAGAGAAGTTAGTTGCCACAACAAAAACTTTTTGAACACTTGAAAACTACGGATCAAATTCAAATTTGAAAGTACAACCAGAAGTATTTGAGTAGCTACTCAAGAAAGCAATTCAGGAAGGAATGAGAGAGAGAGAGAGAGAGAGAGAGAGAGAGAGAGAGAGATTTTGCTCTGTGAAGGCATACTAGTGTCATACACCAAAATGCAAGTAAAAATATCCTTATTCTGATCTAGAAGCCTCAGCCAACTCCATATCTAACATAATAAGCATGGCAATGAATTGACTTCTTATATGAAAACTGTACCCTAAAGAAAATTTTATTACTCAAATTGTTCAATGCATGTTCTTCAATGGGCACGTGAAAAGCTTAACTTTTTTGAGGACCATTCACAAACTCAAGCACCTTTATATTTCAAACTGTTCCAATAAACCATAAATAACAAGCAAAATGACAAAAAAGAAAATAGAAAAATATTTTCACCGTCAGCTAAGAATGCATCAGGATGCCATTTTCAAGAAAATAAAACACAGCTAGGGTAAATTGAAAACAGCCTTCAATCCCTAATACACTACACCACATGAGCAGAAAAGA
Organism: Acer yangbiense; assembly: GCA_008009225.1. Taxonomy (NCBI): domain Eukaryota; kingdom Viridiplantae; phylum Streptophyta; class Magnoliopsida; order Sapindales; family Sapindaceae; genus Acer; species Acer yangbiense. Next base: position 7,693,809 of record CM017772.1, on the reverse strand, counting down.
CAGAGAACATTAGTAGTTTAACAATCATTTTTAACTAGAGACGCAAACTATAACCTAAACAATAATGCTACACCTACACAACCCAAAAAAGTAGCCCAAAAATCAACCCAAATATTGTAGCAAGTGATTTTTCCTTACCATATCATTCAATGCATCATCTCATGATTTACATGGTAAGAACAAATCACTTGCTACATCATTTGGGTTGATATAGTGCATTACTCTAACCTAAATTCTAACCCCTAAGTATATTATATCAACCTAACTCCTAAAGAAAAGGCTACTTGAACATATGCAGACATGGGATCTTGAACGTTGCTGCTTTCCAAATATAATTCAGCCAAACACAAACCGTTTCCTGATATAACCATGGATACAGAAAAACCCACTAACTAAATGAAAAGTTAACCCAAAATAAGAAGTCCAAGACATCGGTTCTAGAAGATTTGATTTAGACATGAAATAACATTCTTTTAAAAGTATAAAAACAAGCTGAAAACAAACTGCAGAGAGAAGTTAAACCTCTTCTTTATCAAAGAGAAACTCCTCCTCATCAAAAGCAAGAGGAGCAACAATATCCTCGTCGTCTTCCAATCCACCCAATTCGACTTCCTCTACTACATCTCGACCAAAGAATGCATATTGCGATGCATCAAATACTGCATCACAAATTCAAAACTAATGTCAATTTCCAAAAAAAAAAAAATAACAAACAAACTCGAAATTCATTCATACAAATAATGATTACGCAAACGAAAAAATCCAACCTGTGGAATTTTCTCCGGATTGCTTAAAACCCTCGATTTGGGGGGTTTTTTCAATACTACCCCCTCTATCAAACCCATCCATAACCTACTTTAATCTGTTTATCTACCCTCTTCAATTCAAAAACCAAAATACCCTAATCAACAACTACAAATCCAAATCTAAAATAAAAATAAATAAATAAACCCTCGATGAGAAAACAAAAAACTAAATCTCAATCTAAAACACTGAAACAGCAGAAACCCTTTCGAGGAAAAAAAAAATCAGACAACAAGGGTTTTCAGCAAAAAGACTAGGAAGAAGGCGGTGAAGATCTACAGTGAATTGTGTACAGTGTAGCTTCGACTTTGATTTGTTTATTTAATAAATATTATTTCGCTTAAAACAAATTATAAAAGAGAGAGAGAGAGAGAGAGAGAGAGAGAGGAACCCTAGAGAAGAGATAACGATGGCGATTTGTTGTTATTTTTATATTATTACTAATTAATATATTTATATTTTATTGTTTTATAATGGACCAACGGTAATGGTGTGTTTGCATTTTTATGTAAAGGAAATAAGATCCTGTTTGGTTGGGCTTTTGAAAAACCTCCATCGGTAAAAGATACTTATATTAGATCTATTAGAAATAAAGTTTTTTTTAGATTTATTAGAAATAAAGTTTTTGAAAAAAAAAATATTATTACTTGTTTGGTAGACTTTTTAAAAACAAATGACTTTTTAAAAACAAATGTCTATTTGAAGAAGCACCTCCCAATGAGCTTTTACCTTCTGGTAGAGGTTTAAACTCTACTAGTCTCTCTCAATTTAAAATACCAAACAACTCTAAAAAACTCAAATAGACGTTTGTAGACTTTTGAAACAGTAGAAAGCTCAACCAAACAAGCACTAAGTGGAGTTTAGTATGAAAAGTATATTCGACTAAGTTTCTATTATCGACAATATATATATATATATTGTTTAGGTTTGTCTAATTTTATTAAATATATATATATATATATATATATATATATATATATATATATACTCATATTTTTCTCTCATAGTAGTGTTCTCAGAATAGTAATATTCTTGGAGTGAATAATTTTTGTCGATTTCTTTGGGGTTATTAAGAACATCTATTGTTCTGATTCTGGGTTCATGGTCAAGGATTTCTGTGAGGACTTGAGAAGGAGTTGGGGATGGTGGTCCTTCATTGTCATAGACATAAATTGGTTGGGCTACTTGTTCTGGTGTTTTATAGACACTAGTTATATGAGTAGGCGGTTATGTTGCTGGTATAACTAATGTTGGATCTCTGGTTTCTATTATAGGTGGTATGATAGGATGCCTCCGCCTATGAATAAGGTCTGATTGTGCAGAAGCTTCACTATGGCTGGGTCTATAGTCAGGTATTTGGTTAGCTATCCTTAGTTTGGATTTACTGGATAAGGAACGTCTTGCTGTTTGCATATTGCTACTAGTAGTTGTAGATTCTCTATTGGAGAGAGTTCTTTCTATAGGCCTGAAAGATATTCTCAAGTTACTGTCTTGGTCAAATATACAGTCATCTATGTTTCTCATAGGTGGTCTGAATGTGGGTTGGTCAACTCTTTCTTTTATCTAGCTATCTAGGAACTTAATCCTATCATAGGGGATAGGAGTTGGAACCATCATGTTAACAGCTTCTGATGCATTATAGCAAATGGTTTGGCCTGTTGGGATTTTAGGAGGTATATAACTAGGAATAAGTCCGGAGGATAAGACGCGATAGTGGACTCTGTAAACAAGTTTATAAGAACTGGATCCTTTTACAAATTCGTAGTTGTGGATTTGGATATCTATAATTAGGCATTTCTCTTTATGCTCATCTGATTTAAGGCTTATTTGAAATTTTGGATAACATTGAAAATAAATGGGTCCATAAGTGAGGCTTGACTCTGCTATACCAAAGATTCTTTATAATTGGTGATTCTTCCGTCACGGAGACAGATGAGCATAGAATTGTTCAAACCTATTTTGGATAGTGGTTTGATACCAATTTGAACACTGCCTATATGCATATTATTGTAACCTATCTTGTGATAATGCTTCATACTACTTTTGTTTAAAAGATTGGTTGATAAAATGTTATCATCTTGGAATTTGACATCTATTTCTTTGGTTATTTGTCCTAGTAAAGTCTTGAAGTCTAAAACACCACTCTTCTTATAGATACTATGTTTTGCTATGTTTGGAAGCTGTCATGCACTTAAGTCTTTGTCACTCCAATTAGTCTCATAATTTGCAATAGATTGTCCTATTATACTATCTTCTTTGTCCGGTTCTATATCGGATCTAGAACTACTTGTAGACATGATGAAGAATAATATTTAATAAAATCAAAACCTAGGTTTTTACTCATAGCCTGTCTATAGGTCTGCCTAATGCCCTCCTGGCTGGTGGCTATCCTGGTGACTGCTGACTTTTGCACCTAGAATTTTAACCTAAATTAAACCTTCTTATTCAACAAGTCTTAAGGCTCTGATACCAAAATGCAGAACAAGCAAATAAGATAGTATAGACAAGATAATATATAGCAAAAGTAGAAACATAAATTGGATATAACTAAATTAAAGTAGATATGAGTAATTAAATTAACAATAATAATACTTACAATATCAGTATAAGTCTGACAGCAGTGATGAATAATGGATATACAGAGAATAAGTTGCACACTTTATTCAAGATTCATGATTTTTACAAAAGAGAGAGAAAAGATTAGGAGAGGAAAGGTTGCAACAGGAGAGGAGAGATTACAAAGAAGGGAGAAGGATCCTGAAAACCGAACCTGCTAAAGACCTATCCTGAGCTATCCTTATAAAGGAAGACTTACTTGAAAATAAATAATAAACGTGTCCTAAAGTAATCTAGAGGGGGGGGTGAATAGATTTTAAACAATTTTACCCAATTTTTCGAGATTAGTCCAAATTACGAAAAAGCCCCAATCTAGTCAATATACAAAAAACATACAAGTGCGGAAATTTGAGGACACACAATATTTACGTGGAAACCCACACGGGGAAAAACCACGGGCTGTTATGTGCGCCACACGAGAACCTCGAATCCACTATTTGCAAATACGATTACAAATTAGGTTGACCACATCACACCTAAATTTACTAATCCGTCTTTGCTACCCGCGGGCCTTTAATAGTGACTCTAGTCCCTTGCTTGCAAACTACCTAAGAGGTAAATACAAGACTTGTCTCTAAAGTGAAGAGATAGCACAACCTAAGGTGAATATGTGAAATACTCAAGATGCTAAAAATGCAAGGTTAGACATTTTAAGCTTATCTAGGCAAGGATGAACATGTTAGGCAATCCTAGATATCATATTACTAGATGACATGCATAAACCAACACTAAATAAGCAACCAAAATCCTATATGCATTATCTATCACAATACAACTCACAAACCACAATAAAACAATCTTGAAACTAAGTCAAGTCATAAAGATGCAATCTTGAATCAATTCAAGTGATAAAGAAGCTATCTTGTAAAGCAAGAACATATAGATATGAGAATGATGTTCTAGATACAAGTCATGTGAGCAAAACTAAAAACCCTAGATGAAATCAACCTAGAATTATGCTAGATGATAAATGAAAGATGCAATATGAAGGGTTTTGTGATTTGGAAGCTTAAAGATGAAGTCTTGATACCTTGGCTTGAAGATACTCAACCATGCTCTCAAAAGTGTAATTTTTGCTCTACAAACCGAGCCAAGACTATCAAGACATATATAAATGGGATCCAAGTGAAGTGACATCGTTTTTGAAAAAAACGGTTCAGATTCCCGTCAGCTGCGCTGGTGCAGCGCTGGACGACCAGCGCAACTCACCAGCGCACGCCCTTTAACTGGCAAGGGCGCTCGACGAGTGGCGCGCCTCAAGGGCGCAAGACCAGCGGCAACATTCTGGACGAGATGCGCTGGTGGAGCTTGCGCTGGTGACGACCAGCGCACCAACAGCGATAACCTACTGGAGGAGTTACGCTGGAGGAGAGCGCCGGTGCAGACCAGCGCACGACCAGCGGTAGTCCACTGGACTAGTTGCGCTGGTCAGCTTGCGCTGGTGACACCAGCGCATGACCAGCGCCCACACTCCCTTAAGCACACAAACAAAAGTGCAAGGGTCAAAAGAAATGCATCCTAAGCCTAACTAGATATGCCATTATAATCACAAGATGTAAGAAGAGAGATTTAAATACCCAATGATGCACAAAAACTTCAAACACAACATACAAGTAAGAGTTATGCAAGTGTTGTGTGTGTGTGCAACTACATCTCTTCAAAGTAGAGTAAGTCAAGAAATCTACCTTCCTTGAAGCTCTTGATCATGCAATGAGGTTTTCTTCCATCCTAAGCTATCCTTACATATAGAACCCCATTGTGATTTTGCCAACGAAATACGCCAATAAAAAAAGAGGCACTTACATTACTCATGTTACAAGATAAACTAACCATGGTTACAAACATAATTATTACATATGGATTTTGCAGTAGATTCTAGCTGGAGCATGCTAGATTGTCCAAAACTGTTGGGTTGTCCTTATCTGCCGATATTTTACTTCTTTTTTTTTTTCTCACGGGTTGTCCTTATCTGCCGACACTCTATTGATATTTGATAAGTCATGACCATAACTATTGACAGATGATGAGTCACGATAATTAATAATGGTTTCCATGTTCTCTGAGGATAAGTCTGGTAAATCTGACGAGGCTAAAGCCTCCACTGTGGTGATAAGTCATGTCCAAAATAGCTGTGGGCATCAGTGTTGGGGTTATCATCATCTTCAAGAAGATCATCATCTTCATCTTGGTTTTCTGATTCTTAGTCTTTTTGGGACATATTGGTCATTGTCTTCTACATGTCTTGTGCTATTTTTCTTAACTCTTCGGGAGTGCTTGCAGCGACAATCCTGACTTGATTCTAGGACTTGGCCATTAAGAATTGGGACTGGTCAGTTGATTTGCAGAGATTAGGGTTTTATAAGAATCATCTGTTAACCCTACTTTTGCCATGGTTTGTAATATTCATGCCACTCCACCACTTAACTTTTGTTTGTCAACCAAACTAGGGAACATTGACATTTCCCACTATTTTGTCTTTGATCGCATCTTCAAGCATTAGAATCCAGGTTAGACTAAAATGCTTGAAAAAGAGCAACAAGTCGGGGATGAAATCCCAATCATTTGGTTTTGAAAGATAAGTCATCCATTGAGCATACCCTTCCTTGACAGGATGAGGAAGGAGGTCAATAGTTGGACCATATTTATCCCACCATTCAAGAAACCAAAAAGGGATTTGAAGTAGGAAATCTTTATCAAAATAGACAAACCAGGATAAGGAATTACCCGGGTTTTGTCCGTATAAAACATTTGTCCATGCATCTATATAATCCCAATAGGAATATTCAGAAACATGGAACGGTCTGGAAAATATGTTTTTCTTGTTGAGGTCACCCCCACATTGGTCCAAGGTGATGATTTTGCAAAGTTTAATTTTTCTGAAAATTAACTTTTATTTGTCTATTTTGTCAAAAACGTCAGACATATAGATGAAATCTGTGTCTACCAAGATGAATTCATAGAATTTGTGTCTTTTTGTTATATCTTCAGGAATCCTATAAAACATGGGATCAATGACTGCATCCGCTAGTTTTTTGGGTTCCTTGAAATAATAGTCAAGTAATAGTGGTGTTTCTACCGCGAAATATCTGTCAAAAAAGGGTTTAACTTGGTATTGGTAAATTGGAGAATTGACCTTTGGGAAAGACGATGAAGTGATCTGAGATTGATTTATTTGGGCTAATTTATCTTGTTTGGATGAATGAGGGCTAATGTGGGAAGAGGTAATAGTCTTAAAGGATAGAGATTCTGATTTTAGTGGGGAAAAGTTTTTTGAAATCTGAATTGCTCCTACAATAGTAGGCTTGGGAGAGGAAGCTCCAATTTGTCTTGATGGTTTTAGAGTGTTAGGTTGAGATAATAAGCATAGGGCATATTTGTCTTTGTGACTAGGTTTTGGGCTTTGGATAGTTGGGGTTAAATTGTTGTCCTTATGGTAGGTTAGTGCAATCTGGTTGTTGCCTTGATAAGTCGTAATAAGTCTGTTGACGGGTGATAAGTCAGGTGATAAGTCTGGCCTAATAGTGGGCCTGGGGCCTCGAGGCCTGCTCTTGTTGCTACTCATTGTTTTTTACCCTGTAAAATTCTCTAGTCAAGAAATCCGGTAGACTATTTTCTGATCCTTTGATATGTTCAATAGTGAAATCAAATGCTGATAATAAAGCTTGCCACCTAGCAAATATCTGTTTTGAAGCAAGATTTTTGACATCTTTTTTCAAAATGAATTTTGCAGATTGGCAATCAACTTTTAAAATAAATTTTTGGTTGATCAAATCATCTTGTAATTTTTGTATAGTCAAAACAATTGCTAAGATTTCTTTTTTAACAGTAGAATATTTTTGCTGAGTATCATTCCAAGACCCTAAAACATATCTAACAAGTTATTCTTTTCCGTCAATAGTCTGTTTAAGGATTCCTCCAAACCCTAATTCAGAGGCATCTGTTTCAACTATCTTTGGAGCATTAGGGTGACAAATGGATAAATAAGGAAGTTTTTGGACATGTTCTTTGACTGTTTTAACTGCTTGTGTATGCTGGTCTGTCCATGGTAAAGAGTTTTTCTAAGTCTTTGGAATAAGGGTTTGCAAATGACTCTTAATTCTTTATAGAAGTTGGCTACATAATTTAAACATTTTAAGAACCTTTGAAGTTGTGTTTTGTCTTTGATCTCATCTGGGAATTTACTAGCAAACTCTATACTTTTTTGGATGGGTATGATGGTACCTCTTCGGATATTGTGATCTAGAAATCTGATCTTAGTTTGGAATAAAACAACTTTTGGGGCTGAGACTACTAGACATTGAGTTTTAACAGTCTTTAGGAATATATCTAAATGCTTCCAATGTTAGTCAAAATTATCAGAATAGATTAGTACATCATCAATATAAACAATGGAAAATTCAGTATAAGGATTGAAAATTTCATTCATAATGCTTTGGAATTCACTATGAGCATTTTTCAGTCCAAATGGCATAACACTCCATTCATATTGCCCACAAGGGACAGTGAAAGCAGTTTTATATCGGTCTTTTTCAACAATCTGGATTTGCTAGAATCCTAATTTCATGTTAAACTTTGAAAATATATTGGCCTTATAAAGTCATTTTAATAAGTCTGCTTTATTAGGTATGGGATACCGAATCCATTGAAGGGCTTCATTTAGAGTCTTATAATTGATAACAAGCCTGGGGACTCCTCTTTCTATTTCGGCATTCTTTCTCAAATAGAAAGCAGGGCAACTCCAAAGTGATTTGGAAGGCCTGATAAGTCCCTTTTGTAGTAGGTCTTGGATTTCCTTCATGCAATATTCAAGGAGCTCAGAGGTCATTTGAATAGGTCTAGCTTTGGTTGGTAACCCCTTTTCTGAGAAGTCTTTGTTATAAGAAAGGCTGACTATATGTTTCTTTCTATCCCAAAAAGCATTGGGAAAGGAAGAGCAAACTTCTCTCTCTAAGTTAGACTTGAAGTCCTTGATTTTTTTGTTGTGTTCTAGGTTCTTCTATACACTTTCTTTGTCTTTCAAATCTAAGGTCATCTTTTAGGAAAGATAACTGGTTTTCTTTCATGTTGAGATCATTTACTTGTTGTTCCAGAAAGATAGAATTGTCTTTTCTTATGTTGGTATTTTTTAAAGAATTTAATTCCCTTTGAAGGACAAGGAAGGTAAAAGGAAATAAAATTTCCTTTCCTAAGTACTTAGTTACCAATCCTTCATCAATGGTGGTAAATGGAGTGATGAGGTAAAGGAAAGGTAAACCAAGAATGATATTTTGGGATAGAGTTTTAACCATAAGGAAATTGGAATTGTAACATACTCCAGAGTTGCAAACTCTGCATTAGTTAATTTATAACTGATATCTAACTTTTGTTTGTTGGCACCATATAAGGATTTTGAGGTTGGTTCTAAATACTTTGTAGGGACTAGTCCTTCTTTGATGCAGTTTTGGTTAGCTCCTGAGTCAATAAAAGCATTGACCCTAAGATTATAGTCAGAGGAGATTCTAATATCTATGTCACAATACCATTTTTGTATCCTGAAAGGTTTGGTAATATTGACTATTGTTGTAGTAGGTTCCATTTCATTTTTGCAAAGAATGTTGGCTAAAATTTGTTCTGGTTCAGGTTTGCTGGTGCTAGCTGAGTCTGAGTCACTAGAACTCTTAAAGCTAGGTTGTTTGGATTTTGGTTTGCTTCTGGCTTTTTTGGAATCTTCTAGGCCTTGTTGTAGTTTTTGTGTGGAGATTTTTAAGTCTTTTATTTCTTTTTTAATGATTTGGATTTCTTTTTGGAGGTCTGGGATGGTAACCTTCCTTTGGTTATCGTGGAATTTTTGTAAAACATGTTGGTCAAAATCTAGAACAATAGAGGAGGTCACTGGCTTATCTTCTTCTACTGGCTTAGTAGATTGGGTTGATGTTTTAGTAATTTTTTGCTATACTTGTCTAATAAAATTGGCTTTGAGGATAGGGTCTTCAATGCTGTCAATCATTCATATTATTTGGAAATAATCAGATTAATCAAGAACATTGACTTCTTTGCAAGTACAAGCCTGCTTATCGCAGATTTGTGATTCATTATCACTGTATGTCAGAGATTCTGAATCTAAATCTTCCTAAACTAGGACTCTATTGTCAGATTCGAATTCTATCTCTTTGCTACTAGTTTCTGTATCTGTTTCATAGAGGGTTTGGATAAGTCTTTCTTTGGCTTCTTCACTAATGTCTAGAGTTCTTATTTTGTTTCTGAGTTTTCTCAGCTGAGGGCAGTTTTTTGGCAAAATGCCCTTCTTTTCCGCACTTATAACATGCTTTATTGTTTTTGCTGGGTCATCTATACCATCTTAAATTGTTTGGAACATTTGTGGGTTTTCACTTGGGGTTTTTGTCTCTTGTAGGGTTTTGTTTTCTTGTCATGGTGTTTTTTCCTATTATAGGTGGGAAGCTTATCAAAACCAAATTACTCACACCAAGAACCAAGTTCTTTTCTAGTAGTGAGCTTTTGTTTTTTAAGCTGGCTCTTAAGTCTAATGTCTGTACATAGTTGCATAGCAACAATATTGATTGTTGTTATGATTTCCCCATAAGTCCAAGTATTGAGATCAATTTGTGACCAGTTTGGGCTAGCCATTTGTTCCCTCATCTTGTCTCTATCTTTGTCAGCAAATAAGGAAAGTAGTCTAAATATGAACTTTTCCTTCCAATAGGAATTGGCATTATCAACCCTTTGAAGAACTCTAGTTAGGAAAATGTCTTTGTACCACTTAAAATCACTCAGTTTTTTACACTTAAGATTTTATAGTTTGGAATATTCTTTGTCTTGGAATCTGTTAGGATTTCCAATAAAATGTAGACTAATAATATGGCATAATACATCTATACCATCTGGTTGGGAGGTTCTAGTGGTTCTGAGTCAGTAGTAAAGCTATCAAAACATTTTTCTATCCCGGTGGTATTTATATATATGAAAATATATATTAAGTGTGTCTAAACAACCTAGAGTCAACCTAGTGTGTCTAAACCCCTTAGTTACCAACTTTTCAAATTAGTCAATATTATAAAAATTAACCCAATATAATGAAATACAATCCACGTAATTAAAGTGCGGAAAACAATAAATAACACGTTGATTGATTTACGTGAGAAACCTACAACTAGGAAAAACTCACGGGCTATCCTTCTAGCCACACATGGTCCTCAAATCCATTATATGTAATGATGTTTACAACCTAGGTTGATCTCTAGTCACACCATTCTCGGTTACTAACCCACCACTACTACCCGCAAGCCTTTTATAGTGATTCTAGACAAATTGCTTGTGCACGACACACCCGTAGTCACAAGACTTAACTCTCAATGAAGAGATCAATAACCTATGTGAATATATGACAATACTCTAAAGGCAAATAATGCTAGACTACATTGAATGATTATCCAGGAATTCAAGATGTCAATGAGAACAATCATAGATATCAATATGTCTATATGAATGTTTATAAAGACCTAACTAGATGAAGACATGTAATTCTAAGACCTAGTCATCAAACAAAGCCAAATCAGCATAAGTTGTCACACAATATGGCAAGAACAATAAATATGCAATTAATGAATGCAATCAATGAATCCTACACATCAATATCTAAATGCGAAGCATATAGACTTAGCTAGATGGCAAAATGGTCTTAAATGCTAGCTATTAATGAATGTTCAATCTCAACTAATAAACATAAACACAAACATACTTAAAACATGCTTAATCAAAAAAAACATGCAATTAATTAACAAAGTAATTGCTAACCCTAAGCAAAAATGAACAAATAGACAAGCAATAGGTTCTAGAACATGTTCAACTTATAAGGACGTGAAAGCATGAAGACCCATAAGAAGATAATGCTTGAAAGATGCTAGATGCACATAGGGTTTGTGTTTGGTTGAGAAAAAATCAAGTCTTGGAGCTCTCTCTCTCTCTCTCTCTCTCTCTCTCTCTCTAATACTCTGAAATGTAAGCTCTAATTCGGCCAAAAGGAGAATGGGGAATATATATATATATATGATGCCCTAGCTGAAATGATGTCATTTTGGAAAACATGATACAAAAACGCGTCAAACATCGGTGTGTGCCGCGGTACGGACAAATTGTCCCCACCGTGGTATACACAACATGGAGGCTCTAAGAAACTTCGCAGTTGGGACCGATGTGGAGGCAAGGTTACCAACCGCGGTACCTTACGTATGAAACCCACTAGTTTATGTCGCCGTGGGAGCCATTGTATAGGCAGGTGCATAAGGAGCGACCTGCACCACGATAAGAGACAAAATCTCTTTTCCTGGGCTCTCAAACACTCCTAAACAATATGAATTTTGTGTAAGTGTGAAGTGAGTAAATATCATGCATGAAGATAGATAGAAAAACATGAATAAGCACCAAGCATGTAGCACACACAAGAATATACAACATAGGAGAATGCATGAGAGTGTGTGTGTGCAAATAAATCTTTTCAAGAAGTCAAGTACAAGTGATTACCTTCTTGAATCACATTGGGAAGTTCGGAAGCTTGCCAAACACAATTATCTAAGCTACCCATTACATAACAATCCCGATGTGGTTTGTTAACGAAATAAGCCAATCAAAAACTGAGGAAATTACAATCTCTGCCTTTGGCTATTTCGTGACAAAACCACTACTCACAATTGATCCTCACAAAAAATAAAAGCTAAAGGTCAATAAAAAGTTATTATACATTACAAAGAGATACCTAAAGTCTAGATCTTCAAGTCTTCGATCTCATGTAGAATAAGCAACTCTACAAAACAAGATAGCTACACTTTCTAAGACAAGTGTATGTAAGGTGATCAAGTGAAAAAAATAAATACAAGCATTTGCATTAAAGATAACGACATGCAATGAGATGCAATGCAATGCTCCCCCTCAATAAGCAATTCTCCCCAACATGCACCTATCTTCGCTAACCACACTACTCCCCCTTTTTGTCATAAGATAGGCAAAGGAGTATCCCCAAACAGGCCGCTTTTAGCAAAAAGAGACAGTAGCATACAAGACATTTGCATAGTCATATACAAGAGTTTTATGCAACTTAATTAATTCGGAGAGAAGCAAGGGGATTTATTTTAAAAGAAATGTGTGAAAATGTTGCTTTGAATGCAAGACAAATAATATCAAAGTTCAAGCAATGGTATTTGGCAAAGCAAACATCAAAAGAGTTTCGATAAGAATTCAAACCAATTTGCACCATTTTGTCATGAGCAACAAGATATAGTTTCCAAAGATTTTATAAAAACAAGCAACTATATCAAACCTTAAAGGCAAAACAAGACATGGATTACAAAGATCCTATTTGATTTTTCCAGATGAATTATCCGTACGACAGTAGTCTTGCTACGCCATTAAGAGGAGAGATAAAACTAAATTGGATAAGACATCCTTATTGATTGAATGGATACAAGATCCTTATTGATTTTAGTTTTGTCTATTGCATTCACACACAATTGCATTCAAGTTAGAGCAATTAAAAACATTTCATGCATATCATTTTAAGCATGTTCAAGTTCACATGTTATGGAGATAAATTATGGGTCATTCAAGTGTACTTCCCAATCAATTCTCCTAGTCCAAAAATGCATTATTGAACATTAAGGTGACATGGATTACAAAGAAAGCAATGGTTCACACTTATTGAATGAAAATACCATATAAGCATATATGTGCAACCAAGATACTCAAGCAATTTAATGAAGAAGCATAAAATTTATCAAATTTTTGCATGTGACAAGTATGCAAGATCGCTCTCTTTGCTTGAGCTTCCCTCATGGGGTCAATTACACAACCAAATCAATGGAGGGCATGAGGCCTTATAGACCTACCAAGTCCATTGGACCTAGTTGACTATACGGGTATCATATTGGCACAATAACATACGGGTTCATCTTTTCTAATCCACTTAGGTGACACATTTTTATTCCTAGTGGTCATAGTCAACATGTTACTAGCTTTCCTATGATTATTAATTCTAGATTTCCTAGGTACATGCATATTGGCTCTCTCCATCATGCTCTCACCTTTACATTTCTCAATGTACCTAGAGCAGTTTGGCCTAATATGCCCATCAACACCACAAAAATAACAAGTTGGTATAAAATGAGGAGTTATACCATATCCTTGTGAAGTCATTGAAGACTTGTCATGCATTTGATGTCGTCTTTGGTATTGAATCGGTTCTCTCCTTCTTTGTTGTTGAACCGGGTTGGGATGCCTCATTGGTTAATGAAACCTTGGTTGAGGAAAGCTTGGGTATGCTTGGATGTTGAGGTTGAGCTTCACCCTTTGTTGGCATCTTCATTTGGCCACTCTTGGATGACTCTCCAAGATTAAACTTCCTCCTAGGATGTTAAGGAGGTGAAGCTTTGCTTTTGCCTTGAGCTTGAGGTTGCTTGATATTAGCTTTCTTCAAAACTTCTAGATACTTCATCTTTATCCTTGACAATCTTCAAGGGGGCACTCTTAAAAGATTCACCCACTTCAAGAGTTTTCTTGTGGTAAGAAGATTGATGAGGCAACTTAGGAACAATTTCCTTCACAAAAATTGTCTTGTCCGAGGAAGGCGTGGACTCATCATTCACAAAGCCAAGCCCTCTCTTGTCATTGGACTTCTTTCCAATGCTCAACATGTGGTCAAGCTTTTCAGTGTCGGAGGTCATTTTAGCAAGTAACTCTTTAGCTTCCTCAAACTCCTTCTTCATTAAGTCTTCTTCCCGTGTACAAAGCCTTTTGATGTAAAAGCTAGTAGTGCACTATCAAACAAAAACGTTTCTTCTCTATTTTTCCTCTTGGCCGAATTCTCACTATGTCTAAGAGTTGGATTTTATTTTTCAAGCAAAAGAAAAATAACTCTCAATCAAGCATTAGGGTTGGCTGAATTCTGCATGTAGGAATATATAGGTGACTGAAATCTTTTCCCAAAAAGAAAGGAGGTGGCCGAAATCCACACCCTAATTCTTTTAGGGTTGGCCGAAATCCTCCTTTCTAGGGGATTTGTGTTTCACCAAAATTCCTATCAACCTTAGAATCCTAACCCTAATCCAACTCTTTAGTGTATTCTTTCATTATGACTATATCAAAGATTTTCTAATTTGACTAAATAAATAAAATCCTTTTATTTATCTTCTTATCAAATAAAGTCTTTGATTCTCATTATACTACCAACATTAGTATAACACTAAGAAACATATTTCCTAGTCAGAAAAAGATTTTGATTCTTAATTAAATAAATAATTAATTAATTAATTAATTTCCATTTAATTAAATAATAAAATAAAATAATATATTAGACTATTATTTTAGCCTTACCGCCCATATATACATACATGGGCCAAATATTTTGTTTTTTTCATTTTATTAAATCTATTGGACCTTAATTAAAATGCCCACATGTGAACTAGGCTCATTCTTACTAAAAGGAACAAGTCCACATGCCTTAATACTATTCTAGATGGACCTATAATTAGTCCGGTAGAATATATCAAGTGATCCATGCAAGTCCGTGTAGATTGGGGATCTTGGCGGGCTGTCTAAATTTAAGCTTCAATAGACATAACCCAATCACAATCAACAAATGATTCACTTAGGTTATTTCTATTAATTTTAGTTCACTCCACTAAAGAACTAAAATTGCACTCTTAAATAAAGATAGAACCAGTAAATGTTTCTCATTCATACCCTAGACAATCTTATTTGAGATAGTGTATCCTTGTGAATAATATCAGTAATCGCCAAGAGCTCATAGACCACCTATAGCTCTCATAGTTACCATATTTACTCATATAACCACATATTGAACTTGGGTATTCTGACTTGTCTAGAAGCCATGTTTTCAATAGACACTATCGAAAACTCAACGTTGAGATTTAACATCCAATACCTCAAAACATCCATATGATAATATTATACTCTCATTTAATAAATGCAGCCACGATATCCATATCTATAAATGAAGTCCTCTATCGATTAGCAAATGAATACCACCAAACTATCGAGGATAGACTATGCTATATAATCGTACTCATTGATAGCACAAATGATAACACTTGTAACCATAAGTCCATCATTTATATCAGGATTAAGATAGACTCTCCGATTGTCCTCATAATGAAAAAACTTTTATCTACTAACGGTTCTAGATAAAGTATTTCATTGTGATCCTATTCAATACACCTAGTGCATTGGATTCTTTTACTCAAAGACACTTTGATGATTTTGACTCATCATAACACATTTGATCCCACTCAAATGCTAGTATAAGAATCTACAACTTTAACAAGATAAATGTGCCTAACCTTTACCTTAAGTTGTGAACATTATTCAAGACTAACTAAAGAATTGTGTTTACCTCATACATATCCAGATGTATGAACAATTCTTCTTTTCTCATAGTCTTTTGACCTATGATTATTTACTTTTGGCAATTATAATATTTAAACTATAAATGTTATAAAATTTGTTAAAACATAAATCACTTTATTAATATGAAAAAATTGTCAAAAACAATATTACACTCTTGCTATTGAGCATAATCCTAACAATCTCCCACTTGCGCTATAATAAATGTGCCATATCTCTCATTCTCATGTTCTCTAGGTGCCCATCAAAACTCTTCTGTGGTAGAGCCTTTGGGAAGGGATCCGCTAGATTTTTTGTTAACGCGATTTTGGTAATCGTCACGTCACCCATATGCACAATTTCCTTTAAAAGATGATACTTCCTTTCAAGAGAGGCCTAGGGTTTGTTGATGAGGAAGCCACGCCATCATCCAACAAGACAACCTTTGTGAAGAAAATTGTTCCTAAGTTGCCTCTTCAATCTTTTTACCGCAAGAAGACTCTTGAAGTGGGTGAATCTTCCAAGAGTGCCACTTTGAAGATTGACTTGAGCAAAGAGATGAGGTATCTAGAAATGTTGAATAAGGCTAAGATCAAGCAACCTCAAGCTCAAGGAAAAAGCATAGCTTCACCTTGATACGGTCGTTTTGCACAACAAAATAATGTTTTAAATGTGTTCGTTTTGAAAACTAATTTTCACCACTTAGAAAATCCACTTAGATGTAAAATTAGTAAAGTGGTAAGTTAGGATTCATTCAACAGGGAATTAGAGTAATTAGTTGAATAAATTAACAATTCATAAATGCAATAAAATAAATCATAAGCAATGGATGGTTATATGGTTTGTCAAGCCATCAAACATACATGTAAAATAAACCTAATAAAACTAATAAAATAGAATGCTCAACAAATCTAGATAAGATATATATTGGGATAAACAATTAAGAGAATTGCTAGGGAATTAATGAGATCGCAAGTGGATTACGGGAAGTGCTTCTCAAGCTACCTTAGTGAACCAATCTCACAAATGTTAACCAATTGTTTTCTAGAATGTGTTTAGACCATTATTATGAACCCTAAACAACTTCCCACCGCAATACCTAACCGATTAAAGAGAGGGGGTCATGGCGGGATCGGTTTGTTACAATTAAAGGTTTAGATTATCGCGGTTGATATACCCTCCGACAATCTATCCTACTCACTATATTCTCAATCCATCAAGGGTGTCAATCCAATCAAGATTATATAACAAATTATCATAAACAAGTGTATAATCAACTAGTGGGTATACATGTCAATTATATAATGCATAGAATCTAGTTATAAAATGAATAGAACACAAATAGAGTTTAAATATATTAAAGCTTAAGCAAAACCCAATCCAAATGTTCTCACAACAAAACCCTAGAAAGGGGATTTAGTTACACATATTACAATCAAAGGGAATGCAAGTAAAAGATTAGGAAATCACCATTGGGCCTCCTTTTGTAAGCTTGATCTTTTCCTTGCCTTTGATGCTCCTTATGCGAAGAGTGGATGATGAGGATGTGTCTAGATAGGTGGAGCCAAATGGGAAGTGACTAAGGAGATATGTTGAGAAGATGGGAAGAAAGGAATGATTGGGGGAAGGTAATCTAGATGTTAAGTTTAGGGTGGAAGAGAAATGGTGGGATTAGGAATGGTAGAAATGAGGTTTCTTGGTTGTCAAGAGTTGCCAAGAGTTGTTTAAAAAGGGGAAATGGTGATGAATTTATAGGCTTTTCAAATTAGGTCTCGGGTGGTAAATTACCTAAACACCCATTTTGCATGGCAAATTACCATTTAGTCCATAAGAGGGGTGCATTACGTAATTTTCCCCACAAATCAAAGTTGTACAGACGAGAGGTCGCTATTTGGCGTTCATGGCGACACTAAGGCGACACTAGGGCGACTCTAGGGCAACATCATCTGAAGCCAAAATCAACTCCATGTCGTCATGGCGACATTGGAATGCAAACCGCAACATCGATTTACGCGGTTTGGTCATAATTTGGGAAAGTGGCGAAAAAGGGGAGCGACGGCTTAGAGATTTGGTGGTGATTGAAGGGCTAATGGGACGCCGATTGGACCCACGGTGAGGTCACCGCTTGATTGGGCCAAAAATCAACCGGAAACGACGACGGGAAGACTGTCGTCGGCGGCTTAGGGTTTAGGGGCAGTAGGTTCACGCATCAATGGAGGAAGAGGCTGAAGGTTGAAGAAAGTAGGGTTTTCTTTAATAGTGGGCTGGGGTGCACTTGGCCTCTTCTCTTTTATCTTCACTGGGGGGTAATTAGCAATGGATTGGGGTGTAATCAGGTGCACTTTCTTGTCTTCATTGGGGGTGAAATAAGCATTATGGTGGGGTGCATTTGGGCTACTTTTTAGTCACTTGGGCCACTATTTTGGGTTGCAATGTGAGCGCGCTAAGAAGCTGACGTGGGTGCGCTAAGAAGCCCACCATCATCTACTAGCCAAAACACACCGTATTTGTCATTGACGTGACGCACTTGTCTGGTTGCCTGGCAAATTACAATTTGGTCTCCTTCTCTCTTTCCTATTTGCGATAACTTCAAACTTTCCCTCACATTTTACACTTTTGCCCTTAATTGACCAAAACTACTCCAATGCCCTTGAACTTCATAAATATTTGAAAACACTTAATTTACACAATTAATATCACGGGATATTGCCCGAGAATCAAACAAAAAGAGAAAGAAATGAGGGCCAAAATCATACCAATTTTGGTCCGATCACACCTCTTCAACATCCTAAGAGGAAGATCGATCTTGGAGAGTCATCCAAGAATGGCCAAATGAAAATGCCAACAAAGGGTGAAGCTCAACCTCAATATACAAGAGCTCCATACCTAAGCCTTCATCAAACAAGGAGGCATGTTCAACCAGCTTAACAACCTCAACAAGCTAGATCACAAAGGTGCCGCCAATTGGCTCAAGCTCCAAATAGAAGCAAACCGATGCACCATCATAGACAATCTCATCAACATAGTAATGCCTCGATGAGATCACAATGCAATGGTATAAATTCTTACTTTGTACCTACTTATCATTTTTGTGGTATGATTGGTCACTTAAGACCAAATTGTTTTTGAAACAAATTACGGTGTGTATAATATTATCAAGAGGGGGGGTGTGAATAGATATTAACCGAATTTACCCAATTTTCGTGCAAGGTCAAGATTACGAAAATGCCCCTAACTAGTCACTATATATAACAAGTGTAGTATGTGCGAAATTTAAATAACACTTAATATTTACGTGGAAACTCTCACGGGAAAAACCACGGGCTAGTAAGTGAGCCATACTCAAACCTCGAATCCACTAAATGTGTTAAAGATTACAATCTAATCCCGGTATATAATCACACACACCTACCTAATCCCAGTATAAGTGAACCTAGTCCAATTGCTTGTGATTTACGCAACCTAATCCCGGAAGCTACACATGTCTTACTTCTCAATG
The DNA here is from genome assembly GCA_008009225.1 of Acer yangbiense. Taxonomy (NCBI): domain Eukaryota; kingdom Viridiplantae; phylum Streptophyta; class Magnoliopsida; order Sapindales; family Sapindaceae; genus Acer; species Acer yangbiense. Next base: position 7,674,503 of record CM017772.1, on the reverse strand, counting down.
AAGAGATGATACAACCTAAGTGAATATATGAAATACTCAAATATGCAACAAGAGCTAGGTAACCCTATATGCTTATCTAGGATGATGATATAACAAGAAATAAAATCCTAGATATCAAGAGCTAAATGACATGTCAAATAGCTTAACTAAACATAGATAATGAAAACCTAGATAGCTATCATAATACAACTCTCAAACATTCAAAACACTAATCTCAAATTTGTATCTAAGATATACATGAATAATATCAAGTGATAAATGAGATTGCTTGCAAAGAAAGACACAAAATATGTAAGATATAAGTGAAAAACTTACCAAGTAAAGTGTGTTGAAAAATCCATGCAAAATGATATCTAGATGATCAAGGATGATGCTAGATGATGATTGATGATCATAGAATGGTGTTTGAGTAAACAAAGGTGAATTCTTTAGTGAAATTGTTATCTTGGAAAAATATGCTAAGTAAAAATATGCTTTTGAACTCTCTAAGAACGACCTAAGATGAAAGAGGCATATATATAGGGTGTCAAAATGAAGTGGCATCGTTTTGATAAGTTCCTCTGTTTTTGCCTTGGGTGCTGTACAGGTCACTATATATAGAGCGACTTGTACAGCGCCTACCTGGGAAAATGAAGAACAATCTTCATTGGCACTGTTCGAACAGCGCTTTTGTACAGCGCCATAACTCTGATCTCTCGGGAAAACAGAGAGTCGTTGTACGTACAGCGCTATGTACAACCACTGTATAGCGACCGATTAAAATCGATCAGGTCTGTACAGCGCCAAACCCATTTCCATCAGGTCTCAGATGGGCGCTGTTCGTACAGCGCTTTGAACAGCGCCCTTTGCAAAGAATGCAATCCTAAGCCTAATCATGACAAGGCATTAGACACACAAAATACAATCATATAAACATGCAAGAAAAGAGATTAATGAACATTAACACACACATATAAGACACAACATACAAGAATTAAACATTATGCATAAGTTATGAGTGTGTGCAACTACATCTCTTTAAAGCAAGTAAGCACTTAGAAATTTACCTTTGAAGTGCTTGACACCTTGAGGTCTTGAAATGGCTTTTGAGTTTGATCCTTAAACACCTAAACTACCTTTACAATACAAACCCCAACATGTGATTTGTCCACGAAATAAGCCAATCACTTACAATCTCCCCCTTTGGCTATTTTGTGACAAAACCACCACTCACATCGATCCTTACAACAAAATAGATGAAACAAATTATAGCACGGTGTGTATAAAACTATCTAGAGGGGGGTGAATAGATTTTAAGCTTATTACCCAATTTTTCGTATTAAGTCAAATTACGAAATTACCCCAAACTAGATAAAGCAATAAATCAAGTATAATATGCGGAAATTAAATAACACTTGATTTTTACGTGGAAACCCTCACAGGAAAAACCACGGGCTAGTAAGTAAGCCACACTCGAACCTCGAATCCACTAAATGTGTAAAACGATTACAACATAATCCCGGAAGTAATCACACACCTACCTAATCCCGGTATGAGTGAACCTAGTCCAATTTGCTTGCGATCTAAGCAACCTAATCCCGGATGCTACACACAAGACTTACTTTCTCTATGAAGAGAATACAACCTTAAGTGAATATATGAATATCCAAATGCAACATAGAGCAAGGGAAACCCTATATGCTTATCTAATATGATTAATATGCAATTAGAACAATCCTAGATATCAAAACTAAATGACATGTCAAATAGTTTAGCTAATCAAGATTAAGCACAAAACTTAATTAGCTATCACAAAAAAAACTTCTCAAACATACATCATACTAATCTCAAACTTGTATTCAAAGTATATAAAATAACATACAAGTAATTAATTAAGATTGCTAGCTAAGAGAAACACAAAATATGTAAGATATTAGTGAAAAGCTTACCAAGCAGAGTATGATGAAGAATCCATGCAAGATGACATCTAGAAGATCAAGGATGATGCTAGATGATGATTGATGATCATGAAAAAGTGTTTGAGTAATAAAAAATGAGTTCTTGGAATTTTTCTTCTCTTTGAAAAATATCTTAAGTATGAATTCTGAATATGAACTCTCTTAATTGACCTAAAGACAAAATGGCATATATATAGGGGGCCAAATCAAAGTGTGGTCGTTTAAGTAAATTTCAAAGAAACGCGCCGATTAGCGGTTTAAATCGGCGGCCAGGCCGCCGATCATGACCGCCGAATTGAGCTCGTGAAGAACAGAGCATAAACAGCGGTTACTTCGGCGGTTTCGTGACCGCCGATTCCAACCGCCGAATCAAACCAGAGAGATTAAAATCAATCAGGTCTTGAATCGGCGGTTTCGAACGGCGGTCGTGACCGCCGATCTTAACCGCAGAAATGCTTCAGACCAATCTGGACTGAAACGGCGGTTTCATTCGGCAGCCAGGCCGCCGATCATAACCGCCGATCACCTAGATAGGTGAAAACCAAGGAGAAGCCAAGGGCATTCTCCATAGGCGGTCCTCGCGCTAAACCAAGCACATTCTAGTGCATGCGCGGACGTTTCCGAAAGTTATCGGGAAACGAATTACACGACAACAAGACACAATTACACGCAACAAAATATAATAAATAAGTGCAAGTGTGAAATGTGACAAGTGAAGAGAATGCACACATATGCAATGAATGTTAAGTGTGTGTGTGCAACTAATCTCTTCAAAGAAAAGTAAGCACAAAGAAATTTACCTTCGGTGCTTATCAACACGAGGTCTTCAAAGGGCTTCGAACAATAAAACCGATACCTAGGCTACTCTTACAAAGAACCCCAACATGTGGTTTGTCCACGAAATGAGCCAATCAACAAATGGGAACCTTACAATCTCCCCCTTTGGCTATTTCGTGACAAAACCACCACTCACATTGATTCCTCACAAAGAAATAGAAACTACGGGACAACTATGATATTCTACAACACAAAGAGATAAGAAAATAAAACTTCAAGTCTTCAATCTCTTGTAGAATAATCAAGCCCTGTAAATAAGATTTCTATATTTTCCAATACAAGTGAAATGTGAGATTAATCAAGTGATATCAAAACAAGCATTTGCATTTTTAGAATTTAGGCACAACATTACAAAATATATGCAATGTATGATAAATGCAATGCTCCCCCTCAAAGGGTTACTCCCCCTCAATGTGTTATCTCCCCAATGTGTTATCTCCCCAATGTGCACATTTGCAACACCAATTTGCATCTCCCCTTACCATATACTACTCCCCCTTTTTGTCATGATATAGGCAAAGGAGTAGTCCCCAACCGGGTCACTCATAGTAACGAGAGATAGTAGCATGCAAGATTTGCATAATTAATATAAGTCACTTTATGCATCTCAATTAATCGAAGAGAAACAAGGAGATTTATTTGAGAGAAAATGTGTGAATCAAACATGCTTTGCATACAAGACATGTAGCATTCAAGTCCAAAATACAATGGTATTTGGAAAAGCAAATGACAAAGGTTTCTAATAGGAATTCAAACCAATTTCACCAAAGTCATGAGTAAAGCAAGGATATAGAATACATTGATTTCAATATAAGAGCAACTATACCCAACTTTATAAGCGAAACATGGCATGAGCAACTTTGCACCCTTTTTGATTTTTCCGGATAAGATATCCGTATGATAGTAGCCATGTTCAACCAATAAAGAAAGAGAGACATTTGGAATATAAATTCCTTTGAACGGATACAAGATCCTTTATTCATTTTGAGTCTCATAAGCTTTCACACAAGTTTTACATTTTTAAGAATATCCAATCATCAATTCATGCTTTTCATGTGAGCATGTTATATGAATTTCATGCTTTTTCATTTGACATTAGCATGTTATTAAAGAATCATCATATCATGGAGATAATCATAGGTCATTCAAATCATACTTCCTATATACATCTCCTAGTCCAAAAATGCATGTTTGAACATAAATATGACATGGATTGTAAACAAGCAAGGTTCACACTTATTGAATTGAAAACATATATACATATGTGCAACCAAGCTTACTCAAGCAATTAAAAGAAGAGGCATAAGATATTTCAAATTTTTTGCAAGTGACAAGAATGCAAACTAGCTCTCTTTGCTTGAGTTCCCCATATGGGGTCAATCATAGAACATCACTCTACAAGACATATCCCAATAGATCTACTAAGAATTTTAAATCGAGTAGCATCTAAGGGTTTAGTAAATAGGTCCGCAAGTTGATCATTAGTACCTACATGTTCAAGTACTATGCATTTATTTTCAACAAGCTCTCTAATGAAGTGATGGCGGATGTCAATATGCTTAGTTCTAGAATGTTGCACCGGATTCTTGGAAATATTAATGGCACTCATGTTATCACAAAAGAGAGTGAGAGTACCTTGGTTGAATCCGTAGTCTACTAGCATTTGCTTCATCCATAGGAGTTGTGTGCATCCACTCCCCGCGGCTATGTACTCGGCCTCGGCCGTGGACAAGGAAATCGAGTTTTGCTTCTTGCAAAACCAAGACACCAAGTTGTTGCCTAGGAAGAAGCAACCGCCCGATGTGCTTTTCCTATCATCACAATTTCCTGCCCAATCCGCATCACTAAAGCCTACAAGACTAGCATTAGTGTCAAAAGAGTACCAAATCCCATAGTTGGAAGTCCCATTCACATAGCGAATGATTCTCTTTACGGAAGAGAGATGGGACTCCTTGGGATCTGCTTGGTACCTAGCACACACACCCACACTAAAAGAAATATCGGGCCTACTTGCGGTCAAATAAAGCAAGCTACCTATCATGTCCCGATATAGAGTTTGTTCCATACTTTTACCACTAGCATCCTTGCTTAGCTTCAAAGTGGTACTCATGGGTGTATCACAATGTTTGGCATTCTCTAAACCAAACTTCTTCACTAGGTTTTTGGCATATTTGGCTTGGGTTATGAAAATCCCATCATCTAATTGCCTAATTTGCAAACTTAGGAAGTAACTAAGCTCACCAACAAGACTCATCTCAAATTCATGAGACATGACATCAACAAATTGTTGGACATTGGTGTTGTTGGTGGAGCCAAATACAATGTCATCAACATAGATTTGAGCTATAAATAACTCATCTTTGTTTCTCTTGATGAACAAGGTCTTGTCAACACTGCCTCTTATGTAGTCATTGTCAACAAAAAATTGAGTGAGGCGCTCATACCAAGCCCTCGGTGCTTGTTTCAACCCATATAGTGCCTTCTTGAGGCGATAGACATGGTTGGGGTGGTGTGCATCCACAAACCCCTTGGGTTGTTCAACAAACACTTCCTCTTGCAAGAAGCCATTGAGGAAGGCACTCTTGACATCCATTTGGTGCAATTTGAACTTGTGCACACAAGAAATGGACAAGAGAAGCCTAATAGACTCTAAACGGGCAACGGGAGCAAATGTCTCCTCAAAGTCGATACCCTCAATTTGAGAGTACCCTTGTGCTACAAGTCTAGCCTTGTTCCGCACTATGTTGCCATCCTCATCGGATTTGTTCCTAAATATCCATTTAGTGCCTATGACATTAGTGGTCTTAGGCCTAGGAACTAGAGTCCAAACCTCATTTCTTTCGAATTGGTTTAGCTCTTCTTGCATGGCAAGAACCCAAAATTCATCATTTAAGGCTTCTTCAACCTTTTTGGGTTCAATTTGAGAGGTGTAGCATGTGTAGCTAATAAGATTAGCAAGTTGACGTCTAGTCCTAACACCCTCATTAACATCTCCAATAACATCCTCTTTGTTATGGAGTCTTCTAACCCGTGGAGCGGGTTCATTAGAGTCTAAGAGAGGGACTCTAGTAGTGGGTTGTGTGACTTCATCATTTTCATTAGATGTCCCAACATTGGGAGTCACCACACCCCTCTCCAAATGAGAGTCATCACTAAAAATAACCTCCTCCTCATGATCATTTGACTTGAGCTTAGTATCATCAAATACGACATTAGATGATTCCATAACACTTAGAGTCTTTAAATTGAAAACTCTATAGGCTCTACTATTCAAGGCATAGCCAATAAAAATACCCTCATCACTCTTAGCATCGAATTTGCCAAGTTGATCACGGTCATTCAAAATGTAGCATTTGCTTCCAAAAGTGTGGAAGTAGCTAACATTTGGCCTCTTGCCTTTCCATAACTCATAGGAGGTATTTCCAGTACCGGGCCTTAGAAAAACACGATTCCCTATATAGTAAGCCGTATTAACGGCTTCGGCCCATAGGTTCCTAGGGACATTGTTGCTAAGCAACATCACACGGGCCATCTCTTGAAGGACCCTATTCTTCCTCTCAACAACTCCATTTTGTTGAGGTGTCCTAGGAGCCGAGAACTCATGGGAGATGCCTAAGCTATTGCAATAGCTTTCAAATAAGGCATTCTCAAATTCCCTCCCATGGTCACTTCTAATCCTTTTAATGCTTTTAATGTTAGAATTCATTTCATTTTGTATTTTAGTACAAAGCATTTTAAACTTATCAAAAGTTTCAGATTTTTCTCTAAGAAAATATGTCCATGTAAATCTAGAGAAATCATCAACACAAACAAAAATGTATCTCTTTCCACCTAAACTCTCGGTTTGCATAGGACCCATGGGATCCATGTGGAGAAGCTCTAGGGGCTCTTTGGTGGAGAGATACTTGCCCTTTTTGTGCATGCTTTTAGTTTGTTTTCCTTGTTGGCAAGGTCCACAAATACCATTGGCTTTCTTCCCAAGCTTAGGGAGGCCACGCACACACTCGAACTTTCCAAGGGTTCTTAAATCCCTAAAGTTCATGTGGCCAAGTCTTTCATGCCACAACTCTATTTGCTCATCCATGGACATATTGTTTGAGACTATTCTAGCTTCAAGACAATAGCAATTGTCGCTAGATCTCATACCTTTCAATAAGGTTTGTCCATCGGGCTTTAGGATCGAGCAATTATCTTTACAAAACAAGACGGAATATCCTTCATCACTTAGATGTGAAATGCTTATTAAATTGGCTTTCAAGCCATCAACAAACAAAGCATCGGATAAGGAGGGTAATCCGGGAACGGAAATGGTTCCTTTCCGTACAACTTTCTTTTTGGATCCATCACCAAAAGTGACATATCCACCTTCCTCCATAACAAGAGTCTCGAAGAAACTCTTGTTTCCCGTCATGTGCCTAGAGCACCCACTATCTAAATACCAAAAATTAGAAGAATTTGCCTTCAAGGCTATTTGAGCAACATGGCAAACAATTTCATTCTTTTTAATCCACCTAGAAACAATCTTAGCTTTCTTAGTAATATTATCATTCCTAGGAACATGCATCATGGCTCTTTTCTTTTTCTTCTCTATCATGCTTCTAGTTTTGTACATTTTTATATATTGAAAGCAATGTGGTCTAATATGACCATCAAATCCACAAAAGTGACATATAGGAGTCAAATAAGGAATCATACCTTGTCCTTGTCTTTGTGGATGAAAGGGTTCAATCCTTCTTCGTTGTTGAACCGGTCTTGGTTGCTTCCTAGCTTGAGGTTGCATGATAGGTCTCTTTCCTTTGTGAGCCATTTGAGGAGGAATGTTGGCTTGAGGGACCCTAGGAGGTTGAGCTTGAGTTTGCCTTCTTGGCCCCATCTTCACTTGTGCATTTGAACATTGTCCTACTTCTAACTTCTTCCAAGGAATTTGCACATATGAAGTTTCTTCGTTCTTCAAACCCTTGACAAACACGGTCTTGTTAGAGGTTGAGATCTTCTTGTCATCTTCATACCCAAGACCCTTCTTGTCACATGGACTCTTTCCAACACCAAGCATATGGTCAAGCTTCTTGGTGCTAGAATCCATCCTAGTCATAGAATTTCTAACTTCTTCAAGCTCCCTCTTTAGACTTTCTTCATTCCTCCTAGATAAGACTAACTCCTCTCTTAGCTTATCTTCCATCTTCTTGAATTTTTCCACTTGTTCACCTAAGTGGTCATTATGAGATGCAAGCTCAAGATTTTCTTCTCTCAACATCTTGATCTTTCTTGTGCTCTTGATTGCTAAATCATTAAACTCGGCATGGCATTTAGCAAGCACCTTTTTCTCCACAAAACTACTTATGGAGTTAGACGAGGAATCACTTTCTTCTTCACTTGAGTCATTTTCCTCTTGACTCATTTCCTCTCTCTTACTAGCACTTTTGCTTTTATGGGAGGAGGCAAAAGCTAGGAGATTAGCCATGAGCTCTTCTTCACTTGAAGACTCATCTTCCTCATTAGAGTCATCACTACTCCCACTCTAAGTGGCGGCCATCACTTTGCTCTTCTTCTTTTCATTGTGATTAGCACATTCGGGGGCAAAGTGACCAATCCCACCACATTCAAAGCATCGGACCCCTTTCCTTTCGGTCTTCTCTTGTCTAGGCTCAAACTTCTTGAAGGAACCTTTTTTCTTCAAGTCTTGTCCTCTTGACCCAAATCCCTTCTTCTTCTTGAACCCCATAACCTTATTAAACCTTTTCACGAATAAGGCAAGGTCTTCATCCGAGTCATGCTTTGCCTCATTTGCATCCTTAGATACTTTCAAAGCTATTCCTTTAGACTTTTTAGAAGGAGTAGTGGTGCTAGGAGCCTTCCTAGACTCATATGCAAGGAGACGTCCAATCACCTCACTTGGCTTCATATCCATGTAGCCACTATTTTCTTCTATGGCCGTCACCTTTGATTCAAACCTATCGGGGAGAGATCTCATAATTTTTTGCTTGACTCTCCTATCCGAATACGGGTCTCCAAGTTGATGGCTTTGATTTACAATATCCATCAATTTGATTTCGAAGTCATTGAAGCATTCATCCTCTCCCATCCTAAGTAGCTCAAATTGAGTTTGGAGGACTTGAAGCTTGGACTCCTTCACCACCTCGGTTCCCTCATGTGCAACTTGAAGGATGTCCCATGCCACTTTTGCAATCTGAGTATTCTGAATAAGCTTGTATTGATTCTCATCCATTGCACACATGATGGCATGCATAGCCTTCCTATTCCACTTGGAAGCCTCAAACTCTTGTGCGTTCCATTGCACCTTAGGCTTCAAAACTTCTTCTCCTCCACCACCGGGAGTCATCATGGGTAGATCATATTCGTCTTCCACCGCCATCCATGCACGGTCATGAATTTGGCATATGTAGGATTCCATCTTCCCTTTCCATTGGGAATAATTTAAACCGGTAAGAAGTGGAGGCCTTGTGCTAGAAGCACCTTCGTGGCCACCACCATTTCCACCGTTTCCACTCATAGTGTTTATGAATGAATGAAATGAATGCAAATGTATGAATGATCAAAAATCACACAAAATGCAAAACACACCAAAATAAGCAAGGATCACCTATGTATGTCCAGGAACCCACTCTGATACCAATTGAAACAAATTATAGCACGGTGTGTATAAAACTATCTAGAGGGGGGGGTGAATAGATTTTAAGCTTATTACCCAATTTTTCGTATTAAGTCAAATTATGAAATTACCCCAAACTAGATAAAGCAATAAATCAAGTATAATATGCGGAAATTAAATAACACTTGATTTTTACGTGGAAACCCTCACGGGAAAAACCACGGGCTAGTAAGTAAGCCACACTCGAACCTCGAATCCACTAAATGTGTAAAACGATTACAACCTAATCCCGGAAGTAATCACACACCTACCTAATCCCGGTATGAGTGAACCTAGTCCAATTTGCTTGCGATCTAAGCAACCTAATCCCGGATGCTACACACAAGACTTACTTTCTCTATGAAGAGAATACAACCTTAAGTGAATATATGAATATCCAAATGCAACATAGAGCAAGGGAAACCCTATATGCTTATCTAAGATGATTAATATGCAATTAGAACAATCCTAGATATCAAAACTAAATGACATGTCAAATAGTTTAGCTAATCAAGATTAAGCACAAAACTTAATTAGCTATCACAAAAAAAACTTCTCAAACATACATCATACTAATCTCAAACTTGTATTCAAAGTATATAAAATAACATACAAGTAATTAATTGAGATTGCTAGCTAAGAGAAACACAAAATATGTAAGATATTAGTGAAAAGCTTACCAAGCAAAGTATGATGAAGAATCCATGCAAAATGACATCTAGAAGATCAAGGATGATGCTAGATGATGATTGATGATCATGAAAAAGTGTTTGAGTAATAAAAAATGAGTTCTTGGAATTTTTCTTCTCTTTGAAAAATATCCTAATTATGAATTCTGAATATGAACTCTTTTAATTGACCTAAAGACAAAATGGCATATATATAGGGGGCCAAATCAAAGTATGGTCGTTTAAGTAAGTTTCAAATAAACGCGCCGATCGGCGGTTTAAATCGGCGGCCAGGCCGCCGATCATGACCGTCGAATTGAGCTCGTGAAGAACAGAGCATAAACGGCGGTTACTTCGGTGGTTTCGTGACCGCCGATTCCAACCGCCGATTCCAACCAGAGAGATTAAAATCAATCAGGTATGAACGGTGGTTTCGAACGGCGATTTTGTGACCGCCGATTCAACCGCCGAATTAGACCGAGAGATAAATCAATTAGGTCTTGAATCGGTGGTTTCGAACGGCGGTCGTGACCGCCGATCTTAACCGCAGAAATGCTTCAGACCAATCTGGACTGAAACGGCGGTTTCATTCGGCAGCCAGGCCGCCGATCATAACCGCCGATCACCTAGATAGGTGAAAACCAAGGAGAAGCCAAGGGCATTCTCCATAGGCGGTCCTCGCGCTAAACCAAGCACATTCTAGTGCATGCGCGGACGTTTTCGAAAGTTATCGGGAAACGAATTACACGACAACAAGACACAATTACACACAACAAAATATAATAAATAAGTGCAAGTGTGAAATGTGACAAGTGAAGAGAATGCACACATATGCAATGAATGTTAAGTGTGTGTGTGCAACTAATCTCTTCAAAGAAAAGTAAGCACAAAGAAATTTACCTTCGGTGCTTATCAACACGAGGTCTTCAAAGGGCTTCGAACAATAAAACCGATACCTAGGCTACCCTTACAAAGAACTCCAACATGTGGTTTGTCCATGAAATGAGCCAATCAACAAATGGGAACCTTACAATAGAAACTACCGAGCAACAATGATTATCTAAAATACAAAGAGATATTAAAAAATAAATCTTCAAGACTTCAATCTCTTGTAGAACAACCAACCCTTCAAAACAAAGTTTCTACACTTTCCAATACAAGCACAATGTGAGATGATCAAGTGAAATAAAACAAGCATTTGCATTTAAAGAAATTAAGTACAACATCATGCAATGTATGTGAATGCAATGCTCCCCCTCAAAGGGTTACTCCCCCTCAATATGAAATCTCCCTAATATGTACATTTGCTACTTACAATTAGCAACTCCCATTACCACTTCTACTCCCCCTTTTTGTCAAGATATAGGCAAATGAGTAGTCCCCAACCGGGTCACTTCTAGCAAAGAGAGATAGTAGCATACAAAATATTTACATAATCATATAAGTCACTTTATGTATCTCAATTAATTGGAGAGAAACAAGGAGATTTATTTAAAGAAAATGTGTGAATCAAAAAATGCTTTGCATACAAGACATGTGATCGCACTATTTTATACCTATTTGAGGTCCCCCATTTCCGATCGTTTGTCTCGTTTTCGAGCGTATTTTTGTATATAATGTTTTGTTTGAGCCTTGTGTAGGTACATATTCCTTATAATAAGGTTTTGAGCTTAAAGATTAGTTTGGGAGGCAAAATGGAGCAAAAAGAGCTGAAATTGTATATACGCGTGCAGAATATACAACTTGCGGAGATCATATCTTCCTTCTCAGATCGAACCACTTGGATATCTTTATATATTCGGAAAGCCCCGGAGGTCTAGTTTCCAGAACATTTTACGGATTGTGAATCTGAGCTTTCTACAGGAAGTTATGACCATTTCCGTAACGGTGCACGATGCTGAAAACGCTGAAAGGCTGTCAGGTCTAAACGGCTACTTAAAACAGTTTTGTCCTTTCATCCCCAATTCATGCCCTAACCTCTCAACACTATATAAACAACTTATTCTCTTCTCAACCATCAGAACACACTCCCCACAAACTTCCTCTTCTTCTTCTTCTTTATTTTCTTCACCAAATAAGAGAGAGAGAAGCTTCCAAGAGCATCCATGGAGGTTTTTCCTCCATGGATGCTCCCCATCTCACCTTCTATACATCTTCCACCACATTTAGGAGTAGATTACATAGAGATAGGAGTGGGCTTTGGTCAATTTCAAGCTAGCAAAGGAAGGAGCTCTTGGAGGAGGTTTTCTTCAAGGGTTGTATCTATTTCTCACTCTCTATGTATTTCTTGTTTTCTTGAATGTGTAATCCCCACTTGGGAATATTTGTAAACATATTTTGTGCTCAATATATATATAGTTGTTTTTATATCCAATTTGTGTTTTGATTCATTCTTGATTGTTATTGAATATATCTCTTATCTTGAAATGCATGTTTATGGATGATTGGAAATTGATATGTGTTCATGGATGGCATTAGGAGTAGATTAACTTAATTGTAGGAGTAGTTGTAATCAAATATCCCATTTGTGTATGTATGTCTTTGGAAGGTCGAAATTGCATGTCATGAATTGGTTTGAGTGAATTAGAGTTAGGATTGTGCTTTAGGAGGGGCTCTCCGGGCATAGTTTTGGCTAATTAGCTAGGAAGAGTGGGTGAACCTATAAATTGTCATATTAGAAGGGTTTGGTTCATTGTTCTTGTAAACAATTGGACTTTAGCTATTTCTCACTCTAGGGGCTTTAGGTGAGTCATGGTTAGAGTTACAATTATTGGTCTTTGGCTATTTCTCACTCTAGGGGCTCTAGGTGAGTTATGGTCGGAGATACAATCACTCTTTCCACATTCATTAGACTTTCACGTTGCCATTTTACATTACGAATCTATTATTGGGGCTCAATGTAGTTTTGTTTGTAGAATCGGTTCACATATGTTGGTTGCGGTTTCGTGTTTGAGAGGTTCTCGACACACTCTTCAACCGTTAGCTCTATGAATGGGTATAAATCGGATTAAGGCAAGAACGAACCCTTAACTAAAATTGGATGTCCGTAATGTCTAACAACCAACTATTTGTGCACTTAGGTATGGTGAACTTGTTGAACCTTGTGTGACCATTTTCATGCATCTCTCATATCCATCATTTTATTTATCACTTTAATCACCATTCTCACCCTTCCATATTCTCTTTGTTTTTATTTATTTTCATTTTTATTCTCTACACACACACACATCGCATTGTACATACATTTCACACACATCATTCTTACATTTCCACATTCTATTTACATGCTTACAATAAACTCTAGAACTTGATACGGTTGACGAATCATACCTCCCTGCGGAACGATACCCTCGCTTGCCGCTTTACTAGTCTTTTGCTAGTTTAGAGTACATTGCGTAGGAAACCCCTATTTTAAATATAAACAAATCTTTTGATCCTTGCGATTTCTTAACGACGGAAAAAGTGAGTATCAACATGTAACATTTAAGTCCAAAATACAATGGTATTTGGCAAAGCAAATGACAAAGGTTTCTAATAAGAATTCAAACCAATTTCACCATTGTCATGGGAGAAGCAAGGATATAGAGATTTTATTGTTTTTCAATATAAGAGTAACTATATCCAACTTTATAAGCGAAGCATGGCATGAGTGACTTTTTGCACCCTATTTGATTTTTTAGGTGAGAAACCCATATAATAGTAGCCATGTTCAACTAATAAAGAAAGAGAGACATTTAGATTATAAAATCCTTTGAACCGATACAAGATCATTTATTCATTTTGAGTCTCATAAGCTTTTTCACACAAGTTTTTCATTTTAAGAATATGCAATCATCAATTCATGCTTTTTCATTTGACATTAGCATGTTATAAAAGAATCATCATATCATGGAGATAATTACAGGTCATTCAAATCATACTTCCTATGTAAATCTCATAATCCAAAAATGCATGTTTGGACATAAATATGACATGGATTGTGAACAAGCATGGTTCACACTTATTGAATTGAAAACATATATACATATGTGCAATCAAGCTTACTCAAGCAATTAAAAAGGAAGCATAAGTTATTTCAAATTTTTGCATGTGACAAGTATGCAAAATAGCTCTCTTTGCTTGAGTTCCCCATATAGGGTCAAATACCAAAACACATCACTCCACAAGACATATCCCAATAGATATACTAAGTGTTTTAAATCGAGTAGAATATAAGGGTTTAGTAAATAAGTCAGCAAGTTGATCATTAGTACCTACATGTTCAAGTACTATGCATTTATTTTCAACAAGCTCTCTAATGAAATGATGGCGGATGTCAATATGCTTAGTCCTAGAGTGTTGAACCGGATTTTTGGAAATATTCATAGCACTTATATTGTCACAAAAGAGGGTTAGAGTACCTTGGTTGAATCCGTAGTTGACTAGCATTTGCTTCATCCATAGGAGTTGTGTGCATCCACTCCCCGCGGCTATGTACTCGGCCTTGGCCGTGGACAAGGAAATCGAGGCAAAACCAAGACACCAAGTTGTTGCCTAGAAAGAAGCAACCGCCCGATGTGCTCTTCCTATCATCGTAATTTCCTACCCAATCCGCATTACTAAAGCCTACAAGACTAGCATTAGTGTCAAAAGAGTACCAAATCCCATAGTTGGATGTCTCATTCACATAGCGAATGATTCTCTTAACGGAAGAGAGATGGGATTCTTTAGGATCCGTTTGGTACCTAGCACACACACCCACACCCACACCCACACCCACACTAAAAGAGATATCGGGCCTACTTGTGGTCAAATAAAGCAAGCTACCAATCATGCCCCGATATAACGTTTGTTCCACACTTTTACCACTAGCATCCTTGCTTAGCTTCAAAGTGGTACTCATGGATGTATTACAATGTCTGGCATTTTCAAGACCAAACTTCTTCATTAGGTTCTTAGCATATTTGGCTTGGGTTATAAAAATCCCATCATTTATTTGCCTAATTTGTAAACCTAGGAAGTAACTTAGCTTACCAACTAGACTCATCTCAAATTCATGAGACATAGCATTAACAAATTGTTGGACCTTGATGTTGTTGGTAGAGCCAAACACTATATCATCAACATAGATTTGAGTTATAAAAAGCTCATCATTATCTTTTGAAACTAATACGAATAAACATTCGGTGTGTATGATAAATATATCTAGAGGGGGGGTGAATAGATTTTAAGCTTTATTACCCAAATTTTGCATGCAAGTCAATATTACGAAAATGCCCCTACTAGTCAAAAATACAAGCAAGTGTAATATAGTGCGGAATTTAAATAACACTTGATGTATACGGGAAACCCAACCACTGGGAAAAACCACGGGCTGTTTAGTGCACCACACTCGAACCTCGAAATCCACTAATTGAAATGGAGTTTACAACCTATGTAGATCTCGTCTAACACTCCGGTCAATAACCCCCCACTTCTACCACTCGGGCCTTTAAAAGTGGCTCTAGTCCAATTGCTTGAGGCCTAAGCAATCTTAGCCTCAAGACTTAATTCTCAATGAAGAGATTATACAACCTATGTGAATATGTATGAATATTCAAATAACAAACAAGGCTAGGGAACCTTAGATGCTTATCTAGGATGATGATATAATCAATTAAATCAACCATATATATCAATAGCTAAATGACATGTCAAATAGCTTAGCTAATCAAGATTAATCAAAAACCTAATTAGCTCTCACAATACAACACTCAATCAATTCATCACAATTAATTCTCTATTCTTGTATTTATCATATGATCAAAAACATACAAGTAAATTAAAAGAGAATAGCTTGATAGTAAAAATACTAAAGTGAGATGAACTTAATCAAAATCTTACCAAGCAAGTTGTGAGCAAACCCATTCATGGATGAATGCAAGATGAACTTTGATGCACAAAGGAATGTATTTGAGTGTTTAAATGAGCAAACTTGGTTGTTTTTTCTCTCAAAATCTCTCTTTAAAATATAGGGTTCTTGATGATCAAAGAGTCATATTCAGAACAAGAGAAAGTGAGATATTTATAGGCATGAAAAACAGAGCATGTGAAAAGACAAGTTTGCCCCTGAAAACGCACGATCGGTGGTTTCATTCGGCGGCCAGGCCGCCATTTACAACCACCGAATTGAACCCGAGAAGAACAGGGGAACAACGGAGGTTTCAATCGGCGGTTTCGAAACTGCCGAACCAACCGCAGAATCAAACCCAAGAAATAAATCAATTAGGTATGATCGGCGGTTTCGAACGGCGGTCGGTGGCCACAGATCGTAACCGTAGAATCACTCCAGACCTTTCTGGACTGAAATGGTGGTTTCAATTCGACGGCCAGGCCGCCGATCAAACCACCGATTCACCAGTAATGGTGAATCTAAAGGAGAAGCCAAGAGCATTCCCCTTAAGCGGTCTTCGCGTAAAACCATGCACACATTCGTGCAAATGCGGACGTTTCCGAACATATTCGGGAAACGGATTACGCAACACACAAACATAACAAGATACATTAAACAAAGTGCAAGAGTGAAATGTGTCATGTAAAGAGAATACACACAAGTACAAGTATGCTAAGTGTATGTGTGCTAACTTAAATCTCTTCAAAGAAAAACTAAGCACTAGAGATTATACCTTTAGCGTGCTTGTCCCTTGAGGTCTTGGAAGGGCCTTTGAGCTTGAAATTCAATCACCTAAACTACCCTTACATAATCAACCCCAACATGTGGTTTGTCCACGAAATAAGCCAATCAAGATATGGGAATCCTTACATCTTTCTTGATGAATAGAGTCTTGTCAACACCATCTCTTGTATAGTTATTGTCAATAAGAAATTGAGTGAGGCGCTCATACCAAGCCCTCGGTGCTTGTTTCAACCCATATAGAGCCTTCTTGAGGCGATAGACATGGTTGGGGGTGGTGAGCATCCACAAACCCCTTGGGTTGTTCAACAAACACTTCCTTTTGCAATAAGCCATTGAGGAAGGCACTCTTAACGTCCATTTGGTGCAATTTGAACTTATGCACAAAAGAAATGGACAAGAGAAGCCTAATGGACTCTAAACGGGCAACGAGAGCAAATGTCTCCTCAAAGTCGATACCCTCAATTTGAGAGTATCCTTGTGCTACAAGTCTAACCTTATTCCGCACTATGTTGCCATCCTTATCGGATTTGTTCCTACAAATCCACTTAGTGCCTATGACATGTGTGCTTTTAGGCCTAGGAACTAGAGTCCAAACCTCATTCCTTTCGAATTGGTTTAGCTCTTCTTGCATGGCAAGAACCCAAAATTCATCATTCAAGGCTTCATCAACCTTTTTAGGTTCAATTTGAGAGGTGTAGCATGTAAAGCTAATGAGATTATCAATTTGACGCCTAGTCTTTACACCCTCATTCACATCTCTAATAACATCCTCTTTGTTATTGAGTCTTCTAACCCATGGAGCGGGTTCATTAGAGTCCACGAGAGGAACTCTATCAAGAGGTTGACTGGCCTCTTCATCAAGGTTGGATGTCCCAACATTAAGAATCTCCACAACCTTCTCCAAGGGAAAGTCATCATCTAAATCAACCTCTTCTTTATGGTCATTAGACTTGAGCCTTGTATCATCAATGACAACATTGGATGATTCCATGACGGTTCGAATCTTCAAGTTGAAAACTCTATAGGCTCTACTATTCAAGGCATAGTCAATAAAGATACCATCATCACTCTTAGCATCAAATTTGCCAAGTTGATCACGGTCATTTAAAATGTAGCATTTGCTTCCAAAAGTGTGGAAGTAGCTAACATTTAGCTTTCTACCTCTCTATAACTCATAGGAGGTTTACCTAGTACCAGACCTTAGGAAAACTCTATTTCCTATATAGCAAGCCGTATTGACGGCTTCGGCCCATAGGTTTCTAGGGACATTATTGCTAAGCAACATCACACAGGCCATCTCTTGTAAGACCATATTCTTCCCCTCAACAACTCCATTTTGTTGAGGTGTCCTAGGAGCCGAAAACTCATGGGAGATGCCTACACTATCACAACAAGTTTCAAAAGAAGCATTCTCAAATTCCCTCCCATGGTCACTTCTAATCTATTTTATGCTTTTAATGTTTGAGTTCATTTCATTTTGAATTTTATTACAAAGCATTTTAAACTTGTCAAAAGTTTTGGATTTTTCTCTAAGAAAATATGTCCATGTGAATCTAGAGAAATCATTTACACAAACAAAAATGTATCTCTTTCCATCTAAACTCTCGGTTTGCATAGGACCCATAAGATCCATGTGGAGAAGCTCTAGGGGTTCCTTGGTGGAGAGATACTTGCCCTTTTTATGCATGGCTTTGGTTTGTTTTCCTTGTTGGTAAGGTCCACAAACACCATTGGCTTTCTTCCCAAGCTTGGGAAGGCCACGCACACAATCGAACTTGCCTAGGATTCGTAAATCTCGAAAGTTCATGTGGTCAAGTCTTTCATGCCATAACTCAATTTGCTCATCAATGGACACATGGTTTGAGACTATTCTAGCTTCAAGACAATAACAATTGTCACTAGATCTCATACATTTCAACAAGGTTTGTCCATCGGGCTTTAGGATAGAGCAATCATTTTTACTAAACAAGACGGAATATCTTTCATCATTAAGATGAGAAATGCTTATCAAATTGGCTTTCAAGCCATTAACATACAAAGCATTGGATAAGGAGGGGTAATCCGGGAATGGAAATGGTTCCTTTCCCTACTACTCACTTTTTGGATTCATCACCAAAGGTGACACATTCTCCTTCCTCCATGACAAGAGTTTCAAAGAAACTCTTGTTTCCCGTCATGTGCCTAGAGCACCCACTATCTAAATACCACATATTAGAAGAATTAGCCTTTAAGGCAATTTGTGCAACATTGCAAACATTTTCATTTTTTCTAATCCACCTAGGTGAAACATTTTCTTTCCTAGTGGTTTTTGGTACATGGGCTCTAGAAGTCCTAGGATCATGCAAATCAATTTTCTCATTCCTAGGAACATGCATCATGGCTTTATTCTTTTTCTTTTCAATCATGCTTCTAGTTTTGCACATTTTAATATAACGAAAGCATCTTGGTCTAATATGACCATCAAAATCACAAAAATGACATGTAGGAATAAAATAAGGAATCATACCATGTCCTTGTGCATACATAGGAGCTTTCCCATGTCTTTATGGTTGAGTAGGTTTAATCCATCTTCGTTGTTGAACCGGTCTAGCTTACATCCAAGGCTTAGCTTGCATGATTGGTCCATTTCCTTTGTGAGCCATGTGTTGAGGATTGATAGCTTGAAGAGCTCTTATAGGTTGAGCTTGAGATTGCTTTCTTGGCACCACATTCACTTGTGCACTATTTGAACAGTTTCCTAGATCAATTTTCTTCCTAGGAGTTTGCATTGGTGAAGCTTCTTTGTTTCCCAAGCTCTTGACAAACACGGTCTTGTTATAGGTTGAGATCGCCTTGCCATCTTCATACCCAAGACCCCTCTTGTCACTTGGCCTCTTTCTAACATCTAACATGTGATCAAGTTTTTTAGTGCTAGAGTCCATCTTGGCCACCAATTCTCTAGCATCTTCAAGTTCCCTCTTTAATCCTTTTTCACTCCTCTTAGATAAGTCTAACTCCTTTCTTAGCTTATCTTCACTCTCCATGGTTCTCACCACTTCTTCACTTAAGTGGTCAACTTGTGTTGAGAGCTCTAGGTTTTCTTCCTTTAATCTTCTAATTTCCCTCTTGTTCTTTAACCTTGAACTCTCAAATTTCTCCATGTAGTCTTTGAGATCCATCCTATCCACATTACCATTTGTGGATTATGATGAAGAGCAATCATCACTTGAGTCAATTTCCACTTGACTATCATTCTCTTCTTCACTAAGGTTGATTCAGAAGTTGAACTATTAAGAGCAATCTCCTTCTTCCATAAAGGAATGAAGGATATAATTATTCATTAAAGAATCAATGGTACTTAAAGGAAAAGATATAATTAGAGAGGTATAACGGACTTTATAACATAGCTCTAATTATGAATTACTTGTGGAGGATCATACCATATGTAATAGCTATATCGATGGATACTAATATTTTAGTTTGTGTAAAACATCTATAGTTACGAGAGTGCAATCTCGGGTTTTTAGTGGAATAATTCCGAGGTTAATAATCATGAAATATTAATTGAAGAGTTTAATTAATTTTCTAAGTATTATTGGAGCTCAAAACTGTGGGTCCATTAGGTCCCATTGCTAACCCTTTACGATTAATAGTAACAAGGCTCACGGAGAATTTGATAGTCCAATTAATTATGTTACGAAAGTAACTTAGATATATTATGGGAATTAATTAAATGATATGATTATTTAATTAATAAATTATTTAATTGATTAATTAAATATGATTATTTAATTGATATATTAATAATTAAGAATTATTAATTTTTATTTGAGGGTTTCAAGTTCGAACCTTGACAAGAGCAAAAGAATAAAATAATAAGAGATTATTTTTATTTACTCTAAAGAGGTCAGAGGTTCAAACCCTAGTGGTGACCGAATTAAAAAGGATTTATAATCCTTTTTTGACTTGGTTTACTAAACCTTAGGATCCTAGTATATAAGATATACTTATTAGAAAAAACAAGATAACTGAAAACCTAAAAAGAGAGAGAAAGGTGTGGCAACATAGGAAGAAAAAGAAAAAGAAAAAGAAAAAGATTTTTTTTTTCCTTCGAACCTAGCTTGGCCGAACCCATCAGAAGGGGACAAGGGGTTGTCTTCTGGATCTCTGAAGCCTCCATTCAAGTACTCCCGGAATCCGTGATGTGCCCAAACACAGAGTTGCTAGATCGCGGGACATAACTCGGAAGACTTAGTGGTGAAGGATTAAAAAGAAAACGAAGGAGAGTTCTTCAAAGATATAAAAACAAATCTCTCATCATATTCGTGTATATAAAAAGGTCCAAAGATGATCAAAAATTTTAAAACCTAACGATCAATATTTCTTTATTTTCGCTGTGCGACTTACAGTTTTCGGCAAACAGATCAACAAAATGGCCGAGGTTTTGTGATTAGTGGCTGGCGATGCTTTCCAGGTTCTGGTGATGGGTTACTCGCGGCAGAAGCGACAAGCCATTGAGTGATATGATCAGGGTTGTTTGGTATATTTTTATTTGGAATCAATGAACATGGTTAGATGATTGTGGGATTTTGTTGTGTTTTCAATGTTTGTGTTGGATTTTATTTTATTGTGGATGAAATTTGTTGATTGAAGTGGGTGAGAAATTGGGTGGAAGATGAATATGAAATAGTCTAGTTGGAATTGAAGATGGAGAGTGGTCTGTCGAAGATGAGAGTGTTTTTAATTTTTTTTATTCAAATTTAGAAAACATCTTTTAGATGTTTTTAAAAATTTTCAGTCTTAAAATTGGTTTTGTTTTTCATTTTGTTTTTATTTTTTGAAAGTAAAATGAAAAATGGTTATCGAACATGAATTCAAAATCATTTTCGAAGAATGAAAACAAAAACATGGCAAAAAACCCTTACCGGACAGCCCCTTAGGTGGTGTTTGAATATGTTTTTAAAAACTATTTTTTGTTTTTAAAAACAAAAAATGATTTGAATATCGTTTGGCTGCCCATTTTACAAAACTGTTTTTGAAAACAAAAAACAACTTTTTAAAAGTTATAACTAAAAAGTTAAAAACAACTTTTTATTGTTTTCTATTGTTTTCAAAACAGGTTTTCAAAATAAACCATAATTTTTCCCTCCAAACAACTATTTCACTTATTTTAAAAACAATAACCAAACACTTTTACATCGTTTTCCGTTTCAAAAAACTATTTTTAAAAAACACTACCAAACACATTACATTTTTAAAAACATCATTTTTAAAACATGATTTCCATTTTAAAAAAAAGTTTTCAAAAACACCATTTTAAAAACGATACCAAACGCGCCCTTAGTTTCTTGTTCTTGTTTTTTTTTTTTTTTTTTGGGTGTTACCGATGGTTGGCGTGTGGGGTTTTTTGGTTTCTTTGGCCTTTGTTTCGATACTGCTAGCTTTGCGGCGCTGCCATCTTTTTTTGTTTTTCTGGCTTCGATAATCCGAGGTGTTGGTGTTAAAGTTTAGTAAACTTGCTACCAGGGTGGTTTTGTTGTCGTTAGTGGGCTCTAGGAGGCATGATGGCCTGTTTTCTATCTTTAGTGTTTAGTTGGGCTTTGTTTTTTTTGAGCAAATTGCTCCAAACCTCCATCAAGTTTGCTCTTTTGCACCTAGAAATAACTTCGCCAAAAATTGATACTCACACCCCTCTGTCGTTAATCAAATTAGGTTAAACTTAATTGTTAACCAAGTTTGATTGTCACAAATAAGGGTATTTTTAACCTTTCAAACATTAAAAATTAAAGAAATTTTTTAAAAATATATATTAATTGAAATATGTATATAATTTTAAAAAAAAATGGATCTCTACCATCCATTTCAAACTAAATAAATTAAAAAAAAAATGTAATACATAAAGGATCCAGATTGGATCTCCACCATCCATCAAGATAGATGGATGGTCTCCATAGGGATCCATGGAGATCTCTGTGGATATCCATCCTCCCTCATAGTGAATAGCCAGATAATCAATTGAATTGTTATCAAAATTTGAAGCATAAAATTTCATCAAACAACTGAATCATGTGCTCATATATCACACATAGACAGTACTTTCATTACTAAAATTGGGCAATTTAGTTCATTTAGAAATCCAACAAGTATTCTACATTTTCATACATCGACTCAAAAATTACCAAATACCCAGATGCTCCATTGATTGTTATCAAAATTTGAAGCATAAAATTTCACAAATATCACTCTAATCATCCCACAACATGTGGAGAGAGAGAGAGAGACGATGACGACAAATATCTCAACAAAACAAGTAGCAACAACATTGCAAAAGAAGGATTCAACGAATGAGATCTCAGGCCTGAGCTTGAGATCTAACATACTGGAAGATGTAAATTAATGGAGAACTATGATTGGGTGGGATAAAAGGGCAAAAAATGGTGAAATCAGAGTATAAATTTCGGTTAAAATGGGTTTTTTTTTTCTTTTTTTTTCTTTTTTTTAATAGGGTTAAAGGATTTCAACAGAAGAATGGGAGGATGGAGATCCATCCATGGAGATCGAAGATTGGAGATCTCCATGGATCCCTGTGGAGATCCAATTACACCTCTCTCAAATTTTATTTTTTATTTTTCATTTTGCCTTTAAAAAAAATCCATTTAAATATATATATTTCAGTTTTCAATTCTCTAAAATTTAACTTGATCTCCACCATTCATGTTTGAGATAGAAGTTGGAGATCCGGTTTTTTAATGTTTATTTATTTATTTTGTTTTTAAATTTAATTTAGGGATCAATTAATGGTAGTTTAGTCTTTTGACTGTCAAACTTGGTCAACGGTTAAGTTTGACTAGCTGTAGAGAGTGTAAGTGTTAATTTTTGATAAAGTTGTTTCTGGGTGTAAGACGACAAACCTTAGGGAGGTTTAGTACAATTTACTCTTTTTTTTTTTTTTTTTTTGGACGGCCTATTGGCCTCTCTGTAGCTTGACTCTTTGAATAAAATTGCCATTAAAAAAACTATCGGCTCTAATGGCTTGTAAATTTTGTCATACGAAAATACGCATGGTTTAAATATGCCACCTAATGACTTTGTGTTTAAAACAACCGAATTCTTCACTGATTAATTAAGTATCCACCTATGGGTAGTGTTAATATCATGATGCTGTGCCATTCCGTCGAATTTATTTGAAATCATTTAGGCCGCGTAAAATTATTAAAAACCAGCTGTCAGTTTGCTTCACTTTATTTGATCATGACAGGTATTAATAAGTTACGGTCATCAGTTGGTTAATGAAATAATGAATTATATATAGATAAAATATTTCAATTTCTAATTATCTAATTTGGTATTCAAATCAGGGTAATTAAGTAGCATATTAATGAGATCAACTGTATAATTTACTTACATGATAATTAAACATAAAATTAATAACTAATTTAATCCTGTAGTTTTTTTTAGGGGTGTGCAGGATCCAATCCAATCTAATACGATCCATTGGATTGGATCGGATCCAGAGAGGTGATTGGATCGAACTAGATCCTAAATTCTAAAATCCATTAGATTGGATCGGATCGGATCGGATCGGATCTTGGATTTCCGTTTGGAAATCCGCCGAATCCACCAATCCGCCTATCCACTACTTTCTAATGTAAATGCCCAACCAAAATACAATTTTTAATGTTACTATTTTGGGTTTTCTTTCTCAATTTCTCTACAACCAACAATCCACTATCTTCTTTTCTTCTATTCTTCTTCATCAACATCACGGCTTCTTAAGTTTACATTTGGAGTTTATGTATAATGTTTATAAACTTTTTGAATTATATAAAGTTTACAAGTTATGTCATGTATTTTTTTAATGTTAATTTTATTTGAATTAATTAGTAATGTTTAAATAATTTATTTGATTTTATTTATTTCAGATTATAACTTTTATATATTACGAATGACTTTATATTAATTCGATCCATCGGATCATATCGGATCGGATCGGATTGAAGTATTTTATAATTGGATCGGATCAAATAGTAATTGGATTGGATCGGATCAGATCGGATCCCACTATAAAATTGGATCGGATCGGATTGTAATTTCTTCGATCCAATCGAATTGGATCGGATCTTGGATCATGACAAATCCATTGGATCCGATCCACCGCACACCCCTAGTTTTTATTATTATTATTTTATTTTTTTTAGGAAAAGATAAACTTTCTAGAAAGGCCAACAATTACAACTGCGAAGGACAATTCTCCAACCCAATCGAATCACTGACCAAAGACATAGCAGACTTAGCTAACACATGGGCAGCGATGTTGGCTTTCCTTGGGGCAAAAAGCACCCTATCAAACCCTTGCAAAAGCACCCTAATATCATCATTAAGCATCAGACCAACCTCAGAAAAAGAAGAAGTTTCAGACTTCAGTAAGTTCAACAATGGAATAAGAAAATGTTGTTAGATTATATTTAGATGAGCCAATTTTTATTTATTTATTTTTTTTAGTTTTGAAAAATCTAAAAAACTTGAATATGAAGAAAAATCTAGGGATCCATATGGAAGATGTGAAAATTATTAGAAGAAAATGTTGTTGGATTGGATTTTGATGATCCAGATTATTAATTTTTTACTTTATTTTAAAAAATCGAAAATTTTGAATTTAAAGAAAAATATGGAGATAAAACTTGTGTCTCCACGTCTTTTTTTTTTTTTTTTTATTGTGGAGATCCAAATTTGTTTTCATATATTTATATATATTTTTAAAATCATAATTTTTTTTATTCAGGGGTATTTTGGTATTTGTAGCGGCCAAATCCGATCAATGGTTAAATAACTTTAACTAACGGTAGGAGAAGTCATTGTTAATTAATGATAAAATTGTTTTTTATTATCAAAGGTCAAACTTCAAGGAGGTTGGCTGCAATTTGCTCTATAATGAAATTATTTATGAAAAAATAAAAATAGAATAAAAGCAAATTATTTACTTACAAAAATATGTTTTCCAAAAACTGTATGTCTATATACTTCATTCATTTATGTTGTAGTGCTTTCCGATTGGTCATCGCCCACTTCTGGAATGGCTAGCGCATCATTTATTATGAACACAGTGCCAACAAGCAAAGAAAGGAAAGAAATCTATAAAGTCTTTACTAATTTCTGCAAAAAGTACTTTATTTCCAAGTCCGCTAATGTTAAAATTCCCTTTTTCCCAAGTTTTGTTAACAAAAACAAACACAAGAAAAATACAAAATATGTCACAACAATAATCAACCAAAAAGTACATTTTTTACTTGAAGTATTTGAATGCAAAAATAGATAGAGATACTTTGTTTTGGTAAGAAAATAATACATGAGAATGGTGTATGGCTATTTGAAAGAGTCGTTAATTGGAAAGAAAAAAAAAAAAAACGTAAGATTAAAAGTATTCAACCAAATAATAAAATTAAAATATTAAAAAAAAATCCATATAAATAACTTTCTCACCATTCAAACATTTTCTCATCACCCAATGCCATCCAACTACCCACCCTTTCAGTGTTTTGAGCTTGTGTGTGAGGGGGAGTCAATGGAATGAGGTGGAGAAAATGTGAGATTTTTAGTAGATTTTATAGAGAAAATTGAGAGAGAGGAGAGGACTTTTGAGGAGAAGGCTAAAATTAATATTATGAGTATTAGTTTAATTATAATAATATCAAGAAAAAAAAAATAAAGAGTGGATTATATATAAATAAACCATTTTAAGCTGTGGATTACATTTGAATTTACATGGAGCTCTAATCAAGGCATGTTTTATATTCTATGGTCAATACCCCGCAATTACTAATTTGTAAGATCAAAAGTTTGATCAATTGTTACATTTAAGAGCAACCCCAAAAGCCTCTTCTAATTTCACTCTTCAAATATCAATTTGCTTACCCATGTGGTAATTTGAAAAGTGAAAAAAAAAAAAAAAAAAGACTAATTCCAAAGGACTCTTCAAATAGAAATAGTCTTATATTATTTTAGTGAAAGCATTTATTTTTTTCCCTTTAACAAATTTAATTAAATTTTTGTTTGTTTTTTTGCTTGGATATCATTCAATCATTTTGGATGATACCTCAATATATTCCAACATTGTTCGAATATAAATTTTGACTTGACGATTTCTTTGTACGGTGTCTATGCATTCATAATCTATAAATAATAATAATAATTAACTCAATTTAATTTACGTAAGCTAAATTCTGCAAATAAATTCAAAAAGAATTTTAGAGCACTGGTGGTAGTGGATGTGTACTTGCTTCAAGAGAAAAAAATTAAAAAGATTTTTCATAACAAAAATTTAAAAAGATTTTTCAAAACAAAGATTTGAAAGAATCTTAATCAAATAAAACAACTAGATCATATATAGGATTTGAAACAACAACTTGCAAATTCAATAAAAAAACAAGAGTAAATTTTTTTTATAACATTATGAAAGTTGTTGTTGTTTTTTTCTCTGTGTTAATTACTTAATTAAATCATTCACTGTATCAAAACATATACATATTATGCTAATTATTAAATACTATTACCAACTGGATCAAATCTCATTCATTTGGATATTGTGTAGAAAATTCTGGAGGATCAAATTGATTCATTTGATAAGATGTGAAAAAAATGAGTAAATTTGAAATAATAAAAATTATGGTAAAAATTTTAGTCAGATTTAATGATATTTATTGGGTGAAAAAATTCCATAGAACTGTTAAAATATAGCTGTTTGTTGTTAAAGGTTGTTAAAATTGAGCTGTTTGAAATTGTTGAAATTAGAAAGAGTTGTTTAAATTTAAAATCACACAAAGTTGTTAAAGACAGTTGGTATAGTAATTAATAACGGTTATAAATAATAATAAAATAAAATCTGAAGAGTAAGACATCACTCGGCAATATTGAAGAGTGAAACAGATTTTCTCAATTGAAGAATACAATTTGACCAGTTTGTTGGAGCCATATCTGATGATATGGCTCATCTAACTTTTCCAACAATCTCAATTAACGAGTCTATTGGAGTTGCTCTAATCATCAAATATAACTTGCTCCTTTTTTGTTTTTTATCCAATGTAATTGATAATGTATTTAATGGGATTTTTTTTTTAAAGTTAGAAGATCAAAAGCCATCAAGTTTAATCACTTAAACAAATATCTAAAGAGGCTATATGATTTAAATTCAAAGTATTAAAAAGTTGTAAACCTGAGAGCTAGAGAGGCCATAGGATTTTTAATTTCTAAGTAATTAAAATTATTGTAGTATTAAAAGTTTGGTTTGTGGTCCTTTTACTATTCCCTATAACAGAAGCTATTCATATGATGAGTTAAAGTTCAATTCATTAATTATTGATATTATTACTAAATATTAAAACTTTCCATTTTCTTTTTAACATCCTTTTTGCATTCGTCTTATAATCCTTTTAAAATGAGCTCATCAATCAATGTTAACTAATATAAGCCAAATCAATCAATTAATTCCAAAGCTCCTTCAGGACAACAAACAACTGCATTGGAATGAGTACGGTGGCCCACGATGCATCCGTTTTACTGGACAGAATCCATATCTAATTGAACATTTGATCCATATTTATAACTCGCTATCAAAACAACATAACCCTTAAAACCTCAAAAAGTCTAAAATGAACCTTGTATCTTCGTATTATACACAGGTGGGTTCACAATGAAACAACAATCAATGACCAAATACAAAAACCTAATGACATTTGAAAGCAATGAATTTAGAAAGTAAAAGGAGAAAAAAAAGAGTTGAAATCACATGGTCTCAACACTCTTCAAATGAATCATTGAAATTAATGTTTAGGCCGTTTAATATCGTGGACTAAATTCTTCTACTGTCCAACAGACATTCCAACTATATGATTCATATAATTTTTGTTTAATCTATATATCTATCTATGATTACCCTAGAATTTGTATGATTAAAAAAATTTCCGGGTAGGTTCATTCACCAAGGTATAGATATATAGCACAATGACCTGTCATGATCACATATCAGAAATTGATTAATTAAAGACTTGGTTAATTATTGAATGATGAAAAACTCTATCACATCAGGTAGTGGAAGAAATTGATCAATTCAATTTTTTTGACTTAATACAGATGAATATATATACACCCAGAAAATAACCGGACGAAGACTTCATCGATATTCATTCCTTCAGCAGCACTCCCTGTTTCAGATTGTTGAAATAACTCTCATTCGACTCCACAAACCTGTAGTGTTGCACCAATTTCAAACAGATAACAGATAATGTTTCTCAGGATTCAGGACTCTTAAGAATCTCAGGACTCTCAGGACTTAGGACTTTCAGATAAACATTACCTCTTGAGTCATGTAAATTAGTTTTATCAATTGTTTTATCTTTGTACTTATCCTTACTATGTGTAGTTTAGGTAAAACTCTCGTAGCTGTGTTAGTCTCCTAGTTATGTTAATACTTCTCATACCGCAGACTTCAAGTCTCTTTGTACAAGTCCATTACAAGACTTCTTGTATATATATTTTGGGTAACATCGGTTATTCATTAATACAAAAATATAGATCATTGTTGTACAATTGCTCTCTTCATTCAAAATATTACATGGTATCAGAGCACCTCTGCTTCTAATTTTTTTTCCTCATCTCGTTTTTTGCTTCAGCATTATTTACTTCCGTAAATTTCAACCATGAATGATCCAAAGGATTCCAGTTCAATGAATCCAACTTCTGGTACTCAAGGATCCAACGATCCTCTCTCTGCTCAGGGACCCAATGATCCCTTATTCGTTCATCACTCAGACAATCCCACAGCTGTTCTAGTCTCTCCAAGGTTGTCAGGGGATAACTACAACGCTGGATCTCTGACAGGTATTGATACTCACTTTTTTCCGTCGTTAAGAAATCGCAAGGATCAAAAGATTATTTCATTTAAAAAGGGGTTTCCTATGCAATGTGCTCTAAACTAGCAAAAGACTAGTAAAGCGGCAAGCGAGGGTATCGTTTCGTAGGGAGGTGTGATCCGTCAACCATCTCAAGTTCTAGAGTTTATTAAAAGCAATGTAAATAAGAATGCGGAAAGGGTGAGAATGGTGTGTGTGAGGTGTATGTACAATGCGGGTGCGGGTGTGTGTGTGTAAAGAAAATGTAAATACATAAAAACAAAGAGAATATTGAAGGGTGAGAATGGTGTTTAAAGTGATAAATAAAATGGTGGATATGAGAGATGCATGAAAATGGTCACACAAGGTTCAACAAGTTCACCATACATAAGTGCACAAATAGTTGGTTGTTAGACATTACGGATGTTGTATATATAATTTCGCCAAGCAACCATGTCATCAAATGAGTCAATAAATGCTGAGGAACAGGTTGCCACGTCACCCATTGACCAGGTCAAAGAAGAAAGCGTGGACCGATCAGCATATCAAGTCCAATAAATCAAAGATGTATTCGCCAGAGCTAGATATGTACTCGCAAAAAATAGAAGCATAGTCGCCAAAGGGTAAAACCCAGGAGGAGAGATGTTCGCCACATCTGTGTGCTGGGCACAAGCCGACTCGGCTGAAACATGAAAATAAACCCTAAACTCCCAAAAGACCCATGGCAACAAGGAGTCGCAGAAAAGGAAAGGGCCGAAAACACATATCCGTATCTGTACAACATGGGAATCCGAGTACGAATCAAAAAGGAAATCCTACCTCCAACAGGATAGGATCACGTAGTAACCTTAGATTATCATGTATAAATAGAACCACCTATCCCACGAGGAGGGGGTCAAGAAATAACAAAAGGAGAGAAAAGCAATAATTATGGAGATTTGAGTGTGTAATTGAAACAAGTAAACTATAGTGATATTTTCTTGTCCTCCGGGACGCCGTGGTTTTTTCCCATTCAAGGGTTTTCCACGTAAATTGCATGCATTGAATTTCTTTCTTAATTGACGATACTTTTGATTTAATTGTTGGTTGTGTGATAATCCAAATTTCACTGTCAACAATTGGCGCTAGAAGGAGGGGGGAATTACTTGAACAAAAACTTCGAGGAACCCTTGCGAATTGAGAAACATGAACAACGACAGTGACAAAGATGGTAACTCCAGCAGAGATCTAATCGTTGAGCCAACCGCGCCGACAGGAGATAGGGCGGTGACGATCGGGGAACAGTCAGCAGCAATGCCAGGAACTAGGGCAGCCGACCCCGGGGTTCTGCAGCACTTCCAAACTGCATTGGTAAACTTAATCAACGAGGCAAGCAAAATAGGGCTTTCACTTCCCATAGGATTGGGAGTTTCATCTCCCTATGAGTTAACTACTCCGGGAATCCCGCCGCCCGGAAGACTACGGTCAGAAGTTCACATCGCAACCCCTGATGCTCAAGCGAGACAATCTACTGAAGAGACTTCCTAGGGTCACCTTGAGGATTTCGAGGGTAGGAAACAAAGGAAGGGAAAAGGCGTGATGAACGAAGAATCTAGGGAGGAGCGGGACCAGATAAGAACACATGGGATTAATTCTAGTGACACATACCAAAGGAACCGGCGGAAACACCGTTCTATCTCGTCTGAAGATAAAAGTCTTCATACACGAAGGGAATTACGATCCAAAAGAGCACGACGGAGAAGATCCGAAAGCACAGAAGATAGAAGGAGCCCAGATGATAGAGACAATTATGGGAGAATGACAGTCAAGAGCAGACTCGATCTAACAGGGGAGCCAACTGGTCAGCGAGATGTCACCTTACAAGAGCTGTCAAGAAAGGTTTCAGCGATGGCACGAAGGTATGGTCGCAACATATCTTCGGATGATGAGTCAGATAGCTCATTCGTTGAAAATATTGCTCGCACCTAATTTTCGGACAGATTTAGAATGCCAACCATTGAGCAGTATAAGGAGAACATGGATCCAAAGGAGCATGTTTGCCGATTCCGCAACATTATGGCCCAGTATTCATCCAATGACGGACTGCCATGTCTCACCTTCCCACAAACATTTGGCGACCTCGCCTCCAGGTGGTTTGGAAGACTTCCATCCGGAAGTATAAGCAGTTTCTTGAACCTCAGCAAGGCATTTATAAGGCAATTCATGGGGAGTGTGCTGAGAAGAAAGTCGCTTGCTTATCTATCAAACTTGAAGCAGGAACGCAATAAGTCGATTAAGAAGTATCTAGCAAGATTCGGGAAGGAGGTTGCTCAAATTGAAGACGCCAGTGATGTAGCTGTTATCGCCGCTTTCACCAATGGGTTACAAAGTGGGCGATTATCCTTTGACCTGTGAAGAGAGAGACCGAAAACTTATGAGGAGATGATGGAAATAGCTGGCGACTATGCACTAGCGGAAGAAGAAGAAGTAGCGCAAGAGGGTAGTTACGTACACGGACACAAACCTGACTCAAAAGTAGGACCTAAGGATGACAAAAAGATACAATCACCTGACCGCCAGAGAGATGAGAAAAGCCAAAAGGGGCATCCAAGGGAAAGCAGGGAAAACACTCGAGCCAATAGGTTTCAAGGAAGGTACATCCATTATACCCCTCTAACCGGCGATCAGGAGGAAATACTTTCCGTGGTAGAAGACAAAGGACTCGACAAATACCTCCGGCAACAATCAGCAAATGCCAGGAAAGATACAACTAAATATTACCGATTTCACAAAGACCATGAGCATGAGACTTCAAAATGTTTTCAGCTACGTGATCATATTGAGAGCTTGATTAGAG
Source organism: Acer yangbiense (assembly GCA_008009225.1). Taxonomy (NCBI): domain Eukaryota; kingdom Viridiplantae; phylum Streptophyta; class Magnoliopsida; order Sapindales; family Sapindaceae; genus Acer; species Acer yangbiense. Next base: position 7,642,058 of record CM017772.1, on the reverse strand, counting down.
ACAGGCACCTGAAGGATTTTGCTTTGAAAGGGGACAAGCATGGTGGTCGCCAGGACAGCCACCAAGGAAACGGACAGGAAAGAAAGAGTCCAAGGAGAAACAGCCCTGACGCCACCATAAACACTATTTTTGGCGGACCTTATACTGGAGAAGCAATCGAGAAAGGATGTCAGAAGTCCGAGAAGTAATGTATGACAGCAGAAGCATGGAGATTAATTCTGTGCAAAGAAACCCCAAGAAAGGAAGAGAAGGACATGACCCCATAATATTTACAGCAGAAGACTCAAACGAAATTGATGCAAAGCCTAATGATGCAATCGTAGTGGGGGTTCGAATAGCACACAGGGATGTCCTTCGAGTAATGATTGACAATGGAAGTTCAACTGATATTCTAAGTGCTAGGGTATACGATGAGTTGCGGCTGGATAGAAAGGACCTAGAACCCTTCCATGTGCCGTTGAAAGGTTTCGGGGGCGCAGAAGTAAGATCATTGGGAACTGTGAAGCTACCGGTGAGGTTTGGTACAGCACCATGTAGGCGAACAATCCTGCTGGACTTTGTTGTAGTCGACATCCATAATTGGTCGTATAACGCTTTGCTTGGTCGACCATTTCTTAACAAAGCTCGAGCCGTCACTTCAACCCACGCATTGAAAGTAAAGTTCCCTACAGAATTTGGAATCGGAGAATTGAAAGGGTCACAAGAGATGGCGCGCCGCGCCAACCTATCAATCTTTAAGGATAAGGCAGGGATGGAGACATTAAGCATATTCGAGGTAAACAAGGAAGTACAGAAGGATAACCCAGAAACTTTTGAATTGGACCCAAGGGACAAAACGAGCAGAGAAAAGGAAAAGCCAACTGAGTCGATTGTTTTAAACAAAGCAGAGCCGGACAAAACAGTCAAGATCGGAGCAAGACTGATGGAACGCGTTAAGAGAGATGTGACAAACTTGCTGAAAGAATACAGGGATATTTTCGCTTGGAGCCATGAAGACATGCCGGGGATTGAAAGAAGTGTGATTTGATTTCACACAACTTGGCTGTGAACGAAAAATGCAAACCAGTAGTACAAAAGAGGAGAAGCTTTAACCCGGAGAGAAGTGCGGCAATAAAAGAGGAGGTGACCAAGTTGCTCGCCGCAGGATCAATCAGAGAGGTTAAGTACCCGGAATGGGTGGCGAATGTAGTTCTAGTGAAAAAGAAGAACAGCCAATGGAGGATGTGCGTCGACTTCACCGACCTGAACAAGGCCTGCCCCAAGGATAGCTTCCCGCTACCAAGAATTGACTAGCTGGTCGATGCAACAGCTGGACATGAAACATTAAGTTTTATGGATGCATACTCAGGATATAACCAGATAAAAATGCACAAGCCAGATGAGGAGAAGACAGCGTTCACCACAGATCAAGGGTTATACTGTTACATAGTCATGCCATTCGGCTTGAAAAACGCTGGAGCAACTTACCAGCGCTTAGTCAACAAAATGTTCGCTAGACAGATAGGAAGAAATATGGAGGTTTACGTTGACGACATGCTAACAAAAAGCATCACAGCAGATAAGCATATAGATGACCTAAGGGAGACATTCGATGTGTTGGTTAGGTATGGAATGAAGTTGAATCCAGCAAAATGCGTGTTCGACGTACCGTCTGGGAGATTTCTAGGATATCAAGTGCATCAAAGAGGAGTAGAGGTGAACCCTGAAAAAATCCAAGCACTGGCCAAAATGGTCTCACCAAGAACTTTGAAGGACGTCCAAAGACTCACGGGGTGCCTGGCATCGCTGAGCAGGTTCATAGCTAAATCAACAGACCGATGCCTACCATTTTTCAAAGCCCTAAAGAAAGGAAAGATGGTCAAGTGGAACGAGGATTGTGAAAGAGCTTTCCAGGCCTTGAAGGATTACCTCGGGCAAGCACCGCTGCTATCAAAACCGGAAACAGGAGAAACATTGTATATGTACTTATCCGTCTCTGAAGCAGCCACAAGTTCCGTGCTGGTAAGACAAGATGAGAGGATCCAGAAACCAATATACTACACCAGTAAAGCACTGTTACTAGCCGAAACCAGGTACTCGCCGACCAAAAAAATGGCACTCGCTCTAATAACAGCAGCAAGGAAATTAAAGCCATATTTCCAGGCTCATAAAATCGGAGTATACACCAACTGTCCACTGAAATTAATTCTGTAAAAACCAGAAGTATCCGGTCGATTGACGAAGTGGGCGATAGAGTTGAGTGAATTCGATGTAGAGTATCTTCCAAGGACAGCAATCAAAGCCCAAGCAGTGGCGGACTTTGTAGCAGAGTTCACCGAGCCAAGCATGGAGGTGGCAAGAATGATGGTGGAGCAAAACAAGAAAGCATTCAAATGGCAACTCCGCGTTGACGGGTCGTCAAACACGCACGGCAGCGGGGCAGGGGTAGTGGTGTCAACCCCGGAAGGAGACTCAGTCGAATGTGCCTTGCGTTTTGACTTCAAAGCTACTAACAATCAAGCTGAATACGAAACACTCATAGCAGGACTAAAAGTTTGCACAGTACTAGGAGCAGATGAAGTGGAAATCTTCAGCGACTCTCAAGTCGTTGTCAATCAGGTGCTAGATGAGTACCAGGCGAGAGATGAAAACATGATCGCCTACCTGGAATTAACAAAGTAGCTACTGGAAAGATTTAAAGAATACAGAATTGTTCAGATCCCCAGAGAAGAAAATGAACAGGCTGATGCCTTGGCCAAATTAGCATCCACCACGATCAACATTTGGCCTAGAACTATTCCTATGATCCGCCTGTTGCAGCCGAGTATAGTCAAACCAAAGGAAGTTGGGGCAGTCTTTGGCGAAAGAGATAGCTGGATCACATCAATCAAAGAGTACCTCGTCAATGATGTACTCCCAAGTGATCCATTAGAAGCAAAACGATTGAAGTACAGAGCTACAAGATATTCAGTACTCAATGGAGAACTGTACAAAAGGGGGTACTCTATGTGTCGGGCCTGAAGAAGCGGAAGGTATCCTGAGAAGCATACATAGTGGAAATTGTGGGAATCACACCGGGGGTGCCAGCCTAGCCCACCAAACATTAAGGCAGGGTTTTTACTGGCCAACACTATTCGTCGACGCTAAAAGAGTGGCAGCAAGATGTGAGGCGTGTCAAAAAATTGCCAATAACATCCGCCAACCACCTGAACTCTTGCAGAGTATTACCTCGCCTTGGCTATTCGCCACATGGGGAATCGACCTGATTGGCCCAATGCCAACAGTAACCGGAGGAGCAAAGCACGCCATAGTGGTTGTGGATTATTTTACGAAGTGGGTAGAAGCCGAACCATTAGTGCATATAACGGAAGCAAACACTATAAGCTTTGTAAAGAAAAATATCCTGTACAGATTCGGGATACCAAACACCATCATCATGGACAATGGGACCCAATTCGATGGCAAGAAATTCAGGGAGCTGTGTGACAAGTATGACATCAACAACCCTAAACCCTAACTCACCATAGGTTCGGGAAACTGAAATTGAAATTGAGATACTGAGGCAAGTTCTTCTTTTCTGAATCACATAGATTCATATCTGAAAGAGGTTGACAATAAGTTCTTTCAAAATTGACTATTTGTCCCTCTGTTAGAGGTGTTCCAGAAATGGCTACGATTGAGTAAATAGCTCTACGAACTAATAGATCGGATCGAATTGGAAAATGTAAAGATTTGTACAAGTTATACCTTTCGTAACCACTTTGTGGAAAATCGTTAGGTATGAATATGTTAGATACCTGTGACTCGATTGGTGAAATAGTATCTCTCTCCAAAAAAGCATGTTTTTTTTTACCGCTGCACAAAGAAAATATTTTGTTGCGAATGAACAAGATATGGTGGAATTGTCCATACGTAAAATCATAATTTTTGATACGGGTCTTTTCCACATAAAAGGGGAATCTTTTGTTACAATATAAGTGGAAGCGTTGTGGATTATTCAAGAATCGAAGTCGATTTGCTTTATAAAAAGAAGATATCAATGAACTTCTATGAAATGGTTTCACAGGATTCAGCCAATTGTCTTGATCGTCGGATATCATTGAGAAATAGAATTCCGTGTTATCAAAAGATTTTCTGCCATTATTTCTAGTATGGAATGAGTCAATCATCCACTTTGGTATCTTATTGAACAAAAATGGTGATATTATCTCTCCATTGATCAAGAATTTTGATTTTTGGGAAGTATTATGATCATCCAATAAGAAGGGTTTCAATTTTTTCAAATGAACAATTTGAAGACCTATTGATTCTAACAACTGATTGTAGAGTTGATCATTCGGACCTTTCAATTCATAGATGTGGGTCTCAGACCTATGAATGGGGATATTCCCGAAACTCACAAAGAAAAAAGGAAGTGAGTTAGACAAAAAGAAAAGCAACTTGGACAAAAAGAGAAGGAACTTGGACAAAAAGAAACGAAGTGACTTAGACAAATCTTTTTTGTCGATAACCTCAGACCAATCAATCGAATATTGATTAATACGTAATCGATCGAACATTACTTGAAAATGGCTCTTTTGCTCAGAAACGGAATGTTCCAAATGCTCTTGGAAATTCTTGCTCCCATTGGACCATTTGTATCTATATGCATTAGGATCCCGATTCATGAATCTCTCGGTTCGAGAAATCAAAACAAGAGGATCGAACCATTTCTTCTGACTCTTTTTCAAATTCGATAAATGTTGGTTGATCGTATATTTCATTATAGTTCTATGATTCAGAGTATCATTTCCTATTTGATCCCTTTGAATTCCATATTCGAAGTTGTGATCGGATCTATTCATTAAAAAGAATCGATTCAATACAATACATTTCTTATGTACCTATAAGTGCTATATTGGATTTGAATCCGATTTCGGATCAATCTATATTGATTGACTGCCTCCATTATGTTGTTGCTAGCAAATACCACTATTTTTGGTTTTGGATCTTCCAAATCATTCCCGCAGGAGATCCGGACCCATTTTTTTTCTGATCTTTCGATAAAAAGATTCATTCTCTTCATAAAAAATAGGAGGTAGAACCAATAAAGATTTCTTTTTCGATTCATCCCTGGAGTTGAATACCTCATTCAAGAATATTTTTTGATCCAATCCGTAGGAATCAATAGAAAAGGAAAATCCCTTATGATACACCATATCCGGCTCGGTTATTGATAGAATGAATAGATCTTCCATTTCTTGAAATCTCTCTTCTGATTCAAAATCGTGGTGTAACGTGTATTCCCCCCTGTTCCGGTCATGGAATAGATGAAATAAATGATTTTTGTTTAAGAATGAAATCTTATTGGAACTTTCCATATCCAATTCATCCTTCGGAACCATATCACATCCCAGATCTGATGAAATAGGATGAATTGAGACGGTATTTTGTAAATACGTAATTATCTTGAATATATTAACTATTTCTTTATTTTTCGATCGCCTGGAAGGGACAAAAGAAACATCTTGTTCTTTCTTCAATAATTTCTGATCTCTAGTGGACCTCTCAGTAGGATTCAAACCCAGATGAAGTTCTGACCATCTGTCAGAGAAAAAAGAACGAATGGATCTTGTAGGATTCCCAAGAAATTCTTCGATTTCTTCCGGAAGCAGATGCTTATTCATCTGCATTTCACGTTCCGTGAATAGCTGGGACATTGAGGAATATCCAGAAAGGCATTTAGGGAATCGGTCTGATTCTATCTCTGTTCGTTTTGTTTGAAGAAAGGAAGGATCCCAAAGAATCGATATTTCTTTTAATTGTTGAATCTCTCTTTGATTGATCAATGTGTGATATTCCGAATCCTCATTACTAAATGAATCGAAATGATCTCTGGATTGATCAGAAGATCCTTTCAATTGGCTAGAATCCATTACTTGAACGAAACTAGATCTTGTGGAATCATATTGAATATTTGACGATGTAAGGATTCCCGTTGTTTTTAATTGGCTTATTTCGTGATCAAACCATATGTGGGGGTTCTTTGTAAGGGTAGCCTAAGTATCGGTCTTCTTGTTCGAAGCCCTTTGAAGACCTCGTGTTGATAAGCACCGAAGGTAAATTTCTATGTGCTTACTTTTCTTTGAAGAGATTAGTTGCACACACACACTAAACATTCATTGCATATGTGTGCATTCTCTTCGTTTGTCACAATTCACACTTGCACTTATTTATTATATTTTGTTGTGTGTTATTGTGTCTTGTTGTTGTGTTAATTCATTTCCCGATAACTTTCGGAAATATCCGCGCATGCACGAGAATGTGCTTGGTTTAGCGCGAGGACCGCCTATGGAGAATGCCCTTGGCTTCTCCTTGGTTTTCACCTATCTAGGTGATCGGTGGTTATTATCGGTGGCCTGGCCGCCGACTGAAACCGCCGTTTCAGTCCAGATTGGTCTGAAGCATTTCTGCGGTTAATATCGGCGGTCACGACCGCCGTTCGAAACCGCCATTTCAAGACCTGATTGATTTATTTCTCAGTCCAATTCGGCGGTTGAAACGGCGGGCATGAAACCGCCGTTCGAAACCGCCGTTCATACCTGGTTGATTTTGATCTCTCTGTTCTGTTTCGGCGGTTGGAATCGGCGGTCACGAAACCGCCGAATGAACCGCCGTTTATGCTCTGTTCTTCACGAGCTCAATTCGGCGGTCATTAACGGCGGCCTGGCCGCCGATTGAAACCGCCGATTGGCGCGTTTCTTTGAAACTTACTTAAACGACCACACTTTGATTTGGCCCCCTATATATATGCCACTTTGACTTTAGGTCAATTAAGAGAGTTCATATTCAGAATTCATACTTAGGATATTTTTCAAAGAGAAGAAAAATTCCAAGAACTCCATTCTTGATTCTCAAACACTTTTTCATGATCATCAATCATCATCTAGCATCATCTTAGATCATCTAGATGTCATCTAGCATGGAATCTTCATCATACTTTGCTTGGTAAGCTTTTCACTAATATCTTACATGTTTTGTGTTTCTCTTATCTAGCAATCTCAATTGATTACTTGTTTGTTATTTTGTATGCTTTAGATACAATATTGAGATGAGTATGATGTATGTTTGAGATTTTATATTGTGCTTGCATATTAGGTTTTGTGCTTAATATTGATTAGCTAAACTAATTGACATGTCATTTAGTTTTGATATCTAGGATTGTTCTTAATTGCATATTAATCATCTTAGATAAGCATATAGGGTTTCCCTTGCTCTATGTTGCATTTTGGATATTTACATATATTCACTTAGGGTTGTATTCTCTTCATAGAGAAAGTAAGTCTTGTGTGTAGCATCCGGGATTAGGTTGCTTAGAACGCAAGCAAATTGGACTAGGTTCACTCATACCGGGATTAGGTAGGTGTGTGATTACTTCCGGGATTAGGTTGTAATCGTTTGCACATTTAGTGGATTCGAGGTTCGAGTGTGGCTTACTTACATAGCCCGTGGTTTTTCCCGTGAGGGTTTCCACGTAAAAACCAAGTGTTGTTTTAATTTCCGCACCATATTACAATTGCTTGGTTATATTATCTTGAGGGCATTTTCGTAATTTTGACTAACACGAAAAATTGGGTAAAAAGCGTAAAATCTATTCACCCCCCCTCTAGATAGCTTTATACACACCGTGCTATAATTTGTTTCAATTGGTATCAGAGCGGGTTCCTAGACATACATAGGTGATCCTTGCTCATTTTGGTGTGTTTTGCATTTTGTGTGATTTTTTGATTTATTCATACATTTTGCATTCATCTCATTTGCATTCATCCAAACACTATGAGTGGTTTCGGGATGAGCAAAGAGGGAGCGTCGAGCGTGAGGCCACCGTTGCTCACCGGCGATAATTACTCCTCATGGAAGGGGAAGATGGAAGCATACATATGCCAAATCCATGATAGGGCATGGATGGCGGTTGAAGATGGATATGCTCCACCTATGATGACTTCTACGGATGGAGGAGAAGAAGTTCTCAAGCCTAAGGCACAGTGGAGTCCTCAAGAATTTATTGACTCCATGTGGAACAACAAGGCTATTCATGCCATCCGATGTGCAGTGAGTGAAAATCAGTACAAACTGATTCAAATTACTAGGATTGCTAAAGAGGCATGGGACATCCTAGAAGTTGCACATGAAGGCACCGAGGTTGTCAAGGACTCAAAGCTTCAAGTCCTTCAAACTCGGTTTGAGACCATTAGGATGGAAGAGCACGAGCACTTCAATGACTTCCAAGTGAGACTAATGGACATTGTGAACCAAAGTCACCAACTTGGTGATCCTTACTCGGATAGAAGAATCAAGCAAAAGATCATGCGATCACTTCCCGAGAGGTTCGAACCCAAAGTGACGGCTTTAGAAGAAAATGACACTTACAAGGAAATGAAGCCGAGTGAAGTCATTGGAAGACTTCTAGCCTATGAATCAAGAAAGGCTACCACATCTCCTCCTAAGAAGAAAAAGGATATTGCCTTGAAGACATCCAAGATGGAAGAGGAGGAGGATGACTCATATGAAGACATGGCACTCATTGCCAAAGGATTCAAGAAGTTCTTGAATCTTCAAAAGAGTGATTATGGCTCAAAGGGGAATGACTTCAAGAAGAAGAAGTCCACTATTAAGAATGTCAAGCCATATCATGAGATGTCTTCAAGAGAGAAGATTCAATGCTACGAATGTGGAGGATTCGGGCATATCTCCAAGGAATGTGCTAACTTGGAAGATGAAAGAGAGGAGGTCGCCACTTCAAGTAATAGTGATGAAGAGATTGTGGCAAAATTCTTGGCATTAGGTTGCTCTCTCAAGCGGGACAACAAAGTGAAAGTTGTTGAAGGAAGTCCCTCAAGCTTGAATGATTGTGAGAACAACTATTTTGCCTTTCCGATCTCCTACAATGAAGAAGAGAATGAGAGTCAAGAAGAAAGTGACTCTAATAAAGACGACTCTTCATCTAACTCCTCACATGGATATGTGAAGAAAAAGGTTCTAGATAAACACCTCACTGAGTTTAAAAGCTTAGCAATGAAGACCAAGGAAAAGATACGAAGATTGAGAGAAGAGAATCTAGACCTTGAAGCTCATGTTGACCACTTAAGTGAACAAGTGGATAGATCCAAGAATATTGAAGATAAGCTAAGAAAGGAGTTAGACTTATCTAAGAGGAATGAAGAAGAATTAAAAAGAGAGCTTGAAGAGGCTAAAGGATCAAGGACTAGGATAGTTTCTAGCACCGAAAAACTTGACCACATGTTAAGTGTTGGAAAGAGTCCGTGTGATAAGAGAAGTCTTGGGTTTGAAGATAGTAAGGAGTCCTCCACTCCTAACAAGACCATGTTTGTCAAAAGCTTGAGCTACAAAGAAGATTCACCGGTGCAAACTCCTAGGAAGAAGATTGAGCTAGGACAATGCTCTCATAGTGCACAAGTGAAGGTAGCTCCAAGAAGACAATCTCAAGCTCAACCTACAAGAGTTCCTCATGCTAACTTCCCTCAAACTCAAATCCATCAAGGGAAGAGACCAATCATGCAAACTCAACCGTGGAAGCAACCAAGTGTTGGTCAACAACAAAGAAGGAGAAATCCTATCCAACAACCAAGACAACCACAAAGACATGGGAAGGCTCCTATGCATGCACAAGGACATGGTACGATTCCTAACTTTGTCCATACATGTCATTTTTGTGGTGTTGATGGTCATATTAGACCAAAGTGCTTTCGTTACATTAAAATGTGTAGAGTTAAAAGCATGATTGAGAAAAAGAAAGCTAGAGCTAGAATGCATACTCATAGGAAGGAAGAAATTCATTTACATGATCCTATGACATCTAGATCTTTAGAACAATTGACCACTAGGAAGAAAAATGTCACACCTATGTGGATAAGGAAAAATGAACCCGCTTGCTACGAGACTATCAAGTCTCAAATAGGTTCATCCAAGCCAAATGGACTTGGGAGGTCTATAGGACCTCATGACCTTCATTGTTGAAGGTTGATGATTGACCCCATATGGGGAACTCAAGCAAAGAGAGCTATTTTGCATTCTTGTATCTTGCAAAAAAATTTGAAATATCTTATGCCTCTTCTTTTAATTGCTTGAGTAAGCTTGGTTGTACATATGTATATATGTTTTAAAATTCCATAAGTGTGAACCTTGCTTGTCTACAATCCATGTCATATTTATGTTCAAACATGCATTTTTGGACTAGGAGATTTACATTGGAAGTATGATTTGAATGACCTATGATTATCTCCATGACATGATGATTCTTTAATAACATGCTAATGACAAATGAAAAAGCATGAAATTCATATAACATGCTCACATGAAAAGCATGAATTGATGATTGCATATTCTTAAAAATGCAAAACTTGTGTGAAAACTTATGAGACTCAAAATGAATAAAGGATCTTGTATCCATTCAAAGGAATTTACATTCCAAATGTCTCTCTTTCTTTATTAGTTGAACATGGTTACTATCATACGGATAATTTTATCCGGAAAAATCAAATAGGGTGCAAAGTCGCTCATGCCATGTTTCGCTTATAAAGTTGGATATAGTTGCTCTTAAATTGAAATCAATAATCTCTATATCCTTGCTTTTCCCATGACATTGGTGAAATTGGTTTGAATTCTTATTAGAAACCTTTGTCATTTGCTTTGCCAAATACCATTGTATTTTGGACTTGAATGCTATATGTCTTGTATGCAAAGCATGTTGGATTCACACATTTTCTCAAAATAAATCTCCTTGTTTCTCTCAAATTAATTGAAGTGCATAAAGTGACTTGAAAGTTCATAAAAATACTCGAGGTGTGTTCATCAATATAAAGCTAGAGGGGGGGTGAATAGATTTTATCTAATTATTACCCAATTTTCGCATGCATGTCAATTTTACGAAAATACCCCTAGCAAGTCAACAAAACATACAAGTGTAATAAGATGCGGAAATAGTAAATGACACTTGATGTTTACGTGGAAAACCCAACCACTGGGAAAAACCACGGGCTGTTAAGTGCGCCACACTCGGACCTCGAAATCCACTATATGAAAAGACGGTTACACCCTCAAGTGATTCTCGGACCCTCACCCTAGATAACCTCAGGCTATGGACACTACCAATCGCCACTCTTGGTTCAATCCCTAGTGATATCCCCTGATACACTACTCTTGGCGTGAGCACCCTCTAATCTACCACGCGGGCCTTTTATAGCGGCTCTAGTCCAATTTGCTTGAGGCCTAAGCACACTTAGCCCCAAGACTTCAATCTCTCAAAAGAGATGCACAACCCTATGTGAATATGTATGAATATTCAATTAATGCAATAAGAGCTAGGGTACTCTAAATGCTTACCTAGGATTATAAGATGACAATATAATCAATCCTAGATATCACATATAGCTATATGACATGGCATATAACTTTAGCTAAGTAAAGGATCACCAATCCTAGATACAAAGCTATCATATAAAACCCACAAACATTCAAAGGATTAACTAGTTGATTAAAAAAACAATCTATCAACCTAGTTATCAATACATCACACAAGAATGTTCATGGCATAGCTTTTAGGCAATAATGACCTAATCAAATAAGCTATGAACAATAATCTCAATCAATAAATGAGATCAATTAGCTAGATGGCATATGAACATTAAAGCCTAGCTAACAAATAAAAACCCAATCAACACATAATCTCAATCTTATATGTAGAAATTAATCTAAACACATATAAGTAAAATATGAGATAAAATTGATAAGTAGAAACACTAATTATGTAAGATAAAAGTGTTCAACAAATCATACCATGTGTGTTGAAGAAGTCCCATGCATTAGCATATGCTAGATGATCCTAGATGATGCTTAGATGAAGATTTATGCATGTGGGGATGGGTTTAGAGAGATAAAGATATGATCTTTAAGCTTTCTCTCTCAAGTCTCTCTAAATATCTCTCTAGGGTTCTAATGATCAAAGACTTGTGTTCTGAACCAGAGATAAGGATGTATTTATAGAGACCAAAAACAGGGCAGGTGAAAATACAATTTTGCCCTTGAAACGCACCGATCGGCGGTTTCATTCGGCGGCCAGGCCGCCGAAATGAACCGCCGAATGGCTCCCGTGTGGAACAGGGGAACTTCGGCGACTTCATTCGGCGGTATGGAAACCGCCGATCCCAACCGCCGTTTTGGACCCGAGAGATATATTTCAATCAGGTCTCATTCGGCGGTTTCGAACGGCGGCAAGGCCGCCGAACGTAACCGCCGATTCACCAAAAATGGTGAAACCAAGGAGAAGCCAAAGGCATCTCCACCGGCGATCATCGCGCAAATCAAAGCACATTACCGTGCACGCGCGGACGTTTCCGAACATCCTTAGGGAAACGAATTACTCCACACTAAAAGCTAACATACATGAAGTGCAAGTGTGGGTATTGAATGCATCCTAATGCCTAACATGTCATGGCATTATCATATAACAAGATGCAATCAATTCAACATGCAAGAAGAGATATTGAATAAATCAATAAAGCACAATGCACACAAAATATAAACACACCATACAAGAATAAGAGTTATGCATGTTGTGTGTGTGTGTGCAACTATATCTCTTCAAGCCAATGTAAGCACTAGATATATACCTTTGGTGCTTGTCCTCTTGAGGTCTTGGAAAGGGTCTTGATCTTCAACAAACACCTAGACTACCCTTACAACCAAACCCCAACATGTGGTTTGACCACGAAATAAGCCAATCAATAATGGGAATCCTTACAATCTCCCCCTTTGGCTATTTCGTGACAAAACCACCACTCACATTGATTCCTCACAACATAATAGAAACTACAGGTCTACTTATGATTTTCTACTTTACAAAGAGATAAGATAAATAGTCTTGAAGTCTTCAATCTCAAGTAGAACAATCAATCCCTGAAAGCACAGTTTCTATACTTTCTAATACAAGAAAATGTGAGATGAATCAAGTGAGATAAAACAAGCATTTGCATTTAAAAATTTAAGTACAACATCATGCAATGTATGAATGTGCAAATGCTCCCCCTCAAAGGGTTACTCCCCCTCAATTAGTATTCTCCCCAACATGCACAATTGCTACTACAATTTGCAACTCCCCTTACCACAACATACTCCCCCTTTTTGTCATGATATAGACAAGGGAGTAATCCCCAACCGGGTCACTCAAGGCAAAGAGAGATAGTAGCATTCTAGTATATGCATAATCAATATAAGTCACTTTATGCAATCTCAAATTTATTGGAGAGAAACAAGGAGATTTATTTAAATAAAATGTGTGAATTAAAAAATTGCTTTGCATACAAGACATGTAGCATTTAAGTCCAAAATATCATGGTATTTGGCAAAGCAAATGACAAAGGTTTTCAATATGAATTCAAACCAATTTCACCAATGTCAAGAGAGAAGCAAGGATATAGGTTTTCATTGATTTCAATTTAAGAACAACTATATCCAACTTTATAAGCTAAACATGTCATGAGCGACTTTGCACCCTACTTGATTTTTCCGGATAAGATATCCGTATGATAGTAGACATGTTCAACCAATAAAGAAAGAGAGACATTTGGATTGTAAAATCCTTGAATGGATACAAAATCCTTTTTCATTTGAGTCTCATAAGCTTTTTCACACAAGTTTTTGCATTTAAGAACGCAATTATCAAAACATGCTTTTCAAGATTAGCATTTAGCATGTCATTTTAGCAATCATCATGTCATGGAGATCATTATAGGTCATTCAAATTAAATCCTATGTATATATCTCCTAGTCCAAAAATGCATGTTTGAACATAAATATGACATGGATTGCAATACAAGCATTGATCACACTTATTGAATAGAAAATATGTATACATAGTGTAACCAAGCTAGCTCAAGCAACAAAAAGAGAAGCATAAGATATTTCAAATTTTTTGCAAGTGACTAGATGCAAAATAGCTCTCTTTGCTTAAGTTCCCCATATGGGGTCAAATTTCCATACCACTTCAAAGAAAGGTATGAGGTCCTATGGACCTACCAAGTCCTTTGGACTTGGATGAACCTATTTGAGACTTGTTAGTCTCGTAGCAAGCGGGTTCATTCTTATTACTCCACTTAGGTGACACTAAATCAATCCTAGTGGACAAAGGTTCTAGAGTACAAGATGAAAAAGGATCATGCACATGATTTTCTTCCTTTTTATGAAGCATCTTAGCTCTAGCCTTTTTCTTGTCAATCATGCTTTTAGCTCTACACATTTCAATGTAATGCAAGCAACTTGGTCTAATATGACCAACAATACCACAAAAATGACAAGTGGGAATAAAGTTAGGAATCATACCATTCCCTTTAGCATGGATAGGAGCTTTCCCTTGTCGTTGTGGTTGTCTTGGTTGTTGGATCGGATCTCTCCTCTTTTGTTGAAAACCAAGACGAGGTTGCTTGCTTGTCTGAGCTTGCATGATTGAACTCTTCCCATTGTGTTTTTGAGTTTGAGGGAAGATAGTGTGAGGAGCCCTTTGGGTGTGAGCTTGAGCTTGACCTTTTGGTGCCTCAACCACTTGGGCACTTCTTGAACACTCTCCTAGGTCACTCTTCTTCCTAGGTTGTTGAGGAGGAGGGGACATATTGAAGTCCATGTTCATGGCACAGGATGTCTTGCTTGTGGAGGAGGCATCCGTGTCATCAATGTAGCCAAGACCTCTCTTGTCACTTGGCTTTCTTCCAACTCCCAACATGTGGTCAAGCTTCTTGGTGCTTGAAGTCATCTTAGCCAATAAGACCTTAACTTCTTCAAGCTCTCTTTCTAGCTCTTCTTCTCTCCTCTTAGATAATGCTAAGTCTTCTTTTAGCTTATCTTCATCCGCCATGGATCTCACCACTTCTTCACACAAGTGGTTTACTAGTGTTGAAAGCTCTAGATTCTCTTCTTTTAATCTTCTAATTTCTTCCTTGTTCCTCATCATCGAGCTCTCAACTTTGACTTTGTAGTCATTAAGATCCATACACTCCACATTTCCATTTGTGGAGTTAGATGACAAATATTCAACACTTGTGTCATCTCCTCTAATCTCCATTTCACCAATGGAGTCATCTCCTTCATCAAGATCATCAAATTTTTCTCTTGATGAGGAAAGAGCCAAATCCCTATGAGTAGCTACACCAACTACTTCTATACCTTGTTCTTCTTGGGGATCACAAGGAAAAGCAACTTTGCCATCTTCTTCAACTTCTACACTCTTGGCTCCAAATTCCGTGTAGATGATGGCAAGTTCTTCATCACTTGAAGGATTTTCGTCATCTTCATATTTATCCCATAAGGTGGCCTTCGCCTTCCCTTTTCTTCTATCCTTCAAGTTTCCACACTCCGGGGAGAAATGCCCGAATCCTCCACATTCGTAGCACTGAATCCCCTCTCTTGAAGACACTCCTTGGTTTGGCTTGTTAATGAGTCCCATGTCTTCAATTGAGATACCCTCCTTCTTGTCATGCTTCGAAGTCTCCAAAGCAATTTTCTTCTTCTTCTTCTTAGGAGGTGCGGTGGTCAACTTCTTCTTAGGAGGTGAGGTGGTTAAATTCACAAATCTCCTAAATCTCTCTAGTAAGAGAGGCATCTCCTCAATGGAGTCAATTTCTTCTCTCACAAAATCACTCATAGTGTTTGCGTTGAATGAATGCAAATGAGAAGAATGCAAAATGTATGAAGAAATCAAACAAACATACAAAATGCAAAAACACACCAAAATGAGCTAGGATCACCTAAGTATATCTAGGAACCCGCTCTGATACCAATTGAAAGTTCATAAAAATACTCGAGGTGTGTTCATCAATATAAAGCTAGAGGGGGGGTGAATAGATTTTATCTAATTATTACCCAATTTTCGCATGCATGTCAATTTTACGAAAATACCCCTAGCAAGTCAACAAAACATACAAGTGTAATAAGATGCGGAAATAGTAAATGACACTTGATGTTTACGTGGAAAACCCAACCACTGGGAAAAACCACGGGCTGTTAAGTGCGCCACACTCGGACCTCGAAATCCACTATATGAAAAGACGGTTACACCCTCAAGTGATTCTCGGACCCTCACCCTAGATAACCTCAGGCTATGGACACTACCAATCGCCACTCTTGGTTCAATCCCTAGTGATATCCCCTGATACACTACTCTTGGCGTGAGCACCCTCTAATCTACCACGCGGGCCTTTTATAGCGGCTCTAGTCCAATTTGCTTGAGGCCTAAGCACACTTAGCCCCAAGACTTCAATCTCTCAAAAGAGATGCACAACCCTATGTGAATATGTATGAATATTCAATTAATGCAATAAGAGCTAGGGTACTCTAAATGCTTACCTAGGATTATAAGATGACAATATAATCAATCCTAGATATCACATATAGCTATATGACATGGCATATAACTTTAGCTAAGTAAAGGATCACCAATCCTAGATACAAAGCTATCATATAAAACCCACAAACATTCAAAGGATTAACTAGTTGATTAAAAAAACAATCTATCAACCTAGTTATCAATACATCACACAAGAATGTTCATGGCATAGCTTTTAGGCAATAATGACCTAATCAAATAAGCTATGAACAATAATCTCAATCAATAAATGAGATCAATTAGCTAGATGGCATATGAACATTAAAGCCTAGCTAACAAATAAAAACCCAATCAACACATAATCTCAATCTTATATGTAGAAATTAATCTAAACACATATAAGTAAAATATGAGATAAAATTGATAAGTAGAAACACTAATTATGTAAGATAAAAGTGTTCAACAAATCATACCATGTGTGTTGAAGAAGTCCCATGCATTAGCATATGCTAGATGATCCTAGATGATGCTTAGATGAAGATTTATGCATGTGGGGATGGGTTTAGAGAGATAAAGATATGATCTTTAAGCTTTCTCTCTCAAGTCTCTCTAAATATCTCTCTAGGGTTCTAATGATCAAAGACTTGTGTTCTGAACCAGAGATAAGGATGTATTTATAGAGACCAAAAACAGGGCAGGTGAAAATACAATTTTGCCCTTGAAACGCACCGATCGGCGGTTTCATTCGGCGGCCAGGCCGCCGAAATGAACCGCCGAATGGCTCCCGTGTGGAACAGGGGAACTTCGGCGACTTCATTCGGCGGTATGGAAACCGCCGATCCCAACCGCCGTTTTGGACCCGAGAGATATATTTCAATCAGGTCTCATTCGGCGGTTTCGAACGGCGGCAAGGCCGCCGAACGTAACCGCCGATTCACCAAAAATGGTGAAACCAAGGAGAAGCCAAAGGCATCTCCACCGGCGATCATCGCGCAAATCAAAGCACATTACCGTGCACGCGCGGACGTTTCCGAACATCCTTAGGGAAACGAATTACTCCACACTAAAAGCTAACATACATGAAGTGCAAGTGTGGGTATTGAATGCATCCTAATGCCTAACATGTCATGGCATTATCATATAACAAGATGCAATCAATTCAACATGCAAGAAGAGATATTGAATAAATCAATAAAGCACAATGCACACAAAATATAAACACACCATACAAGAATAAGAGTTATGCATGTTGTGTGTGTGTGTGCAACTATATCTCTTCAAGCCAATGTAAGCACTAGATATATACCTTTGGTGCTTGTCCTCTTGAGGTCTTGGAAAGGGTCTTGATCTTCAACAAACACCTAGACTACCCTTACAACCAAACCCCAACATGTGGTTTGACCACGAAATAAGCCAATCAATAATGGGAATCCTTACATGACTTATATGTATATGCATATCTTGCATGCTTCTATCTCTCGTTGCTATGAGTGACCCGGTTGGGGACTACTCCTTTGCCTATATCATGACAAAAAGGGGGAGTAGGATATGGTAAGGGGAGGTGCAAAATATAGAAGCTATTGTACACTTTGGGGAGAACATACATTGAGGGGGAGTAACCCGTTGAGGGGGAGCATTGCATTTATCATACATTGCATACATTTGGTAATGTTGTGCCTAAATTCTAAAAATGCAAATGCTTGGTATTGTTCTCACATGATTAATCTCACACTTTTCTTGTATTAGAAATGTTAGAAACTCTTTTCAGGGATTGATTATTCTACAAGAGGATTGAA